>JAXCHB010000123.1:0-1343341 GCA_036926305.1 Uropetala carovei
CTTTTTGTTTCCAGACGCAAAGAAAACCATTTTTTTTAAAAAATGCTTAAAATTTCGTCGGAATCTTATGAAGTAACTAAATAGTGAGCGGTAAATCTATGGGTGGATTTTACAATGACATCCAGGAAAAATAATTGGTAATTTATAATTAACTATAGGGATGAGTTTTAAGGAAACCTCATATATAGAATCCATAGGTGCGATGTGCAACGCGGAAATGTGCGCCCAAACTGGTCATCGTACACCTGGCAGTATTTTTAACACTCATACTTTGATTCTTTTACGTATAAAATATGTTCACTAACAAATTACATATAAAGAATAATTTTAATTTTTAATTGATTGGTGTATTTTTGGAGAAATGGCAGCGAATGAAGAGCTTGCGCCCGGTTGGTTCTAGCGTATGTCTTTCAATCAGTCATAACAATTTTGGGAATACCAGATGCGCGTTTTGACTACAGACAGCCGTCATCAGTGGTGATACACCTATAGAATATTCTGAAATTCATTTTGACATTAAATATAGTATAAACCGCATAAAATTGAGAATATTAAGGCGCAGTCTGCACTTAAATTTTGTCATTTTACAGCAGTGATTGCGATTGCGTTTTATTTAAACGTTTATTTTCAATATGATTGCTAGTATACATTATTAGCTTCGATAAACGGCTGAGAGACGTATTTCATTGGCAAATTTAATAAAACATTATTAATAATGTATTTCCTCCCAGCCAGATGTTAATATCTACCGATGCTGAGATTGCTTGGAGAATGGTAAATAAGGAAGATAGGAAATAGTCAGCAAACATTTCACCTGTAGTACCTGAAAAGGTAATCACGACATTTACTCATTTTAGCTGTAATTTTTTCCAAACTTTTATCTCTTATAGGTTTCCATTCGCAATATTTTATTTATGATTTTATTGAAGTTATTGTTATTATTATTATTGTTTTGCACAGAAATGTAAACATTCGCTGTAGTTATGTCCATTATAGAACCATGCAAATATGACGAAGAAAAGCCGTAATCGCTTTGCATTTTCTTACTTCTGGTACTACTCAGTAATTACTTTCCCGTTCATTTAGCGAGCGAATATAATTTCGACGACCAGAGGAGATTATATTTAGGAAAATCGACAGCGAAGATATCGACGTGTAGGGCCACATTGTGTAACGCGATCATAAAACTTCTCTCGTTATAAACGGCCTCATAAGACGTCGGGGAAATTAATGGCCTTTTAGGGGTCGACTTGCGGTTAGCTCGCGTGATATTTTAACTTGAATACACACACACGCACGCACTCACGGGCTTCTGTTTTGCGTCAGCAAGCGTGAAACCCGTGTAAGTTTTTCCTTAACCCGAACCCCTCCTCCTCCCTGTCACTCCCTCCCTCCCTCTCCGACGCCCCTCCTTCCCCCTCCACCAACCCAACCCAACCCCCCCTCCCTCCCACGCGGCTCTCCCTTCACTCGCTCTCTCCCCTCCCTCCCCTCCCCCTTCATCATTCACTCCACCCTCGCCTCCGCCTTTCCCACGAAAACAACTTTTATACATTTTTTCATTTATCTCTCGGTGTTGCCTTAGAGATAGCGGAAGGAATGCCAGCGAGATATCCTTGGAGTTGTGGGGTTAAAAGAAAAACAAGATGGACCCGAACTGTTCTCGTTTAGTACGGACCCAAGAGGTCACAAATCGTTTTGGAAAGAGGGTCGGATACACTTTCCCAACCCAACCCACCCCACCCCACCTATTTCATCCCTCCCTTAACATTTACACCTCTCTCTCTCTCTCTCTCTTTCTAGTGCTTCCTCCTTATCGCCGCCTCCCATATACATACTTATCGCACCACACTCCTCTAAAAAAATCTCTCGGGCATTTGTCACCCTCATACACTTTCGTCTTTTTTTATCCCTGGTGCTCTCGCATCACCCAGCTCCCGAGTATGACAAGTGGTTTTATCCATCGAGCTGATGTGTAGCTTCCGTGAACGTCTCGGATTCCCATTGCCGTTTTTGGGCGATTCATTCTGGATCATAACGAAAGGCTTCTGCATTTTTGGTTTGTTAGGAACATTAATCGCTTACTTTCTGCTTTATCTTGTTATAATTTAGTGAATTTTTCGCTCATTTATGCCCATGAGATTCAAATTGTTATTTTTTATAAGTTCGTGCTATTTGGAGTTTTTTTTATTTAAGCTTTGTAGCGAACGAGCGTTGATATAATTTTAATAATTTTCTGCAATTTCATTTATTTATTGGGATGATTATAAAGATATGTTTATTAGATGCGCCCTCGCTTGAACGCCGTAAAAAATGAAATACGGCCAGTTTAATTTGTTTTCTTATCCACTTGAGAATGTGAAGTGTGCTCTTAGGGGTCATTTTAAAAGGACAAACAGCAGGAGCACGTCAAATATGTGCACTCAACATGGTTCGTAGTTACATATGCTCCGGCTTATGAAATTCGAAGTTACTTGAAACGAGATATCAATAAATGTGGATAATGTTTTCGTTCCATATATTATATCCAGTTGGTCCGCAAAATTTCAAAATGGTCCTCTATACAGATACACTCGAAGTACATTTGCTGCACTAGTTCCATTAAGATTTTATCCGAAATATATAAATTAAAACATTGGATTTACTATACTCATATATCTCTCTGTATTATAAAATCGTAATGGTCATGATGCGTAGCGCTCTAATTTTGTGAATAATTCGAAATAAACGTAGAAACCTGAAATTTCTCAGGATTTCAGTGTTAATGAATCTTTACGTTATGACTAAAAAAATTCGGAAAAGGTATCGGGTTCCACTCCAGAGGATGAATGTCATTTCCCATAAGATAACACGTGAAAATCACCTTCATCTACATCTACATAATACCCTACAAATCACCAGATTGGTGGGTGGCAGGGGGTGCAACGCACAAAAACCTACCTAATAACGTCCCTCGTGGGAATCACTCTCCTATTATGATCACGTATGGTCCTTGGGAAAAACGTGTCCTGATATCGCTCGGTCCTACAGTGCATCTCTCGTATTTTATCCTCGTGATCGTGCATGCCCATGTACGTAGGTGCCTCTAATATTCCTGAGAGCTCCTCTACATCTAAATCTACAACTACATCTACATCTACATGATACCCTGCAAATCACCAGACTGGTGGGTGGTAGGGGGTGCAGCACACCAAAACCTACCTAATAACGTCCCTCATGGGAATCACTCTCCTGTTATGATCCCGTATTCTCCTTGGGAAAAAACGAGCTCCGATATCGCTCGGTCCTACAGTCGATCTCTCGTATTTTATTCTCGTGATCGTGCCTGCCCATGTACGTAGGTGCCTCTAATATTCCTGAGACCTCCTCTAAGAGAACTTCCGACCGAAATTTCTCCAGAAGCCTTAACCTAGCGCTAATTCTGCGATCCTCTAGCGATATCCAATTCAACTCCTTCAAGAGACTCTTAATTTTTGCTCATATTTTTGCTTTACGAATATGGTTGCTCTGCGTTGGATTCTTTCTAACTCAAGTATTTGTCCCTTTTCGTACGGATCCCATATGCTGGAAGCGTATTCGACCTGAGATCTGACTAATGATAAATAACACGTTTCTCATACCTGTTCTGTGCTACTTCTTACTATTCTGCCTACGAAGCCCAATTTCTTATTAGCTGCGCCTACGATCCTTCGAATATTCATATTCCACGATAGATCACGACAAATGGTGACTCCTCAATATTTAACGTACTCTGTATTTTGGATATTCAATCTATCAATACTGTACTCCGAGTCTAATTCATTGTTCTTACTCTTCCAAAAACTCAATGGGGAACATTTGCTGTGATTAATTTCGATTTTCCAATCTTGAGAATAAAATACGAGAGATCGACTGTAGGACCGAGCGATATCAGAGCTCGTTTTCCCAAGGACCATACGGGATCATAACAGGAGAGTGATTCCCACGAGGGACGTTATTAGGTAGGTTTTGGTGTGCCTCACCCCCCACCAGTCTGGTGATTTGCAGGGTATCATGTAGATATAGAAAAGTTACTCTGATTCCGGATTGCATCTCAGCTTCTTTGACACTTCGATACTGAAAAACAAATGGTTTTACATGTGATGAAACATGGGTTCATAACCATAAATCCCGAGACAAATCGCTCAAGCAAAGAACAGAGGCACTCGTTGCCACCAACACCGAAAATTTTCGAGGAGATTCCTTCTGTTTTATGGCGTCCGTTTTCCGGAACTATAACGGTATCATTCACGTGGGCTTTTACCCATAGGTCGATTACGTCTTCAATAATGCTGTAAAGCCTGTATAGCTCATATTTCTCAAAAATGAATATAAGGCTAGTTTATTCTAGGCAACTTTAACAATAATTTTATTTTCTCAAAGACTGATCTAACGATTTTGATAAAATTTCCTAAAGTTTCTTGGTTATACGTCTGCAATATTACTACACAAGTAGAAAAGCCCGTTGTGGTCGTAAAACAACGGGCCTAGCGTTTCCTTTGTTTGCGGAAATGTTGCAAGATATTTCCCTTCCGCTTGCTGCCTTTTTTTAGTTTTTATTTTTGTATAATGACTTTTTTATGCAAGACTTATTTTGGAGTTTAGATAAAAAGATAAATTCCGAATTCCGAAAACTCCCATTAATATGTACACCATCCATGAAAAACCTAAAAATTAAAATAGATTACTTAAATGAAATCAAACGCAACTTTTCAATCGACAGCCACGTTAACAAAACTGTTTCTACGATAAACAAACACCTTTAACTCCCGTGTTTTTAAATTTCGTACGATGATTCTAAGTAATTTTAAAATGCAAATGAAGAATGTGCTGCACTCGTTCTCGATGCGAAGTTTCGGTTCTTTTGTTTTTACGACCGTTTATTTAATTTTTTGACCCCCCCTCTTCCAAGCCAAAAATTAAAAAATAAGCCAGAGGTGCACACCCTCAGGTGTCTCTAAGTACACATGCCAAGTTTCAGCTTTCTAGGTTTATTGGTTTTGGAGTTACAGCGTTAACATTCAAACAAACTAACACCCTTTCTTTTATTTATATGAAAAATCAAAATGTACAACTTTGTCTGCGTAAATGTAGCTACGAAGAGAAAATAACTATATAACTTTCAATATTAAATTTTGAAAAACATACGTCCCTATTCTGATCTAACTTTAAATTTTTGCGTGAGCCTATTTGCCTTAGTAAGCATTACAGATGTGTAATATAATAGTTTTACTTACAAAAAGGAAATATGCCAGCATAAAATTAATGATGAAATTCCTTGATTAAACGCTTCCCAGACGCAGTCAACAGTATAATTATACTTAAATATTGATGTTGCTTTGCGTCATTAATTTCTATGCTTAAACAAAATTTCGAAGCGAACAACGCTTTTCTTTCATTAATTTGAATGTTTAATTGGCACTAATTGAATCGAAGACAACAATGAAAGACTCCTTGGCAACGCCCGGAAAGAGTACGAAAAATCCGAAAAATTTCGAAAACAAATGCGTATTTTTGAAAATTTCGATGGTGTAACATGTAAACATTGCAAGAATAAGATAGCATAGAGTTTTAGCCGTCGAATAAAGTAAAAATAAAGAAAATCGGTCCCTGTTTACATATTTTAATGAAAGAAGGAAAGAAATCTTGCACTCCGAAAAATCGAAAATCCCGTGAAAACTTATGGGAAAATATAATTGTCTCCTGGTGCTGTTCCAGTGCAAAAATTAAAAAAAATAATCCCGAGGTGCACACCCTCAGGGTGCTTTTAGTATATATCCCAAGTTTCAGCTTACTAGGTTTATTGGTTTTGGATTTACAGTGTTAACACACACACAAACTTGAAGTACACATGCACCAAAAAAAGCCACGGCGCACGCCGGTCGGTTTAAGCGAATTATATTATAGATATTTCATTTTTCTCAATGAATGAATATAAGGCTAGATTATTCTTGGGCAACTTTAACAAAAATTGGATTTTCTAAAATCCGGCTTATATGATTTTCATTTTCTAAAGATAACTAAACGACGCATTAGTACATGAGAAAGTTTGTACAATGTATGTTGTACCGATTTTTCTTCAGCTGTACAGCGCAAATGCCGGTTTTGACGCTAACATCGCCCGCATATGTAATCACGCAAATGAACGACAAAAGAAACTGTCCTATCTAGGACATTATTAATAAGAGATATATAAATAATTCATAAGTGAAACGGGGAAACTTTAATGTCAGCAAAATATTTTTTACAACCTTAAGTTATTACGTAAAAATTAAAATAAAGAACTTGTTAATCATTGTTGGAAAAATCTTAAACCAACGTGCTGTTTCGTTTCCAGAATTGTTCATTGTGATATCCCTGAGTAATTTGTCGGAGATTCATTGGTAAGTTGAGGCATATTGGAGAACGCGAAATTCCAAAACATTTCTCCCGATTCCAAGAAAAATTGCAATAATAATAACACAGAATTTATATTTCTTGTTAATATGTAAGGGTAGTAGAGTTAACCATCGTTATTACAAATCTTATATACAAGGAATTTGTGTGAAATTTCTTTCTCGGCAGAGGACACTTTTCGTAATGCAGAGAGACAGGAAGCTAAGAATTGCAGAGGGTTTGTTTAGTAGAGAGAGAAAAGGGCGAGTGAATCTTACAGCTTCACCGAAGTGACGGTGATGAATCTGCTGCCCTTTAAAAATACTTTTTGCCGCTTGAAAGCCGAACGCCTGATTTGGAACGAATAGCATCCGTACATAAGAATTCTTTCATAAACAATTTACTAAATATTTATTGATCTTGGTGAGATTTCTTAAAATAACGTAATTGAGGTAATTTAATTGGTTTACGCTTCCTAAATGGTTATATATAATAGATTTATTAAATTGTTAAGAATTTGTTGATGGACTTACACATAGGCATCTTAACCCTTTAGTAGATGTGTGTAGTATGTGACCCCGCTAGATTCGATTTCCCATTAGACCATAAGCGATTTTATTTAATTTTTTGTTATTTTTGTTCAATAATATGAATTTTTGCTCTCATACATCATTTTAGTATGTTTACTATCAATGCAATTCATTAAATAAATAGAATAAATAACATCATGATGATTGGGAGAAAAAAAGAACCTGGTGTCATATAGACCCCAAGCGCCCCCTTAAAGGTTAAACTACTCTTTAGGTTTATAATATCAAAAACGCAATTAAAAATAGTTTACGCAAATTTATAACGGGTGTTTCTAAATTGTATCATAAAAATGACGTTAAAAAATAATCGGAGGTTTTCTATGGCCATCTGATATCTAATTTCGAAGGACCTAAGGTTGTCGATATCTTATTAATCTTTCTATCTCGCAGAAAAACCTCAAATACAAGTAAACAGAGTACCCTCATAAGTACCGTATATTCCGGCGTATAATCGACCCCAGCTTTTTTAGATGAAAATACATGATTAAGCATATGTTCGCCGTATAAGTCGACCCCGACTTTTTCACTTTAAAATACTTCTCATTAAACCGTTTTCAGACAAAATCAAAGTCATGTAAAATCCAAGTTTTAACAAATCAGAAATAAACAATAATAAAAATATATAAATATTGTTTAGAGTCCGTGTTTCTTGAGCATTCCATGTGACATGTTTTAATTTCAACCATTAAGAAACTTATTTTTGGAGAGCTTGACCCACTAAATAAAGTTTCCTATAATTCGATTGATTTCAGCTGCTAATGATACTATCGAAATGAACTATACCTAGTGATCGCGTTCGATCTCTCCGGTAGCGAAATTCAATAAAATATCGCAAATGTGTAACCCGCGCCCCTTTTCTCCCAAAATGTTGGCCATGTATGAAGATTTCGGACCAAGTTTTAAAAATTACGAGTTTCGATAGTAAATTTACTGCAACACGCTTGCATCTACGTTTATACTCGCAAAAGACGAAGAATTCTACGAAGTTTACGTGTATCTACACGACCAAGAAACATTTAGGGTTTAAATGTGCCGTTTATACTGCCGTTGGTGCATCTTCAAAATTGAGATGACGTAATATTTTTATAATAGTAAAGCAGTAACTTTCAGTTGAGTTTTAAGTTTATCATTGTTACTCAAGAAAAGCAGTTCTGTCATTAAAAATTTACTATCAGTTTCTACCTACACTTTCTGCCAGAATAAGTTGGCATCTGGTATCTCTATTCGCGATATTATCATCGTGAGCCGCTGATGCTCCTTTAACCCGGGAGAGAACCATAGTTCCTTCTAATTTTCCTCATCCATGGGCGGAATGAATATCGCTATGCGCGCCTACATGACGATAGTTCGCGGATATGCACTGGGGTTGACGCGGTCCTGTTCCGATATATTCTAAAATACACACAATCGTGAGCGCTTGAAAAATTTAGTGCGCGACACTTCAAAAACTGCTGTGCGGCCGCACAGCTTACAATTAGAGGGAACCATGGAGAGAACACACCTATGGTGAATCCCCACATTTTTTTTTATTTTTTCTAATTTTCCGCCGCCGTAGACATCAACTTATTAAAGTACGAATTTATTTTTTTCTCCTCGAACTGGTCCAAAAATAGGGGTGCGCGTGGTACACGCGGATTACGTGAGTAAATACAGTATTAAAATTAATTATTATAAATCTTCTAAAATACCGTATTTACTCATATAACCCGCGCACTCGTGTACCCTGTGCACTCATTTTTTGGGCCGGTTCGGAGGGAAAAAATTAATTTGAGCCAGAATAAGTTTTTTTCACCACTCCGAATTCCTTGAAGTGGATGAGGGAAAAGGACCAAACTTGAACCTGTCTATTTTCAAGCCGTCAAACACTCAGTAGTCATTGAACTATAGTTATCAGTTAGTCGGCGTATTCTTTCTGCCTACTTTTGCGAGTTTTTGCCTGCAGCGCGGGCATAACTTACACGTTTGCTTGGTCGTATAAATACGTGTATACTTATTAAAATTTGACGTCTTTAACGAATATAAACGTAGACGCAAGCATATTCAAGAGAATTTACTATCGATACTCACAATTTATATAACCTGTTGAGAAATACTCGTGTAAGACGCACACCCCCTTTTTCCCCGGCGTTTCGGAAAAAAATGTGCGCGGGGTACTCGAGTAAATACTGTAATGTCATAAAATGTAAATACTGGAACAGATGATTCAAAATAGCGATCACCTCCACCGAAAGGTCAACGGTCTCCTTAAATATCGATGTTATTCATTTTTATTTTAAGGTTCACATTTTCCTGTTCGGTGTATAAGGCGACCCTATGTTTTAGGAAATTTTTTTTCGACTTCAAAGGTCGACTTATACGCCGGAATATACGGTACATAAAAATGTTTGTGTAGCTAAAGCAATCATTACTCTGATAAAACTCGGTACAACATACATTGTACAAACTTTCTCATATATAGGTACTAATGCGTCGTTTAGTTATCTTTAGAAAATGAAAATCGTGTGAGCCTGTTTTTAGAAAATCCAATTTTTGTTAAAGTTGCTCAAGAATAAACTAGCCTTATATTCATTCATTGAGAAAAATGAAATACAAAGTATTATTGTAGATGTATACTCAAGTAACTGTAAATTTGATCAAAATCGTTACAGCCGTTTTTGAGAAAATCGAATTATTGTTAAAGTTTCCTAGAATAAACTAGCCTTATATTCATTTTTTGAGAAATATGAAGACGTAAGCTCAAGTAACTGTACGAAATTTGATCAAATTCGTTAGAGCCGTTTTTGAGAAAATCAAATTGTTGTTAAAGTTGCCTAGAATAAAGTAGCCTTAATTATTCAGCAGTGTCAGCCATTTCTTCATAGTTTGTATTCTTCTGTATAATAAAATGCCTAAGTGTCAGATTTCATTCATTTTCGTTCTACCGTTTAGCCGCGAGCAAACAGACAGACGGCATTGCGAAAACCACTTTTTCGGACTCAGCTACACCTTAAACGTATATTTCCATTAAAATATCGCGGTCGAATTTTTTCGCGATTACAATACTTTCTCAGTATACAACGTATATGAGAAAGAAAAATAGGGCGTACCATCGGGCAGTGATTGTGATTTTACTTTCTCATACGAAGTATCGAGAAAGTATTGTTATCGCGAAAAAATTCGACCTCGAGATTTTTACGGAAATATACGTTTTAGGTGTCGCTGAATCCGAAAAAGTGGTTTTCGCAATGCCGTCTGTCTGTCTGTTACTGGCTCTGGAGCCTAGACGGTAGAGCGAAAACGAACGAAATCTCGTACTTAGGCATTTTTTTATACTGAGCAGATTATGCATAGAAATGGTTGACATTGCTCAATAATTAAGAGTAGTTTATTCCACGCATTTTAAACAACAATCTGATTTTCTCGAAAACGGCTCTAACGATTTCGATCAAATTTCGTGCAGTTACTTGAGTGTACATCTACAATAATATTACCTATTTCATTTTTCTCAATGAATGAATATATACGTTTATTCTTGGGTAACTTGAAAAAAAATTGGTTTTTCTAAAAACAGGCTCGCATGATTTTCATTTTCTAAAGATAACTAAACGACGCATTAGTACCCATATATGAGAAAGTTTGTACAATGTATGTTGTACCGATTTTTTTCGTTGTGCCTTATCACTATAGTGGCGGTTTGAGCGATGTGTGGAAGGAGAGAGTGGAAGTAGAGAAGCATGAGGGAGAGAGGAGGGGCGGGGGGGGGGTGTAAGGGAGGGGTGAAGAAGGCGTCGGTAGAGGGGCACATATTTCAGAGAAAGAGAGAGGGTGGGTAGCGGAGGAGTTAGTTTTCGGGAGGGCCCATGTGTGCGAGAGTGAGTTATTCCAAAGCCTCTTTTTGTTTCTCTCCCTCTCTCTCTCTCGCATGGGGGAAGCTAGTTTACGAGGCGAAGCGCTCTGCGTTTCTTTTTTGTTTTCCCTCTTCTCCACCCTCTTCACGCCCTCCTTCACCCTGGTTTACGATCTACCGCGTTTACAAACGCTCACGCACTCTCCCACACACCACGCCCTCCTCTTCCGATGGCCCTCTTCGCTAACGATACCAACAGCCCTCCCCCACCACCCTTATGCGGGGGTCGTAAGGAAGATGCTATGTATAGAGAGCCCTCTTTATGCAACTGGATGCTGCCTTAATTACCTTCCGGTGGCCACCGCCTAAGCATTAAGCGTATTTCGGCAGCACTTCATAAACCAACGCTATACTTAGGTTCTTAAAAACGCATTTACCTGGTAGGAGTATATTTATTAATACTGGCGCTTTTTTTTAAATTAAAACATACAGCTCTCCGAGTTGAATATTTAAGGACGCGTTTTGAAATATGCAGATATTTTGGCATAACTCCCTACCGCAAACTGTAGAATGCCCTTTAGGCAAAAGTATATTAATTTTTTACGAGCAACTCTGTTATTGTTTTCTTTGTAACGCGTCAAACAATTTGTTATTAACTTTAATATTTCCCTATCCACCTTTCATTCTATGAACCGATAGTTACCGCATACTCATAAAAATCCATTAATTTTCAATTTTGCTTTTGTTGAAAATAAAGTATTCTTCCAATCGATATTCCTAAGGGCGTTGTCAATATTTGATCTATCAGTTTTCGAGTAATTGCTCCACTGAATATTTTGATCGCTCTCATCAGATTATCCAAACACTCCTTTTTATAATAATTTCACATAAGGCATTTTCGAAAGATCTCGAGGAAACGATCCCATTTTGTTAAAAATTAAAGTACTAAAACTTCTTAAATAAAATATAGCGAGTATTTAAAATTAACAATAAAAAATAAAATTTTGTCTCATTTGAAAATAAAGTAAGATTATCCAAATAGTCTTCGCTTAAGCAGAGCGTTTCATATGAACTCATGACCTGGAATTTACGAAGAAGAAAATAACCATGAATAACCAAATATTAGAAATTAAGGAGATATTATTTTATCCCCGAACGTAAAATCACTTGACATGTTTTACTTCCATAAAATAGGATCCCTTGGTTTTCTCCCGAGATCTTCTCAGAGATACTCTCGTTGAAGTCTCCCTTGCAACGTCCAATGCCACGTCATTTGTCTTCGCCTCTTTCTCTTTCTCGCTATCTCGGGGACTTCCTGCCCCTAGTTATCGGCCCAAGAGTGTCGCCTCCCTCTCTCTGCCACTAAAGAGGGCGAGGGGGTGCGCGACCACCTTGCCCTTTGCCCTTCTTCCTCCCCAAAGGTCGCTCTCCTCCTTGGCGACTGCGCAGCGTCAAAGGAGACAGGTATCGAGTGCGACTTTAAAGAGAGAAACGAGACTTGTGTTGAGGTCGTCTCGGGAGTTAGCGCGAGCCCCCAGCCACCTCAGGAACTGCTTTCGATTGGTCACATGTTGCGCTTGATTCGCAAGTATTCATCAGTACATATATGTAGTACGTACGGAGATGGATGAGGAACACGTTCGACCAAGGGCGTCGGCAGAAAATTTTGCAAGGGTCTGCAAAACACAAAAATGCCTATTACGGACGCAATTTTTTTCCAACCCGGGAAAATTTTACTTTTGAAGGTTTCGTCCAAAACTTCGCATAGTTACTTAGGTATATAACGTAACGTAAGATATATGGCGAGAAAAAAGTTGGGGGGAAGGGGTGCTTAATTCAATTGTTATTTCTCATAAGTTTACACGTAATTTTCGATTTTTCAGAGTGCAAGTTTTTTTCCTTCATTCATCGAAATACCTAATTATGGATCGATTTTCTTCGTTTTTGCTTTATTCGACGATTACAACCGTCCAAATGTGCGACTGTGCGATGCACACGGGCGGTCAAACAACGGGGGCGGCCGATTTATCGTCAGAAACGTGCAGTATTTTTAACAGTAATGCGTATTATATTATAATATGCCGTATATTCTCTCATATTTATTGGCTACGGAAATTTATCAAACCATAAGGAGTTTTTTTTAATTTTGTAAAGAACACCAGAAAATGGCGGTAAATGAGAGACTTGCACAAGGGCGGCCGTGAGGTTACACTACGTATTATTTTATTCTTTCGATGTTTAGATGTTATACTTACGGTCGAAGTTTTAGATTCACTAAATCCGTTGAAATTCAACGGGCACTTCCGCTAGTGTCTAATATAATATTTAGGTTTTACACATTTCCAGGGGGAGTAACTGCTCCCCTTGCCCCCCTGCCGACGCCCATGCGTTCTACTCAAACTTAAAAGAAATATTTCTCAAGAAACTTGTTTATTGATTTGAATGTTTTCACTATCCGTAGCCAAGACTTGCGATAGATGCTAGATGATACTATACTTAATGGATTAGAGCAGCGCTGGATTTCCTATTCCTGTCGTTTATGGCAGTGTTTCTCAACCGGCGTTCCGCGCGTTATTTCTCGTGGTTCCGCGAGTTGAGTAGAACGTGCTGTTTATTATTATCTATAACTTGTTTGATCAACACTTTCGCTATCGCTTTCCGCTATCGTGGTGTGGCCGATTCAGCCAAAAGTGGATCTGAAGTAATTGTGTTTGGATTTATTGGAAAGTGAATTTTATCATGAAATGAACCGATGATCCTTATGCGACATGCAAGTTCAGTGGTAGAATATCCGCCCGGAAAGGGAAAGACCCAGGTTCGATTCCCGGTACTAGCATATTTTTATTCACCTGTTTCCACATTTTCCATAATTTCTGCTTATACCTATCGCATAAGGATCTTCGGATCATCCTTTCCAACAATGCATAAAAATCTGATGTGGCCAACACATGACATTCTCCATATTTGGGGTATAGTTACCTATTTAAATTATTATGAATAGCATTACAAGCCAAAATTATTATTTCGTATCGTAAAATAATACAGTCGTCCTTATTGCAGTAGATTATATTTCGAATATGTTTACAGAATTCATCGCTACATGGTGGCGGCGCTGTATACTGGAAATTACGAAAAAGTTAAATATCTCCGAAATGGATGGTTCTACGAAAATTTGTTTCAAACAAAACTTGGAAGAAATATTATTCTCTACAACTTTGGCCCTCAAGAAGATTACCAATAACGAAGTTTTTAAGGAGATATTTGACGGAAACGAAAAAACCGATTATTTTTTATAAATAATTCCTAAACAATAACTGCTATGGAAAATTGTTTCAAATGGAAGTTGTATGAAATTACATTCTCTAAAATTGTATATATGACAATGATGTTTTAACGGAGAAAAACCGAATCGGCTTTCGAATAAACCTCGACATCCGGTTAACCGGTATTGTTCAAAAACTAATCAGTTCTTTGTGCTCATGCAAACGTGTTATATATGAAATTTGGTATTAATATGACAAGTACTTTTTGAGTTAGAGCTCCCATAATAACATACACACACACGCGCGCGCGCAGACACCCTCACACACACACACATCATTCCGAAAATAGTCTAAAAGTGTTCTAGAGACCTCAAAACGTGTATTTCCGTTGAAATCTCGAAGTAGATTTTTTTCGTGAACACAATACTTTCCCATTACTACGTATGGGATGATGTTTTAACGGAGAAATATCGCAAAAACCGAATCGGGTTTCGAATAAACCTCGCCTTCCGGTTAACCGTTATTCTCCAAAAACAAGTCAGTTCTTTGTGCTCATGCTAAAGAGTTATATATGAAGTTTGGTAACTATATGGCACGTACTTTTTGAGTTAGAGCGCCCAAAATCACACACACAGGCACACAGACATCATTCCGAAAATAGTCTGAACGTGTTCTAGGGACCTCAAAACGAGTATTTCCGTTGAAATCTCGAAGTCGATTTTTTTCGTGAATACAATACTTTCCCATTACTACGTATGGAGAAAGTAAAAAGCAAAAGATCTCGGAAATGGATAGTTCTACGAAAATTTGTTTCAAAGAAAACTTGGAAGAAATATTATTCTCTACAATTTTGGTCCTCACGAAGATTACCAATAACAATGTTTTTAAGGAGAAAACCAAAACACCGGTTATTTATAAATAACTCCTAAACAATAACTGCTCTAGAAAATTGACTCAAATGTAAGTTGTAGGAAATTACATTCTCTATAACTTTTGTATAGAATTGTGTAAACAATAATGATGTTTTAACGAAGAAATATCGCAAAAACCGAATCGGGTTTCGAATAAACCTCGACTTTCGGTTACCCGTTATCGTCTAAAAACTAATCAGTTCTTTGTGCTCATGTTAAAGTGTTATATATGAAGTTTGGTAACGATATGGCACGTACCTTTTGAGTTAGAGCGCCCACAATCACACACGCATACACAAACGCACACACACACAGACATCCTTCCGAAAATAGTCTAAACGTCTTCTAGGGACCTCAAAACGTGTATTTCCGTTGAAATTTCGAAGTCGATTTTTTTCGTGAACACAATACTTTCCCATTACTACGTATGGAGAAAGTAAAAACAGATATCACCCGTTGATCGCATGTTTCCATACGCAATTTGTATTGCATTAGAGATCCTTGATGATCCCGATGAAATATTTTCTAAATATTTTGATAATACTGGTCATTGCTACAACCATGTCGTGTTTCAAGTATCAAAATATTCTGTAAATACACCAAAATGAACTACATCGTTGTTAGTACAGTGAAACCTGTCTATGTTGGCCACTCGTGGTTCCACACAAAGCCAGTCACTTATGCAGGTGGCCAACTTACAGACTATAGTGTCAGGAATTGAATGTTTTTACTTTCTCCATACGTGGTAATGGGAAAGTATTTTGATCACGAGAAAAATCGACTTTGAGATTTCAACGGAAATACACGTTTTGAGGTCTCTAGAACACGTTTAGACTATTTTCGGAATGATGTGTGTGTGTGTGAGGGTGTCTGCGCGCGCGTGTGTGTGTATGTTATTATGGGCGCTCTAACTCAAAAAGTACTTGTCATATTAATACCAAATTTCATATATAACACGTTAGCATGAGCACAAAGAACTGATTAGTTTTTGGACATTACCGGTTAACCGGATGTCGAGGTTTATTCGAAACCCGATTCGGTTTATGAGGTATTTCTCCGATAAGACGTCATTATTGTATCCATTCACCATTACAAAAAATGTAGAAAATGTAATTTCCTTTATCTTTTATTTCAAACGATTTTCCATAGCAGTTATTGTTTAGGAATTATTTATAAAGAATCGGTTTTTCGGTTTCCGTCAAATATCTCCTTAAAACATCGTTATAGGTAATCTTCGTGAGGACGAAAGTTGTAGCAATAAGTGATGAACACATAGTGGTAACATAGTATGTCTAATGTACTGTATTGGTATGTATTATTTTGGACACAAATGTGTTACAAAATTTCCGCCAGGAACGTAACCCCTACTTTTATCATAGTTCTTATGGGAATCTTTGTTTCGGTATACGTTGTTTCGTTATAAGTCTCATTTTTCAGGAACGCATCTCCGACGTAAAGCGGGGTTTTATTGTACTTTCCCTGTACTACGTATGGAGAAAGTAAAATGAAAAATATAAAAGTGACTTATCGCAAGGTTTAGGGTCTCAACTTGTCTTTTTAAATAATTTTTGGAAAGTAGTTTTAAAATATTACAATTACAGTAAACTCCCGTTATCCGGCACTCATGCAACCATAATTCTCAAGCAACCGGCATCTCTTGCATCTTGATTATTTTTATTACTTCAAGTTCGGAATGTTCACTTTAAAACTTTCGTTTTCGGCAGTCGCAATATGCAATTGTGGGTGTTTCTTGCACTCGGTGTTTATGTTAGATGAAATATTTCTCACGCCCTTTTTAAATGCTTCCAAAACTCCAATATACGCTATAGATGATATAAGGAAACGGGTTGTGCCAACCTTAACCCAGAAACTTGATATAATAATAGGTTTAGAGAAAAGTGAAAACCGCAATGTTTTAATGAAATAGTTAAATATTGGTTCTTCCACTATTTATGACATTAAGGCACAGAAATCAAAGCAAATGACATTCGTTACGTCTTTAAATTTACATCTATACATCTACATCTACATCTACATGATACCCTGCAAATCACCAGACTGGTGGGTGGCAGGGGGTGCAGCACACCAAGCCCTACCTAATAACGTCCCTCGTGGGAATCACTCTCCTGTTATGATCCCGTATGGTCCTTGGAAAAAACGAGCTCTGGTATCGCTCGGTCCTACAGTCGATCTCTCGTATTTTATTCTCGTGATCGTGCCTGCCCATGTACGTAGGTGCCTCTAATATTCCTGAGACCTCCTCTAAGAGAACTTCCGACCTAAATTTCTCCAGAAGCCTTAACCTAGCGCTAATTCTGCGATCCTCTAGCGATATCCAATTCAAATCCTTCAAGAGTGATGTGACGCTTAATTTTTGCTCATATTTTTGCTTAACGAATCTGGCTGCTCTGCGTTGGATTCTATCTAACTCAAGTATCTGTCCCTTTTCGTACGGATCCCATATCCCAAAAGGAGTTGAATTGGATATCGCTAGAGGATCGCAGAATTAGCGCTAGGTTAAGGCTTCTGGAGAAATTTAGGTCGGAAGTTCTCTTAGAGGAGGTCTCAGGAATATTAGAGGCACCTACGTACATGGGCAGGCACGATCACGAGAATAAAATACGAGAGATCGACTGTAGGACCGAGCGATATCAGAGCTCGTTTTTCCCAAGGACCATACGGGATCATAACAGGAGAGTGATTCCCACGGGAGACGTTATTATGTAGGTATTGGTGAGCTGCACCCCCTGCCTCCCACCAGTCTGGTGATTTGCAGGGTATCATGTAGATGTAGATGTACTTAAATCTCTGTATAGCAAATGTCATCGAAGGGTCCACCAATTGCTATAAGAGTGGCTTTGAATGTATGTTCAGCTGGTTCTATGTTTCTCTTCAATTAGTTTACGAGTGATTACGTATTATATTGCATTTTACATTTACATTTACATCAATACCCTGCAATCCGCTAGAAGCGTTTGGCAGGGGGTGTCACAACACCAAGTGGAGCCTAGTTGATTACTCTGTTGGATTGTCTTATCGCGTCTGGGAAAAAGGATAGGTAGTATTTCTCTGTTCTAGCGGTAATTTCGAGATATTTTCTTCTTCACTGTGATCTAACATTACGTTCACTAACACCGATGGGGACGACTATGCCGCGTACGTCTTCAACGAATTCGGAGCTTTCAAATTTTTCAACTAGTTTCCTTTTGTATTCAATTCTTCCACTCTTCAACGTCTGCCATTTCAGATCCCTCAATCTCTCTGATACACTCGCATCATACCGATATTCTCCTTTTACAAATCTAGCCGCTCTACGCTGAACCATTTCGAGCTCTCTAGTTAGGCCCTCCTCGAAGGGGTCCCAGACGGCGCAACAGTATTCCACGGCGGGTCGTATTAGGGAAAAGTATGCGATTTCCTTCACATTCGAGGGGCATCCCCGCAGGACTCTAGAGGAAAGCCCTTGAATTCTGTTTGCCGATGCTATATCGCAGGAAACAGGCTGATTTTTGCCACTTAGTTAAAAGCCATCGTGCAGACGTTGTATTGGGAACTGAGAACTGGTTATCGGGCGACATTCATTCTAACGAGATTTTCCCACCAGATTACGTGGTGTATCGCAAAGACAGGAGGGAAAGAGTCGGAGGCGGAGTATTCATCGCCGTCAGAAAGAGTATATCAAGCCAATTAGAGGAGATTAACCTCAGCGAACACTGCGAAACGATATGGTGCTCCCTTCGTACGAGAAATGGTAAAAAATTATTTTTTTGCTCATTTTACCGCCCACCTGACTCGGGAGTCGAGAACATTAGAGAACTCAGTCGTACATTGCAGGTGATAGGTAGGAGAAAGAACGATCCAGTAATCATTCTTGGAGGAGACTTTAATCTTCCATCGATCGATTGGAAATCCGTAACCTATGTTAGTGGTGGAAAAAATAGAGAAGCTTGTCGTGAATTAATTGAAGCATTCACTCTAAACTCGCTAGAGCAAATCGTCAACGAGCCGACGCGATATGACAACAACGGAAACGGAAACATATTAGATCTGCTAGCCACTACCCACCCACTATCGACTAGAAACCTACAAATCGACGACGGCATAGGTGATCATAAAATAGTAATTGCCGACTTCAAATACACCCCTGCGACAATGTATAAGCCAACGCGGTTAGTCTATATCTTCAGTAAAGCAGATCTCCCAGGCTTAAAAAATTATGTTACAAACCAAATAGCGACATTTATCAATTTAGCGAATAGTAACAGCGTAGATGACTCTTGGACGGAAATTTTGCGAATCATTCGAGAAGGGCTAAAAACGTTTGTCCCAACTAAAGCAATTCGTGATCGCAAGGACCCGCGGTGGGTGAAACCGAAACTCCGTGCCTTATTCAAGAAACAAAGACGGCATCACGCGCACATAAAGCACCTTAAAGAAGTTGGTAGGGACCACGCAAACGAGTATTTAATATACAGAAATAGTCGTAAATCTGCAAGAGACGAAGCGCGTAAGGAATTTGACGTCTACCGATCCACGACACTGTCGGACTCACTTAAAAACGACTCGAATGAATTTTGGTCGTACGTGCGAGAAATCCGAGGAGGACAGTCCACAGTACCTCTTCTACGTACAGACAACGGTGAAAGTGTACACGATTCATTTACTAAGGCTAGTATGTTAAACCGGTTCTTTGAAAATTGCTTCACAATAGACAGCGGTGATTTCATTGATTTCCCTACTCGTATAGACTCAAATATGAGCGACATAGAAATATCCGAAAGCGGTATCGTCAAATTACTAAGTCAGGTCCACAAAAGAAAATCGCCAGGGCCTGAAGCCATACCTGCATTCATTATAAACTCGTTAGCAAACGAATTAGCTCCGTACCTTAAGCTTCTATTCAGAAAATCTTTAGATGAGGGTGTAGTTCCTTTGATATGGAAAACAGCCCACGTTACACCAATACATAAAACGGGAAGTAAATTAAAAGTGGAAAACTACCGCCCTATATCGTTGACGTCAATCTTCTGTAAGGTTTTTGAGCACATTATCGGTAGCTCAATAATGCGATTTCTCGAAAGCAAAGAATTACTCCTAGGTATTTGTAGCTATTGACGTATTTTAGCTTTAGTTCAGATATTTGGTACGGGTAACGGTTGAAATTCGTGGAGCGCGTGAAGTTCATTGCGGCGCATTTCTTTATATTCAGGTCGAGTTGCCAATCTTTACACCATTTCGTGATAGCCTGAAGGTCCTTTTGCAAATTCTCCTGATCGTGTATTGTGTTGATTTCTCCATACACAAGTGTGTCATCCGCGAAGAGTCTAACTTTACACTTTATATTATCCGCTAAATCATTTATATATATCAAGAATAACAAAGGTCCGATTACACTTCCCTGAGGCACGCCGGAAGTCACTTTGACGACGTCTGATGCAACTCCATCGAGGACTACTCTCTGGGTTCTATCGGAAAGAAACGAGGCGATACAATTTACAATTTTCTCGTTAATTGAATAAGCCCTTAATTTTTGCACTATTTTCACGTGAGAAACGGTGTCGAAGGTTTTCCTAAAGTCTAAAAATACTGCATCAACTCCTATTCCTTTATCCGTTGCTTTCACAATATCTTGTGTGAGTAGAGCTAACTGAGTCTCGCATGACCTGCCTCTCCGGAAACCATGCTGGCTACTGTTAAGCGCTTCTTTGCTTTCGAGAAATCGCATCGGTGGTCCTACAACTACTCTAAATTCACGATAACGCGAACGCACGCGGCTTATCTGAAATCTATGTCAATTGTTAATAATTGTTTTCTTTTGCACAGTAGAATATCTCATTCACCATACCATATTTTAAAATGAATATTATATATCTACTAAAACCTGAAAACGATGATTCTGTTTAACTATATGCAAATAGAAATTTAACCAGGCTGCTTTATTTTAATCGATTCGGTTTATAAGTTGCCAATATAAATTGCGATTCAAGCTTTCACGCAAGAAATGTCTTTCGATATTTAGCGGTGTAAAAGTAAAGGAGCGACGAGCGTGCATTTCTTTCTCCCCTCTTAGGAGTTCCTTATCGATCACTGCGCTTCTCAAATACTGTAAAGGTGAAAATTTTAACGTCTTACGATCCTTTGGCGTGGAAGTTAAATTGAAACCACCATTTCTGTTTAAAACTCCCAGCTTAACATTTATTCTCGTCCATTGTTAATCGCATGTTGGATATATCTTTCCATCAGTAACGTGTATCTTAAATAAAAATATAAGAAAATATGTTTTACGTGTTCTCAGAGTCGTTTTTGGATTGTCGGCATCGGTCATTTTCATTTATTTAACTAATACAAATCGCCTGTGAAAGAGAGTATTTTTTCAATTGAGACAGTCTTCTCACGTTGTTCGTTACACGGCAAGAATCGATTGATAAATAACTTATCGCTTATCTTTCCACCTCTTGGCCGGATGCGGCGGGTTTTACGTTGCACTCCCTACACACACACACACACATGCTCTTCCTCTCTCTAGCCCGCGCATTTCACGAGGCGGGGAATCTTTTTTCGTCCTCATTAAGGAGGCATTCCTCTTCGGAGCAGAGCAGGACGGATGACGCGTCGAGGAACACGGGGGGAGGGGGCGAAAGGAGTGTTGTGGGGTGGGAGAGAAGGAGCGAATTATAGCGAGAGGGGGAGTGGGTAGGTCGGGGCCGCCATCAATCCCTGCTTACCCCCCCCCCCCCCACCTCCCGATCCCTCTTTATGGAGAAACTAATGAAGTTCAACAAATTGGCCGTTAGCTCCGGATGGCGTCGCGAAGGGACATGGTTCGCAGGTCGCCCTCCTTAGGAATGTGCGTCTCCGTGCCAACCTATAGCGAGTTAACCCCCTTTTCGGAAGAGGACGCTGGGCTAAGGACCTATAAAAAAACACCTTCCTTCTTCCTGTGCTCCCTCGCGGCATGGGCGGATTCAAGGGGGGGGAGGGTAAAAGGGGTAACTACCCTCCCCCCTAGAATTTCTGAACGCTCGAAAAATTACCCTTTAAATCCGTCCTTCTTGCTGAGCAGTTCATAATTTAAGTTCTTTCACTCGCTTCACTATAATAAACTACCGTTTCACTGTATCTACATCTACATGATACCCTGCAAAACACCAGACTGGTGGGTGGCAGGGGGTGCAGCATACCAAAACCTACCTAATAACGTCCCTCGTGGGAATCACTCTCCTGTTATGATCCCGTATGGTCCTTGGGAAAAACGAGCTCTGATATCGCTCAGTCCTACAGTCGATCTCTCGTATTTTATTCTCGTGATCGTGCCTGCCCATGTACGTAGGTGCCTCTAATATTCCTGAGACCTCCTCTAAGAGAACTTCCGACCGAAATTTCTCCAGAAGCCTTAACCTAGCGCTAATTCTGCGATCCTCTAGCGATATCCAATTCAACTCCTTCAAGAGTGATGTGACGATTAATTTTTGCTCATATTTTTGCTTTACGAATCTGGCTGCTCTGCGTTGGATTCTTTCTAACTCAAGTATTTGTCCCTTTTCGTACGGATCCCATATGCTGGAAGCGTATTCGACCTGAGATCTGACCAATGATAAATAACATGTATTCGCTATTTGCTATTAAGTTCTACATTTCGTTTTTACTTTCTCCATACGAAGTAATAGGAAAGTATTGTGATCATGAAAAAAATCGACTTCGATATTTCAACGGAAATACACGTTTTGAGGTCCCTAGAACACTTTTAGACTATTTTCGGAATGATGTGTGTGTGTGTGAGGGTGTCTGCGCGCGCGTGTGTGTGTGTATGTGATTGTGGGCGCTCTAACTCAAAAAGTACTTGCCATATCGTTACCAAACTTCATATATAACACTTTAGCATGAGCACAAAGAACATTAGTTTTTGGACAATAACGGTTAACCGAAAGTCGAGGTTTATTCGAAAACCGATTCGTTTTTTGCGATATTTCTCCATTAAAAGATCATTATTGTATATACAATTCTATTCATAGGTTATAAAGAATGTAATTTCCTACAATTTTCATTTGAAGCAATTTTCTATGGGACTTATTATTTAGGAGTTATTTATAAATAACCGGTTTCCGTCAAATATCTCCTCAAAAACATCGTTAATGGTAATCTTCATAAGGACCAAAGTTGTAGAGAATAATAATTCTTCCAAGTTTTGTTTGAAATAAATTTTCGTAGAACCATCCATTTCGGAGAAATTTTGCTTTTTCGTCAATTTCCAGTATACAGCGCCGCCACCATGTAGCGGTGAATTCTGTAAACGTATTCAAAATATACCTAATTTACGGCAATAAGGACGACTGTATTCTTTTACGATTCGAAATAATAATTTTGCCTCATAAAGCTATTCATAATAATTTAAATATCTATACCCCAAATATGGAGAAAGTCATGTGTGGGCCACATCAGATTTTTCTGATTTAAATATGTATTAAATAAGATAATTTCAAATACTTTACTAAATAACTTTTGCATTAACCTCACTCGATATCTTATATCTTCTAATATATAAAGGAGAATGTTTGTATGTTTATATGTTTGTATGTACCTTAATAACTCAAGAACACCAAGTCCAAAAAACTGTCAAACTTTGCACATGCTTTTATGTCATCCGTGAGAGAAAAAATCTCGCAAAAAGACCCGGGTTCGACTCCAGGGGATAATTGTGTATTTTCCACAAGATAACACGTAAAAATCAAAAATTTGACGTGCAGGGTTTTATTTTTTTGCCAAATTAAATCAGAAATAATTGACCTGTGAACTTCGTATTTGTACTATAGTAAAGAAAATCTATAAGGTTTCTTATTCTGTTCGTATTTTTCCGCTAGAAATTCGAAATTTCTCGTCTTAAACATTAAAATCGCAAATTTATATTACATATTTCCATTTTTATTACGACTACCATGGCCACCGGCATTGTTGTTTCTTTCCTTTTTAACCAAACAAATTTTGTTTATTTTGACAACCGAATGTTTTTCGTATTGGGATAGTTTAGAATAACTCATGGTAAGGAATTATTTGATGAGGATTACGATTTAAGAGTCTCATAATTGCATCATAATAAACTGTTCATTATGTACAGCAGGTTAGTAAAACATGCATAATAATTTTAATTTTTAAATATCGATTTCAGTAGCTTTTTAAACAGTCTACTAAAATTGATACGGTAATCATATTTTGATAAAATGATATATTTGTTAGTTTATTACATCTATTTGTAAATTCATGAAATTTAATTCTCATTCCATTTATATTTCTGTTCGGATTTCAGCTGAAATCTTACCTCATTACTTACGTCATTTATATACGAGGAATAAAAATTCTACGATCGTGGTAAGTTTAGATCTAGAGGTTTGGATAATATAGGTAATTTATTTATTTCTACAATTCTTACAATATGTAATATCAGTCTATTTGACAATTTAATTCTATTTTCCATTTGATTTTCTATAATTATAGTTAATGGCTATAATCTAAACAGTATTAAACAAAATATGGAGAACATTTTTATATCGATAGCAGGGTTCCGAAACATTTTCCCGCGATTTCTACTTTAACCAAATACTAAGTCACTTTAATTATTGAACGGATTATAATCTTTTTCCTAAAAAAAATTACTATTACAAAAAAAAAATCCATTTTTCAGACCATTTTATAAAAATAATATGCCAGTAAAATGAAAAAGTCAGCTAGGAAGAAAGACTGCAGGTGTAAAAATATTGGCTTTATTAACAGTAGCTGAAAGTGTAGAAGAGAGACAGATTCGTGTAGACAACCAACGTGTAATACAAGCAGAATTAAGGGCATCCGAGAGTCAAGACCAGAGACAGACACGGCTCGAAAAAAAACGAAAAACGTTGTATATCCTGAAGCTCTATAAGAATAAAAATTAGAGATGTTTCAAAAATTAATTACTTCAGTCTGTTACTGGTTCTGGAGCCTAGACGGTGGAGCGAAAATGAATGAAATCTCGTACTTAGGCATTTTATCATACTGAGCAGCGTATACATAGAAATGGTTGACATTGCTCAATAATTAAGAGTAGATTATTCTACGCATTTTTAATAATAATCCGATTTTATCAAAAACGGCTCTTACGATTTTGATCAAATTTCGTATAGTTACTTGAGTTTACGTCTTCAATAATACTCTATAGGTTATATTTCTCAATAAATGAATATAAGTGTAGTTTATTCTAGGCAACTTTAACTCCCGTATTTTATCCTCGTGATCGTGCCTGCCCACATACGTAGGTGCCTCTAATATTCCTGAGACCTCCTCTAAGAGGACTTCCGACCTTAATTTCTCCAGAAGCCTTAACCTAGCTCTAATTCTGGCGATATCCAATTCAACTCCTTCAAGAGTGATGTGACGCTTAATTTTTGCTCATATTTTTGCTTTACGAATCTGGCTGCTCTGCGTCGGATTCTTTCTAACTCAAGTATCTGTCCCTTTTCGTATGGATCCCAAATGCTGGAAGCGTATTCGACCTGAGATCTGACTAATGATAAATAACATGTTTCTCGTACCTGTTCTGTGCTACCTCTTATTTTTCTGCTTACGAAGCCCAGTTCCTTATTGGCTGCACCAACGATCCTTCGAATATGCATATTCCACGATAGATCACGACAAATGGTGACTCCTAAATATTTAACGTACTCTGCAGATTGGATATTCAATCTATCAATTCTGTACTCCGAGTCTAATTCATTGTTCTTACTCTTCCAGAAACTCAATAGGGAACATTTGCTGTGATTAATTTCGATTTTCCAATCTTGACACCATGCTGAAAAGGCGTTTAAATCTTCCTGGAGCGATTTTTGGTCATCCTGACTCGTTATCTCCTTATATAAAACGGTGTCATCTGCGAAAAGTCTTATTTTGCAGCGAACTACCTAGCAGATATCGTTTATATATATCAGGAATAGTAGTGGGCCTATGACACTTCCCTGTGGAACACCTGATGCGACTTTTACCGGGTATGAAGATTTCCCATCAAATACTACTCTCTGTTTTCTGTCTGAGAGGAAGGCTTTTACCCAACTCACGATATTAGGGTTTATGCCGTACTTTCCTAGTTTTCCTATTAATTTATTATGGGGTACTTTGTCAAACGCTTTTATAAAATCAATCAAAATGACATCAACCTGAATGTTTTTCTCTCCGCATTGCAACAAGTCGTTTACGAACAGGGCGACCTGCGTTTCGCATGACCTACCTTTCCGAAACCCGTGTTGGTTTTTGCTTAGCGAAGAACGACCATCTAAATAACGCAGAACAGAGCTAACGATTATATGTTCTAGAATCTTACACGATAATGACGTCAAGGAAATCGGTCTATAATTTTCAGGGTCCTCTTTATCTCCGCCTTTACGGATGGGTGTTACGTATGCTAGTTTCCAGTCTTTTGGAACGGTACCATGTGGAACGGATTTTTCGAATATTATTTTCAAGTAAGGTGCGATTACTCTTTTAACACGCGCGGGTTTGCCCTCCGGTCCGGGAGACTTATTTTCCTTAAATGACTCTAGTTGGTGCGCGATACCTGTTTCATAGAATATCAAATCTTCCATCGAAATTCCGCCATCATTCAAAGCTGGTTCCTCAAATTCGTTGCTCTCCGAAGTAAACGCTTTCTGAAAGTGTTCATTTAACAAGTTCGCTTTTTCCGCGCTATCGTGTACTACATCACCTGCCTCCGTTCTCAATGACGCTATGGTGGGTCCTCTACTATGAACCTCTCTAACGTGCGACCAAAATGCTACTACTAATACTAGAATTAGTCGCTAAATTATCAGGTTTTTAGCATTTGAATTACTGTCGAGAATTTCCATAATATTTCCCTTCGTGACTTTAACGAGTGAAATTGAAATGTTACCTTTGAGGATTGGTATTTCCTTGTTGAAATGATGTACTAGGTGTTCCATGTATAGAGAAGTAACCCGAATCATTAAAAAATATTATTAACACTGGAACTTTTCCCTAAATATTTTAAGTGAAAATTAAATTACTTCCAATATTAAGTAAGGTTTTTTTCCAGGGTTCTAGGTGGAAAATTCACTTGTGGATCCATAGAGTATCAGTAAAAACATTTTCGTACTTTACTAGAGGAATTATGTTCCTACAGGTATAGTTATCCTCGGTGTAGTTAGTTAAGTTTTCGGTAAAATTTATAAAATAAAAAAATTGGACTTAACTCCGCTTACACTAATTTATTTCTTAATACGATGTTTCGACTTACGATAAACGCGGACTTACGCATTAATACATTGACACCTCGAAGTCGACATCCGATATCGTACCCCGGACATACGATATTCGATGCGCTATTCGAGTCTACTTTCTTGTGCTTATTTTCTGTCGATAATGTTCAGTTGGACGATACGACTCGTCCGCAATGTAGGTATTAATTTATCGTTTGTTTTACGTCTTAAAAATGTTTATTATATAATATCTATAACACTCATTGGTTCTTAAACTATTAATTTATAGCCTAAATAAGGCTTGGTATGTTCATATTTTTTCCAAGCTCCTGGACCGTATCTCAGTTTATAACATGTAAGTCTATGGGAATTTGATATTCGACTTACGATAATTTGACTTACGGTTTTCAGGAACGCATTAGAGTCGTAAGCCGTAACGGCGTAATTGTAAGCAAAAATACATGATGGAATAAGCATGACAATGGCATTTGTTCTTGTAATGGTTCCTTTCTTTATGTTCAAATAAGCAAATAAAATGGTAATAAGAGATCGTTTGCGAATGGTAGCACGGTGCCACAGATAGTATCTCCGTAAGAAGGGATAACGTTATGGAAAACGGAGAAAAGGCTTTGGGATACCATTTTAGAAAATGGGTTTCAGGCTGAATAAAATTGTTTGAATCTGATTTGTATGAATATTCCCGTCTCCTCTTTTGAGTTTCACGACATTGCAAAATGGTAAACATGCCGATGCAGTGAGATATATTAGTTGTTCTTTAACGGACACGCTGTTCAACGACTTCCTCGAATAGTTCCTCTTCCCAACTTCTTGCCCCTCCGCCTCTTTCCCCCTCCAACTGCGCTAATAACTCAATTCTTGGTGGTTTAATGACGCATGGAGGTGGTCGGATTCCTCGCGTGCCGGAGGCTTCTTAGGGAGCCATCTGCGGCCTGAGAAAAAAAGGAAGACCTCATTCGGTCTCGCCCTCAGCTTGCTCGTTGGGGACCACCCTTAAGAAGACACGCCTCCTCCATCCCCTCCATCCCCTCCTCCCCCTCCCCCCTCCATCCCCCTCCTCCCCTCCTCTCCATCCCTCTCCTCCCTCGCCTTAGGCGCGACCACCCTTCTTGCACCAACAAATGTCCCTATCACTCCCTCCAAAAGTGCCACTTTTTAACGCTTCCACGAACGGTTATGTCTCGGACATCGTCTCGAAGGCATTAGCTTTCTACGAATGGCAACCACCCGTAAAGTGCTAATGCTCGTTAATCACTCTTTGGTCTGACGCCGCAAGGACACTGTCCTCATTTTCGCAAGTCTGGAACGATGCGTCGAAGCATTGAAACACACGGACCAATATCTGACTATCGATGTTTATGGTTATAGTATCTTAAACCGAAAAAGCGACTGCTCCGTTTATAGTTAAGACGATGATGATGAAAGAAACCATATTGGTTGTAGTTATTTATTCCAACTGCGGGCCAATAAATGCGCTTCGAGTAAGCGAGCAATATGAACTATGATTAATGTGAAATATTAACTAATAATATAGCGCAATTCGCCGATAATAGATGAGGAGAAGGTTTATATGTGCATTTGAGTTTTTTTAATGCCACATGATTCATATGTTGAGTGTGTCCATAAAAAATACATAAAAAATAGGATTATTTTTTCACTCTGATATAAACAGCTAACAGACCAATAATTGATTATATCACATTTTGCAAGGTTTTATTTGTTTAATGTATTCGGTTATATACGGATTAATCTTCTTGGAATTTTAAAGCTACCTTCTCCTCCTCTAATCATTTGGGAATTTTTTATTGAACTTAGCATCTAAGAAATCAAAATTACAGGTATCCCTTGCTTTGTTTTTTTTATTCCCGGAAACATTTTATGGTATGTGAGCAACCACCTCGGCTATAAATTGTGCAGCTGTACCACACCATTACGCGTACCTACAGTGATAATGAAATGTGGTTTTCGTTTAAAAAACCAGTTGAATTGGAGCAAATACTGAACCCTTTTTCTGTCATTAATAATACTGAATCAGTATGAAATTCGTATATCACATGGAAGATATCGTTACAGGGTATCTTTCCTTCGTAGTGTTAAAAATATAACGAGCGATTTTCCACTTTAAATTTTACCTACTTTCTCTTTAAAATGGTAATGTTTTATTTGATGCGTTTTCTGTTATTTAATTATAATCTAATTTCATGACTTATTTTCAATATTCCTCACGATCTCTTATCATTAAACTCGAGCGTGTGCCGCCAAATGACTTATTTCTCTCTCTCTCCCTCACTCTCCCTCCCTCCCTCCCTCTTTCTCGGATCAGTTTTAATAATACTATAATTTTTTAATTGCCACTCTGAAAGATCTGCGCCAGTCAAAACAACGTCATCCCTTCCCTTAACATTCCTGGCAAAGAAAGAGAGGTAGAGGCGGGGAGGTTTACTTTCCACTCTCCGCAATTGATGGATTGGCGATGACCCATGCGTCTGCCGCAACCATCGCTCATACAACCAGAACCGTCTCTCTTTCTCTTGCTTTGCGACCCTCTGTGCATCCTCCTCCTTCCTTCCTTCCTCTTTCCTCGCCACTCCGTCTTTCTCTCTCACCCTCTCTCTCTCTCTCACCCTCTCTCTCTCTCTCTCTCTCTCTCTCACCCTCTCTCTCTCTCTCTCTCTCTCTCACCCTCTCTCTCTCTCTTTCACCCTCTCTCTCACCCTCTCTCTCTCTCTCTCTCCAAACACCCTCGTTTCCCATGCCTACACCAGGAGTGCCCATTACGTTGCCCTTTAGGAAGATTGGAGTCGCTCGCGGAGACAGCGAGGTGCTAGGAAAATTTTAAAAAACTAAATTCCAAGGACGTTTTATAGCCCATTGTAACATTTTTTCGCCGAAACTGACATGGAAGAAATTTCTAGCAAAATAGGAGATGTTCAACATGGACGGAACAGATGAAATATTAATTATGTTGCGGGCATACCCGCGCGTGTGTTGAAAGAGCTAGCCTCGGTAATCGCACCTTACTTGAAAATAATATTCGAAAAATCCGTTGCACATGGTACCGTTCCAAAAGACTGGAAGCTAGCATACGTAACGCCCATCCACAAAGGCGGTGATAAAGAGAACCCCGAAAATTATAGACCGATTTCCTTGACGTCATTATCGTGTAAGATTCTAGAACATATAATCGTTAGCTCTGTTCTGCGTTATTTAGATGGTCGTTCTTCGCTAAGCAAAAACCAACACGGGTTTCGGAAAGGTAGGTCATGCGAAACGCAGCTCGCCCTGTTCGTAAACGATTTGTTACAATGCGGAGAGAAAAACACTCAGGTTGATGCCATTTTCATTGATTTTAAAAAAGCGTTTGACAAAGTACCCCATAATAAATTAATAGGAAAACTAGGAAAGTACGGCATAAACCCTCAGATCGTGACTTGGGTAAAAGACTTCCTCTCAGACAGAAAACAGATAGTAGTTATTGATAGGAAATCTTCACACCCGGTAAAAGTCGCATCAGGTGTTCCACAGGGAAGTGTCATAGGCCCACTACTATTCCTGATATACATAAACGATATCTGCTAGGTAGTTCGCTGCAAAATAAGACTTTTCGCAGATGACACCGTTTTATATAAGGAGATAACGAGTCAGGATGACCAAAAATCGCTCCAGGAAGATTTAAACGCCCTTTCAGCATGGTGTCAAGATTGGAAAATCGAAGTTAATCACAGCAAATGTTCCCTATTGAGTTTCTGGAAGAGTAAGAACAATGAATTAGACTCGGAGTACATAATTGATAGATTGAATATCCAATCTGCAGAGTACGTTAAATATTTAGGAATCACCATATGTCGTGATCTATGGTGGAATATGCATATTCGAAGGATCGTAGGCGCAGCTAATAAGAAATTGGGCTTCGTAGGCAGAATAGTAAGAAGTAGCACAGAACAGGTACGAGAAACGTGTTATTTATCATTAGTCAGATCTCAGATCGAATACGCTTCCAGCATATGGGATCCGTACGAAAAGGGACAAATACCAGATTCGTAAAGCAAAAATATGAGCAAAAATTAAGAGTCTCTTGAAGGAGTTGAATTGGATATCGCTAGAGGATCGCAGAATTAGCGCTAGGTTAAGGCTTCTGGAGAAATTTAGGCCGGAAGTTCTCTTAGAGGAGGTCTCAGGAATATTAGAGGCACCTACGTACATGGGCAGGCACGATCACGAGAATAAAATACGAGAGATCGACTGTAGGACCGAGCGATATCGGAGCTCGTTTTTCCCATGGACCATACGGGATCATAACAGGAGAGTGATTCCCACGAGGGACGTTATTAGGTAGGTCTTGGTGTGCTGCACTTCCTGCCACCCACCAGTCTGGTGATTTGCAGGGTATCATGTAGATCTAGATGTAGAGTTGAAAGCAAGATATAACGATTAAATTTTTAGGAAACTTGTTTCATGTTTTCCTTCCACTTATTTATGTGACTCGATATTTTTTAATATGGACCTAATTTAATCTAATGTAAAACCAGAAATGCACTCACCAATGAGCATCTTAAATATTGCTTACGCCTCTCGGTTTCGAGTTAAAAGTCCAATTAACAATCACTGGCTAAAGATACGCATTGTAAACGCGACCATAATCGTTGAAATGAAGAAATTTAAATAAATTTAGCAATTATTTATTTTGTCGATTTTCATAAATGGTGTATAATAAATGCTTTCTTATTTTTACGTTTAACTTAAAGTTACAATGCCCTAACGTATATGTTTAAAAAATTAGTAACCCCAAGACAATTTACAGAAAGTTGCCCTTGGCATAAAAAAGTTTGGGCCGCACTGCCTTACACCCTCTTTCTCATCACGCACACTTCACTTACACTTTCTCCATCTGCCAGAATTTTGCATCTATCCAAACCGTCCAATCTCTTTAACTTTCCCTGCTGCGCACCACTCAGTGAAACTTATAGGGCACCACGTAGAGAGTAGAAGCGTCGCGGCGAGTGAGGAATGTAGGTGTAATGTAGGTCACGTGACAAGGGTACGGAGGTCTCACGAGGAATGTGGGCCGCTATCGTGGAACACGAATGAGAGATGCAGAGCGTACGCCACTTATGTAGAATTCCTTTGTAACGGCTTTGTAATAACAAGATGCTACAGAAGTCTTCAACCTCCCAATTGCTGTTAATCCTTCAAACAGAAAAGAGGTAATTATTTTTCCACTCGAATGAAGTATTACCACCCGAAAAATGCTCCAACTCCACGTGTACATCAGATTTAATTTTTGAAGGCCGTTTTTTCTTAAATTTAGGGTAATTAAAAGTCTTTTCTCTCTCTGCCCCTATGAATTTTCTCTCCGATCAAAGTCCAGAATTATTTCATTTGGCCAACAAAATAAATATGATAATTATCCATTCAATCGCTTTCTCCCACTCTGGAAAACCATAAAATATTTTAAGCTATATAAAGCTCGAAATACTGAAAATTATTGGTGCAATCAGCCTCCATTAATTTTGGATGTTTATTTAAATAAAACCGTCATTTTTTACGTTTCCTTGCTATTTAATTAATATGTTCCTTTTCGTTTGAATTTTTTGCTCAGTTAAACTCTAATTCACTAATATCCGTATTATTGCCTCTATGTATTTCATCTCACTTTGCTATTGGACCAATGTAGTTCCTTTCTCACCCATTCCCTATGCTATGTGTCTCTCTTAGATCCTCTCTACAGGAGTAGACTCTTCCCGACCATCCTCTTAGCATTTGGGATTCACGCTGCTGAGCGAAGGCGCAAACAATTTCGGTGAAATGACCCGATGAGAGATTTACCGCCTCTCGAAGCGCCAACGAACGATTTTCGTCGAACTGGAGCGAGAAAAAATACATCTGCGGTCGGTCCTCCCTGAACATAATAGTGCTTTCAATATTTCTTCTTCGCAGTTTTTGGAGTGAAAAACCCTCAAGCATCAATTTTTACGATGATCCCTGTTGTCGATTAATAATTTACGGCTGGTTAACTAATATTAGGATTAGAAAAATTTCATTTAATTTTATATTATTTTAATAGAAAGGCTCACCATGATTTTCTCACTATCGCTGGCTCCCGATTGAAAATTTACGGCTGGTTAATCAATATTGCGATTAGAAAATATATATTTAATATGATATTCTTTTAATGGAAAATTAGACATTATATATAAGAAAAATATAGAAGACTCTGTGGTTTCAAAATTAAACCGTTATTTAAATCTAAATATTGCAGCGCTTGCTAAATTTAATTTAATTGAATTTCAGATTTAATTCGTTTTAAAATGTATATGCGGTTAAATTTTTGTCTTGGCGAAATTTTTAAAAATATGCTGGTTATTATAATTACATGATGTTTTGCAATATACAATTATTACATCAGCCGGTGGATGAACTATATTGTGTTTTACATTTGTTATGATATAAATAAAGTCACTTTTACTGCTTTATTGAGATTATATCATTAAACCGGCGTTATAAAATGTATTAATAAAATCCAAGGAATATGGCTGAACGTAGTGGTAAAATTGATACTCATATTATCGAAAAACACTTGGTTATATTCCACAATTTTTTTTATTTCACGACCGGCTTCGCTAAATAATTAGCATCATCAGGTGATGCTAGTTATTTAGCGAAACCGGTCGTGAAATAAAAAAATTCTGGAATATAACCAAGTGTTTTTCATTAAAAATAAATGTATTAATGCTCATGTAGTTATTAAATTTTCTTATAATTCCTAAAACAGTGAAAGTTTAGCATTTTTTCTGAGAAAAATGAGAGCAAATTGGTTTTTATTATATATGTCGGTAACTCAACTTATTTCTCGAGGTTCCTACAATATTTGTTCATCGATTTAGGGATTTGTTCGATCACACACATTTTCAATCTTTAAAGCCATTCCCCTACGCAATTTTTTTTTGCATTCGAATGCATAGTTACAAGGGAGCATCCTTCTCAGGCTCGACGAAAAGCAGCTCCTCCTTGACGGCAATTGTAAGTTTTAAATCCATTTTTATATCGACTTGCAAAAAGTCTTCGCGATTGATCATTCTTAAAACCCAAAGTATCACAATAATAATGCTTTTATGTGCAGCGTGACCTCGAGCGTCGTCGTCGGGGTCCGCAGGTCGCGTTTCTCCCGGATGATGCGAGCCATGTGCTCTTCCTGAAAGGGTGCGTGTGAGAAGGGTTGGGATGAAGATCGTAAAACGCATCGGGGGTCCACACATGGCAACAGTTAATGCTTTAACTGTTGCATATGCATGAGTAGTATTGGGAGGAAAGGTTAGAGGGAGGGAAGGATGCGAATGATTAGAGAATCGATTGGAGGAAATGGGATTATTACAAGGTTCCTTTGTTCGTTACGATACAATTATAGGTCCGCCAAGTTTATTAATTTATTTTTGACTGCTTTTATTGTAACTGTTGTCATTGATCGGAAAGCAAACGACTTGTACAAAGCTCGGCGGTTCCCTTAAAAAAAACTACAGTAATTGGCGAACAATCATCGAATTGGAGTTTTCAACGTTAGAGTTTTCAGATGAAAACTCTTGTGCCGAAAATTTACCATTTTCCTTTTTTCGGTGCAGTTACTCCGCTTACGTATCCAAAAGGATACTCACATACTAATGTGATACTAATAGTTAGCACATCACCTTAGTCCTGGAAATGAAACATTTGAAAAAGACCGAGGTGTACCACAGAATTTTGACTTGAACATTTGCATTTGATGCTATCGGAGTTGGAATTGTTATTTGGGTAATACCTAAGGGATTCTCTTCCTAATCTTTCTGAGTCGTCCATTCTTAATCTTCGTGAATTACGTAAATTTTGTTATTTATCAACTAAGAGATTATCTTTGGTCCAGGGGCGTAACTTGGAAGGAGTAAAGGTCCACGCAGTGCATTGGGACCCCAAGCTTATAGGGGGAGGGACGAAAAAATGTTTGTTTTGAAAGATGAGATTGAAAACTGTATGGAAACCAAGGAACTAGTGAATTTAATAGTGATTAAATACAGACTGGCATCAGTCTATATCAGTTTACGTGCATCTTTGATGATACATTTGATATTGCTAGTTACTGTACCGTCCAATGAAAAATCTTTTTCAATTTAAAGTTAATAAAAATCTGCATACGCACTAGCATGCCCAGAAGTAGATTAAAACACTTATGTGTTTAACAATTCCTTTGGCAGATTACTCAGAAGCATTCAAAATGAAAACTGATGAGTTGGTAGAGAAATATATAAATATATAAATATATAAAAATAGCTTTATGACGATTTTTTCACATAGTGGGCATAAATTTTACCTGCAGAGAGGTCCCAAAGTTGTAACTACGCCCCTGCTTTTTTCATTTCGTTTACTGGAGAAATTCGCAATCGGTTTGGACTAATATGTATTAGGTTATGGCAGCGGTTTTCAATCTCCCTGGGGGTGGTGGATAGTTCGGGGGGGCGAAAAAGATTTGACACATATTTACTGTCTTTTGAACCATCATTGATCGTGGTACTATTTAAAAATATGCATCCGTCAAATTTTAACCCTTGAATGGCTAGGACGTATCGTTTGCGTCCATATAATTATTAAAGTGTTTATATGAATGGCAGTTGTAGGTCCAGTAGGTTTGTGAATTTTGATTGAACGTGATAAAGAGGGGGCGCTCGAATTTGTAATGTTTGGAAACCCCTGATTTGCGGCGTTACGAAATAAATGCATCCTTGTTAAGGATTCGTATAGAGAAACCGAAATGACTGCATTCCGAATTCGATTTGATGTGGTCAGAGGTTTGGTTAGTGGTCAGTGCTGAAAAAATTACCGAACGCCTTCTTACCAGCGAGTCGAACTATCTTCCGACTTATCAGGCAGAGAACTAAGAGAGCACGTGTTACGAGTACAGTTTTACGAGAAATGCTCAATTGTTATCCTCCATAAAGTGAATAATGGAGCGGAGGTTGGAGAGAGAAGGATGTAGTTGTGAGGGTGGAATGCGCCGAATAAGTAAATCGTGGAATCATGTGGGGTGGCGTCGCGGAAAGGGGTGAGAGGGAGGAGCGAAGGCGTCGTTGGTTGGAGAGGGCGAAAAGGAATATGTACCGAGAGACGGGAATTAGTGCAAAGTCTCGGGGCAGATATTAAATCTCGGTCTGCATAAACAGAGGGAAGTAGCGCGTGGGAGGCCTTTAGTGTGTCAACGGCTCACTCCTCCACCCCCCTTTCACCCCCCCCCACTCCCCCCTCCCCTTTCACCCCCCCCCCCTCCCCTTTCACTCCTCCCTCCTTCGGTCACGTGTCCGTCGCTTCCTCGCAATCCGTGCGTTAACCCTTTCTTCCTTCTTCTTTACTTTTCATCCCTTCTTCGTCTTCTTGATATTAGATCCGATCGAATGGCTGTGTTTTCCTTTTATCAACCGCATTCCTTCAATGACGCCATCTCCCTCCGCTAAACAACGAAGTAAGATTTCATTTTTGCTATTGCCCTTTCTATCGTTTTACAAGGTCTAATGTAAATGTAATGTATGTAAAATTTAATCGAATTTTAAAATAAAGTGTTAGATTTTGCTGATAGGTAAACTCGACTAATTCCGTGATAGTTTAAATAAACCTTATTCACGAAATTAAACCAGCTTCTGGTGCATGATACTTGTAGGAGAGGTGTAGTAGAATACGCTGGTGTAATTTAGTGATAATACACCTTAGCAACGGCAAAATATTTACGTATGTAATAGTCCTTAGGTTTCTTAATATCACGGAATTAGCCGAGTTTCCCCTACTCTTTCGGTGATTTTCATCATCCGAATCGTTTCGTTAAATGTTTAGATTTAAATACAACTACAAAATTTAGGACGAACGGATTTCAAACTTTAATTTTTGATTTCGGAACTCGTATACTTCGCATAAAACAAATGTATGGTTTATTAATAAATAAATTTCACTATTTAATGAAATAGGTTTGGCATCACAAAAGAAAGCCTGTGCAAGAAAACATAGGCATCTTCCTTGGTATAAATATTATATCATTAACGTTTTTACCTTGAGCTGTTCTTCCGCTAAAACTTTATTTACCTTTATTTACTTAAAAAGAGCACCGCTAGTAGTTTGCGTTTGGAACGGCGCACAACTGCACCGAGCCCAGATAAACAACATTAGCGATTTGTTTTTCTCATTTCCTCTCTCAATGGTAGAAGACAAAACATCAAAAGGCTTTCGAATCGTATTTCAAAGTGACTTTTCCAAAGACGTTCATTTCATAGAAGTTTAAAATAATAATTTTGCAATTAGAAATCATATTTTTATGCCCGCTAAAATAAGTCATATAACCTTAATAAACGCCGTTCGTACTTACACATTACTCTCATCGATGGTTAACATGTATATACTTAATCGAAAAAATAAATATTCTCATTTCTGCATCTATTATTTATTATTTATTTTTAAAAAACATTTAAATTTTTTTCTCCCCTCATAAACGAAGTTTTCAATCGAATAGATTAGATCCAGTACATTAATAATGAGGGCAAATGAAGACCGAGAACTCTTTTTTCAGAAGGCAGACACCCTGCATTCCCTTTTTTTTACCGTCGGCATCTATTGTGAGAGAGTCGTTAGTCAAACAGATTATCCTTATCTCATATCTCTCGCACTTGTTTGTGTTGGAAACTCTCTAGTTCGGAAAAGACTAAATTTTCTTCTCGGTCGCCTTTGCAATGGATCCTTTGGAGTATCGCGGGATCGCAAACACAACAACCAGAAATAGAAGAAGATCAGGGAGAGAACTCTCACTCACTCATTCCATCCTCGTGTAAAGGGATCGCCTTGGAGGCGCACTATACCTATCTACCTCCGTCTATCTCTTTAGCAGAGACCATGGTGCGCAAGGCGTGGGCGGTGTGTGGATGGAGCTACCCGCTTGTGAGGGTGACACAAAGTGAGAGGAGAGAGCGGCTTGGGACGGAGGACGGTCGCAGGAGGATGGAAACTGAATTAATATCTTGTCTCCTTTGCGCGAAATGGATATGCATGAAATTCCGGGATACCAAACGGTACGCAAAGTTTATTTCGGTTATGTGAATTTTTACTTTCTCATATACGTAGTAAGTAGGTACTGTAATCGCGAAAAAATTCGACCTTGAGATTTTTACGAAAAAATACGTTTTAGTTGTAGCTGAATCCGAAAAAGTGGTTTTCGCAATGCCGTCTGTCTGTCTGTTCGCGGCTATAGAGTAAACGGTAGAGCAAAGATGAATGAAAACGGGTACTTAGGCATTTTATCATACAGAAGAATAGAGACTATGAAGAAATGGTTGATATTTCACAAAAATTAAGGGCAGTTTATTCTAGGCAACTTTAACAATTGGATTTTCTAAAAAACGGCTCCAACGATTTTCATCAAGTTTCGTATAGTTCTTTAATTTGATGTTTATGATGATTCTATATAGTTTATATTTTTCAAAATATAACTAAACGACGCATTAGTATGTGAGAAAGTTTGTACAGTATATATTGTACCGATTTCTTTTATTAAGTGTGCGATGTTCAGGGAAGAGGCTGTTGGAAAGTCTTACTTTGAGGGAAATTGCTGTTATGAGTCACAAAAAAGATGCTCATCGAGATGGCTCCACTCCTTAAGTAATTATTTTGCATCTAGTGTATCCTCTGGGATAACTCACCGGATGGGAAATTAATTAAAATCAACTTTGAAAAACTATATATTGAGAGGAATTGATGGAATAAAGTGATCTAAAGATCATATGCAGGCAAGTATAAGCTGTTAAGTTGGGAATATTTTTCTCCCGTTTCAAAAATATTCCCAATAGATCACAAAAATGAAACGTTTAATAAAATGAATTTCCTTATTCGGTAAACGGACTTCGGATTCTTATTAGAGTAAGGGAAAAAATATTTTGTAGCACGTTATTGAACGATAAGACACCGGAAATTATCCTGCCTGAATGAAATTAGAGCACATTACAAAAATGAGAAAATATCCATTTTGAGTTATTTTTTTATTTACTCGACATAGTAAATTATGAATATCTGAACTCAAATATTTGAACATTTCAGCTGATCGAAATACCGTCGAATAAAATTTTATATGCAATTTTGGTTAAATATGTCATTTAGATCTAGGAAGAAAAGCTCGATGAAGATATAACTTTTTTCAGCGTGGCACATTAAAATATACAACAGACCGTCTTAAAATAAGTATTGGCAGTACCATACTTGTGCTTTTGCTTAGAATTATACCAAAAATAAGAGGGTTTTAACTTTTTATTCCACTTATTCGACATTTACGTTCATTAATGAACAATTTTCGAAAACTTTTTGATTTTTAAAAGCAGCCATAAGGTCATTTAAACGTTATTTCTTTTAAACTCTAGTAAATATTTATCTCCGGGGATATTGAGATTAATGGGTTTTCGGAACTTTTAAAACAGATTTTTTTATCGCGCCATTAGAAATATTGGAAGTGTTTGCGTGGGTGGATGTGAGAGGGCGCAAGCGGAGGGAGCGAGTCGTTGTGATTGGACGATATATTTTAAAGCTCGTTAGCATCGCGTATTCTTTTGGCACGGATGTCTCGTCCTCGTCAACCCACTCGGCAATCTCTCTTCCCCTATAAACTCTTTTCCTCTCTCTCTCCACCCTATTCCTCTCTCCACCCTATTCCTCTTTCCACCCTATTCCTCTCTCCACCCTATTCCTCTCTCCACCCTATTCCTCTCTCCACCCTATTCCTCTCTCCACCCTATTCCTCTTTCCACCCTATTCCTCTCTCCACCCTATTTCCCCTCCTTTCACTTTCCTATCTTCCTTTTTCACTCTTTCCCAGTCTTCCTCTTTCAATTGTCCCCTCTTCTCTCCCTCTCTTTTCCTCACCTGTTCTCCATGACGTACCTAATGCATTACTTACTCGTGGTCGTTAATTACTGTACCAATTGGGCCGATTTATCCACCCCTCATATTTTGCTACTACACCGCTGTTCCGATGAGATGGAGATTTTCTTACAACTCCAGGTTTTCTATAATGGTTAGTACTGTGTCTACTTTATTTAATTGACTTTTCGCATATCTTGAAGGATTAATAAGAAAATAATAACACCCTCAGCAGCACCAACTGTAGTAAACTCCCGATTTACGAACACCATGCGTTCCTGAATAGCAGTTCGTAAACCGAAAGGTCGTAAATCGGGAGAGATTTTCCCATTAATGCAATGTTAAAAACATGGGATGTGTTCGAAAAACAATTTTCCTCGCACACATGCAATAAAAAGGAGAACGGAACAAATTAGAATAGATTTTAACAAATGCATCTTAATAAAAACTTATTCAGTCGTTGAATTTGGCGTCATTTTCCACATCAAGCGGAAGTTTGGGGTAGAGGTCTTACGGGTGTGAGGGCAGATTAGCAGGCGTGATGATGTAGAAGAAGAAGATGCACAACTTTCAAATTTTATTTGAGAAGAGTGGTGCTGCAAAGGAATAAAAAACGCATCCAAGGAATACTGACGCGATTTGCACACACAAATCAATGAAAAAAATCTTTTAAACACCCTTAAAAGGGTCCAGCAACAATGTATTTAGGTATGCCAGAAATAAATGTTACTTTTTCATACAATGTTTTAAAATGATGGTTGTAATCGGAGATGACTGAATTCAATATCGTACGATCGAATTTTGATGTCGTAAGTCGAATTTATGGCGTAGACATTCTTGTTCGTAAGACCGAAAGTTCGTAAACCGAACGTTCGTAAATCGGGAGTTTACCGTATTTCTTTACCGGCTATGGTCAATTTAGGTAAATATGAGTCACATCTGCATTTTAGATTTGTTTCCCCATAAGACTTGCACAGCGACGAATGGCGTTCAAGTTTCTGAGGACTAGGCTGTTGCCTCATTTGCCGAGCTTGTATGTATTATCTGCAATTCATAATAATATGTTCTCTGAATTTATTTAATGCATTCTCGCTTAATTCCCGCGCCTATTGTAATTCCGTTTTAGAATGAAAATCACGTGCGATTTCAACTTTGAATTATTTCATGTGGTTTTAGTTCGTGGTGCATGGCCTCCGTCGTGAGCAGACGTGCTTTCACTTTGCTCCCGCTGCTGCGTTCTTACCTGCCGTATCCCATAGTATAGCTGTCTTTAGCTTGCATTTACATCAATATCCTGCAAGCCGCTAGAAGCGTTTGGCAGGGGGTGTCACAACACCAAGTGAACTCTAACTAATTCCTCTGTTGGACTGTCTTATCGCGTCTGGGAAAAATGATCTGTAGTATTTCTCTGTTCTAGCGATTGTTTCGACATATTTTCTCCTGTACTCTCATCTAACATTACGTTCCCTAACACCGATGGGGACGACTATGCCGCGTACGTCTTCAACGAAGTCGGAGCTTTCAAATTTTTCAAATATTTTCCTTTTGTATTCAATTCTTCTACTCTTCAACGTCTGCCATTTCAGATCCCTCAATACCTCTGATACACTCGCATCATACCGATATTCTCCTATTACAAATCTAGCCGCTCTACGCTGAACCATTTCAAGCTCTCTAGTTAGGCCCTCCTCGAAAGGGTCCCAGACGGCGCAACAGTATTCCACGACGGGTCGTATTAGGGAAAAGTATGCGATTTCCTTCACATTCGAGGGGCATCCCCGCAGGACTCTAGAGGAAAGCACTTGAATTCTGTTTGCCGATGCTATAACGGTTTTGATATGCTCTCTACTAGACAACTTGCTACTGATTGTGAGAATTACTCCTAGGTATTTGTAGCTTTTGACGTATTTTAGCTTTAGTTCAGATATTTGATATGGGTAACGGTTGAAATTCATGGAGCGCTTGCTGTAGCTATAGCTTAAGTACCTTTAGTTATATTATAATTTTAGTTTTTATTATTATTATTATTTTTTGTTGCATGCCTTAGATTATTCGTCTTAATTGCAATAATTATTCGGAGAATATCCGGAGGCCACGTCTTTATTTGCAGTTTATTGTTAGTGTTCTCACTTATAATATCTCACATTACCAAATCCAAAAAGATACATTCATATTCTTAACTAATATTTAACTAACCTGGTTAATTTAAGGCTAATTTAGTTTAAACTGTGTTGTTTATATATTAGATGTTGTGCTGTTTATTCACTTTCGTGACTTAAGTTTTCGTTTCGTTAATTTAAGGCTATTTTAGTTTCAACTTCGTTGTTCATTTATTATATGTAGTGTTGTTTATTCACTTTCGTGACAAAGTTCTCGCTTTTCCCTTCTGAATTTTGTACACGATCTTTATTGTTTTATTAGTTCTACTATCCTGAAGTTCTGATAATACCACATTTCTTTTTTTTACTTTCTCCATACGAAGTAATGGGAAAGTATTGTGATCATGAAAAAAATCGACTTCGAGATTTCAACGGAAATACACGTTTTGAGGTCCCTAGAACACTTTTAGACTATTTTCGGAATGATGTGTGTGTGTGTGAGGGTGTCTGCGCGCGCGTGTGTGTATGTGATTGTGGGCGCTCTAACTCAAAAAGTACTTCCCATATCGTTACCAAACTTCATATATAACACTTTAGCATGAGCACAAAGAACATTAGTTTTTGGACAATAACGGTTAACCGAAAGTCGAGGTTTATTCGAAACCCGATTCGGTTTTTGCGATATTTCTCCATTAAAAGATCATTATTATATATACAATTCTATACATAGGTTATAAAGAATGTAATTTCCTACAGCTTTCATTTGAAGCAATTTTCTATGGGACTTATTATTTAGGAGTTATTTATAAATAACCGGTTTCCGTCAAATATCTCCTCAACAACATCGTTAATGGTAATCTTCATAAGGACCAAAGTTGTAGAGAATAATATTTCTTCCAAGTTTTGTTTGAAACAAATTTTCGTAGAACTATCCATTTCGGAGATATTTCGCTTTATCTTAATACCAGTATATAGCGCCAGCACCATGTAGCGGTGCATTCTGTAAACATATTCAAAATATACGTAATTTACGGCAATAAGGACGACTGTATTCTTTTACGATACGAAATAATAATTTCGCCTTATAATGCTATTCAAAATAATTTAAATATCTATACCCCAAATATGGAGAAAGTCATGTGTTGGCCACATCAGATTTTTCTTTTTAAGTGTTTAGGTGTTAAGTGCTTAAGCTCTACTATCACCTACTTTAGGGATAAGTTATTTTATTTAACATTCACTAGTATTATTTTCGTTCTCGTAGATGTAATATTTAGTTTTAACTAACAGATTTCATTCCCATGCATAAAATTTAGTAAAGCAAAAGTTTTATATTTTTATTTGTGTAGTTCGGAACCTTCCTTTCACTTCCTATACATGTAGTCGACCTTGACTCAAGGCTTGCAGGTCGAGACTTTTTACCTGCGTTAACCGTAGATTACAGCGCTTAAGTCAGCCCACGAATAAGTTAGCCGAGTATTTTAAGTTATATTTTTAAAACATTTAGCTAGGTCAGATTAGTTTAGAGTTTAGATTGGCTACCCCAAGGACTCCCGTTTCCTTCTTTTTGCGCGACGCTGGTTTGGAGGCCATGAGGTCTCGAATCACGGAGCTTGAGAGGGTGGTTGCGGACCTCCTTCAGAGGGTGGAAAAGTCCGAGGCGGCTTTGGTGCGTGTGAGGGGTGCGGGGTCATCCCTGAAAGCAAACCGCGCCAAATTGACGGCTCGGGTTAGCCTGGGTGCGGAAGCCGGTAGAGCGATCGGGGCTGTCCGTCACTCTTTATCGCGGGCTGAGGGTGTTCGGGCCGGGAAACCCGATGAGTGGAGAGTGGTGTCCACTCGGGGGGATCGTGGGGTGGTGCTGCGGAGGCAGGGAGCTGGGAACACTTCGGTGGACCCTCTTCCTGTTAGTAATAGGTTTGCGGTGCTGTCGGAGGACGACTCCGAAGCCGTTGCGCCCGCTCCCGTCTCCTCTGTGGGGACCGGGCCCAAGGGGAGCTCGGGCGGAAAGAGGGGGCTGTTAATGTTAGGGAGCTCCAATATCCGGCGTGTGGTGGCGCCTTTACTGCCACGGGCCCGCCGGGAGGGTGTTCATGAGCGGGTGTTCTCCAGGTGTTTACCAGGAGGTACGGTGCCCCAGGTGACGAAGGAGGTCAGGGCTTTTGTTTTGGGCACGGGTTTCTCCTCGTTGCGGGTGGTGGCCCATGTTGGGACCAACGACGCCTCGAAGCGCGGCTCCGAGGAGGTTTTAAGTTCTTTTAAGAACTTTGCCGCTGAGGTTGCTCGTGTCCGAGAGGAGTCGGGTTCTGATATGTGGCTTACCATCTGCAGCATTGTCCCTCGGACAGACTGCGGTTCTATGGTTTGGAGCCGTGTGGTGGGCCGGAATCGTAGGGTGTGGGACTTCTGTATAGGCAATGGAGTGGACTTCTTTGACCTGAGGCCGGTGCTGGACTCATGTAGGGTACCCCTAAATGGTTCTGATGTCCACTACACGGCCGAGGCAGCGGATGCGGTAGCGCGTAGGGTTTTTGAACACGCTAGGGTTTTTTTTAGGTTAGACGAGGATAAAACCAATAGATCTGTTAGAAAAGTGTCCGCCAACATTAACCCTAGGGTGTCCAAGAATAGCGGTAGAGTGAGAAGTAGAAAAATAAAATTGTTAGATCAAGTGGCGGGGAAATCCAGAACGAAAATATCCGTAGAAAACACAATAAAAATTATTATTATAAACTCCGAAGCATTCGAAGGAAACAGGCTGATTTTTTCCACTTAGTTAAAAGCCATCGTGCAGACGTTGTATTGGGAACAGGGAGCTGGCTATCGGACGACATTAATTCTAACGAGATTTTCCCACAAAATTACGTGGTATATCGCAAAGACAGGAGAGAAAGAGTCGGAGGTGGATTTTTCATCGCCGTCAGAAAGAGTATATCAAGCCAATTAGAGGAGATTAACGTCAGCGAACACTGCGAAATGATATGGTGCTCCCTTCGTACGAGACATGGTAAAAAATTATTTTTTTGCTCATTTTACCGCCCACCTGACTCAGGAGTCGAGAACATTAGAGAACTCAGTCGTACATTGCAGGTGATAGCTAGGAGAAAGAACGATCCAGTAGTCATTCTTGGAGGAGACTTTAATCTTCCATCGATCGATTGGAAATCCGTAACCTATGTTAGTGGTGGAAAAAATAGAGAAGCTTGTCGTGAATTAATTGAAGCATTTACTCTAAACTCTCTAGAGCAAATCGTCAACGAGCCGACGCGATATGACAAAAACGGAAACATATTAGATCTGCTAGCCACTACCCACCCACTATCGACTAGAAACCTACAAATCGACGACGGCATAGGTGATCATAAAATAGTAATTGCCGACTTCAAATACACCCCTGCGACAATATATAAGCCAACGCGATTACTCTATATCTTCAGTAAAGCAGATCTCCCAGGTTTAAAAAATTGTGTTACAAACCAAATAGCGTCATTTATCAATTTTGCGAATAGTAACAGCGTAGATGACTTTTGGACGGAAATTTTGCGAATCATTCGAGAAGGGCTAAAAACGTTTGTTCCAACCAAAGCAATTCGTGATCGCAAGGACCCGCGGTGGGTGAAACCGAAACTCCGTGCCTTGCTCAAGAAACAAAGACGGCATCACGCGCGCATAAAGCACCGTAAAGAAGTTGGTAGGGACCACGCGAACGAGTATTTAATATACAGAAATAGTCGTCAATCTGCAAGAGACGAAGCGCGTAAGGAATTTGACGCCTACCGATCCACGACACTCTCGGATTCACTCAAAAACGACTCGAAAGAATTTTGGTCGTACGTGCGAGAAATCCGAGGAGGACAGTCCACAGTACCTCTTCTACGTACAGACAACGGTGAAAGTGTACACGATTCATTTACTAAGGCAAGTATGTTAAATCGGTTCTTCGAAAATTGCGTCACGATAGACAGCGGTGATTTCATTGATTTCCCTGCTCGTATAGACTCAAATATGACCGACATAGAAATATCCGAAAGCGGTATCGTTAAATTACTAAGTCAGGTCCATAAAAGAAAATCGCCAGGGCCTGAAGCCATACCTGCATTCATTATAAACTCGTTAGCAAACGAATTAGCTCCGTACCTTAAGCTTCTATTCAGAAAATCTTTAGATGAGGGTGTAGTTCCTTTGATATAGAGAACAGCCCACGTTACACCAATACATAAAACGGGAAGTAAATTAAAAGTGGAGAACTACCGCCCTATATCGTTGACGTCAATCTTCTGTAAGGTTTTTGAGCACATTATCGGTAGCTCCATAATGCGATTTCTCGAAAGCAAAGATGCGCTTAATAGAAACCAGCATGGTTTCCGGAGAGGCAGGTCATGCGAGACTCAGTTAACTCTACTCACACAAGATATTGTGAAAGCAGCGGATAAAGGAATAGGAGTTGATGCAGTATCTTTAGACTTTAGGAAAGCCTTCGACACCGTTTCTCACGTGAAAATAGTTCAAAAATTAAGGGCTTATTCAATTAACGTGAAAATTGTAAATTTGATCGCTTCGTTTCTATCCGACAGAAACCAGAGAGTAGTTCTCGATGGAGTTGCATCAGACGTCGTCAAAGTGACTTCCGGCGTGCTTCAGGGAAGTGTAATCGGACCTCTGTTATCCTTGATATATATAAATGATTTAGCGGATAATATAAAGTGTAAAGTTAGACTCTTCGCGGATGACACACCTGTGTATGGAGAAATCAACACAATACACTATCAGGAGAATTTGCAAAGGGACCTTCAGGCTATTACGAAACGGTGTAAAGATTGGCAACTCGACCTGAATATAGAGAAATGCGCCGCAATGAACTTCACGCGCTCCATGAATTTCAACCGTTACCCATATCAAATATCTGAACTAAAGCTAAAATACGTCAATAGCTACAAATACCTAGGAGTAATTCTCACAATCAGTAGCAAGTTGTCTAGTAGAGAGCATATCAAAACCGTTATAGCATCGGCAAACAGATTTCATGTGCTTTCCTCTAGAGTCCTGCGGGGATGCCCCTCGAATGTGAAGGAAATCGCATACTTTTCCCTAATACGACCCGTCGTGGAATGCTGTTGCGCCGTCTGCGACCCCTTCGAGGAGGGCCTAACTAGAGAGCTCGAAATGGTTCAGCGTAGAGCGGCTAGCTTTGTAATAGGAGTATATCGGTATGATGCGAGTGTATCAGAGGTACTGTGGGGTCTGAAACGGCAGACGTTGAAGAGTAGAAGAATTGAATACAAAAGGAAAATATTTGAAAAATTCGAAAGCTCCGAATTCGTTGAAGACGTACGCGGCATAGTCTCCCCATCGGTGTTAGTGAACGTAATGTTAGATGAGAGTACAGGAGAAAATATGTCGAAACAATCGCTAGAACAGAGAAATACTACAGATCATTTTTCCCAGACGCGATAAGACAGTCCAACAGAGGAATTAGTTAGAGTTCACTTGGTGTTGTGACACCCCTTGCCAAACGCTTCTAGCGGCTTGGAGGGTATTGATGTAAATGTAAACGTCCTTATCGCGGGCTGAGGGTGTTCGGGCCAGGAAACCAGATGAGTGGAAAGTGGTGTCCACTCGGGGGAATCGTGGGGTGGTGCTGCGGAGGCAGGGAGCTGGGAAGACTTCGGTGGACCCTCTACCTGTTAGTAATAGGTTTTCGGTGTTGTCGGAGGACATCGGCAGGCTGGTGTGAAGCCGGCCGTTGTTGTGATGGAGAAGGACCTCATTCATGGTTCGGTTAGGACTAACTCTACGGGTGTGGCGTTTCAGTTTCGTTAACGTTTCCACGTACCGCTCTTAGTTAATCGTGGTACCCTTCTCCATGAAGTCCTTCTCAATCACGACAAAGGCCGAATTCACACCAGCCTGCGCACAAGTGAGTCAATCGCAGCCATGGGATGGACCTTTCTTCCCAATCCTGCTTACAGGCCGGATCTGGCACCCTCCGACTAAAGGATGGACTAGTGGACGACATTTCTCAGATGATGATGAAGTGAAGCAAAGTGTTCGTGATGTGCTCCGAAGTCGTGACAAGGAGTTTAAAACATCGGTATACAGCGCCTTGTTAAACGATGGCAAAAGTGTAGTGCAGCGGACGGAGACTTTGCAAAAAAATAACCTCATGTTCGTGAAAGATGTATAAATCTTCCATGTAAATTTCATTGTGATTGGAATTGTAATTTCTGAAAAAAATTTGGAGGCATTACTTTCGTACCGACCCTCTTATATAGCACGAAATGAACATGTCTCATTTCTTCGCATTCATAATCTGCCCTGATCGAAAATTTCACTTTTCCTCTTCCCTCTAAAGCAATTAGTCACCTCATAGCCTCATTGGCCGAGCCAATTATTCGCTTCGTCTCATATTTCCTTATCAAATAACCTACTTCCTTGATTTTTATTGTATATACAATACCTGCATTTTCATTCATTAACGAGAATAAAAGCCTTTTTTAGGAATGTGAAGAATTAAAAGAATTTAAATTTAGACCCTTCCATTACTTCTTCATTTTCAAAACAATCGCTCTCTCTCTCATCCTTAGGTTGCAAACGAGAAAATATCGCCGTGGCAATTTAGTAGGAAGCGTCAGGGAGGCGCGAGGCAAGCGTTTTTCTTTGGTTAGAAAGAGAACGAGGACATGTGACAACTGAAAGACGTGAGTGTGAGAAGGGGGGACGGGAGGGAGGGGGGGAAGACTGTCGAAATGAAGACGCAAAAGAAATATATCGTGAGTGCGTGTGTGCGTAGCGCGAGGTAGGGGGGGGGGAGAGATGAGAAGGGGGTTTTCCCTTATATGAAGTGTCTCTTTTTCTCCTTCGTTCATCCGAAGGGTCGAAGGGAGAAAGGAAACCCAAGGAAGGAATAAAGGAAGATAGCAGTGCCTTGTCTTTTAACGGCTGTCTAAATATATCGCCAACTCTCAATCAGTCTATTTCACTGACTCTGTTCCTTTCCCTCCCTTCTTTCTTACTCCCTCCCTCTCATGTCCTCTCTCATATCCTCTCTAAAACCTCTCTTCCCTCACTTTTTACTATCTGTTTCGCCTCCCTTTTCGTTTATTTCTCGTTTCCTCCGCTATCCGTTCTCCTTAAGGATTTTTACTCCTCCGTAAATGTTTTTTTACGCGTAATGTGCGGCGGGCGTCGTTAAGCGCTCTCTTTGGTAGAAACGTAAGCGAATGGCGATGCAGCTATTCACCGGCCGGAAACGCTTCGGCGTGCGTATATCATTTGAATAAATTCTTCGAACGCGTACGTGACAGTTGGGTGAATGCATCGGTATTTCAAAATAGCAGTTAAGGTGAAACATTTCCTAAAATTATTGCGTTCGTCAATGACTCGTGAAATAACTACAGTTATGGCTATATATTTCAAGCTCTAATTGAGAAAATGTTTATATATAAAAAGAAGAAAGTTGGACCGAAAAAAGATTAACTCATTTCTTCTCATTCGCTTAAAACGATAAATTGGTATTAACAAAGAAATTTGGAATTTTAGGACCTTTTTATGTAGTATCTAATGGATTTTATCATTACAAATTTTATAAAGCAATGAAAAATCTGTGTGTCCAGTCTGCTTTATTGCTTGTAATTACCCCCAAGTTATAAATGCTATAACAGATAATTTTTCTTATCCTTTCTTGGCACGATAAAAATAAATTAAGTTTGGAAGCGTTAGGCGTCATTACGAATTATAACTCTGCAGTTTATAGTCTGAGAATGGCAGGCACAGTCCTTAGCCACAGTTACTCAGTTACTTTCTAGAAGTGAAGCTTAAATTTTTAAGTAATTCAAACATTAGCACGTACAATTAAGATTATACATAGCGCCTAGTATGTATGGTTTCACCTTTTTTTTATTGTTCCTGGTTTCTCCCTTCTGGCGTCAAGTTCGTGTCACATGGAACGATTATAATAAACAACTTTAATGTTATAAATCATTTGAGATTTTAGGTTATCACATAATTTTGAGAGAAATGCAATCCGCCGATCAGTTGGATATTCACTCTCAGTTTAAGATCTCGAAGTGACCTATACTTTCAAAGGCAACGTGCCGTAACGTCCATACTAGGCACAAAACTTTTTAACAAACTTGCAGATTCTGGAAGATCCGACTGGCTATTTATAATTAGAAAGCGCTTCAGTCAGTTTTCAAGGAGGTAAGTTAATATCAAGTCTTTTTCAAATCCTTTGCTAAGGATCAAACATTTCGATGGTAAAGATTTTATAGTAAATCACATTCTCTCACCGTGGTGCTACAACCAGTTGCTTATTTATTTCCATAACACTAAATCTTCCTTGAAAATTAGAATCGCTTCAGTCCATCACACACAACGTATTAATTCTTCTCCTACTTAACATCACACTTCAACGTCGGCACGTACAAATTCTGCCACCCAAAACGTATGGGTTCCAACAGTCATCGAGGCGCCAGCCCGACGTTGCTTTAAAATCCTCCGCATTTGCCGATCTCTCCGACCCCTAATGAAACTATCTGGGGCCGTACTCGTACGCCCCGTGACCTCTGCCCCCGACGTAAACCCCCGCCCCCGTGGCCGTCGCCCCGGCGAGGAATCCGCCTTGAGGGTGGGTCGGCTGGGGGTGATGCTGCTGAGGGCCGAGGGGATGGTGGTAACCGCCCCCGTAAACCGCCCTCCCCATTCCTCCCGCCCCCGTGCCGTCTGGCCCCATTCCCCCCACGCCTCCAGCCCCTACGTAAGCGGCCGCTTGACGTCCGCCGACGGATTCCGAACCGACCTCGGCGGCGACGGCGGCCGCAGTGGCTGCCGCTTTGGCGCTGGCGTAGGTGTTGTAAGCGTGGTGGTGGGAGTGGTAGAGGGTGCCGTATGCGTCGGCGGTGGGGTAGTGCTGCGGAAGGGGAAGGGGGGCGTGGTGGGTGGACGGAGAGGCCTCGGATCCCAGTCCTCCCAAGAATCCCCCTGGACGACCCATCGCTCCGCTCTCAGCGTCTTCATCTGGGAAAAAATGGGAAATTATGAATACATTAGCGAAACGTAGATCACTCTTCGTCCTCGCGCTGTGTACGTTAGGAGGGATTCTGAAAAAAGCACATGCGGATTAAATTTAATCCTTAAGTTTTAAGATTAAGTTGCAGTATACGCTGGATATAAATAGTTGCGTCTTACATTATTCAAGCAGAGATTCCAATTATCAATGTCTTGTGACTTATCTCATCATTTAACTATTACAACATTGTTTATTTATTGATGTATGTAGATATCAGATGAAAGGATAGAGAGATATGATAACTAGTACTTCACCTCTAGTAAAACTAGACATTTTTTTACATTGTCAATCATCGAGTGATTTTTTCTTAAGTCAAACATTTATTGTTCACTACAATTTAGGCACCTTTATATTTTAATAATATTGGTAAATTACACATTTCACTATTAACATTATTATTTAAGTATTTTCGATAGATATTCTTATATATATATATATATATATATATATATATATATATATATATATATATATATATATATATATATATATATATATATATATATATATATATATATATATATATATATATATATATATATATATATATATATATATATATATATATATATATATATATATATATATATATATATATATATATATATATATATATATATATATATATATATATATATATATATATATATATATATATATATATATATATATATATATATATATATATATATATATATATATATATATATATATATATATATATATATATATATATATATATATATATATATGAAGGTGGCAACAAGGTGTTGCAGGAAGCCCAGTGGACACTTACCTAGATTGGAGAGCCGCTTGGGGTGTTCAGGACACAGGAAAAACACAAAAACAACACAAATATTGGAGCTTTCGGGCTGACGCCCTTCTTCAGCGACATGTACATCTCTCCGTCGCTGAAGAAGGGCGTCAGCCCGAAAGCTCCCATATTTGTGTTGTTTTTGTGTTTTTCGTGTATCCTCAACACCCCCAGCGGCTCTCCAATCTGGGTAAGTGTCCACTGGGCTTCCTCCAACACCTTGTTGCCACCTTTCCTTTTATTTAAGCTTATATATATATGGTCTTCGTGTAGGCTACAGGACAATTAACGAAAATTATTTGCATTTCTTCGCAAAAGAAGTTAAAGAGTTTACCTATAGGACAGTGGTTCTCAAAGTGTGGTCCGCAAAAAAGTCTTCCAACTGGTCAGCGGGCTGGTCCAAAATGCAAGTTAATGACACACAACGCCGAGGCCATTCTAAAGAACAGACCAGAACCTTAATCCCCAACACTTGCGTGACGTATTACAATAGTGATAAGGATAAATATACCATTTTAAATTAAGTTGCTTGCGTAGCTCACCTGATTAGTCCTAAAGCAATTAATGTTGGCCAAAACAAATTAAATTATTACCACTGAAATTAACTAAATTCTTCACAGCGTAAAATCTCAGTGGATACAACTAAATGTCCTAGCAACTGTTCCTACCCCCCTACTTATGTTAGTTTGGAACAATCAGAAATGGTTTGTCTATTAAAGTTTTAGCAGTGGCAAGACGGGAGTGGATGGAGTAGGTGGTCCGCGAGGTCTTTTTCCCCACTAATTGGTCTGCAGACCGAAAAAGTTTGAGAGTCACTGCTATAGGATGTTTAAGATTTTTAGTGATCATGGCCAGGATGAAGAATTAATTGATATATGCCACAATTATGATTAATTTATTATCCATTTAAAAGATTCCCAATGTATTATCTAAGCATAAGTATCTGAATAATGATCACAATCCCGTAAAAATATTTTTCTTTTATTGCGTTGAACCATGTAAATTGATATTTTTCCGGAACACATTATAAAAAATCTACGAAATATGCGATCCTTCGTTTTAAACAGATTAATGATTGTGTTTCAATTATATACTGATTAATGTCATGCACGAAGTAAATTTTATTTGTGTAGTAAATCATATGATACACTTATCAATGTTTAACTTAAAAAACCGAAAATTATAATGATGCTGCACACAGCGACATCCCCTTTTAACTTCAAACTGTACGAGATACCTTAAAAATTGCATCATTTTGAGGGAGTGGGTAGCGGAGTTGGGGAAAAGGAGGAATTATGGGTGGTTTGGAAGGAATCCTTTCTTGGGAATCTCGAGACATTTCACGAAAATTCTCCAGCGACACGCGTTGTTGTCGGTGGTGATGGCCTAGTTGTTTTCCTTAATCTCTTTGCGGTGCCAAAAAGTCATTCCCTTTACTCTCCTTCCCTCTCTAGCTCCAACGAACGCAACTATCCGACTAACTCAACCGTAGAGTTTCCCTGGCCCTCTCCTAATCCCGCGTGACATTTACTGAGCCACGCGAGTCGTAAAAATAATGCCTTCCTATTTCTCACGTCTCTTTCTTCAGCCTCCTCCTCCCCCCCTCCCCCCAGCCACGTGAATGCCTCTCTTCCCTGCCTCCTCCTTCCCTCTCCCTCCTCTTTCACGACGCCTACTTTGTTATTTCTCGGTCATAATGCTTTCAAAACTTCAAAACCCAAGTGAGTGGACTATATAAAAGCAATGGAATAACTTCATGGCTTTCGCAAGACATGTGCGACTAATTTTTACGCATTGGTTGAATTATGTTTTCACGGCGCAGCGTGTTCATTCTGAAGAGCATTCCGTTTTTCCGGACAATGATTCATTTCCTCAGTATTTCGTCCTCTTCTATTTAACTGTTTAATATTATTTTCTCAATGACAAATTTTATAGAAATTGTGGTTATAATTCGACAGAATTTCAAATTTATTTTGACCACCACAAGAACTTTCACTTATTTCTTTTTTCATCACGTTTGTCATGGGACTGAATACTTATACATATATAAAATTTTCGAGAATTTGATAACGTTTTTTATACTCACCAAGCACCCCCCCCCCCCCCAACCGTCTCGCTCTATTCCTCTAGTTAGCAAAATCCTAAGCGCAGCATCCTACTTTTTACATCACACCCGCTCCCATCCGAAAATTCCGATTCTTCGAACTTTGAACATGAACAAGGCTGGAGTCCTACTACGAGCTATAATTCATCAACGGAGAAGTCCCCTCGAAAAACCTCAGTCGCCCGCCGACCCAACCCAACCCAAACCGACTCCAACGTCCTCGCTCGCAATTCTCCCCCCCCCCTTCCGCCATCCCTACACCCCCCTTTCACTCCCCATCCTCTCGTCTCCTTCTCTATCCTCCCGCATCTATTCCCAACCGCACCTTTTCTTTGCCTCCGACTGCTTCTCCTCATTATCTCACCCTCTCCGCTCTCCCTCCCGAAGCCTCATTCGGAGATCCTGTTCTCACACGTCGTTCTGCATTGCGCTATACCCGCGGCGCACGTCCTCCAGAGCGTTGCATAACTGGAATTCAATGACCGCGAGGCCGAGCGATGACTCGCGATTTTGCCACCGTCTCCGAATAGTGTATTCCTCCAACGAACGCACACTTACTAGTGGGCTAATCGTTCGCGTTAATTAAAGTGTGACACGTTATCGACTCACTAATTGAGAATAGGACAGCAAAGCGAGAGTTATATACGAAGTCGCGTCATCTTTTAGAAAGTTTTGATCCACTGAAGATAGGAATAAACGTAAATAAGATATTGTGATGTTGGAGATGCGTATCCGTTATTCTGACAGTCAGACATGAGCTTCTGTAACGGTGTAACGCAGTACTGAGTGAGAGTGGAGGGCGAGGCTCTCACCTTTTGCCTCCTTGAGGTGCGGGAAGAGCGGGGAGTGGGCGGCCGAGGAAGGAGCAGAAGAGACGGAGGAGGCGGGAGTGGAAGAAGAGGCAGGGATGAGGGAGTGCGAGAGAGGGGGGACGGGTGAGGAGGAGGCGGGCCCTGGGACTAGGGCCCCTCCCTGAGGAGGACCCCTTGACGACGCACCGTGGTGGCTGCGCAGCCTCTGGTCCCTTTGGTGCTGCTGGTGCGCGGGGCTGGCACCCAGCTGTAAGTGGTTCAGTACCTCGACGCCGCTGCGAAGTACAGAACGCATTAGATGAGACTTTTTGGATTTTAAAATTTGGCCTGAAATACGGATATAATACACTGTTTTCATATGTGATATCGAGGAAAAAAATAATTCAGATTCCTCGAATACAATAAGGTTCACCTAGTCAAAAAATAACTTACCTTAACTGTTTCATCGTTTATTTTTTTAATTTCTTTTTTGGTAATCCATTATGACTAAAGTTGCTTAAATCAGAAAAATGGTATCTCGTATGAGAAATAATAATCAAAATATACCAACGAGACAACATTGTCTGTAATCCTAGAAGGATATGTGGTGATATATTATTATCCTTATTTAAATCAAGTTCCAAGTGAATGCTTGCCGTTAAAAAAATATAATTGAGATTGGAGTTTCGATGTTGTAAACAATAATATTATTTCTTTATTAATGCCAATCACCAGCGATCGTATAAAATTTTCTAATAAATCCCAATTCTGAAAAAAGTTTCCTCACCTCTAATGAATAGGTCCCCAAACAATTAAGAATGCATTTAATGAATTTTAAACTTGATTCTTCATAATAGTGTCAAACCAGTTCCTTCTCTTAGTATAGTTTCAAAAAGTATATAAATCTGTCAATGCACTTTCAATTAGCTCCATTAGTTTTTCAAATTTACAGTTCTTATTCTTCGTGTAGAGCTGTACTTTTGAGATTCAAATATACCTTGGAGAAGATATTTTTTAGAAAATACGTTCTCGGGGTTTCCTACGCATAAATGATCACTTTTGTTCATATCCACTCCAATTGAATCTCCAAAAATCGACGCGACATGGCACTCTTCCCTCTCGGCGAATCGGCCTCCGAAAGCTCAACAGCCTGGATCTAACATAGTCGTCTCAAAGACAAATGTTAGCCGGAAGCCTGTCGCACGCAGTGAGGGACTAAATTAAGCAAAAAATTTGAGAGGGCGAAGTGACAGCGGTTTAGCGGCCAGACATCATCTATCTACTTGTGCCCTTCAGGGGGAGTGTGAAAAGGGAAGGATGGGGAGAAGAATGGGAGAGAATGAGAAAGGAGAGGGAAGTGTGGGCGAGAATGAGGATCTTCATTCCACCGAGAGAGTGAACTTCGAACGGCTCTAGTCCTCTTATTAAAACTCAACGGTGCTTGGAAAAAACGGATCATGTTGGCTTTGGATAAGTCACCACCTCTTGGATCACCAAATTTTCCTATGTGAATAGTTCATTTCAGACTGACGCAAATGATACAAATCACTTATTTGATTAGGTTTACAGGTGAAGTTAACACATTGCCCCACATTTAACCCTAAAGGTTATAAGAAAAATGCCTGAAAATGTGCCGTTACAATATACTATCTTAAAGAGTAACGCTTTCAAAGTGCCTAAAAGAAAGGGAATAAACTCTTAAACTAAATTACAAAAACAAATGTCTAATAGCACAGATTTTTGTTATGACAATGATGAGTATGCGGTTAGGACCACAAAAGAACAAAAACGACACAAATATGGAGCTTTCGGGCTGACGCCCTTCTTCAGCGACGGAGAAACATATACTGTTTAAAGTGACCAGGGCATCGAACCGTAATTTTTTTCGCTCCGGTTTTCGTTCCGGTTCACTCAAAACACAAAATTTCGGTTCGGTTCCGGTTTCGCTCCGGCAAGCGTCAGTGAACCGGTTCGAACCGGTTTTTTTCGCTCCGACCTTAAAATATTTTTAGGAAACTTTCAAGAATTGATTTATTAATTAAGTAATTTTTTTATTAAATCAAATACATATTCACTATAAAAATAGTGATATTTTTAAAAAATAATCAAAACACGAAAATAAATTATTTAAATGTGAATATTTAGTACATATGTATCTTATTTATTTAAGATTATATTTTGAATTGAATATTTACAAACCATACATGTGTCGCATATGATTTCAACAGGTTAGGAAAGTGTAAAGTAAATTATAAATAAGCACGTTTCCTGCGATAGAGTTTTCTAAACTTATTATGTTATGCTAACCATCTCATTTCCTAATTTTCTGTGCTTAGTATTTAGTACTCAATTTAATTAAAAATCGGCTGAATAGCTACAGAAAAAAATTGAATCCTGATAGAAGGACAGACAGACAGAAGCTAATATGCGCTAAAGCTGGAATGCCTAATAATGAATTATTAATATTTTTATTTATAAATCGTGCGGCAAAATAAGAGATCGTGTTGTCTCAATAGTGCCAGTAAGTTGAATAAAACATTATGTTATTTTCATTAACAATTTATAGATCACGTCCACTGCTCGTATTATAGTAAAAACTGTAAATGCAGGGCTTAATTTTTTCATTCAGAGATTACTTAAATGGATGAAAAAGTCTATAAAATATCTATGAGGAAGAAGCCCGCAGAAATTGAAAGTCCGAGAATTCAGAAAGGCTGAGAAATGTTTATTAACATGATACAAATTTACGATGATTGAATATTTTTAATCGCTTAGATAGTGTGAGAATATTAAAGTTCATTATTTCATGAAATTGAAATGATAAGTACCGTTTCGAAAAACTAGGACTAAGCGAAAGCATGTGATTTTCACCCGACAGCAAATAAAAATATCTACGTACATCTACACATTACCCTGCAATCAAACATGCAAACAAAAAGAAAATAAGACTTAATCGGCCTGTCGTGAACTTTCTTCAGGCGGAGTCTGGGTTTCTGCAGTCGAAAAAATATTTCACTAAAAATAACAAATTCGCATTCATATTTAATTTCTCTTCAGTTTTAAGCAACCAATACGAATATGTGTGCTCATTTTAAGATGCACTCTATAAAATAAATAGAAATTTACTAACCTGTAACCAGGCCCGCGCCGGGCGTATTTGCCGCCCGGGTGCAAGCAGTTTATGCCGCCCCTTACGGACTGATAAAAGCACCCTGTCCCAGATTTTTTTCGATTTTTTGATTAAAAGTTGTATTTAATTTAAGAAATAAATTGTGCAAAACACATTGCGCAAACTTTCTCGTATACGAATCATTTTGATATATTACGTAAAAGTACTTGGTTATAGAAGACGGTCTATCACATGAGTTTATAAAGAGAGCGGAATGTAAAGGACGTTTGTGCGTTTGTAAAAACACAAAGTTATGATATATTCTTGCTTCCGCCCGTGAATTGCCGCCCCTAATATATTGCCGCCTAGGTGTGATGCACCCCTTGCACCCATAGGTCGGCGCGGCCCTGCCTGTAACAAAGGATAACCGAAGTAAGAATATCTCAAAACCACGACTGCGGAGCGATCCTTCCTGGATAAGTTTTAGAGAATGACTACCAGAATACAAGGGTTCAGTGGATATGGAGAGGGAGTGAAAATGGGGACATTAACCTCCAACTTTAAGGAAAATCCAAATTAAGAATCGGGAAATATTTTTGCCAGGAACACACTCTACGGGGTATGCTCGGGGGGAGGGTAGAAAGACAATTAGAGGCTGTCTTCAAAGTGCCGCCCAAGTTCCTTTCCAGTAGCCTCGTTTAACAGGTAATCTCAGCAGTATGTATTGTAGACTCTCTCTCTATGTATTGAGAGAAAATCCCACTATTGAGCCAACAGATATTATCACAAAGACACATCCTTCCCAAGGCTGAGGAGAATGTGTTCTCAAGAAAAACCCAACCCTTTTCTTAATCGGTTTCTAAACGTGAGGCTTTCAGAAAGACTCAAACTAAAGCAAAAAGAAAAACCCTTCTTTCGCTCCCACTTTTTATGCGAACCGAAAAATATGGAACGAAATAAATAACGGTTTTCGGTTTCGGTTCGGGTTCAGAAAAATATTTTTTTTCGGTTCGGGTTCGGTTTTACTCCAGGAAAAATAACGGTTTTTTCCGGTTTCGGTTTTCGGTTCGGTTCCGGTTCGATGCCCTGAAAGTGACACACTGGGGGGGATATGGGGAGGGGGAGAGGGGTAATGAGGGGAGTTCGGGAATATGAGGAGGCGGGTAAGAGGGACGGCCAATAGAGTTATCGGAGGTTAAGACCAGGGGGGAGAAAGAGTCAAGGAGAAAGATGTAGGCTATAACTCCCACTGTCGAAGTTGGGGGGCGGGGGTTTCATCCGGTAGGATATATATATATATATGGCTTGTGTCAACTAACTGGGACCACATTTAAAACTGACCGCAAAGCTGACCCTTCGACCGTAATAAACTCGGGTTAGAGACCCATACCTCGAGGCCCATCCTCAAATCCGAGCTCAGGTGTATTTACCCTCTCAGCAGGGGTACACTAGCCGACCACCTCTTTTGCAATAAAATGTAAAGTATTTTATATTGTTAACTTAGTGCGATTGTGACTCAAGCAACATATTCGGGTGAATGCGCTGATCAAGAGCGTCTTTTTAACGGAATTCTACTATAAATAATAACATATTTACGCTCACATCTAATCTTGACGCCAAGGAATACCAACCTCTTAAGAGTTTTCGGACGGGATTGTAATGAAAGCAGACATTCGCGAGACGGTGCGGAGGGTGTAACGCTTGGTTGCTATATGGTTTATATCTAAAGATTGTATACCAATTCTTTCTAATTATAATTTCAAAAAGAATGAAAGTCTGCACGTCGTAAATCCGAGTTTTACGTGTTACCTTATGGGAAATGAAAATGCCTTCCTTGGAGTCGAACCCAAAACTTCTTTCGAGATTTGTTTTTCCATCACCTAAAAATATGTATATCCAGCATACCTGCCTCATTTAGAGTTTCTGTATTTATAAACCTAAGTTTTGGCTTTTTTCGAATGAGATTTGAATTTCTAACACTCTAACACCATATAGCAAACAGGCGTTACACCCTCCTCTCGCGAATGTCTGCTTTCATTACAATCCCGTCCGAAAATTCCAAATTTTGAAGGCGGTTTTGCCCTATTTATGCCACATACCAGCGTGAACATTATACGGCAATTTTTAATGAGATAAAAACACGAATTTGGCAGAATTACGGGTTTTTAGTTGCAACAGATAAGGAAATCCGCTATTGCAAAAATTCGAAATCTTAGGGGCTTATTTGCCACATAATAGCCCTATGCGACGAATAAAATTATAATGCCCTTTTAAATGAGCTACAAAGTTGAATTTCATACAGTTATATGATTTTGTACAAAATTCATTGGGAATAATTTGAAATTGTAAAAACGCTAAACTTTAACAATGCTTGCAGAATGCAGGCCACATTAACTAGTATATATATATCGTGTGTAAGAAGCATCTATGTATTATAGATATATACTAGTGAATGTGTGCTTGCATTCTGCATTCTGCAAGCATTTTCTCTCACCTTAATGTAAAGAATAAAAGCCGACAATTAATATTCAAACGCATAATTTTGCACATGTGCACCTAATTACGTGTATTTTTTGGATAATATTGGGGTAAAAACAACACCTAAAATGTATAATTATAAACATTTTATAGGTTCTCATCATCCGTTTTGAATACCTCATATTCTTCCATAATATCATCGATGTAGCACCTCTAGAAATGCATTTATATGAATAAATTGTATAAATTTTATGAATTTTTAACAGCCACAATAATAAACCTTTCTGAAAATTTTAATGTTAGATACCACTGGTGCATCACTCCCTCCCTAGGTTAAAATTTTCATCTTACTGCACCTTCAGAAAGTACATAAACATTAGTCAAATTCTTTAATATTTAAGAATTTTTTACAGCCGAACGAATAAAAATTTTCAAATATATATATTCCCGTTTCCGTTATTTAGCAAAGTCTACATTTAGAAAAAATTTCAGCATTGTAGCCCATATAGAAATACCCAAACCGCAAAATGTTCGCCCCTAAAAATAGCCTATATTAGACCCAGAAAAATTACCACTTTTTTCCGATAAAAACCTTAAATTTACACTAATTCTACTCGGATTTTAATTCTGTCTTCAAAAATAAGAAAATAGGGTAGAAGTAAAATTTGAATTTTTGCTATTTTTTTTTATCATCGGTTGCAACAGCATTTCTATTATCGTGCTAAATTTCAAATCTCTATGGTAATATGGAGCTGCCTCACAGTTTTTTTTCTCGGTTTGAGCAATACTGGGACAAAACATCTCCAAAAATGGTGATTATATCAGTATCGGATTTCTATAATTAGTCGTAGTTTAACATTAAAGGCATTAAAATATAAGCCTCTGATTTCCATTAATAGCTTACCCATATGAAAGGATAGAGCTTGTTACCAAGGACACCTATTGTTAGACCCAGAAAAATTAGCAATTTTTTGCGATAAAAACTATAAAATTAAGCTAATTCTACTCGGATTTGCATTCCGTCTTCAAAAATTAGAAACTACAATTTATATCCTATCCGACAGTTTAAGTCTCGAGTTCGTATCTTGACGGGAAGTAATTTTAAAATGTAAATATAAAAACCTCTGCACCAATTTACATGCTTTCTTATGGGCAAAAAATGGGGCAAACAGGGGTGAAAATAGCCTCTCAAAATAGGAATTTTGCCAGTTTCGGATTTTTTCCTTTGGTTGTGACTAAAAACCTATAATCCTACCAAATTTCAAGTTTCTGGCACATCTGGAAGTGCCTCATAATTTTGTATCCTCATATATATATATATATAATACTAGTTGTTATGTGCTTGCATTCTGCAAGCATTTTCAAATTTTAGCATTTTTACAAATTCAAATTATTCCCAAGCGATGTTGTACATAATGATATAACCATGTCAAATTTGGAGTTTGTTGCTCATTTAGAAGTGCCTTATAATTTTAATCCTCGTATGGGGCAATAATGGAGCAAAACAGCCATTAACATTATGAATTATTACAGTCTCAGATTTTTTCCATCTGTTGTAACTAAAAACCCATAATTCTGCCAAATTTCAAGTTTGTATCTCATTAAGAAGTGCCTTATAATTATCACACTTGTATGGGGCCGAAAAAGGGCAAAACCAAACATTAAAAATAGGAATTTTTTCTAATTTTACAATTTTATCTTAGTTTGCCATGAAAATTCTATAATCCTGCCAAATTTCAAGTCTCTAGGTCCTATGCAGCTGCCTCGCATTTTTTGTTCTCGCATGGGGCCGAAAAGGGGCAAAACTGCCCTTTAAAAATGAGAATTTTTGTAATTTTATCTTAGGTTGCAATGAAATTTCTATAACCATGCCAAATTTCAAGTCTCTGGGTCCTATGCAGTTGCTTCGCCTTTTTTGTTCTCGAATGGGGCAATAATGGGGCAAAACAGCCCCAAAAATGAGAATTATATCAATATCGGATTTCCTTCATTAGGTGTAGTTTAAAATTAACAACATTAAAATATAAGCCTCTGATTCCCATTAAAAGCTTACCCATATGAAAGGATAGAGCTTGTTACCAAGGAAACCTATTGTTAGACCCATAAAAATTAGCAATTTTTTGCGATAAAAACTATAAAATTACGCTAATTCTACTCGGATTTGCATTCCGTCTTCAAAAATAAGAAACTACAATTTATATCCTATCCGACAGTTTAAGTCTCGAGTTTGTATCTTGACGGGAAGTAATTTTAAAATGCAAATATAAAAACCTCTACACCAATTTACATGTATTCTTATGGGCAAAAAATGGGGCAAAAAGGGGCCAAAATAGCCCTTCAAAATAGTAATTTCGACAGTTTCGGATTTTTTCCTTCGGTTGTGACCAAAAACCTATAATCCTACCAAATTTCAAGCTTCTGGCACATCTGGAAGTGCCTCATAATTTTGTATCCTCCTATATATATGATATATCATGTGTAAGAAGCATCTATATATTATAGATATCATGTGTAAGAAGCATCTATATATTATAGATATGAGGATACAAAATTATGAGGCACTTCCAGATGTGCTAGAAACTTGAAGTTTGGTATGATTATAGGTTTTTAGTCACTACCGAAGGAAAAAATCCGAAACTGTCGAAATTCCTATTTTGAGGGATTATTTTTCCCCCTTTTTCCCGATTTTTTGGCCCATAAGAAAACATGTAAATTGGTGTAGGGGTTTTTATATTTGCATTTTAAAATTACTTCCCGTCAAGATACGAACTCGAGACTTAAACTGTCGGATAGGATATAAATTGTAGTTATTTTTGAAGGCAGAATTCAAATCCGAGTAGAATTAGTGTAAATTTATAGTTTTTGTCGCAAAAAAGTGGTAATTTTTCTTGGTCTAACAATACGCTTCCTAGCAACAATTTTAATCTATACATATCTATAAAGTAAGGTGTTTGTATGTATGTATGTTCTACTAAGGCTCAGAAATTACAACACGGAGAAAAAAGAGGAAGGTGTCATATTAACCGTTATTATTTGTACGGTGGTGTAGTAAGGTTTTTAAACCGATTCGGTTTACTATTTTTTTATAATAACATATTTTCGTTTATATGGGATTTCCATTAAAAAAATTTTCGTAAATTTCTCGAATTTTTTAACTCCTTACATATATATCGCAGGCATATGCTCTCGCAGACTTTTTTGTGGTAAATTATCTCTTCTTTTGGAATAATTTTTTAAAAGAGGGGCTTTCAGATCAAATAAGTCGAATTGAAGGGAAAATCTTATTTTGCATTATTGCTCAGCATTTGGATATACTTAGCAACCGATGTAAACAAATTACGTTTGAACTATAAACATATCGTAAACGTAGAAATAGTTGATGAAATACTCATTTAATATCTTCTGATTTGATTGTATGTTTTTCTTTCATTATCTATGGTCTTCTATACTCAGGTTAATTCTGCGAATAAACATTAGTGAACTGTTTCTTTTTCTGTAATCGTGTCATTCGCGTTATAGGTATGTTTGGATATAAGTTAAATTGTTTTTATATGCCTTTTGTCTTATTTTATTTCATATTTTGTTTAAGTGAAAATTACTGAAGATTACTACCTTAATGTTTTTGTGTTTTGTTTTAACAGTTTATCAATAAAAACGGAATTGAGTATTTCATGCTAACACGCAAGTTTTTTCCTATGCTCATCCATTTTGCGTTTCAATAATAATTAGATACTTTTTTGTAATATATAATATCGTTTTGAATTAAAAGTAAGTTTTATCAAATGGAAATAAGGTTCACTCTTGAGTAATTGTTATTTTAATACGAGAACTAAATTAGATTAACATTTGTGAATTTCGAAAGATTTTATTTGAATAATACTTTTGTTGAACTTTATTATGTCTTCTGAACAAAAATTTAGAATTCGTGTCTGCGGTTCCATGGGTAAAATGTAAACACTACCGATACACTCACGTAAATAATTACGTTATAAAAGTAAAACATTTTACTACATTATTTAAAATCGATTCGTTCGAATATCTCAATCTATTATTCAATTAATTATGATGGAAAACACAATTAAGATCAATAATTTTATATCTATTTAGAGTAATAATAGGTATTCTTATTTAGTTTCTTCTGTTAATATGTTGACATACAAACTCACATTCCGCGTAATCAATATTTACTCATCACTACGACACGCTATTTTGTGATTGTTGGTTGTTTATTTAGCAACTGAAGAGAAAGCGTCAGTCGCCATCATCAGATACATTGAGCTTTAGGAGATTATTCGTTGGTTGGTTTTGGTTAGTTTGTTGTTTTCATTTGCTTTCGTTTCATGTCCATTTTTTGTGTTCTTCGTTTGTTTTCTTTGTTTTCTTTCTTAGTTGTTCATTTTGTATTCTTTGTTTATATTCTTTGGTTGTGCTCTTGATTTTTGCTCCTTGATTACTTATTTGTCGGTTTACACCTTTTATACCGGCTATTGGTTAGAGTTTAATTCATTTCTTTTTTCTTGGTGGTTTTTACATTAAACTTATATTCTTTGGTTGTACTCTTAATTTATGTTCCATGATTATTTATTTGTCGGTTTACATCCTTTTCTGCCGGCTGTTGGTTAGCGTTTAATTCATTTCTTTTTTCTTGGTGGTTTTTGTAGTATTCGTATTGGTTCGTTTCGTGTTCTTTCCACTTTATTTCAAGACTCCTAATGTAGTTTACAGAAAGGAGAGGAGAAGTTTTAGTATGTATCATTTTCTCAAGCTGTCTTCTAAGCGGGAAAAAGTATAACTATTTGCAGTCCGAAATGCACCCGGGCGAAGCCGGGTACGAAAAGCTAGTGCTTTCATATGGGAAAGCTTTTAATGGGAATCAGAGGCTTATATTTTAATGCCTTTAATGTTAAGCTATGCCTAATGAAGGAATTCCGATATTGTAATAATCCCTATTTTTGGGGCTGTTTTGCCCCAGTATTGCTCCATACGAGAAGAAAAATTATGGGGCAGCTCCATATGAGGTAGAGACTTGAAATTTGGCCTGGTTACAAAAATTTTATTGCAACCGAAGATAAAATAAAACACTGAGGAAATTCTAAATTTCAAGGGCGGTTTTGCCCTATATATGTCCCATACCGTTGTGAAAATGATACGGCAATTCCTAATGAGATACAAACATGAAATTTGGCAGAATTATGGGTTTTTAGTTACAACAGAAAGACAAAATCCAATATCGTTACAATTCGAAATCTTAGCTACTGTTTTGCCAAATAATTGTCCTATGCGACGAATAAAATTATAATGCACTTCTAAATGAGCTACAAAGTTGAAATTTGATACAGTTATATGATTTTGTACAAAATTCATTGGGAATAATTTTAAATTGTAAATATGCTAAACTTTTAAAATGCTTGCCAAATGCAATCACACATTAACTAGTATATATCTATAATATATAGATGCCTCTTACACATGATATATATATATATACACAGTAAAACTCGTTTATAACGATCACACCTAAAACGAAATCTCGGCTATAACGAAGAAATGTCTCGGTCCCTTGAACTTCTCCATAAGGGCATTGGTTAAATTTCTCGGGTGTAACGAACACGCATTTTACGAATTCTCGGCTCTAACGAACAAATGTTTGGTCCCGTGGCAAAAAATGCCCCATATATGACGAATTTTGGCGAGCAGAGCGATAAGTAATGAATAGTTTCCGCCCGTTTACCGCGCACTTGTTCGTAGAGCTCCCCGTCCTCCATCTACCCCTTCCATACGAATTTCCACGCTCCCTTTGTTTCGAAATTGATATTAAAAATGTGAAATGTTTATGTAAATTAATGACCATTATAATAACAATATTAATTGACCATTTAAAAAATCGTGTGTAATAGCAGTCGAACATTTTACATGCCGCGAAGTTGATAAGCATCTCTTGGCATATGTAAGTACGGCACTGAAGTCGACTCACTGCAAATACAGCAAAACCTGTGTTATCCGGCTATCTTGGGGATTGTGGAAAGCCGATTAGGAGAAATATCCGGTTAGGGGAGCGATTTTCGATTTTGACATTGCAAATTTAACAATAACCAAACAAAATTGGGCTTAAGTTCACTATCGTACTCTTCAAACATAACTATGCATGGGGTTTGCATTCTCCATTTTAATTCCTCCACACGTTGTTAGATATAGACACTATTTACCCATTCTTATTTAGTACGTTGCTACGCTTACAAGCAAAACAAAAAGACTATTCAAAAGTTTAGGGCGTCCGGGAAGTTTGGGGATTACAGCACTGAACCTGTTCCCAAAATTGAATTTATTGGATTATATCTTTCTTATTTATCTATATTTACTCTATTAGAAAAGGACGAAATTATTTAATTCTTCTGAACATTTCTGTGAAAACCAGTCATATATTTTATCCAGTTCCTCAATTTTTGGCGTATGAAGCGTATGATTATTTATTAATTGATCTACTCGTCTCAGAAGTTGACACAAATTTCATTAATTTAGCCTTATGAGCCTTGATATCGTAGAGCGTGGAAGATCCGATTTTGAATTCTTTTGCTATGACTGCTCTATTTTTTCCTTTTTCAGTTCTTTTTATCAGCTCCAGCTTTTGTGTTAGCGTTAAACCAACCTCTTCTCTCCTGTTCCTTGCTTTTGATGCCATATTCAATGGATGGGTAATTTTTTAAATAATAAAAAGCGATAAAACGGGAAATAGTAGAAGTACACCAAAACATCTAGACAATGCAAATGGCTTACGTAACCAAAAACGCCAGGCTTACTCGGCAACCACAGAAGTATACGGAGTAAATACGTAATATATACATCTTATATTTTAAGAAATTTTAAAGTGGAAGTTGTGGTATTACACATATACAATTCACACAAAAATTCATAAAAAAAGAAAAAGAAAAACGAAATGAATCGTATTTGTGTAATTGCCGGTATCTAAGGCTGGCCGGTTCTAAATACCCGGATAGCACAGCTTTTACTGTATGTGTATACGTGTTATATGGGATGTATAGGCCAAAAACCATGTTTCTCGTATATGACGTAGTCACGCTTATAACGAAGCAATGAGTCGGTCCCCTCAAATACGTATTAAACGAGTTTTACTGTATATATAGGAGGATACAAAATTATGAGGCACTTCCAAATCTGCTAGAAAGTTGAAAGTTGGTAGGATTATAGGTTTTTGGTCACAACCAAAGGAAAAAATCCAAATTGGCAAAATTCCTATTTTGAGAGGCTATTTTCGCCCCTTTTTGCCCCATTTTTTCCCATAAGAAAACATGTAAATTGGTGTATAGGTTTTTATATTTGCATTTTAAAAATACTTCCCGTCAAGATACGAACTCGAGACTTCAACTACCGGATAGAATATAAATTGTAGTTTCTTATTTTTCAAGAAAGAATTCAAATCCGAGTAGAATTAGCGTAAATGTATAGTTTTTACCGCAAAAAAGTTGTAATTTTTCTGGGTCTAACAATAGGCTTTCTAGGCAACAGGCTTAATGCTTTCATATAGAAAGCTTTTAATGGGATGCAGAGGCTTATTTTGTAATGCTATTAATGTTATACTATGGCTAATGAAGTAAATCCGATACTGTTATAATCCCCATTTTTGGGGCTCTTTTGCCCCAGTATTGCTCCACAAAAATGATGAGGCAGCTCCATATGACCTAGTGACTTGAAATTTGGCACAATTATAGAAATTTTATTCCAACCGAAGTTACAATAAAAAATTGCAAATATTCCAATTTCTAAGGGCGTTTTTGCCTCATTTTTGCCTCATACGATGTGAAAATCATATGGCAATTCTTAATGAGATACAAACATGAAATATGGCAGTATTATGGGTTTTTCGTAAAAACAGAAAGAAAAAATCCGATATTAAAAAAATTCGAAATTTTAGCGGCTGTTTAGCCGCAATATTGGCCTATACGACAAATAAAATTATAACGCATATCTGAATGAGCAACAAACTTGAAATTTGACACGGTTATATGATTCTGTACATAATCAATTGGGAATAATTCTAGATTGTAAAAATGCTAACATTTAAAAATGTTTGCAGAATGCAAGTACATATTACTAGTATAAATGTGTGTGCGCGTTCGTGTGCGTGTGTGTGTGCGCGTGCGTGCGTGTTTGTGCGTGCGTGCGTGTTTGTGCGTGCGTGCTTGTGTGTGTGTGCGCGCGCGCATACTAGCTGGGGTACCCGTCGTTGCCCGGGATAGGCAACAATAAAAATATGATTTTATTCACACCCTTATTGTAGTGCTTTTTGGTATACAATATTTTTAATCTTTTCTTCTGGTGCATATAAGAAAAGATTTTTTGGAATTCCGACCCTGGAGCAGGCAACATAGAACACGAAAAAAACTTGTAAAATATACTTATCAATGTAAACATATTTAAACTACTTAAATGAAATCAAACGCATCTTTTCAATCGACAGCACACGTTAACAAACTGTTTCTACGGTAAACAAACACCTTTAACTCCCGTGTTTTTAAATTTCGTACGATGATTCTAAGTAATTTTAAAATGCAAATGAAAAATATGCTGCACTCGTTCCCGATACGAAGTTTCAGTGCTTTTGTTTTTACGACCGTTTATTTAATTTTTTGACCCCCCCTCTTCCAAGCCAAAAATAAGCCTATGGTGCACACCCTCAGGTTTCCCTAAGTACAAATGCCAAGTTTCAGCTTTCTAGGTTTATTGGTTTTGGAGTTACAGCGTTAACACTCAAACAAACTAACACCCTTTCTTTTATTTATATGAAAAATCAAAATGTACAACTTTGTCTGTGTAAATTTAGCTACGAAGAGAAAATAACTATATAACTTTCAATATTAAATTTTGAAAAACATACGTCCCTATTCTGATCTAACTTTAAATTTTTGCGTGAGACTATTTGCCTTAGTAAGCATTACAGATGTGTAATATAATAGTTTTACTTACAAAAAGGTAATATTCCAGCATAAAATTAATGATAAAATGCCTTGATTAAACGCTTCCCAGACGCAATCAACAGTATAATTATCTTTAAATATTTATGTTGCGTCATTAATTTCGATGCTTAATCAAAATTTCGAAGCGAAACGCTTTTCTTTCGTTAATTTGAATGTTTAATTGGCACTAATTGAATCGGAGACAACAATGAAAGACTCCTTGGCAACGCCCGGAAAGAGTACGAAAAATCCGAAAAATTTCGAAAACAAATGCGTATTTCTGAAAATTTCGCCCGTGTAACATGTAAACATTGCAAGAATAAGATAGCATAGAGCTTTATCCGTCGAATAAAGTAAAAATAAAGAAAATTTACGTATTTTGATGAGCGAAGGAAAAGAACTTTGCACTCTGAAAAATTGAAAATCCCGTGAAAACTTATGGAAAAATATAATTGCCACCTGGGTTCGAATCCAGGACACTTAAGCAAACGAAAATATTTTTTCAGGGACCTCATAACCAGTAGAAACGTAACGCCGTTTAAAATGATACATTTCTCTTGCTTCTACGATCTGTAGTCTTCGAGTTTTAAAATTATGATACACACACATATACACAGATACACGCATTCACTTTTATATTATATATATATATATATATATATATATATATGTATATACATACATAAATAAAATCGTAATCCTGGCCAAAATACACTCTCTCCTGATTAAGTTGTAAAGGAGTATATTTTCCTTATTTACTTTAGCCGAAGGTGACATTTCCTCTCTTAATTTCGAGTCCGCGGATTTATAGGATCGCTTGTGCCCCTTAAGTGTTACCATCCGTGGCCGTTGAAGTCCCCTCCGCCCCTTCCACCCCCCCCCCCCTCCTCCTCCCCCTCCCTACTCCGCTTACTCATTCCACTCTGATGTTGGGGTGATCGCGACCTCCTCTCTCTCTCTCTATCCACTCCCTCTATCCACTTCCTCTTCACTCCCCGAAGGCTCTACCTGTCCTATTATTCATTCATTCTCCTATTATTAATGAGAGACAATTCCACTTTTATCAAGGCTCATAATGGAATGAATTGCTAGAGAGAGGGAGACACCGGAATCTTTTTATCTCATCTTCGTAACATATTTGCATTTTCACGCTCTTCCTAAGTAAGAGTTGGGCGATAAGCTAATGTTTCCAAACTAACGATTTACTTTTAGCTCTTTTATTAGCCCCGAAAAATACGTCTGTGAAATATCCGAGAAGAAAACGAATTAGATTCCAGATATTCGTTTTTTGTATTTAGAAGCGTCATAGTTATACCGTGATTTAAGGGTTCGTGAGTTAAAGAGTAAAGAATACATTTCACGACGTTTTTCTGTATAAAAATAAAGGAAGGTTGATACTGCTATCTTTATTTTAACCGGACAAATAAGAGGAAATTACTCTTGGCGGCTGTTTTGATCGCAGCCTAGAAGCGTTGAATTTTTGCGACCGAAGTCACAATATAGCAGTGCACAACCTTTTTTTACCAAAGGGCCGCATTACACACTTTCCCCGAGTCCGCGGGCTACATTATGAAAGAAAATTATATTGAATATATAAATTTAAGAAAACTCTTAATTAAAATTTATTTCATTACATTTTACGGGATATTGAAAATTTTTATTAAATAATTATGGTTTTAAATAATAATTACAACTTAATTTTCTGCATAAATTAAACTTTTCATTTAAATAAGAAAGCTCTGACACAAAATTAATAGAAAATAAGATCAATCAACCTTTGTATTTTAAAGTGAATTTAATTTGCCTCAATGCGATCGTTGAGCCTGCATTGCCGTTGTTAAACGCTTAATATCTGATGTAATGTTTGTTGTGTTCAGCCGCAAGATTGAACACAGATTTTCATCCGTCAACTGGTTCAGATATTTCGATTTGATCAATTTCATCAATGAAAAAGTCTGTTCATATATAAAGTGCGTCCAAACAGACTTGTTTAAATAGCTTCCATCCGTCGTAGATTTGAATAGGATTCTTTAGGAATGCAAAAATTTAGCAGAATTCCCTCAAATTTTGACCTCAGTTCATCATGGTAACCAGTCAACTTGCGACGAGTTGTCGTAGAACCGTTCATCATTACTCTGAAGATCGATGAGTTCGAGCTGTAAACTGAAGTCGGCGTCTTTATATGAGGCTTCAAAAGGGTTCACACATGTTTTTAACAACATTTTGTCCCGCTCAAAGTCCTTAAATCTCTCACTGAATGAATGCTGGATACGTTCTGTATGAGTGGCATATTTGAAACTATTCACATTGTATCTTTTAAATACTTGTTGGCAGTTAGGAAAGTGACAGATATTGTTCTTCAACAGTTACTCTCGAAATTATGATAATTTAATTTGGAACGCTGATACATTGTTAGCAAATTCAAATATCAGGTGGTTTTTACCTTGCAATCTCAGATTCAGTTCGTTTAAATGTGCAGTAATATCATTCAAAAATGCCAAGACACATACCAATGTTGGATATTCGAGATGATTTACTGCTAGTCCTTTTTCTGTCAGAAACATTTTTATCTACTCGAAGAACAATATAAAACGTTGTAAAACCTTGCCTCTGCTAAGCCACCGGTCTTCACAATAGTACAGAACATCGCAATATTCAGCTTCAATTTCCTCGAGAAAAGCTTTGAATTGTCTGTGGTTTAGCGCACCTGATCTGATGAAGTTGACTGCATTTAAAACATCACTCATAACTTTACTAAATCCTAGATCCTTCCCAATTAGGTTTTTCTAGTGAATTATGCTGTGATATTTTATCATTTTTGAGCCCCAACTTTTGGACATGTTTGGACAGAAGAGATACCATCCCGTTTTCAGCACTTGTCATAGAAGACGCACCGTCGGTAACTATCCCCACAAGTTTATTTAAGTCTGTATTATGCTTGTGAAGACTTTTAAGCAATCCCTCAAGCAAATCAGATCCTTTGGTCTGATCTTTCAACGGATAGAGCTCTACGAGTTCTTCATACACTTCAAAATCTGGTTTTAACGTGCGAATATACACATTTGCGAGGTTGGTGTGACATCTGTCGATTCATCTACTGCCAATGAAAAGTAAATGCACTTATTGAATATTTCCAAAAATTTGGTTTCAACATCACAGGAAATATCTTTCTGTCGCCGTTGCACGCTCATCAGATTTAAGCTGATGGCTTCAAACTTCATAAAGCAATTTGTACAACATAGCTTTTGTGACACAATACTCAAACATTTTTTTCACAAAATCACCATCAGTAAAGGGTCTCGAAGATTTAGCAATCAATTGGGATATATCAAAACTAACTTCCACAATCTGCTCTGAAGTATCCGAACACTTTTTAAAAACATTTTGTTGTGCTTTCAATGACTGAATCAAGGAAAAAACCTTTTGTTTTCTAAGTTCCCCAGAAAACTTTTTATTGAATTCTGGTTGCTTTTTTCGAAATGCCGTTTTAAGTTGTACCATTTTGGTATGCTTACAATTTGGTTACAAATTAAACAAATAGTTTTATCGTTTTGCACCACAAACCAATATCTTTCAGCCCAATGTTCTTGGAACACTTTTTTCATCTTCTAGGGTTCGTTTCTTCGTTTTCCATGTACTAGTCATTTTAACGAAATCATTTAGGGCAACTGCAAGATATTAAATGAAATGAATAAACTAATATAAAATACGGGTCATATTCTTAAGCAAAAATAGAAGAAAAGAAAGAAAGTAAACCATAAACCGCAAATTCAGGTTTCTGTTATAGATTACATTTGTCATGGAATGCGGGGCTCGAGAAGAGGGAAGACTGACTTCACGTTTGGCAGTTGTATACATATCAAAGCAGTGAGGAGGGTAAAGAAAAACTCGAGAGAGCTTATAAGTCTCAAAACATTAGTCTTCCCTCTGAGACGTGCTTCCAACATTCAGCAGAAAAATGAAGCGAGAAATGAGTTTTCGGGATTTATGAATTTTTTTTGGCTACCTAAACTGAAAAGTATGTAAACATGAACCCGCGTACCAAACTTCAGCTCAGTAACTATTATAGTTATGAGTGAGAGTTTTGAACCTGGTCTAGAGATTCTGATTTTAATCTGTTTTTTTTTATTTCCCGGGACTCGAGACACTTTCTGAAAATTCTCTGGACTCGAGAAATTTCGTGAGTTTTCAAATTCAATCAAACAGGAAATATAATTTAAGAGTTTTATTTATTAAAAATTTAGTCAAAAGAACTACTATATAAACACACAAAATAAAAAGTTAATAATTATAACTTATAATATTTTATTTGTCCAACATTCCTCAATATTACTACAAAAAATTAAGTCCTCCTCTTAATGGCGTTAATGACCACTGCGGTTGCAGAACGCGGACACGAGTAGCGAGTCGCTACTTGCACTCACAATTCTTTACTGAGTTCCCGCCTACTGAGTCGCTGATCGTTCCAGAAGAATCATAAGTGTATTTCCCTCACATCCTAAATCGTATGGATAGCCAACATGCGGCTTTTGTAAAGTAATATTACAGACGGTTGGAGCTTAATGCAGAAAGGTTAGCCATCCCTGTCATAGAGGGGTTTCCCCAGATTCCAGTATTCCACATGTCCCCCATTCTTGAGTAGGAAGTGACGTCAGTTGTTGGTTTTCACAGTATGTTTACAGAACTCAAGAGTGTCCTCACCTCCGAGTGCGGAAACAGAAAATTCTCAAGAGAGAGGCGTTAGGTTTTATTCAGTAGGAGCGATCCTCCTCTCAGATATACAACTTGCAACGACCACGATTTTAATATCTCTCGCTCTGTAAAATTTGTTTGCCTTTTTCAGGAAGAACTAATCTGCGGCGTAAATTCAAGAAAGTGTACCGAATAGGCCAAAGAGTGCATCTTGGAGTGGAAGACTGTGACTTCCAAACGAAGATGCGATCGTCAGTACAAGTACAGAGTGGGCGGAAAGTAATCGAGTATATTTATACCTGTATACCTCGCAAGCGAAACCTACAACACATTTATATCTCTATTTCTCTCAACTAAAACCTACAAGGAGACTCACTTGCATAATTTATCTATTCAAAGGGAAAATGGGAGAACCGCTGACAGTCTGTTGAGCGCCTTACGATTTTCGGCGTCCCGATGCCTTGCTTACGTCGCTTACCGCCTAGACGTGGCCCTGATTATAAGGCTCCGTTATTTCTGCAGTGCTTGAGGCCCACTTCGGGGTTTAAATACAAAAAAATCCAATTTAAAAAAAGTCTCGAATGAAAATTTCCCGAGACAAGAAATCCCCCACTCTCTTCCCTAGAGCGTAACGTAATTTACGGATGATCCCATACCAATTAGGTTAGTTTCCCCAAACTATGAAAAACCTGTCAATTTTTTAAAATTTTATAGGTTTACGTAAGCGGCCGCGGGCAACACAAATCGCCGTGTCGGGCCGCGGGTTGTGCACCACTGCAATATAGTGTAAGGATCTTGATGATCCTTCCGGATATTCTGTGGCACGCTCTCTTAACAAAGTGGGTGGCGAAGGAAAAAATCGCGCCAGAAATACGAGGCAATAAATTGCAGTGGAAAGTTAGCACGGGGTCGACCTACTCCCAATAACGGGCAATGAAATGGCACTCAAAAGTGTTCTTTTCAATTAGGATAATTCAATCAGAGATCGGTGGCAAGTTTGGAAGTTGGTAATCCTTCAACTCGATATAAAGTCGATTTCTGAATGTGGAAAAACATAAATGAATTTGCGTGAAAAACAGCAAAGGATATGACTAAATCTGGCCGATGAGATAACTATATATCGTGAAATTTCGGATGCAAGGAGGAGAAGCCGAGAATTCCTGTAGTATAAGGTTTATTCAGATCATACGAGAGTATTATACTCCTCATGGATGTGATTCTTAATCTGTCGATTGAAAATGCTATTCATGCATTGTTAAATTCAACGTAGTTATTATATTTATACCATTATCAAAAGCTCACTTTAAAAAAAAATCAGTTTAGTTCTATCTATAAACAGGCGCGTAACCTGGGGGGCGCAGGCCCACTCAGTGCGTGGGAGCCCCAAAAACACTTGGAATTTTCCCCGTCATCTGCCGTAAGGTATACGAAGTAGTAAGATTTCATCGCTCGAAATGAAAACGAAAATACCCATCTCAAGTGTTTGGAGTTGTTTTGTCCTAATCTTATAATGTTAGAATTGTAGAAGTCTCAATGTTTTTTTGGAAATAAAACGAAAAAAAATCTATAAAAGTGAAAATGGTATAATTATTTCATATATTTTTATATAAATGTTGCCCCCCAAAACTTGACTTGCGTGGGGGCCCCAAAACCGTAGTTACGCCCCTGTCTATGAGGCGGTCATGTTTTGGAACGTGTTCTTAATAAGCGCTTATCATGTCTGTATTGCTATTACTCGCATATCCGTCGTTTGCTTAATAGAATTGAAATTGCGGATAACCAAACGATCCAGAAAGGTGCGTATCTCGAATTTATATATATGGATGAAATTCATTAAAATTGTACTTTTGAGTTTCTTTCGCTCAGCTCTTTTGCGCATTCGTCCTTTGTGCAATTGCGTTGAAATTACGGCCGAGCCACAAGACCTACAGCAATGAAAATGGCATACAAGCCGGAAACTACGCCCTTTTCTAAATCGGTCTTAAAACGCGCTAATTGGATTATTTTTACGATGGAAATTTTAATCACTTACCATTTGTAAATAATCAAAATCTAAGATTTTTGAGTTTCAATATTTATCCCCAAAACACTTATTTTATGAGCACAGAAATATTTCAATGTGACCTTTATGGATAACTTTGTAAAATATAACTTTCTCCGATCGACAGTTTTTTTTTGCCATCCATTTTGTGCCGCGGAATAAGGATCATTTCCGAGAACTTTTATACTGCCGTAAATTCAAGCATAGGACATTAAAAGCTTTTAATGTCCGACTGTTTTTATACACTTCCATTAAATTTCTAGATCGTAAAAATCTCCCCTTATTTATTCGAAATATCCGCGAGAGAAGAGGATGATAATACGATGCGGCAGCCGCGCCGCGTCGTGACTCATCATCAATCCGAATGACGCCCCTTTCGCGTTTTTAACTCCTCCCTTAAACAAATGTTATCCCTCTTTATAAATCGCACCGAGAGGAGTCATAAATTCCATCCTCTCTGCCGCACTCCTACGCCTTCCCTTTAATAATTAACAGCTCTATAAAAGCGCTCATTTCCGTCCGTGGCTTGGGTCGTATGGGTTGTGCGCGCGCGGAGCGTGTTATTTTTGATTCCTAGTCGCCTTTCATTCCCGAGAAAGCCCACCATCTTTCGAAACTCTTTCTCCCTCCGCCTCCGGGCGGAAAAATCCTTTCGATCGAAAACGTATTTATTTTCCCCTCCGAAATATAAATTTCCGAAAGCTTTGGTGAGAGTGGCCAGCGAAAGAGTGCTTTCCATCGGCTCTTTTATCTTTTCGTCGCGATCTCGACTCAAGGGGATCGTCGCCGCCTTTCACATTCCACAGATAGAGAGAGAGAGAGAGGGAGTGAGAGAGAGAGAGGCGTGATTTCTCGAACTATAATTTACTATCCGCGCAAAAAGATATATTGAGACTCGCTCAAAGATCGTAAAATTCATCTGCGTATTATATGCCCATCTCTTTATTTATTAAAATGATTTTTCCTCCGCCTAACGAAACGCTTAGCCTTTATGACAATGTGGGACACCTAAAAAACTACTCATGCTAGAGACACGACTTTATTCCTTAAAAAAATTTTAAGTGCTGTCAATTTCATCTCATATATTTTTATTCTACTCAGAAGAGTGTGAATGCGGTTTAAGGAACTATTATTTGATTTGGACAGGAACGAGTGTAACCGTTTTCTAATTTGCATTTAAACATTTTTATAATCGACATACGAACCGTAAAGTTATATTAAAATTTATTTTACTGCTAACGATATTTGAATTCGATTCGAATTTGCCTAAAAATTAGTTTTTAATTGGAAAAGAATGCCAGTTTTTCAATCCTTCATTAATGAGAATGATCTAATTGCTATGACATGGTCTGACGTTGCCATCGCACTATTATTATGTAAATATTTTTATCTGTGAATTTATTATAACTGGATAAAGCTTCATTTTTCTTTTGCGGCATTTTCCGGCGGAGCGGTTCTATGATGAACGTCTTTTTAAAAAATTAAGCTAGATCATAAGTTCCCAACCTGGTGCTCACGAGCACCACTGTGCTCTTTGGAGCTCTGATGACGCTCTTCGACAGCCTGGCCGTGCTCTTCTACGGCACTTAATATCCCATTTATTAGGACCAATAATTTAATTTGCTAGGTTGATTTCCTTCTAAACGTATTCAAGATCATTAATAATAACTTTGACTGGTTGGTTTGATTTTATTCATTACTACTCTTGCGGAAGTGTTGTGGTGCTCTTTTTAACTTCTAGCATACAAGTTGGTGCTCGCCACATCGAAAAGGTTGGGAACCTCTGGCCTCGATAGTCAAACCGTCAGACGGGTTTCGATCACCTAGTTCTCGATTATATTCGACGCTCTTTATGATTCATTTGAATATGTTCCTTGAAATTCGATTTAAAGCATCGATTCCTTTTTTGGTTAAAAATGAATTTCAAAGGCTGTATCTTACTTGATCGTACTTTATAATAATGGTTCGCATTATATTTTTATCGCTCTTTTCTTGAATATCTAACCCTTTCTATTACGAACCTTCTCACTTGACCTTCTTTCTTCCTTCTTCACTTTCCCACCTTTACTAGTGTTAAGACGCTCTCTCACTCCTCCCCCTCTCCCCCTTCTTCAGACCTATCGACGCTCCTCTTACCTCCTCTAAAACCCGCTCCTCATCGTTCTCTAAAAAAAAACCCTCCTCGTACAACTGTTTCCCCTCCCCACCCCCTCCTGTCCTCCCACGCTCTCCCTCCTCCTCCCCTCCCCTCCTCCCCTCCTCTCCTTCCGCGTGTGAATCTGGAAGCGATGAAAGACACATTGGGGCAGGTTGCCATGTCTCGTAGCCGAAGGATACATAGATTAAAGGGGAGGGGGGTAAGAGGGGAGGGGAAGGGGGGGTAAGAGGAGGGGGGAGGCGAAGATGGTGCGAAACGAGAGGAAAGCTGTTCAAGAGAAACAAGGGATACATTCGATGTATTTTCCGCTATTCCCATCTCTGATGGCGTAAAATGTTTACAAACAATATTGTTCGGTGTGATTTTCCAAATATATTAGCCAAAAGTGCAAATGAAACACGGTTGAATTCAAATGGATTTTATAATAACAATTATGTGAAGACTAGTTTTCATATTTTGCTGCTTATATACTGTGCATATTTTGAAGTTATTTTAGAAGGCTATTACTTGATTACAACGGCTTTTTTCGCTGCAAATTGTCTATGAAAATTTAACTTCTCTTTTTGTGCGTAATTAGCATAAACGTTTATCTGAGCTAAAGGATTGTGTATTTAGACTCTGTTTTGTTTAGTGTACTTTGATTTCAAGAAACGATTTGCATAATCTTAGCTCAGTAATCGTCGTAGAAAATGTAACCATGGCCACATTTATATATGTTAATAACATTAATAAGTTTCTGGTTGCGCTTAAGGTTTGCTGCAATAGTTCTCAATTGTTAATTCTTATCTTCGGGACACGCTTTAGCGATATATAAAAGATTTTTGCATCGTAATTATGTCAGTTAGAATACTATATCTATGTGTCTCTTTCCCTCTTTTTATTTATTTAAAATTGTTGATTGCAACACGCCAATTTTTTAAAAGTAAGTTTCGTCTTGGAATATTTTCAATCTCGGTCGATTCTCACTTGACTTCTCAACTCCTCTCTCCATGCGTCAAATCTCGTGTCAGGTAGGCACCATTAGTGAGCACCATTAGTGAGCACCAAAAGAGTCCGTTTCTATTCACTTTTCGAGAAATTTCGATGAGAGAGGAGGAATTGCGATGGGGCACGAAGGAAATTTCTCGAAGAGTGGAGTGTCGAACTACGTATAACGACGAATTAGAATATGGTAAGCAAGGAAACACGAAAACAATTTAAATGGGTGTGCAACGTTTTCAATGATTTTCAGTCAAAAGTTTGCTTTATTTGATGTATTTGTTGCAGTTTTAGTATTAAACGATACAATGAACTTTTTCTCTAGTCCATATTTAAGTGAGATATTTTAACTAATAAAACTTTTATAATGATGTGCTAATAGCAATAAATGCTTATAACGTAATAAATTATTACAAATACCTTATATCTTCGAGTATAAGGTGATTCGAGTGTAAGTCGAAATGTACTTTTTAGCCTAAAAACGTCCAAAATCTAAGTCTCGAGTATAAGTCGAAGCAAAGAAAACGTAAACAAGATAATTTTAAAATATACAAAAAATTAATATATATATACAAGTAAACCTCTACTGATGAAGATTCAAGAAACGAACAGTTCGTATTTATGAACATTCCACTTACCAATTTAAGTAACGAACACACCCTCCCGCACTTACGAACATCGGTCGCAGTAAGAATATGTAAACTTGTCAACATTTGTCATTTGCCGTTTGTATTCGAAACCTTACGGGCGCGTTTTTATATATGCATTGTTTTTATATTACCCTTGAAATATGGAAAACAATCGTAAATGTACTGTTTGCGAAAGTGCTAAGAATGGTAAAAAATCTGATGTGGCCAACACATGACTTTCTCCATATTTGGGGTATAGATATTTAAATTATTATGAATAATATTACTAGGCAAAATTATTATTTCATATCATAAAAGAAGACACGTCCTTGTTGGCGTAAATTACGTATATTTTGAATGTTTACAGAATTCACCGCTACATGGTGTTGGCGCTGTATACTGGTATTAAGATAAAGCGAAATATATCCGAAATGGATGGTTCTACGAAAATTAGTTTCAAACGAAACTTGTACGGAATATTATTCTCTACAACTTTGATCCTTACGAAGATTACCAATAACGATGTTTTTAAGGAGATATTTAACGGAAACCGAAAAACCGGTTATTTATAAATAACTCCTAAACAATAACTCCTATAGAAAATTCTTTCAAATGAAAGTTGTAGGATATTACATTCTCTATAACTTCTCTATAGAATTGTATATACAATTATGATGTTTTAACGAAGAAATATCGCAAAAACCGAATCGGGTTTCGAATAAATCTCGACTTCCGGTTATCCGTTATTGTCCAAACACTAATCAGTTCTTTGTGCTCATGTTAAAGTGTTATATATGAAGTTTGGTAACGATATGACATGTACTTTTTGAGTTAGAGCGCCCACAATAACATACACACACACGCAGACATTCCGAAAATAGTCTAAACGTGTTCTAGGGACCTCAAAACATGTATTTCCGTTGAAATCTCGAAGTCGATTTTTTTCATGAATACAATACTTTCCCATTACTACGTATGGAGAAAGTAAAAATCTGATGTGGCCAACACGACTTTCTCCATATTTGGGGTATAGATATTTAAATTATTATGAATAGCATAATGAGGCAAAATTATTATTTCGTATCGTAAAAGAATACAGTCGTCCTTATTGCCGTAAATTATATTTTGATTATGTTCCCAGAATTCACCGCTACGTGGTTGTGGCGCTGTATACAGGATATTACGAAAAAAGTTGAATATCTCCGAAATCGATGGTTCTACGAAAATTTGTTTCAAACAAAACTTGGAAGAAATATTATTCTCTACAATTTTAGTCTTCACGAAGATTACCAATAACGATGTTTTTAAGGAGATATTTGACGGAAACCGAAAAACCGATTATTTATAAATAATTCCTAAGCAATAACTGCTATGGAAAATTGTTCCTAACGAAAGTTGTAGGAAATTACATTCTCTATAATCTTTGTATAGAATTGCGTATAAAATAATGATGTTTTAACGGAGAAATATCGCAAAAACCGAATCGGGTTTCGAATAAACCTCGACTTCCGGCTAACCGTTATTGTCCAAAAACTAACCGGTTCTTTGTGCTCATGTTAAAGTGTTATATATGAAGTTTGGTAACGATATGGCAAGTACTTCTTGAGTTAGAGCGCCCACAATCACATACACACACAGACATCATTCCGAAAATCGTCTAAACGTGTTCTAGGGACCTCAAAACGTGTATTTCCGTTGAAATCTCGAAGTCGACTTTTTTCATGAACACAATACTTTCCCATTACTACGTATGGAGAAAGTAAAAACGAAATGCCGTCTTTGATGAAATAGAACGGTGTTTAACAATTTAAATTCAGGATAAAAATAAAAAACCAACGCTTGAGTACTGAATTGATCCACTCATTTGGGTAAGTGTTTTAAAGATAAAACATAAATTTTATGTTTTTCTTGGAAACTAAGTAGGCGAAGCTGTATTATTTTATCATTAATCTTCGCATTTCCCGCTAGTTAGCGTAAATGTTTCATTCTAATGCGCTTCAAGGTCAGTCAAATGTTGTTTTCGCCAGTCATGTTTAATTATTAACCCAGAAAAGTGCCCATCTAGTTTGCGACTCGACTATAAGTGGTAGGTAGGGTTTGATCGGCATAAAAAAGCAAGAAATTTCTCGATTATACTCGAAGATATACGGTAACTTATTCGATTTGGCGTGAAAGCAGTATGTTCTGGCAGTACAGTTTCCCTCGGGATGATGCTCCAAGGCGTTGTCGTTTCTCTTTGTTCACTATGTTTACAGAACATCCTAATGGAAGCTTTGCAACTTAATTCGACAATAAATAGGAGGGGAGACTAAGGCAAAGATAACTGACAACTCGAAATTATATCTCCAAACCGTACAATTCAGGACTTAGAAAAGACCAATAAAGCCAATCTCTCATTATCAGTAGCTGATGTTAATTTAACACGTTATCAACTTAATTCGAATTGATAACCTATTACCAGAGTAATAGAAAACAAGTTTTGCGCCATCGTCGGAAACATTTTCCACCGATGCTATTTGCAAATAGTTTTTTCCGCCATTGTTATTTACTTTCTCCATACGTAGTAATGGGAAAGTATTGTGTTCATGAAAAAAGTCGACTTCGAGATTTCAACGGAAATACACGTTTTGAGGTCCCTAGAACACGTTTAGACGATTTTCGGAATGATGTCTGTGTGTGTATGTGATTGTGGGCGCTCTAACTCAAGAAGTACCTGCCATATCGTTACCAAACTTCATATATAACACTTTAACATGAGCACAAAGAACCAGTTAGTTTTTGGACAATAACGGATAACCGGAAGTCGAGGTTTATTCGAAACCCGATTCGGTTTTTGCGATATTTCTCCGTTAAAACATCATTATTTTATACGCAATTCTATACAAAGATTATAGAGAATGTAATTTCCTACAACTTTCATTAGAAACAATTTTCCATAGCCGTTATTGCTTAGGAATTATTTATAAATAATCGGTTCTTTCGGTTTCCGTCAAATATCTCCTTAAAAATGTCGTTATTGGTAATCTTCGTGAGAACCAAAGTTGTAGAGAATAATATTTCTTCCAAGTTTTTTTTTAAACAAATTTTCATAGAACCATCCATTTCGGAGATATTTTGATTTTTACTTTCTCCATACGAAGTAATGGGAAAGTATTGTGATCATGAAAAAATCGACTTCGAGATTTCAACGGAAATACACGTTTTGAGGTCCCTAGAACACGTTTAGACTATTTTCGGAATATCTGTATGTGCGTGTGCGCGTGTGTGTGTGTGTGAGATTGTGGGCGCTCTAACTCAAAAAGTACTTGTCATATCCTTACCAAACTTCATATATAACACTTTAGCATGAGCAAAAGAAACCGATTAGTTGTTGGACAATAACGGTTAACCGAAAGTCGAGGTTTATTCGAAACCCGATTAGGTTTCTACGATATTTCTCCGTAAAAACATAATTATTGTATATACAATTCTATATAGAAACTTATATAGAATGTAATATCCTACAACTTTCATTTGAAACAATTTTCCATAGCAGTTATTGCTTAGGAATTATTTGTAAATAACCGGTTTTTCGGTTTCCCTCAAATATCTCCTTAAAAACATCGATATTGGTAATCTTCGTGAAGACCAAAGTTGTAGAGAATAATATTTCTTCCAAGTTTCGTAGAACCATCCATTTCGGAGATATTCAACTTTTTTCGTAATTTTCAGTATACAGCGCCAATACCATGTAGCGCTGAATTTTGTAAACACATTCAAAATATATGTAATTTACTGCAATAAGGACGAGTCTTCTTTTACGATACGAAATAATTATTTCGCTTTATATTGCTATTCATAATAATTTAAATATCTGTACTCCACATCAGATTTTTTAGACGTAGGTTCCAAAATTATAATTTTACGACAATCGTACTATGACTGCAGTGTATAATAATGATACGTAAATAGTGTATATTAACTGTGCAGTGAAGCTGAAGCCTTAAACTAAATATTTTAATTTTAATATAATGTTCAATACATATTTAACTATTAAAATGATGCAATAGGCTTTAATAAAATTATATTTAAAAATATTTCATATATCAGTATGCTCTAATGCAGGGGTATCCAAAAGGATTTCGATGCATCACATAGTACTTGTAGCGAGCAGATATTCGCCACATGATAGGAAAAATACTCGAGTGTATTTGCCACCCTTGCTCTTGTCATATCGAAAATCCTTCACATTGATAGTCAATTCCTATGACACATTGTCATTTTCAACGCGAAACGCTATTTAAAGGATTTCAATATACCCCAAACTTCCATTTTTTTACGGAGTGGTTTGTGGCCTAGTTCATTCCGCATAAAAGGATTTTCCGTAAAACCGGTATTGCATAACGTACCCATAGAATTATCATGAAATACATAAAAATATGCATAACCTTGAATTGTTTAATTACGATTATAGATTTTTAAAAACTACAGTACATAAAAAACATTATTACATTATTGCACAAATATTTGAGGTCCCTAGAACACGTTTAGATTATTTTCGGAATGATGTCTGTGTGGGTATGTGATTGTGGGCGCTCTAACTCAAAAAGTACGTGCCATATCGTTACCAAACTTCATATATAACACTTTAACATGAGCACAAAGAACTGATTAGTTTTAGCACAATAACGGATAAGCGGAAGTCGCGGTTTATTCGAAACCCGATTCGGTTTTTGCGATATTTTTCCGTTAAAACATCATTATTTTATATACAATTCTATACAAAGATTATAGAGAATGTAATTTCCTACAACTTTCATTAGAAACAATTTCCATAGCAGTTATTGCTTAGGAATTATTTATAAATAACCGGTTTTTCGGTTTCCGTCAAATATCTCCTTAAAAACATCGTTATTGGTAATCTTCGTGAAGACTAAAATTGTAGAGAATAATATTCCTTCCAACTTTTGTTTAAACAAATTTTCGTAGAACCATCGATTTCGGAGATATTTTGCTTTTTCTTAATACCAGTATACAGCGCCAGCATCATGTAACGGTGAATTCTGTAAACATATTCAAAATATAATTTAGGGCAGTAAGGACGACTGTATTCATTTACGATACGAAATGATAATTTTGCCTTATAATGCTATTCATAATAATTTCAATATCTATATGTACCCCAAATATGGAGAAAGCCATGTGTTGACCACATCAGATTTTTTAATCTAGTCACCTACAATGGTGGATTTATGCTTTCTGGGGCCCCTGGGGCTCAAAACGTCTTTGGGTCCTGCAGAAATATATAGTGAAACCTCTCCTAACTACGCCACTTAACGATCGTTTTTTTGCTGGAATCATAGAGAGGTTTCAGTGATTCTTAAATTGAGATATTTTACATTACTGAGATTATATATACAAACATTTTTTGGGGCCCCTTACTTCTTTGGGCCTCTTGCGCGCGCCAAGTGCGACTCTACTTAAATCCGCCACTGTTCACCTATTAAAAAATAAAACCCTTGCCGCGCACAATTCGGATCTCAAAAATCATATATCTTCGTATTCGTAGAATTGATTCGAATAGCCTACAATTGCTGTAGGTGCAGAACATTTCCTCTAACATTCTCAATAATCTAAGCATTTTAGGCAAGATATCGTGGATTTAAATGTCAGAATCCTCTCATAAACTCGTATTTCGATACATATATATGTACTGCTGCATTAAGACTTAGATTTCCGTCATTATAGACGAACATTCTAACCGCTGCACAGTGGTCGGAAGACCCTCGTTTCCCGGACAAAAGTCCTAAAATCGTCTGATTGAATCCAATATTGGTATATGGGGGTTTTGAGACACGCTGAGTATGATTTTGATGTCTGTTTACCTGTACGAGACAACATTCATTCCAAAACATCTGTTTCTTGCCGGTTTCTTACATTATGAATGTAAATTCTCGCTGATATGATGTGAGTATGCGATTTGAAATCGCCGGACACAGTGTCGAAGGTGTCTTTCATGAAAATAATATTTTTCTCGCAAAAAAGCAGTGTTTAAAGATTGTTTGGTGCAAATTTTTGGGATGCTGACGACGTGAGTGTTGTTATTAGCTTCACTTACAATTAGGTGTAGTAAAGAAATGGGGAATTCTGTTAGAGTAAAACTTTGTTAAAAAAATAAAAAGGCGTGACAAATATGCGCCAAAAAAATTAAAAGAGGTGACATATTATCAAATTTCTTCTTCTTTGGAGTCAATTGGCAAAGGAAAGTCAGACTTCTCATGAGGTTGTCTTAGTAGCTGTAGAACATCATTCGAAAACATCGTGTTCTTCCGTCGTAGCTTTCTTCTCATGCTGGAGATCAATGGGTCGGATGATACTAGCAGAATGTGGAATAAGTCTTCGTTTCATTCCACTCTTGACATCTTCCGAGTATTCATTTCTCTGTATTTCTTGGTGTCCTTATTCCTGGCCTCTTGGGCCTCCTCGGAAAACAGTCCTATAGGCAATGGAGCAACTTGTATGATATCAGCCCCATGGATAAGGAGCTTATGAAGCGAGGCTGGTATCTCATACCAACCGTACAAATCTACATAGAGCTCGGCTGTGTCCCTAGTGTAGTCCCGGAAAGCCTAAACATTTATCTCGTAAGAGCTTCCCAAGGCATGTAGGATATTTGATAAACGCTGAATTAGACTGGCATCAACTCCGGTAATTTCTGCGGAAAGTGCATGCTGCTCAAAGAAAGGCCGTGCGGAGTCCCCATCAAAAGTAGTACCGCTGTTTTGCTTTGGTTGATCTACTATAAGGCCCATTATTTCTCTGAAAGCCTTCTGTATTTCCAGCTTCCTCGCAGCAACACTTTTTTGTCGTGTTCTGTAGAGACACGCCATTCCGGACGTCAATCCGACTCTCTACAATGTTATTCCGACTATGTGTGACAAAGTTACATTTAACCCCCTCATTCAAAAAAGCGCAGCTATGCGCAGCTAATTCTTTCAGGATTTAATAGAGGAGACATTAAGCTACTGATATCACTAAAGCAGAACGCAGTGTAACGTAGTGGAAATTTTGTAACTCAAATTCATTTTTGAACATATCCAATTTGTGCAATAGTTCAGATGAAACACTGTTGTGTAGTTTACTTCCACTCTAAAACCACATGTGACCCCATCAATAGAATCCTTAAGTTCCAAAGAATAATTTGCGCACTGTATCATTAGGGGGAATCACATTTAATGGCAGAAAAGTGCCATTGAAATATTGCGAATATATGTAACTGAAAAAAAGCAAATGACGACCCCTATATTCTCAGACCTGTGGAGTCGGAACGGACGAAGAACGAAGATTAAATAGGCTTGTTTCAGGTGGGCTGTACATTTACGTACATTTTTGACTCCATTTTGAGACGCATGTGTGAAGTTCGCAAAATGGACTTTTGTCCGGGAAAGTAGGGTCTTCCGACTACTGTGTGCTGGTGAGAAATTGCCTTAGAATAATGTTCTAATATATCCATTTCATTGAAAGATGACATACACTCTTCACACAAATACAGAACAGATAATGGAGGTCTCGGAACACGCTTTGTAGGCAAACAGCAAGCTTTCGCTTATTTTGCTTATATCTTTGAGTTTCAAAAGTCCCTAATCCTTGATTACGGTCTTATTGTTAGTTGTGATTTATTAAATCGAATTCATCAGTTTCGTTTCCGGAAAGCATTTTTACTACAAAGTCAGTCTGAATTTACTGCAGAATGAATGTCGTGGAAATTATTATTTCTTTTTGGAATGAAGGCACTCATTTATGCGAATTAAAATTTCGTAGAAAATCTATTAATGTGCTATTTTCAGCAAGCGTTCAGCCAATTTAATCGGTTATGTCTCTAACTAAAGTCGAAGGTTGAACGACAATAGCGTCAAAAACAATACAAATGCGAATGGTGAATCACTATCTTAAAAGGTTGCATAGAATAATAATTTTTTTACTTTGAGACGTTTAATGGTAGAAATAAAAGATACTTTTTATTTGCCGTTGATTTGGGGGAAAAACGTGAGTACAACTCGGTAATTGCTATTCATAAAAGTTATTTTTATAAATTTATTTTTAATCAAACTATTCATAAAGTTGAATTTTAAAATTCCTCCGTTTATTCCTGGCAAAACTAAGGCGTTACATCGTCATATTCTGACACGCAAAGAGATTTTCATCTTATCGTAAAAATTAGCTTTAAGATAACTTTATATGTTTAAATCATATTAGAGCGTATGTGCACTTTAACTTCTAAATCCAACCTCCGATTCCCCTTGGCCGTACTTTCCCTCTCATCCCACACACTTTCTCCCCCTTCTTCCCTCCCGAGGCCCTTGCCCTTCCCGCCCTCCCTTTCTATTTCCTGCCCACCCGTGACCTGTCCTCGGCTCGTTTTTATCCCCTTCCCCTCTCTTCCCCCCTCTTCCTCTCTCTCTCTCCACTCCCTTTCCTCTACTCCTCCACCTTGCCCAGACGCCGCCGCCGCCTTCATCCGTCTTCTTTCGTCAACTCCTTATCCATCAACCCCACACCTTCTCCCTTTCTCTCTCTCTCTCTCTCTCTTTGCGCTCTCTTTTCTCAATACTTAAACGTCTTTTTTCTTACCCTCTCTCACATATAACAACTCCCCCTCTCTCTCCCATCAAATCCTCCTCTTCTAGCTCCCTTTTTTATTTATTCCTCCCCTTTCTCTTTCTTTCTTTCTTTCCTGCCCTCCCCCATTTCCTCCTTTCTCCTCCTCTCCCTCCTCCTCCTCTGCTCCCTCCCTTTCACTCTTCCATTATTTTTATTCTGCTTTCGCAAAACTTTTCATGACGCTTTTTCTGACATTTATATTTCAGATATCCGTTGATGATTTAGTAAGGCAATTACATGATGAGAATCCTCAATATTGGTATAGATTAGAACAATAGTCACTGCCATTGAATCAAATGAAAGATGAAGTCGAGCGTGTATTCGTCAACATGACATTTATTTCTGTTTATTTTATAATGGTCAAATTTGGTAAGTTTAGTGTCTCGTTAATTTTAAAATGTTAATTTTTCTCATCTATTCCTCATACACTATATATCCACTGATTTTATTAATATAGTTATTCACATTTAATTTAAAAGTACACTTAAGATTTTAAAATATTCCAGAGTGATAATATTTTACATTTATGGATAATCGTTGCTGATATATGTAATTTTTTCTGCTAATTTAAACCTATCTAAACATCTATTTTCACACTTTAAGATGAAATCTACACACGAGTTTGAGCCGATTATTTTGCTTAACGATTTGTATCATAGAAGTAAATATTGATATGAAAATACGTTATATAAATTGGCTCTGAGAAATTCAGATTGATGTTAATCCTTATTTTGACACTGACGTGAACTCTTTGTGACGGAAACGATCCCATTTAAGATATCCTTGAAAACTTCGGAACTTGAGCTCGTCCACGCACGCACGCACGCACGCTGACTTTCAATGAGCGGTTAGGATTAAAAGTTTTTTTGCAAGAAAAAATGCAACTCACCAGTCATCTGGATCACAGTCTCTAAAGCCTTTGGCGAATGGGTTACTTGCAATCTTCAGTTGCGTTATCTGGAAAAAATTAAATAATTAAGTGTTTTCAAAAATTGTAAAACTGATGGTATATTCCTTTTGAATATTTCCTTCTAAGTAGAAATATTATCTCAAATTATCATATATCAAATTACCTGGAATTTGAATCGGAGCTTTTTCACAAAAATTATTAGGAAGAGCATATCAGCACATACTGTTTTATTCGCATCGGTGACCATTTTAATTACAGAAAAGAGGAGCAGAGAGAGAGGCGTCTGATGTACTTTTTAATCTTCTTCCAGGAAACGCTTTCGCCCACCAACCCAACCCTCTTCGAAGGGCGGGGAGTGGCGAGGGTAGCGCAGAGGCTGAAAGGATATTCCCGAATCCTCGCAAATTATCCTATATCGTTCGTCGCTTGTTTGTAAACTCGAGAGTTCTCGGTATTCGCGAAAGGAGGGCAGAGAGAGCGTGGTTTCCTTTGATGGACGCCGGAAGTTCGATTTCTTTTGAAGAAGCGATCGGGTGGCGCAGGAATTCGACCCGCGTGAAATACTTACGCTCCAAGCCGAATATCCCGTCAGCTTAGAAATCGAGTGATAAACAAAGAACGCAAGTAAATGGTAGAATTTCTCGAGAAAAAGAAAGTAAAGGATTTTTATCGACCGTTTCACGCACTCATCGATCCGAAGATGTATAAAAACTTTGCCGACCTAAGTTTTAGTTTTCTGTGTAGAAAAAATCAAAGGGAAGTAACCAATTCAATAATTTTTACATAAATTGAACATGGCGTCGTCTGCGACATGAAAGTAACTGATCGCATCAATATATTTTAGTTATTCATTTTCGTCTTCAAAGATTAAGAGTTATAATCTTGCAATCATTGAATTGTCGCCAATGACTGCTGCTTTATAGTCGAAATATACATCTAAGTTTTTTGACCGTCTGATGGCAATAAGAAGTATGCCGTTAGTCATATGGTTTCCAACTATAATCTGATTTTGCTTTCTTTTCGTTATTAAAATTTTCGTAAATAATAATATCACATATTTGTACCGTTCTTCCGTACTTCATAGCAAATATGCCAAATACTTCGATGTGATAAAAGAAGGCCATTGACTATGCATGCATGAATTGTTTCTCAGCTGCTAAAGAGCAGAAAACCGATGTTTTCATTAGTATTTATAGTTTTGTGTGAGCTTAACAGTCGTTTAATCTACGGCATAAAACCTGCTCCACGTAACAAAATATTCGTGCTTTACTTTTATCGCCAAGTATATATTAGATACTATCAGTATTCTTAATGTTATATCATAACGATGTGTTATAATAGGAAAAGTTTACCTGTCATCCTTTCTAATGTCGAAACGCATAACTTGATCAGTTAATTATCCGGTCGTGTACCTACTGCCGCTTCTGATCTCCTTCGAATTTCCGCGAACCCTGTTAACTAATCTTTTCCACCGACGCAATCGCTCTGAGACATTTTTCTAAAAATCATCAGTTTTAACTTTTCCAAAGCTTAGCTAAAGACATACGTCGATTTTCGACCCCTTTCGCGTGCTCTTCTCCCTTTTCGCCCTTCCACTCACCCTGTGGTTCTGGTACGCCGTTACGGCCGTGAACCTCGTCTCCGGGAATGCGAAAGTCTTGAAGTTCTCGGTCTGGCTGGCATCTTCCGTCTTCGGGGTTAGGTGCACCACGTGAAAGCGCGGCTGGTAGCGGTGCATGGAGTTGAGGATGATCTAAGGACAAACGAGAGAGAGAGGATTCATTCCAATCCAAGGAAGGTTCTTCGATGGACCAGTCTGTAGTCTTTCACACTACGTCGCTTAATCGCTGTCACGAGTCCGTTATTAATTGATTTCGGAAAGTATTTGCGTTTAAACTTACCGCATTAATGCCTCCATCTTGTGTTATTTTAAACAAAAATACTTTCCGAAATAACGCGAAAAAAGAGCGACGTTGTAGCTTATTTTGACAGCTGCGAGCGGAATCGCCTCCCCTCTCCCGCGAATCGCCTCCCGACGAAGCGATAGCGGGCCGATGATAGATAAATTGCAGGAGGGAAAAATTTCCGATTAAACTTGAATCTGATTAAACGCATTATCATTTCACTCGCTGACTCCGTCTATTGGATCAGTTGATAAAAACCAATTTTAATTTTGAATTGAGGAGAATCCGAAGGAATCATTCCTATTTCATTTAGATACCACATCGAATTTCCAAGTCGCTCACGTGAATGATAGAGAGAAATTTGTTTCTTATAAAAAGTTGCACGTGTTTTTTGGAGTAACTAAAAATACCTGTTAAATCTTTCACCGTCTTATGACAGAGACACCCGCGTTTTGAATTAATTTATGCATTATATTGACGTGCTTCTGTAGCGTCGAGTTATATCACTTTACTAGTCATCTCGATGGCGTTTTTACGAAGCAATGGTTTTATATTTGATGGTTATGTAGTATTTTTCATTATGCGGGATACACGATAAATAGCAATTATAACGGTATCGCGTTAAAATTATTCGGTATTGAATGCTGTTTATTTCCATCTCATGGATGAACCTTTAAACCAGTGACCTCTAATTCGGTCGCTACTCACCACATGTGGCGAATATGCCACAGGCATACCAAGAATTGAAACTCAGGTATACATTTTCCTGTACTTTCCCGCTCGATTTTACAGTGCTGCTGAGAGAAACTAGCTAAGAGTTTGAAATTTGCAGTTAAAAATGAAACATCTGTCTATTATGATATTTTATTTGTTGTAGCACACACACTACTGCCGATGGTTTTACCTGTAAGAATAATTGCAAATCTATTGCGCTTAATATTGATATTGAATTTCTGAATAAATAATAATAATCAAAGTTTATAATGAATATTATGATCACAAACCCACTCTGAAATTATTCCGCATTAATACTGCATGTATTCCGTCAGTATCGTTTGTTGAAAATCTAGAACCCGTTGGATATCTCTGCTTTGTATATTTTTGTATTTTTTTCACGTTCTATGTATGTCTATGTTATTTCTTTCCTCTTATCTGTTGGTATTCAAATCCTTAGCTTTTATCTATTAATATTTTTTTCTTCTGTATCTGTTTAGGGATTTTTCGCGGTTTTTTTACACCTCCCTCCTCTTCGTAGGTGTTTTTCCGCAGTGGGACTTTTTCGGTGCTAAAAGAAGTGATTACACAGTTTTTTTCCAACCCACAAAACTAGCATCATTCTATGGTAATTCTCTTTGTCAACTAACAAAATTTGTAGTCAATATGTATGTTAAAGTCTGTAATTTAACTTGTATATAATTCTCAATCCTGACGAAAGGGTTAAATGTAAGAAGGGACTTCACAGCCTCAATTTCGCCCTAAATAAAGTCGTTTGTCTGTCTATAACATTTAAATTTCTCCGCTCAGAATTTTGACGACGAAGAATTTTAAATAAAAATATTAATTCACGAAATTATCATTTTCAAAACAAATGAAAACAAAACAATTAAGGTAAAAATATTACTTTGAAATCATAAACAAGATTATTTTACTGCCTGAAAATTCATTGGTCCATCAATTTAGCATAAGTTTATTAAAACAATCTTCCACCAACATCATTTTTATAATATTCCTCTGATTCTTACTGAACATTATTTCCCACTTTGTATAAATCTCTGCTTAAAAAGGCATCGGACAGAGAGTTCGTGTTAGTGCAAAGGAGAGAAAAAGGAGCGAGGAACTTGTACCACTTGTGCTGGAATTTATTCTGGCGGAGGGAGATGGAAAAAGAGCGAGGAGGAGGAGGAATGGAAGTGCAGGGAGATAGAGAGGGAGATAGAGAGGGAGATAGAGAGGGAGAGGGACGTGGAATGGATGGATGGATAAAACTTAGGCGGGGATCGATCTTCTTCTTGCGCGTCGAATGCTTCAGATGGATGTGGAAGCCAGGATATCTCTCGTGATTCCGAAGGGGGAGAGGAGGGAGAATTCACTCCTATGGAGAAAGGGAGTGAGAATTCACTCTTATGGAGGGAGGTCGGAGAAGAGGCGTAGCAGGCGCGCCCAACGGTTCAACCGCAGGCAGGAGAATAAATGTGTCGACGCGGGCATTAGTCGGGAGCGTCTCTCTCTACCCCTCACGTTCCCTCCCTACATGCAATGCGGGAACGGAAAATTTGTCCCATGAGTGCGGAAACGATAAAAGAAGAGGGAGGGTGAGGAGGAGGTGTATGGGAAGCAATGAAGAGTAAGAGTGAGAGGGGACAATGCGCCTGAGGGAGGGGGAAGAGGGGAGGGGGAGAGAGAACGCCATCGTTTTCTAGAGACAATCTCGAAACGTCCCTTGAAAACAGCCGAAACGCAGAGAAAAATGTATTCCCTGAGAACAATTGCCATTCATTACGAAAATGGAAAAAATGTAAACTGCTAACGCCTTGCTTAGTCAAAGTTTCCTTTATTTAGTTACTTGCTACCTTAATCGTTGTTCTACTCCACTTAAATAACCATTTCAATGACCTGATATGTTATATTTTGAATAGAAATTTTTTTTAATCTGTGGTTTTTGTCAGAGTATTTAAAACAATTTACGCGTGAAACGCATTACTACATTCTTTTTGCACTGAAAAGGAGAGGCCATAACATTAATACTGAAATTCGTAAAACCCTTTTAGGAGGTGAAACTAGAACTAAAATATGAAATATATCTCTCGGCGTTTTTGCCAATGGGCATTTCTTTAAAAGATATTAACAATTTAAAAATCAGGTTTAAGCATGGATGCGTCATATACCAACAACATTAACAATAATGGTAACAGGGGTGATAGCCCAATGTGTAGAGTGAATGCCCAGTAATTAGATGAAATTAGATGGGCCAGGGTTCGATCCCGGCTGTCAGCATTTTTTTTCATAATCAGAAATTATGTATTTTAACTAGTAAAATTGTATTATTATTATGTTTTTATCGTATTTTTATTTTTCATTCGCGTATTTTTGTGATTATTTTTTCTTTGACTTTTTTCACGTACTTTTTGATACTTGGTATTTTTGGATTTACCACATATAATTAACTTGCAATAACTATGGTCAATTCCGATCGGAGTGTTACTCTTCTATTTCACTTACTTCTACAGGATTACAATATTTTGAATGATACAATTCAAAAAAATAAGGGAAACATAAAGTTTCTTTGCACCTTGAACATTTTATAAATGCTGCTTTTTCACATTTGCATTTTTGTTTACGTAGGTCATTCGGAGAGCACACCTGGTTGACGTTTACAAATACATTCTTTGTGGAAATCAGATTTGAAGAAAACCGCGCATACATTAGCATGTCTACTGGAGCCCCCAACAGATAATGAATCAGAGAATGCATTTTAATAGCATCTTCTCTTTTATTTATTTGAAGATTTTCATGTAAGAGATGTGTGGAATTTTGAAATTTCCTTATCAGTAATTTCACTTGGCGGAAGAAAAAAAGGTGTGCAGTGTGGTGGAATAATTTCCACTGTACATGTGCGTTTGCTTGTTTTATCAGTGAAACGTGTGTTGAATGGTGTTGGATCTGTTTGTCCCCCCCAAGAATCAAGAATCAGTAAACATTTTTTTTTGCCTACGTACGATTTAAGTACGTTCTATACAAATAAATTGACGTGATCTTTTGATAATTTGCCCGACTTTGATGCAGTCACGTAGACATTTCCATATTCTTGTTCCTGATGTTTCACCTGAACTGGTACTTTAGAGCCCAGGTTCCCTTTTGTCTCCTGCATACACAAAAATACTTTCAGAAGCAACTTTCCTGAAGCAGTTATTGATTACTGGGCTGTGTAGGAGTGGGTTACTTTATTTAAATCGCCAATAAACACCTCCGTTGCTTTTTCTCCCTTGTGAGAAAGTGTTTGGTTGACATTTACTCTGTATTCACAGTCCATCTGGTCGGTGTTAATAACAAAATCTGCATCACACTTTGCAATTAACTTCGATGTGACTTTGGAATGCGGCTGCTACTTCTAACATATCAGTTAACGAAAGGCAGTTTTTAGATTTTATTTACCGCGTGGCTTTGCGTTGACGGATTCCGTATTGCTTTTTAAAATTCTTGACCCATCCAAAGGAGGCCCGAAAATGGAAGTCTTCGGATTTATGCTGAAGAGCTGCTGCAGTTGCCCGTTCCTGAAGATTCCTCGTCGTCACGGGTTTCTTCTCTTCTCGAGCTTCTGCAAAACGGTCGTACGTCCATTTGTTGATCATCTCGTACTTATCTAGATGATTTCCTCCTCTCTCGACGTCCTTTTTCCACCCAACGAGGTCCGATTTGCTTTTGAGGGTAGTTCCTCCATGCCTCTGCAGTGACACGTTGGATGCTCCCTCGCCATAGTTAAAATTTTAATTTTAAGATCCAAAGGCACAAGATCATATCTTCTTTTCTTGCTGTCTAGTTGGTAATCGCTTTCTTCATGGTCAGATGTATCAGATTGCGAACTCGAAGACATATTCTCTGGAGATGATTCCACGTAATTCCCGTGATCAGTTTCCGTAAAGAGATACAATTCCTCCTCTTCTTCGAAATGATAATTCTCCAAAACTGCAACAATGGCCTCCGTCATTTTTTCACCTAAAAGCAACGCTTTTTCATTGATGTTTCCATTTGGAGCGTTTTCAATGATTTTTAATTTTTACAAATTCCTTGTGCAGACTTGCAAACCATTGGTGATGTCTTCCTTCTTATATGCTGATATGATGACAGGAACATATTCGCTATCAGCAGCATCACTGTTTGTTGCAATTGAATGATTATTAGCAGCCATCATAATACTATGCTGTACTTTGCTGATTGTGAATGCTTGCTTCCACCAGAATGCTGAATCCAAACGAATACCTTTAAACTACCTGGGACTGCACACGGATCTACTTTATTATACTAGCAACTCAACAACTTTACTATAATACCAACAGTATTTATTTATATAAATAGTAATTGTTTACAATAAATATGTCATAAATTTCGTATTAAAGAATTAATATTTTATTAAACAATCAAATAATGATTATAACATTCTAAATTATGTTATTTATTTATAATTATAATGTTATAATTATATGTGGTAAATGCAAATAAATCAAGTACAAAAAAGTACATGAAAAAAGACAAAAAAAATATACGAAAAATAGAAAACAAATAAAAATACAATAAAAACTTAATAATAATACAATTTTACTAGTTAAAATACATGTTCAGATTATTTCTGATTATGAAAAAAAATGCTTACAACCGGGATCGAACCCTTGCCCATCTAATTATAATTACTAGGCATTCACCCTACACATTGGGCTATAACTACTAGTTTCACCTCCTAAAAGGGTTTTACGAATTTCAATATTAATGTTATATGGCCTCTCCTTGTGAGTGTAAAGGCATTGTGGGAAGATAGGAAAAAATGGAGAAGGAGTCTTATCGGAGGAGAGAAATGGAATGAGAGAGGAAGGAGAGAGTGGGAGAGAGAGAGGGAGTGGGAGAGGGAGAGGAAGGAGAGAGAGGGAATGGAAGAAAGAGAGGAAAAAGGGAATGAGAGAGAGAGGAGGTAGGGAGTGGATGAGAGAGGGAGTGATAGAGAGAAATGGAATGAGAGAGGAAGGAGAGAAAGGGAGTGGGAGAGAGCAAAGAGAGAGAGGAGGAGGGGGGGGAGAGAGAGTAGCGAGGTCAGGACGGAAACAGAAATCCCAGATGGAGAGAATGGAATGGAGAGAGGGGTTGATCGGCACGGATTGTAGCTTTTTCGTTGGATCTATGGGACGCGTATTTCCTGTTGAACTTAACGATTGGGATAGTAAGAAGGAAGGATGGGGGGGGTGGTGCGTGGAAACGAGGCTGATCTAGTGGGAAAACAGACTCCTCTCCCCCCCCCCACGATATCCTCTGCCTTCTTCCTCAAGTTCACTTTCGGATTTCACCTCAACATCGAGGGCTTTAAAGGGTAAACGTTAAAAACGTCATCGCTTTTAGACTGATTTATTACTAGTATCTTGAGATTACTATTGGCACATTTTGCTTTAATATTGTTTCGCAGAGAAATTTTATTCTACCACGTTTGCTCTACACCTCATATATTTCGATGCAAATGTTTAATTTTTGTTTCGTAAACAGATGGATTGTTTTGGCACCAATCGCAGCTTCTAACTCGGAGGAAAATCTCATTTGTGCTCATTATAACCCATATAATGCCACACCTAAATCTTTGAAAGTTACTTCGATTACCACGATGTCCTCGAAAAAGAAAAAACCCATTCACCTCGAAAGCCTGTAAATAAAATCTGTAGCATACACTCTCCTCCAGTTTAGATTTAATTTTACAAGGTTAGAATTTTATGCGCACCACCGGACGTAATGGAATCATTGCCTTAGCGCCGTATTTGCCAATGTGCTGAGTGAACGGAATTAGTTTTTTCCTCTGTAAAACTTGGCGCTCGTTTTTCCTAGTCCACGAGGTACGTAAAGCGGCGTTGATTTCTTCGCAGTCATCAACTTGAGTCCATTCCGTCGTCAGCGCCTAGCATCTGCTGAGTACGCGTCCTCGGCGAGGCGCATCCAGTACCCATGGCGGCCATTACGGAAATCGGCGGAGCCGAAGGGAGAGAGGGAGAGAATGGATGGAGGGAGGCAAAGAGGAGGGGAATGGAGGAGATTGCACAATCCCCAAAGAGGCTCTGAGGTGAGGGAAGGTGTTAGGGAGAGAGGCGGCATTGCCAACTGAAATGCCCGAGGTAATGCGACACGCAGGCGTCTGATTAAGCAAATAGACGATTACATTTAAAATGAGATGAAATCCGGGAACTGCGCAAAAGCGCTTCCAAAGGGCGATCGGAGCAAAGTCCTCTTAAGTACTTGTTCCGGTACGTTGTAAGTCTTTCGTAGCGCGGTATGTAAAATAACTTCAGTTATTAATATTTCGCAGGCATTATAGTCAGACATCATTTCAGCCGTTTCGAGAGTAATAATTAAAAATTCTTGCCCGCCGTAAAAAGGATGCCTTAATGCTGATATGTTTTTCAATATTCGCGAATGTTAACGGAGAAATTCCTTCTATTTTCTAACGAGTCAACAGAAATTTATACTTTGAATTTTTTTTATAAATCAGCGGCTTTATTATCTAACCCTGGAGATCGGTATTTTAGGTGTATGCAATCGCAGGTATAAATGTCAACTGCCTTTAGAAAATATCACTTTGCGTTATGACGTGATAAGAACAAACTTTCTTTACGCATGTCAGTTTATAAATGCATTTCATATTAAGCAGACTCTGAATAAATTCAGATAATGAATCTATAACGTTACTTAGCAGTAAGAGAAAAACGATCAGTATCTTTAATTCGAATGTTGATATATTTTAGACAAACTTGTCAGAGTTTCGTATCTTTTGATAAGATTTTCTTTTTTTCGATTTCTTTTAAGAATACTAGTGGCTTAAAAATGGCATGTTACCATATCGATCCTCCAAATTTAATTAACGTAAACGGTTTTTTTAAACTTATTTTTAAATTGTAGCAGTTGAATGACGGTTTGCCATGACTTATAAGATGGTAAATCTGTTTCTCAAATCGTCCCTTTTTGCTGAAAATGTGAAAACTAAAACTTTTATTTCAGTGAAAACTTTCGAATGGTTAGACTAATCTCTTATTTTTTATTTCCGAAACTAGTTTGAGCGAGAATTACGGATTCCTCCATGAAAGTTCCAATCGTGTTTTTGAAATGTACTCCTTTCTCACTCACATACTCCATTATTTCGCCCAATAGAAACGACACTGTAGTTGGGATTTAAATTCTAACGATGAACAAGGTTATTTTATAAATAGAGCATATAATTACAGCAAACAAAATGGCGGAATATACCCAATCTCGTATAAAGTAATGAAGCGAAGGAGTAGTTTCAGCTCGTAAATACAAAACGCATTATCCTTTGCACTGGAGAGAAAGACGAAAGCAGGAATAGGGCGAAAGGATGGGATTAGAAACATAGGGGGAGAAGGGAACTGGGCACGAGAGGGAGGGAATAAAAAAAAGGGGGAGAGAATCTAGGGAGGTGTCGAAAGGTCGCGAGGAAGAAGGAAGAGAGGGAGGGAGTGGAGTGAGGGTCGTGGGTATTAATAGGAGGGTGGGTCGGTCGTATTATGCGTCGCCCACATAAACTCGTCTCGGAGAGAGGAGCCAAAATAACGCCGCCCTCCTTCGCTCCCTCCCAACCGGAGATCTCGGAGGTGGAGAGGTGAGGATGGACATGGGCGGTCCTTTGGCGGAAGAGAGGGAGGGAGGGAGAGGGACTCGGGCACCGCCGGAATTCTCGGCCCAACCCACCCGAAACAAGCCCTTCGCCCCCTCTCCTCCACCCTCATACGCACGCACGCACGCACGAGGAAAGAGATGCCGCTCCCCCCGAAAAACGTGCCGCCGCGGCTCGCTTGACTATTTACCGTACGATAGATATCTTAGATATTTGCCCCGAAGATTAACTTGTGTGGAATGGCGTTTTTACGGTGAGAATGGGACCGAGAATTATGAATTATGAAATCGACGTAACTGGAATGACAAATATGGAAGAGAATAAAATGACGCTGTTGGCGTGTCCTTGCGTTTGTGTGCGTGTGTATTAATGTGGTTGTATTTAATTCTGTGCACACACACGCAAAATTTCCGTCCGTTAAAATAGGAGTCAAGAAATGCCACCTTTATTCAGTAAGTTAATGCTTTTTTAAATGAAATCATATTAAATGTAGGCAATTATTGGAAATGACAAAACATTGCTGATTTTAGCCAGGGTTGTTAAGCGAAACCACTGAAAAGGAACGGTTCCAGATAGGTTTCAGTTCAAGGAACGGTTCACAGGAACCAAACCGAAAAAGGAACCAAAGTCGTGGAACGACAGTGGAACCGGAACGAAAGTGGATGAACGAAATGCCGATGGAACGATACTGAACCGTTCTGGATCGGGTTCGCACATGAAATAGTTTCGTTCCGGCTCCTTCTACACCGATCCAGCTTTGGTTCCAGCCAGTTTTCAATGGTTTTTACTCGCGTCTAACGGCGAGAGGAGAGGGCGAGGGGGGAATGCGAGAGGGGAGGTCGGGGAGAGGAGGGGGATCTTAGTTCCTAATATCACCACCGGGAAGATGTAGAGTGCGCAGTGAGTAGTGAACGCCGACCTCGTACGGAGTTGTTTTTCTCCCTGACGAAAAATGGGTGTACATTAGGGTGGTCCTTAGCTATAGGCAAAAAAAAATTTTTTTTATTTCTTCCGGGACGCCCCCTAAATTTGTTCCATTTGGTCAGAAAATAAATTGTGTTAAATATTTTTTTTTGAAGTAAATAACCTTAAAGAACTGCCAAAAACGATAATAAGTTGTGTTTTTGGAAACTACTGGCGAAATACTTTACGAGATAAGAGGCAGCGAATTTGACAGATTTGAGCAGTTGCTCCGCGGCACGCTGCGACTTGCATGGCACGCGCTCACTTTCCGGGCCGGATCTTGGCAACTACTGGGCAGATGATATGAATATTCGAGACACATCACCAAAAATGTCTAATAAAGTGTTGGTAATAATATCAAAACAATCCGTTAGAATCCAAAATTGGAATTGCTCCGTTTTCGCTAGGAATGACCCAAATACCACAAAAAATGATGAAATATATAAAGTTCAAGTGCGATGCGGCACGTTTTCCCGTTATCCGATTGTAAAAATATTTAACACAATTTATTTTCTAACCAAATGGAACAAATTTAGGAGGCGTCCCGAAAGAAATTCAGAGTTCGAAAAATAAGGACCACCCTAGTGTACAGTGGTGGTTATAAAAACTGCACACCCTTGCGAGCGCTCCACCGAAATTTCAGTGAACTACTAGTCTCGAACGAGCTGTCACGCGATATGGCAACAGAGATGGTAGAGGAGGGGGTGAAGGGTCTTCTTCCTCTCCCTCCCCCCCCTCCCACTTAGAGAACGGTTTACGGTTCTCTCCTAGCTCTAAAGCAGTGGTCTTCAAGGTGGGCGATATCGCCCACCAGTGGGCGTTTTTGGATTTTTGGTGGGCGTTAAAGAACTCACCAAATGCTATTCTAATTTTTACACTGAAAAATAAAATTCCATAAAAAAGCACACATTCTGTACTACTATTTTATGTACAACTATTACAGTTCGTTTGTCGTTAACTATAGTGTCATATCATACTATACTAGCGACAATGCTGCAGTATAATCGAAGGGCCCATGAGGGTGGTCGGAGTCTCTCGCAGAAGCAGCGAAGCGTTTAAGTTTAATTTTATCAAATATATAAAATCATAAATTTTTAAACACGTATTCGGTAATCTCATCTAACGACAATCCCACTAGTTTAGGGTTACCTTACCTCCGTAAATCGCTTTGCTACTGGGAGCGCAAAATTATTCTTTGCCCCGGGCGCCAGAAACCCTCACAACGCCACTGGATGGGCGGTGAACTTATTTCAAAGGACAATATATGGTAAAAGTGGGCGGTGACACAAAAAAGGTTGAAGACCACTGCTCTAAAGGATCGGATATTTTCCCTCAAGATAATGGTTTTGAATTCAGTAGCGCTTACTTTCTCCATTGCGGTAACACGTGAATGAGTGTCAGATATAATTCTTTTCATTTCAAAATTAGTTAGAATCGAGACATGAACTCAGGAGTTTAACATACGGACGTCAAAAAGAACGATGTTTATTTTTCCATTCAAGGGAGTGTTTATATGGGGCGAGAAACTTCGTGATTAGTCGTTCGAGAATTCACGACCGCTTTCTCGATTCGTGTAAACGCGGCTATAAGAATTGAAAAGAATACACATTCTAACGCCTTAACAATGAAAAAATGTTATTTACCACTACTACTTAATGCATTATTTCGTTGCTTCGACGCCAAATACATATCTGTTTTTGAAAGCTATTAGTTGAATTTGAACAATATCTTTATGCTATTTTACAAAGCATTTATTTATAGTTTTTCTATACACGAAAGAGCTTTTGAGGATTCTTCTCAGTTATATGTCGGGATTACAATCACTCAGATAGGCAAAATGAAAGAATAAGTTTACAATAGCGCAATAGGAATCTTTTTTGGAAGGCTAGGCAGGAGTGGGTTAGGATAAAGGGGTGGAGACGGGTATGGGAGCCGGTGGGAGATGCCGACAAGAGTTCGTAGATGGGTAGAAAGGTTGCAGGTAGCAAGCAATGGGGGGTGAGTGGCGAAAAGTGTACTCATGGATAATGGAAGCAATATTTCTTGGAAGAACATAGAGTTATCTCAAGTTTTTCTCAAGGTGGCTCTTATTTACCACATGCAGGGCTTCCACAGAAAAGGAGGTTCTTGTGGTTTTGCTCCAACGACGTTATTGTCCACAGATCAAATGGAGTTCTTTTTAAAAAAAAGTTTAGTTAGGTTGTTATAATTTCATTTAAAATATAAAATGAAGTAAATATTCAAGGTTTTGATCGTTCAACGACACAAAAGCAATAGAACTTCCCTACGCGGATGGAGTTTTTTTTGCGTATCGTCTCCTGAGTAAATATTGGAAGGTTAGGAACAAACAAGTCCAAACACTTGAGATGTGGATTTCCTTCTTCCTTTCGAACGGTGAAATCTTTCATTCGCAACAAAATTTCACCATTCGGAATTCCTTGAAGTGGATGAGGGAAAAGGACCGAACTTGAACCTAAATGGCAAACACTCAGTAGTCATTGAACTATAGCTATCAGTTAGTCGGCGTATTCTTTCCGCCGACTTTTGCGAGTTTTTGCAGCGTTGGCGTAACTTACACGTTTGCTTGGTCGCATAAATACGCGTATACTTCGTAGAATTACGAAAATAAACGTAGATGCAATCATATTGCAGAGAATTTACTATCGATACTCACAATTTATATAACCTGATCAGAAATCCTCGTGTAAGACGCGCACCCCCTTTTTTCCCCGGCGTTTCGGGAAAAATGTGCGCGGGGTACACGAGTAAATACGGTAATTCCTATTTAAGAATGCTAGTAATTTTATCGTTTAAAAAAATGTTTCGTTTATTAAAGTTATTTACTTAACTTTTGGTTACACATAATTCATAAACTTAAATTTAATAGTTTCTCACTTAATTCCTGAAATGTTACGTTTTTCGTAGTTTTCTATACTTTGTTATTTTTTTAAATTGCTTATCTAAGTGCTAGGCATCCCGTCATATAACTGACCAAAATTCTCCTCCTATGTAAATGAATAAAGATATTGTTCAAATTCAACTTATAGCATTCATAAACAGATATTGGGCGTCGAAGCAATGAAATAATACGTGAAGTAGTCGCAACTAAACATTTCTCACTGTTAAGGCGTTGAAATGTGTATTCCTTTCGATTCCTAATAAATATTTACGCTAACTCGGAATTTAATTAATTTAATCTTGAATGGAAAAATAAACATCGTTCTTTTTGACGTCCGTATGTTAAACTCCTGAGTTCATGTCTCGATTCTAACTAATTTTGAAATGAAAAGAATTATATCTGACACTCATTCACGTGTTACCGCAATGGAGAAAGTAAGCGCTACTGAATTCAAAACCATTATCTTGAGGGAAAATATCCGATCCTTTAGAGCTAGGAGAGAACCGTAAACCGTTCTCTAAGTGGGGGGGGGGGGAGGGAGAGGAAGAAGACCCTTCACCCCCTCCTCTACCATCTCTGTTGCCATATCGCGTGACAGCTCGTTCGAGACTAGTAGTTCACTGAAATTTCGGTGGAGCGCTCGCAAGGGTGTGCAGTTTTTATGTCCACCACTGTACATACACGGAAAAATCGCCATATCATTAACACATTCAATGCCGCCGTCGACGGTTGCCACCACGCGCAGACGACCGGCGTCGACGTGTAGTCGACGCATCTCCCGCTCCGTAATAACCGTACCGTGAAGCGACGGCTTCGCACATTGACTCCTCAGTTTAATTTATGTCAGTTTGCTCATCGGTTAGTTTGCATTTAGTGCGAATTTTTCCGGGAAAAGGATATTTTAAAAAATAGTGAAATTTCGGTTGGCCATTGGGGATGGATCTAAAAAACCAAGAATATATTGAATGTGTTAAAACGGCTTACATTAGAAGAATAAAATTAAACCTAATTAAGCCCCTAAGGCTTCGCGAGTAGCTCGCTCTCTTCTCCGCCCCACGACCAGGATAATGGTGCAGTTTGCTCGGAACGAAACTACTGAACGTATCTCCCAATAACTCTCAACTTGAACCCGAACCCATTCAAGAAAAGGAACCGTACCGGAACGAAATATTTCGTTCCGACTAAACAATTCCGTTCCGGAACGGAACTAAACCCATCACGGAACATACAGTTTCGTTACGAACCGAAACTAAATGGCAAGAGAAAATATATAGTTTCGTTCCGAACCGAAACTATTCTTTAGGTTCGGTTTCGTTTAACAAACCTGATTTTATCACGTGCGATAATTTTCTGTTAGTTACGAATGATAAATTTATCACATAAAACGTAAGTTTTGTAAGTAATTTTAATCTAACGAATGATGTATGTGATATGAAAGTTAAGCCGCTCGTTTTCTTAAAACCATTGAACTTTTAAAATAATTGTGGGTCTATTCTTCCGTTGTAAATATTTAAATTAATGGGTTCTTCGCTCAGGATCTCCACATCTAATTTTATAAAGAAATGCAGGAGAAATAGCGATTAAAGTTTACATAAGCCTAAATCACGACCCCTTGCCTAGTATCTCTTTCAGACGCGAGCAATTTTTCTGCGCTTAATTTCCTTGGACTTTGCGAACCCGCGTTTCTCGTTTTAACTGCCCTTTACTTTATTTATTCAACCTATTCATAAGTCTAACCACGCGTCACTTCGCCGAAGACTATTTTCTATATTTATTTCGACGCAAAACAATTTATTCCCCTAAAAAACGCTCCCTGGCATTATTTGCCAACTCGTTAAGTTGTCGCTGGCTTGTTACCATTTTATTTTTGGATCTTCAATCAAGATTACGTTTATGAAGCCTTACCATATCGCTAATAATTAAACCAAATTCAAACTATAATTAAATGAACTTTAATTTTTTTCAACGAAAAAACTTCAATTTTGAAGTCGTATATATAATTTCAGAATAGCTTGCCAGAGTGCGTAAACCGCTTCTGTCCCATTTGTATACGTTACCCTTTTCGTGTGCCTTGGAAAATTAGCTTAAAATAGTTGCGCATCGCCCGTGCGATGTTATTCCAAGCGAGGAGATGTTACTATATTTTTTTCTGCCGAGTGAACCTCGGAAGACGCACGCTGTGTTGCTCTCCTGCACGCTACGAAAAACCATTCTTCTCTTTGGACTGAATTTGGGGAATTTCACGTCGTAAGGGCGGTTTAGTTTTCTCTCTCTCCTTCCTGCCCTCCCTTCCTCTTTCCTTCTCCTCGTTATTGAGTGCCCCGATGAAAGGCGTCCCACACCGGCTAACGGACTAAATCGGTTCGAAGAGGGCGTCGGAGGCACGGGGGAGGCGGGCGCTGCCAGGAGAGGAACTCTCAAAGAAAAACATAAAAAAGGAAGATTGAGGTCCTTTATTGACTGTCCCCCTCCGACGGCGCCTGCTTAACGAGGCGGGCGACGGCGATCGGGTGAGAGCGCTGGTGCGGCATAGGTGCTTCTCTCTCCCCCCCCTCCCCCCCCCATCCCGTCGAGCGGGGATTTAAGTACTTACGTGTCCGTTGTCGTCCAGTTGATTGTTAGTGAGCTTGAGTTTGTCGAATGAGACGACTTGCTTCATCCACTGGCCTCCCTTCGCCGGCGAGTCAGGGTGGACGTGGATCCTTGGAGGGGACACTGGGTCAGCTTTCCCGGCCACCACCCAGCTGGAACTGCCACGTGGGAATAAGGAGAGCGTATAAATCGGGACGATATGGCAGATGAAGAACTAGATTTTTAGAATTATAACTCTTCAGAGACATAACAACCGCCTTTATCAGTGGCAAAATATTGCTATCGCTACTTTTCCTGCCACTCTTTCCAAACTTTTCGTCTTGCCACCGTGAAAAAGCAGCATTTAGCAATATTTCCATCAAAATAGGAATATCTTCTGATCCGTGCGCGGACACGATACCGAAAGACACGATGCCGAAGAACACGACGCCGAAAGTACACGATGCCGAAAATGCGAAAAACACTACAGCTAGTATAAAGAATTAATACAGATTTAAATATTAGCGAACGGGTAAATTGTTCCAACAGCTATATAAACTTTGAACGGAAAATGGTGACACCAGTAGTATAAACAATTGAAAGGATAATGTTAACCAACAGATGTATAAGCAATTGAACGTGTTGCATTCTGATCTAAAGTTGGTGTTAATGGTCGTTTGATATGTTTATAATAGTGTACTAAAATGCAATCAATTAGCAAATTTAGAACATGAAGGTGGGGGTAGGGGGAGTAAGGAGGGAGGGTGGGAGAAATCCTAATGAATCACAAGCAATATAAGTGTCTATCGGCAGGAAATAACATGTAGTTGAAGATTATGCAATAACTTAGTAAATTTAGATTGCGAACGTGGGGGGAGGGTGGCAGAAATCATCATGTATCACAGGGAATATAGGTGTCTATCGACTGGAAATAACATATAGTTCAGGATTATGCTATAAAGTTGCAAATTTAGATTTATATTATCTGGAAATTATTATTTGTAATAAGGCGTCGATTTGGCTATTTGCACGAATTTTCTCACCTGTGAAAGGCGTATCTGTATCGCTTGTCGTCCACAGGAACGAAGTCCATCATTAGAATGTAATCTGCTAGGGGATCCAAACCATAAAGACGAACTTGGAACGTAGGAAACATCCTCCTAGAAAGCAAGGAGAAACAATTACCATGTGAAATGAAACTATGGCAAAAGTTATCTGATTGTGATAATAAGGTAATGGTTAAGGGTAGTTATTTTGCTGTGTGTATATATATATATACACACACACACACCAGGGGGCAAGCGCCCTCTCCTTTGCGTGCTGTTTTTTTCGTTTCTACCATGTAGTACATATTGGATTTACATTAATTTAAAGGGAATATGTGTTTAAATGAATATAAGTATTTTATACGGAATATACAGTTGCTCTCTAATAATAAATTAACAAAAATAATTTATTTAAATGATATTTAATTTAACACTTCATTATAAAATACATTTTTTATTATTTTATTATCCGCTCTATTACCACTTCCAGTAATTTGTATTTTCACACCTTGACGTGACTTTGCTCTGGATATAGCTACATACAGTTGACCATGTCCAAAAATTGGTCTATATATAAACCGACTTTTCCGAAACTTTGTCCCTGGGCTTTATTAATTGTCATAGCAAATGCTAGACGAACAGGGAACTGAGTTCTGTGCAAAATGAATGCTAGTTCTGTATCGTATTTTGTAAATAATTTTATTCGAGGAATAGAAATTATTTCTCCTTTGTGGTCTCCTGTTAATATCTCACAGTAAAGAATACGTTTCTCTATTCTACGAACAATAAGTCGGCTGCCATTACAAAGTCCATCCTTAACACAAGAACGTCTGAACATGGCGTACCCCCTAGAACGGCGGACGGGACAAAAATGTCCTATACGACAAAGTCGTACAGTCGCAGTACTAGGTTCAATTTTTATGAACGTTGTAGTCTCTACATTACTAATTGCATACTTTAGCATGCTGTAGAATGTAGCGTTGCACCGTACTCAACTGAAACGCTCAAGTAAATTAGCTCGCAAACAGTGCTGCAGGAACACGTTCTAACCTGCATCACACTGCGGGAGCAAGTGAAAGGTGCGAGGGGAGAAGGGTGGGGCTAGAAGTTGAACTGGCGAAAGATGAGAGGGGAGGAGGGGAAGGGCATGCCATAGTCTACAACAATGTTACAAAGCCGCCTGCATAAGAATAATATCACAGAGAATGTGAAACAAAGTAGTAACTCATTTTGGGACAAAATTGTCCCATCCGCCGTTCTAGGGTAAAATGGTTTTATAATCCTTAATATTGAGGGGGAGGATGTTCAAAAGTGTAGAGTGGAATGCAACCCTCAAATGATTAAAAGTCACGAAATCTCGACTAAATTAAACCGGAATCACAGAAACTGTAGGGGACGTAACATCAGAATGCGACAAAATTGTGTTAATACAAATATTTCTAAGTAATATAACTACTGCACCGATCTTTAATTTCAGTTGTTGAGGAGGGAATCCAGTTGGAATTAAAGTTGCTAAATACTCAGGCTGGTATTGAATCATTGTATTATCCGTACTGTCACTATCTGCAGAAGTCGCGGCATCAAAACCGTCACAAATTATCTCAGGTGTAGGTAATTTCTGGAGTAATTAATTTGTTTCTTGGTTGTAAAATAAAAATGCAATGGGCGTGTGGTAAACCTCTTTTCTGAAATTTTACGTAACCGAGTATTTCACCAAATACTTCGCCTGATGTGATTTCGTCTAAAAACGTCATAAACCTCAATTGAAACGCTCTTACAACGAAATATGGTATATTCTCTTGGAAAGTTCTTGAGAAATTCTTTTATTTCAGGTCAGTTTAGATTTGCGGTGAACGTTATAAATCAATTCGGAAGAACTTTTGCTCGAGATATTGCCATCGCATCTTGATAGAGCTGGTGTATCGCACGTGGACTTCCGCCAAACGTCGATGGAAGGATACACACATTTCCGAGACGTGTACTGTTGGAAGTATTTGCAGCGCTGTTTGCGACATGATCTGTTAATCCCTGCAGAGTTTCAATTCTGAATAGTTTTTGATTTTTTCTAAAATAATTTAATCGGTTCCACTCAACTGTTATGTATCCGTTAATAATATACTGTTGTGTAAGTTTGCCACTTAATAAAAGTGGATTGAAAATATTAGGTCTTATTGCCAAACGATATCCATAAAACTGAACGGCAGTAACTCTTCGACCTGTAATTTCATATGTCAAATCAAATGAATACCCTGTATCTCCGCCCGGAAATAATAACGGGAACATAATTGGTTCAACATGCGGTGAACCTTTATACATAATTGCACTCTCGTGTTGATGCATCGGATAAACTACAAAATTACAATGATCGGGAACGTCTCCTTCAGGTCCCGTAACAATTATCGCCGCAATATCAGCTACCGTCGGTATATTATAGCGACGTGGATAATCTGAAGTTATCCGCAAAAATTTTAAGCGAACTTCCTCTGAACCTGTTGCGACGTACACTACATATAAATTCTTATCTTTACTGGCATAAGGATTATTTTCCATTATCACCGTAATAATCCGTAATACTGATGGTAAGCATTTTTCAGAACTTCTGAACGTTATTGCTGCTTCGTTATCATAAATATAAATTTGACCATAGCGAGGTTTTCCTGTCTTAGATAAAATACTGGTTGTAGCTCGAGCCTGAACATCACCGACAACACAGATCGCTGATATGCCTGTACTAAAATTTTCTTGACTTGCATTAAAAGACGTGAACGCAAAAGCGTTATTGTAATAGCGGATATTTTTACGAAAATGTTTAGCATCCTCCGTATTTTCTGTCAAAAGGTTTTTCAAAGCTACAGGATAGACGTTGAAAGGTGTTAATTTAATTTTACCTTTATGACAGCAGTTGTTAAGAATACTTACTCGTTCACCATCAAATGTCAAAGCTCCACAATTTGCACAAATATTTTTCGGAACACCTATTCGTAACAATTCTTCTGCATCGACTGTGTTTTCTCCTGCATATCCAATGGTTTGTCTCCGTCTTCGTAAAGCTTGTCGGTGTTCAATTTGATCTTCGCTCATATTTTCAATTCTATGCAAAGCACGGCGATGTTCAATCTGGTCTTCGCTCATATTTTCAATTCTATGCAAAGCACGGCGATGTTCAATCTGGTCTTTGCTCATATTTTCAATTCTATGCAAAGCACGGCGATGTTCAATCTGGTCTTTGCTCATATTTTCAATTCTATGCAAAGCACGGCGATGTTCAATCTGGTCTTTGCTCATATTTTCAATTCTATGCAAAGCACGGCGATGTTCAATCTGGTCTTCGCTCATATTTTCAATTCTCTGCGAAGCACGGCGTTGTTCAATTTGATCTTCAGCCATATTTTCTATTTTCTGTGAAGCACGGCATTGTTCAACTTGATCTTCAGGCATATCTTCAATCCGGCGACTTTGTAATAACTTTTCACGATTTCGCATGCGGTATAACCGTTGTCTTTCACGTGCCTTTTAACGTCTCCGTTCATTCATTTTTAACGTAAAGCAAAGAAAGTATTAAAACCAATAATTGAAAAAAAAAAGAAAAATCTAAACTGAAGAACAAATGACTATGAACAAAGAAACACAGAAAGCACACGTCAGGATAAACTAATCCGAAGAATAGATTATTGTTTATAGTAATGACTGAAACAAATATAATAAAATGCATAGCAACCATGTAAACAAATGCTATTACCATTAAATAGTTTCATTTTGATTATTTATTTTTGAAGACAACAAATAAAGTATTATTAGCAGGAAAAATAAAATTATATTACAATTTCATAACTCATAATAAGAATTTTTATATATCTATTTAGTGAGAGAGAAAGAGAGACACGCACAGGCAAATCGCTGTCGTTTAAAGGGGGCTTTAGTGCATATGCACTGAAATTATCGTGGACAACAATACCCGTAACCATGGAATCTTAATATTGAAATGTAAAAAAAATTACAAAATCTCGAGTATAAATTCAAAATATGAGAGAATACGCATGAGATTGAGTATTCGACGATAAGAATAATAATCCTCATTCATTTTTCCGTGTTTTAGCGTAAATTTCGTGTTGATAACTTAATTTTACGATATTTTAAAAAATAAAAGAAAGAAAGCCTTCAAACCAAAAATGTGATATTTACGTGTTATCTTATGAGAAACGACATTCATCCTGTGAGGGTCAAACCCGTAACCTCATTCAAATTTTTTTAGTTATAACGTAGAGATTCATTAAAACTGAAATCCTGAGAAATTTCAGACACTTCAGTAAATTTTTAACCGAGTTATTCGCAAAATTAGAGCGTTACGCAGCATGATGATGATGACCATTACGATTTTATAATATAGATATATATATATATATGTATATATAATATTGAAAGAAATTAAGTGTAATTGGTGTTTTTACTATCGCTATCATCGGCGTTTATGAGCTTTAATTTACCAAAGCATATTTGTCACTCACGTTGATGATAAAAATTACTAGAAACAAAAAGAATCTTCATACCTGGTGGGTTTCGACTCACTGCTTTGAATACGAAGTAATGATAAATGCTTTTGTAATTCGGGTGATGAATAAAAAAGAACAGATACGAAAAATTCTTCTTCCCTGGTGGGGTTCGAACCCACAGCCTTTGAACTAGAAGTCCAACGCGCTATCCTCCGCGCCACAGGGACGGTGAAGTTTACCATTTTTCAGTAATGAGTAGAATTTATAATTCTGGTGGTTTAGAGTTTAAGAATGTGTACCGGGTATCAGAAATAGGCACATTTGTGCGCTAGGTTATTTCATACCAAACGATATTGTTTGAATGACGTCACATCATAAAACAGCGAAATACCGCGACACGATTATTTCTGTCCACAAAGAAATTTATCCCTCTCTTTAGTTCTTTAATGCTTTATTGATATTCAGTTTTACGTAATCTGTTTTGTCGCAGGCAATGCCTATGTATTATTATCCAGTATCGTACGTTCACAAATGCATTCCTTATAGCCTCGGTAAGTTTGTCCGACATATATCCCGCCCTCAAAGCATCGTGTACATTGCATGTTCCTCTTTGGTCCGAATGTGAATAAATCTCACGAGTTGGCCGGCTTATAGCCGCAGCTGTCCTTTGGGAGGCACGCAGCCACGCACCAACATCTCCTCTCATTCGTACACTTTTAGATCTTCTGAGAGCTCAGGAAACAATATAAATGCCACTTCTACCGACGTTGACGTTCCATTGCCTTTATTCATTAGCCCTATGCAAAGCGTCTTGCGCATCTGGCAATGAGTGAAGCAACCCTCATATACTATTCGTTTAATCGTTCAATTCAATACCACTTTATTTTTAAACACGCTTAATCGACCTTTAGTCCCTCCCTCCCTCTTAATTCCGATGATTTTCTCTCTCTGTATAAGAAAATTTAAACCTTCGCTTCGTTTGTAATAAAACATCATATTGTAGAAAGGATACAATACCGGAAGTATTTCCTTTGTGGCAAAAAAGTTAATTTTCGTTCTAGCATTAGATCTTCTTCGGGCGGTTAACTGGATCAAAAGCCTTTAATATTAATTTAAGATTAAATGCTTGTTTTAATGTTAAGGATTTATTAATTTTATACCTTAACAATTAATATAATTTCGTAATAATTTTAATTTGTATTCGAGAAATTATTTGCACATTCTCTAATGGATTCCTCTGCGTAACTTTAAAGTCTCTTACTACCGTCAGAGTAATTGATATTGTTGAGGTTCTTTCATCTTGCAGCGAATCAGATGAATGGTTTATCGTCACCTTTTACGAGGTGATAGCTATAGTTTGTCATCGCCATGTGACATGCATTGGACACATTCCTCGACTCTCCCCCGCGCCCCTTAATTTGGGTCATTGATGGTTCTATCTCTGCGCTCCTCTTCAGCTAACAGAAGCAAGTAGCGTCTCGTAGATGGTTGCGATGGCGTAAGAAACGCTTCAATGGATAGGCGCCAATGGTATTGGACGGTATTGGATGTGCCACACTTTTCCATTGTTCCTTGAAGTATTTGGGCAGTTTTCTGAAAACTTTGCAACGGATAATATATATATATATATATATATATATATATATATATATATATATATATATATATATATATATATATATATATATATAAGCTTAAAGAAAAGGAAAGGTAATAATAAAGGTGGCAACCTACGTACATGGGCAGGCACGATCACGAGGATAAAATACGAGAGATCGACTGTAGGACCGAGCGATATCAGGGCTCGTTTTTCCAAGGACCATACGGGATCATAATAGGAGAGTGATCCCCACGAGGAATGTTATTAGGTAGGTTTTGGTGCGCTGCACCCCCTGCCACCCACCAGTCTGGTGATTTGCAGGGCATCATGTAGATGTAGAAGGTGTTGGAGGAAGCCCAGTGGACACTTACCTAGATTGGAGAGCCGCTGGGGGTGCTGAGGACACACGAAAAACACAAAAACAACACAAATATGGAGCTTTCGGGCTGACGACCTTCTTCAGCAAGGAGAGACGTACTGTTTGAAGTGGCACACTGGGGAGGGGGGGGGGGGGAATGAGAGGAGTTCCGGAATAGGAGGAGGCGGTAAGATGGACGGCCAATAGGGTTATCGGAGGTTAAGACCAGGGGGGGAGAAAGAGACAAGGAGAAAGATGTAGCCGAACTCCCACTGTCGAAGTAGGGAGGCGGGGGTGTCGTCCGGTAGGGCGCGGATAATCCTAACATTAAACCAGTTACATATTAAAGGTTGCCTTGTGTGAATTAGCGTGAGAAACCACGGGAAGGGGACGGTTTGTATTTACGCTGTTTCGGTAGCCGTTAATTCTGATGTTGAGGCCAACATAAAAAGCAGGACAGAGGGTGCAGGTGAGGAGGTAGATGACATTCCTCGTGGTGCAATTACTTCTGGAGGTGTTGGGGTAGGTGATGTTTGTGGAGGGGCCGGTGAAAGAAAATGAGGGTGGGTGGATGGGGCATGTGAGGCAACGGGGTTTGCCGCAGGGTTGAGATCCTGCAGCGGATGGAGGGTTGGGAGTGGGTAGTTCTTTCTTCCACAGGATATTTCCCAAATTGGGAGGCCGGCGGAAGGAAAGAATGGGAGAATTAGTGAAGGGGGATTGGTGGGAGGTGGAAGTAAGAATTGGGTGGACAGCATGAAGGATTTCCTTGAGGACCTCGTGGATCCCGGGGTGGAAGAGGGTAGTAAGGGAAGGGATAGAATATATATATATATATATATAAGTATTTTCAATACTCGTTTCAAAACAAAGACATCCGCAGATGAAGGCGCTGGATGTATAATAAAAGGGGTTGATCAAGAAATTCTCCAAGGATGTTACGGAAGAAATCATAATTCACATCTACATTATACCTTGCAAGTCGTCTTGTTTGTGGATGGCAGGAGGTGCAAAGCACCAAGGTTTCCTAGCTTACCCTCCTTACCTCTTCCTATTATGATCTCTTATCGTCCTAGGGAAAAGCGATCCTCCTTATCGCTCCGTCCTACAGTCGATCTCCCGAATCTTATCTTCGTTGTCCTGCCTTCCGACATATGTCAGATTTCTGATAAGATCGACTATCTCGTCCGCTAATCCCTCAGACATATTTTTCTAGCAGTTTAAATGTAGCCTGCAGTCTACGTTCCTCTAACGAGGCCCTTTTAATATTTTCTACAATCGTAATTTCTCTTTACGAATCTAGCTGCCCGTCGCCATACCTTTTCTATCTAATTAGTGAGTCCCCTTTCATAACGATCCCACAGAGCTGACGCATGTTCGATCTTCGGTCGAACCAAGGATAAATAACAAAATTCTTTCACTTTTTCCTAGCTATTTCGAAATATTCTCCCTAATGAGGCTAGCTTTTTATTAGTGGCACCTATCACTCTGCGAATGTGGGTGTCCCACGAGAGATCGTAACTACTAAATATTTAACCGAATCTGAAATAGGAATCCTCACTCCGTCGAACGAATAATTAAGATTTAGAGAGTTATTATTGGTTCTCCAAAAATTGATGACGCAGCTTTTCTTTTGGTTGATTTCCAGCTGCCATTTCTTACACCACGCTGAAATAGATTCCAAATCATTTTGGATATACCGATGGTCTTCCGTATTGCTTATTTCCCTATAAATGACGGTGTCGTCTGCAAAAAGCTGAGCTGATATCGTTTATATAAATTAAAAATAACAACGGGCCAAGCACACTACCCTGTGGAACGCCAGAGACCACCTCCGCTAAGCTCGAGGAATTCTCATCTATAACAACCTTTTGTTTCCTATGATTTAAAAATTCACGGATCCAGCTAATAATTTTTTAATTAATGCCTAAGGTTTCTAATTTCGTTACTTAACTTATTAAAAATATCGTAGAACCTCTATTTTCTGGAAATTTTTGTGTTACTCCCAAAATAGAAAAGTATCATCAGTGTATTATCTGTTTTTAGCAAATTCCTATTTTACTCCCGATCAGATCTCAAATGAAAGTTTTGTCACATGGATGTTGTACCGTTTACCCCAGTCCCAAAAGATGTAATGCATATCTAGGAATCCTCATAGGTTCTTTACTGAAGAATAATGTATTAGAATGAACAATAATATATAACTAAACAATAATTACCAGTGACACACGAGACAGATAAAATGGTTAATCGATGAAAGCATGTTTTTTAAATTTTTCATTAATTTTACATTTTAAAAATCTGATGTGGCCAACACATGACTTTCTCCATATTTGGCTATAGATATTTAAATTATTATGAATAGCATTATGAGGCAAAATTATCATTTCGTATCGTAAAAGAATACAGTCGTCCTTATAGCCGTAAATTACGTATATTTTGAATATGTTTACAGAATTCACCGCTACATGGTGGTGGCGCTGTATACTGAAAATTACGAAAAAGTTGAATATCTCCGAAATGGGTGGTTCTACAAAAATTTCTTTCAAACAAAACCTGGAAGAAATATTATTCTCTACAACTTTGGTCCTCACGAAGATTACCAATAACGACGCTTTTAAGGAGATATTCGACGGAAACCGAAAAAACCGATTATTTATAAATAATTCCTAAACAATAACTGCTATGGAAAATTCTTTCAAATGAAATTTGTAGGAAATTACATTCTCTATAACTTTTGTTTAGAATTGTAAATACAATAATGATATTTTAACGGAGAAATATCGCAAAAACCGAATCGGGTTCCGAATAAACCTCGACTTCCGGTTAACCGATATTGTCCAAAAACTAATCAGTTCTTTGTGCTCATGCTAAAGTGTTATATATGAAGTTTGTTAACGATATGGCAAGTACCTTTTGAGTTGGAGCGCCCACAATCACATACGCACACACACAGACATCATTCCGAAAATAGTCTAAACGTGTTCTAGAGACCTCAAAACGTGTATTTCCGTTGAAATCTCGTAGTCGATTTTTTTCATGATCACAATACTTTCCCATTACTACGTATGGAGAAAGTAAAAAACACGGAAATTCGATGGAACGTGTCATTCGAAAAAATACTTTACTTATTTAATCTATCTTTCTTACGTACATTTAATGGGGAAAATAAATCGATCAAATGATGCGAATGTCTTTAATTTAATTCGTGTCTCTTGCAACGTAGTCGTTTCTTCCGAAAATGTTCCCCAGATAAACGCATCCAAGCCGCGTCGAAGGGCGAGTCGTGAGACTTGGCGTCATCGATCGCTCTCCCCTATCTATTTAATGTGTATTGAGAGGACAGGATGGATAGAGGGAGGGTGTAGAGGGAGGAGTGGAGTGAGGGGGGAGGCGTCGATAGGAGAGACCCACCCCTTCGAAATTCAGAGAGGCTCTCTCCGATGGAATAGGGATTCTCCAAACTGGGTGCCACCTGAAATAGATGCGCGTCCATGGTGTGCCGTTAGCCGTAGTTGAACCGAGTACTATCTCTTCCTTTCTCTCTCTCTCTCTCTCTTATCGCCACTCCCGTGTGAGTAGAGCGACGATTGCCAAAGGATGGAATCTAGGAATAGAAGACTAAAACTTATGAGGACATTTGAAATATGTAACCTTCTCTCGTGAGTTAAGCGTAGGTCGACTATTTACCTCTGTATTTTTAAGGGAATTATTGGTAGGAATAAACAGGAAATAACATATTACCAGCGTAATAATTACATTCTACTATGTTTTTGTCTCTCATTTTCTACCAAAAGAAAGTATAAACCTTGGTGGAAGTAGTTTCCTCTTCACGAAGTGGATTGCCGATCGTAAAGAACCAAAAGAGTTTGAGACGTCATTGAGATCAAGTGCGATTTCCCGGACCTCTTCTTGAAAAATAACTATCGTTATCATTGCCGTTTATTCCATGTTGACGGGATGAAAAATGTCAAATTTATCGCAGAATTACATATTAGAAACACCGGTTAAAAATACAGCTTCCATGAACTGGATTATACGTAAATTTTACTCAGGTGCTCTTAGAAGACTAGGAAGAAGTTACAGTGCCACCAACAAAAGCTTTTTACAAAAATATGGACTATGAAACCAGTCATCCGGTTCTATTTTTAAAATTTGAAAATATTATTGTTTCCAAAGAATTCACAAGACGGGATATATGAGAAAGTCATTACCAGCTACATTTACAAAAAATAAATAATAGTGAAATGTAATTGTAGTTTTTGTATTAATATATTAGTAGCACAAAGTCATAATTTTGATATAATCAAATCGGTTTTTTAATTTTGTCATATTTTTATTATTTTATACTATAATAGCCCAGATCTGTTGGTTGGTTGGTCACGCTTTCACGATGGCCGATATAGAGCATTTTAACAAACTTCCCGAAAAGGTAGAAGATTGAAATTTGGCATGGATGCTTGATTAACATATTTTAAGGTAATGATGAAAATAAATCTCCAAAAAAGTCCTGGGTTCGACTCCAAGGAAGACATTTCTATTTTCCATAAGGTAGCACGTAAAAATCCATTTTTTGATATCCAGGAGAAAGATTTCTTAACAGGATAACTATCATTCCACGCTTTAGTGTTAATCGACGTAAAGGGATGCTTGCTGTTTCAATTAAATTCAAGTATTCGACTGGAATAACAGTTTCCTGTTGCTCTGTTGTTAACGCATCAGCACTTAAACAATTCCAAGAAATACCGGGAAATAGTGAAACCATAGAATATATTCAATCTAAGTCTAATTATTTGAGTTACTTACGTTGTTTTAGAAGCGGTTTACAATTTAGAATACAATGGCAGACAAAAATATTACTAAAACGTAGTAATATAAATAATAGAAACGCCTATCAATAATACAGGCTATCTTTAATTGTTTATATTGTTGCCTTCCTCCATCTCTCTCCCTCTCACTTTCCCCTCCCTCTCTTTCCTCTTCCTCCCCCTCTCTCGTTTTAAAGCATTCAAAGTGCATTTATATTCCCGTAAGGATTGATATAATAATCGGATTTTGAGGTTTAACAATATAATGAGTCGCTATGGCAACATTCCGTTAAAATGGCAAGATTTGCATAAAATATGTAAATTAAACGTTTAACATGGAATACTTCGAACTGTAGGCGAAAAAAGATGAACAGAATAAGAAACTTTATGAATTTTTCTTCAAAATGGTTCAACTCCAAATGTCGTAGATTAATTCCTTCTAATTTTAATTTCCAAATGAATAAGAGGCTGCACGTCGAAAAATCGTGTTTTACATGTTAAGTAATGGGAAATGGAAATGCCTCCGTTGGAGTCGAACCAAGGAATTTTTTCACAATTTAAACTCGTCATTACCTGAAAAAGTGCTAATCAAGCATCTCTGCCAAATTTCGAGTTTCCATTGTTATTATTTCTCGAATTATTAACTTTATGAATGTTAGCGTGACGGACACTAAGCAATTTATTATATAGATAATAAATTTCTGAAATTTTATTTATAAGTATTTATTTATTAGAAATTTGAATTCAAATGAACAGTTTTTCAATTCTCATTGATATTTGAGGCTATGTTCTATTTGAGGGTCATTATCCAGAAAATGATTTTTCAACTTTTCAGCCAGCTCAAAGCCTTTTCTTAATGTTTTTGTGGTGAATGTTCGAACTGGTTCATCGCAATCGCTTTCATTATCACTAAGATTATTTATGCAGGCTTTGGTATCGGTCACCATCCTCACTAATTTGTCTTTGTTGAAACCATTATCTGTAAACAATTCTTCAATGTCCTCAACAGCAAAATCTTGAAAACCCTTCACCCCTATTTTATGTGCAAGACCTATAATATCACGATATTCATTCTCTGCAGGTGGGATTGTTTTCTCTCTATTAAAAACCTCTGGCCATATTTGTTTTCAGCAAGCATTTAATGTTGATGGTTTTATTTCTTTAATTGCCAATGCAATTATTTCAATACAATCTGCAATTGTAAAGTTTTTCCATACTTTGACTGTGGTTTTATCATCAGCATCCATTTTATTCAAAATTTCTTGAAATGTGCACTTTATATAATACGCCTTAAAATAAATAATACCCTGGTCTACAATATCTTTGGAACAATATACAGTGAACCCTCGATATCCGTCGTTAATTGGTTCCTTAAAAGTGTGACGGATGTATTGGACTCCCATGTTATAATAGTAATTCGTTCCAGAGAATTCTTGATGACTCAGGATATGAAAGAAAAGGTCTCGAGTTGAGGAACGTTCACAGGTATTCTGCCACTTGAGGCATGGTAACAAATGACAGGCTTTTAACCTTTTACCGTATGAAGACGTCTGAATCTGAATGTCCCCCTATTGCTCAAAATGAAAAAAATCTTAAAGCGAGATTTTTCTCTCTGACTCACTTGAAGAGGCTCAATCCTTGGGAAATGCAAACACTGACGTCATAGGATGATGCGTCAACTAAATGGGACCAATTTTTGAGACACGTGGGTCAGCTGGAGAAAACAATGGATATGAGAAATGATGACGGATGCAGAAATAATGGAGTTAAATAGTGGACAACGGGTATGAGAAACGACAGATTCGAAGGTTGACGGTTATCGAGGGCCTCTTGGCCTCTTAGTTTTCTCATTTGACTTCGCAGACATGGGTACTGAGTTTGTTGCAAAAATAAAGTAAATAAGACAGAAAATCGGCAAGAACTGGTTTGAGAACCTCTCACTAGGAGTATTGCTGGTAGACTGACGCTGCTGAATGAAAAGGAAGTGCCATACATGACGTGTGAGACAAGTGGCGATATGACGACGGATACGAGAACTGCCGATGGATACGGAAATAATGGTATTAAATAGTGACCGACGGATTGGGAAGCCGCCCGATATCGAGGGCCCACTTTTATTTTTTTGGAAATTAAAATTAGAAGGAAATAACCTACTATCTTCAGATCTGAACCACTATGAGGAGAAAAAATTACAAAGTTTCTTATTCTGCTCATATTTTTCCGCATACAATTCGAAATCGCTCATGTTATACATTTAATTCACATATTTTGTGGAAATATTGCCATTTTAACGGAATGTTGCCTTGGTTACCAATTCCATTGTTAGACCTCTATATCATATATTAATTCAATCCTTATGGGTATAAACGTGCTTTGAATGCTTTTAATACGAGAGAGGGGGGAGGAGAGAGGTAGAGGGGGGAGCAGGAGGGGAGTAGAGGGGGAGGAGGAAAGAGGGGGAGGGGCGGGGGAGGGAGAGAGAGGGTGTGAGAGGGGGGGAGGGGGAGGGAAAGAGAGGCAACTATTTTAAGTTTAACTAAAGATAACCCGTCAACAACAGAGTATTCACTAGAAATGTTGTGTATGGCAAAATATTTCATATGTAAAAGTGCGATATTAATTATTTTAAATTAAAATGTTAACAATCTATCTATATATAATTCTTCCGTTGGTATTTCAACGGGCATTACACTAGTATATAAAAAATCTGATGTGACCAACACATGACTTTCTCCATACTTGCAGTATAGATATTTAAAATATTCTGAATACCAGTATAAGGCAAAATTATTATTTCATATTGTAAAAGAATACAATCGTCCTTATTGCATTAAATTTGGTATATTTGAAATAGCTACATTTACAGAATTAACCGTTCCATGGTGGTGGCGCTGTATACTGGAAATTAACAAAAAGCTGAATATCTCCGAAATGGATGGTTCTACGAATATTTGTTTTAAACAAAACTTGGAAGAAATATTATTCTCTACAACTTTGGTCCTCACGAAGATTACCAATAACGATGTTTTTAAGGAGAAAACCGAAAAACCGGTTATTTGTAAATAACTCCTAAACAATAATTACAATAGAAAATTGTTTCAAATGAAAGTTGTAGGAAATTACATTCTCTATAACTTTTGTATAGAATTGTGTAAACAATAATGATGTTTTAACGAAGAAATATCGCAAAAACCGAATCGGGTTTCGAATAAACCTCGACTTTCGGTTACCCGTTATCGTCTAAAAACTAATCAGTTCTTTGAGCTCATGTTAAAGTGTTATATATGAAGTTTGGTAACGATATGGCACGTACTTTTTGAGTTAGAGCGCCCACAATAACATACACACACACAGTCATCATTCCGCAAATAGTCTAAACGTGTTCTAGGGACCCCAAAACGTGTATTTCCGTTGAAATCTCGAAGTCGATTTTTTTCATGAATACAATACTTTCCCATTACTACGTATGGAGAAAGTAATAATAGTTGACATGAAGATGCAACAAAGTTATTTTTCATTATAGGTTAATGCCTCAGTTTTGCGATTATGAGCTGCTAAATTAGTCATTAATCTCCTTATATCGAATCTCCATGTATCAAAATTCCAAAATATTTTCTCTTCTATTTCTATACATCAGGGATTTTCAATCTTTTTTACTCGCTTACCCCATGGAACTTTTTACTTTCTCCATACGTAGTAATGGGAATGTATTGTGTTCATGAAAAAAATCGACTTCGAGATGTCAACTGAAAACACGTTTTGAGGTCCCTAGAACACGTTTAGACTATTTTCGGAATGATGTCTGTGTGTGTATGTGATTGTGGACGCTCTAACCCAAGAAGTACTTGCCATATCGTTACCAAACTTCATATATAACACTTTAACATGAGCACAAAGAACCAATTAGTTTTTGGACAATAACGGTTAATCGAAAATCGAGGTTTATTCGAAAATAGAGAAAGTCATGTGTTGGACACATCAATTTATTGAAATTTGGTTTAGCATCACCTGACAAATCACGATTAATTTTAATAAATTCTCCAGAACACTACCACATATATATTTAATAGCCCTCTTTGATTTTCATAATTCGCTACAAATATTAACGAACAGAATAGAATCGACAAAAGGCATTATTTTTAAAAACCTATATAACATTCTCCTGATGCCGTAAAATTAATGAATAAACCAAATCTACATTTTCAACCATTAAGTAGCTGCCCGAATTGGCAATTCACAGTTTGCTGATTCAATTAAGAATTAATTTTATAAGTTGGATTCGAGACATGATGCTTACTTAACATTTCTGTTTTTGAGAGGAAATAAAATCACTTCTGACCTGTCCTCAGGACCTGAGTTTATCTTAATCTACCGTAATATCCGAGTGTATAGGTATATATCCTCACCTGAGCCTTGCTGCCTTCGTGCTGGTGGACATCGCTCCGCCTTAGTCGGGGTCAGAGGAAGCGACCTTTTTCCCAACGCGGAGGATTGTAATGTCTGTCACATACGTATGTATGTACATGGAGCGGCGCTTTGTCGAAGGGCTGCGTGAGACGATGCGGGCATAAGTGCGGGCTGACGGGAAAAGTTGGAAAGGTTTTTAGAAAAAATAATGATAAATGAAACAACTCTCGAAAAACTATTTCCACACAACCTAGTGGTCCGAACAAGCTTTGAGAAATGGTCGGATGAGAGCATGTTTTTCTAACACAAAAGGGCAGCTGCTATGTCCTAATACGAATATCATAAGGATCGAGAAATTCTAAAGGAAGTCAGAGGAGTCGATTTGTAGGCAAACCTTTATAAAGTTATTTTTTCGCAAGATTTTAGTCCTTAATGTTAGCTGAGCTATCGCAAATCGTTTTATTTAAAATATGTTGCTTTGAAGGAGCTGTATTTGGATTAAAAGTATGTTTCGGCTAAATTTAATCTGAGACGTTTAACAAGGTATGGCGCATGAGCTCGTTCCACAGAACCAATTTTCTTTCAGCTTTGATTGCTAATTGTCTAATCATGGTGGTTTAACCAAGAACGAATGACCCCATGACGTACGTGTGTCTTATACACGCTGTATTTTCCATCCAATCGACGTCAGCGCTAAGTTTTCACTGATCGAAGCGAATGAAAGAACTTCCGCTTTAAGCATGAATGCAATCACAGAAGATACATAATTCTACAAGATAGCAATATTGGTATGCATTTCTACTATCTCCATACGTAGTAATAGGAAAGTATTGTATTCATGAAAAAAATCGACTTCGAGATGTCAACTGAAAACACGTTTTGAGGTCCCTAGAACACGTTTAGACTATTTTCGGAATGATGTCTGTGTGTGTATGTGATTGTGGACGCTCTAACCCAAGAAGTACTTGCCATATCGTTACCAAACTTCATATATAACACTTTAACATGAGCACAAAGAACCAATTAGTTTTTGGACAATAACGGTTAATCGAAAATCGAGGTTTATTCGAAACCCGAATCGGTTTTTGTGATATTTCTCCGTTAAAATATCATTATTGTATATACAATTCTATACAAAGGTTATAGAGAATGTAATTTACTACAACTTTCTATAGGAACAATTTTCCATAGCAGTCATTGTTTAGGAATTATTTATAAATAATCGGTTTTTTCGGTTTCCGTCAAATATCTCTTTAAAAGCGTCGTTATTGGTAATCTTCGTGAGGACCAAAGTTGTAAAGAATAATATTTCTTCCAGGTTTTGTTTGAAACAAATTTTCGTAGAACCGTCCATTTCGAAGATATTTAACTTATTCTTAATTTTCAGTATACAGCGCCACCATGTACGGTGAATTCTGTAAACATATTCAAAATATAATTAAGGCAGTAAGGACGACTGTATTCTTTTACGATACGAAATAGTAATTTTGCCTCATAATGCTATTCATAATAATTTAATTATCTATACCCCAAATATGGAGAAAGTCATGTGTTGGCCACATCAGATTTTTTCCATAGTCTTTTCGATTAGTTCATAAGTATTTTTTAGCATCCTCTTTCACGGACTTCCTTATAGTTTTATTTATTTCTGCATTATTAGTAATTTTCAATTCCCTTCTTTTCTTCATCAGCGACCTAGTTTTAACTTTTTATCTGGCTTAACGTGAACCCATTTCTTGTTTGTCTTCTTTGAGGACCTCGGTTAATTTTGATTCGGCCTCTTCTAAAAGAAACTAATTTCGTTGAATTACCACTGATGATAGCTTCTTTTGTAGCCGAAATGCGTATATAATTGTTAGCTGAGATATACACAAAATACAAGAAACTTATTGGGGATGATAACATTTAAAAGACTTTTGAGAACGAAGTACAATGACGAGAAAAAGTTGATTAACTGATCCTTTTGTCTAATTGCAAGGAACCTAAGATGATTTTATCAAAAAATCGAGAAATTCGCCAGAGAATTTGATCATCTGAGAAGAGACGATATCGGTGCAGCTTACAATTAGATCGGTTTCCTTGAAATACCTATATAGATGATTGTTGCCGTCAGACAAATATTAACCGTTACTACTTTAGAACAGGGATGGAAAATATGTGGTGCGCATGCCCGAAGTGGCACTTATGCGATTTTACTTGGGACGCGTATGCTTGTATTTTCTGTATAAAATCTGATTTTTCTTAAAGAAGGAGAAAAATAGTGGCATATTATTTTCTCGACACGCGACAGAAAAATCGTTTGCCATCCCTGCCTTAGAAACAGTTTCAGATTAAATTGACCCGAATTCGTTTTAATAGTATTGCATGACGAAAGAACGAATGGATGGGAGAAGATAATAAAGCCTGAAAAATTATTGGGAGCACGCACCTAAACGATGACTGAAAAGTTGCAAAACCAACGTAGAAATGCAATGCGCAAGTAAAAGGCGAATGAAAGAGATAGGGAAAGGAGAAAATTATTTCTGTTTGTGGAGAAAAAAATGGAGGGATAGGGAATCGTGCATTGACGCAGAACTCCCAGAACAACATTTTGATAACTTACGAGTGAGAGAAAGAGAGGGGGAGAGAGAGGGAAGGAAGGAGAGAGGAAGAAAGAGAGGGGGGAGAGAGAGAAAAGGAGAGAGACAGAGAGATAACTTGAAGAACTAATCAACAAGAGCGGATGGCTGGATTATACGAACATCACCGTACATGAACTTTTTAAAGAATAATTTATAAGGTTTCTTATTCTTATCGTTGATTTTGCCTCCCGTTCGAAATTACTCACATTTAGCGAATGTGTGACAGATTTTAACAAAATATCGCGCTTTTATTTTTAAGTTTCCTGGAGAACGAATATCATTGTTGAGACTCGAGATTCCTATTATTTCCTCAATAGTCATACCATAGAAATACGAAGCATTTACGTAGATGTATCGAGCGAGAGGGAGGGAGGGGGAGTGAGAGGGAGGGACTGCAATATAATTTACTTATTGACGAGCATTTACGCTGAGTACTTAATTATTGTAGATATGAAAATTAAAAGAAACTAGCTGAGCCCGCGCAAAATTTGCGCGTTTAATTTTAAATTGATTCATAAAAAAAATAAGTTTGTAAAATAAGTTGATGTTAATAATTCATATTGTAGTCTAGCAATGAATTTACACAGTATAGGATACTTAGATATTTGACTCCCAGTGTAAGGTTTGCGTGTTAGAACCTCACTGAGGGAAAGGCATATTAAAAAAAATGTTATCCGAAGGTAATCAGAAATCTGTATTTTATAAGTTATGGTAGAGAGTAAATTGATGCGGCACAGTAATTAAATTGAAATGATTAGTGATCGGAAGATCCTTACATGACAGGCATAAACTGTAGTGATGTGAAATGAGGAAACAGAAGAATAGAACTGCTATGACCGGGAGTCAGACTGGGTCTTAACACCTCAAAGAAAGCAAATATTGGGAAAAGAAAGATGTGAACTTTCTGTAATTTACAGGAAATGTCATCCACTTAATCAGTCACAAAACATAACTCTTTTAAAAGCGACGCCCCAAAAAATAATTATTTATCCACTTAAGCCAGGCGAAAGTGTTATAAAAGTAAGCGCTGAAACAATTGATTGTAGAATAATGCGGAGTATAAACTTACCGGGGTTTAGGAAGATTCCTCCTCACCAAAGGCTTCGTAATGAAATGGCAGAGTCTTACGCATATTTCCACTGGTCGCTTCAGTCACGAAAACAAAAACATTTGGTATTTCCAAAAGGTTGAATACTCAGATACAGTATTTAAAAAAATAAATATGCTTTTCTACCACAATCTACGATAAACGCATCCTAGTCACAGAAAATAATCTTACTGAATGTTCTCGAGTTAAATCATTACCTTAATGAATTCATCCATTGTTATATATATATAACAATAAAACTTTAATTAAAGCAAAAATGTGGCGTATAATGATCTTACTAACTTAAGGATTCCATTTTTACGTCAATATGAACGTTTAATCGATGGCAATTGAATCAGAGGCAACAATTAAGGTCGACTTGGCAACGTCCCGAAGGAGAACAAAATGCTGGAAAAATTTAAAATTTGAAATGCAGGCTTCTCTATTTAAATATATTTTGAAATGGCATCGCATGACCGCTATGGTGACGCAAATACGCATGGTATCTACGTACAAAACATAATCAATGCTTCGACAGAGAATTATCGATCTCATCTTATGGCTGAAAATTTCAAGAACAAGCACTTCAAAGCATCTCCAATAGCCACAACAAGGTTATAAAAACCTAATGCTCATTTCGACTACAAAGCAGCCATCTTCTAAAACGAATCTACTTTCGGTGAATTACCACAGAAGATCTGGTTTTTTATGACCTTGTTGTAGGTATCTATTGGATATAAGTAGTACCCGAGACACATGTAGGTAGCTTCTTCTTGAATAACCAATGCTAACACGATGACATTCTTATGATATGCCGTTCACCCTATCTTTCGCGTGTGCATGAAATTCGACCAAATGTTTCCGTAGTTCTGCGACAGGAAATTTGCTGTGACGCGCGCATTCCGCGGAGAACGCCACGCGCCTCGTCGCACCGAAATATTTAGCTGGTGGATAGGAAGTCCTGCTCAAAAGAAAGCGAATCGAAGACGGACGTGGCGGTGTCCCGCTCTCCTCTTCAAAGGAAGGAACCCTTTTCAATGTTGCAGAGATCCTTGAATCGGGAGGATACGGGTAAGAATTTCGGGTGAACCTTCCTTTAGCTGTTTCTGACAAATCGCAAAATATATTGCGATGAAATGCCAGTTTGATGCAATAAGAACCTCCGAAAATATCTATTTAGAAGGGTTTTCAAGATAAAATTTTGCCTATTCGTGTGTTCATTCACTTATTTGGTTTTTACGCAGATATTACTCGAAAGTTCTTGTTATTAAGAATAAACGTTGAAAAAACATTAATTTTCACTCGATAGACCTTCCAGTCAAGTTTATTAAAAACATACTTCGGCTTCGTTAGGTTAATTACCCGATTAAATATTAATACCTATTAGAATGTTTATAAATGGATTTGGTTTTAATTCTTTAAAAGCTTATTGATGATTATTGGGTTTGCTTCCACGAACAGGTGAACAAAAATCTGCTAGGACCGGGGATCCAACCCGGGTCTTCAACATTCCGGGCGAATATTCTACCACTGAACTACCGTAGGCCCGGCAAGTAGTAAGACCCGGGTTCGATTCCCGGTCATGGCAGATTTTTTCACCTGTTTCCACATTTCCCATCGTTTCAGCTTATGCCTGTCGTCGCGTAAGGATCTTCGGATCATTCATTATATCAATTATTCGGTTAGTTAGCTATTGATTAACGTAGCTTATCTTTATTTTTAACTATGCCTTCGATTTCCTTTAATGCAAAAACATCTCAAGAACTGTGATGTGTGAAAAATAACTTACATTAAAGATTTCCATCATCAATCACATTTAATTTGCTTTAAATCAATTAATCTACAATTTATAAAAATTGTGGTTACAATATTATCTAAATCTACAATAAAGCCTATTTAGATATCTATGTTACTAACAAAAGAGAAAAATGACAAAATATGACATTTGGATTAACCTTGTCAAAACGCAGAATAATGTGTTACTCGCACTGCCGCACTAAATGGACTGCCTGCCGGAATCTTGAGATTGCAATTAAGGCGTCATATTTGCACTGAATACTGAGCATTAAAAATCACACATTTGGCTTTTGATGTTAATTAGCCATGAAATATATTATCAATAAAGATTTCTATCCTTTCTACAGAATTTTACGCTTTGCAATTCTGCTATTTAAAATTTAGTGAAATTCAATATTTATGCTAAAAATATTTATCAGGTAATAGATTCGAACAATAAGTTGTCGTCAATGAAGATTTCAATTTAGCTTGTGGCTCTTAAGGTAGTGGAATTTCATGTTCTAGCTCGCAATAGCTAAAGAGGTAACTAAATTTTAACTACTACTTTTTAAAGAACTAGCTAAGAAGCATTTTGTCGTGGAATGCCATTTCCTTTCCAAACGATATATTTTTAGGCTTTTATCATAGATGTTGTTTTTTAATAAGAGTCTCCTTAGCGGAGGCAGGGAAGCCCACAATGATGTTGCGGCGCACATGATTCCGTAAAAACGTCGGACGTCATCACCTGGAATAAATGTCATTTGATGATAAGAAAAGGAGGAGCTGAAAACGCAACACCTACCTCCCAGCCTTCGTCACGATCATCTCCGTTCCCAGGTCGTTGAACTCATCCCACAGTGGCTTCATCTCCAGCGCGGCGCCGGCGCACAGGAGGCGGGGATGGAGGGGCTTGCCTCTCTGCGCCTCTGCCTCCCCGCCTTTTTCCGCCTCCCCGCTCCGCCTCCGGCTCCTGCTGCGGCTGCGCTCCCTCACCCTTCCCCCCGCCCTCCTTCCCCCCTCCCTCCTTCCTCCCGCCGCCCTCCCGTCCGACGACCCCCTCTCTCCCTCCTCGTCTCCCTCTTCCTCCTCCTCTCCCCCTTCCTCCTCTCCCCCTTCCCTTCCTCCGTGCTCCTTCTTCTGGTGTGCACCAGAGGAGGAACCGTTGGAAGGAGAGGACATGGATTGGTGCTGGTGGAGGGATGGCGGGGAGGATGCGGAGGCGTGGTGCTGCGAGAGGTAAGACTGGTGAGGGCGGAGGTAGTGGAGGGAGTCTACTAGGTGGTGAGACGTCGGGGAGGAGTGCAAGAGGGCGGGTGGGGCTCCCAATCGGCTCTTGCCGGCCGATTGCAGGCACGCTGCAACGAAAGGGAAAACCACAGTTTGGTGTGCTTCTCAATTAGCCCATTTTATGTGTACCTATGTAGAGTACTTCCGATTAACTGGGAAATGGAGGGAATATAACGATGAATGAAAAAAATTTCCATCTATCCTATTGTAGCAATTCATAAATTAAGCTCTTTTAAAGCTACTGGCAACATTAAACCATTATGTTATTCGTTTATTTTTTAAAGAAATAACTCGTATCATTGGGCCGCTTCTTAGTCTCGCTGGATAATTCAAACTGTTTATTTACTAAATTATTCTTATGAAGCGATCTTTAGTTTATTTTAAAACTTTATTAAATGCCAAAATTGTAGTAATTTAATGACTCCAAATTGTGAAATCATTATGTGATTTCTAATGGCTTCCCATGCATTCTCTCAACATTTTTACTAATATACCTTACTTATTGAAAGTGTCTGTTTCTGTTAACATTTCAAAAACTGTAGTAAAATATTTTACCCAAACGGTGGATTAAATTTCATATACAAACTCCCAAAAGATATTGTCTGCAGTCGTCGAACTTCCCGTACGCCCTTTCTCATTTCACCAGCAAATTCCAAGTTTGTAATAACGTTTTGTGACCCTACAAAAAATTCTCATGCGAAATTCATGCACTTTGCCTTGCATAAAAATTATTTTATATCGATCAATCAGCGCTATCGGGCTGATGTAAACGCAATAATTATGTTACATATCTGCAATTCTCGCAAACTTTTCGATTCGACTGGTACAACATAACGTTTGAAATATCTCCTGCATGGAGTTCCGATTCGATTGTTCTACTCTCAACCTGTTGACCGAATTCCTTGCAAGGCCATCGTTTAGAGAGGTAACTGGCAGAGTCGGCCAAGCACTCAAGGGAATGCGAATATCAATGGGGCCCCACGATATTAACATTCATAGTACTACGTAATAACGAACGATTTATGGAACCCCAGTTTAATAGGTATAACTTTTAAGGAGTGTTTATTTATTGCGAATCAGTTTGAAAGTGATTATTAGTAAATGTTTTTGCAAAATTTACACTCATTACTTGAATAATTGAGAACTTGTGGGGGCCCCATCATTCGAGGGTCTCGCATACGCCGCTGGTACCATTTGACCGACCCTGGTACCTGCGTTTTATCTTTCTTCGCAAAACGGCTATTGCCTCCCCAATCACAAATGTGTTCGTTTGATTCTGCACTTTAGTTTGAAAGTTTTCTCATAACTCTTTCGTTAAATAAGTCGATTTACACACATCGACAGAAATACATACGCATCATGAATCGCTGGTTTAAAAATTCTATACTCCTGCACGTAATTGATTTCTATTTTTAAAATGTGAATTTAAAAATGAAAAATGTAGTAATTTGTAATTTACAGATAATACAAAGCCGCTTCATAAAGAGTTTGTTTTGTGGCTCACATTCAATAAATAAAGATATTGTACAATTGACTTTATTCTTTTAATAATCGCGAGAGAGATACGATACAGGCGGATACCAAATTTATTGTTAACAGATTAATTCCTCAAGTTATCAAGGAAGGCGAAACTGTTCGACATTAGAAATAAACTGAGCCAATCTAAATTTAACGTTGGGAAGCGTAATTTTGTGGAATCGGTCCATGGCAAACGCAAGGAAATACACTTTGCAAGTTCCAAACAAAATTTTTATTTCAATTTCACCACCCGAGTTTCGAAGTAGGTACTATTTTATCATCTTCATTCACCTGACGAAATCATGGCCGTGAAATTGAAATAAATTTTGGAACTTACAAAGTGCTTTTCCTTGTGTATTCTATGAAACCAATCTGTTAATGTATTACAAATAAATTTTGCTCTCTCTCTCTCTTTTTTGTCCCAATCTTTCTGCCGTAATGCTGTTACTACCATAAAATGATCAAAATAGTCAAATCTTTATTAGTAATTTGTAAATCACAACAGGCATTCTTTTATCAAGTTAGCTGTTCAACGTAAGTTTAATCTGTAGTATTGCGTGTAGTAAAGCTGTAAGAGTTTACTTGCGTTAAATTGTTGAGAAATTTCGGTGACAGCAATTTGGTAAATATTTAATCTCTTATTACAAATTAAACATTTCTAATGTCGTCCATATGGTGAAAGAAAATTAGTTTCCTGTAATAATAATCGTGTGGTAATCGATGTGGAATTTAACGAATTAAGATGAAATTATTTTCTCTTATTGGTAGTAATAGCATCCATAAATTGTCAAAATAAAATTTTACGCCAACATTTCCTTTTTAGAATAACATTTTCCAATCGTAATCATGATAAAACAATTTGATCGCCTATCTATCCTACCTCAAATTAAACATTCCTTCGAAACTGTGTTTTCTCCAGGTTTCACCCAATGCAATTGTGGATGTTACCGTCTTAATAAAAAAATAGGAATCCTGTCTTCGATTTTAAAAGCTATATTCGTGAAAATAATTTTGAAATTTACACATTAGACAAATTCATATGCGTTATTTATATACACTTGAACACTGAAAAAGAACGCAAGAACCGATCCAATATGAAATCCTTAATTTACCGCGTCTATTTGAAGGTTCAATTGACACTAATCATAATAATTTAAATATCTATACCCCAAATGTGGAGAAAGTCATGTGTTGGCCACATCAGATTTTTTCGAAGTTGTCACTTTACGACTTCGAAGTAATGCATGAATGCAGGCTATTAACGATAGTGTGACGCTTATAATATAAGGAGAAACATATTGTTCTTTATTATTTTTGCGTTTCATTTAGAGACTATGTATAACCTCAGTAGTGTCCGTATCCCACATCTACGCTACTGCCCTAGAGTTGCGGATTTTCAGGATACACACATTGGAAATTCGAATGAAAAAAATCTGATGTCTCTACAGCACATGACTTTCTCCATATAATAGAGCAATGAATATGATTGCTCTCGACATCAGCGTTCTCAGAAATGATTATCAACAATTACACACGTGAATAATTTTTAAACATTTTCAACAGTCTTTATTTAAAAAAAACAATAAGGAAATTTGTTAGCTTTTTCTGTGGCTAACAAAATGTCAATGTGCAATTAAGATAACCTTTGGCAGCGTATGCAACGCTATCAACAATTAGAAAATTTTATTTTATAGCAACGGAAACAATGGTATCACTTAGACGTATTTAAAGTAAATTTAGAAGAAAAATCAAAATATCTCTTAAACTATCGGTTTTATGAAGAAATGTTTCATACAAAAATTGTAGAAAATTACATTATGTACAACTTTTATAATTGCAACTATTTATGAAAATTGATTTTTAAAGGAAATATTTGAAAAAATGACATTTTCGGTTTAGCAGTTACTAGTATTGAGTTAGAGCGCCCACAAAATTCTATCACCTACATACGAATGTGTTCTATGGGCCTCTCAAAACGTGTATTTTTCCGATGAAATCTCGAATTCGATGTTTTTCACGAATCCGATGCTTTCTCCTATATGGAGAAAGTAAAATGCATTCGTTCTTATCAAAGAGATAAAATACGCGAAATCGAATTTAAAACGAAGCTTTTTCTTATAAGTGAAAGATAGGAGGAGAGGGTTGAGGGAAGGAAGGAATGGGAGCAGGATGTAAAGGGGCAGAGAAGAGAATCTTTTAAAGGAAGGCTGGAGTGAGAGAGAGAGAAAACTTAAACAGTCGCGGAATGGGATAGGCGTTGGCCGGAGGAATTCCCCGGCAATTAGTTATGGGCGATGTCAGAGGAAGAGAGGTTAGAGGGATGGAAAGGGTCTGGTGTCAGAGGCGAATAGGACACCAGCGTCTTCAAACAAAACTCTTTAACCTACACTCCATCACTACTGTAGAGCTCCTATTTCTCCTCTCCCTTTCTCCTTCCGGCCGAACTTTCCCAGCAAACCCTTTCCCATATTTTTCTCTCGTCCTCTTTCCCTCCATTTTCTCCCTCCACTTCCACTCTCCACCTCTTTCCCTCTCTCTCTTCCTTTCTCTTTATCCCAAGGGTCTCCAATCTTTGCCCCTTTTTAAAGTCGATCGCTGAATCTTGCCTCAGCGCTAATACTTTTTATTGAATCAAGTGAGAAATGTTGAACCGATATATATTTTGATCTTACAGTCGGAACTTTTCTCATCGAGCTATGCAGGTGATGTTATAATCGTTCAAAAATTAAGAGAAAATGGAACGCATAAATCAAAATACGATGTCAGTTCTCGCAGCGAGCGTATCGTTGTTTATCGATCCTGAGTATGCTTAAGTGTAGCTCGATAGGTGGTGTTCCAGTCGCGAATTATTGCAAAAGGCAAAGGTTTGAGGCTAACTGCGACTTTGTGTGTAAGTTGATTAACTAATTCAAGTTATGTTTTGGTTGATTTATTCCGTCTGCATATTTATTTAATAGCCTTTTTCTTCAACTTCTAATAGCGTAAAACTTAGTAATACATAGATAAAATTTTAATCAATTTTATTTTAACTAAAATATTCTCTTGTACAGAACGAAAACTCGAATAAAACTTCATTCGAGCTTATTTAACTAGAATAAAAAGTTGTTTGCGATTAAATTGGATTGACGTGTTAAGCAGGACAATTGACATTATGATGCTGGTTTTGATGTCTCTTAAAATTTGGGAGGAATTTGCTAGTATCCCCCCCCCCTCTCCCCTAAACAGTATTTCTCGTATAAAGGCTCTTTCACTCCGGTGCTGGATCGTTCCTCGGTAAATTTACAAATGAACAGTAGATGTTGGGTGCTGAAAGGTTGCAGACCCCCTGACTCTATCCCATCCTCTGCTTTCTCATCCTCCTTCCCTCCAAACGTAAATTCAGTCAGTATTATTTATTGCACTTGTTAAGATTGTTATAAATCAAATGAACAAATCTCTCAAACTATAATTACTATTTATAGTAATTAAATGAAGTAAATTGTTTTTTGTTTTCTCGAGGCGAATTTCTTTACTGTATTTGGGATTTTAATAGTAAGATGTCTTTTACAATATGGGACTAATAAGTGTATAGTAAATGCGAGTATAGTTGAGATCTGTGCGCATAGAAGAAGTTTACGAAGTGCGAGTGCGAAATTAAATAGCGAAAATAAAATGAACCGTGAATGAAACAATATGCTGAAAAGATAAATATTTTGCAGTGGTGATTTTAATGTAGACGCAAGAAACAATTGGAAATGATTTCGCCGGGGAAATGAATATCTCTTTCTCACCCCCCACCCTCCTGTCTCTCTCAGACAAAAGTTTCCTGTTATTATGAATCACAATACCTGCAAACCATTAACTTTGTTATCAACGTTTATACATTCTGTATGCGCCTTTCTTATTCTATACAAAGCTGCTGACTGTAAGTATATAATGTAAGTTCTTCCAGAAAAAGTGCTAACTCTGTTAGTATATTATATGAAAATTTGTACTGGATTTTAGGCATGTTCCCCCGAACAGGGCCCCGCACAAGGCTCAATTCTCATGTATTGAGATTTAGACAATTTTTTTAAACATATTAATACATTCCGGACGGAGAGGCCGACTGGAGGGCTATCTTCAACAAAAATTTCACAAGAAAAAGAGTCCATCACCAGAGGGGAGGGAGGGAGGCACTACAAGCATCATTTTTTGCGCCACCTGGCATGTATACATACATAAATAGGCCCCGCTCCCGCTCACTATCGAACTAGGCCCCGCAAATAATCACGCCGGCCCTGGTTGCCCGTAAACATTTTTTAGACTAGTGAATCAGCTTTCCTTTGGGGTATTCCTTATATTTATCAGTAATTAATAAGTTAATAGTCCATCTTTCCTTCTTTTTATACAACTTTTATGATAACTTGACCTGTATGTATGTATGCCGTGTCTCAAATCCCAAATTTTGGGCACTTCCATATGAGCTAGGAGTATGAAATTGTTTGTAGGTTATGGTATACCCCCAACGTAAAAATTCCCAAATCTCAGAAAAAAGTCCTGGATTCGACTCCAGGAGATAATTTCCATTTCCAATAAGATAACACGTAAAAATCGCTTTTTCTATTCTTTTGCAAATTTAAATTGGAAGAAATAGACGTACGATTTTCGGATTGTTTATAAAAAAAATGAATCGAGTTTCTTATTACGATATATAATTTTTGTAATCATATTTGTCGCTACATTCACGGACACATTCCAGAAGTGAGCAACTCTCTCCTTCTCTCTCTCTCTCTCTTCCGTCCATAAAATCGCAAATATCAGCGAATAATAATTTTATGCCGCATCTAACGCAAAGTAAGGTTATTAATTAAGCTTCCCAAATCAACTCATTTGGACTCGGCGAGATCAATCAGTGTTTTAAAATATTTAATCAAATGGTAAGGGTGGGGACAAAAATGACTTCATTGAAACTTAAACGCTTTATAGTGATTGTCGCGAGAAACTTAAAAAGTGTTTACCTTCACATTAAACTACATACAGTGTCCGATTATGTGACTTTCTATGCGTGTGTGTAAATATGAATGAACATGCACGCACTCACACACATGGAAAACACAATAATATAGGTACCGTCGAATCCCTCTAATCCGGAAATCTTTAGTTCGTAACGTTACCGGAATTTCGACTGACCCGGAAAACATCCTTGGTCGTGAAATGGATGGCCATGGATGACTTTTCGATTTTCCTGTTTTTTGTGTTCGTTCAGTTTTTAAAAAATACATAATTTTTAATGCGCTGTAAACATCCGTATAACACAAAAATTGTCGATTTAATCTATGATCCCATGCGGATTGGGTAAACGAAACTGTTTGTATGAGAAACATCATGCGTAGACATCCATTTTTATATTATGTCATTCCAATATTTATTTATTCATGTCCTTTTGCATAAAACTATGACTTAGATAGTACGCGATGCAACAGTACAGTCATTATTCGTATACTAACCAACAGTGGTTCAGAAAATTCTATTGTCCGGAATGCCTCCAGTCCCGAGCTTTTCGGAAAGAAGAATTTCAACTGCAAATAAGTATGTATAGCATTTCTGGAATTATTTATGATAAGTAATAATAGCAGCGATTGCATCAAATTGCGTAATGTGCGTTATTATAATCTCTCTCTCTCTCTCTCTCTCTCCCTCCCCCCCCCCCCCTCTCCACATTGGTGATTACTTAAAATATTTGTTTATTATCGCTTCGTTATTTTCCAAACGTAATTTGTATTGAATTGCAAGGTAACAGTTTAAGAAATCATGGCACTTATAAATCGGCGCCTTGCGAATCGTTAAAAGCTAGAAAAATTGTCGAGTGCGTCCTCACAAATGGTCAGTTGCGATAGGTGTCGTTCGCTTTTTGTTTCGTTGCGAAACATTTATGCACATGAAAATAATCCATTTACCTTGCCAAATAAGAAATTAAATGTTGCCTGTTGAAATGCCTGGATAGGATTTGCATTCCCTTTTCAGCGCTATGTGCAATGCGCGGCTGCAAACATCATAGGTAGTAAAACCCTAAATATTCCTTTCTAATTATTCCGTCCTGGAAAATCGCAACTTCGCTATTGTTTGTCTCAAGCTTCGAGAAACGAAGTTCACTCGACAGACTTAGTCTTTCCGGAATTTATAAAACTTAGCAAGTAAGGAAAGATCTGCTGAATCCCACAGTAAATGGAGTTTTTAAAAAATAGACGGAAAAAAGCGGGATAGAATAATGAATCGATTGGTGAAAAATCAAAGTTTCTTTCTGATTTCATTTATAAAGACTCATAGCATCGGACAGACAGACAAACCGAACGCATAATCGGATTTAAACAAGTTAGGAAAGTGTACAACGTATCACAATAGGGCGCGTTTCGTGCAATGGAGAATTAGAAAGTAATTATATACCTGTACGTAAGGGGAATTGCGTTTTTAAGTTATTTTCTTCATCATAAAAAATCCATTTTCTTCCTATTTAATAATATTACATGCACACGTAAGGAAATTAAACGTTTGTTTGTGAGATTGTTTATGGTAGCAGCAATGAAGAAGTAACCATGCAAGAAAGTTTGTTCAACTCGAATTAAAACATTTTTGTTTGATTTTCTCGATAACGGCTACTCCTACGATACAAATGTATAGGAAAGGAAATACTCTTCTTTACCAGTTCTACAACTTTTATTTGAAATATATTTTGATATGAGCAATAATTTACGAGATATGACGAAAATTTCATTTTTTGTCCTCAGTAAAGTGGTACCCCTGATTGGCGTACGTGATTCATTTTTGCGATTTTCTTATTATATTTGATTGTAAGTCCTTAATATCAAATTTCATGAAAATCCGTTCAGTAGAAGCCGAGAACGAACATGCGGACGGACGGACAGACGGACGGACGGACAGACCGACGATAATAGGCGCTCACGCTGTAAGCGAAACGCGCCTAAAAACGCTGAAAGCACCGAACACGTCTCTAATTTTCTAAATGTCATATCTTCAGAGATAAAAATAGTGGGATATGTAACGATTTGAAGTAGTAGTAATGTATTAAAAAACTGTGTTACTAATGTTGGAATCACTTGAACACATCGGAAGATGTGAGAAATAGAAGCTGCTCTTTGCCACAGTATGATTAGTAATGTAGCATAATTTATTATTAATTCACGCAGAGCAGATAATTCATTTTCGGAATCAACGAAAAAGTGTTTTGAGATAATAAGTTGCAGTTTTTTCGCAATACTTCGTTTATTTAGCAGTTAAATCTGAATGGATAGAAAGAACTAAACTTTGACGCGCGGCGTAGAGGGGCATTCGCCCTCTCGTCGAAATTGGTTTATAAGGCAAAATTGATGGCGGTAAATTTCGATTAGAAATAGGTAACTGTGTATTTTTTTATGACGAGTGTGATATATTAGCGCTTTGACACTTTGGTTCGAGCGGAAGACGAATAAGTACGTACATGGGTACTCGCGCATCCTGGAGTTCCTGACTCGTTTGACGCGACGCTCCATAAAATGTCCCATTGAAATCTACGAATCGTGAAGAAGGGTTTTGTAATGCGTGTAATCACAAGCTACTCTTTATAAGATCCAGGAATCTTATTCTAAACCGCTGATCAAAACCATGAAGATTCACACGGTTGTCGAGAACATTTTATTCTGGCCGCGCGTCTATGGTGAAAAATGGCATCGTGAACTACAATAGAGAAATGTCGCATTTTTAAATTGACCTTGCGGTCGTCTTATGAAGTTTCATTTCTAAGTTTTTTTTAGGTTTTAATGTTGCCTTTATGAATCTTGTATTTAATTTTATGTAAGCTCTTATGCTCTCCGCTGAAGCACTGGCAACGCAGTAGAGCGAGTTGTTCTAAGCTGATGCCGAAGTCTCATAATGATTAAGCATTATCGATTTTGAAAGTATTGCTAAAATATTTCAACATTTTCCCTGTTTATTTTCTTCCGAATTCGCACAATCGACGTATTTTCTAAGCGTTAAAAAATCTTGCGTTTCCTTGAACGAATGATGGCAAATTTATTTATGGGCAACTTAACAGATTCTTCCCATAAATCTAGGAGGAGCGAAATTCACGAATATTTTCCTGACCTGCCATTCTATTAAAGAAACACTTTTATTTTGTGATTTTAATTGCGGCACATTTTTGCTCAGTCATTCTCTGATCGATAAAACTTCCGATGTCCCCAAGTCATCTGCGTTAGAGTGGAACGTGAGAAAAGTGTGCTTGTGACGGCTTGGAGGAAAGTTGGACACGGTATGGAGGAGCGAGCGTTATCCGGTCTCTAGTCCACGCGTTGCCCGGGAAACAGACGTGCGGCTAATACATAGATCTCTTTCCGCGCCACACTTCCGCCATTATTTTACTCTTATCGCGAACTTCAATGCAAGCTATTTTACTGTACATTTTCTCCGGCAATTTATAGTGGGCTATATTTAAGCTGCAACTAGATCTCAAGTTTACTGTCTGGATTGATCATACCAGACCGTGAGAATATTTAACGGTGGTTAAAATTCTGCGTGAATTCTTTCTAATTAATTATAGTGTTGAGGTTATTGAACGAATGTGACAAATTAAACAGTACGTTTGATCTGGATTCCAGACAAGTTTGTGTCCAGCTTTAATGACATTAGGAGCGCAAAACGAGCAGTGCCAAGTTTAAATGCGCATTTCTTTTAGTTTTAATGAAATTAAATATTATTTAGAGAATGGTTCAGCTTTTGTACACGTTCATAAACGAATTATGATTGAATATTGAAATATGACCAAACTTACGTCAAAGTAGTGAGATGTGAAGAAATATATCTAGGAAACTTAATGCATCTCTTTGCAAATTTGGTATACATAACCGTCAAATTATTCCGATAATTCGATATAAAACGCAATATTCCGATCTAACTCAGCTTCTGATTGCGTTATTCGATTTCGAGTGTAATCCAGCTGTAAACGGAGAATGACCACCTGACTTTCCACAGCACTCCTTGACAATGCCTGGTGGTTTATATATATATATACACTAGCGTAATACCCGCCAATAATATTGACGATGAAAATTGCGACAAAAAAGTTTTTGCATCTAGCATTTTTTTTATTTTTATCACACAAAGATAATATCACAAAAATGGCTTTATCCCTGTAATAATTCCCTCAGTACGACATTTCTGGTAAAGGTTCTCTCATAATTGAATAATACCAAATTTGAGCTTGATCCATTCACTTTTCATCAAGTTATTGCAAAAATGCTTCAAAAATCACTGTTCAGAACGAACTCTTTGTATGGCAGCTACCTGATCCTCTTCATCGATCAAGCAAAAATTTTCAGGTACAGCTATATCTTGTGAGAAAAGCTTATGCTGAAAATTTCAGTTCAATCGGTACAAACCTCTGCCCAGGAGACATAAATTTCCATACAAAACATGTCCCCCCTTCAGCTCTTGTAGCAGCTTGAGATGGACCTACAGGCCAAAATTTTTTCTTTGGATCTAAATTTTGAAAGTTTGACGAATCCAAAATGGTATAGAACTTGAAAATCCATCAAGTAGGTCCAGAGATATAAGCATGTCAAAAGCGTTACGTACAGAGACACAGAGTGACAAACCTAGCTTTTATATTATAGGAGGTAATTTTAAATCAAGCACATAATCTCTAAAGATGTTATACCAACGGCAAGAAACATCGATTGCTCAAACCCACTAAAATTGAATTTGTTTGCCCTCTGAATAGAATCTCAATTTCATTAAATATTTGCAAGCCACGGTAATCCTCGGTTCGAAATTTCGCACGGATTTTACCATTGTATACGATGCATCCACCGACTAGACGCCTCACGTATAGAACCTTTAGTAGATTCAAGAAAATCTACGAGATTCAAGTCTTAGTTTTGAAATATAACCAAAAAGCATTATTCTAAAGTGTTTCCTGCGCGAATTCAATGTTTCTGGTGATCTGGTTCCTAAAATGTTCAGTATGACATCAATTCTGCATTGATGTCATAATTTTGTATCCTTGATCTTATGCATCCCCCAAAACACATATTTGATTCGATAAAATGAATTATTTGGGTTATCCCTAGATCCATAAACGGTTAACTAGGTCACGCACCCATTTTAACAGCAAAGTGATTAAATAACCAGTTTTAATGTCATTAAGAACAAACTATGTGCTTCTTGTTTCTTGCTGTCCTTAAGTTCGACTTGGCTATTCAACTCTGAATCGATTCTATTGATTCCGAAATTCAAGATTAAGCACGCAAACGCTGCCAAAATTCAACAAGAGCGTTTCTTCGAATAGAATAATAATAAAAACATATTGATGCGTGCAGCGATAATTCACTTATATGCAATTTTATGTAGTTCCATGCTTAGTTAATTTACAATCAGCTCTCAAACGCGTCACTTGGAGACAAAATTACTCTAACGTCAAAAACACTGTAACAAAGAAGGATAATTTTGCTTGCAAATTTCAACGTATTACTAAAGACGGCTATCGTAAACATGTCTCTGAAGCTGAAATGATTTCCAACAAAATAGCGGAGAGCTACATTCAATGCGGCATGCATTCAAGAGCGCGGAAGCATATAAACTGAAACCTTTCAAAGGAATTCATCTATTAAGATATTCTATTTTATTCATATTTCAATAGACTCGCGCGACACAGGATATAATTGTTTTTAAAGTATCCGCATTTTGTTTTTTCTAAAAAATGCTTTGTTCAATCCACAATCCGGATAATCGAGATTTGACTGTATTTCCAAGAAAAATCATTAATAAGGGTAAATCTCCCTCTCACCCTCCATTTCCTTCATAGGCGTGGAATAGGAAGGCAGGTGATGCGGCAGGGTCGAGGGCCATTCGTAGCAGCAATCGGCTCCGCCCCCGTGGCTGTCCGGAGGCAGGGGAGCGAGTCCCGGAGCAGATCCGTGGGCGCCGTCGCCCAAAGATAGGGAGGCGTTACGGCCGGAGTCGCCCGCCGTGGCCAGTCCCACTCCCGCGGCCATTCCGCTCAGGGGGTGCGGGTGCATCCCGCCAAGGTGCGGAGAAATCAGCGCGCCTCGATCGCCGACGGACGCCGAAATGCACCCATGCGGCACCACCGCCGACGAGAACCGCGGCACAAACGTCGAGGGAAAAAGAAACTCGATGAAGTCCACCGCGTCTATTCGGTGGTAAAATTCGTTTCGTCTCTAAAATAACACAAACGCGTCCAAGTTTATCTCTTTCTTTCTTTATAGCTTTCCTCGTTCGATGCTTATTGTGTGGGGCGCGCACTGCGAGGATCCACCTCAAGCGTTTCACAAGACGACGATCACTCGATGCGACGTACTAAAAAAAACAGTACCATAATATGCGCTGCGTAATTGATGGAGCGCGCGAGTTCAAATAAGATTTGACTTTGAAAACTTTTGGTCGCGGCTGCACATCGGAACGACCTTCGTCGTAATCGCCAGCAGACTCTTTAAAATGCCACCGTGGATGTTTCCAAAGGTCGAATCTGCCGCCCAAATTCCTCTTCTGCGAGACTTGACACACAAATGCCTCGGACCACTATTTCGCTGCCGCTTCCATTCTACTCATCGACGGCCTTCTTAAGGATCCATTTAAGCGTCGATTTACTAATTGGGAGCAATTAAGGGAGGTGCCGACAAATTCCGTCTCTCTGCGCGATGAGAGGTCGGGAACGGGGCGGAGGGGGAGCGAAGAGGAGTAGACGGTGTTCGGCGTGTTTCGCAGCTCCGAAACTTTTTACTCGGCAACACGTGTATTCGTCTCACTCCGTGATTACGTCCAAACAGCGGACAAAGACGACCTCTTGTCGCCGGGTAACTTAAAAACTCATCGCCTCCGAAGCGTTTACAACCAAAGGAGCTGCAAACGTGTCGTCGTCCGTTTTTTCCCCCTTCTCTGTCGTCTGAGGGTGGCGAAACGACTTCGCGTCATCGAAGGATAACGAACAAAAAAAATTTGCTAAGAGACGGCGGAAGAGTGATTTGTCGAGGGGATGAGATCGGCAACTCGCTCGCGTCTCTTTTTCTCTCCCGTGAGGCCGAGGAGGCGGAGGAGGCCCGCTGCAGTCGTCACCTCGAAGAGGTTATAATTGTTGAAAGAGAACTACTCTCTCTCTCTCTCCAATTAGGATTCCGGGGATGTCACAGGAGAAAGTCTCGCCCTTCTTCCCCCGCCCGCCTCTAAAATCCCCTATCGAAAGGGAGGGAGAGCCCCACCCCTCCGCCCCCCACGCGCGCCTCACCACGAGGCTGCCGCCGGCCGTGCCGGGGGCGGGTGGGTGACGGCGGCGAAAGATCGAGATCCACGTCGACGCCCAAGTAGAGAAAGCCTCCTCGGAGGTCGCCTTCACCCCGCGGACCGACCGGAATTCGCCGCCGCACACGGAAGGGGAAACGCCGCAGGGCGAGCGGAAAAGGGAGCGAGGGATGCTGGGACGGTTCGGTTAGGGTACCGTAGAGATACTGGCGAAGTCGCTCTTCTCCCCCTGGGGCCGCGACTACGCCCCCTTTTTTCGCCCCTTTCTCGCTCCAGCCTCTCCTCCCTGCCTCCGGCACTTCTTACCCGTTCCCGGATCGCGTCACCCTCCTCCACCCTCTGCATTTTCTTCCCTCTCCCTTCTCTTCCCTTTGGCCGCACGGGTTGCGATGATTGAGGGAGGCGTGGTTTTAAGGCGTTCTCGGGGGGGAGGGGCGACGGGGTAGGGCGAGGTGGGCGGGGCGACGCCGTCCCGTCACTCGTCGCGACGAGAGGGGGCGTGGCATCTGGCTGGCGAAAGATCCAATGGCCGACTGCCGTCTCGTTCGACGCCTTTGTTTGCTTTGCACTCGCGTTGCGCGAGTTTAACGGAGTGGTAAAGACGTAGGGGAGGAGATTTCTCCTTTTCTCTCTCTCTCTATTATGAATGGGAAGATAAGAGGGGAGAGATTCCCACCGGTATGTTCCTCGAATGAGATACATCCTATATAGAAGCCGAGCTGACGCTGGCGCCTGTGTTTAGTCGAGTGTCCGCGGGGGTGCGTCGAGGGTGCCAAATCCTTTAAGTGATCCGCGGCGTTGACTTCTGGATACGCAACCCGTCGGATTCTTTACTCTCACTCCTCTGCTCTGCAATCCCTTTTCCAACCAGAATCACCCATTCGACGTGATTTGTTGACGCCGTTCTATTTGTTCCGTGCAGCGGGTGGTGAGGCGGCTATGGGCCCCCAGCGGGGCATGGAAAGAGAGAGAACTCCCTCGTGTTTATCCATTCTAAAGCGATAGATTTGCGCTCGTTGAGACGATTGGTTCTAAGCGTTCGCATCCGACTATTTCAGGCAATCGATCCCGGTTATCCATCGGAGGATTATACCTACAAGGTGTCCAACAAGTCACTATACGGTAGACAGACAACAATTACAGATTGGCAACACTGATGTTTACTATTTTTAAAAAACAATTTTTCGCTAAAAAAATCCTTTCCTCTGGAGACAATATCAGTGTTGCCAAAATCATTTTTGCGAGTGAGGTTATGACAATAGTAAACATCAGTGTTGCCAACCTGTAATTTCAACAACAGTTCAACATTGATGTTTACTATTGTCATAACCTCACTTGCAAAAATGATTTTGTCTCCAGAGGAAAGGATTTTTTAACGAAAAATTGTTTTTTAAAAATAGTGAACATCGGTGTTGCCAATCTGTAATTGTTGTCTGTCTACTGTATAGTGACTTATTGGACACCCTGTATTATTGGAGAATTAATTGAAGTGGATTTATACGCATAAACTAAATATTTTCTCGTTAAAATGAGTGAATTATTTAGCTATCGGGTTAAATACATCGTGAGCCTCTCATTATGGAACGTCGATATATGATCTCCCATAGTTTGTGTTTTTACTGTCTTGAGTTAGTTAGTTTTCCGTATTGGATATAAAAGAAGCGTCAACATTATAATGCTGAGAAAAAATGCAGTCGAACCAATTTTGGTGTTTTCGTTTATCCGAAAAATGTGTGATTACTATGCTAGAAATCGTAATTTGTATGATAAAATCTTCAATCAAGAAATCGGCTCGAGGTACCTATCTGTTGCAATTTCTTTCTCATTCCTTAGTATAGTATCTGTTTCTCGTGAGGTATTCTGATCCGTATTTCGTTTTAAAAATGTTAAACGCATCATATGATATCAGATTAGGTAATAATCTAATGAATAAGTAGATATAAATATTGTAAGTGATGAAGGAATCGAGCGAGTAACTTAGTTATTCCGAGGTGTTGTTTTCGCTATAAAATAATATTGTCACGCTGCCATATTGAATGAGGTTGCTTTATTTATTAAAAATCACTACTAAAAAAATACGAGGCACGCGCGCAAACACTGCACCGCGATTTTCCTGTCTGCGTATGTTTTCTTTACTAATTATGGCAAATTCATTTTGGCAAATTTAAGTCTCATAAATAAAACAGTGAATCGGCCAGGTTTAAATTATACAGAGGAAAATAAACATCCTTATAAAATAAAATTTAATTGGAAAAAGGCTTTTTATTATGGCAAATGTAAGTATCCAATTTTAACCTCTTTTTACAAGTCCAAGTGACATTTGCGGTCGAATCGCTGTTTTACTGTCGCAATCAGTCTTCTAGAAAAAATTAATAAACTTCGACTAATATAATTATCCTGTTTGGCGTAATTTCATTTCTTCGTTTGGCTTATTGTGTTTTCACGTCCCTCTGAGGCAGTGGGTCGAATTAAAACCTTTCATTCCATTTACATTGATGTTTTTACTTCATTAATCCATCTTTCTTTGGAAATCATTTCCATAACACTACTTTCTTGGTTTTCATTAAGACGAATTTATCCTAAATACGGACAGACATTTCGCGCTTTTCATTATTGATATATGAAAGAAAGTATCAGTTGATCAAAGGATAGTTGAAAGTCTAGAATTTTTTTAAACGTGTTATGCAAAATTTTAAAATTAAGATAGAATTATTTTATTTAACGCAAAATTCTGCGCATTCATTTTGCGTGGGAGAAATTATAAACGACAGCAATAATTCATTTTTCAGTGATAACTAATTATTTCGATGAAAATCCGTCCAGTCCGTGAGTAGGAAGGCGGAAATGTTTAATAGCCAATTTAGGTGAATAAATTGTTTGGAACCAAATCTGTCAATCTACAATTCTTTCTAATTTTAATATAAAAAAAATTAAAGCCCGCACTTCAAAAATTCGATTTGTACGTATTATTGTCCTGCGATCTTCGGATCTAAACCATTTTGAAGAAAAAATTATAAAGTTTCTATTTCTGTTCATCTTTTTCCGCCTACAGTTCGAAATCGCTCATGTTGATTTTCATAGCAACCAAAGTAGGTAAACATCATTCGTAAGTTATTATTATATTGAATACTAGCAGAATTTCCCGTTGAATTTCATCGGATTTAGTGAAGCTACTACAGCACAACATACAAACTCTTTAAAAGATATAGTAGATCCTTTTAAAATTACAATTAGTTTTTCTTGACAATTAATCACATTTGCTTGTAACAATCCGCTTCCAAGCCTATTGCATTCAAATATAACGATAATTTTATTTCCTATCATATTACTTTCGCCAAATCCAGCTTCATTTCTTGTGTAATTATGCCTCGCTGAAATATTTACTTTTTTGGCTTGTAAGCAAGAAACCCGTGAAAAAGCAACGTACAGTTGCCCATGATTGAACACCTACTGAACACTGACTAATGTAAAATATAATGATTTTACTTACAAAAAATGTAATAGACGAAAGAAGGTTCAATTACTTTCATCAATAAACGCTTCCTGAATAACAATCAGTATCTATTTACATTGCTATCCATAAACATCGATCGTTTCGTTGCTTAAGCAAAAGTGCGAAGCGAATAACGCCTAACTTTCGTCTATTTGTAAGCTTCATTGAAGCTAATTGAATCGGAGGTAACAATGACGGCCGCCTTGGCAACGCCCGGAAAGAGTACGAAAAATCCACAAAACTTCGCAACAAATAGCGTATTTCTGAAAACCTCGACCGTGTAACATGTAAACTTCGCAGGAATAAGAGAGCAGAGAGTTTTATTCGTCGGATAAAGTAAAAACGAAAAAATCGGTCAATATTTACAAATTTTTATGCTTGGAGGAAGAATAGCTTGCAAGTCAAGGAATGGATTCATACGTGTTATCTTATGGAAAAATGTTAATCCCCTATATTGGCAGCACTGATTAATCCCGGTTGACCAAACCTTGACCATTCACTAAGTTAGAATGTACGGAAGAATCGTACCAAATTTGGTTATTCTAGCTTTTATCGTTCAGGAGGAGTTCCATGAACAAACACACAAATATACAAACACGCGCTTTAAATATATTATAGTAGAAGTAGATGACTCGTTTTTACTTTCTCCATACGAAGAAATGGCAAAGTATTGTGATCACGAAAAAAATCGACTTCGGGATTTCAACGAAAATACACGTTTTGAGGTCCCTAGAACACGTTTAGACTATTTTCGGAATGATGTCTGTGTGTGTATGTGATTGTGGGCGCTCTAACTCAAAGTACTTGCCATATGGTTACCAAACTTCATGTATAACACTTCAGCATGAGCACAAAGAACTGACTGGTTTTTGGACAATAACGGTTAAACGGAAGTCGAGGTTTATTCGAAACCCGATTCGGTTTTTTCGATATTTCTCCGTTAAAACATCATTATTGTATATACAATTCTATACAAAGGTTATAGAGAATGTAATTTCCTACAACTTTCATTAGAAACCTTTTTCCATAGCCGCTATTGTTTAGGAATTATTTATAAATAATCGGTTTCCGTCAAATATCTCCTTAAAAACATCATTCTTGGTAATCTTCGTGAGAACCAAAGTTGTAGACAATAATATTTCTTCCGAGTTTAGTTTGAAACAAATTTTTGTAGAACCATCCATTTCGAAGATATTTACTTATTCGTAATTTCCAGTATACAGTGCCACCATCATGTAGTGGCGATTTCTGTAAACAAATTCAAAATATAATTTACGACATAAGGACGACTGTATACTTTTACGATACGAAATAATAATTTTGCCTCATAATGCTATTCATAATAATTTAATTATCTATACCCCAAATATGGAGAAAGTCATGTGTTGGCCACATCAGATTTTTTCATTTGTGGCCAAATCTAATTTATGGAGAGTTTTAAAAACGACAGCAACAAAATGAATTTTTAGGCGCGTTTCGCTTACAGCATGAGCGCCTATTATAATCGGTCGGTCCGTCCGTCCGTCCGCATGTTCGTTCTCGGCTTCTACCCAGCGTATTTTCATGAAATTTGATATGAAGGACTTACAATCAAATATAATTAGAAAATCGCAAAAATGAATCACGTACGCCAATCAGGGGTACCACTTTACTGGGGACACAAAATGAAATTTTCGTCATATCTCGTAAATTATTGCTCATATCAAAATATATTTCAAATAAAAGTTGTAGAACTGGTAAGGTAGAGTATTTCCTTTCCTATACATTTCTATCGTAGGAGTAGCCGTTATCGCGAAAATCAAACAAAAATGTTTTAATTCGAGTTGAAAAATTTCTTGCATGGTTACTTCATTGTTGCTAACATAAACAATCTCACAAACAAACGTTTAATTTCCTTACGTGTGCATGTAATATTATTAAATAGGAAGAAAATGGATTTTTTATGATGAAGAAAAGAACTTTAAAACGCTATTTCCCTTACGTACAGGTACATATATCATTCCTTTCTAATACTCCATTGCACGAAACGCGCCAATTTGTGATATGTTGTACACTTTCCTAACTTGTTATTCTTGTAAGCGTTCTTCCGTCAAAGTCCCAATATCGTACGATGATTCTAAGTAATCTTTTAAATGCAATTGAAAAACATGCTGCACTCGTTCCCCATGCGAAGTTTCAGTTCTTTAGTTTTTATGACCATTTATACAACATTTTGACACACACACCCCCCCCCCACCTTCGAAGTCAAAAATTAAAAAATCTGACTTGGCCAACACATGACTTTCTCCATATTTGGGGTATAGATATTTAAATTATTATGAATAGCATTATGAGGCAAAATTATTATTTCGTATCGTAAAAGAATACTGTCGTCCTTATTGCCGTAAATTAGGTATATTTTGAATACGTTTACAGAATTCACCGCTACATGGTGGCGGCGCTGTATACTGGAAATTGACGAAAAAGCAAAATATCTCCGAAATGGATGGTTCTACGAAAATTTATTTCAAACAAAACCTGGAAGAAATATTATTCTCTACAACTTTGGTCCTTACGAAGATTACCAATAACGATGTTTTTAAGGAGATATTTGATGGAAACCGAAAGCAACATATTTTTTTCTATTTCTATCAATATCGTCCTATTGTTGAGCACAATAGCGGCGAAATTGTCGAGGCAACTGAATGCACATTTCGGTTACAAATCAGTCTTCCTCAGCTGAGTTAGCTGATTCGATTGCGGGGAGTTTTGTTGCGCGATTTAATGAAATTTTAGCTCGAGTGTGAGCTTCCGTCCTATTTATAGCAAAAAAACTGCCTGCATTGCACTGGCGTGCGCGCCTGCGTTTCAGATTTGCCGCTGCCGTATATTGCGAAGGCATTTCACGGTGAGTCGAATTTCGCGAGCATCAGCAAAAAAAAGTGAATGTCGCGGCCGAGCCATTTTTAAAACGAGTTTCTTAAATAGTCATGATAAAATCGTTAATTTCATCAATTAATTAATGTGCCCAAATCTAATTAACAGTCCACGAGATTTTGTACACAAAAGTTGTAGGAATATGTAAATTTAAGTTATGGAATCGTCCAAAAGTGATTTTTTTAAAGAAACACTGCAACAAGAATTGAGTTATTAACTAAAATGCTGTCTTTGATAGGGATTATTTTTATGAAACAAAGCGTGGAAGTATTAATTGAAATTCCATGATTTGCCGAATAATAGATCAAAGCAGCTCTACCTTTTTCAAGAACCCATTTGTCTAAATGTCAATTTTGGGCTACAATTCGTGCAAAGGTTGCACGGGCACTTTGTATGTTTATATTATCAGCTCGTAACAACGCGAGTTTATAACTTAATAATCCGTAAGAAAAATTACACTTCTCTTTCTACGACTCGAGGTGGTTATGTTGCAGTGAGTGTCATTTAACGTTGACCCTATTTTGCATCCAAACATTTTTAAATATTTTAAAAATTGGGTTGCTTTCCTTAAAATGTTATTCAATTTCCTATTTATTAATTGCGATAATACAACCCACTCTCTCGATAATTGTTTCTGATAAAAAGATAATCCATTGCTAAAGAGTAAGATAACAGATGGAAGCACTTTTTCTTTTAAAAAACGTTTTGCGCCAATTGCGACGAAGGAACACATGTAGGTTGCTTCGTTCCTTATCTGTGTTAATAGTCTCCGCGGATATATTTTTACCGGTAAATAATTCGGATGAATTCCACTTTAGATTTCCCAGATGGAAACTTGATCAAACTCATAGTTGAACGACGTAGTGCGGTGCAGGGGTTATTTGGACGCAATGAGGAATAAAAACCCAGAAGAAATAATCCTATTCAGCGTCATGCAAAGAAAGAAATTGGCGCTTTTCGTGTAATGGAGTATTTGGAAGAAATGATATACGTGTACGTAAAGGAAATAGCGTTTTAAAGTTCTTTTCTTCGTCATGAACACTCCATTTTCTTCCTATTTAAAACTATTGCATGCTCACGTATAGAAATTAAACGTATTTTGTGAGATTGTTTTTGTTAGCAACAATGAAGTAACCATGCAAGAAATTTTCAACTCCAATTAAGACATTCTTGTTTTATTTCCTTGACAACGGCTACTCCTACAATAAAAAAGAAAAAGAAATACTCTACTTTACTAGTTTTACAACTTTTATTTGAAAAATATTTTGATATTACTTATATTTTACGAGATATGACGGAAAGTTCATTTTTTGTCACCAGCAAAGTGGTACCCCTGATTGGCTTACGTGATTCATGTGATTTTCATATTATTTTTTACTGTGTCCTTAATATCAAATTTCATGAAAATCCATTCGGTAGAGGCCGAGAACGAACATGCTGACGGACAGACAGACAGACCGACGCTAATAGGCGCTTATGCTGGAAGCGAAACGCGCCTTAAAAACATCAATTTCGTTTGAAGATGCTTACTCGCCCACCTGCAACGAAATTTTTTACCTTTATCGTCTAACTGCTTAGCTGCAAAATTCCACGCGGCCGATGTTTAACTATCAAACGAATTAAGTTATCGTAGAATTAAAGTAAGGCAAACATTGTCATTTCGGATCTAGAGTCAGTTATGAGTTTCAGCCAAACAAATAATGATTGACAGAAGAAACATTTTAAAGAACTTTGTCCCGATTAAATTCCTTTTAATGATCAGTACAACTTCAGAATGACTTTTTACTTTCTCATATTATACCAAGTATACAAAGAGAAAGTATTGTAATCGCGAAAAAATCCGATCTCGAGATTTTGATGGAAATATACGTTTTAGGTGTGCCTGAGTCCGAAAAATTGGTTTTAGCAATGCCGTCTGTCTGTCTGTTCCCGGATCTAGAGCGAAAATGAATTAAATCTCTTACAGAATAGAAGTAAAATTAATCCAAAATTTAAAGCGCATTCAGCTACATTATATCTCATAATATAAGAATTCGAACATTTTCTTCGGGCAATAATCCGAGGGCCTCGAAAATATATTTTCCCGCGTGCCCCCAAAGGTATAACGCCAGCTTTGCACGAGCGCGTAGAATCGCCTTCGGAAAACTAATTGTACAAAAATACTGGATTGAGGCGTGAAGGATCTTCTACGGGTTCCTGACGAGTATGGACTTAAAGCAGAGTCGGTTCAGAGGTTCAGAGGCCTACGACCGCCACACTCTCTCGTGGACACTTATTGTACTAAACACTTTGGTGACGCCCTCTTGGCAAATTTCTGGATCAGCGAATGGAAAGGAGCGAAAACTTCAAACCAAAAGAGAGAGTCCCGATGAATAAAGAGATGAAAAGGTCAAAGTGTTTATAGGCGGATGGGAAGAAAAGATGGAGAACGGGAAAAGTCGGGAAGGATTTTGGTTTTGTGTCAAGTCCCACTTTCGATTTATTCTCATACGCTTCACGATAAACTTCCCACTTCTTCTTCTGTAGTCCAGCATCCTGTCTCACGAGGAATGCGGAGTAAGCATATTAAATGAGATACTGTCGGTGAGTTTTATTATCTAGATGTGGGATTTTGATTTTACTTTTCCTCTTTCTCGTATGAATACCGAAAATCGCGCCAAAATATTATTAAACAGATTCAAAAATCTACATTGTACGTAAATAATTGCAGAGGATGTTTAATGATCGAATTGTAAGCTAATTGAAAATTCAGTACGCTGCCTATTATTACCAACAATAGAATCCAATAAAAATTCAATTTTAAAATCCCATTTATAAAATATAAATGAATAACTATGTACGTAGGTATGGGTAAGAAATTCGTTAGTTCAATCAACGAATGTCACTCGCTTAATGATTGTCCATAGGTCGTGTCCCGCTTTCCTCCTTCACACTCCGCCATTCCATTCTGCCTTCCTCTCTTTTTCCCTCCATCTTTCACGCTGCCACGGTGACTGTGAGCATAAGCATCGGGCACCAGTGTGACATAGGGTTGTGTTCCCCCGTCAATACAAATACTATGCCATCAGATTGCTTCGTGATTATAAATTAAGCCACGTTCTACGAATCGATCTACTTCCGCAACCTTTTCGTCTCGTGATTGTCGAATTAAGACTCTCTCGGGCCCCTATATAGGCACAGGCCCTTTGGGGCCTCCTCGTAGTTCGTGATGGTATAAAGTAAACCATGATATACTGAAAAACGTTTTATTGATAAGAGATTATTGTATTAATTGCTGTATTTCGATTCTTTGTTTGCTTTAGAATAAGAAAAACTGGTATTTTTTACATTTTACTTGTAAATTCATTTTTTATGTTGAATTTTCTTTTTGCTTTCAATAATACTGCCTAATAATACACACTTTAACATGGAACCATCCAGCCGAGTATCCATTTACGCCTAATACGAGACATTCGAGCAGAAAGGGTGCATTTGTAAAGGCAGGAGTCCTGGTCGGCCTTCTGTGTCTGATGCAACTGTGGACAATGTACGGGCTTGCTTCCAACGCAGCCCACAAAAATCAACGCGCCGAGCGAGTCATGAGTTGCAGCTACCACAAACAGCCGTCTCCAAAATCCTGCGAACCGTTTACTTATGAAACCGTACAAACTTCAATTGGTCCAGGCTCTGAAACCAGAAGATTTGGCCGTACGATACGAATTCTGCCGCGAGATCCTAGCCAAGATTGAAAACGACGACTTCTTCTTGTGGGGCTACTTAAAAGACAAAGTGTTCGTCCCGCCTCTGTTGCGATCTTTGCCAGAGTTGAAGCAGCGAATCACAACTGCCGTAGCTTCCATCCCTAAAGAGACTCTGCACAAGGTTTGGGACGAGTTGGATTATCTTCTCGACATCTGCCGTGTGAGCACATATCGAGTTTCTGTGAAGTGTGTGTATAAACAAAACTTTGAGAGTTTCTGTAACGACAGTTGTAGGTGTGAAGTTCCAAGTACACCGCATTTGTTTTCTGTATCATTTTGAAAGTGTAAAGTTCTTTTGTGCTCACCCTGTGTATATAATATTCGCATGACCTTGGATTTTTCTGTATTTATCTCTAATCTGTATTTTTTAGTAGTTTTTTATTTAAAAAAAGAACTTATATATTCGGTTCATACGTCTGTCTGTCCGTCCGCCTGACCGTGTACAAAATAACTAAAAAATTACGTAAGCTACAAACACCAAATTTTCAGGATATATAGTTCTACATTAGGACTAGATATCGAAAAGAATTTGGGGTCCGTTTGCCTTTTAACAGTATATTAGAAATCCCTTACGAACTATCTATACGGGTCCATTATGGCTTTCGTATTGTTGGCTGTATTCACAGCAACGAATGTAAATAAACAACAATGTATTAAGCGAAAGTAAGTGAAATTACACAGTTCTAAAATTTTATTCTACGAAATATTTTATTGTTTTTATTTAATGCCAATTGTTTTTGAAGAAATGTTTACGTGATATGCTGCTTAATGAATTTTAATACATTGCTGTGAGATTAGTTAATTGATTTTTTGAAACAGAAGTGAATTTACATAGGTATGAAAATTTATTTACATAATTATTGAATTGAATATTATTAAAGATGCAAAATTTTCAAGTTGGTCTGCAGGGGAATGTTTTTATTTTATTTTAGTATTCTTAAAAAAGCGCCTTATGTACTTTGCTCTGCGATTCTTTCCTCGCTTGTTTACCTGTTGTTATCAGTCTATTAATCATATCATGGAGTTCCTTATCATTCCTTGCTAGAATTACTTGATCATCCGCGTATTTTACTGTTCTTATAATTTTTCCTCCAATATTGAAATCTCCCGTGCCATCTAGTGCTTCTTGCATTAACCTTTTCCATGTATCTATAACAGTGATTCCAAAACTGGGGGGCGCGAGAGAGTTCCAGGGGCGGGGGGAGGGAGCGAAAGGCCACGAGAAAAAATCTATTTTTAATGTCAAATTCCGCTGAAATAGTTCAAACATATTTTCAGTCTTCCCAATATGTACCGGATACTGGGGCGTAGAGAGGGGGACGGTTTTGGCGGTTCAAACCGCTCCCTTTGTATCTCCCAATGTCATTTTTAAAGGGCATGGAACCGAAAACCGTAACCGAAAAAAGACGGTATTTTGGCAGAGTGAAACCGAATACCAACCGAAAAAATAAATCTTCTGAACACGAACCTTAGCCGAAACCCGTTATTTATTTCGAACACCGTAAACAGGGTGAGCGAAAGACGGGATTTTCCCTTGCAACTACATTTCCATCTTTTTGAAAAATTCGCACATCTCTCAGCTGTTGTCTCATGCTAAGCTGCTGGATTCAAAGGTTCGCTCAGAAGACAAAAAGTAAACAAGTGGGTTCCACCCTAATTCTTCCCAGACCATGTCCGGTAATCCTCAATGGCTTGGGTCGCTTCGAGAATACGACCTACCCAATTACATTTCGAGAAAAAGAATTTTAGGCCAGCTACTATGTAAAACAAAATACAATAACTGAAAAGACTCAATAGCCAAGTGTCATCAGCATCAGTCTACCGATTATCATAATAAGTGCAAGGAGGCTGCAGAACTCCTGACTTTAACTATGCAAAATAAACAGCAACCAATACATTTTCAACTTGATATGCAGAAACAAAAATTAGCTCGTGAAAACAGTGAAAGACTCAGGCCCATAATTAAATCAGTATTGTTTTGCTGTCGGCAAGGCATAAGTTTACGTGGACACAGTAACATTGGGCCTATCAGAGCTGAAAGAGCCTTTTGAAAATGATGGGAACTTCAGAGCTGCTGTCAGATTTAAAGCTAGAGTGAATCCAGATATTAAAAAGTTATTAGGAACAGCCACAAAAAATGCTCAGTACTCTAATACAACCACTCAGAACGAAGTTGTTTATGTATGCAATCACTTGATATTAAGAAAAATAGTAAACAATATTAAAAATACAGACTGCTTTTCTTTAATTGGCGATGAAGCTGTTAATGACACAGAGACATTAGCTCTATGTGCTCGCTACGATAATAAAAATCGGTACGACATACACTGTACAAACTTTCTCATATATGGGTACTAATGAGTCGTTTAGTTATCTTTAGCAAATGAAAATCGTATGAGCCTGTTCTTAGAAAATCCAATTTTTGTTAAAGTTGCCCAAGAATAAACTAGCCTTATACTCATTCAATGAGAAAAATGAAATGCGTAGTAATATTGTAAACGTATACTCAAGCAACTGTTCGAAATTTGATCAAAATCGTTGAAGCCGTTTTTGAGAAAATCGAATTATTGCTTAAGTTGCCTAGAATAAACTAGCCTTATATTCATTTTTTGAGAAATACGAACTCTACGGTATTATTGAAGACGTAAACTCAAGTAACTATACGAAATTAGATCAAAATCGTTAAAGCTGTTTTCGAGAAAATCGAATTGTTGTTAAAAATGCGTAGAATAAACTACGCTTAATTATTGAGCAATTTCAACCATTTCTATGTATACTCTGCGCAGTATGATAAAATGCCTAAGTACGAGATTTCATTCATTTTCGCACTACCGTTTAGGCTCCTGCGCCAGTAACAGACAGACAGACGGCATTGCAGAAACCACTTTTTCGGTTTCAGCGACACCTAAAAAGTATTTTTCCGTAAAAATCTCGAGGTCGAATTTTTTCGTGATAACAATACTTTCTCGATACTTCGTATGAGAAAGTAAAAATGAATTAAAATTGCATTAAATGTTTCTACAATTTGAAACAATAACAGCTGTTACTAGAGCAGGAACTGCACACTTACTTTCACGGTGCTTTCGCTCGTATGGAATACACGTAGACAAAAATATATAAAAACTTTTTAAAATTATACCTTTTTACTTTCTCATACGAAGTATCGAGAAAGTATTGTTATCGCGAAAAAATTGGACGTCGAGATTTTTACGGAAATATACGTTTTAGGTGCCGTTGAATCCGAATAAGTGGTTTTCGCAATCCCGTTTGACTGTCTGTTACTGGCTCTGGAGCCTAGACGGCAGAACGAAAATGAATGAAATCTCATACTTAGGAATTTTACCATACTGAGCAGAGTATACATAGAAATGGTTGACATTGATCAATAATTAAGAGTAGTTTATTCTACGCATTTTAAACAACAATCCGATTTTCTCAAAAACGGCTCTAACGATTTTGATCTAATTTCCTACAGTTACTTGAGTTTACGTCTTCAATAATACTGTATAGTTCATATTTCTCAAAAAAATGAATATAAGGCTGGTTTATTCTAGGCAACTTTAACAATAATTCGATTTTCTCAAAAACGGCTCTAACGATTTTGATCAAATTTCGTACAGTTACTTGGGTATATGTCTGCAATATTACTACGTATTTCTTTTTTCTCAATGAATGAGTATAAGGCTAATTTATTCTGGGGCAACTTTAACAAAAATTGGATTTTCTAAAAACAGGCTAATACGATTTTCATTTTCTAAGGATAACTGAACGATGCCTTAGTATCCATATATGAGAAAGTTTGTACAATGTATGTTGTACCGATTTTTTAAAAAGAAGTATGGCATATGCATTTAAAAGAATATTTCAGACTATTTATTAGGTGGTGAGTAATTTAATGAACATATGCCATACGTCCTTTTTAAAGATTTATGTTCATATTTAATGTAAATTTTCCTTAAGATCCAGATATTTTTTTGAACCCAAAAATTTATTTTATATTTTTCATTGCGCTTTATAAAAAGAGTATAACTTTTAAAAAGCTTTTATTTTATTGTTATTTTATACTTTTTAGTTACATGAATGTATAATTATGACAATGAGATCAAATTGTAATGTATTAATTTGCACCAAATATTACTATTCAATACTGAATTTTATAATGCAGTTAAAATTGTTATGAAACTTTCATAAGAAAATGTTTGTATTAGTTACATTTTTAGTTGGCTTTTGAATTCACAGCAACTTCATCGAACATTTTGGTAAAGTTCATCTTGTAGAATTCTACGTTCCATGTTATTCCAGTAAGCTCTTGGAGGGCATTCTTTTGCATTACTTTGGTAAAATGGTTTACACCGGTTGCATAACAAAAGTTTCTCTGTCTTTATAAGCTCAGGTGGCAACACGTTAGACAAGTTAACTCTGTTATTTTCCCTTAAAACCTATAATAATAAATAGCTACACTGGAATTGATAACACTGTTTCTTGTAAACGCAACAAATTTGATCGGCAAATTTGTGACTGTCAGCCGTAAAACTACTATGCTTGTAGGTGTTGTTAAAATGTTGAGATCGATTTAAACTTAACTGGTTTAGACGTTCAACTCGCTCCCCTTCTGTTTCGTTAGCCACACGTCGTAATTGATTTTCCCTCAACTTACAGTCGGTTCACCAGCTAAAGACTCTTGGCCTACTTAGAGCAAGTAGCCAATCACGAACGTTTCCCCTTCCATCGCACCTCTCAACTTTCATGCTGGACAGCAGATACCGGTGCGCGTTGCCAGCTCTTGCGGATTTTCGCCATCAGCTGATATACTACGCAATTTCTAATGGCAACGCATCCCGATGTGATCTCTTCGAGAGCAGGAGTGAGACTGGTTTCCTCCCCACTACCTTCCCAAACAAACCGTCTCCTATTGGCTGCTGCTAACTGGCGTAGGCCAAGAGACTTAAGCTGGTGAAACGACTATAACTAAACGTGCTTCTCTTTGTTCTTTTGTACCTTTATTTACACGAAATTCATCATTTACTTCAGTCGCTTGTTTTTATCATAATTTTCTCTTCGTGTTTTCTGCTTTGTTTTTCGTTCGTTCCAGTCTATTCTATCTCTCCTCCGATGTCTCCCTTTCTCTTCTTTTCATGTAGTGTTCTTTTTGCCTCGTTAATCTCACTTGCATTTCTTCTTCCGTTCAGGGATAGTTTTTCTTTTCATGTCATGAAGTCAATAACAATAATTATTGCGATATTAAAATCAAACTTCATACTGGCCTGGTTTGTTTTCAATCGTATCGCATTTTCTTGCCGCTTGGTGTCACTAGGTGAGCGACAAGTACAGCAATCGATCTGTTCTTAAATTTCAAAATAAAATGAAAATACCTAGAAAGTGAAAACTGTTTAAATATTTTTAATAGTGGAAGGTCCTAATATTTTTATCACTTACAACTTTTGATTCAAATTTATTAATATACATTTATGTTTCGGATTTTAATACATGCATATATCTGAGTGAAGTTAATAAAAAAGAGTATAATAAAACAGAGTATAATAATAAATGCGAGGTCAAGGCTATGACGGGTCTGCAGACACGAGCGGAAAAAACGGAGTATGTATGTATGTACAAGCGCAGTCTATACCTACCTAACGCATTGTATGTATGTCCACTGTTCTGCTCATAATCTAAATCTTGCAATATCTAAGTCTTGCGATATTCCGGAAATTAGACATTGTATGATACTAATCAGCAAGGTGTATGTATTTATAGGATTTTCGTCAAAACCAATGGGAAAAATGCGAAATTGTTAAAGACCTATTTTTAGGGATTGTTTTTACCCCATTATTGTCCCATAAATTTGTTTGTAAACAATTCGTTTCCAAGCGTATTTAATTCAAATATCCTTTATATAATTTACAAGTTTCCGTCCGTCCGCCTGACCCCATTTGTATCTCGAGAACTGTTCGTCGTAGAGATATGCGGTAAACGGCGTTTTCTTTCTAATGACTAGATGGTCCCAGGAAAACAATTTTCATTTTCATAAAGCTCCGGGTTCAAATCCAGGAGACGATTATATTTTCCCATAAGCTTACACGGGATTTTCGATTTTTCAGAGTGCAAGGTTTTTCCCTTCATTCATCAAAATACCTAATTTTCTTAGTGTTTACTTAATTCGACGAATAAAATTGTACACTATCTTATTCTTGCAATGATCACATGTTACATGGTCGAAACTTTCAGAATACGCAATTGTTTCCGAAATTTTGCGGATATTTCGTACTCTTTCCGGGCTTTGCCAAGGCGATCATCATTGTTGCCTCCTATTCAATTACAGTCAATTAAACCAGTGGTTCTCAACCTTTCTGGAGCCGCGGACCCCCTACATCAACTTCTCTGAAGCCACGGACCCCCATCCTATTAGAAGTTGAATAATGTTGTTTAAATGGAGTAAAAGCTTAAGTTTTTTACATTGAAATATAAGTATGAAAAATAGCCAAAATTTAAAATATTGTTAAAACCATATATAACTAAGAAGATGCCATAAGCGAAAAATAGAATATCTAACTTACGGGGGGTAACCAATCTTGATATTCAGCTTCTCTCGGCCCTCGTGATTGTACTCGCAGCTGATTTGCTCCCATTCCTTGAACGTGAGTAATAACTTGTTTTCTTTAACAATAACGAGAACGACAATTGTCTTGGTTGGGGCACAGACCTGATCTGTCCATGAAATATAGTATTCTTGGCAAATAATATTTCTACAAGAGAGGGTCACAAATTCAGTTTACAGCAAATAGTACCTACGATTTATGCTCTTTTAAAACACACACGCACACGTTAAAATGACATAGCTAGAAGGCCAATGGGATTTTTGTCCTTGGATATTTTTCATCATTCATCTCGTCTCCGCTCATCTACAAAAAACTTCTAAAATCCATTCGATAGTAGCCGAGGTCTTACTTAACTAGGGAATCCAAATACTCTGATTTTGAACTACCCGGGTAATCTCTCTATGACAAGGGTATCCAACCTTTCTGGATTAGGCTCGAAATCATCTGTTAATATTACCCTACAAAACCCGTATGTTGGCCATCCTTACGATTTGAGATGTGAGGAAAATACCACTGTGATTCCCTTGGATTGATCAGTGACTGGAACAGGAGGAAGGAATTTCGTCGAGCTTGGACTCCCTATACTTCCCGTAATAAAGAATGTAATATATGCTGTGAGACCTTTTTTTAAGACATTTCCAAACGTTATCCGACCACTCTAAACGGTCAAAATGAATCTTAAGGAAAAGAATACATCTTTTTAATATATTAGGTACCAAAATCAACTCGCGGACCCCCTGGAGACAAGATAGGGGTCCTCAGGGGTCCGCGGACCCCCGGTTGAGTACCATTGAATTAAACCTTCAAATAGGTGAAAGAAAAGCGTCATTCGCTTCGCACTTTTGTTTAAGTATCGAAATTATTGCTGTAGCAGCGTTAAACTTTATACATAATCACGTAAATATTTATGGATAATTATTTAGTTAACTACGTATGGGAAGCGTTTCTAACGATTTAATCAAAGCAGTTGAACATTCTTTGCATCGTTTGAATGCTGGAATCTTACCTTTTTGATAGTAGACCCATTATATTATACATCTATAATGCTTATTAACGCAAATAGGCTCACGCATAAATTTAAAATTAGATGAGAATAGGGACGTACGTTATTTTTGAAACACAATTACATGGTTATCTTCTCTTCATTGATAATCTAAATAAACGGTAGCATTGATTGTTATGTAAAAGAAAGGACATAGACTTCAATAAAAAGAACCAAAGAAAATTAAAACATAAAAGTTCACGATCAATTACTGTGTAGCATTAATTTTGTCTCCAACATGACTTTTAAATGCAGATTTCTGACTGACTTCGCATAATAAATTGTCAGTATGCGCACACAGTCGTGCCCTCAGCGAGATTCGAACCCGCGAACATTAAAATCCTCTACCGGAGAAATTCATTATTAGAGTTAAATGTGAATTATTGAGATCAACTTATTTTACATCTTAATTTTTTATAAATCAATTTAAAATATACAGCGCAAACATTGCGCGGGTTCAGCTATTACCTATAAAAGGCTTAGGATGTCTGCAGCAACTCGACTTTTCTATGTGCAGGCTTTTATTTATTTGCTCATATAAATTCGAAATATTGGCATCTGAGTTTCGGACCTTGATCTTTTTAAAGAAAGAAGTCCTATTGTTGTAAACGCCTACGATCGTAAAATTAACATGTTTTATAAGCCGTTTAAATGAAGAGAGGGTAAGGGGAAAAGGAGAGGGAGGAGAGAGAGGGAGGGAGAGGGGAAAAGGAGAGAGAGGAGGGAGGGAGGAAAAGGGAGGTGAAAGGGAGATAGGGGAGAGAGGGGGAGGGGGAAGCAGGAGAGAGGGGTATAGGGAGAGAGGAAGAGGAGGGAAATAGGGGAGAAGAAGGGTTATGCAGGAATGTAGTAATAGAGAGGGTAATGGGAAAAGGAGACAGGGTGAGGGAGAGAGAGGGAGATGTATCAATAAGGGAAGAAAATAGTAAAATACGTCTTTAATAGGTTTCTAGGGGGATGTCTTTTGCACCATTAATTGAGTCAAATTATTATTAATAAATTAATTGAAATAAATCCGTGTAAACATTATGTGGGTACAGCTCCAGCCGGAATGCCTCCTCATGAACTGAAGCTTAAAGTAGGAACCGTTATCATGCTCGTTAGAAACCTAATGCCATTTAGAGGACTATGTAATGGTACAAGACCTACTGTTACTCGAATACAAACACACATAATCAAAGCAAAAGTGCAGCAAACTCAGACACGGTACTTATTCCAAGAATCTCACTCATTCCATCAGGTACAAATTTACCATTCAGTTTCAAACAAAAACAATTCGAAATACGATTGGCTTTTTCAATGACAATCAGTAAGTCACAAGGCCAAAAATTTAATAAAATGCCTTTACCTACCTAAGCCTGTTTTTAGTCATGGACAATTATGTGTTGCTCTATCAAGAGTAAGATCGTTTGATACACTTACTGTAATGTCAGGAAAGAACCCAGAAATTGACAATTTGTATCTTTAGAGAAATCTTTGATTAAAAAATATAAGTTCAAAAAAATAATAAATGCCTGAATGTTTAATTAAGAACCTTTAGGATCTGCTAGATCAGCGTATGTTATGTACAGCTGGTTATATTGAATATACATTCAATCTATTTCGTGGAAGAATATACGCAACTCTTTTAAGTTTAATTTATAATTGTTCTCACTTCGGATATTTCGGTATGATAACGTAATTTTAATTCCATACACTCACATCGTCTGAAGTTTTGTCAAATGAAAATAAGTATTCAGGAAAAGTTCATCAGTCAGATAAAACAGATAAAGTTTTCATTACGCCTTTGTCCTGCATTGTAACAATTATTCCAAATTTATTAAATTCTATGCATATTCCATAATTATTTCTCATACATGTAAAAAAACGCATTATTAATAACAGTTATAAGACGAAAAAGATAAAAATAAAATTAAGTAAAAAACATTTTTACAGTATACACACTTACTTAAAACTGCACTCAAAGGTAGAAATTAATTATTTGCTGGAAAAAAATATTAGGTGCTACTATAGCGTGAGGTCTACCGGGATATTTACACTATAGTGAGTTCTACAACATATTTACACTGAAGACTGCAGTCTACAATTTTTACAGTACTTTAGAATGTGTAAAATCCCAATTTGACTGTTGCGCCGTAATAATACAAAAGTACCCTAAATTTTGCTAACCCATGACTGATCGGCGACGTTTACAAACCCGATCACCGGACAGCGGGGAGGGATAGTTTGGTTTCAACGAGGCGAAGGGCGCGGAAGCGCTGGGAGAAGACACCTAAAATAAAAACCAAGCGAGCCAATATCCTCTCCATTTGCGGCGCAACAGTCAAGTGAGATATATAGATAATATTTGAAAAGTGAGATATATGTGGTAAAAATAAACAAATTCGTAGACCGCACACTACACAAATTCCTCTGTAGACTACAGATACCTTGGTAGACGCGCGCTATAGTAGCACCAAATATTATTCAAAAATTCATATGCTTCGTAAAAGTGGATGGCTTTTTTCTCTTCTAATTCTTATATCTCGTCTTCCTCATAAATTAGTTCTTATTGTTGGCCACTTGCTTTATACCTATATACTCATATTAATGCCACCCACTTTTACGAATCATACAAATTCTTGAATAATATTTTTTGTCCAGGAAATAATTATTTTCTACCTTTGAGTGCAATTTTAAGTAAAAGTGTATATATACTGAAAATGTTTTTTTACTTAATTTTATAAATAATAAACTTTAGTCGTTCAGAGTAAATGTTAGATAAACTTACGTTATCATAAATCCATCTTACTTGATACAAAATATTTTTAAAATATAACGGGACGCCAAAAGTTTAGGGGCGCTTTCTACATCGTGTTACTCAGCGATTTATTATCTGCAAGACGCCAAACAATTGTACATGGAATATGCTTATTCGAATATCCCTTGATATATTAGTCATTAATGATATTTAAACATTTAAAATACAAATTTATTTTTATTTACAATGTATGTGTGCGTGTGTGTGTGTGTGCGCGCGCGCGCGTGTGTATCTTTAGGGCAACTAGATGTTGTGTCTATCTTGTGCTGACGAAGGGATCATCCCAAAACCTTCATCAACGTCTACAAATGTGTCTCTCCGACACACTAGCGCAGTGTTTCCCAACCTGGGTGCCGTGAAGTGTTCTGAAGGGTGCAGCAAAAAATATTCTGTTTTCCCATTTTTAGCCTCATTTTGCATCTTCGGCTATCAAAAATGCAAACCAGAGTTAAGTCGACCTTCATTTCGTCGCAAAGGCACTTCGAAACGAAAGGAGATATGGAGATTGGAGTTAGGGGTTCAACTTCGGCACCATTATTGCTGATGGTGGATAGGGAGGGGTGCCTCCAAATTCTGAAAAGTCACTTAAGGGTGCCGCGACTCTAAAAAGGTTGGGAAGCACTGCTCTAGCTACTCTCCTTCCGGTAAGTGCTCACTGGGATTCCTGCAACACCTAGTTGTCCTCAATATCCTTATTTACCTTTCCTCTCCCGCAAGTACACACACACACATGTGTGTGTGTATGTATATCATCATCATCAGCCTTTTTCAACCCACTGACGGATGAAGGCCTCCCCCAGACTCTTCCAGTTTTCCCTGTCAACTGCCTCCCTCCTCCAAGTTTGCCCCAAGCTCTCTGTCCCACCTGTCTTTCGGTCTTCTTTTTGGTCTCTTGATGTTTCTTGGGATCCATTCGATGACACTGGACGTACAACGCTGGTCATTTCGTATAGCAATATGGCCCGCCCACTGCCATTTTAGCACCTTCACTCTTCTAATCACGTCACAGACTCCCGTCTTCTTTCTTACCCAGTCGTTCCTCTTGCGGTCTCTGCAGGTGATCCCTAACATGCATCTCTCCATGCCCCTCTGTGTTGTTTGCAGGTGCTGTATCATTCTGGCATTCATGGTCCATGTTTCACAACCATATGTCAGAACAGGCAGAACACATTGGTCATACAGTCTCCTTTTTAGGAAGACTGGAATATTTGATTTAAAGATGTTTGCATTCTTGCCAAAAGCACTCCATGCCATCTTCACTCTCCGGGTGATTTCTCCAAGAAGCGAACCATCAGTAGTGATGAGTTAACCTAAGTAAACATAGCTGGTTACTTCTCCGAGTTCTGCTCCGTTGATATGTATCTTCTCAGAATTTGTGAAGGAGTTGTACATAACCTTTGTTTTTATTAAGATTCGTCTTAAGTCCAACTTCTTGGCTTGCTTGCTCAAGCTCTTCAGTTCTTCTACGTATCTCTTCTGGGCTTCCTGCGAACAGTATGATGTAATCTGCAAAGCGCAGGTGACTCAGATGTTCTCCATTTACCTTTAGGCCTTTTTCTTCTCATTCTAGCGTGTTGAATACTTCCTCTAGAGCTGCTATGAATAATTTATTGGACGTAGTATCTCCTTGTCTCACACCCTTTTCGTCTTAAAGACACTTGTTTCTTCATGCAGCTGGACAGATATTGTCGCATTTTCGTATATATTCTTGATCAAGGTTATGTACGTTTCTTCTACCCCTTGTTTCTTTAGTGCACGTAACACCGACGAAGTTCGGACAGAGTCGAATGCTTTCTCGTAGTCGATGAAGCATATACATAGAGGTAATTCATACTCGTTAGTCCGACTGAGTACCTCTCTCACGACTTGGATGTGGTCCATCGTGTTATACCCACTGCGAAATCCAGCTTACTCTCTGCGTTGGGCAGAATCAAGATGGTTTTGAAGGTGCATTTTATTTTGCGCCTGTACGGTAATCCACCACTGCACTGCATCATTTGTCTAAAAACCTAATTAAATTATGCGAATATTCTTTTGATTGACTTATGTTTTGCATAATCTATTACAGTAAAACTCGTTTAATACGTATTTGAGGGGACCGACTCATTGCTTCGTTATAAGCGTGACTACGTTATATACGAGAAACATGGTTTTTGGCCTATACATCCCATATAACACGTATACACATACAGTAAAAGCTGTGCTATCCGGGTATTTAGAACCGGCCACCCTTAGATATCGGCAATTACACAAATACAGTTCATTTTGTATTTATTTTTCTATTTTTATGAATTTTTGTGTGAATTGTATGTGTGTAATACCACAACTTCCACTTTAAAATTTCTTAAAATATAAGATGTATATATAGGTATTACGTATTTACTCCGTATACTTCTGTGGTTGCCGAGTAAGCATGGTGTTTTTGGTTACGTAAATTGCATTGTCTGGATGTTTTGGTGTACTTCTACAATTTCCAGTTTTATCGCTTTTTATTATTTAAAAAATTACCCATTCATTGAATATGGCATCAAAAGCAAGGAACAGGAGAGAAGAGGTTGGTTTAACGCTAACACAAAAGCTGGAGCTGATAAAACGAATTGAAAAAGGAAAAAATACGGCAGCCATAGCAAAAGAATTCAAAATCGGATCTTCCACGCTCTACGATATCAAGGCTCATAAGGCTAAATTAATGAAATTTGTGTCATCTTCTGAGACAAGTAAATCAATTAATAAACATCATACGCTTCATAAGCCAAAAATGGAGGAACTGGATAAAATATTATATGACTGGTTTTCACAGAAATGTTCAGAAGAATAAAATAATTTCGTTCTTTTCTAATAGAGTAAATAAAGATAAATAATAAAGATAAATAAGAAAGATATAATCCAATAAATTCAATTTTGGGAACAGGTTCACTGCCGTAATCCCCAATCTTCCCAGTCGCCCTAAACTTTTCAATAGTCTTTTTGTTTTGTATGTAAGCGTAGCAACGTATTAAATAAGAATGGGTAAATAGTGTCTATATCTAACTACGTGTGGAAGAATTAAAATGGAGAATGCAAACCTCATGCATAGTTATGTTTGGAGAGTACGATAGTGAACCTAAGCCCAATTTTGTTTGGTTAATGCTAAATTTGCGATGTCAAAATCGAAAATCGCTCCCCTAACCGGATATTTCTCCTAATCGGCTTTCCACAATCCCCAAGATAGTCGGATAACACAGCTTTTACTGTATTTGCAGTGAGTCGACTTCAATGCCGTACTTACATATATATCAACTTCGCGGCATGTAAAATGTTCGACTGCTATTACATACGATTTTTTAAATGGTCGATTAATATTATTATTATTATGGTCATTAATTTACATAAACATTTCACATTTTTAATATCAATTTAAAAACAAAGGGAGCGTGGAAATTCGTATGGAAGGGGTAGATGGAGGACGGGGACCTCTACGAACAAGTGTGCGGTAAACAGGTGGAAACTATTCATTACTTATCGCTCTGCTCGCCAAAATTCATTATATATGGGGCATTTTTTGCCACGGGACCACACATATGTTCGTTACAGCCGAGAATTCGTAAAATGCGTGTTCGTTACATCCGAGAAATTTAACCAATGCCCTTATGAAGAAGTTCAAGGGACCGAGACATTTCTTCGTTATAGCCGAGATTTCGTTTTAGGCGTGATCGTTATAAACGAGTTTTACTGTATATAATTGTCAGTGACAATAAACTTGCTGTACAATGTTGTGCCTCATACATATTTAATTATCCCTTTAAGACCAAATGAATACTATGCAAAAAAATTGTTACATGTTGTGGCCTAGATCCTGAATCATAAATACAAAATATTCCGAATTTGATTTTTTTTGTGAAAACTGTAACCATATAAATAGCATTCTGGATTGTTGAAACATTTATATGAATGGCTCTTGCTTCGTAACCTGCAACATAAAATGTTTATACAGAAGTTTTTCACCAAAATAATAGAAATGTAAGTAAATTGTTGCTCATGCAATACCACCTTACAAAAATGCCATTTTGGTGCTGATCAGAGATTGTTTTCAGTGTTTCTAGTTGATGTCAAGAGATACCGTATATACTCGTGTATAGTACGAGTTTTTACGACCAAATTTTTATTGCAAAAATTGGGGATCGTACAATACACGAGTAATGCATTTGAGGATTTAAAATTCATGTATCTTCACTGGCATTTTCGGTGAAGTTATGCCACCCGCACGCATTCTAATGGTAGGCTAACCTTAACAGTGAGGTCCTTTATCGTTGTTATGTTGCTTCGTGAAAAGTAGAATCTTTTTCATATATACAGCTTCAAATTCACAAATACTTTATATCAGTGAAGATTTACGGGCACTTCCTTTCTTGAATTTTATGTATGTACATCTTTGTTTCCGTCTTTTTACAAGGGATTAATTGGAACGAGTTGGACTAAAAGTATCGTAGACGGCGTAACTTCATGGAATTTCGACATCTTGGAAAAAGAAATTACTTTGTAATATTCAACAGTCTTTATTGTTTCTTCAATCGCACACCGACCGATTTCCACTACAAAGTCATTCTAAAGGTGTTACGTCGGTTAGTAACACCATTAGAATGATTTTGTAGTGGAAACCGGTCGGTGTGTGATTGAAGAAACAATAAAGACGGCGGAATATTACAAAGTAATTTCTTTTTATCCGTTATCCCTACCTATTAAGTAGTTGGATTACGTACGCCGAACGTAATCCAGGCGTTCTAGAATTGAAACGATTTTATTTCATCTTGTGCAATCATGATTCATATCACTTTTTATTAAATGTTTTAGGGGTAAGATACTTAACTTACCCGAACTTTAGTGTACTCGCAAGAAATAATATTTACGACATTTACGGTCTATTCTATTGTGGTGTGGAAAATCAAGGTCATTCGATATATCTCGCTCGTAACCATCGAGCTATCAAAACGAAATATATCGACCCTGGTGGAAAGCTGGGGTCGAACTATAAACGAGATATATGAAAAAATCAGGTTTGTTCACCAAAAAATCAGGGGTCGTACTATATATGGAGTCGGCATATACACGAGTATATACGGTATTTATATTTTTTTAAATTACTTTAATCATTTTTGATGGATTGGATCTAATATATAAAATATATGTATGTCAGTGATTTTTAAATCAAATCGAAAAATAATTCATATAGTACGTGATGCTAAATGGCCACATCGTCTGGAGCTAAACTGACAATGAGATAAATCCTCAAAATAATAATTTAAATCAGATTTGGTTTATATTGTCATAAAATATTTTAATAACGTCGAAATAAATAGCCATAGACTTAAAATATCCTGTCTTTTTCGATATTAATTTCCTTCCTCAAAAACCATCAAATCTCCCGCCTGTGTAACCCATTGGATTTTAGTTAGGAGAATTTCCAGAAGAGACCACCACTAGACGGAGAGACACTTATGACCTCTATTGTTGAAAATTAGAACTTTCTCAATATAATTTTATTCTTTAATAATAAAATCCACTTTTAATAGAATTAATCTCAATGTTTAGAGATTGTAAATTACTTCAAATATGCTATATGCTTGGCAATTGAGTACACCTTCGAAAACTTTTATGCTGACTTTCTCATACATGCGTGCAACCGGCGGAAGTCGCTTAGCACCTCTGCGCATGCGGCCTTGAGGTTTCGAACTCTAGCCATCTTTACAGGGGGTGATTGTTTGCTTGTAGATTTTTACGAATTCTCCCATTCATGTCAGAGCCACAGTCAGCTCTTTTACTACGCAAGCAGTTAGCAGGTATGTTAATAATATTAATTGTGCATTTTTTTATTTCGTAACTTACTTAGTAACAGAGTAATAAGCTTTTATAAATGACAAGGAACATCGACCTCGTCCAGTCAAGTGATAGCTTCTTTGTCAAGAGCAGCTGATTCATTCAGCTCTATCCGATAATACATGCTCTTACTTTAATTTTTTAATAAAGTCTTTATATTTTCTAGTCAATTTCCAGGGAAAATATTGCAATTTTAAGCTTTCTAAATTTCGACAATGGCCCTGAAAAAAACTTATCCAAAATGAAATTGATTTCGATAGGCGGCTCATAATTTCACCTAAGTGATTAATTATTGTTATATAGAGCACAAGTCATTTTTAAATTTTAATCCTAGAGTAGGCTGTGCATTTCGGTTCCAATAAATCGTTCTTTACGTCAATTTATTACAGAACTGAACAAGAACCCGGTCGAAGGGTTCTCAGCTGGTTTGATCGACGACAATGACATATACAGATGGGAAGTGCTTATTATTGGTCCACCAGATACCTTGTAGTAAGTATTTTAAGTTATTTTATTTCTAAATATTTTTTTTATTACAACTTTTATTGTTTTTCATTTTTTTATAGCGAGGGAGGCTTTTTCAAAGCCCACTTATATTTTCCCAAAGAATACCCTCTACGGCCTCCCAGGATGAAGTTCATAACGGAAATATGGCATCCAAATAGTAAGTATGAATTTTGTTCCTCTTGTGACTCAACTTCCCCGAAATTTTTCCTCAAGAAATTGTTCCATTGAAGCGTGTGTGCTGAATATGATTATGAATGATTAATATTATATTACCTGCGTAATAATTAATTGTTTGAGAATTATTTCGTTTTCTGTAGTTATCAGTCGTAGAAATTTTTTGATCTCATGGTAATTTTTTTTTAAAGTAGTTAATACGGCGTGTCATAGGACGATTTGTGAATACAGCATGACGTAGAGCAAGTTTGAAGGCAAGTTGCGTTTACTCTGTTAAGCCTGTTTATATGAGTAGTCAAAGGTTTATTTAGTAGGAATTAAAACTTAAACGCTACAATTGACGATTTAATATGGTTATTAGGTGGTGTTAATTTTATAGTGTAAACGAAAAATACATTACTTAAGTTTTATAATTTGATAGCTGTACTCAGTAATTTTTAGCTTTTATCGTTTCTGATGAACTTCTTAAAGAATTTAAAATTTCATGTTCAATGCCATATTTTTAACATTAGAATTTTGGAGGAAAAATTTTTAATTGATAGAAGCAACATCCATCCTCAATACATCATTGTATAGCTACTTATTAGGTCTTAGAGAAATTGAGTGTGACCTTAACATCTTTAAGAATATTATTTTTCAGATAATACCATCAATTCTATATCTTAAAATTGTCTTTTTATGCTATTAATAGTTGATAAGAATGGGGATGTGTGCATCTCCATCTTGCACGAGCCTGGTGATGACAAGTGGGGATATGAGAAGGCATCTGAGCGATGGCTACCAGTTCACACTGTAGAGACCATATTAATCTCGGTGATTTCGATGCTGGCCGATCCAAATGATGAAAGCCCAGCTAATGTCGATGCTGCTGTAAGTATTTCATTTATCTTTCTTCTCTGTAACGTTTTTGCTATATAGAATGTATACAGCTATTTTAAATGGATTCTTCCTCAAAATTTCAACTGTAACGAGCTCTCATGTTTCACTTTATTTCCAAAATCTGGCCAATAAACCCAAGTTCTCATTTACTTTTCAAATTCTTAGTGTGTTTCAGTTTTTCATCTTTATGTGCTTGAACATTTATACTCGGTTGAGCAGATAAGAAATAAAATTATTTGTTTATAGTCTGTGGCATACTCTACCCATGCATGTTAGGACCACATTTGTGACAGAATCAAGACGTATTTAGGCAGCTGAAACGAAATGGAGTACCATAATCTCATCTGTAATGGACAGTTTTTATTATTAATATGTATTTATATGTGGAAAGCATTTAATGGCGCAAGTTGGAGACTGCCTAGTCATTTAAATGTAAGGAAGTATGTCTGATCAAGCCTTGGGTTCAAGTGTGTTAATATGTTATACCTTAGAAGCACCATATGCTGAATTTTAGAATGTCCCCTATTTAACATAATAGGGTTGATCATGAATATATGCAGTGTAGCTTAATGGACACTTATGCGGTTTACCCCCACACATAAAATGACTATCAGGAAATGTGCTGAACAATCCTATTTTGTTTTATGTTCATGAAACGTCAACACAAGTTATAAATACAGTATAAATATATTTGAAGGATATTTTTCTGAAAACCTTTCAACCAATCCAACCCAACTCCACTTAATTTAGTAAACCATAGTTTCCTTTGCACATAACAAAAGAGTAGCGTAAAACCTAGTCATTACTTGAGGGGGGAGGTTAGAGTCCTGCACAGCAGATCATTTGGAATTAATTACGCGCTTTAAAAATCACATGAGTCACACTGGTCCATAAGGTTTCACGGGCTGGGCCTACAATTACATCGTACAGGCCGAGCCTAGTAAATCAGGTCCATGCAGAGCTCTAGGGGGGGATAAACTGCATAAGTGCCCTTTACTACAATATTATAAGGTAATTAAAATTTAATGAACAGCTAGCTTATTGTTTCCACTTGATAATATTTAGGTTTGGAGCTGGTGGCTGTAAATTTTTGCTTGAATTTAACCTTTGCATGCAATTGAGAAACTAGGTATCTCCAATAGCAATAAAAGATTGGGAAAACCAGGTGTGCATTTTTGCAATAGAGCAGCATTCATCATTGGTATTGCTTTTGTAGATTCTAAAAAAAGGAAAGAAAATAAATAATATTTTAGATTTACTTTAGACCATTAAATTAATAAAAGGTATAAAGTAATTTTTCATTAATAATTTGTAACAAAATTTTAGCACCCCATATGGTACTCTTTAGCTTAATTTAAAATATTGAAATTTTGTGATTTGTTAAAAGGACTGGTGACTTCTAAGGTGTATTTCTGCTTGTTGAGAAAATTGTTAGAGAATTTTATGTACAACGTATTTACTATACTGCGTTTCCAGAGATCGTACGGGTGAGGCGTGTCTACGGTTAGACTTGTAGGGTGAGGGAGAGAAAGTGTCAGCCAATAAGAGGTCTTAAATTTCCCACGCCTTTCAAAAATTCTTGATGAGCGCTGATGACACGATTGCTCTCAGAACTTCACTCGTCCACAGCTGCTGTTGAAATGAGCGAAATTCGAAATGTGGCAACATTGGGTCGTGGACTAAGCGAAATAACCCAAATGTGGACGGAATACTGCGAATCTGACCCGTACGACTTCGGGAAACGCACTATAAGGTCGCTTAAATAAGTTGCCTTTTATGCTAACATTTACTCTGTGGTCTTATACAAATACAGTTACAAGAATGTTTTAATTCGACAACTATATTTTCATGTTTTCTTAATGCAAACTTTTTATGGTACTTTATCATACAGTTTGTTAAATAAAATATCAGTTATGTGTTTATCTATGTATTTATCTTTGTGACTGTTTAAATGTTGATTAACCCTGACTAAAAATGGGGACAGTAGAAGACAGAACAGAATGCAACTCTTATGAACTAAACTCAACCTACAGCTAACACAATCATCAGGGTGATTTTCAGTCTTCCCCGCATTTTCAATCCAGAGGCATGGAAGCCATGGTTTGAGACTCTATAATAAAAAGGCAATGAAAATGAATACGAAAAATTTAGTTTTTAGGATTTTTTTCTTTTTTATGATACTATTTAATCTTTAATGTAATTTTCAGTGTGAACTGTAACTGACCTGCAGAAGCATCTTCAACCCTTTATGCATCCTTGGTAGTGCAAATAGCTGCACACAACTTCTTTTCTTGTGCTTTCCTTCTTGTCCTTCCAAATATGTCCTGTGAAGTTTTTCTGAAAATCCTATCTATTTAATATTTTGCCAAAATGTGATCGTTATGCATTACATGTAATTAAAAAGTGTCCTAGTTTTATGCTTAAGGTATATTAACGACAAGGCATACATAAACAATAATGCTCAATACATTTGAATTACTTCCCTTATTTTTCAGCTTACATGTTAACTCAAAAATTGGGAAGGAGGGATTACATGCATAATTTAAAAAAATGATTTTGTCAATACTAAGACTAGTATAGATTTGAACAAGGTGAAAATGTTAAAGCAAACAATTTATTAAAGCTCATATTGTTATCTCCTGCTGTATGAGTATGAATGCACCATGCTGAATTAAAGATAGAGTAATCATGTTGGGACAAAGATTTTTTCTCTTCGTAACTGTAGGAGGTAAAAATACCCAATGAGAAAAATTATGCAAGTAAATATGGTACATAAATTTCCAGTAGTTTATCAAGCTACTTGAAAAACTTTCAAATACTTATTCACTTGCTCAGTTTAAATGTTTAGCACCAGAACTAGAGGCATGTATTACACAACTATGGTCCTTTTCAAATGACTTGGCAGATGAGGGGGAGGTACATAGAAGAGAAAGTGGATGGGGGGGTGAGGCACTGAGCGAACCAATAGGAAAGAAGGAGGGGGAGTCTAAACGTTCTAGAGCTCACTCTTTATCAGGACTCTGTAGTGGTGACATCATGTCTGAGTGTGCTATGTTGCCACGTGCTTGTTATAGTGCAGTTAAAGTTGTTTTTATCTCAGATAGAGTATTTTAGTATATAGTGGCAAAATTCACTTGTTTGATTAAGCACTCGTGGTTCATGTGTGATATAATAAAAATATTTCCATTCACAAATTCCCTTTAAATGCCTGCCAAACGTTACGTGTTCTGGTGTAGAGTTGGCATCGTCTAGCTTGAGCTTTCTGCTAGGGGGCACTACCCCCACCTCCTGGCAGCAGAGAGAGACGAGCAGTCCCGAGTGCGGCCGAAATCTCACTCGACAACTCATTTGAAAACGACCATGCATAGCCATTCTGGGCTCATGAGATGCAAATGGAACTAGGAGAAATTCACTTTGCTTTTCAACTAGCCAACTTTTAGCACTGCTCAGTTGAATTCCTGTGTCTGTGGTATTGCAATCACATCCAAAAATATTTGACATCCCCTTTTCCAGTGGCGTAGCAAACTCTTATGAGGCCCATGCAAAATTCAATTTTGGGGCTCCTGTCATTAATCTTATCATGAAAGATATAAGATGTTAGGGGCATTTTGGTGCCCACTTTGGCTGAGGGCCCCGGTGAATTGCACTGGTTTGCTACATGTACATCATGACTCTGCCATTTTGTATATAATTGCTTTTTAAGTGTAAAAGCTGTGAAATTATCTTTCCAACTTTTAAAAAATTCAGGTCTTTTAATCTACTCATACAGGTGAAATTTTGCTCGACTTTTCTGATGTGTACTTTGTGCATATGTCAGCAGATTATATGTAGCAGTTATTGGTGGTGCAAATTGGTCGCTTTTGCTTAAAGTTGATTTTCCACCCAAATAGCTATTAAAGAAAACCATTTTGTGAGAATAAGAAAATCTAATGCTATCCTTTTTACGTGCACTTAATATTATGAACAGATAGTCACTCATTCAATACTTGGCCCTATGCACTGATTTTTAACATAATTGTTTTGACTAAATGAAACCAGTGTGCAATATATCCTATACTAGTTGAGGATAATTTTTACTTTTAAGCTGCATATGAATAAAAAATAAAGGTAAATCTTATTTTATTGCCCAGGGTTGTTACAGGTTATGCATGGTTTAATGTGATTCTGTGATTTGATGTATTTATATCTAACTGGTTTAATTCTTCTGATACCTTTTTAATGCTTGGTTTTTTACAGTGGTATTGTATGATGAATTTCCTGCTAAAAATGTTTAAATCTTATGTAGTTTTACAATTATTGCAATTGATTTTTTGTCATTTAATTATTTTTACAGAAAGAATGGAGGGAAAACTACACGGATTTCAAAAGAAAAGTTGCCCGATGTGTTAGGAAAAGTCAAGAAGAGTGTTTGTAGGAATAATATGTGTGGATTAAAGGGAGTTCAAGGTTAGTTGACACATGCATTGGTTTTTTTAAATTAATATAAGAACACTTTTCCTTTTTTCCTTTCTCGTTTTTTCTTAAACAGCTTTTTAAACAATGTAATTCTGATTACTTTAAGAGAATAATTGTAGTTACCTTTTTACTGAATCTATGAATAAGTCAAAACTTGTCATATTAATTGTTTATTTTCTATCTTGTTGCCTTTAATGTTGTTCTTTTCTATGCATTATTTTTGTGATTTATGCAATCAGAATACTTCAGCCATTCATTGCAGTTAATAATTGATTATGGCCTCTAGCATATACGTTGCTCTAATTTTTTCTTTATAATACTTTTTCTAACTTAATATATACACACACATATATATAAATATATATATACACTCACAAACACACAAACATATATATATATATGGCAATTCCATTCCTAATCGCCTAGTTGAAGAATATGTGGTTGCTCGACCCTCTTCAATTTCGTTCAAAATCGGCTCAATTGAAGCTAATGTCAGTACTAGTGACGTCTTAAAATATTTTTGAGATATATCAAATATTTCGGCAGATACGGAAGCTCCCGTTTTCGATATTTTCATAAATATGCTGTTTGCAGGGCTCCATAAAACACGCTGCGGGTGCCACAGTTATTGTCCGATCGTGCTGATTTAAAGTTCAATGGAAAATGCACACACGAATCTATGAGAATATATACCGGAAATTTATTAGACTACTTAAAAGAGTGTTACGCAATGCAGTCCAATGATAGCAACTTTTCGTCAGTTCAGGTGAAAAAGTACGGCCCTGGATTGGACACCTTTTGTCGCACACCAATGGCACCGTATGAGGTGATGGACACCTATCCATCTAACGTGCTGGCAACGTAAAGTTGGCCTCAGTAGTATGCAAGGTATCGAAGCGATGCCTTCAAAGTGACGATCTGGGAAAAGTACGTCAAATTGGTCGTCCAAAAAATACATGTTGCCGTCGTTACCCATACGTCTGTCTCAGCTCAGAAGAAAGCAAACACCTTGCCCTTTCAGAGGCAAAAATAAATACTTTGGGTCGTGAGCGCAACATAGGATTACGCACTTCTGTTTGGAGCGCTGCGCGTGCTCACCCGTGGCCGTATTTCAAACTGCACGCCATGGCGTGGATCGCCATTACAATGTGTAACAAAAATGCATACTCTTGGAACACAATGGAATATTTTGTAACTCAGAAAGGCATGTACGACAGGCCAAATGTATTTTTAAACAAGTGCGTCACGACCGGTACCATTACCGCATACAGGAGTTCCTCCAAGGTCAGTGTCTCATCCATGCATAGGGGTTAACATATCAGTACCACACTGACAAGTGAACTGTGTGTATCAGGGTGTATAATCATCGTTTGTGTTGCGCTCTGGTGTTTTGTTTTCCCCTCGTTTTCTAGTGAGAGCGTCCAATTTGGCTGTGATGAAATGGAGCGATGCTCTGTTGGGATCCACATCCAAGAAGACTGTAACAAGTTACGTTTCTTGTATTCTTCTGTGATCTGCGATATAAGTGAAGTATGTCTCAGTGAGGCACAACACGCTGCCCTCCGTCTCCGGGTGTAGACTGCCATAAAAACAATATGTACATATAAGGAAAAGTATGTTGACAAATACTTCGATCTGTTTGGTTCAGAGTATGCTTATCCCTCCCAATCACATTTGGTTGCTGTGAAATCCAGGCTAAGGGAAATCACGCTGACGTTACATGAGAATTACCCCCACGTTCATCTTATTCTGGGACAAGCGTTATGCAGGCGCTGTTGGCAGGCACTGCCCCAGCAGCAGCAAGTCAGCACTGAGGAAAATATTGAAGACTCACCTGCTGTTCAAGCAAGCTGTCCAGAGCAAGAGGATTCTCCAGAGGCAATCCAAGACTGTGTGCAGAAAGTTTGCTGTGCACTCCAAATGTCACCTGTTGCAATTAGTAGGCTGAGTTGCAGGAAAAGGGCAGGAGCTCTCAAGCGAAAGGTGAAGTGAATAGAAGAACGTGTAAAAAGAAAAACTAGCATTGGGTACAGATTCAGCCTGGAGGAATTTGAAGATGAGGAAGAACGTGGGAAAGGGGATGATCTTTGCGCGGATTACGATCATCTCATATCCGAATTGAAAATTAAGTTTCTCTCAGCAAATACAACTCAAGAAAAAGTTCATATTATCAGTTTGACTCCACAATCTTCGTCGATACAAAAAACTTCTGGAGATGAACGTGAGTGAATATTTAGTAAAATTAACTCGTAGACTTGTTAGCGAGCAGGAAGTCCTACCGATAGTGTTATCTAGACAAGAGACGAATACAGTAACGGAAGAAGTTACTCAAAAGGTGAGGGAATTTTTTGAAGATGGTGAGATGTCTCGGCATTTCCCTGGAATAAAAGACTGTATGAGTATTAACACCAAAAATGATGTTTAAAATTCAAAGATGTTTTTTGTACTATTGGTTGATGTATTACTTTGTATTGTGCGTGTCGGGTCTGTTCGGTCACGTGATGGTTGGCTGCATTACCGCAGGCGCTGCCATCATGTTGAACGGTTCCCAGTTCGAAAAGACTCTTACCCTGTTAAAACCGTCATAAGTTTTGTTTAAAATAAGTGCAAAATCGTAAGTTCTTTAATTGTGTTGAACAACTTCTTATTCCTCGAGTCTCAACCCATCGAAACCATACAAGATAAAGTGTGATTTGAAAACAACACATACTCATCTTTACAGTGAGCATGATTAATGTCAATTGTACATTTCTTTGTTACTATGCTCTCAATGTTAATTGTATTTCTTGTGCTATTATGTTCTCAATGCTATTCGCGTATTTCATATATGTTGTGTTATTAGTTGCATACTTCGGTTGAACGATCCTGTGATTTAGAATACAGCGCCACGATTTCAATTTTATACAGTCCACTAATTCCCTATAAACAAACATTTTTGGTCTTTCGGGCCGGATCGTTCAACTTGAGGCCGAAGCTAAAGCGACTACATGTGAATAGCCATCGGCAGTAATAAATCGTTCCTCCGGGTGAGGCTAACTGTGTTCCCGGAAGGCGAAAACCCACTTACTCACCAAGCCACCGACGAAGAGAATGGAGGAGAGACATTGTAGCAGTATGCCGTTTCGGTGGACATGGTAGCACTTTGCAGTCTCGGCACACATCGTAGCATCATAAGAACTGAGATCTTATGTCACAAGGTCAGATCTTTTTTTTTTTTTTTTTATCCCTTTCACATTCACTTTATCAAATATTAACCTGAGATGGATTGTAACGTAAAAAGGGAACTTATAAAAAAGAGGGCATGAATTAAGTCCAAATTAACACAGACTCAAACATATGTAGATTCATCGCAGGCAGGCGATAATCTCGCGAGTTTACAATTAAGATACGAGAAATTTCGCGAAATATGGGATGCCTATGATGAGGTACAATTAAGATTAGAAATGGAGGATGATGAAGATCATTCATCCGACAGGTTGGAATTTGAGGATCGTTATTTTTTGCTAGGAGGCAAAATTGCGTCTTTTAAATGTCGCGACGGAAATAAAACAAGAAACATCTGTTCTATCTAGTAAGTCAAGCACTTCAAAGACATCTAGGCAAAGCATGTCACCCGACATCAGTGAGATTAAACTTCCATGTATATCTCTTCCTAATTTTAATGGTGAATTGTCCACATGGGGTCAATTTAAGGACACTTTTGATAGTTTAGTAGTGAACAATCAATCGCTATCAGAAATCCAAAGATTCTATTACTTGCTATCCGTATTGAAAGGTCAACCAAAAGGGCTAATTCAAAACCTACCGGTGACCGCAGCGAATTTCACAGTTGCATACAACATAATCTGTGAACGCTATAATAACAAGAGGTTAATCGCTATGCAGCATGTAAAGTCTCTGCTCATGCTACCTGATGTGCAGAGGAATTCAGAAACCAACTTCAGGCATTTAATTAATCAAGTTGTAAGTAACAAGGATGCCTTGAAGGCATTAGATATACAAATTTCTCGTGACAAAATGTTGATATCGCAATTAATTTTGGATCGCGTAGACAAGAAAACAAGAACGGAGTTTGAATCCCGTTTCGATAGAAACGCTTTCCCCACGTTAGAGGAATTAATACAATTCCTGGAGGTGAAATGTCAGACACTGCAGTTGGTGCAACCTGATAAGCCACAAGTTATTCATGAGCCTGCAAACAAACAAAAAGGTGATCATAAGGGTCAAAGCCAGACCAGACGCAGTTACTTAAATACCGTTAATTCATGAGTAATCTGCAGTGAACCTCATGCCTTATTTAAATGCTCAAAGTTCATTTCATTACCCATTAAAGAACGTAATGAAATAATCACGCGTGATAACTTGTGCAACAATTGTTTAAGGGGAAATCATCGCATCCGCCTGTAAATCACACTATCAATGTTTTAAATGTCAACAACGACATCACACCCTGTTACATTATGAGAGGGACAACAATTCATTTTCATCCCCTGCCAAGAGGAACGATGGAGTCAGTGGCCCAGCAAATAGTCACCAAGACTCAACCCAACCCACTATGTCTTGTCACACATTAAGGAGACAGTCAGGATTTCATGTTTTGTTAAGCACTGCGGTAATCCAAGTAAGGAATAAACAAGGGCAGTGGCAGAACGTTCGAGCTTTACTCAATAGCAGATCCCAGGTACATTTCATAACAGAAAATTGTCCACAATTACTAGGAGTTAGGCGGAAGAAAATGTTCACCCCACTCCAAGGTTTCAACGAGATATCCTCAGAAACTACTCATAGCGTGGACTTGGAAATAAAGTCACGCACGAGCGAGTACAAGGCCCACGTAACCTGCACCATACTCCCGAAAATTACAGGCAATGTACCAGCAACTCACATCGATAGTCGAGATTGGGAACTACCGACAGACTTGCCACTTGCGGATCCAGGTTATCACACCCCACAGAGGATAGATGTTTTGATAGGAGCACAGCTGTTCTGGCAGATCTTATTACCAGGCCAGAGATTAAGACGGGGCCCGTATCCAGTGTTACAAAACACAAAATTAGGCTGGGTTTTAAGCGGTGAGTGTAATTCAGCACGAGATGACAAGAAACAGAGTCGTCATAGGAGCCTGATTCTCACTAATAACGTCACCTTAGAACAGCAACTGCAAAGGTTCTGGGATGTGGAAGAATTAAACCAAATGGTGTACTCTTGTGAGGAGAAACTTTGTGAACAACACTTCACGCAGAACACGACGCGAGACCAGACAGGTCGCTTCGTGGTGAAATGATTCATTGGGTGATGCAAGGCAGGCAGCATTAGCTAGATTTGTTCATATTGAGAACAGACTAGCTCATAATAACAAATTAAGGAAGCAATACGTTGATTTCATGCAAGAATACGAGGAACTAGGCCACATGAGAGTGGACGAGGAAGGTGATAAGGCTAGCTATTTCCTACCACATCATCCAGTGTTCAAAGAATCCAGTTCCACAACTAAGATGCGTGTAGTCTTTGACGCATCCAATCCTACTACCAACGGTAAATCACTAAACGATATTCTTATGGTAGGGCCTACCATACAGCACAATTTATGTTCCATTATCAGAAGGTTCAGGACCCATCAAATAGCTTTAATGGCAGACATTACTAAAATGTATCGCCAAGTACTCATGCACCCAGATGACCAGAAACTTCAGAAGATATTCTGGCGTAGCAGTCCTGATGAACCCATTCGACAATATCGACTCACAACCGTAACCTATGGAACAGTGCCAGCATCCTTTTTGGCATCAAGATGCCTCAAGGCGTTAGCATTCGAAGAGCAAAACCAATTCCCTAGAGCGTCAGAAATACTACTAAGAGATTTCTATGTCGACGACGGTATCACAGGAGCCGACAACCAAGAAGAAGCTGTCCAACTCCAGAAGGCTTTGCAGCAACTACTCCAACTAGGCAGTTTCCAGCTCAGAAAGTGGTGTAGTAATAGTAATGAAGTTCTCAAAAACATTCCTGTTGAATTAAGGGAGATGCAATGTTCTTTAGAAGCAAGTGATAGCATTTTCATGCAAAGATTGTGGCAGGAAAGGCTCAACTGGAATGACAAGTTACCTTCAAATCTCCTGCAAGAGTGGGAGTCAATAAGCAAACAAATTCCGTTAGTAAACCACATCAAAATCAATCGATGTGTCTTAGTTCCTGGAAAAAGGGTGATCATTGATTTGCATGGATTTTTGGATGCGTCGGAAAAGGCTTATGGGGCTTCTATTTATCTACACTCAGAGAACGAGAACAAAGAAACAGCAGTGCATTTGTTGTGCTCAAAATCCAGAGTAGCACCAATTAAAGGAATATCTCTTCCGAGACTTGAATTGTGCGGCGCACTACTCCTTTCAAGATTGGCAAAAGGGGTCGAACAGATTCTCAATTTAAATATAAATAATATGTATTTTTAGACCGATTCTACAGTGACACTAGCGTGGATCTCTGGATGCCCAACTAAGTGGAAAACGTTTATTGCCAATCGTGTTTCTGAAATACAAGAAAACACCGCACCTCAAAATTGGAGACGTGCGATCAGCTGATAACCCAGCTGACCTATTAACCTGAGGAATCCCAGCGGAAAACTTGAAAACAAGCTCTTTATGGTGGGCGGGTCCAAAATGGTTGAAACAGGTTGCCTCAGAATGGATATCATCAGCAGACGGAGCAGTCTCAGAACCAAATCCAGAGGAAATGGAAAGAGTAATTACACTCATTGCGCGCAAACAGCAGGTGGAATTCATCCACGATTTCTCAAGCTTTAAGAAACTTCTAAGAGTAATGGCATATTGCCTTAGGTTTATGGCAAGTTGTAAGGGAAAGCCAAGCGCGTCTTCCATCACATTAACCACACACGAATTGCACGAGTCCACATGTAGGCTCATCAGAATCGCGCAAAGGGAAATCTATCATTCAGAGTTAGTTGCATTACAAAACGGCTTTAATATAGGCAACCAAGGCTATGTGAAATCGCTAAATCCATTTCTGGATGGCCAAGGCATTCTTCGAGTAAGAGGACGACTCCACAAATCAACTCTTGCATTCAATTCGAAGCACCCAATTATTCTACCGCCGAACCATCATATCACAACCTTATTAGTATCTCATGAGCATCGACGCTTATTACATGCTGGCACTCAGCTGCTTATATCTTTTCTCAGGGAAATTTATTGGATTCCTCGAATACGACAGGTGGTCAAATCAATCATTCATTCATGCATTACTTGTTTTAAATTAAAGGCAGCCACGGCTCAGCAACTAATGGGCAACTTACCCATTTCCAGAGTACAGCCAAGCCGGCCATTTTTCAACACGGGTTGACTATGCAGGCCCGGTGTACATCAAACAAGGAAATAGGCAATCCAAAACGAAAGTGAAGGCCTACATAGCAGTTTTTATTTGTTTAGCCACAAGGGCAATACATTTAGAGTTAGTCAGCGATTTATCCACTGAAGCATACTTCGCAGATTCATATCGAGAAGAGGAAGGTGTGGTCATCTTCACAGTGACAACAGCCTGAACTTTGTAGGAGCTGAACACAAGCTAAAGGAACTTCGTAAAATATTTAATAGTGAGAAACATATTAAAAGGGTAGAGGAATTCACGATTCATGAAGGATGCCAATGGCATTTCATTCCTCCTAGTTCTCCACATCAAGGGGGAATATGGGAAGCAGGGGTAAAGTCCATGAAACATCACCTGCGAAAGACAATGAGAAATGCCTCATTAACCTTTGAGGAAATGACTACCCTTCTTACGCAAATAGAGGCCTGCCTGAATTCGCGCCCTCTCGTTCCTTCATCTGATGATCCATCTGACTTAACTTTCCTTACTCCTGGTCACTTTCTAATTGGTGGACCTCTAACCTCATTACCCGAACCTGATCTTTGTGACGTAGTTTCTCACAGACTCAGCAAATGGCAACGTGTGCAGCAAATACTTCAGCAGTTGTGGAAATCCTGGGCCAGGGATTATTTACATTCCCTACAGCAGTGTCGCAGGTGGACGGAGACCTGCCAAAATCTACGGGAGGGAGATCTAGTGCTCATCAAGGAGGGCAACATCGTGCAGTGCCATCGTGGAACCAACCCACCCATGGAGCGATGGACTTATACGGGTTGTTACCTTGAGGACACTCAACGGGTTGATAAAATGACCCTTCCAAAAACTATGTCCATTTCCAAAGGATACCCAGGGCTTTGAGTAATTTAAAAAGGGGCCGTACCCTTTTTGGTGGGTGGCATGTTTAAAATTCAAAGATGTTTTTTGTACTATTGGTTGATGTATTACTTTGTATTGTGTGTGTCGGGTCTGTTCGGTCACGTGATGGTTGGCTGCATTACCACAGGTGCTGCCATCGTGTTGAACAGTTCCCAGTTCGAAAAGACTCTTACCCGGGGCGGACACGTTATATGGAGCTCCTATCCTGTTAAAACCGTCATATGTTAAAACCGTCATAATTTTTGTTTAAAATAAGTGCAAAATCATAAGTTCTTTAATTGTGTTGAACAACTTTTTATTACTCGAGTCTCAACCCATCGAAACCAAACAAGATAAAGTGTGATTTGAAAACAACACGTACTCATCTTTACAGTGAGCATGATTAATGTGAATTGTACATTTCTTTGTTACTATGCTCTCAATGTTAATTGTATTTCTTGTGCTATTATGTTCTCAATGCTATTTGCGTATTTCATATAAGTGCCTCATGTTGTGTTATTAGTTGCATACTTCGGTTGAACGATCCTGTGATTTAGAATACAGCGCCACGATTTCAATTTTATACAGTCCACTAATTCCCTATAATCAAACAAATGGAAAGGAAAAAAATCAAAAGCGCCTTCTATTGGGAAATCTCCGGGAATTGTATGCAGAATTTAGAAGACAAAATCCAAATTTGAAGGTCGGATTTAGTAAATTTGCTACTTTGCGTCCCAAGTACTGCGTGCTGGCCGGATCACCAGGCACACGTACCGTGTGTGCACACAGCACCAGAACATGAAACTCATGATTGGGGCATGTGAGGCAATGTGGAATTACAATGATTACCTTCAAGCAATGGTATGTGATATTACGTCTGAAAACTGCATGCTAGAAGACTGAAATTGTGAGATGTGTCCGGGTGAAGACGGTGTTAGGTTGCTCTTCCCCACAGGGGATATGATGAGCCAGGAAATAAGATACAAACAGTGGGTGATATCACCTCGCTGTTCTCTGATCAAAGTTATAGAAGAGGGAACAGAATTCTATGAAAATTTGTTGCGTAATCTCGCCAACTTGAACACGTTCGCGACATCGTGTGCCCCCGGTGGTACACACGCATCTTTTCTCGTGGCCGTCGTGTGCCACCGTTGGTCCACGCCACCTTTTCCTTTTATATCCTTCCCTAACCTAAACGGAAAGCTGGAAGTCTTTCGTTTTATGCAAATGGCCATGAGAAATTCATTTTCGGATGTGTGTACCACGAGTGGAGCGCGGGTATGATTTTTTTTATTTCTGCTGCACTTTTCAAATCAGCACTCGTGGAATCTATTGTATGAAGGATTCTTTATTTGATAAACTATAACCTCACGTTATTTGATGTTTTACCTAGAAAATAACAATATTACGTATTACGCATACTGCCACAAGAAATACATTTTCAGATGCGTGTACCACCGGTGGAACATGAGATGGCATGAGTCGTAAAATATTATTAGAATTATTAGTTTTTAATTCATACGAATTTATTTAGTTATGTTTTCTTTGGAGCATTTCATAAACATTGTTACTTGTCTGTTGCGCTCTTTGCTAAATTCATCAACCAATTCCATCACAATTTTGTGTCCGTGTCCACGCCCAGATTTACTAGAACTGGGATTTTTTCCAGTATACACCTTCAAGTCATATGTATACCCTTCAGGTGTACACAACTTATATGATTTGACATCATATTTATGAGATTTACCAGGGATATACTGACGAAACATAAGCCTACCTCTCCATGGCACCATTGTTTCATTAATAACTAAATCTTCACCTGGTATCAGTGTTGTTCTGAACTGGTTACAAATGAGTTCTAACAGAGGTTTGAGTTTTGATAACTTGTCTGCATTTACAGAGAGTTCATTACTGTCATTTAAATGAAAACATTTGAGCAAAATTTCAAAACGTGCACGCATCATCGTTCTACAAATAAGTTCATTACGATACATATCCTTTTTTGACCAGTAGAGACGCATTTTTGGGAGATGGTTAACCCATTTATGCCGAGAACTATTTTTTTCAAAAAAAGTGAGGAAAAGTATGATTTCTCAATGTTCTTTTGATGCTAATGACTGTAAAAATAATTAAAAAATTGTTAGACTAGACATTTTCAAGATATGGCATGGGTCGTTAACGACCCGTTCGGCTCGAACCCACATTTTTGGGTCAAAGCTGAGTGAAGTGTTATTATTGTTATTACATGCAGTAATGGTTTGATTTCGATGCAGAAAAGAAAATTTTAACTTCAGAATTACCGATTTCGTCAATGTAACGTATTTATTAGCACTGTTTACATTTTTGTAAAACATGTTATATATTTTTATCGCGTGTGAAATGACGCGAAGCAATTGTCGTGTAGTGGAACTGCACACTTCAGGCATGCCTTTACAGTCTTACTTTTGCACTCTGCGCACCGTCGCCGTGGCTGCCCTGTGATAAGAAGGTGACCTCCGTGACTAGTTCGGGCAGGGGGTTGGACTCGCACAGCGTAACTCATAGGACCAGGTGTTTTGGCGCTGACTCCATATTTTTGGAGAAGCGCTTGAACTACAACTCGACGGAAGGCAAGTGCATCGAGCGTTAGTCCTTGGATGCGGCTCAAGATCCACGCATTACTCATTGCGACATCAAACAGCCAAAGGATGATAGGCGTGTACCATTTTTTCCCCCTGATTCCAATTCTGTAATTGGAAATATTGTTGTCCATCTGGTCAACACCACCCATGTTCCTATTGTATGATCGTATCACCAACGGCTGATCAATTTTTATTTTTTTCTTGTGGGCTACGGAGTATCGTCCTACCTGTTGTAAAGGAAGCACACCCTTATAATTTGAAAGAATATTTACAACATTATTGTCATTCCAGGTTACGGCAATAAGGTTGTCTGCCAGGTCAACAAGAGATTCGTAAGACCCCCTTGGGCGTCTCTTCATCACAGCCTTCTTGGGTAAAGGACAATGACCCATTCTGTTTTCCCTTACTGTCCCTGTTGCTTTCATTCCCCTAGTCCGCATTTCTGACAGGAGTTTAGCGCTGGTAAAAAAATTGTCAAAAAAGAAAGAGAATCTGATCCCTGGAAATTTCTCCATCAATTTTTCGGCGAATGTGATCACAACCGATTCTCCTAGACCAACGTCCCGAGGCCGCTCTGCTGGACCACCACCGTTGCGGCCCTGGTAAATGTCAGCTTGGAGACAATATCCTTGGCGCTGCGCTAGCACCCATGCCTTGTATCCAAAACGGATTGGCTTTCCGCGGATAAATTGCTTACACCCGTGGCGTCCAAAATATGGAATCATAGACTCATCGACAGAAACATTCGTTTCATCTGGAGCATTGCGCAAAAACGCCTCGTTCAATAAATTTAGAAGAGGTCTAATTTTGCCCATTTTGTCACGTTGGGGTAGGTGGTCGTTATCGCACACATGTAGACAGCTAAAAATCTTTTCGAATCGGTCTCGACGCATGGAGTTTGACACAAGATTGTTGTGAACATCATCAGCGTTCTCCCAAAACATCCGGCGCCGAGGTAGAGGTACATATCCGCTAAGACATAATATCCCTAGAAATGCATACATTTCATCCGTGGACAGCTGCAAGCATTCGTTATTGTTACGCATTGCATAATTTACCGAAAATTTCACTACACTCTGAATGATTTCGTCGTCTAGAAAAATCAGGAGGAAATCTAATGGATGGGAGTCTTTAGAGACTGATGCAGCAGATTCATGGTGAATATGAGGAGCTACATCGGTACAGGTTGGAAGATCCCCTACTTCCCAATTTCTCTCTTTGGCTTTTGCTTTGTTGAGGTGTTTTCTAATATTTTTTGATTTAGGGGGTCCCTCACCATCTTCACTTTCAATTCTATCTGGGTCTACTCTTTGCAAATCCTCAGCATCTGCCATCACAAGCTCCGCCGAGGCCCGTAGTTGTCGTCGGCTTAGGTTGTCCGGATTATTGCAATCCTCATCACCGGAGTCTTCATCAGTATATGCCCCTTCATCATCAGGAGGAGTGATAACGACGTCTGCCACGGTCCCTGGAATGTCATCAGGCTCCAACGACTCCAAAACTTCAATGATTTCGGCGACTGTTAGGTGACTTCCCCTACGATCACGAGAATGAAGACCCAATAATAAAATAGACAATACTTTCGGCCTCATCCTTGATTGGACGTAAGTGAATATTTATACACGAATACATCGTCTGTTTTTAGAATGAAATGCAGTAAATCTAAAGATTATTTTTTTAATAAATTATTTGCTGCTTACTCCTAACAGCAGACACGTGTAGGTTACACTAAACATCATAAGTTCTAACTGAATAATTATTTTCAGCTCTTTCAGGCAAGAAAATTATCAAGAAACCGTAAATTTTGACAAGAACACGAAATGCGGGTTTGTGCCGAATGGGTCGTTTTCGACCCACTCTCTGTTTCACAGACTCTAAATATATTTTAACTAGGCATACGGCATACAAGATTTGCACAAACAATCCTCGGACTCTGATAAACAAATATAGTTGACTATATATCGTAAATATGCATTTTTAATAAAGCTACTTACACTTTAAAGCGTCGAGACGTGTGTCCTTCTGCCATGTCGACTTCTATTGCTAGCATCGGTCAGGATACGATCACTGAATGAGTGCTGGTGGCGCAAAAATGTTGCATAGACTCTTAGCAACATTGTCTGTACGCTGAAGTAATCAATTTGTGCAACACTGTCTGAGTACGATTTTTTTTATAGATGGGTCGCCAACGACCCGTTCGGCATAAATGGGTTAATACCCTTGATGAGGAGGACAGCTATAAACTTTTGCACTTCACTTTTATCAGTGTCTTTCCACTTATGCATACTTGAACGAGGAGGGAGCTGTTGGGAGGTAATGATTTGCTGAGCAAATCTATTAGTTTCCCGCACTATTAGGTCTAACACTTCATTATTACAAAATGTTTGTATAAAAATAAGGGATCTGAAAAATCCAAATTGCACTGCACACCACTGCGACCACTGTTGAGAAAGCGACGTTCAATGTGAGAAAATGGTCCCCACAATTCCAATTCTCGACTAGCAGCTCCACAAATATCTTCACCAATTCCTTCACGAGATTTATCCTCTGAAGACACTGACTCACTATCCTCTTCTAAATCAGGTTTGTATGAGTCACTTGAATCCGAGAAATTGGAAAATGAAACTGCGCTTCCGGAATCCATGGGTATATGGCTTACAAGCAAATAAATGTATTCACACAAAAATGATATGGAGCAGTTTTTTTAGTGTGTCACATTCAGAATCCCAGAGAAAACTAAACTGAGAGAAAGAAAGGAGAAAAATCTTTGAAGCTGTATACCGCAATAAACATAAATGAGCCACATGGGGCAAATATCCTCTAGGTCTAAGGGACATTCTTGGACCCAACCCAAAAGGGGCAATTATCCCGTAGGCCTGGGACACAGAACCGGTGCGAAAAACGGTTGGCAAAACATAACACAATAAACCTCAATCCACTCTAACTCTGGCTATTTGCTGTTTGCAAGGTTTATACTCAGTACGCGTACTAGCCACAATTCAAATTTACATATACCCATTTTTACGAAAAATAAATATCATCTAGTAAAAACCTGGGAACTTTTTGATAAGTTTTCATAATTCTCTATTTATGCTGGTCAGCAAGTGGTGCAGTGAGAACCATATGTATTGCACAGCATCTGAAATTAATTCTTTTAATCCTTTCGATCCAGCAAATATTTACCCCTTTTTCTCATCAATTACCCGATTCATATTCGTATTATAACATTTTTTGTAAATTTTTATATATCTTTCAATTTGGTCTTCTACTTATGAACGTGTTTTAGGCAGTGCTTGAAATGGAAAACGTTACGAAACAGGATGCTGGAATTGGTAGTGAAATGGAATGCTTGTTATAAGGGAAGATAATTCTAGTGTCTGACGAAACAGAATGGTATCATTGGCGCATGTGATGAGCTGGAAAGTCGTTCCGGCTCATTCCGAGCACTGGTTTTACGGCATAATATTTCTGATGGTAACCAAAGGATTAATTCCAGAAATCATGCACCAATAGCGGTAAATCACAAATATAAGAAAGATGGAATTACAGTTGCAGTATCACTCAAACATCTCCAGAACTAAATTTAATGCATTTTCTTGATGATTATGCAAAGTGCACAATGATGTCCCTGAGTTATAACCATGAAAATCACCAATGTCGCGAACGTGTTAAAGATCATCATTTCATTGCAAAATGGCAAGCGTCTTTTTTGACACACAAAAAGAACACCTTAAGTGATAAGGAATGTATTATAATTGTAGATTTTGCTGAGAACTTCAGTTTTGTTGTACAGAACGAAGTGCAAAGTTTTCATTGGTCCAACTTACAGGCCACTGTGCACCTGTTCGTGATATACTTCCAGAAGTGCAAACATCATTTTGCATTCTAAGTGACTGTCTTACGCATGATACAACGACATTTTACGCATTCCAGGCTAGTGTCCTAGATCACGTCAAGAGAGATCTCCCCTATGTTGAAAAGATCGTTTACTTTTCGGATGGTTGTGCCGGTCAGTATAAAAACAAAGAATTTTGCAAATCTGTGCTACCATCGAGAGGGCTTTCAGTTGGATGCCGAATGGCATTTTTTTTCAACGTCCCATGGGAAAAGCTCATGTAATGGAAACGGCTGGACTCCCAAGGGGAGTGTCACAACGGCCAGCTTGTCACGTCTGGTGGGAAACCAGATTCTCAACATAGACACTATGTTCAAATACTGCTCCAAAAATCTGCGGAAGATAAGGACAATCCTCATTAAGAAGGACCAGATAAATGGGTACAATAAAACTAGCATGACGTTACAAATTGTGCAAACTGATCGATGGTACCAGGAAGTACCACTGTTTCGTACCCATCAGCACAGCTGCAGTTCGAGTGTCCCAGTTTTCTACTTGTGAGCAGGCTAAGGTCATCGATGTCATCAAGACGTCTAAGAGCTAAGGTAAGTCCGAACAGAAGGGCACATTTCTCTTTGTTAAACTATATAGTTTATAAGATATCATCAATGAGCGGCAATCCACACACGACTCAGCAGAGATCTACACCTGTCCGAGCGTCACACAGTTTGAAATATGGCTGCGGGCGAGCATGCGCAGCACTCCAAACGCACTCGTGACGCACTTGTTTAAAAATACATTTGGCCTGTCGTACATGCCTTTCTGAGTTACAAAACATTCCATTGTGTTCCAAGAGTATGCATTTTTGTTACACATTGTAATGGCGATCCACGCCATGGCGTGCAGTTTGAAATACGGCCACGGGTGAGCACGCGCAGCGCTCCAAACAGAAGTGCGTAATCCTATGTTGCGCTCACGACCCAAAGTATTTATTTTTGCCTCTGAAAGGGCAAGGTGTTTGCTTTCTTCTGAGCTGAGACAGACGTATGGGTAACGACGGCAACATGTATTTTTTGGACGACCAATTTGACGTACTTTTCCCAGATCGTCACTTTGAAGGCATCGCTTCGATACCTTGCATACTACTGAGGCCAACTTTACGTTGCCAGCACGTTAGATGGATAGGTGTCCATCACCTCATACGGTGCCATTGGTGTGCGACAAAAGGTGTCCAATCCAGGGCCGTACTTTTTCACCTGAACTGACGAAAAGTTGCTATCATTGGACTGCATTGCGTAACACTCTTTTAAGTAGTCTAATAAATTTCCGGTATATATTCTCATAGATTCGTGTGTGCATTTTCCATTGAACTTTAAATCAGCACAATCGGACAATAACTGTGGCACCCGCAGCGTGTTTTATGGAGCCCTGCAAACAGCATATTTATGAAAATATCGAAAACGGGAGCTTCCGTATCTGCCGAAATATTTGATATATCTCAAAAATATTTTAAGACGTCACTAGTACTGACATTAGCTTCAATTGAGCCGATTTTGAACGAAATTGAAGAGGGTCGAGCAACCACATATTCTTCAACTAGGCGATTAGGAATGGAATTGCCATATATATATATATATATATACATATACATACATACACACACATACACCCAAGATTCGACCATTCGAGATTCACCCAACTCGAGAATTCGGTCGGTCGAATCGACCCAGCCAATCGATCGATCGGTCGAAACTAGTTTACGCGAAGTAATTTTCAGCACACCCAACCACGAGAGGTTTAGTTTCAGTCTAGACATCGTTATTTCTGCTCTAATTGTTTGAATTTGTGCTGATTCGACAGTTCAAGTTTGGACCACTTTTTCAGGAACGCATCCCCGTTGAATCTCGGGAGTCGCCTGTGTGTGTGTGTGTGTATAAACGCATACACACATTTATATGTATATACACACACACACATATATATATACATACACACACACATACATATATATATATATATATACAGTAGAAGATCTTTTATCCGGAATGTCTGGCACCTGACCTGTTCCAGATAAACGATATTTCCGGTGTTTAGATATCTTAACTCCAAAAGAGCACAATGGTCAAAAAAAGATGTTTTAGCACGTAAGATTCCGTATGTAGAATGGGACGTAAAGTATGGTAAGAAATAAGCAAGTTTAAAAAGCGTATATGTCTTAGAAAATCTTTTATTTAATGCAAAATCAATTGGAGAATGTTTTAAGTATCCGTCGTCGTGCTGCATCGATCGAAAACTTCTGGGTTTACCTGAAAACGGGAAAAATAACATGTTAAAACGTAATTTTACTAAAATATCAAATAAATATTCATAATTACATATTTAGAAGTATACCTAACTTTTTAATATTATTTTACTATTATGTAAATAGATTTCACTTTGGGTAGCATGTCGGGTGCGTACTTCCATACGATCGGGGTGTATGCCTATTCTAAACAGCTAATCAATATGCGGGAAACACTCCAAAACAATATTAAAATGTTAGGTCTACTCATTCGTACATAAAACAATAAATATTTAATGACGTAAATACAACGAATACATTTTACTTATCAATTCTCACAACGAAATTCACAATTTGCAATTCACACTCATTTCCGAAAAATGGCAAAAAAGCATCATGCAAAAATAAAAAATATATAAAGTTTTTATTTACCAGAAAATCCTTCTTGATCTGCAGATAGGGGTATAGCAAAATCACTTATCATCAGGATTTGTTGTAACAGCATCTGCAGAAACTGAAGGAGAGGATGATTCAACAGATCTTTTGAAAAGATCCCTCAGTGTCATCTGCTTGCTCTTGCTACGCCTTTCCTTGACAAATTTCTCTTTCAGCCTGTACATCTGGAGTATCTCCTGCTCAGTGGTAAATGACCTTTGTTCCATGAACTTTATGAGATTTTCACAACATAAAATACCCTCTGACATAGTCATCTTCTCCTCGTCAACTAACACATCGCTATCTTCGCTGTCTTCACTCTGATTTATTGTGGGGCCTATAACAGCGTCGATAATTTCACAGTCTGTTAAAGTTTGGTAAATGGGGGCATTTTTATCACATTCAATCCATTCCTCTTATGTCATTATCACTAAGGTTCGGGACAGCATTCAATCCCTTCACATAGTGCACAAATTCTGAAAAATCACATTTATCTTCGGACGAATGAAATCCAAGAAACTCGTTGTCACTGTCGCTGGAATCTTCATTTGATTCTGGCAAAATATTATGCCAACACCATTTTAAAACTGTGGGTTTTACCTTATCCCATCCACGTGAAATGCAACACACCGCATCCTTCAATGTGATTTCTTTTTTGAACCATTCATAGCTGAATGGACCATCAAGATTTTCAATTTTTCTCATCAATTCACTTCGATAATGGCATTCAAAATTTTTAATTATGCCTTGATCCATTGGTTGGATCAAAGCTGTACAATTTGGGGGTAAATACGATACAAAAACATTCTCCTTGACGAGAGATTCTACTGGAGGGTGAGCAGGGCAGTTGTCTAACAATAACAATATTTTAGCATTTTCAGGTAACCCAATCTTTTTGAAATGATCTCTTACCTCAGGTACAAAATGAGTATTAATCCACTCACCAAAAATGTCTCGAGTGATCCAAGCACGTTTATTTGCACGGTAAATGATGGGGAAAATCTTAATACCCTTGAAGGCTCTAGGTTTTGCACTTTTCCCAATTACCATGGGCTTGCATTTGTGTGTACCAGCAGCATTAGCACACGTCATTACAGTCAGTCTCTCCTTAGACTTTCACACCCGATGCTGCTTTTTCATTGCTGCAAACAAAAGTATGCCATGGGAGACAACGCCAAAACAAACCTTTCTCGTCCATGTTATAGATTTGCCCTGGACTAAGTCTATGTTCCTCCACCAGTTTTGACAAATCATTCACATATTCCTCTGCAGCCTCATGATTTGATGACATCTTTTCGCCAGAAACTTTTAAGTAGTGAATACCATGGCGATTTTTGAATTTATGAAACCATCCCGTAGAATAATTACATTCTCCTTCGATTTTCAATTCTTTGTGGTACGATTTCGCCTTCTCCATTATCATAGGACCCGAGATAGGAATCCCTCCACTCCTACGCTGGCGTGTACCACTTTGTCGAGATCACTACTGACGGGACCACGTAAAGTTTTCCTTTTGGAAATGCCTGCCATTGAATCTGATTCAGCAACAAACTGAAGAATTTGATCTTTTTGCGCCTTTATATCATATACTGTAGATTGCCCAACACCATACTCCTGACGAAGTCGAGATACACTTACGCCGCGATCTATTTTCCTCAACATCTCCAATTTTTGCTGGATAGTGAGTATATGTCTTTTTCTCTTGCCGCCACTTGATCCTGCTCCAACATCTTCTGGATGCATTCTCTTGGTTTTTCTCTCCATTATATTGATTCGGGAACGGGACGTATAATATATATTTGCACAATTGCAATTCAATGCTTTAAGAAAGTTTAAACACTTCGTAACTCTGAATCGCCTACTAGCACATGTGGTTAGAAAGCTATTAGCGGTTGTGGTGGCTTTCAGAACTACTATAGCAAATCGTTTTTAGTGGCGTGATGTCAAAAATGAATGATCGTACAATAATCCTTTCAGAATTATTCCGTTGTTTGGAATTCCAGATAAAAGATCTTCTACTGTGTGTGTGTATATATATATATATATATATATATATATATATATATACACACACAACACACACATATTTTTATATATATACACACATACATACATACACACACACATATATATATATATATACACATACAGGGCCATGCCCAGACATTTTGCCGCCTGAGGCGAGATATCGTACGGCACACTCTGGCCTCGCTGGCCTTATAAATTTGTTTTGATAGGTTTTCATTACTGTCAAACTTTCTTCATAAAGAGTCCCAATAGAAAATGGACCTGGAAAGGACCCAATGGTACCAAAAACGAAATTGACTACATACTAGTCAATAAGAAACAATTGGCTGAAGACTGTTCTGTCCTCAACCAGTTTAAACCTGGAAGCGACCATCGCTTGGTAAGATGCAGAATAAAATTCAACTCAAAGTTAGAAAGACAGAAGCTTATAAAGAAGCCTAAGTCTATTATCAACACGCAGGTGCTAAAAGAACGAAAAGAAGAATTTCAGCTCCAACTGAAAAATCGATTCAGTGCACTGGAAGACCAAGAAGTTGAATCCCAATTTATAGAGATACTCAAGGAAACTGCGGAAGAAATAGGCAGAACAGTTAAAACAAAGCCAGAGAAAAAGTTGATCGAAAAAACAAGACTGCTGATGGAAAAAAGGAGGAAAATGATAATTACTAAAGATCCTAAAGAAATGATCCATTTTGCAGAACTAAACAAAACTATAAGGAAATGCATCAAGGAGGATGTGAAAAAATATAATTATGAGCTGATCGAGAAAGCCATAGAAAACAATAGAAGTTACAAGAAAATGAAGCAACATCTCTCGATCGGAAAGAGACAGCTGGTGGCCCTGATGCTAGAAGACGGCTCCATAACCCACAGTAGGAAACTAATCCTGAAACGGGTACAAGAATTTTACACCAAGCTGTATGAGGAAATGACGAAGTAAATGATGATGGAAACATGCCCACCGAAGAGGTCCCAGATATCCTTCCAGAAGAGGTGAGACAGGCAATCAGAAGTATGAAGAATGGAAAAGCATCTGGAATGGATGGTATCACAGCGGAAGTATTCAAAGCATTGGGTAATCATACGGAAACAATTCTCGCTAAGATTTTTAATTCCTGTCTGAGGAAGAAGACAATACCAGAAACATGGAACCATGCATGTATTATCCTTCTACACAAGAAAGGTTCCAAAGAAGACTTGAATAACTACAGACCGATCAGCCTACTCCCAACAGTCTACAAAATATTCACCAAAATACTCACTATGCGCCTTCAAAACCATCTTGATTCTGCCCAACCCTGAGAGCAAGCTGAATTTCGCAGTGGGTAAAGCACGATGGACCACATCCAAGTCGTGAGAGAGGTAATCAGTCGCGCTAACGAGTATGAATTACCTCTATGTATGTGTTTTTTCGACTACGGGAAAGCATTCGACTCTGTCCGAACTTCGTCGGTGTTACGTGCACTAAGTGCCTTTAAGGCCGAAAAGGGAGTGAGACAAGGAGATACTATGTCCCGTAAGTTATTTACAGCAGCTCTAGAGGAAGTATTCAAAATGCTAGACTCGGAGGAAAAAGGCATAATGGTAAATGGAGAACCTCTGAGTCACCTGCGCTTTGCAGATGACGTCATACTGTTCGCAGGAAGCTCAGAAGAGTTCCGTAAGAGAACTGAAGAGCTTGAGCAAGCAAGCCAAAGAGCTGGACTTAAGTTGAATCTTAATAAAACAAAGGTTATGTACAACTCCTTCACAAATTCTGAGGAGATACATATCAACGGAGCAGAACTGGGAGAAGTAACCAACTATGTTTACTTAGGTCAACTCATCACTACTGATGGTTCGCTTCTTGGAGAAATCGACCGGAGAGTGAAGATGGCATGGAGTGCTTTTGGCAAGAATGCAAACATCTTTAAATCAAATATTCCAGTCTTCCTAAAAAGGAGACTGTATGACCAATGTGTTCTGCCTGTTCTGACATATGGTTGTGAAACATGGACCGTGAATGCCAGGATGATACAGCACCTGCAAACAACACAGAGGGGCATGGAGAGATGCATGTTAGGGATCACCCAAAGAGACCGCAAGAGGAACGACTGGGTAAGAAAGAAGACTGGAGTCTGTGACGTGATTAGAAGAGTGAAGGTGCTAAAATGGCAGTGGGCGGGCCACATTGCTAGAAGAAATGACCAGCGTTGGACGTCCAGTGTCATCAAATGGGTCCCAAGAAACATCAAGAGACCAAAAAGAAGACCAAAAGACAGGTGAGACAGAGAGCTTGTTAAGTTCTTGGGGCAAACTTGGAGGAGGGAGGCAATTGACAGGGAAAACTGGAAGAGTCTGGGGGAGGCCTTCATCCGTCAGTGGACTGAAAAAGGCTGATGATGATATGATTCTAGTGAATGTGTGCTTGCATTCTGCAATAATTTTCTCTCACCTTAATGTAAAGAATAAAAGCCGACAATTAATTTTCAAACGCATAATTTTGCACCTGTGCACCTAATTACCTGTATTTTTTGGATATTATTGGGGTAAAAACAACCCCTAAAATGTATAATTATAAACATTTTATAGGTTCTCATAATCCGTTTTGAATACTTCATATTCATCCATAATATCATTGATGTAGCACCTCTAGAAATGCATTTATATGAATTTAATTGTATAAATTTTATGAATTTTTAACAGCCACAATAATAAACCTTTCTAAAAATTTTAATGTTAGTTACCACTGGAGCATCATTCCCTACCTCGGTTAAAATTTTCATCTTCCTGCACCTTCAGAAAGTACATAAACATTAGTGAAATTGTTTAATATTTAAGAATTTTTTACGGCCGAACGAATAAAAATTTTCAAAAATCTATATTCCCGTTTTCGTTATTTGGCAAATTCTAACGTTAAAAAAATTCAGCATTGTAGCCCATGTAGAAATTCCTAGACCGCAAAATGTTCACCCCTAAAAATTGGAATTTTTGCAGTTTTTTATTTTATCTTCGGTTACAACGAAATTTATATATTTGTGCAAAATTTCAAGTCTCTAGGTTATATGGAGCTGCCTCATCATTTTTTTCTCGTATGGAGCAATACTGGGGCAAAAAAGCTCCAAAAATGGGAATTATATAAATATCGGATTTCCTTCATTAGGCACAATTTAACATTAATGACATTAAAATATAAGTCTCTGATTCCTATTAATGGCTTAATTATTTGGCAAAACAGTCGCTAAGATTTCCAATTTTAACTATATTGGATTTCATCTTTCTGTTGTAACTAAAAACCCATAATTCCACCAAATTTCATGATTGTATCTCATTAAGAATCGCCAAATCATTTTCCCACTGGCAAAAGGGCAAAACCGCCTTTAAAATTTGGAATTTTCTCAGTGTTTTATTTTATCTTCGGTTGCAGTAAAATTTTTATAACCAGGCCAAATTTCAAGTCTGTACGTCATATAGAGCTGCCTCATAATTTTTATTCTCGTATGGAGCAATGCTGGGGCAAAACAGCCCAAAAAATATGGATTATTACATTATCGGAATTCCTTCATTAGGCATAGTTTAACATTAAAGGCATTAAAATATATGCCTCTGATTACCATTAAAAGCTTACCCATATGAAAACATTAAGCCTGTTGCTAGGAAGCCTATTGTTAGAGCAAGAGAAATTGCCATTTTTTTGCGATAAAAACAAAATTTCTCGAATGGGGCAATAATGGGGCAAAACAGACCCAAAAATGAGGATAATATCAATATCGGATTTCCTTCATTAGGTTAAGTTTAACATTAACAGCATTAAAATATAAGCCTCTGTTTCCCATTAAAAGCTTACCCATATGAAAGGATAGAGCTTGTTACCAAGGAAGCCTATTGTTAGACCCAGAAAAATTAGCAATTTTTTGCGATAAAAACTATATTTTTACGTTAATTCTACTCGGATTTGCATTCCGTCTTCAAAAATAAGAAACTACAATTTATATCCTATCCGACAATTTAAGTGTCGAATTTGTATCTTGAAGGGAAGTAATTTTAAAATGCAAATATAAAAACCTCTGCACCAATTTACATGCTTTCTTATGGGCAAAAAGGGGCCAAAATAGCCCCTTAAAATAGGAATTTCGACAGTTTCGCATTTTTTACCTTCGGTTGTGACCAAAAACCTATAATCCTACCAAATTTCAACTTTCTAGAACATCTGGAAGTGCCTCATAATTTAGTATCCTCCTATATATATATATATATATCATGTGTAAGAAGCGTTTATATTACTAGTGAATGTGTGCTTGCATTCTGCAAGCATTTTCTCTCACCTTAATGTAAAGAATAAAAGCCGACAATTAATTTCCAAAAGCATAATTTTGCACCTACCACCTAATTACGTGTATTTTTCGATAATATTGGGTAAAAACAACCCCTAAAATGTATAATTATAAACATTTTATAGGTTCTCATCATCCGCTTTGAATACCTAATATTTGTTCAAAATATCATCGATGTAGCACCTTTATAAATTCATTTATATGAACTTAATTGTATAAATTTTATGAATTTTTAACAGCCATAATAATAACCCTTTCGGAAAATTTTAATGTTAGTTAGCACTGCAGCAACAAACCCTCCCTAAGTTAAAATTTTCATCTTCCTGCACCGTCAGAAACTACATAAACATTAATCAAATTGTTAAAATTTAAGAAATTTTTACGGTTGAACGAACAAAATTTTTTGAATTTCTATATTCCCGTTTTCGTTATTTGGTAAATTCTACAGTTAGAAAAAATTTCAGCACTGTAGTCCGTATAGAAATACTTAAACCGCTAAATGTTCGCCCCTAAAAAATGGAATTTTTGCAATTTTTTATTTTATTTCGGTTACAACGAAATTTATATATTTGTGCAAAATTTCAAGTCTCTAGGTTATATGGATCTCCCTCATCATTTTTTTCTCATATGGAACGATACTGGGGCAAAAAAACTCCAAAAATGAGGATTATATCAATATCAGTTTTCCTTCATTAGGTGTAGTTTAACATTAAGAGCATTAAAATATAAGCCTCTGATTCCCATTAAAAGCTTACCCATATGAAAGGAAAGAGCTTGTTGCCAAGGAACCATATTGTTAGACCCGGAAAAATTAGCAATTTTTTGCGATAAAAACTATAAAATTACGCTAATTCTACGCGGATTGGATATCTGTCTTCAAAAATAAGAAACTACAATTCATATTCTATCCGATAGTTGAAGCTTCGAGTTCGTATCTTGATGGGAAGTAATTTTAAAATGCAAATATAAAAACCTCTACACCAATTTACATGTTTTCTTATGGGCAAAAAATGGGGCAAAAAGGGGCCAAAAAAGCCCCTCAAAATAAGAATTTCGACAGTTTCGGATTTTTTCCTTCGGTTGTGACCAAAAACCTATAATCCTACCAAATTTCAAGTTTCCAGCACATCTGGAAGTGCCTCATAATTTTGTATCCTACTATATATATATATATAATACTAGATAATATGTGCTTGCATACTGCAAGCATTTTCAAATTTTAGAATTTTTACAAATTCAAATTATTCCCAATCGATGTTGTACATAATCATATAACCGTGTCAAATTTGGAGTTTGTAGCTCATTATAAATGCCATATAATTTTAATCCTCGTATAATGGAGCAAAACAGCCACTAACATTATGAGTTATTACACTCTCAGATTTTTTCCATCTGTTGTAACTAAAAACCCATAATTCTGCCAAATTTCAAGTTTGTATCTCATTAAGAAGTGCCTTATAATTATCACACTCGTATGGGGCCGAAAAAGGGCAAAACCACACATTAAAAATAGGAATTTTTGCAATTTTACAATTTTATCATAGTTTGCCATGAAAATTCTATAATCGTGCCAAATTTCAAGTCTCTAGGTCCTATGCAGCTGCCTCCCATTTTTTGTTCTCGAATGGGTCCGAAAAGGGGCAAAACCGCCCTTTAACCTTCCAGTACTCGCGCGAGTTTTTCAAACGCGAGTACTCGCACGGGGTAGATTTTAACCCCAGATGAAAAACTTGGATTATGTTTGCCAAATGTATTTCATTCATCGAAAAAAAATTATAAATAGAAATCCAATTAAATAGAAACATAAGTAACATATCGTTTTTTAACAAGATTTAATAATATTACTTTTAAAAAATTACAAAACCCTAAATCAATATTTTATAATGTAAAAAATACGGAACATACATTTTCTAGGCGGAAAAACATACAAAATATGTTGAAAAATGGTAAAATTACAATTACTTTTCATTATAAACATACATGAAAAACAACGGTTTATAAAAGAATAGTCATAATATTCCTCTTTTTTGAAAGCGTCCTCATTTTGTCAGATTTCTCGTACACATTCATTTTTCTCAGATTCCTTTTCAAATGTCTGATACACATTTACAGAATTTTAATAATATTAGAGCAAAATAAAAATAATAAACCTCAAATCATTGTTTTATAACATCAAAAATATTGCACATTTCCTTGGGGTGTGCAATAGCAAAATTCAAATTGTAATACAGTAAAAATAGACAAATTACAATTATTTTTAATATAAGAATGCATAAAAAATAAAAGTTAAAAAAATATAACTATAATAACTCTTTTTCAAAACACTCTTCACATATTTTTTTCAAATGTTTTATGCAGGTCCAGTTATCACAAGTTTCACAGAAATTTGAAGTTTTTACGTCCTTACTTCTTGGACATTTACTGCATCTTCCGATTTTCCCCTTTCTAGATCTTTCCTGCTTTTCTATGGATGTTGAAGATTCGCCATATACATCAGCTTTTCTCTTTAGTTGTCTTGGGATCATTTTCATGGTACTTCGTTTTGTGATGAAAGGCCGTGTTAATTGCAAGGATAGTTCACGCAAAAATTTTCGCCTTGTCATTCTGTTTTCGTGATTGACCTGATTGAATATTATTAAGGCGTTTATTCCTGCTGTATTCAATAAATGGAAGAAAATTGCTAGTGGCCATCTTCTTGTGTTTCTTGCGGTATTATATGTGGCACACATTTTGTCAACTGTGTCAACACCCCCTTTAGTGTAATTGTAAAAGGTTACTATTTCAGGCTTTCTTTCGTCTCTCGTTGTTTCGTCTATACTTATTTGGTGGTGCATTGAGGACATTAGAATTACATTTTTTCCTCTCTTTGGAATGTATGACACAAGAGTCATTTTATTTCTAAAGACAAACAAACTACTTTTCACTTCTCTGCCCTTGGTGTTTATAATTTGTGGTGGCAACTCCCTTTTGTTTTTTCTTACTGTTCCCACCAACATTATTTTTTTCGTAAGCAGATCTTCGGCAAGGGGAACGCTACAAAACCAATTGTCAGCTGTTATGTTTCTCCCTGTCCCAAGGATTGGGCCAGCCAACCGTTTTACGACCTCTCTCGGTGCATTGTCTAGTTTGAAAGGACCATGTGGCTGCAATCCGGCGTATATCTCCAGGTTGAAGGTGTAAAAGACCCTTGCATCTACCAGGGCAAATATTTTTATCCCATACTTTGCGGGCTTGCTTGGCAAATATTGTTTGAAGGAGCACCGTCCCCGGAACCCAACAAGAGTCTCATCCACTGTCGCATATTCTCCTATCATGTACCATTTTTGGAAGTTCTGTACAAATAAATCAAAAACTTCCCTTACTGGTGCCAATTTATCGAGTTCCTTTCTTTCGACTCTATCATTTATGTTGTCAAATCGAAGGCTTTGCAGAAGAAATCTAAATCTTTGATAACTCATTGAAGTATGAAAAATTTCAACGCCCAGTCCACTTTGATCCCACAGATCTTTTACATTTTGCCGACCTGATCTATAAACTCCCGCGAAAATAAGAAGACCGAAGAGGCACTCGATTTCTAATTCGTCAGTATGTCTTGCATCCCTTTCACTAGAGTAACTTTCAGCTATTTTATCAATCTGGATGTTAGTGTAATTTACAATGTGTTTTAATATGTCCGTATTTAACATTAGACCAAAACATTCAAGAGGGGTTTTCACACTATCTTTCACCCCCTTGAAGCCCGGTGCTTGCGATACAATGTTATAAACAGGATTTCTTACGTTACGGCGTGGTTCCTCTCTCCTCCACTTCGTAGTAGTATCTCTTCCATACCAAACATTTTCCTCGCTTTCATGCAAATCCTCAATTTCTGAATCGGAAATTTCTTGTTCCGTGTCTGTAGCATGCTCCGATTCATTGGCGCTACCTTCTGAAGATCCCACATCTTCATCAGAAATTTCTTCATCTGATGACTGGTCTAAAAGAAGTGCTATTTGCTGAAAATCCATTTCTGTATTCAAACCTGACATCTAAAAGTATGAATAAATTAATGTGAAACTATTAGTATATAAAATTTTCAGTATTTACTATAAATAATATTATTTATGCGGAGAGAAAGTGAAAAGAAAAAAAGTTTTTTTACTCACCTCAAAAAATATTTATCCTTTAAAAGTTGTTCAGGATGGGACAGAATTATAAAAAATCAGCAATTGTTGTATTAAAAACTAATTCTCCAAAACAGCAACAATATTTTCCACAAAAGGAGATATATCTCAGATGTCCGTCTCAGATCGCCGTACGCCGTCTAAGAAAAAGCGTCCTTACTCAAAAACGGTCGACACAATACTACAGATTTTTGCCTAAAAACCTTCCGCACATGTGTCATTCCAGCTACTGAAAAGGAGGGGACAGCGAAAACCGAACGAAAGGGAAACCGTCATAAAATGTGATGGGTGGGGTAGAAATCTACCCCGCGCGAGTACCGGAGGGTTAAAAATGAGAATTTTTGTAATTTTATCTTAGGTTGCAATGAGATTTCTATAACCGTGCCAAATTTCAAGTCTCTGGGTACTATGCAGTTGCATCGCCTTCTTTGTTCTCGAATGGGGCAATAATGGGGCAAAACAGCCCCAAAAATGAGGATTATATCAATATCGGATTTCCTTCATTAGGTGTAGTTTAACATTAACAGCATTAAAATATAAGCCTCTGATTCCCATTAGAAGCTTACCCGTATGAAAGGATAGAGCTTGTTACCAAGGAAACCTATTGTTAGACCCAGAAAAATTAGCAATTTTTTGCGATAAAAACTTTAAAATTACGCTAATTCTACTCGGATTTGCATTCCGTCTTCAAAAATAAGAAACTACAATTAATATCCTATCCGACAGTTTAAGTCTCGAGTTTGTATCTTGACGGGAAGTAATTTTAAAATGCAAATATAAAAACCTCTACACCTATTTACATGTTTTCTTATGGGCAAAAGATGGGGGAAAAAGGGCCGAAATAGCCATTCAAAATAGTAATTTCGACAGTTTCGGATTTTTTCCTTCGGTTGTGACAAAAAACCTATAATCCTACCAAATTTCAAGTTTCTGGCACATCTGGAAGTGCCTCATAATTTTGTATCCTCATATATATATATATATATATATATATATATATATCTATAATATATAGATGCTTCTTACACATGATATCTATAATATGTAGATGTTTCTTACACATGATATATTATATATATATATATGAGGATACAAAATTATGAGGCACTTCCAGATGTGCCAGAAACTTGAAATTTGGTAGGATTATAGGTTTTTCGTCACAACCGAATGAAAAAATCCGAAACTGGCAAAATTCCTATTTTGAGGGGCTATTTTGGCCCCTTTTTGCCCCATTTTTTGCCCATGAGAAAGCATGTAAATTGGTGCAGAGGTTTTTATATTTGCTTTTTAAAATTACTTCTCATCAAGATACGAACTCGAGGCTGAAACTATCGGATAGGATATAAATTGTAGTTTCTTATTTTTGAAGTCAGAATTCAAATCCGAGTAGAATTAACGTAAATTTATAGTTTTTATCGCAAAAAAGTGGTAATTTTTCTGGGTCTAACAATAGGATTCCTAGGCAACAGTCTTAATGCTTTCATATGGGTAAGCTTTTAATGGGAATCAGAGGCTTATATTTTAATGCCTTTAATGTAAACTATGCCTAATGGAAGAAATCCTATATTGTAATAATCCTCATTTTTGGAGCTCTTTTGCCCCAGTATTGCTCCATATGAGAACAGAAATGATGAGGCAGCTGCATATAACCCAGAGACTTGAAATTTGGCCTGGTTATAAAACCTTTATTGCAACCGAAGATAAAATAAAACTGCGAAAATTCCAAATTTTAAGGGCGGTTTTGCCTTATTTATGACCCATACCAGTGTGAAAATAATACGGCAATTCTTAATGAGATGCAAACATGAAATTTTGCAGAATTATGGATTTTTAATTACAACAGAAAGAAGAAATTCGATACCGTGAAAATTCGAAATCTTAGCAAATGTATTGTCACATATTGTCTTATGCAACGAGTAAAATTATAATGCACTTCTAAATGAGCTACAAAGTTGAAATTTGATACGGATATATGATTTTGCACAAAATTGATTGGGAATAACTTGAAATTGTAAAAAGGCTAAACATCAAAAATGCTTGCAGAATGCAAGCACACATTAACTAGTATATCTATAATATATAGATGCTTCTTACACATGATATATATATATATATCATATATATATATATATGAGGATACAAAATTATGAGGCACTTCCAGATGTGCCAGAAACTTGAAATTTGGTAGGATTATAGGTTTTTGGTCACAACCGAAGGAAAAAATCTGAAACTGGCAAAATTCCTATTTTGAGGAGCTATTTACGTGTTTTTCTTTATGGACAATATTGGAAAAAAGCAACCCCTAAAATTTATAATTGTAAAAATTTTATAGGTTTTCATCATTTGTTGCAAATACTTCACATTTCCGCAAAATTTCATCTATGTAGCACCTCTTGAATTGCATTTATATAAATTTCATTGTTTAAACTTTATGAATTTTCAACAGCCACAATCATAAACTTTTCTAAAAATTTTCAAATATAATTGTAACTGAAACACAATTCCTTAATTTTCAGCTTTCTAGTTCGTACGAAGGTATATAAAGATTAGTCATATTTTTTTAACATTTATGAATTTTTAACGGCCGAATAAATAAACATTTTCAAGTTTCAATAATTCCGTTATCGTTATTTGGTAAATTCTACTGTCAGAAAAAATTTCAGCATTGTAGAACATTTAGAAGTACGTAAAAGGTGAAATGTTTTTTAAAAGTTTATAATTTTTAACGGCCAATAAATTAAAATATTGTAAATTTCTATTTTTCCTGTCCATTTCTCTATGCTATGTTAATATGTGCTTGCATTCTGCAAGGTTTTCTAAATTTTACTATTTTTACAAATTGAAATTATTTACAATCGATTTTTTACGAAACCATATAACTGTCTCAAATTTCAAGTTAGAAGATCATTTTGAAGTGCCATACAACTTGAATACTCGTATGGGCCAATAATGGGGCAAAACAGGAAAAATGATTTTGAATTTTTACAAAATCAGATGCTTTCCTTCTGTTATAAGTAAAAACCCATAATTCTGCCAAATTTCAAGTTTGTATCTCAATGAGAAGTGCCTTATAATTTCCACACTCGTATGGGACCGAATAGGGGCAAAATCGCCCCTTCAAAATTGGAATTTTTTCCCGATGTTATCATTTTATCTTAGGTTGCAATGTAATTTCTATAATCATGCCAAATTTCAAGTCTCTAGGACTTTTGCAGCTGCCTTGCCTTTTTTGTTCTAATATGGGGCAATAATGGGGCAAAACACCCAAAAATGAGGATTATATCAATATCAGATTTCCTTCATTAGGTGTAGTTTAACATTAACAGCATTATAATATAAGCCTCTGATTCCCATTAAAAGCTTACCCATATGAAAGGAAAGAGCTTGTTACCAAGGAAGCATATTGTTAGACCCAGAAAAATTAGCAATTTTTTGAGATAAAAACTATAAAATTAGGGTAATTCTACTCGGATTTGAATTCTGTCTTCAAAAATAAGAAACTACAATTCATATTCTATCCAATAGTTGAAGTCCCGAGTTCGTACCCTTATGGGAAGTAATTTAAAATGCAAATATAAAAACCTCTACATCAATTTACATGTATTCTTATGGGCAAAAAATGGGGCAAAAAGGGGCCAAAATAGTCCCTCAGAATAGGAATTTTGCCAGTTTCGGATTTTTTCCTTTGTTTGTGACCAAAAACCTATAATCCTGCCAAATTTCAAGTTTCTAGCACATCTGGAAGTGCCTCATAATTTTGTATCCTCCTATATATATGATATATCTATAATATAAAGACGCTTCTTACACATGATATATATATATCTATAATATAAACACGCTTCTTACACATGATATATATATATCTATAATATAAACACGCTTCTTACACATGATATATATATATCTATAATATAAACACGCTTCTTACACATGATATATATATCTAGGAGGATACAAAATTATGAAGCACTTCGAGATATGCCAGAAACTTGAAATTTGGTAGGATTATAGGTTTTTTGTCACAACCGAAGGAAAAAATCCGAAACTGGCAAAATTCCTATTTTGAGGGGCTATTTTGGCACATTTTTCCCCCATTTCTTGCCCATAAGAAAGCATGTAAATTGGTGCAGAGGTTTTTATATTTGCATTTTAAAATTACTTCCCGTCAAGATACAAACTCGAGACTTAAACTGTCGGATAGGATATAAATTGTAGTCTCTTATTTTTGAAGACGGAATGCAAATCCGAGTAGAATTAACGTAAATTTATAGTTTTTATCTCAAAAAAGTAGTAATTTTTCTGGGTCTTACAATAGGTTTCCTTGGTAACAAGCTCTATCCTTTCATATGGGTAAGCTTTTAATGGGAATCAGAGGCTTATATTTTAATGCTGTTAATGTTAAACTACACCTAATGAAGGAAATCCGATATTGATATAATCCTCATTTTTGGGGCTGTTTTGCCCCATTATTGCCCCATTCAAGAACAAATAAGGCGATGCAACTGCATAGGACCCAGAGACTTGAAATTTGGCACGGTCATAGAAATTTCATTGCAACCTAAGATGAAATTATAAAATTACAAAAATTCTGATTTTTAAAGGGCGGTTTTGCCCCTTTTCGGACCCATGCAAGAACAAAAAATGCGAGGCAGATGCATAGGACCTAGAGACTTGAAATTTGGCACAATTATAGGATTTTCATAGCAAACTAAGATAAAATTTTATTTCATAATTTTATTCCTCGCATAGGACTGTAATGTGACGGCATTCGCTAAGATTTCGAATTTTCACGATATCCGATTTCTTCCTTCTGTTGTAACTAAAAACCAATAATTCTGCCAAATTTCAAGTTTGTATCTCATTAAGAAATGCCTTATAATTATCACACTCGTATGGGGCCGAAAAGGGGCAAAACCACACATTAAAAATTCCAGTTTTTGGAATTTTTCAATTTTATCTTAGTTTGCCATGAAAATTCTATAATCGTGCAAAATTTCAAGTCTCTAGGTGCTATGCAGCTGCCTCGCATTTTCTGTTCTCGCATGGGGCAGAAAAGGGGCAAAACCGCCCCTTAAAATGAGATTTTTAGTAATTTAATCTTAGGTTGTAATTAAATTTCTATAACCGTGCCAAATTTCAAGTCTCTGTGTCCTACGCAGCTGCATCGCCTTTTTTGTTGTGTGACAAAACAGCCCCAAAAATGAGGATTATATCAATATCGGATTTCCTTCATTAGGTGTAGTTTAACATTAACAGCATTAAAATATAAGTCTCTGATACCCATTAAAAGCTTACCCATATGAAAGGATAGAGCTTGTTACCAAGGAAACCTATTGTAAGACCCAGAAAAATTAATTATGGGTTTTTAGTTACAACAGATGGAAAAAATCTGAGAGTGTAATAACTCATAATATTAGGGGCTGTTTTGCTCCATTATTGCCCCATACGAGGATTAAAATTATAAGGCACTTCTAAATGAGCAACTAACTCCAAATTTGACATGCTTATATGATTCTGTACAACATCGATTGGGAATAATTTGAATTTGCAAAAAGGCTAAAATTTGAAAATGCTTGCAGAATGCAAGCACATATTAACTAATATATGATATATATATCATGTGTAAGAAGCATCTATATATTATAGATATGAGGCAGCTCCATATGACCTTGAGTCTTGAAATTTGGCCCGTTTATGAAAATTTTTTGCATCTGAAGATAAAATAAAACTGCGAAATTCCAAATTTAAGGGCACTTTTGTCCTATTTATGACACATAGCACTGTGAAAATGATACGGCAATTCTTAATGAGTTACAAACATCAAATTTGGCAAAATTATTGGCTTTTAGTTACAACAGAAGGAAGAAATCGGATATCGTGAAAATTCGAAATCTTAGCGAATGCCCTGTCACATTACAGTCCTATGCGAGGAATAAAATTATGAGGCATTTGTAAATGAGCAACTAACTTGAAATTTGACACGGTTATATGACTATCTACGTAATTGTTTGGGAATAATTCTACACTGTAAAAATGGTAATATTTCAAAATGCTTGCAGTATGCAAGCACATATTCCTAGTATATATATATACTAGTTAATGTGTGCTTCCATTCTGCAAGCATTAGGAACGGATAAATAATTTTGAAACGCAAAAGTTTGGACCTCTTTACCTATTTCCTTATTGAAAAATTTTGAGGGAAAAACAACCCCTAAATTTATAATTATAAAGCATATATAGGTTTTTATCATTTGTTACATTTATGCGAAATTTTATTGATGTAGCACCTCTAGAAGTGCATTTATATAAATTTAATTGTTAAAAATTTTTGAATTTTTACAACCTCAATAATAAACTTTAACAAAATTTTCAATGTTAATTTTCACAGGAACATTACTCCCAAACTTTCTTAAAATTTTCAGCTTCCTTGCTCTTCAGAAAGTACATAAACATTAGTCAATTTGTTTAACATGTAAGAGATTATTACGGTCGAACAAATAAAAATTTACAAATTTCTATAATCCCGTTTCCATTATATGGCAAATTCTACCAATGGAAAAAATTTCAGCTTCATAGATCATTTAGAAATACCTAAACCATGAAAAGTTAGTAAATAGTTTATAATTTTTAATGGTCAAGAAAATACATATTGTTGCAATTTTTCCTCCGATTATTTTTTAAGATTCACCTATGTATTAAATTTCAGCTCTCCAACTATTGTAGTTTGGGCTGAACATTTGTATCCTCCTATATCCTAATTAAGACCCGTCAATATCTATAATACATAGATGCTTCTTACACATGATATATATATATACTAGTCAATATGTGCTTGCATTCTGCAAGCATTTTCAAATTTTAGCAGTTTTGTAAATTCAAATTATTCCCAATCGATGTTGTACATAATCATATAACCGTGTCAAATTTGGAGTTTGTTGCTCATTTAGAAGTGCCTTATAATTTTAATCCTCGTATGGAGCAATAATGGAGCAAAACAGCTCCTAACATTAAGAATTATTACACACTCAGATTTTTTCCATCTGTTGTAACTAAAAACCAATAATTCTGCCAAATTTCAAGTTTGTATCTCATTAAGAAATGCCTTATAATTATCACACTCGTATGGGGCCGAAAAGGGGCAAAACCACACATTAAAAATTCCAGTTTTTGGAATTTTTCAATTTTATCTTAGTTTGCCATGAAAATTCTATAATCGTGCAAAATTTCAAGTCTCTAGGTGCTATGCAGCTGCCTCGCATTTTCTGTTCTCGCATGGGGCAGAAAAGGGGCAAAACCGCCCCTTAAAATGAGATTTTTAGTAATTTAATCTTAGGTTGTAATTAAATTTCTATAACCGTGCCAAATTTCAAGTCTCTGTGTCCTACGCAGCTGCATCGCCTTTTTTGTTGTGTGACAAAACAGCCCCAAAAATGAGGATTATATCAATATCGGATTTCCTTCATTAGGTGTAGTTTAACATTAACAGCATTAAAATATAAGTCTCTGATACCCATTAAAAGCTTACCCATATGAAAGGATAGAGCTTGTTACCAAGGAAACCTATTGTAAGACCCAGAAAAATTAATTATGGGTTTTTAGTTACAACAGATGGAAAAAATCTGAGAGTGTAATAACTCTTAATGTTACGGGCTGTTTTGCTCCATTATTGCTCCATACGAGGATTATAATTATAAGGCACTTCTAAATGAGCAACAAACTCCAAATTTGATATGGTTATATGATTATGTACAACATCGCTTGGGAATAATTTGAATTTGTAAAAATGTTAAAATTTGAAAATGCTTGTAGAATGCAAGCACCCATTAACTAGTATATATATAATACAAGTCGGTCCCCTCGTTCATTTCTGTCTCCATAGCCCCATTTTCCAACTGCGCTGTCGTCTTCCTTTTTTTCTCCTACCTTGGCATTGAAATCACCCATGACCACTTCTAGATGGCAGTTTCCTTTGTCGTGCAGTTCCCCAAATTCTTGGTAGAAATCTTCCACTTCCTCATCCGAGTATGATGATGTTGGCGCGTAAACTTGGACTATTTGAAGATGATATCTTTTATTTATTTGAAGCACTAGTCTAGCTGCCCGCTCGGATGAACTTTCCATTTCCACGATATTATTCTTCAATTTTTTGTGGATGATGAATCCAACTCCTCCTGTTCTTCCTGTGTCAGTTCCCCTGTAATAAAAAATATGTCCACTCTTCAACTCCAATAGGCTTTCACCTTTTCTTCTCACCTCACTAAGCCCTAAAATGTCCCACTTGATCTTCTGCAGTTGTTCTTGGAGCTCTTGAAGTTTATCTTCACTGGACAAAGTCCGGCAGTTAAAGGTAGTTAGGTTGAGGTTAAAGGAATTGGGTAAGGATGAGAAAGAGTGGCAGTGGGCGTTTAACCTCCGGGGATTCTTAGCACCCTCTGCCTTCATGCCTTGTTCCTGACCACTGCCACGGTCAGAGGCAATCCAGCCCCGGAGAATGAGGGCCGTTTTTTATGGGTGTACATGTCATGGGGGGATTGTGGGCCTTAAAACACCACGCTGGCCCAGAGCGGGTTGGTGAGTACCTCTTTCACTTTGGCCGGAGATATTGCAGAAAGACTTCACAGCATGGTTGAACCTACCAGTGTCCGAGGACACCACTGTTCTTCGCCCTTTAGCCTCCGTTTACACCCTTCCGCCGACTTTGAGGCAGTGAAGTGAGGCAGTTGGAAGGGATATATATACATATATATATATACATACATATATATACATATATACATACATATATATACATATATATATATATATATATATATATATATATATATATATATATATATATATATATATATACATACATATATATATATATACATATATATATACATATATATATATATATATATACATATATATATATACACATATACATATACATATATATATATATATATATATATATATATATATATATATATATATATATATATATATATCTCTGCGCCGATTAAATTTTTACATTCTGTACAATACTGGACTAAAAACAACCCGTAAAATTTATAATTGTAAAACTTCTATAGGTTCTCATCATTTGATACGAATACCTCACATTTCTGCAAAATTTAATCCATGTAGCAGCTCTAAATGTGTAGTTATATAAAATTAATTGTTTAAAAAATGATGAATTTTTAACATCCACAATAATAAACTTTATTCTTCAATATTATTTACCGCTGGAATAGCATTCCCTAATTTTTCAAAATATTCAGCTCCCTAGCTCTAATAAAAGTGCATAAACATTAGTAAATTTTTTACGACAAAATAAACATTTACAAATTTCTATAATCCCGTTTTCGTTACTTGGTAAGATCTACCATTAGAAAAAATTTCAGCATTGTAGCACATTTATAAGTAACTAAACCATGAAACGGTTGTTTATATATTTGTAATATGTGATTGCATTATGCAAGCATTTTTAAATATTAGCTTATTTACAATTTAGAATTATTCCTAATCGATTATGTCCAAAACCATATAACCGTGTCGAATTTCAAGTTTGTATCTCATTAAGAAGTGCCTTATAATGTTCACACTCGTACTGGGTAGAAATGGGGGAAAACCGCACCTAAAAATTTGAATTTTTGCTTTTTTTTTATTTTATCTTCGGTTGCAACAGCATTTCTATAATCGTGCTAAATTTCAAGCCTCTAGGTCATATGGAGCAGCCTCACCATTTTCCTTCTCATGAAGAGCAATACTGGGGCAAAACAGCCCCAAGAATGAGATTATATCAGTATCGGATTTCCTTCATTAGTCGTAGTTTAGCATTAATGGCATTAAGACATAAGCCTCTGATTCCCATTAAAAGCTTACCCATATGAAAGGATTAAGCCGGTTGCCTAGTAAGCCTATTGTTAGACCCAGAAAAATTACCACTTCTTTGCGATAAAAACTACAAATTTATGCTAATTCTAATCGGATTTCAATTCTGTCTTCAAAAATAAGAAACTACAATTTATATCCTAACCGATAATTTAAATCTCGAGTTTGTATCTTGACGGGAAGTAATTTTAAAATGCTAATATAAAAACCTCTACATCAATTTACATGCTTTCTTATGGGCCAAAAATGGGGCTAAAAGGTGCAAAAATAGCCCCTCAGAATAGGAATTTTTCCACTTTCGGATTCCTTTGGTTGTGACTAATAAGCTATAATGCTACCAAATTTCAAGTTTCCAGCACATCTGGAAGTGCCTCATAATTTTGTATCCTCCTATATATATGATATATATATCATGTGTAAGAAGCATCTATATATTATAGACTAGTTAATATGTGCTTGCATTCTGCAAGCATTTTCTCTCATTTAATAAAAAAGACTATAAGCCGACAAAAAATTCTAAATGCAAAAGAGCCCTGCACCTATTTCAATGCTTTCCTTTTGGGAAATAATCCCAAATTTGAGGCTACCTGGAATCGAACCGATGACACCTACGCAGGAGTTGTCAAATACTATGTAGATATACTCATGACATCTACAAACCCTGAAAATATCATTTATTTATTTAGTTTCGTCTATATAAAGGAATTCATTTTTCCATGCTTTCTTATGGGAGATGTACCGGGTCATCTGGAGTCGAACCCAGGGCACTAGCGGTTACATTGATAACTGATCCCTATAGATATTCTGGGTATCTAACAGCCCTCCAAGTTTGAATTCTCTACCTTACAGGAAAGTGCCATAAATTAATTTTCAAATATACCGCAATGCTTTTCTTATGGGTAAAAATGGAAATTTAGGAATTTCTGGAGTCGAACCGATGACACCTAGGTATGAGATCTCAATTTTTCTGGCGGTTTCACCATGCCATCTACAATTACTGAAAATTTCAGCTCTCCATCTATTGTAGTTTGGGCCAGACATTAGTATCCTCCTATATCCTCCTCTGTAAGAAGAGTGCTTATAGTATAGATACTAGTTAATGTGTGCTTGCATTCTGCAAGCATCAGGATCGGATAAATAATTTTTAAATGCAATTGTTTTGACCTCTTCACCGATTTACGTGATTTCCTTATTGAAAAATTTTGGGGTAAAATCAACCCCTAAATTTATAATTATAAGATATTTATAGGTTTTTAACATTTGTTACGAATACCTTAAATTTATGCCAAATTTCATCGATGTAGCATCTCTAGAAGTGCATTTATATAAATGTAATTGTTAAAAAGTTTTGAATTTTTAAAAACCACAATAATAAACCTTAGGAAAATTTTCAATGTTAATTGTCACCGGAACATTATTCCTTAACTTCCTGGCTCTTCAGAATGTATATAAGATTTAGTCAATTTATTTAACATTTTAGAGATTATTACGGTCGAACGAATAACAATTTACAAATTTCTATAATCTCGTTTTCATTATATGGCAAATTCTACCAATGGAAAAAACTTCAGCTTCATAACTCATTTAGAAGTACCTAAACCATGAAAAGTTATTAAATAGTTTATAATTTTTAACGGCCAAGAAAATACATATTGTTGCCATTTTTCCTCTGATTATTTTTTTCGATTCACCTATGTATTAAATTTCAGCTCTCCAACTATTGTAGTTTGCACTGGAAATTTGTATGCTCCTATATCCTTCTATATCCTAAGTAAGGCCCGTCAATATATAATGAAGAAGCATTTTTAAATTTTAGGATTTTTACAATTTCGAATATTCCCTGTCGACTAATAAAGAATCATGTAAGGGTGTCAAATTTCAAGTTTGTAGATCATTTAGAGGTGCCTTATAATTTTCTTCCTCGTATGGGGCAATAATGGGGCAAAACAGCCATAATGTTACGAATTTATACAATATCGGATTTCCTCCTTATGTGGTAACTAAAAACCCATAATTCTGCCAAATTTCAAGTTTGCATCTCATTAAGAAGTGTCTTATAATGTTCACACACGTATTGGGTAGAAATGGTGCACCTAAAAAATTGAATTTTTCCTATTTTTTATTATATCTTCGGTTGCAATGAAATTTCTATAATGGTGCCATATTTCAAGTCTTTGGTTAATATGGAGCTGTCTCATCATTTTTGTTCTCGTATGGAGCAATACTTGGGCAAAAGTGCTCCAAAAATGAGGATTATTACAATATAGGTTTCCTTCATTAGGCATAGTTTAACAGTAAAGGCATTAAAATATAAGCCTCTGATTCCCATTAAAAGCTTATCCATATGAAAGCATTAAGCCTGTTGCTAGGAAACCTATTGTTAGACCCAGAAAAATTGCCACTTTTTTCCGATAAAAACTATAAATTTACGCTAATTCTACTCGGATTTTAATTCTGTCTTCAAAAATAAGAAACTACAATTTATATCCTATTCGATAGTATAAGTCACGAGTTTGTATCTTGATGGGAAGTAATTTTAAATTGCAAATATAAAAACCTCTACACCAATTTACATGTTTTCTTATGGGAGAAAAATGGGGAAAAAAGGGACCAAAAAAGTCCCTCAAAATAGGAATTTCTACAGTTTCGGATTTTTTCCTCTGGTTGTGACTAAAAACCTATAATCCTACCAAATTTCAACTTTCTAGAACATCTGAAAGTGCCTCATAATTTTGTATCCTCCTATATATATATATATACTAGATAATATGTGCTTGCATTCTGCAAGCATTTTCAAATTTTAGCATTTTTACAAATTCAAATTATTCCCAATCGATGTTGTACAGAATCATATAACCATGTCAGATTTGAAGTTTGTAGCTCATTTAGAAGTGCCTTATAATTTTAATCCTCGTATGTGGCAATAATGGAGCAAAACAGCCCCTAACATTATGAATTTTTACATTCTAAGATTTTTTCCATCTGTTGTAACTAAAAACCCATAATTCTGCCAAATTTCAAGTTTGCATCTCATTAAGAAGTGCCTTATAATTATCACACTCACATGGGGCCGAAAAGGGGCAAAAAGCCACCCATTGAAAATTGGAATTTTTGCAATTTTACAATTTTATCTTAGTTTGCCATGAAAATTCTATAATTGTGCCAAATTTCAAGTCTCTAGATCCTATGCAGCTGCCTCGCATTTTTTGTTCTAGCATGGGGCCGAAAAGGGGCAAAACCGCCCCTTAAAAATGAGAATTTTTGTAATTTTATAATTTTATCTTAGGTTGCAATGAAATTTCTATAACCGTGGCAAATTTCAAGTCTCTGGGTCCTATGCAGCTGCATCGCCTTTTTTGTTCTCGAATTGGGCAATAATGGGGCAAAAGAACCCCAAAAATGAGGATTATATCAATATCGGATTTCCTTCATTAGGTGTAGTTTAACATTAACAGCATTAAAATTCCCATTAAAAGCTTACCCATATGAAAGGATAGAGCTAGTTACCAAGGAAACCTATTGTTAGACCCAGAAAAATTAGCAATTTTTTGCGATAAAAACTATAATTTTACGTTAATTCTACTCGGATTTACATTCTGTCTTCAAAAATAAGAAACTACAATTTATATTCTATCCGACAGTTTAAGTCTCGAGTTCGTATCTTGATGGGAAGTAATTTTAAAATGTAAATATAAAAACCTCTGCACCAATTTACATGCTTTCTTATGGGCAAAAAATGGGGCAAAAAGGGGCCAAAATAGCCCCTTAAAATAGGAATTTCGACAGTTTCGCATTTTTTTCCTTCGGTTGTGACCAAAAACCTATACTCCTACCAAATTTCAAGTTTCTACCACATCTGGAAGTGCCTCATAATTTTGTATCCTCCTATATATATCATCTGTCAGAAGCATCTATATATTATAGATATCATGTGTAAGAAGCGTTTATATTACTAGTGAATGTGTGCTTGCATTCTGCAAGCATTTTCTCTCACCTTAATGTAAAGAATAAAAGCCGACAATTAATTTCCAAAAGCATAATTTTGCACCTACCACCTAATTACGTGTATTTTTCGATAATATTGGGTAAAAACAACCCCTAAAATGTATAATTATAAACATTTTATAGGTTCTCATCATCCGCTTTGAATACCTAATATTTGTTCAAAATATCATCAATGTAGCACCTTTATAAATTCATTTATATGAACTTAATTGTATAAATTTTATGAATTTTTAATAGCCACAATAATAAACCTTTCTTAAAATTTTAATGTTAGATACCACTGGTGCATCACACCCTCCCTAGGTTAAAATTTTCATCTTCCTGCACCTTCAGAAAGTACATAAACATAGTCAAATTGTGTTATATTTAAGAATTTTTTTACGGCCGAACATATAAAAATTTTCAAATTTCTATATTCCCGTTTTCGTTATTTGGTAAATTCCAACGTTAGAAAAAATTTCAGCATTGTAGTCCATATAGAAATACCTAAACCGCTTAATGTTTGCCCCAAAAAATTGGAATTGTTGCAATTTTTTATTTTATCTTCGGTTACAACGAAATTTATGTATTTGTGCAAAATTTCAAGTCTCTAGGTTATATAGAGCTGCATCAGCATCTAAATTGGTGTAGAGGTTTTTATATTTGCATTTTGAAATTACTTCCCATCAAGATACGAACGCGAGACTTAAACTGTCGTATAGGATATAAATTGTAGTGTCTTATTTTTTAAGACAGAATTCAAATCCGAGTAGAATTAACGTAAATTTATAGTTTTTATTGCAAAAAAGTGGTAATTTTTCTGGGTCTAACAATAGGCTTCCTAGGCAACTGGCTTAATCCTTTCATATGGTAAGCTTTTAATGGGAATCAGAGGCTTATATTTTAATGCCATTAATGTTAAACTACGTCTAATGAAGGAAATCCGATACTGATATAATCTCATTTTTGGGGCTGTTTTGCTGCAGTATTGCTCTACTCGAGAACAAAAACGGTGAGGCAGCTCCATATGACCTAGAGACTTGAAATTTAGCACAATTATAGAAATTTTGTTGCAACCGAAGATAAAGTAAAAAAATCAGAGCTGCAAAAGGAACCACTGAACCGAACCGCTGTCATTTTTCAGAACCGCGAACCGAAACCAATGATTAATTTTTCAATCAATCGAAAACAAACCGAACCGTAATTTTTTCCAAAAGTGGTTCGATTTCAGTTCGATCTCACTCCACAAAGTACGTACCAGGGAAAAGACCAGGAATTTCCATTGGAAAAACCAGCGAGTTTGCTTCAAAGGAAAGAGTGCCTATCTCTTTCCTCTCTGCTACTATTGTTATCCACAGATGACATTTATTGTGAGGGTTATGGGGACACCAACTGCGACAATATCCGGGTCAACCACTATAGGCAGAAACCGACCAACAGAATATAGAAAGATCTTTATCTGAACACAGGCAAAAGGGTCATTCTACAAAGACCTAGAAAGGAGCCGTAATCTGCTTTCGTGCTGAGAGAAAAATCCATGCCCTTACCATCACCATCATCCCCTTCAGCTTTCTAATTAGCAGATCTGAGAAAATATGCCCTGCTGTGTCTTTCTTAGAAAACCATAACTCTCCTCATATCTTTTTCTTCGGAAAAATTGAAATTGTAGCTCTCAACGGCTTGAGCTTTCAACGACATCGTTCCTTTTCTAACTTTCATGTGGTGTTCTTCTATGATAGGTATTTCCATTACTTGGTGGTATATATTCCAGCAAAAACAGCCGAGGACTTCGGCGGATCCCTTGGATCGGAGGCATTCATTTCCTGCAGAATTCCTTCAATTATCTAAAGTGTGTATTTTTAATAATATTTTAGTAAACTTTATTTAAGAGAAATAAAATTAATTAACAGGTTAGTGTTATTTAAAGAGGGTCACTCTACGTTTTATAATCGTTTATTTTGAACCATAAGCGTCCGCACTTCGTATATTGAATAATCTGCCCTGAACTGTCGATTAATTTTAAATTATTCTTGTAACGTAATTTTACTATCATATTGATTTTTTTACTACTTTTCTAAGGTGGCAAAAGAAAAGAATTAGCAGTATATAATATGTTTTGAATCAGCTAAAAGTGTCTTTTTGAATTTATTATATAATAATAGGAATTAATAATCGAATTTATTAGAATTTTACATATCATAAATTCATTCGGAGTAATATTTTATTCCATATTATTTAACCAATTAACTAATTAAAATATTTTATTTACATAAATTTATTATTGAAAGTTGGAAAAATTGAGACGCTGTGCATCATCGCCATTGGAAAGCAAGAAACTCTTTACTTCAATAATTAAATCTATCATTCCATCAAGGAAATCTTAATAAGGGCTTACGGAAAAGAATTTTCCTAGACCCTTGATAAATATAGCGAACATTTTTTTATTTGTTATAAATGAACCAAAGGAATAGCGCTTTGTAACTTCCATTGTTTTTATTTCTCTTACGACCCGGGTTTTGACATTACAATGCTATCGTCAGGTGCAGATATGGTGAGAATAGAAAGTATATACAGAGAAATGGGTAGAGAGGGGGGAGGGAGGGTTGTTTGTAAGACGGAAAGGAATGGAGGGGAGGGAAAGGAGGAACCTATCTCATTGTCAGAGGGTTACTACGGGGGGTAGGTTGTAAAAGGATAAAGGGGGAGGGGAAAGAAAAGGCTGGAGGGGGGAGACCATCTCGGGAGGTATTGGGGAAAGATGGAGGAAGGACTATAGGACTAAAAAGAAAGGCCTTGTGGAAGACGAAGAGAGGGTGAACCCCAGAGAGAGGAGGGAGGGAATTATCAATGCGGCAATGGGTATGTGTGTGGGAATAAGAAAAATAAAGGCATGTGCGGGTGGTAAAACTAAAGAGGTGAAATATTAGGAGACAGTAAGGCCCTTGTTATAAATCTTTTTTCCTCTAAATGATGTGTATTACAGGTAAGAATAAGAAATAAAATGCTCGAGGAACTAATTTTCTTTGATTTTTAATGATTTCTTTAAAACACCTATGTTTTCGGTTTGTCCATCCATCCAGGGATAATCTCAAAAGCGGTTTAAGCTAGAGGTGCATTTTCTTTCTGATTATGTATGACTAGTGTAATGCCCGTTGAAATATCATCGGAAGAATTATAGATGGATTGATTATTAATATTTGCATTTAAAATATTTATTAGCACACTTTTACATATGAAATATTTTGTCATGTATTACATTTCTAGTGAATATTCTGTTGTCATTTAGTAAATGCCTTTGGTTTTTATTTTCGGCTATAAAATTCTGTTGTACTTCTCCCACCTTATTCTCGTCAATGCTGCATATAAATGTCGATGTGCATAGACCAGGAAATAATTATATGTATACATATATAATGTAGGGAAAATAATTAAATTTCATGCACTTAACATTTTGATTGTTTTAAAATTGTACTCTGTACTTACGAAGAAAGAAAGTTTACTCGAATCCTCAGTAATGTTCTCCGTCGTTATGTATTACATATTTAAAATAAAACTCTTTAAAATATTTAAATTAAAAACTAACTAATTAATCAATCAGCGGAATAATTTCTTTGAATACTATCTGAACAAAAACAAATTAATTTATTTCAACATTGTAAGCTGTTCCGTCGACGATTGAATGGATTGTTGTATTGGAGATCCATATTAACAAAAAATAAACTAATTGTTTATCGTAGAAACCGTTACAATAGTTTTAAATTGATTTTTGCTTTGAAATGTACTTGAGTCAATTCAGTACAACTTCCACTTTACATACTGTAAATTCCAAAGTAACTTCTTTTATAATAGGCAATGCTAGCCTAAAATTAATTCATTCTGTAAAGTGAATAAATAAAGTTCTTTCTTTAAAGTATAATAGCCACTGTTATTAGATTGAAATGGATTATAAGCCTTAGAACTTACTCTGTATTAAATAAGCACCAAAATTCCTTTTATAAAAACAAATCAGTTCATTAAAAGATTCACTGTTGTTTCTTCGAAAATTGCCTGTTAACAGTTTTAAATGTCCTTTTAATTTTAATTGACTTTTAATTTATATTCATTTCCAAACTTCGGTCATTGTTACGAAATGAATTCGAGGAATAACAATATAAATTCATAAGCAGGTATGGTTTACAAATAATTTAATTTAAGAATGCTTTTTATTTCCAATTTTTCTAAAATGACACTGTTGATACTTAAATTTTTTTATATTTACGTTAATAGACTTATTTTCCACAAAACACGCCAATCTCTCCTCTTCCTTCCTCTCTCTCTCATATTGAAGCACTCAAGGCACGCTTATTCCCAGAAGGATGTATACAATAATAGTAATTTGAGGTGTAACAATGATAATGGTCGACATAGCAACATCATGTTAAAATGGCGAGATTCCCACAAAATATGCAAATTAAACGTTTAACATGGAATATTTTGAAATGTGGGCAAAAAAAGACGAACAGAATAAGAAACTTTATGAATTTTTCTTCGAAATGGTTCAAATTCGAAGGTCGTTTGTTAATTTCTTTTAATTTTAATTTCCAAATGAATAATAGCCTGCACGTCGAAAAATCGTGTTTTACATGTAAAGTAATGGGAAATGGAAATGCCTCTCTTGGAGAGGAACCAAGGAATTTTTTCACTATTTAAATTTGTCATTCTCTGAATAAGTGTTAATCAAGCATCCCTACTAAATTTCGAGTTTCTACCATTATTATTTCTCGAGTTATTAGCGTTTCCATAGCGTGACCAACTAACCAACCAACAGACGACGGCTATTGTTATATAAAACTGTGTATGTTGGTAAATGAATTTGAAGTGAATCCATTCAGAGAATTTTTAATTGATATGTAAACAACAATGAACATAAAAATCATGTTAGGATCAAAAATACCATTTTTTTAAATATAAGTAATTGAAGATGATGATGGTATTGTAATATATTTAAATTATAAATTTTTCCTTTCTTTAAATAAATTCTTCTTTCATTTAAAATAATAATGACTGCTGATTGATTTACTTACAGACTGATACTGAATGTGTAATGTTTATATTGGATAAATTATTTCTGAATAGTATTTCAAATGATTAATTTAGTTGAACCGCAAACCAAACCGAACCACTTGTCAAAATTATCGTCTGAACCGAACCATGACCCGAACCACTTCCAAAAATTTAGAATCGAACCACTCCAAATTTTGAAGTGGTTTGCAGCTCTGAAAAAAATAGCAAAAATTCAAATTTTTAGGTGCGGTTTTGTCCCATTTCTACCCAATATGAGTGTGAACATTATAAGGCATATCTTAATGAGATACAAACTAGAAATTTGGCAGAATTATGGGTTTTTAGTTACCACAGAAGGAATAAATCCGATATTGTAAAAATTCGTAAAGTTATGGCTGTTTTGCCCCATTATTGCCCCATATGAGGAATAAAATTATAAGGCACTTCTAAATGATCTACAAACTTGAAATTTGACACGCTTACATGATTTTTTTAAAAGTAGACAGCGAATAATTTGAAATTGTAAAAATCCTAATATTTAAAAATGCTTATTCATTATATATTGACGGGTCTTACTTAGGATATAGGAGGATGCAAATGTCCAGCCCAAACTACAATAGTTGGAGGAAAAATTGCAACAATATGTATTTTCTTGGCCGTTAAAAATTATACACTATTTACTAACTATTCATGGTTTAGGTACTTCTAAATGAGCTATGAAGCTGAAGTTTTTTCCATTGGTAGAATTTGCCATATAATGAAAATGGGATTATAGAAATTTGTAAATTTTTATTCGTTCGACCGTAATAATCTCTTAAATGTTAAATAAATTGACTAAAGTTTATGTACATTCTGAAGAGCAAGGAAGCTGAAAATTTTAAGAATGTTAGGGAATAATGTTCCGGTGACAATTAACATTGAAAAATTCCCTAAAGTTTGTTATTGTGGCTGTTAAAAATTCAAAAATTTTAAACAATTAAATTTATATAAATGCACTTCTAGAGGTGCTACATCGATGAAATTTGGCATAAATGTGAGGTATTCGTAACAAATGTTAAAAACCTATAAATATTTTATAATTATAAATTTGGGGTTATTTTTACCCCAAAATTTATCAATAAGGAAAACACGTAAATCGGTGAAGAAGTCCAAGCTTTTGCGTTTAAAAATAATTTTTATCCTATTTTGATCCTATATCCTCCTCTGTAAGGAGAGTGCTTATAGAACAGGGCTGTCCAACATACGGCACGCGGGCCACAATCCGGCCCGCGAAGCTGATCAATCCGGCCCACTAGCCGTTAGAAAAAATCTCTTATTTATATTCTTATTTTTGTTGAAATGAATTTTAAAATATATTTCAAAATAACAAACTACCTACTAATATTTGTCTGATAAAGAAGTAAAAATATATCACCGATATATATCGATATATCGACCTTAGTGCCAGTTTGACAGTGTCGGAGTTTCATGAACGTCGCGTGGGTATGGTTTTATTAATATAATACTAGCCATTGTTGCTGATGTCTTTATCCCGGTTAATTATAATTATAATTACAGAATCGATACATTGAAGCTATTAACTCTTAATGATGATGGCTGTAAAGAAACGTAAAATTGACGCAGAATGTCACGTGTTCAAGGGCAGTTGGACTGAAGATTTTTTTGTGATTGAACAAAATGCAAACATCATATATCTCATATGTCAAGAAAAAATTTCAGTATGCAAGGAATATAGTATCAAGCAACATTATTTAGCAAAGCACGCTACAGAGTATAGCAAATTGAAAGGTCAAACTAGAAACGATCGAGTGAATTCATTAAGAAGAAATATTGTTGGACAGCAGTTGTTCCTTAAAATACCAAAAAGATTCTGAGGCTGCAACCAAAATCAGTCTTCAGATAGCCGAAGCAATTGCAAAAAGAGGAAAACCGTTTTCCAATGGAGAATTTGTAAAAGAGTGCCTAGATATATTTACTTCAGTTGCGTGTCCAGAAAAAAAAACATTGGTGAAAAATACAAGTTTGTCACACCAAACAGTTGCTAGGAGAGTTGATGAATTGACAAATAACATAGAAATTACGCTTATGGCTAAATTGAACGAGAGTAAATTTTACAGTTTAGGACTAGATGAGAGTACCGATATATCTGACACTGCTCAACTAGCAATATTTGAGAGAGGAGTAACGAACACATTTGATATTGTTGAAGGTACAACAACAGGATATTTTGGATGAAGTCAGTAAAACTTTAAAAAAAATTAAACTTAAAGATGAAAATCTCTATGGTTTAACAACCGATGGTGCCCCAGCGATGACAGGAAAGTGAAAGGGTTTTGTGAGCTTAATGAGCAATGAAATTTAACACAAAATCATTAAACATCATTGTATAATTCACTAGGGGCAACTGTGTTTAAAAATATTAGGAATGAAACATATAATGGAAAAAGTTGATAAAATCGTAAATTTCATATGATCAAAAGGCCTCAACCAGAGACAATTAAAAAACTTTCTTTCTGAGGTTGGATCAGAACGCGATGATGTAATTTATTATAGTCACGTTCATTGGCTCAGCAGAGCGGCGACATTGGAACAATTCTGGTCACTTGTAGGAGAAATAAAAACATTCATGAAAAGCAAGGGAAAGGATGTTAGTTATTTAGAAGAATCCGAGTGGATAAATGATTTGGCATTTGTTGTAGACATGACAAAATATCTTGCTGACCTAAATTTGGAACTTCAAGGGAAAGAGCAGCTTGTTAATCAGCAATTTGAAACTATTCAAGCATTCGTTTAAAAAGTTGAATTTGCAACAAAATCAATTGGTTAATAAGAATTTTGTTTATTTCAAAACATTATCGATGAGGGAAAAGACAACAATAAATATTGAAAAATATTCACTCTCACTAGTAAATTTAAAAAATGAATTTGAAGAAAGATTTACCGATTTTAGAAACAATGAGCCACTCATGAAAGTGTTTAGTAATCCCTTTTCTATTGATGTTGAAAATGTTGAGGAAAAATTCTGATTAGAACTATTTGATCTGCAATGTAATATTTCCCTGAAAACGGCCTACGTTGAAAATGAACCTTTAACATTTTATAAGAAATATGTTAAAGTTGAACATTATCCCAACCTTACAAAGCTGGCCCTTCAACAAGTGTCTTTATTTGGCAGCACATATACTTGTGAACAGTTCTTTTCCAGGATGAAAAATGTTAAAACAAAGAACCGATCATGTTTAACAGATGGACATCCGACTGGTGTATTACGAATTGGTACATCGAACATTTCACCCGATATTGACTTTTTATGTAAACAGAAACATTCTCAAATGTCCCATTAATATTTATATTGCACAACAATTTTATTTGTAATTTTATTTTCTTTAATGTCTTCGATAAATATAAGGTAAAAGATGGAAAACTTTTATTTTTTTCTACCTTGGCCCGCGAAGTCAGGCTTAATCTTCAATCCTGCCAACTATTAATTTGAGTTGGACACCCCTGTTATAGAATGATATACAGGATATAGGAGGATACTAATGTCTGGCATAAACTACTATAGTTGGAGAGCTGAAATTTAATACACAGGTGATCAAAAAAAAATATCGGAGGAATAAATGCAAAATTGCAACAATGTTTATTTTCATGGCCGTAAAACATTATAAACAATTTTACTAACATTTCATGGTTTAGGTACTTCAAAATGCGCTAAGAAGCTGAAATTTTTTCAAGAGGTAGAATTTGCCAAATAATGAAAACGAGAATATAGAAATTTGAAAATTTTTATTTCTTCGACCGTAATAAATTCTCAGATCTTTAACAAATTGACTAGTGTTTATGTACTTTCTTAAGATCCAGGAGGCTGCAAATTTCAACAGAGTTAGGAAATAATGTTCCGGTGGTAAATAACATTGAAAATTTTAGAAACGTATTTTTGTGGCTGTTAAAATTTCATAAAATTTAAATAATGAAATTAATATAAATGCACTTCTAGAGGTGCTACATTGATGAAATTTTGCATAAATGTGAGGTATTTGTAACAAATGCTGAAAACCTATAAAAGTATTTTAATTATAAATTTTTTAGGTTGTTTTTACCCGAATATTGACAATAAGGAAAAACACGTAAACCGGCAAGAAGATGCAAACTGTTACGTATAAAAATTATTTGTCAGCTCATACTCTTTACTTTAGGGTGAGAGAAAATGGTTGCAGAATGCAAGCACACCTTCACTAGTATCATATATCCTATATAGTATATCCTCCTCTGTAAGAAGAGTGCTTATAGAATGACTAGTGAAGGTATGCTTGCATTCTGCAAGCATTTTCTCTCACCCTAAAGTAAAGGTTATGAGCTGACTAATAATTTTTAAATGCAGCAGTTTCACCTTCTTGCCTGTTTACATGTTCATACTCTTTACTTTAGGGTGAGAGAAAATGGTTGCAGAATGCAAGCACACCTTCACTAGTATCATATATCCTATATAGTATATCCTCCTCTGTAAGAAGAGTGCTTATAGAATGACTAGTGAAGGTATGCTTGCATTCTGCAAGCATTTTCTCTCACCCTAAAGTAAAGGTTATGAGCTGACTAATAATTTTTAAATGCAGCAGTTTCACCTTCTTGCCTGTTTACATGTTTTTCCTTATTGTCAATATTGGAGTGAAAACAACCCCTAAAATTTATAATTATAAAACATTTATAGGTTTCTAGCATTTGCTACGGATACCTCACATTTATGCAAAATTTCTCTAGAAGTGCATTTCTATGAATTTCTTTGTTTAATTTTATGAATTTTTAACAGCCACAACAATAAATATTTCTAAAATTTTCAATATTATTTATGACCGGAACATTATTCCCTAACTCTGTTAAAATTTTCAGCTTCCCGGATTCTCCGAAAGTACAGAAACATTAGTCAATTTGTCAAATATTTAAGAATTTATTACAGCCGAACGAATAAAAATTTTCAAACTTCTATATTCTCGTTTTCATTATATGATGAATTCTACAGGTACAATAAATTTTAGCTTGATAGCACATTTAGAAATACCTAAACCATGAAATGTTAGTAAAATCGTTTATAATTTTTAGCGGCCAATATATTGCACATTGTTCGAGTTTGCAATTTTTCCTCCGATTATTTTTTTTTATTCACCTCAGTATTAAATTCCAGCTCTCCAGCTATTATAGTTTGGGCCAGACATTAGTATCCTCCTATATCCTATATATATCCTATATATCATTCTATAAGCACTCTTCTTACAGAGGAGGATATAGGATATATAGAATATAGGATGATACTAATGTCTGGCACAAATTACAAAAGCTGGAAAGTTGAAATTTAATGCATAGGTGAACCGAAAGAAATAATCGGAGGAATAATTGCAAAATTGCAGGAAGGCTTATTTTCTTGGCCGGTAAAAATTATAAACAATTTTACCAACATTTCATGGTTTAGGTATTTCTAAATGTTCTATGAAGCTGAAATTTTTTCTACATGTAGAATTTTCCAAATAATGATAACGGGAATATAGAAATTTGAAAATGTTTACCCGTTCCGACATAATAAATTCTTAAATGTTTTAAAATTTGACTAATGTTTATGTACATCCTGATGATCCAGGAAGATAAAAATTTTAACAGAGATAGGAGATCTGGTTCCGGTGATAAATAACATTGAAAATTTTAGAAATACTTATTGTTGTGGCTGTTAAAAATTCATAAAATTTAAACAATGAAATCCATATAAATGCACTTGTAGAGGTGCTACATTCATGAAATTTTACATAAATGTGAGGTATGCCTAACAAATGCTAAAAACCTATAAATGTTTTATAACTATAAATTTTAGGGGTTGTTTATACCCCAATATTTTCAAAATGAAAAAAGCACGTAAACCGGGGCCGAGATGCGAACTTACGCATTGAAAATTTTTTTCCGGCTTTTATTTTTGCTTTAAGGTGGGGGAAAATGCTTGCAGAATGCAAGCACACATTTACTTGTATCCTATCATTCTATAAGCACTCTTTTTACAGAGGAGAATATGCGATATAGGATATATATAGGATATAGGAGGATACTAAAGTCAGGCCCAAACTATTACAGTTGGATAGCTGGAATTTAATACCGAGGTGAATAAAAAATAATAATCGGAAGAAAAAATTGCAACCATTCCATTATTTAGGCCTCTAAAAATTATAAACTATTTTAATAACATTTCATGGTTTAGGTATTTCAAATGTGCTATGAAGCTAAAATTGTTTCTACATGTACAATTTGCCAAATAATAAAAATGGGAATATAGAAATTTGAAAATTTTTATTCGTTCGGCGGTAATAAATTCTCAAATGTTTAACAAATTGACTAATGTTCATGTACTTTCTCTTGATCCAGGATGCGTAAAATTTTAACAGAGTTAGGAAATAATGTTAGGGTGATAAATAACATGGAAAATTCTAGAAATACTTATTGTTGAGGCTGTTAAAAATTCATAAAATTTAAACAATGAAATCCATATAAATGCACTTGTAGAGGTGCTACAATGATGAAATTTCGCATAAATGTGAGGTATTCGTAACAAAAGCTAAAAACCTATAAATGTTTTATAATTATAAATATTAGGATTTGTTTATACCCAATATTTTCAAAACATAAAAACGTAATTCGGAGCCGAGATGCGAACTTATGCATTGAAAATAATTTTTAGGCTTTTATTTTCACTTTAAGGTGAGAGAAAATGCTTGCAGAATGCAAGCACACATTTACTTGTATCCTATATATATATCCTATATCATCCTCTGTAAGAAGAGTGCTTATAGAATGATATAGTAGTTTAGACCAGACATTAGTATCCTCCTATATCCTATATATGACCTATAGTCTTTTCTGTAAGAAGAGTGCTTATAGAAAGATATACATATATATATACACACACACTAGTGAATGTGTGCATGCATTCTGCAAGCATTTTCTCTCACCTTAATGTAAAAATAAAAGCCAAAAAATAATTTCAACGCTTAAGTTTGCATCTCGGATCTGAATTACGTGTTTTTCTGTTTTGAAAATATTAGGGTAAAAACAACCCCTAAAATTTATAATTAGCATTTTTTACGGATACCTCACATATATGTAAAATTTCATCAATGTAGCACCTCTAGAAGTGCATTTGTATGGATTTCATTGTTTAAAATTTATGAATTTTTAACAGCCACAATATAAAACTTTTATGTAATATTCATTGTTATTTACCACCAGGACATTATTTCCTAACCCTGTTACAATTTTCAGCTTCCTGGATCTACAGAAAGAACATAAACATTAGTCAATTTGTTAAACATTTGAGAATTTATTACACCCGAATGAATAAAAATTTTCAAATTTCTATATTCCCGTTTTCATTATTTGGCAAATTTTACATCTTGAAAAAATTTCAGCTTCATAGCCCATTTAGATGTACCTAAACCATGAAATGTTAATCAAATCATTTCTAATTTTTACCGGCCAAGAAAGTAAACATTATTGCAATTTTTCAATTATTCCTCTCATTATTTTTTTAGGTTCACTTATGTTTTAAATTTTAGCTCTCCAGCTATTGTAGTTTTGGCAAGACATTAGTGTCCTCCTATATATAGGGTTACTAGACGTCCGGCAAAAGGAGGACAAGTTCTCCATTTTGCCTCTCCATCCCCCGTCCTCCCGGCATTTAAAATTTTAGGATTTTATCTGGCATTGTTCTAGGAAATGTGCGTTTATGGCTCCATTGACCATTCAACTCTGATGCGTGGTGGAAAGGCTCATTAACCCTCCTGCATGTGTTGTCGAAAGAGACAAGGATGAGAATGGCACTTTTATGACTTTCTTCCTTTCCCTGTTAAAATTTCTATGCAAGGGTCACCGCTCTGTGAGGGTCAAGCACTCAATACTTTGTCACTAATTTTCTTCAAACAACTTTTGCGGGTGTCATGGTGTGCAGTGGCAAAGTGACGTTACGGAATGACCAGATTTACATGGTAAAATTCCAAGAAAAGAAACTGAAGACTCTCATGGGTTCATCTCAGTTCTAAGTTATCCGTTGCAGTGAATAGACCAGTTTCTTTTTCGCTCTGATTCTTAGTAGAAAAGAGTATAGACAGATCTTCAACCTTAATTATTTTGGTATGTGTACAATATGTTCTTATTATGCAGATAACCGAAACTTTGATTAGGTACTATATATATATATTTTTTTTTTTTAATGTATTTATTTATTTATTAAATTATAATTAATAAAACTAATGATTTATTTTATTTGTGACTAGTGGTTGCTATAGAATACTCAAGGAACTCCATCCTATTAAAATGGTATCACCTAAAAGGAAGTGCAAATTCTCCAGTAATCTGAAGGCGAAATATCCTTGTTTCGACATCGGGAGGAATGGATAGGAGACGAAGTGTAAAATTTGTGATTGTTACATATCAGTTGCAAATAAGGGATCTTATGATTTAGAGAGTCATACAAAGTGAAAAACATAGATTAATGGTGCGAATTTTGTCTTCATGGGGAAAATTAACATCTCTTTGTCTCCAAAACAACTTGTGTGATAAAAAAAACTCGCTGCTGAAGACATTTCGGAGGCATTAATAGAAATAAGGGTAATAACGTGCTCTCTCACTTAAGAGACGCTCTAATATATATTTATATTAATATATATATATAAATACATACATACAAGTAAATGTGCTTGCATTCTGCAAGCATTTTCTCTCACCTTAAAGTGAAAATAAAAGCCGAAAAATAATTTTCAGTGCATTGTAGTTTGGACCAGACATTAATATCCTCCTATATATATATGTCCTATATCGTATATCCTATATCGTATATCGTATATCCTCTGTAAGATGAGTCTATATAGAATGATATATATGTATAGGAGGATACTAATGTCTGGCCCAAACTACAATAGTTGGAGAGCTGGAATTTAATACAAGGTGAACCGAAAAAAATAATGAGGAATAATTGAAAAATTGCAACAATGTTTATTTTCTTGGCCGGTAAAAATTATAAACAATTTTACGATGATTTCATGGTTTAGGTACTTCTATATGCGCTATTAGGCTGAAATTTTTTCCACGTGTAGAATTTGCCAAATAATGAAAACGGGAATATAGAAATTTGAAAATTTTTATTCGTTCGGCCGTAATAAATTCTCAAATGTTTACCAAATTGACTAATGTCTATGTACTTTCTGTAGATCCAGGAAGCTGAAAATTTTAACAGAGTAAGGAAATAATGTCCCGGTGGTAAATAACATTGAAATTTTTAGAAATATTTTTTGTCGCGGCCATTAAAAATTAATAAATTTTAAACGAAATTCAGATAAATGCACTTCTAGAGGTGCTACATTGACGAAATTTTGCATAAATGTGAGGTATTCGTAACAATTGCTGAAAACTTATAAAAGTTTCGTAATTATAAATTTTTGGGGTTGTTTATACCCCAATATTGACAATAAGGAAAAACACGTAAACCGGCAAGAAGATGCAAACTGTTGCTTTTAAAAATTATTTGTCGGCTCATACTCTTTACTTTAGGGTGTGAGAAAATGGTTGCAGAATGCAAGCACACCTTCACTAGTATCATATATCCTATATAGTATATCCTCCTCTGTAAGAAGAGTCGATATAGAATGATAGGATATATATATAGGATATGGGAGGAAACTAATGTCTGGTCCAAACTACAATAGCTGGAGAGCTGGAATTTAATACATAGGTGAACCGAAAAAAATAATCGGAGGAATAAATGGAAAATTGTGTCAATGTTTATTTTCTTGGCCGGAAAAAATTATAAACAATATTACTAACATTTCATGGTTTAGGTATTTCAAATGTGCTATGAAGCTAAAATTGTTTCTACATGTAGAATTTGCCAAATAATAAAAACGGGAATATAGAAATTTGAAAATTTTTATTCGTTCGGGCGTAATAAATTCTCAAATGTTTAACAAATTGACTAATGTTTATGTACTTTCTGTAGATCCAGGAAGCTGAAATTTTTAACAGAGTTAGGAAATAATGTCCCGGTGGTAAATAACATTGAAGATTTTAGAAATATATATTGCTGTGGCTGTGAAAAATTAATAAAGTTTAAACAATGAAATTCATATAAATGCATTTCTAGAGGTGCTACATTGATGAAATTTCGCATAAATGTGAGGTATTTGTAACAAATTTTAAAAACCTATAAATGTTTTATAATTATAAATTTTAGGGTTTGGGTTTACCCCAATATTTTCAAAACGGAAAAACACGCAATCAGAGCCAAGATGTAACCTTAAGCGTTTAAAATTATTTTTCAACTTTTATTTTTACATTAAGGTGAGAGAAAATGCTTGCAGAATGCAAGCACAATTAATTAGTATCCTATATCCTCCTCTGTAAGAAGAGTGCTTATAGAATGATATATAGGATATAGGAGGATACTAATGTCTGGCCCAAACTACTATAGTTGGATAGCTGAAATTTAATACACACGTGAATCAAAAAAATAATCGGAGGAATAATTGGAAAATTGCAACAATGTTTATTTTCTTGGCAGGTAAAAATAATAAAGAATTTTACTAACATTTCATGGTTTAGGTACTTCTAAATGCGCTGTTAAGCTGTAATTTTTTCAAGAGGTGGAATTAGCCAAATAATGAAAACGGGAATATAGAAATTTAAAAATTTTTATTTGTTCGGCTGTAATAATTTCTCAAATGTTTAATAAATTGACTAAGGTTTATGTACTTTCTTAAGATCCAGGAAGTTGAAATTTTTAACAGAGTTCGAAAATAATGTTCCGGTGGTAAATAACATTGAAAGTTTTAGAAATATTTATTGCTGTGGCTGTTAAAGATTAATAAAATTTAAACAATGAAATTCATATAAATGCACTTCTAGAGGTGCTACATTGATGAAATTTCGCATAAATGTGAGGTATTTGTAACAAATTATAAAAACCTATAAGTGTTTTATAATTATAAATTTTAGGGGTTGTTTTTACCCCAATATTTTCAAAACAGAAAAACACGTTAGTCAGAGCCGAGATGCGTTGGAAATTATTTTTCAGCTTTTATTTTTACTTTAAGGTGAATGAAGATTTTAGAAATATATATTGCTGTGGCTGTGAAAAATTAATAAAGTTTAAACAATGAAATTCATATAAATGCACTTCTAGAGGTGCTACACTGATGAAATTTCGCATAAATATGAGGTATTCGTAACAAATTTTAAAAACCTATAAATGTTTTATAATTATACATCTTAGGGGTTGTTTTTACCCCAATATTTTCAAAACAGAAAAACACGTAAGTCAGAGCCAAGATGTAACCTTAACCACTCATCTGGGTATGCCGTGTATAGACATCATGGCCAGAAGCGCCAGTACTGGGTGTGACGGATTTAGACGTCATGGCAAATTTCAGGCTGATTGCTATGGGTAAGCCGCGATTTTCCGTCCCGTAGCTTCTCGTACTTATAGCTTGGTTCTTCTAGTTCCTTCAGACTGCCATAGATGGCCTTGTCTACCTTTTTCTTTGAGAAGCAGGTCTTCATAAGGTAGGTCTGCATATGCGTTGCGGGTTGTATTGTCGTGATCGCCACATCTGGAATGACCGTTTATGACACTCGGGGTTTTTTAACACTCCCTTGTGAAAACTCACACTTTTCTCTGCATGCACTTTTGTCTCAAGGGTAAACCTGCTATTTATGAATGTTTTTCCTGCTAGTAATTCTAACGGTACATATGAAAAACAGATGTTTATGGAAAGTTCAGTTTGCTTCTGAGATATTGAGAATGTGTTAATGTTTTTCCCATTTCATTATGTAACAATATATATAACAATCCTTTGTGTTTGAGCCGAGTGTAATATATATATATATAATATAGTAATATATATATAATATTTGGCAAAAAGAGTCTTACAGATATTTTTCAATAATATGCTAATTGTTATTACTTATTGACATATTATGACAAAATTTATATATTTTTGAGAAATAAAATTATTTTAAACATACATAAGCATTTCAATTTAATGCTAACAGGCAAAAAAACAATATCTGATTGCTAAAATGAAGATTTTATAAATTATTAAAATAATATTTATACTTAAAAGAAATTATTTATCGAAGTATTATATCATATATTATATTTGTAATGATAATTCTGGAAATTTTAAAGCAAATTTCATTTAATTTGAAAATGAAAGGAAAAAGTCTCACTTCAAATTTAAATACCCACTGTGGAAGCGTCTTGGGAAAAAAAACTACCCAGTTGAGTGGTTAAGCGTTGAAAATTATTTTTCAGCTTTTATTTTTACTTTAAGGTGAGAGAAAAAGCTTGCAGAATGGAAGCACAATTAATTACTGTCCTATATCCTCCTCTGTAAGAAGAGTGCTTATAGAATGATATATAGGATATATATAGGATATAGGAGGATACTAATGTCTGGCCCAAACTACTATAGTTGGAGAGCTGAAATTTAATACACACGTGAATCAAAAAAAATAATCGGAAGAATAATTGGAAAATTGCAACAATGTTTATTTATCTTGGCAGGTAAAAATTATAAAGAATTTTACTAACATTTCATGGTTTAGGTACTTCTAAATGCTCTGTGAAGCTGTAATTTTTTCAAGAGGTGTAATTAGCCAAATAATGAAAACGGGAATATAGAAATTTGAAAATTTTTATTTGTTCGGCCGTAATAATTTCTCAGTTGTTTAACAAATTGACTAAGGTTTATGTACTTTCTTAAGATCCAGGAAGCTGCAAATTTTACAGAGTTCGAAAATAATGTTCCGGTGGTAAATAACGTTGAAAATTTTAGAAATATTTATTGCTGTGGCTGTTAAAAATTCATAAAATTTAAACAATGAAATTCATATAAATGCACTTCTAGAGGTGCTACATTGATGAAATTTTGCATAAATGTTAGGTATCCGTCACAAATGCTAAAAACCTATAAATGTTTTATAATTATAAACTTTGGAGGATTCTTTACCCTAATATTTTCAAAACAGAAAAACGTAATTCGGAGCCGAAATGCAAACTTATGCGTTGACATTATTTTTTGGCTTTTATTTTTACTTTAAGGTGACAGAAAATGCTTGCAGAATGCAAGCACACATTCACTAGTATCCTATATCCTCTGCAAGAAGAGTCGATATAGAATGATATATATATATGTGTGTGTGTGTGTATATATAAATCTGTATATATATATATATATATATATATATATATATATATATATATATATATACACACACACACATATACATACAGTCTAACCTCCCAATAACGGGCTCCAGCTGGGAATTGAGTTACTGCCCACTCTTGGGAGGTGCCCGTTAGTGGGAGAGGACCATCTCCATATAGGGAATTCTGGGACCTGAAGAATCTGCCTTTATCAAAAGGTGGTCGCTAGTGAGAGTGCCCGTTATTGGAGGTTCCACTGTATATATATATATATATATATATATATATATATATATATATAGTTGCTTCTTACACATGATATGTATATCATATATATATATATATATATATATATATATATATATATATATATATATATATATATATATATATATATATAGATGCTTCTTACACACACACACATATAAATATACCAGTTAATGTGTGCTTGCATTCTGGAAGCATTTTTAAAGTTTAGTATATTTACAATTTAAAATTATTCCCAATGAATTTTGTACAAAATCATATAACTGTATCTAATTTCAACTTTGCAGCTCATTTAGAAGTGCATTATAATTTTATTCATCGCATAGGACAATTATTTGGCAAAACAGTCATTAAGATTTCGATTTTTAACGATATTGGATTTCGTCTTTCTGCTGTAACTAAAAACCCATAATTTTGCCAAATTTCATGTTTGTATCTCATTAAGAATTTCCGTATCATTTTCACAATGGTATGGGTCACATATAGGGCAAAACCGCCCTTAAAATTTGGAATTTTCGGAGTGTTTTATTTTATCTTCGGTTGCAATAAAATTATTATAACCAGGCCAAATTTCAAGTCTGTACGTCATATGGAGCTGCCTCATAATTTTTTTCTCGTATGGAGCAATACTGGAGCAAAACAGTCCCAAAAACGTGGATTATTACAACATCTGAATTCCTTCATTAGGCATAGTTTAACATTAAAGTCATTAAAATATATGCCTCTGATTCCCATTAAAAGCTTACCCATATAAAAACATTAAGCCTGTTGCTAGGAAGCCTATTGTTAGACCAAGAAAAATTACCACTTTTTGCGATAAAAACTATAAATTTATGATAATCCCACTCGGATTTGAATTCTGCCTTCAAAAATAAGAAACTACAATTTATATCCTATCCGACAGTTTGTCTCGAGTTCGTATCTTGACGGGAAGTAATTTTAAAATGCAAATATAAAAACCTCTACACCAACTTACATGTTTTCTTATGGGCAAAAAATGTGGCAAGAAGGGGCCAAAATAACCCCTTAAAATAGGAATTTCGAAAGTTTTGGATTTTTTCCTTCGGTTGTGACCAAAAACCTATAATAATCCTACCAAATTTCTAGTTTCTAGCACATCTGGAAGTGTCTCATAATTTTGTATCCTCCAAAATATCATTCTATAAGCACTCTTCTTACAGAGGAGGATATACGATATAGGATATAGGAGGATACTAATGTCTGGCCCAAACTACTATAGTTGGAGAGCTGCAATTTAATACCGAGGTGAACAAAGAAAAATAATCTGAGGAATAATTGCAAAATTGTAACAATGTGCATTATTTTGGCCGCTAAAAATTATAAACAATTTTACTAACATTTCGTGGTTTAGGTATTTCCAAATGCGCTATCGAGCTGAAATTTTTTCTACCTCTAGAGTTCGCCAAATAATGAAAACGGGAATATAGAAATTTGAAATTTTTTATTCGTTCGGCTGTAATAAATTCTCAAATGTTTAACAAACTGACTAATGTTTATGTACTTTCCGTAGATCCAGGAAGCTGGAAATTTTAACAGAGGTAGGAAATAATGTCCCGGTGGTAAATATCATTGAAAATTTTATAAATATTTGGATCTGTGGCTGTTAAAAATTAATATAATTGAAACAATGAAATTCATGTAAATGCACTTCTAGAGGTGCTACATTGATGAAATTTCGCATAAATGTGAGGTATTCATAACAAATGATAAAAACCTATAAATATTTTATAATTATAAATTTTAGGGGTTGTTTTTACCCCAATATTTTCGAAACAGAAAAACACGTAATTCGGAGCCGAGATGCGAACTTATGCATTGAAAGTAATTTTTAGGCTTTAATTTTTACTTTCAGGTGAGAGAAAATGCTTGCAGAATGCAAGCACACGTTCACTAGTATATGTATATCTATAATATATAGACGCTTCTTACACTTGATATATATATACTAGTGAAGGTGTGCTTGCATTCTGCAAGCATTTTCTCTCACCTTAATGTAAAAATAAAAGTTGAAAAATAATTTTCAACGCTTAAGGTTACATCTTGGCTCCGATTGCGTGTTTTTCCGTTTTGAAAATATTGGGGTAAACCCAAACCCTAAAATTTATAATTATAAAACATTTATAGGTTTTAAAATTTGTTACAAATACCTCACATTTATGCGAAATTTCATCAATGTAGCACCTCTAGAAGTGCATTTATATGAATTTCATTGTTTAAACTTTATTAATTTTTAACAGCCACAACAGTATATGTCTTGAAAATTTTCATTGTTATTTACCACCAGGACATTATTTCCTAACTCTGTTAAAATTTTCAGCTTCCTGGATCTACAGAAAGTACATAAACATTAGTCAATTTGTTAAACATTTGAGAATTTATTATGGCCGAACGAATAAAAATTTTCAAATTTCTATATTCCCGTTTTCATTATTTGGCAAATTCTACCTCTTGAAAAAATTTCAGCTTCATAGGCCATTTGGAAGTACCTAAACCGTGAAATGTTAGTAAAATTGTTTCTAATTTTTTACGGCCAAGATAATAAAAATTGTTGCAATTTAGCATTTATTTCTCCCATAATTTTTTTTGTTTCACCTGTGTATTAACGACCCTGGGGTGGTGGAACGTAACCCCGGCGTAAATCGGGGCCTACCTGTGTGTGTGTGTATACACACACACACACACACAGTTACACAGGTAGGCCCCGATTTACGCCGGGGTTACGTTCCACCACCTCAGGGTCATTAGCTGAAGCAGCGTAAATCGAGGAATAATTATAATGCATTTAAATGTGATAGGTTCCTTCACTAAGAAAATTGAACCATAAGAATTAATATAAATGCTTTTTATGTAAATATTTGATTTTATTTTGTAATTGTGAGATATAAATAATATTTTTAGATAAAATCCAAGTAATAAAATAAAAATTTAACTTACTACATCGGTCCTGTAGAGCCATCTTTAGTAACACCACTGTCTGCCCCCTTTGTTATGTTCTTTGACAGTGGTGGTGGATGAATGGGATGGGCCTGGTGGAGGGTCATCAGGGTGGAGTGGTTCTGCAGGTGCTTTGTCCTTGGAAAAGAACTGCAGTAATGACATCTGCTGAGTATTTCTCTTTCTCTCTTCTAACATGTTATAGTAGGGCTTCAATATGTTAGTAACAGCTCTTTGGATGGAAGAGCTGCGTTCCCAGTCTAGGTCATTATCACATAGAGTTTCACAGCCTGTTTGTATTTGTGCCAAAGCTGATTGAAGTGTCTTTGTGGTGAGGTGAGGCTTCTAATTGGTACAATCTCCTGCTCTTCCCCTTCCTCCTTAGAGTTCTGTTTAGCCTGTTGTGCAGCCAGCTCCTCTAAGTCCTCCTTTGAAAGAGGCTCACCATGGGTTTGTAGCAACTCACTGACATCATCAATGTCAACCTTGTCAAGGCCAACATCCTCAGCCATCCGAGTGACATCTTCAACCACTGCTGAAATTTGCTCAAACTCAAGAAAGTAAGACACCGCATCAGGCCACAATTTCCTCCAAACGCCATTCATGCATGAATGTGACACTTCTTTTCACGCTGTAGCAATGTTACTAATGGCCTTAAGGATGCTGTACGACCTCCAGTAGTCCCTCACAGTCACTGAGTCAGATGCCTGCACTGCCTCAACAATCCCTTTGAAGGTCTTACGTAAATAGTACGCCTTGAATGTCGTAATAACGCCCTGATCCATTGGCTGCAACAGTGAGGTGGTGTTGGGTGGCAAATAAATGACCTTCACATTCAGAACGTCGTTAAGAATATCTTCAAGGTTGGCTGGATGACCTGGAGCATTGTCGAGGACTAGAACAACGTTGTTGGGCAAGTTGTTTGCTGCACAAAATTGGGCCACCTCTGGACAATAGTCGGAAGTGTACCATTCACTAAAAAGGGTTTGGGTCACCCACGCCTTCTTATTAGAGTGCCATGAAACAGGAAGTCGAGTCTTCACAATGCCCTTCATAACACGTGGATTCTCGGAATGGTACACTAACATCGGCTTTAACTTAAACGTGCCTGATGCATTACCACCCAGAAGTAATGTAAATCGATCTTTTGCAGCCTTAAAACCAGGGGCAGACCTCTCTTCACAGGCTATGTATGTCCTACCAGGCATCTTCTTCCAGTATAGCTCCGTTTCATCAACATTAAAGACCAAGTCAGGGGCATAGCTGCCTCTGTCCATTAACTTTTGGAATATGAGCGGATATTCCTCAGCAGCTGCAATGTCGACGCTAGCCGCCTCACCAGTAATTTTCACATTGTGAATTCTGGTCCGGTTTTTGAACCGGAAAAACCAGCCCCTGCTAGCCGCAAATGATTCAGTCCCTCCCAATTCCTCATTAATTTCTTTGAACAAGCCTCTAGCCTTGTCCATAACCACTGCCTATGTTACAGGAATGTTATTTTGGTTTAAATCGTCTATCCATAGCACTAATAACTTCTCCATCTTCTCCATTATCTCACTCCATGAATAAGTTGTTCTAGAAACACTTCCATTAACAATTGCTGTTTGTGATTGCTTGATTTTCTCAGCATTATTCATAATGGTCGTAACAGTAGAAGGTGCTAAGTTTAAGGCCTTGCACACCTCTGAACGCCGCTCACCAGATTCCATACGACGAATAACGTCCAGTTTCACATCAATTGTTAGAGATTTGCAGCTTTTTTTTTAACATGTACAGGCACAGATTCACCACTCCGCTTAGAAGACATGGGTGCACAATTTATTTAAAGTAATAAGGCACTAATGAACACAAGAAAGTATTAAAATTTAAGGCACAGCTCACAACACGTGCACACTAGCGGACGAGAAGTAAGTAAATGACGCCGACACTACCGTCGCATAGGTATCTATTTCCTCTGCTGCATTTACGCTTGCATTTTCAAATTTTCTTTTTATATACAGAGTGATTCTAAAGTAGCTTTACAACTTTCGATGGAAGTATATTTTTATAGATAGGCGATACAAGCTGCTTTAAAATGTAACATTGTAGCAGACCACATCAAGTCTGCCAGTCGTAATTCTATATATCACCACCATAAGTGATTCTGTTTTGCTGCAATCTCATGTTTTAGAATAGTAAGTTACGCCTATTAATAAAAATCTACATTCATTCAAAGTTTTCAGGCTACTTTTGAATCACCATGTATTTTTTAAAAATTTTTTATATTTTTTTCTTTATAATTTTAAAAGGGCGTTAATGTGAAACGGCATATAATAAAGCATCGTAAATTGAGGCCTACCCGTATATATATATATATATATCATGTGTAAGAAGCGTCTATATATTATAGATATCATGTATAAAGCATCTATATATTATAGATATGATATATACCATGTGTATGAAGCGTCTTTATATTATAGATATATATAGCATGTGTAAGAAGCGTCTATATATTATAGATATATATAGGAGGATACAAAATTAATAGGCACTTCCAGGTGTGCTAGTAACTTGAGATTTGGTAGGAATATAGGTTTTTGGTCACAACAGAAGGAAAAAATCGAAAACTGCCGAAATTCCTATTTTGAGGGGCTATTTTGGCCCCTTTTTGCCCCATTTTTTGCCCATAAGAAAACGTAAATTGGTGTAGAGGTTTTTATATTTGCATTTTAAGATTACTTCCCGTAGAGATACGAACTCGAGACTTAAACTGTCGGATAGGATATAAATTGTAGTTTCTTATTTTTAAAGACAAAATTCAAATCCGAGTAGAATTAGCATAAATTTATAGCTTTTATCGCAAAAAAGTAATTTTTCAGGGTCTAACAATAGGCTTACTAGGCAACAGACAATGCTTTCGTATGGGTAAACTAACTACACCTAATGAAGGAAATCCGATATTGATATAATCCTCATTTTTGGGGCTGTTTTGCCCCATATGAGAACAAAAAACGCAAGGCAGCTGCATAAGACCTTTCATATGGGTAAGCTCTTATTGGGAATCAGAGGCTTATATTTTAATGCTGTTAATGTTAAACTACACCTAATGAAGGAAATCCAATATTGATATAATCCCCATTTTTGGAGCTGTTTTGCCGCAGTATTGCTCCATATGAGAACAAAAATGATGAGGCAGCTACATATGACCTACAGACTTGGAATTTGGCATGTTTATAAAAATTTCATTGCAGCCGAAGATAAATAAAATACTGCGAAAATTCTAAATTTTAATGGCGGTTTTGCCCTATTTATGTCCCATACCAGTGGAAATTATACGGCAATTCTTAATGAGATACAAACATGAAATTTGGCAGATATATGGGTTTTTATTTACAACAGAAAGAAGAAATACAATATCATAATAATTCGAAATCTTACAATTAGCGACTGATTTGCCACTTAATTGCCCTATGCGACGAATAAAATTATAATGCACTTCTAAATGAGCTACAAAGCTGAAATTTGATACTGTTAAATGATTTTTACAAAATTGATTGGGAATAATTTGAAAATGTAAAAATGCTAAACTTTAAAAATGCTTGCAGAATGCAAGCACACATTAACTAGTGTGTATATAGATATATATATATATACTATATAGATGCTTGTTACACACACACACATATATATATATATATATATATATATATATATATATATATATATACATACATATATATACATATATATATATACATATATATATATAAATGCTTAAGGAAAAGGAAAGGTAATAATAAGGTGGCAACAAGGTGTTGGAGGAAGCCCAGTGGACACGTACCTAGATTGAAGAGAATATATATATATATAACTGCCTCAAAGCCGGCGGAAGGGTGTAAACGGAGGCTAAAGGGCGAAGAACAGTGGTGTCCTCGGACACTGGTAGGTTCAACCATGCTGTGAAGTCTTTCTGCAATATCTCCGGCCAAAGTGAAAGAGGTACTCACCAACCAGCTCTGGGCCAGCGTGGTGTTTTAAGGGCCACAATCCCCCCATGACATGTACACCCATAAAAAACGGCCCTCATTCTCCGGAGGCTGGATTTCCTCTGACCATGGCAGTGGTCAGGAACAAGGCATGAAGGCAGAGGGTGCTAAGAATCCCCAGAGGTTAAATGCCCACTGCCACTCTTTCTCATCCTTGTCCAATTCCTTTAACCTCAACCTAACTACCTTTAACTGCCGGACTTTGTCCAGTGAAGATAAACTTCAAGAACAATTGCAGAAGATCAAGTGGGAACTTTTTGGGCTTAGTGAGGTGAGAAGAAAAGGTGAAGGCCTATTGGAGTTGAAGAGTGGACATATTTTTTATTACAGGGGAACTGACACAGGAAGAACAGGAGGAGTTGGATTCATCATCCACAAAAAATTGAAGAATAATGTCGTGGAAATGGAAAGTTCATCCGAGCGGGCAGCTAGACTAGTGCTTCAAATAAATAAAAGATATCAACTTCAAATAGTCCAAGTTTATGAGCCAACATCATCATACTCGGAAGAGGATGTGGAAGATTTCTACCAAGAAGTTGGAGAACTGCACGACAAAGGAAGCTGCCATCTAAAAGTGGTCATGGGTGATTTCAATGCCAAGGTAGGAGAACAAAAGGAAGACGACAGCGCAGTTGGAAAATGGGGCTATGGAGACAGAAATGAACGAGGGGACCGACTTGTAGACTTTGCTGAATGTACTAGTCTATATATAATGAACACTTTCTTCAAAAAGAGTCACAATCGAAAATGGACCTGGAAAGGACCCAATGGTACCAAAAACGAAATTGACTACATACTAGTCAATAAGAAGCTATTGGCTGAAGACTGTTCCGTCCTCAACCAGTTTAAAACTGGAAGCGACCATCGCTTGGTAAGATGCAGAATAAAATTCAACTCAAATTTAGAAAGACAGAAGCTTATAAAGAAGCCTAAGTCTATTATCAACACGCAGGTGCTAAAAGAACGAAAAGAAGAATTTCAGCTCCAACTGAAAAATCGAATCAGTGCACTGGAAGACCAAGAAGTTGAATCCCAATTTATAAAGATACTCAGGGAAACTGCTGAAGAAATAGGCGGAACTGTTAAAACAAAGCCAGAGAAAAAGTTAACCCAAAAAACAAGACTGCTGATGGAAAAAAGAAGGAAAATGATAATTACTAAAGATATGATCCATTTTGCAGAACTAAACAAAACTATAAGGAAGTACATCAAGGAAGATGTGAAAAAATATAATTATGAGCTAATCGAGAAAGCCATAGAAAACAATCGAAGTTACATGAAGCAACATCTCTCGATCGGAAAGAGACAGCTGGTGGCCCTGATGCTAGAAGACGGCTCCATAACCCATAGTAGGAAACTAATTCTGAAACGGGTACAAGAATTTTACACCAAGCTGTATGAGGATCCTCTAGGAAATGATGAAGTACATGATGATGGAAACATGCCCACCGAAGAGGTCCCAGATATCCTTCCAGAAGAGGTGAGACAGGCAATCAGAAGTATGAAGAATGGAAAAGCATCTGGAATGGATGGTATCACAGCGGAAGTATTCAAAGCATTGGGTAATCATACGGAAACAATTCTCGCTAAGATTTTTAATTCCTGTCTGAGGAAGAAGACAATACCAGAAACATGGAACCATGCATGTATTATCCTTCTACACAAGAAAGGTTCCAAAGAAGACTTGAATAACTACAGACCGATCAGCCTACTCCCAACAGTCTACAAAATATTCACCAAAATACTCACTATGCGCCTTCAAAACCATCTTGATTCTGCCCAACCCTGAGAGCAAGCTGAATTTCGCAGTGGGTAAAGCACGATGGACCACATCCAAGTCGTGAGAGAGGTAATCAGTCGCGCTAACGAGTATGAATTACCTCTATGTATGTGTTTTTTCGACTACGGGAAAGCATTTGACTCTGTCCGAACTTCGTCGGTGTTACGTGCACTAAAGAAACAACGAGTAGAAGAAACGTACATAACCTTGATCAAGAATATCTATGAAAATGCGACAACATCTGTCCAGCTGCATGAAGAGATGAGTGCCCTTAAGGCCGAAAAGGGAGTGAGACAAGGAGATACTATGTCCCCTAAGTTATTTACAGCACCTCTAGAGGAAGTATTCAAAACGCTAGACTGGGAGGAAAAAGGCATAAAGGTGAATGGAGAACATCTGAGTCACCTGCGCTTTGCAGATGATATCATACTGTTCGCAGGGAGCCCAGAAGAGCTCCGTAGAAGAACTGAAGAGCTTGAACAAGCAAGCCGTGAAGCTGGACTTAAGATGAATCTTAATAAAACAAAGGTTATGTACAACTCCATCACAAATTCTGAGAAGATACATATCAACGGAGCAGAACTGGGAGAAGTAACCAACTATGTTTACTTAGGTCAACTCATCACTACTGATGGTTCGCTTCTTGGAGAAATCAACCGGAGAGTGAAGATGGCATGGAGTGCTTTTGGCAAGAATGCGAACATCTTTAAATCAAATATTCCAGTCTTCCTAAAAAGGAGACTGTATGACCAATGTGTTCTGCCTGTTCTGACATATGGTTGTGAAACATGGACCATGAATGCCAGAATGATACAGCGCCTGCAAACAACACAGAGGGGCATGGAGGGATGCATGTTAGGGATCACCCGAAGAGACCACAAGAGGAACGACTGGGTAAGAAAGAAGACTGGAGTCTGTGACGTGATTAGAAGAGTGAAGGTGCTAAAATGGCAGTGGGCGGGCCACATTGCTAGAAGAAATGACCAGCGTTGGACGTCCAGTATCATCGATTGGATCCCAAAAAACATCAAGATACCGAAAAGAAGACAGAAAGACAGGTGGGACAGAGAGCTTGTTAAGTTCTTGGGGCAAACTTGGAGGAGGGAGGCAATTGACGGGGAAAACTGGAAGAGTCTGGGGGAGGCCTTCATCCGTCAGTGGACTGAAAAAGGCTGATGATGATGATGATGATATATATATATATATATATATATATATATATATATATATATATCATGTAGGAGGATACAAAATTATGAGGCACTTCCAGATGTGCTAGCAACTTGAAATTTGGTAGGATTATAGGTTTTTGGTCACAGGAAAAAATCCAAAACTGGTGAAATTCCTATACTGAGGGGCTATTTTGGCCCTTTTTCTCCCCATTTTTGCTCCATAAGATAACATTTAAATCTGTGTAGAGGTTTTTATATTTGCATTTTAAAATTACTTCCGTCAAGATACGAACTTGAGACTTAAACTATCGGATAGGATATAAATTGTAGTTTCTTATTTTTGAAGACAGAATTCAAATCCGAGTGGAATTAACATAAATTTATAGTTTTTATCGCAAAAAGTGGTAATTTTTGTGGGTCTAACAATAGGCTTCCTAGGCAGCAGGCTTAATCCTTTCATTTGGGTTAGCTTTTAATGGGAATCAGAGGCTTATATTTTAATGCCATTAATGTTAAACTATGACTAATGAAGGAAATCCAATAATGATATAATCCCCTTTTTTGGGGCTGTTTTTCCCCAGTATTGCTCAACACGAGAACAAAAACTGTGAGGCAGATCCATATGACCTAGTGACTTGAAATTTAGCACGATTATAGTAATTTTGTTGCAACCAAAGATAAAATAAAAAAATAGAAAAAATTCAAATTTTTAGGTGCGGTTTTACCCTATTTCTACCCAATACGAGTGTGAACTTTATAAGGCACTTCATAATGAGATACAAAATAGAAATTTGGCTGAATTATGGGTTTTTTGTAACAACAGTAGGAAAAAGTGTCTGATATGGTAGAAATTCAAAATCTTAGGGGCTGTTTTGCCCCATATGAGTAATAAAATTATAAGGCACTTCTAAATGAGCTATAGAGTTGAAATTTGGCATGGTTACTTGATTTTGGAACATTTGATTGGGAAAAATTCGAAATTGTAAAAATTCTGAAATTTAAAAATGCATGCAGAATGCAAGCACTGTCTACTAATATATATATATATATACACTCACACACACATATACACACACACATATATAGAGAGAGAGAGATAGATACATCATATATGAGGTTACAAAATTATGAGGCACTCTCAGATGTGCTAGAAACTTGAAATTTGGTACGTAGGTAAGTCTAGTGACAAAACCGACAAAATAAATAGAAAATTACAACGTTTATTTTATTGGTTTGTTAAAAAATATCATTTAAACAAATATTTCATGGTTTAAGTACCTCTAAATGTGCTGCAATGCTGAAATATTTTCTAACAGTAGAATAACGAAAACGGAATTATAGAAATTTGAAAATGTTTATTTATTCGGCCATTAAAAATGCATAAATATATGTCAGTAAGATAATTACTGCCATTGTGAGATGAAAAATTCCTTAAATGACAAAAGTTGGCTTTCATTGACATTCTTGTTATACAATTGTATTTGTTTGATATTTTTTGTTTATTTGATTTGATCCTGCCTATGAGTGCAAACTTGGACGTAAAAAGTTCATTGTTCACAACTTGAATCGCCATATTTGTACATTAATGGTGGCAACTGATGTTAACATATAGACTAAATGTATGCTTATTCTTCAGGAATAATTATAATATCTCTGAGATTTTTCCAGAAAATTAACGCATGCATTGTGGTTGCAGGGAGATGTGCCGCCAAGATGAGGGCAAGATCTCAGGGGTCGACGGGGGATGAATGTGATTTTTAAATTTTTTGTATAAATTAACGGTCACAGTGTTTGTCTGTTGAGTGACACTTGGCCCATTTGGAGCAGTTCCAAGGGCAGCAATTAGCTTTTGCCGGTTATCCCCTCATTACCCCAAACCTCTGGTTACCTTCATAAATTCTGTGTCCAATCTCACATTAATTATTTCCCCGAGTGAGGAATGAAGATGCTCTGCCTGGAGGTTTCTCCCGAGTCCCCTTCGCTTCACTCCTCTCCCACAAAACTCTACGGGGTGGCGTCGGCCAAAGTGGGAGGGATTGAACGAAGAGCCATTAGGTGGTCCACGTGTTTGTTCTGCATTTTTCCTGTGTTAATTTTTGTGTGTATCAGTGTGCATCCAAGTTGAAGTGTTTTGGTGGGAACTGGACATGCCAAGCTTGATGAAAAAGTGACTTTGGAGGTGAAATTGTGTGCAAAATTATAATCAGGCTGTTATTCAGTGTAACTCTCCCCCCTCTGCCCCATGTGCGATGCTTTCTCTTCATCATTCACAAGCATCCCTCGCATCATTTCCTTCAGGGTCGTAAAATGGCATGCATTGAGCAGTTGAATGTTTGTGCTGAGATATCAGTGAGAGAGAGAAGAGGAATGAATCCAAGGCTCCTCTTTTAAGTGTATAAGAACTTTGTGGACCGTAAGACTCGTGAATGGATGCTTTTGCCCATAGTGATGCCACATCTCACAGCTGGATATATATTTTTTTCCTTTTCAACATCATTCCTTGTTTGGTGTCTGACGGGGACATTTCCCCACTATTTACAGTATACTATTTGCCTACTTCAGTGCCATGCGTGTACAAAGTCCCTCCAAGTTGCTTGACTTTTGCCATTCTTCCACCACTGTGCACTCCTCCCTTCAATTGTTTTATTTCATCAGTTTGATTTGTGGCATCTTGTGAGGAAAGTTTAGCTGTGAATGGCATACATTTTGGTTGTGGATCGAGCTGACTGTAACTTTTTCTATGGATTATGAAGGAAGAAACGCTTTAAAAAGGAGAAAATGAGATGGTTCAGCTTTCCTCTTACTTTTTATCCTATGTGTTATTTTTAATCATATCCAAGGTTTCCTGGAATAAACGCAAAAGACCTCAATGTCAAAGAACAATAAGAAGTCTTGGAAAATACATAATCCTATTGCCACTCATTAGTGGGCAATTTTTTAAACTTGTAGGGCTTGTCCTAATTTAAATATCTTATGACTGCTTCAACTTGACTAGTGTAAGTCCGTATTACTTGTGTTGATCTGATTGTCCCGGAAAATTAGCATGACTAGCAGTGCTGTTTTTATCAAGCATTAGTCTTCAAAGTCTTGAGGTGATTCGTGGAACATGTTGGTAAAATGTGACTCAGTTCTGGATAATGCTACTGGAATCCTCTGAAATTTTTGGAGTTGGAATGAAAAGATAACCGAGATGCCCATATATAATATCCCCTGACAATGTTAGCATTTAATCATTGCCTGTTTTATATAAAGGGTAAAGATATTTATTGGTTTTTATATGATTTCCACTTGCATTTAGTTATCAATATTTTCCTATTTCCATATTTGTGCTTTCTCCCAGATACCTTCTCAAAACTTCAGGTCTTAAATTATGGTAATCATTTCACATCTTTAGCTTTACCGAGACCATTTGTTCATGAGTTGGTCGCAATTCCCAGAAGCTTCGTACTAAGATATAAAGGGAGCTTATCATCAGTCACTCTCTCCATCCAACAGGAATAATGCAAGCTATTGCTTTAACCATGAGTTTTGCACTAGGATTATTGAGCAAGTGCTAACCATGAAGGAAAAATATTTAATCGGTTTTGATCTTATATGATGCATTTCTTATAGTTACATTCAGGGATCATTTGCTTCATCTCCACCTAGGACATTTTGGGTTCATTTTTGTTTTTATCATTTAGAAACCTTGTTTAAAATTCCCTTTCATTATTTTGCATTTACATTTTTCTTATGAATCTTTTGAGATAGTTATTGCAAGACCTAGGCCTGAAACAAAATAAGATTGGTCTAAACTCAGGTGAAGTATTTCATTACCCTCAAGTACTCAGTCTATCACTCTTTGGGGTTGGAGTGGCTTAATGTATAAATAAATAATATCAATTCCTGAGTCACCACTATTGTCATCATTTCCTAGCATTATTGCTGGTGTTGTGAACGTGTTTGTTGAAAGGCTTAAACTTGTGTCCCTAATTCTTCTGATTTTACAGATTATGCCTTTGTTTATTTCCAACAAATTTTAAGAATGGCAGAGCTATAGAATATAGTTCTAGCGATTATTATTTAACTATAATTGTCATTATGGTCTGCACATGAAAAATTGAGTGATGAATGATAAATTTTGTCTTGCAAGGATGTGAAGTGTGGTATTTCTCGCAAACTCTTTAGTAACAATTTTTCAATAAAATTCATAAAATTTGATTCATTTTTCTAAACATTAGATGCCCTGATTAATGTTTTAGCACAAGTGTGTTTAAGAAACACTTTTTTATACAGACTGAGTCAAGGATTTTTATGACGAAATTTATAAACAACTTGAAAATTGAAAAGGTATTTTTAAGTTACATAGTAACAAAGCACTATCATGAGTTTATTAAATTTTTTACTAATTTGGCATTATAACGCATTTCTTGTGCATATAAGATGCCTTTTATAGAGTGGGGAAGGGGATTCTCTACATGAAATTTTTTCCTTGCAGCTTATATCCTTATGCTGCTCACCATTTGGAGTTTTTGTAAGTATCTTATTTGGTTTTAATAATCGCAGCTGTATATAGGTCTTCCTATTATGACTTGTGAGAAATTGAAGTATGGCCAATAAATAGCAACTCAAATCTAACATCGCCATTGGTTTATTATGCTGAAGTTGAAACATTAAAAAGCAGCTAATGGCTGAATTTCATTACATTCTTTTGCTGTATGATCTTGAGAGGAAGATTTCATTTTTTAATTGTAATTTGTATTCCATTACGATGAATTTTAAAAGAACATGAAAATCATAAATTGTACGTGGAAGAAATGTTTTGTTACAATTTCTTAATCTCTTTTACTGTACTACTTTCATTCATGATGGGCAGCAAACCAGTGGTTTGCTGCTGGTAATACAGTATGGAGGTGTGGCCCACTGGCTGGTCACCCAGTTACCTTACCAGGGTGGCCAATTTTGAAAAGGGAAGAAAGGGGACGGTAATCCACCCGTGTCAACACACCATCAGAGAAGGAACCAGATGACCCACTGGTGGGTTGCTGATGTTATTCCAGTAGTTTGCCCCATCATTAATGTCTTAAATAATTGTCAGGTTCCTATTCCAGATATTCCATGAATATTAGTTTTGAAATGCAGGGAAATATTTTGTTTAGATTAACGCATTGGCTGCTACTATAAAAACTCAAAAGCCTTCCCCATGTGCCAAAAAGAAAAGTGTAATCATGTAAGCATATAGAATGATCTTTTAAAAGCTGCTGACATTGTGTAAAAGTGTTAATAAGAAGTTATCAAAAGGAGAATATGATTGAAAATCATTGTGGCTGAGTAACACATGATCCTCAAGGCACCTTAATTGATCCTCATGGCAGCCAACATGTAAATAAAATAGCAAAATGAAGTATGCACAACAGAAAAAACAATAATAATACAACTTCGCAAAGAATATAAAATTGAAATAATACATTTGAAATTTACATTCTATTGGCACATTTTTTGAGCAATTTCAGGAAATGGGCTAGCCTGACAAAATGTTATAAATTTGAGGAAATTGCTGGTTAAATGATTTCTAATTACTATAATATTAAAGTCATAAATGCACTTCACTCATCATTATCCTTAATACTTCTGGAAAAGTTTCAAAAAATATATACAGTCAACTCCCGAGATTCAACCGTTCGAGATTCGACCAAATCAAGAAATTGACCGCTTATTCGACCCAGCCGATCGATCGGTCGAATTAGAAAATAGTTTACGCGAAGTAATTTTCGGCCTGCCCGACCACGAGGGGTTAAGTTTCAGTCTAGACTTCGTTATTTCTGTTTTAATTGTTTGAATTTTTGCTGATTTGACATTCGACTGTTGGAGATTCGATCACGTTTGCAGGAATGCGTTCCCATCGAATCTCGGGAGTCGCCTGTAATTAACTTGAATCGAAATTAAAATGATATACGAAAGTAAACTTCTAAGAGGCTTTTTCGTATACTGCCCGCAATTTTAGCATAATTTATCAATTTTATCACATGACAACCAAGGGCTTCTCAAACTTTTTTACTTCACGACCCCCTAAAATAATGCTATATTTCTCCTGACCCCCCATGACTAAGATCAGAGAGGAGATAAATAAAACATTGATCATACAAACATTTATGTTGCATCGGAGCATAGTTTAGTTGTTGTACCAGTAGTGAAACTTAAATTATTTAAATTAATTGTAATGATGGGAAATGTGAAAACGGGAAAAATTCAATTGTCATGAGTTCCCAAAATTATTCTTGGGAACTTTGCGACCCCCCAGGGGGTCGCAACCCACAATCTGAGAAGCCCTGACTTAACCTTTAAACATAATCCAATACAACATGTGCCTGCCAATGGTGATGCAGTGATTTTCTTCCCTAATGTATATACAGTATGGAACCTTTTATCCAGTTAACCAGCTATTTTGAAAAAATAATGAATTTCTCCAGAATTTGTTAAGAGAAAGAAATTTAAAGCCTCACTAGTAATTATCCTGCTCACTACCGTGTGTCAGGTGTGCTCCGGTCAACAAGTGAACACGTAATTTGGAAGAGAACAAGGAATTTATATAGGAAAGTACCCAATTACCAGAGCCACCTAGGAAAATCGCGGGGCCCAGTGCAAAGTGTGCACACGGGGTCTCTTACGCATCAAACATTTTTAATAGCAATTTTTAATAAATAAAACAGTCTCTCTCACTATGACACTTCGATATTTTTTTCAGATTTTCTTTAACACTTTCAATGCGTATGAGGTTATATAACCTCCTATGGTCCGTCCTCACTGACGGATGAGGTCATATAACCTCATGCCTTACCCAAGGTTGAGCGTTTCAAATTTTTATGGTATGGAGAGATAGGAAGCCGTAGACTTTCCGTTAGTTCTCTTAGTCATTCGGTATCGTTCTAGCTACGTCCATGTGAAGACCGTTCTTGAAAATTGTGCTTTTTTTTATTTAGAGAAATATTTGTGAAAGTAAGTTTCTCTTCGGGTACAATATTTTCATTTTGTTATTTTTTGTTTTTATTTGCAGTTTGAGTTTAATATTTCATTCACTGTTTAAGGCAGGGGTCAGCAACCTGCGGCTCCTGAGCCGCAAGTGGCTCTTTAAGGATTTGCATGCGGCTCCAACAGCAACTCTCCCTGATAAAACCTCCAAGAAAGAAATGGCTTCGTAAATTATTTTAATAGAAATTACAGAAAACTAAAAATGTATGGACGCAATCCGTAGAAAAAAAGTTTAGTTTACAGAGATAATTCCAAAAAGTGAAAGGTTAAGGAGGTGAGAATCTCCCCGCCCCCTCCATCAATGACTGCAGCTCTTCTTATGTTGCGTTTTATACATAATTTTAAAAAGTGGCTCTTCTTAGGAAAAAGGTTGCCGACCCCTGGTTTAAAGCATTACTTTGTGGAAGCGATCCATCACGTACAGTGCTAAATAACTAGGTAATTTCCACTTATAAAACTTTATTGTGCAACCGGTTTCGTGTGCACAACATCTTCAGGCAATACGTTATGAAAAAATCGCAATATCATTTTTTTATATTATAAAGGAATAAACACCGATATATATACTATATGTCACACAATACAATATATACCATCCGTCTCACCCTGTATCTCAAAAGCCGTTCGTCGTAGATATATGGGGTAAACTACATTTTGTTTCTACAAGCTAGGAGGTCCCTAGAAAACTTCTCATTTTCATAAAGTTCCAGGTTCGACTCCAGGATACAATTATATTTTCCCATAAGTTTACACGGGATTTTCGATTTTTCAGAGTGCATGGTTTTTTTCCTTCATACATTAAAACACGTAAATATGGACCGATTTTCTTCGTTTTTCTTTATTCGACGGCTAAAACTCTACACTATCTTATTCTTGCGATGTTTACACATAACACGGTCGAATCATTCAGAAATACGCAATTGTTTTCGAAATTTTACGGATATTTCGTACTCTTTCCGGACGTTGTCAATGCGACTGTCATTGTCATCTCCGATTCAATTAATGCCAATTAAACCTTCAAATAGGTGAAAGAATAGCATCATTCGCTTCGCACTTTGTTTAAGCATCGAAATTATTGCTGTAGCAATGTCAACATTTATACATAGCAACAAATATTTATGGATAAATATTCAGTTAACTGCGTATGGGAAGCGTTCTAACGATTCAATCAAAGCAGTTGAATCTTCCTATCATCGTTTGAATGCTGGAATCTTATCTCTTTGTAAGTAGAACCATTATATTATACATCTGTAATGCTTATTAATGCAAATAGGCTCAGGCATAAATTTAAAATTAAATGAGAATAGGGACACATTATTTTTTTAAACACATAAAAAAGAAAGGACATGTAATTGAATAAAAAGAAAAACATAAAAGCTCGCGATCTTTTACTGTGTAGAGAAATGCAGAAACAGGAGAAAATATCTACTGTGACCGGAAATACGAACCCGGGTCATCCATTTGCCGGGCGTATACTCTACCACTGAATTACCTTAGCAGACTAATCTTCCTGTTTCTGAGCGGAAATAGTTTCTTAGGTTAGGACTTTTAAAATGCAGATTTCTGACTGACTTCGCATAATAAATTGTCAATACGCACACACAGCCGTGCCCTCAGCGAGATTCGAACTCGCGAACTTTAATTGCTCCTACTTTTACTTATCTATAATATATTTTGAAGCGTGTGTTTGTTCATGGAACTCCTAAACGATATAAGCTAGAATAACCATATTTGGTACAATTCTTCCTTGCATCCTAACTTAGTGAATTGTCAAGGTTTGGTCAACCAGGATTAATCAATGCTGCCAATATAGGGGATTAATATTTTTCCATAAGATAACATGTGTGAATCCATTTCTTGAATTGCAAGGTTTTCTTCCTTCAAGCATAAAAATATGTAAATATGGACCGATTTTTTTCATTTTTGCTTTATTCGACGAATAAAACACTATACTATGTTATTCGTGAGAAGTTTACATGTTTCACGGTTGAAGTTTTCAGAAATACGCTATTTCTTTCAAAATTTTGTGGATTTTTCATACTCTTTCCGGGCGTTGCCAAGGCGGCCGTCATTGTTACCTCCGATTCAGTTAGCTTCAATGAAGCTTACAAATAGACTGAAGTTTAGCGTTATTCGCTTCGCACTTTTGTTTAAGCAACAAAACGATTGATGTTTATGGATAGCAACGTAAATAGATACTGATTATTATTCAGGAAGCATTTATAACGATTGATGAAAGTAATTGAACCTTCTTTCGTCCATTGAATACTGGAATCTTTCATTTTTTGTAAGTAAAATCATTATAATTTACATTATAATGTTTATTAACGTAAATAAGCTCATGTATCTGGTGTACATTTACCGGAGTCAGTGTTCAATCATGGACAACTGTACGTTGCTTTTTCACGGGTTTCTTACAAGACATAAATGTAAACATTTCATAGGCATAATTACACAAGAAATGAAGCTGGATTTGGCGAAAGTGATATATTTGATAGGAAATACAATTATCGTTATATTTGAATGCAATACGTTCGGAAACGGATTGTTACAAGCAAATATGATTAATTGTTAAGAAAAGCTAATTGTAATTTTAAAAGTATCTACTATATATTTTAAAGAGTTTGTATATTATGCTGTAGTAGCTTCACTAAATCCGTTGAAATTCAACGGGAAATTCTGCTAGTAAACAATAAAATGGTTCCCTGTCGCTTCATTCTATGTAGTGGTGAATTTTTAAAAATATATTAGAGAAAAATATTCTTTTTATGTGAATTTCTAAAACTTTTGCTAAGTTCATTACTTTTTATAATTGTTTTTCCTCATAAAATTCATATAATTAGATCGATTTATAACAATTGCTCGAATGACTTAATTTTTTTTATTTCTCTGGAAGATTGTAAAAATAAAAATGCTGATGAATCTAAAGATGGCTCTGAGTCTGCCACTGTTCCCGGTTTCTTCTACTATGGACTCCCGATTTTACCATTATTCCAATGTCTGCACTATTGCTATTAATTATTCCTCTGCTTTTACTGATAAAGGGGTAAAGATTGCTTTGTATTTTCAATCTATGTAGGGCTGAAAAAGTATTAAACATTTTTTATGTGAATTTGCCAAAACTTAGGCTAACATAAGTTCAGAAGTTGTTATAATTGTTTTACACCTTTATAAAATTCGTATAAATATATAACATACAGTAATTACTCTTTTAAAATGTTTTAATTTACCTAAAAGTTAGTAAAAAAATCAATGCCATCATCTAAACTTTACACTTGAACAACTTGTACACACCATTATCTATGTTGTTTGAGAATATGGCCTGATCTAGGAAGCCCAGGGAAAAGTTAACCAATTAGCATTGCACCAACACTTGTCAATAGGGTTGTAGTTTTCAAAATAGTTCGTCCCACATGTCGGTAATAGTTATGTTTTGTCTGACATTTCATAATAACGTTCCAGTAATTTAACAATCGTTCAGTTCATAATATATTTGATGTCCATCATTATCAGAAACTGAATTATAGGTAATGCAACATCTATTTGAAAGAAAGACTTAATATATTTTAATATTTTCAAAAATTTTAACAACCGACTTGTGCAATCCGGCTTCAGCTCATCACCGAGTACAGGTATATCAGTGTTTCTCAAAGTGTGAGGCGCAACCCCCAATGGGGGCATGAAGGTATCTTAGGGGGGGTGTGGAAAAATAAAATAAATAGCTTGTGTATTAACAATAATTACTTGTTTTTTCCTTTATAGCTCATTGCCTTCAGTCAGGCTAATATATGTATATATGCATTTGTACGACTGCACATTATATATCTATGTATATTTATTTTACAACTTGCATATGTGTGTGTGTGTATATATATAACTTTTACACATGTATTATTGTAAGATCATTGTGTTTTAGGGGAATGCCAGTTTTTGTCAGATTCCAAAGGGGGTCTTGGGGGTGAAAAGTTTGGAACCACTGAGGTATATATTATAATAGTGCTCAAAAGGGAAAATATTACTAAATGAAACACATGTTCTGTTAATGGACCTGAAAGCAGTGGGTGCGAACAGTTGAGTTAAATTTTGATTAATTCCTTATGTACTAGGACTAAGAAACGTAAAAAGTTTTATATTTTCCTGTCGATAACGCGCAGTGGAAAAATTTCTGCAGATTGGTGATTAAGAGGTTCTTTGAATAAATAAATAACAGAATAAACTTTATGGTTTTGTTGAGCCTTTTATCAAATGAATAACGATGTAAGGCTTTCTTTTTCCTGATTTTATGTTAAGTGGCACGTGCCATACTTTGCTATTAAATAAAAAGTATGGAAAACGAAATTAAATCAAAGCAGAAATCATACACTGCCCAATTTAAATTAGAAGTGGTGAAATTAGCACAAGGAAAAGGGCATCGGGAAGCTGGAAGAAAATTTAACGCAGGAGAATCCAGTGTTTGAGAATGGAGGAAAAGTGAAGTGGATTTGAAAAGTTTGCATCAGAGAAAACGTGCACTGCGATGCAGAAAGTGGTTCTGGCCAGAACTGGAAAAATTATGATATGGTTGATTTAGAACGGTCTAAAGCAAGAGTTCTCAACCTTTTCGATGTGGTGAGCACCAAATTGTATCCTAGAATATTAAAAGAGCACCACTACACTTTCGCAAGAGTAGTAATGATAATGAATAAAATCAAAGGTATTGTTAATGATCTTGAATGCATTTAGAAAGAAATCAACTGAGCAAATTAAATTATTGGTCATAAGAAATGGGACAATAAGCACTGTAGAAGAAAAGTCCAGCTGTCAAAGAGCACTGTTAGGCTTCCAAAGAGCACAGTGGTGTTTGCGAGCAACAATGTAACTAGCCTCCCAGCCCAAAGCTAAAAATATTTGGGGAGCACACCAAAATTTGAAAGTTAATACATATAAATGCGTTGATCAGTATTTTTGTGCCAACACTCAATTAGTGCCAATTAAGCCTTTAATAGACCAAAGGATAGCGTTATTCACTTCGCACTTTTGTTTAAGCAACGAAATTATCAATCTTTATACACGGCAACAAGTATATGTATACTGATAATTATTCAGGAAACTGCATCTGGGAAGCAGTTTATAACGATTGGCCAAACAATTGTTGGCGGTCATTGTTGAAGTATTCACTTTATTTTTGCTATTTACACATGCTGCACATTCGGTCGATGGCATTCAGCGAATGGTAAAGGGGGCCGAGGATTTTTAAGTGGGGGCCAGCCCCCTCCTTAAGTTACATCCCTGATCGCAAGCACCAGATTGGGAACCTCTGTTCTAAGGTATAAGAAAGACTCAAAATCTACACTTTCATGCATTATGGTGCTCGCGAGCACCATTTTCAGCATCGTAAAAGAGCACCATCAGACTGCCAAAGAGCATTATGGTGCTCGTGACCATGGGGTTGGGAACCCCTGGTCTAAAGGTTTTAGAATGTCAAATACTTGTTTTAATCGAAGCTAAAAATTGAACTGGTTCAAGTACACAAGCATTTCATTATTCCATTTGTACTGCGTGGGAAGAATGCATGTTTTTGCATTAAAAATTACTTACAATTAGTAAACACTCGGGACAATAATCAATGAATAAAAATTGTTTTTCCAAGAGATGATTTTTGATAGATGTTAAATCTGTCAATAAATAGTCTTAGAATTGAAAATTTTGTTTTTAGTGGTAAAAAGTCTTTAGTCATCATATTATTTTCAACAATTATGTACTTTCTGGCTTTTAAAAAGAATGGAAGAAAATATCATGAATTTGTCATAAAAAATAAGAGAGATGGAAGCAACATGGTACTTTTTTCACTTTTAAGTTATTCACTTCTTTTACTGTGTATAATGTGCACATCCATTTTTTTTTAATTTCAAACTTTTTTGTATAGATAATGTGTGCGTTATCTACCGGAAAATACAGTATTTTTATTAAATGAAGTTAACAAAACGGTACTACTAAATATTTGACGAGACAGAATGATATTATCGACACATGATGGACCAGAACACCCTTCCAGTGAGTTCTAGCTCTTTCCGAGCATTGTGTATGAGTATATTCCAAATTACTGGCTATCCCCGTATCTCAAGCTTCCCAGATAAAAGGTTCAGTATTGTACAATAAAAGATCGTTTATCCAAAGTCTGGGTGTGGATAATTTCGGATAAATGATATTACAGTATGTTGGATGTCTTAACCCTTACACAGCACATCCACAAAAAAAAACGTTTTTAACAAGGTGTGGTAGAAATAAATGTTACAAATAAAACAAACTAGAAAACATTTTATGTAATGCAAAAAATCACATGAATCATCTTGCAACATAAACAGTGAATACAGTAAAACCTCTATATATCGAAACGGAAGGGACCAGATTTTTAGGCATTTTGATGAATGGAGGTTCACTATAAAAAGGTTTACCGTAAGACCTTCATATTATTATTCATAAATGCACAAACTGGTAATTAAAAGTACTATTGTCTTTTTAATTACTATATTAGTATATTTATATATACACAACATAAATTTAATATATTTATAATATAAATACCAACCTAACTGAACAAAAAATGAATATGTACTCTACCTATTGTTTACTGGAAAAAAGCTGGTAATTTCAGTCTGTGTCATCTTTTTCTTAAATTCATTGGATACAACATTTTCCATTTTATTTAGTAGCAAGAGATTATCACCACTGCAATCCTCCATATTCATAAAAAATCTTTCTAGCACACTCAAAGCCTCTTGCACTTCACTCTTTTTTGGAGATGGAATTATTTCCTCTTCATCATTTTCTTCTTCTTCCTTATTAGTCTCTGCTATAGTCTCCCTTTCAACTTCTATCTCCACTTCTTCTACCATTTCTCCCTCAGTTGGTGCACAAGTTAATAGGGAAGTGTCAACATTAACAAAATCATTAAATGATGTTTGAAGATGAATTATTTTATTGATTTCATCCCATTCTAAAGGTTCATCATCTGATACTTCATCTTCCTCATATGTTGTCCTCATAAATCCTGCCTTTATGAAGCATTTATTAATAGAGGCTGATTGAACATAATTCCATGATAGGCAGAGCCTATGCATGGCCTGCAATATATTCCATTTACATTTTGTAAGATCATTTGTTTCATCCACATTTCTTAAAATATAGAGCACCAACTGCTGTCTGTAATTTCTCTTAACACTAGAAATTATGCCCTGATCTAATGGTTGCAGTTTACTTGTGGTATTTGGAGGAAAATACATTATTTTAACATGTCGCAACACGATCCCCTCAACTTTATGAGCAGTGCACTGATCCAGAAAAAGAACTATTTTTCTGTTCTTTATGCCCATCTTTGCATCAAGCATGCTTAGCCACTCACTAAATAAAGCTGCAGTTATCCATAACTTTTTAGAATTTCTGTATAAACAGGGAAGTTTTTTTATATTCTTAAAACATCTGGGTTTTTTATATTTCCCAATCACAAGTGGCTCTAATTTCTCAGTGCCATCTGCATTGGTACAGAAAAGCACTGTAAATCTCTCCTTGCTTTTTTTCCCTCCATGGCAGGGTTCTCCTTTAATTGCAATAGTTCTATCTGGGAGTAAGTTATAAAAAAAATCCAGCTTCATCTGCATTGAAAATGTCTTTAGGATCATAACTCACAAAAATTGTTTGCAGAGTGTTTTTCCACTCTTCTACCACAATTGTACTTACAGAAGCTTCTTCCCCACACATTTTTAAAGTTCTTAGGTTTCAGCACACTTTAAACTTCTGTAGCCATCCATTTGACCCTTGAAAGTCATCTATTCCCATTTTCAATGCCATTTCCCTAGCCTTCTGTTGTAGAATAGGCCCAGATATAGGTATGCTTCTGGCTCTAGCTTCCATCAACCAATCAAACACACATTTATCTAATTCTTCATTTTTCACTGCCCGAGATCTTTTATTGATGAAACCTTGATGTGCTGCTACTTCAGTTTCTTTACGTTTATTTAAAATAGATGTTAGAGTCGACAGTGGTATGCCAAAGGTTTCTGCCACATCTATTTTTCTTTTCCCCTCATCAATGGCTTGGAAAATTGCTAACTTCATTTCTATTTTCAGCAGCCGTCTTTTTCTATGATTTACCATGTCCATTATGGGTCTAAAATTAATTTATTCATAAACATATTCATTAATTACTTGTGTATTATTTGTAAATATTGCACTTAATATTATACAAGGCATACTGAAGTATATTGTTATACACCTAACAAACTTTAATTATAATCGGAAAATTAATGCATTAATAATAACATGAAAGTTGTGATATAATAAATAATATACTCACGTGATTAAGGACAAAATTAACGTTAAAAAACACGTATTTGTAGAATATGTATCCACTATAGCTTAATGAAACAAATCAATGTGGTATAACCAGTAATTTTGAAAAGCTCCTCGTATTAGGCAAACATAAGCACTACACGTTCATAGAAACTTGACGCATACCGGCGTATAGCTGGACGCCTGCATGAGGGGATAAACCGGGACGTGTGAGGGGATTCACCAGGCCGTTGTTTCCTTTTAGAAGGGGACCGTAAATCTGAGCGAGTTGAACTCGTAGGGCCTGGCATAGGTAATAAACTACGCAACTTAACTTCAACTTAAATTGTGCATATTTGTTGCATTATGATAATATTTTGGCGACTTTTTCGAGAGGCCAATACGGTGGTTGCTTCAACGGGATAACCTTGTACGTACGTATGCATATACCATCGAATGATTTCTTTTGGTTATTCACATGCAAATTTTCATTGCAAACTAGTTTAATTATTTTATCCGTAAACAGGAATACATTATTTTACTATAGGGAGGTTGTTTTTTATCAGGGGTGCATTTTCCCATTACGATATACGGAGAATTACGAAAATACAGAGGTATGATATTAAGAGGTTTGTCTATATCGTAACATACAGTTTTGGCGGGACCCAAAAGATATTACGAAATACGGAGGTTTACGATAAACGGAGGTTCACTAGATAGAGGTTTTACTGTATATTGAATAATGCATAAAGATGTATCTGCAGTAATCCCTGAATGGGAATTCAACAAATATCTTTTTACCTGGAAATGGCAAAAATAAACAATTTAAAACTAAAATAAATTTAGGAAACATTATTTTTACTGAATAGTGAGCAAATTATTTTTTCCTTGATATTGCTACTACATACTTGATTCAGCCTCAAGATCTTCTGGATGCATCCTCTCATCTTTTCTTTCCATGATAGTGGTAGATAAAAAGTATCTACTTTAATATTATATTACCTACCTCTACACTGATTTGAATCCCATGAACTACTATTAATATATTCGTTGGAATCATGGAAATGAAGCTGAAGATATAAGCATAAACAAGATGGGAGAGGACAGGCAATTGCGCTATGGCAAGTATAGGGATGGCATTCTAACTTCTCTATTAACACAACCATCCTCGCAATCAACAGAGGGCAATCTCCCTCTACTGATGGCCCCTCTTTATTTATGCTTGTATGTTAAGTCTCATTTGGTGCTTGATGATATTCTACACCAACTAGGTGGTGTTACTGTTAAAATAACATCATATACAGTAATACCTCTCATAGCACTCTGGATGCATTCCTAAGGAATGAAGTGCTATATGGGACACCACAGCAAGAGGTCATAACATTATACTTATGGAGATGCATCCCCTGCAGCACTATTTCTTACACATGAGCAATATATAATAATAATATAATAATGGTATTGCACTTTAAATAACTATATAAATAGAAAGAGGAAGTACTACTGCTGGGAGGATGAGCCAAGCTGTGGCTCATCCTCAGAAACTGCAGATTTCTTGAATTATGCTTCTAAGGTAGACAGTCTTGCCTGCTATTTTCCTGGTAGCAAGAGATAGCAACAAGAACACCTCTCTTCACTGCACTGCTATATTCTGTCTTGGGCATTCTCCAAAAACATTTCTAGGACCTTGTTTATCTTGATGTCATCTGACAACAGAGTTGTCAAATTCCTTGTTGCAGGAGCAACCTTGTTGCTATCATCTTTCTCTTCCACAGTATGCTATTTTCCTTGTTCCTTCGTTGGTAAAGGCCTCTGCATGAGAATACAACAACCTCCACATCATTGCCGTTGACTTCCTGTAGCTCACATTGGTTGGCCAGCTGAACAGCCTCACTCATAATTGCAGGCTCATTATTCTTAAACACTCGGTAGTAATAACATGCCTCTGGTTGTGCCATGCACCACATAGTTCATACAGGTGCTGCTTACTTCCATGAAGTGCTAATAATCTCAATTGCTTTCATTTTGAATGACATTCAAAAATCCATGATGGATCATTCTCAACCATCCGTAGGTCACTGGCACCGAAGTGCATAGTGTTGAGGACTTCAGGGCGACCAGAGACATTGTCAAGCAGCAACAGTGCCCTGGATGCCATAGTTTTTCCATTGTAGTTCTGCTTCACTGTGGAACAGAAACTTACCACTGCTGTGGTATGTGCATCTGTTACCCTGGTCTTATACAAACTGATTATTAGGAAGGTACCACAGGCCAGCCCTGATTATCAATTACAGCCTCCCACACAAAACTTACAAAATAAGGCAAAAGAGAGTGATAACACAGTGTAGTAAGCATACATCTGCAGGAAGCACTCAAACTACTGTAGAGTGATGTTCACTGGTACAGTACCCATAAGCAAACGCCGTTCTCATTGGTTGAATGTGCAGTATGGATAATAAAGGGGAGCATTGTGTTGTATATTCCCATGCAGAATGATGAGCATTATAATGAAACAGCATTAAATGAGATAGGGGTATGACAGTAGTTCAAAAAAAGTAAATTTATTATACAGTGAAACTTGATTACAGTCATGCCTCGTTTAGCGCATGTTTGTTTATCGCAATTGAAATCCCGTGATATACATTTTTATTTATTTTTTAATAAAATACATACTATATGCATGGTATGTACTGCAAAATGAAAATGTTCATCGTGCGCATTATTGCTGGCTTTTGTTTGCTTAAAAAATAAAGGAAAGCTGTTTTCACTTAATCAGTTACAATGACATATTTGCGGTGTTTTGTTTAATACCGTATTTACTCATCCACTCGTGTACCCTGCGCACTCCTATTTTTGAGCCGGTTCAGAGGGAAAAAATTAATTTGAGCCAGAATAAGTTTTTTTTTAAGTCACCGATTCCCACTCCCTGAAACAAGTTCCGCTCAAGTTAAGCATCTTCTCCCTTCTACGTGATGCAATTTATTGGATGATCTCTTTATGACAATACTAGCAGAAATCTCCTCGCTGATAGTCCTCTTTTGTTAACCCCTTAACTGTTTTTGTTGTATCATTATGCAACTTCGTCCCCCACTTCACTGTTTTTAACGTAATATTTTGCACCGATGCGGAGATTCACGAATTATTTGTTCATCATCCTTAGGTGGATGGGGAGTTTTTTTCGCTTATCTTCTCGTGAGTAAATATTGGCAGGTTAAGAACAAACAAGTACAAAGACTTGAGATAGGGATTTCCATCTTCCTATCGAACGATGAAATCTTTCATTCGCAACAAAATTTCACCACTCCGAATGCCTTGAAGTGCACGAGGGAAAAGGACCAAACTTGAACCTGTCTATTTTCAAGCCGGTAAACCCTCAGTAGTCATTGAACTATAGTTATCAGTTAGTCAGCATATTCTTTCTGCCTACTTTTGCGAGTTTTTGCCTGCAGCGCGGGCATAACTTACACGTTTGCTTGGTCACATAAATTTGCATATACCATATCTGCCCGAATAGAAGCCAACCCCGGATTTAAGCTGACCCCCACAATTTTTTGGCTAAAACGTAAATTTCGTAGATTTTATGCTGAAGTGTGCCGGGCATTCATGCACATCTTAGAATACATTATTCGAGATCGAGGAAATATGTGGGAAATGGTTTAGTTGTTGTCATTTTGAAATATTACTCCAGTTAATAATTTTGTGTTGCTGAATAATGTTCCACATTCAGTGACAATAATTTTATTCATCTTCATTTTCACAAAAGGTCAAATATAGTAACAGTGGTCTCGCCAAGATATTTTTTCGTCCAAGTCTATTTCCAATGAAATTAACATTTACATTGCCTTAAGAAATTGTATTTTTATAATTATAAACGTTCCATGTAAAGTTTTACCGAAATTCAAACAGTTGAGTGTTCAAAGCTGTCAACGCATTTTTTAAGCAGTGTACTATAAATATTCAACTAGTGTCCCCGCAGCATCCATAATATGGGGAAATGTGAGCATAGTCATGGTCACCTAAACTTAACAGCCGAAAATATGGGTCAGCACTAAATCTTTCATTTCCCTTTCACTATTCCTGTCCGCCACTGTCAGATTTATAGCCTCACTTGTGACTTCATATGGGCCCGCCCTGACCCAAGCAGCAAAGGGTCATACTACCTGGGTGGCAACCCATGAGGCAGAAACTCACGCAGGGCGACGACAAGAAATTAAACTGGGCCTTTCCATCCAACCAAGGCTTTCGTAGGTAAATTGAGTTCGAAAGGCCAACAGCTAAAATACTACCAACGAGTCCAGGTTTCCTTTTTGAAGAATATGACCCGAGAAATGGCAAACCTCCTGGGTTTTTGCGCCCCTGGCGGTCGACCGTCCCTTGCGATGGCCCTGATTCTACCCCGACCACTTCCGAGACTGGGGATCACAATAGTGAACCTAAGCCTAGCTAAAATAATATTATTGAGTATAAGACTGTTTTCCTCTTAATTTTTTAAAACTATTCCTTTGTTTTCATTTGTAACCCTTTCCAATCTTATTCAAATATTATAATTTTATCATTTGTTTGTTGGTTTTATTTTTATATTGTTTGTTTTCAAAGGCCATTTTAAACGGGCTCATTCGTCTAGTATTTATAATATTTTGCTTAATGTGCCAAGAAATTGATTCTATAAGCTCATTCTGTATGTTTTTTCATAAGTAATGTGCTTGCAATTTATTGTTTTCCGGCATCCTTTTCTGTTTTTCAATTCTCCGCAGGTGCTCTCCCATATCACCATGAAACCGTCCTCGGAATGCTAAACAATGTTTGGCAAGATATTTTACTATTCCCACAGCCCATTTAAAAAACTTTATACCAATGCTGTTTTTCGCTTTCCAAAAGAATGAATGAATGGAATCAACGATTTTGTGATTCTTGATTCTTTTGAGAATTTCTATCCAATCATCGTACTTCAACAAATGTGTTCTACTGGTTTTGTGTTGTTCCAGAACTCTGGATATATTTTTCCAATTTGAAAACCCAGTTTCCCTGTCAAAATTTCTAAATAGTTTACAGCAAAAACAATAAACCGAATTTCGTATTTCCGATTACACTAACCAATCTCTATCCATTTTCTCGCCATGTGGCAACAACCTATTGTAATTTTTAACAATAAAAGATCTCCCTTCATCATTTTTTGGGAAACTAAAATCCTGAAGCTGCACTGGTCCCCTTGTGACCCGTTCCACGAAACTCATACATTATGTCCTTTCCATATATTGTTTCCTACATCCGGAAACTATTAAAAGGGGTGTTAAAGGGACAATTCCAAGAAAGCCGAAAAAGTAAATACAGAACGTATAAGAACTACGATATTGTGGTTATTCAAATGGAGAAAACGAAAAAAAAAATATTTTGTAAAATTAAAAAGATGAATCAAATCGGTATATAAGACTGACTTCACCAGTTATGTTTTTATTCGGATTAATATGACATATTTCTCTTGTTTCTACGTGCTGTAGTTGCTGAGAATAAAAAAAATACTTACATAAACCCATACATTCATACATTCACCTTCTCTTTGCAGGGTGGCATTTAGTAAGCCATGGCATTCTGTGAAGTTATATTACTAACAGAGTGGGCATTTAAATTGGACCAATATCAAAAAAATTATATAACATTTATGTATGTTACCGGCATAGTTGCCAATTTAGAGACTTTGTAGTTAGATTTAGCGACTCCTTACTTTCTTTAGCGACTTTACTTTTAGAGTTTAGCATCCTGTCACTAACTTTACGATTTTCTATTAATTTAGAGACAAATTTAAAAATTGCTTTATTTGTGCAGAAATACATTCAGTATACATCATAAACCTAAGCAAATTCATTTTGTTAAAGTTTTATTAAAACCAAAAAAATATTTGTAGTTACTTTCACGAGTTATGATATTTTCAAGACAGTTCGTACTAATTTCGAACGTTCTGATTATAATTTACGTAGAGGAATGAAACATTAAACGCAGTTAAAATTATTTCTATTACAAATTAAACAAGTTAGGGAAGTGTACAACGTATCACACATGGGCGCGTTTCGTGCAACGGAGTATGAGAAGGAAATTATATACCTGTACGTAAGGGAAATAGCGTTTTAAAGTTCTTTTCTTCATCATTAATAATCCATTTTCTTCCTATTTAAAAATATTGCGTACAGACTAAGGAAATTAAATGTTTATTTGTGAGATTGTTTATGTTAGCAACAATGAAGAAGTAACCATGCAAGAAATTTTCCAAGTTCAACTCCATTTGACGTTTTTGTTTGATTTTCTCGATAACGGATACTTCTATGATAAAAATATATAGGGAAGAAAATACTCTTCTTTCCCAGTTCTACAACTTTTATTTCAAAAATATTTTGATATGAGCAATACTTTACGAGTTATGACGAAAATTTAATTTTTTGTCACCAGTAAAGTGGTACCCCTGATTGGCGTACGAGATACATTTTTGCGATTTTCTTATTATATTTGATTGTTAGTCCTTAATATCAAATTTCATGAAAATCGGTTCCGTAGAAGCCGAGAACGAACATGAGGACGGACGGACGGACCGACCGACTATAATAGGCGCTCACGCTGTAAGCGAAACGCGCCTAAAACGAACTGGTGGACACTAAAGATGTTTAGCGATCCAGGATATAAGAGTCTTTTAAAACTTATGTAGGGTTTTCACGGGTTATACTGCGAAAACTAATGCTATGGACAAAAAATATTCGCCAAAGAGTCTGCCGAGTCAGAGCAAGAACTGAAAATATTTCCAATATCTTTATAATATGTACAGACACCTCTACTGCAATAGATCTTACTAAAAGGTTTATATATGTACACTGCTATAAGCTCCGATCTAAATGTGTACCTTTTTGCTGCGGCCTGTCAGCACCCATGTTACAGCACTTGTATGCACATTTTTATTCAATTTAAATATAATGACTGCCGAAATGTAATTATTATGAAGGATAATAAATTACGGGGAATTTAAGGATGAAGAATTTTTAGAACAACTCCCATGAATAAAGATCACCTCTTGCTATAGGAGTTCGATGCCAGCCAGCAGTTTTCCAATTCCTAAATCTATTGCAACTTCATTTGATTTTTCAATGCTCCTTGATAACTATACTGCTGGTGAAATAAATTATTTTAACCCACTTTTAAAACTTTTGTCATGGTAGAGCGAAATACAATCTAATATACAAAAAATATTAATAAATTTAAAAATGAAGAACATTTGATGTTATTAAAATGTATTGATCCACTCATTTTAATTAAGTACTCATTATCAAATAAAATCGTTTTACTTAGCAGAATTGTCCCAAATTTTTATTAATGTACAACATTTTCTTCAAATAATAAACAGTGACATTATAAAAATCTGAGAATTGGTGCAGCATTACATCATAATACATAAATCACAATTTCAGATACATAAGCATATATAAATTAGATTTCAACAGTAGAATTAAGTAAAATTAATGAAGCCAAAGATTTAGCCATAACTTAATAAATCCTGAAGCACCGTTAGAGCTAGCGTTGACAATGGTACCCAAAGAAGTTTTAGAAAATATTATAGGAACGATTATCTTATGTTTCGTAGCTCATTTTACATATCGATGTCTCCAGTGTTACATTATGGTAATGATTACTGTATGAAAGTGCTCCTCATATCTCAGCCTTGCATTAAATACTGCTGCTACCATTCCAAGACTACCACTCTTACTCACCTAACTTTGCAGGTATTGCAACTGATAGCTGTTGAAGTTATATAAAGGAATGATAGGAACGATTTTTAGATCCTACTATCCTACTATTGTTAAAAAAATTAAATCCTTATTTTACATGTTTAAATATCACTAATGACTAATATATCAAGGATGGTAGCTTTGAATCCATGTTCAATTGCTTGGCTCCTTTCAGATAATAATTTGCTTCGCAACACGGTATATAAAGCACCCTTAAACTTTTGGCGTCCCATTATTATCATAACATGATGTGTCACTAACCTCCAGATCGTATGGAATTTTTATGGATTGGAAATAACATTTTGCACTTAAAACATTGTAGTTTTTTAAAAATTTTATTATAAACACCATTATTACATCATGAATACTATATTATTCAGTAAATTTAAATAGAAAAAGATTAAAAAATTATTATTATTAGTATTACATACTAGGATGACATGCCATATTGTAGGGTTATGTACTAGCTAACATGGAAAACATTCTCCAACATACTGGTAGTGATAGCTACACTCATTCAACATGCCATTTAAATGAAAAACAATATAGGACCAGTCTTTAGTAAATATATTCCTAAAACAACTATATGCAACTCTATATGGAGTTTGGTATTTGATAGAGGTTTAACTGCAACATTTGCTTATTGTTAGAGGCATAGGCATCTGTAGCCGGCCCTGTACGCCAGTCTTTTCTTACTAGTTACTAGAGAAAGATCGTTCTGCTTTTGTGCTCCGGAAGTGGTTGCTGTAGATGTGGGAAGTTTATATACTAGTGTCTCCACTCTGTCTTGTTTTGCTGAATGCATACGCATCATCACCTTTGTTGCCATAGGTGTTTATTTCTGCAAACATTCCTGCCCTTGTTAATTCTTATAGAAACATCATAAGTGGCGTTTTTTTGAATAAGAAGAGATCTTGTCGCGCGATCAAGTGTAGGTGTCTCTAGCCATTTTCGTTATTGATATGTAGTCATGTACAACCAAAAATTTTAAGATGCATTAACATTAAAATATATGGAAACCTAGTATGATATATTAAAGTTATTTCATCCTTATGAAATTATTTTTAAACTTTTCAACAAACCTTTTTTTCAAATTTCAATTATATTCATTATCTTTATTGCTGAGCTGTATTTCATAGATTTTTTTACAAGTCATAGTTTTCCACAAAAAACGTTTTTTAATGCTTCATCATTTAGTTTACCTCTATTGAAAAGAATTGCCTTTTGCTTTACTTGATAACATGTATTCTAATTTTAAAATTGTTGGTTATATTTCATATTAATTATATCTTACTAGAAGAATTTCCCGTTGAATTTCAACGGATTTAGTGAAGCTACTACAGCATAATATACAAACTCTTTAAAATATATAGTAGATACTTTTAAAATTACAATTAACTTTTCTTAACAATTAATCATATTTGCTTGTAACAATCCGTTTCTGAACGTATTGCATTCAAATATAACGATAATTGTATTTCCTATCATATATATCACTTTCGCCAAATCCAGCTTCATTTCCTGTGTAATTATGCCTATGAAACGTTTACATTTATGTCTTGTAAGCAAGAAACCCGTGAAAAGACAACGTACAGTTGTCCATGATTGAACACTGACTGGTAAATGTACACCAGATACGTCAGCTTATTTACGTTAATAAACATTATAATGTAGAATATAATTATTTCACTTACAAAAAATGTAAGATTCCTGTATTCAGGAGGTTCAGTTACTTTAAATGCTTCCTGAATAATAATCAGTATCTATTTACATCACTATCCATAAACATCGATCGTTTCGTTGCTTAAACAAAAGTGCGAAACGAATAATGCTAAACTTCAGTCTATTTGTAAGCTTCATTGAAGCTAACTGAATCGGAGGTAACAATGACGGCCGCCTTGGCAACACCCGGAAAGAGTACAAAAAATCTACAAAATTTGAATCAAATAGCGTATTTCTGAAGACTTCGACTGTGTAACATGTAAACTTCACAGGAATAAGATAGTATAAAGTTTTATTCATCGAATAAAGCAAAAACGAAAAAAATCGGTCCATATTTACATATTTTTATGCTTGACAGAAGAATACCTTGCAAGTCAAGAAATGGATTCATACGTGTTATCTTATTGAAAAATGTTAATCCCCTATATTGGCAGCACTGATTAATCCTGGTTGACCAAACCTAGACCATTCACTAAGTTAGGATGTAAGGAAGAATCGTACCAAATTTGGTTGTTCTAGATTTTATTGTTTAGGAGGAGTTCCATGAACAAACACGCTTCAAAATATACTAGCTGAGCCCACGCAAAATTTGCGCATTTAATTTTAAATTGATTCATAAAAAATTAATAAGTTTGTAAAATAAGTTGATGTTAATAATTCATATTGTACTCTAGCAATGAATTTCAAATTATGTGTGTCACGTGTTCTAGTTATGGCTACATACAGCCGTCCATGTTAAAAGCAATTTTTAGTAAGTAATCACAATCAATTGTTCAAGTCCACTAAACAGCAGTTAAGAACAATCTCACTAGATATCTCAAACCACACGCAATCAGCGCATATACCTTATTTATTTAGATAACAATGTAATCATTGTTTGGTTGGTTACCCTATAATTGGATTGATGCAAATTAGAAATAAACAGCACGAAAAAATTATTTTCATAATATCTGTTATATTCAGATAATATGAAGGCACAGTGCAAGCAACTGACTTTAATATGTAGAAAGACTTCAACAAGACAATGAAAGCACGTTAAAACATCGTCGAATTATTTCAAACATTAGCATGTTTTAAAATACATAATTTACCGCATTTATTCATCTGGTACTTACGCATTAACGGGGAGCCCAACTTAATACGTAAGTACCGAATGATTTCTACCAAGATATCTGTAGTCTACAAATGAATTATATCTCGCTGTACTGTTGCGCCGCAAATGGAGAGGATATTGGCAAGCCTTCGGCTTGCTTTGTTTTTATTTTAGTTGTCGTCTCCGGGCGCTACTGTGCCCTTCGCCCCACTGGAACCAAACTATCCCTCCCCGTTGTCCGGTGATCAGGTTTGTAAATGTCGCAACAGAGCAATCAGTAGAGGCGCTTTTGATAGCATTTTAGAAGAAATTGCTAAATACTGGCCACCAGAAATTAAAATGTTTGTTTTCTATTGTTATCTATAACAAAGCGATCAGTCGAGATGCTTTTGATACCATTTTAGAAGAAATTACTAAATATTGGCCACCAGAAATTAAAATGTGATTGAATTGTTATCTATAACAAATCATTTAAATGTTAATTGGTTTCTTTTAATGTTCTTAAAAATTAGAACATGATTTAAATGGTATTTGTTCTGTATTTATATTTTTAAGTTGGGCTCCCTGTTAATATGTAAGTACCATCCATCCAATTTATGTAAATGAATATAGGTGCGGCCGCAATTAGTTATACAAAATGGCAGGAGGGGCAGCACTAATTGTACTGGCAAATGCTGGCCTCTCCTGCCAGTTTGTATAACTAACTGATGAGACCGTCCGGGGACACACTGACAAAGACATTAAGCGTTTTATTATAGGAGATAACCCTTTAGGCAAAATATTATTCAGTAATATTGGATTGCACACCCGATAAAAGCCACCAAGAACAATTATCAACTGTTAGTCGTTATGTTACATTTTAAGATGGTTAAAATGTAAAAATCCATGAACGTTTCCTAGGTTTCTTTCCAATTCAGGATAAAACTGGGGAAGGATTAACGGATTTTTATTGGAGGAACTGAATAAGGTAAAATGACCAATAAATGTTCTGAGAAGGATACAATAATTCGTCTAACATGCGAGGCAAGCACTTAGGCATCCAATCAAGGATACAAAATCTAAATCCCATGATGTTATTTATTCCTTGTTGTGTGCATTCTCTAAATTTAGTTGTCAGTGATGCTGTAAAAACATCATGCAAAGTAACTGATTTTTTTCTGTTGTGGAAGAACTTTTTAATATCTTCTCTGCTTCAACTAAACGATGGGAAGTACTAATAAAACAAATTCCCAGAATGCCCTTAAAACCCTTGAATGACACCCGATGGGGAAGTCAAATCAATGCCTTAAAGCCATTAAGATATCAAATTGGGGAAATTTATGATGCTTTCTTTGAGATACAGAGCATTGATTCGAGACATTCTGCCTCAAGAAATGAGACCAAATATTTAGCAAAAATAATTTAAAAATTCCAATTTCTTTGTTTGTTGGTTGTTTTCTTAAGCAGATTCAAGCATATTTTGAAGATTGTAGGTCAGAAATATGGTTAAATAAAATATTCATAGATGCTTGAGAACTGACAACAAAATTAGAGACAGAACCAAATTTTACACAAGAGACATGAATTCGGCCACAAAGAAAGAATTCCAATTTTGAATGTGTGCAGGTCAGTGAAAGTTTTCAAGATCCTCAAGAAAATTTTTTTTATTTTGTGTTGGATTAAGCAATTGCTTCCAAAATGGAGAGGTTCCAGCTCCTTAAAAATCACAGTGAGTATTTTAATTTCCTTTATAACTTGAGGTAATTGAACAGCTTTACCTATAAATGTATTGAATTTCATCATCCAAAACCACTTAACTGCTCTTTATCCCAATACCTTCATAGCCATTAGAATTTTGTTAACCTTACCTTTGACAGTGGCATCTGCAGAAAGGTCGTTTTCAAAGTTAAAAATTATCAAGAAATATTTATGCACAACAATGTCTGACGATAGTTAACTGGTTTATAACTTATGTCAATAGAAAGTGATATTATGAAATAATTGAAATATGAAGATATAATTGACGACTTTACAGGTCCTCAAGGATAATCGGAAGTGGTCAGGGTAGAATCAGGGCCATTGCAAGAGACGATCGACCGCCAGGGGTGCAAAAACCCAGGTGTGCCATTTCCGGGTAATATTCTTCAAAAAGGAAACCTGGACTCGTTGGTAGTATTTTAGCTGTTGGCCTTTCGAACTCAATTTACCTACGAAAGCCTTGGTTGGATGGAAAGGCCCAGTTTAATTTCTTGTCGTCGCCCTGCGTGAGTTTCTGCCTCATGGGTTGCCGCCCGGGTAGTATGACCCTTTGCTGCTTGGGTCAGGGCGGGCCCATATGGAGTCACAAGTGAGGCTATAAATCTGACAGTGGCGGACAGGAATAGTGAAAGGGAAATGAAAGATTTAGTGCTGACCCACATTTTCGGAGGTTAAGTTTAGGTGACCATGACTATGCTCGCATTTCCCCATAATATGGATGCTGCGGAGACATTAGAATTTAATTCTAATTTTTATTTTCTAAAGATAATTAAACGATGCATTAGTATATGAGTAAATTTGTACAATGTCTGTTGTACTGATTTTTTCTAAGGCACTAGTAATACTTTTCCGATTTTTCCAAATGGTGGAAAGTTGGCGAGTTAAGTTTTAACTTTTTGCAAATGGATGCATTGCTTGCTCCATTCTCTAACTCACGAATAATGTCCACTTTCTCGCTGATTGTCAAAATTTTTCTTTTCTCCCCTGCCATTTCAGGGTAACAAAAAAGAACTGAATTTTACACAGCACGAAACAACCTAAACCACAGAATCAAAGTTGTTTAAAAAAATTCCAATCATTTTACAAAGTTTTTGTCCTAAGTTTTAAGAAGATGTGTTCACCCTCAAAAGATTTCAAATTGCACTGAATTTTTCATTTCGACTGAATTTGATAGCTGAATTTTTCATACCATTACTGTAAAATTTTATTGGTTAGTTTGCAGAGTAGTTTCTCTCCCCCCCATGTCTTCTGAGAGTCCATAACATTAGGGAAGAGATAAAAGAGAAGATTAGGAGATTGGGGAGAGAGAAAACAACAAGCTCAAACAATGTACAGGTGCAGGTAGTTCAGGGCATAGGGGCTGCTCTATTCAGATTTGAACAAGGACTTATTTAATGAGATTCTGAGAATAGAACTATCGTGATTGATTTAACTGTGAAATGTTGCTCATAAAATACTTCATTTCCAACCAACTCTTCCATTTGCTCGCAATAGCTGAGATCTCATTATAACTGTGCTCGTTATAAATGAGTCCAACTGTAGTTATTATCACAGCAGTGTGAACATGGATAACCATAAATGTATGGCTCATTCAGTTCACCATATTATTTATTATTCAAAAAATTATTTAAAGCAAAAGTTATAGTGATTCTATCAATATGTGATTAAACAAATTACCAGGATACCATGTACATAAATTATTTAGTAACACATACAGGCAGACCTCATCTTTCGCGTGTTTCGATCTTTCGTGGTTCCGCATTTGCGACCAGTTTAGTCTTTCGCGATTCTATGTTTCACTCTTTCGTGGAAAAAATCACGGAAAAGGCTGCACAAAATTTTCTATATATGGAATGAATCACGTTTTCCTCACATTTTCTCTCATAGTCAGGCCTGAAAAATATTGTTACGTTATTCTGATACGTAAAAATATTTACGTAGTTTAAAAAAATAGGTGTATCTATTTTTTAAAGTATTTATAGAAGACACGTGTACGTGTTTTATATATACTTTTAAATATTTTTAGGATGCAATCCTCCCACACTTTTGTGTCCCTTTGCATGTAAAAAGTTGCAGAATATAAGTTGGCATCACCGTTCAGGAGCTTCTGTCTTTATTGTCAGCGAAGTCCCGAGGGGAAAGACTCAACTCTTGGCCCTTCCGATTCAGGATCATTGGGTTATTTGCTCAGGTTTGACATAGTTCAAATGCTTAAGCTTTGCGTTTTGTGCATCATTTATTATTGGTGGAGTTTCGCGGAGTTTTTCCGGAATGTAACTCCCAAGAAAGACACGGTCTGCCGTATTTATGGAATTAGCCCTTGCAAGTTAGGCAACCTGTTCATTTTTTTTCTTGATTATACTACGGAGCTTCAATAAGACTTTATTTTCTGATACTTTTTTCGTCTTCTTTTAACTTGTTTAAGTCTCACTTTCAATGAAGTTAATTTTTCCATCTTTTTTCTATTTTTCTGCGGTCACCAACAGAGAGGACAAATGATCCATTTTTGCTGGGATGGGAACCAAACCCTGTATTTCCCATTGCCTTAATTCTCCTTTGTGATTTCGTCTTTCGCAGTGTTTTCAGGAACGTAACCCCGCGAAAGACGAGGTCTGCCTGTACTAAAGTAAATAATATATGTGGATTTAAATGTTTATCTGTGCATACAAGTTCTCTTTGAGTCATGAATTTCATGCAACTTACACCAGGAATTATACTTTTTATCTTGAAACGCATTTTTATAGAGCAATATAGACATACCAAATTAATCTCTTTAAATTACTTTCAGGCTTAGAAAAATGCTTTCGATATAGGTTTCTTAAAGGTAATTTGTAGCTCTAAATTTGTATGTGAATGACTAAGGGAGGAACTCTTCATATTGTGCATTTTGGCAGGAAACAATTTTTCTCCTTTATTTTATAATTCTGCAGCCAATACAAAAATTCTTAATAATTGGAAGGAAAAAGCAAAGAGATTTTCAAAGGATTAATATAGCAGTAATTTCTGGTCCTTTATTATAGTAATTTGCAAGCCATAATAATTGAGTTCATAGCATTCCATGTTTTTGCCAATTTCATTTCCTATTATCATAGATATTTCACCCTACCCTACAATAAAGCTGTAGTAATATGAATTGTTAGGCTTTTCACATAACTATAATATTTGCTTCAACAGAAGATCACTGGCATTGGGAATCAATATTTTTATCTATTTCTCAGTGAAAGTATACTTTTATTATATACAAAGCATATATTTCATGCAGTTAAGTACATTTTAACTTATGAAATATGCCATGTTACAACATTGTGATATAAAAAAACAAAATTAAGACAATATCCTACTATTATACAGTTCTGCTGTTTCGTAAACACTGCCACATGAATTAACTAGGAATATTATATGTTCCAGCATTTGATCAAAATAACTGAGCTTGTAGCTCAAATTTCATGATAACAGCTAAGTAGTTGTATTTTTGCCACAGATATTAGACAAATGTCTATCATAACAAACTAAAACCTTTGTAATTCAATTATAAGTATTTAGCAAGAATGAAAATGTTATATAGGTGATTCAAAAGACTTTCTGAATCTCATTTTCTATAATATTATACGGTACATTTCAGCACGTGACACTCTATTAATTACAAGTCTACCGTCATAACTCAAAGAAGCAAATGTCCAAGGATTAGCTGTTGACCATTCAACAGCATATACTGAGTCTTCATGCTCATCATAGGCAGCCAAAACTCCATCTTCCATCTTTGACTGTCTACTCAAAAAGAAAATCATTGATAACAGTTTTTAACACAAATTTTAAGAACACAGAGACAAAATCTTTCTTAAAATAAAATAACTTATAAATCACTAGAATAACAAGAGTACTAATGTAAACTCAAGCAGTATTTCCTAGTAACATTTTTCCCATAAAAACAAATGCTCATCACAAACATGATCAGTGCTGTACCAATCAATAACAAAATAATTTAATATGTATAAAGTTAAACCCCACAAAAACATGATCCAGATGGTCTAGCAATGCAATTACGTATCACATACCAGGTTGTGGGTTTCCATTTGTTTTAAAACAGGTGCTTTAAGATGAGAGACAAAATATCTCAATTGAGCTTTACACCAATAAAAATAATCATTAGGCAAAGATTATATCTGAACTCACTTGTCTTTCTCTTCCTCACCATCTTCATCGTCAACACAGTGTCCATATGGCTCAGAACTTATGGATGCAACACATGTTAGAATGACTCTTGAATCACTACTTGAAGTAAGTATTAGTTGATCATGCAAAGGATTATACCTAACACTCCAAACCCTAGATAGGAGAACAATTTTAAACATAATTACTAAAAATTTCTTGTTCTTATACCTTTAATAACCACTAATCATGATTTTAGTTAGGTACTTCTGTTCACGTCCATGTGTATTTTGCACTTACCAATGTGAATGGTCAGAACGTGCAACTGCAGGTTCAGAAGGAGACCTAACATCCCAGAATTTTGTCCAGCCATCATCTCCGCAACTGGCCATGTAATACTGTCTATTTGGATTGAAGTCCAAATCCCTTTGAAGGAAGTTTTTCCCAATTTAAAATATTACTTTTATCACTCATACCAAATACCATCAATTCACTTCAAACATTTTTCTCTAAAACATCAGGGTGCTTGTCATACAGATTTCATAAAAGCATTTTCTATCAACAAGACAATTTTCAATGCATCAACTAAGTGCAGTTAGAACATCTCAATAAAAATTAAGGCAAGCATTATGTATTTTACTTGATCTTGAAAAAAAAATCAAATTTCTTTAAAATGCTTGGCCTGAAAATAAAGATCATTTCCTTATTTAAAGTCATGTGATATTTGAGAACTCAAAAAATGAAAAACTACCGTATATTCCAGCGTATAAGTCTACCTTTGAAGTCGAAAAAAATTTTCCTAAAACTTAGGGCCGACTTATACACCGAACATAAAAATGTCAACCTTAAATTAAAAATGAGTAACATCGATATTTAAGAAGACCGTTGATCTTTTGGTGGAGGTGATCGCTATTTTGAATCAGCTGTTCCAGTATTTACATTTTATGGCATTTACCGTATTTACTCGTGTAACCCGCGCACATTTTTTCCCGAAATGCCGGGGAAAACGGGGGTGCGCGTCTTACACGAGTATTTCTCAACAGGTTATATAAATTGTATCGATAGTAAATTCTCTGCAATATGCTTGCGTCTACGTTTATATTTGTAAATGATGTCTAATTCTATGAAGTATACGCGTATTTATGCGACCAGGCAAACGTGTAAGTTACGCCCGCGCTGCAGGCAAAAACTCACAAAAGTAGGCAGAAAGAATACGCCGACTAACTGATAACTATAGTTCAATGACTACTGAGGGTTTGCCGGCTTGAGAATAGGTAGGTTCAAGTTTGGTCCTTTTCCCTCATCCACTTCAAGGAATTCGGAGTGGCGAAATATAGTTGGGAATGAAAGATTTCATCCACATCTCAAGTGTTTGGCTCGTTTTTTCCTAACCTTCCAATATTTACTCACAAGAAGATAAGCGAAAAAAAACTCCCCATCCACGTAGGGAAGTTCCCGTTCATAGATGAACAAATATTTCGCAAAGCTCTGCATCGGTGCGTAATATTACGCCAAAAACTGAAGTGGGGACGAAGTTACGTAATATTACAACAAAAACAGTAAAGGGGTTAACAAAAGAGGACTATCGGTGAGGAGATTTCTGCTAGTATCGTCATAAAGAGATAATCCAATAAATTGCGTCACGTAGAAGGGAGAAAATGCTTAACTTGAGCGGAACTTGTTTCAGGGAGTGAGAATCAGTGACTTAAAGAAAACATTCTGGCTCAAATTAATTTTTCCCTCCGAACTGGCCCAAAAATAGGAGTGCGCGGGTTATATGAGTAAATACGGTATTTTAGAAGATTTATAATAATTAATTTTAATACTGTATTTACTCACGTAATCTGCGTCCTCGTGTACCACGCACATCCCTATTTTTGGACCGGTTCGAGGAGGAAAAAATAAATTCGTACTTTAATAAGTTGACGTCTACGACATCGGAAAATTAGGAAAAAATCAAAAAAATGTGGGGATTCCCCGTAGGTGTGTTCTCTCCATGGTTTGAAGTGCCACGCACTAAATTTTTTAAACGCGCACGATTGTATGTATTTTAGAATATATCGGAACAGAACCGCATCAACCCCGGTGGCGTATACCTAAACTAACCATGTAAATCGCGATAGGTAAGTGAAACGCGAGTTAGGAAGAGAAATTCTAGGCTCGCGACAGCAGACGTATCGCAGACGCCGCCCGGAACCATAGTAACCCTCCACGTTTTCCGGAGATTGGGTTAGTAAATGTTGAGACCGGCCAATCAGTTTCTTGTCCAGAGATTGGGTTTGTAAAAACTGATTGACCTGTCTCGACAATTACTAACCCAATCTCCGGAAAACGTGGAGGGTTACTATGGTTCCGGGCGGCGTCTGCGATACGTCTGCTGTCGCGAGCCTAGAACTTCTCTTCGTAACTCGCGTTTCACTTACCTATCGCGATTTACATGGTTAGTTTAGGTATACGCACCCCGGTGCATATCCACGCACTATCGTCATGTAGGCGCACATAGCGATATTCATTCCGCCCATAGATGAAAAAAATTATGATATGATATGATAAAATGCCTAAGTACGAGATTTCATTCATTTTCGTTCTTCCGTCTAGGCTCCAGAGTCAGTAACAGACAGACGGCATTGCAAAAACCACTTTTTCAGATTCAGCGACACCTAAAACGTGTATTTCCGTAAAAATCTCGAGGTTGAATTTTTTCGCGAAAACAATACTTTCTCGATACTTCGTATGAGAAAGTAAAAATTAGGAGTAAACAATATTGTTCTTTAGAACTAACCATACGATGACACTCTGAGTGCTTGTGGGTCTGGACCCCAAGCCCAAAGACGGCATTTCCTAAAGGGAAGAAAAATGAGAGTAGTGGGGAGAAGTTTCAGGGTGCTAAGGGGTGATAGAAAAGCAATGGGTTGAGCTGGGAAAACCCAAATCCAAATCTGAGAAATGGGAAAGGGAGAAAAAGCCTCCCTTTGGTATCGGTTGCCAACGTGCCTTGCACCCGCGTATTGTGATAGGAAAACATTATTACCTATCCTAACAGTGCCGGATAAAGATATGGGCAAACCAGGTGGCCACCTGGGGTCTGGCACGAGAGGGGAGCCCAGGATTGATGTTCCTGGCCCCCTTACCATCCTTTTCCTCCACTATAATAAATGTCACAGTCTCCAAATGGCATTTAACAGCATATAACACATCGTAGTCTTAATTAGGAAGTAGTTAGCAAACTTTGAGAGAATAAATCCACTTATAAAAGAAGGGACCTATGGACTATTAATTTACCTTTGAACAATGAGAGGTCAATATATAAAACTTCTACTCAAAATGGTCCCCTGCACTGCTATCAGCCCTTTTCTTATAAACTCGAATACCTAACTATGGATCCTTAATCTAGGAGGACCAGAGTCATACCGGAAAATTTGGGGACCCTGCAACAAATAATGTGCCCCCACACCTTTGAATATCTTCGACATTTTTCAGGTTGAATTCCTTACCATTGCCGATACATTAATAAACAATGCTCCCTCAACACATACTAATGATATATTAAAAAGTAAAGAGTCCCCTTGATTCGGAGATCAGGCCATGACAGGCCAACCCACATTGTGGGGTCCATCGAGAGACTACTGTGGAGAACAATGGCACAAAGTCCTTTTCAAATTACAAATTCTATATCTAAATTATCTGTCGTTCAATTATGTACAAAACTTCTATGAGTTCGGGAGGCCCAACAGCACTGACGTCTAAAGCACGAGCACAGATGGCATACACTCCAGTTATTTTAACCGTTTCAACCACTAACTCCGGGCTCTAATTCGAATCGAATATTTTTTACAATATTTTGTACATCTGGTTTAGTATATTAGGTAAATTAGTACATTATTGTGTTCTGCCTGTCACGTTATTTGTCATGGCCAATAATGTGTATAAACTTTTGCTGAAAAAATAATAAGATAATGTTTCGATATTGTTTAATCGTCAATATTATGAGAATAACATCACAAACAAGGTTTTTTATAGTAGATGCTTAGGTTAATTATTATATTATATTATTCTAATTAATTATATTATTAAGTTGATTGCTATTATTTAGATTATTATATTCGATGTATTAAATAAGATGGCATCATGCACACATTCATGGGGCCAGTAGCACATCCCTTAAATAAAGGTTGTATGAGACTGGGACCTGCAAAGCCCATCTCATCCGGGGCCTGGGGAATGTTGTGTCCAGCACTGGATCCTAATACTGGGCCCCTCAGAGGTCCAGGCCCCAGGGATTTTGCCCCGGTATAACCACCCTCTCGGTGGCCCTGGGTATGGTAGAAATACTTGCAAACCGAATGCATGGATGTTGGTAAGTCTCCTTTTTAAGCGTGTTTTGCTTCCAGCATGAGTGCCTATTATCATCGATCCGTCTGCATGATCGTTCTCAGCTTCTACTGAACGGATTTTCATGAAATTTGACATTAAGGACTTACTATCAAAGGTAATAAGAAAATCGCAAAAATGAATCACGTACACCAATCAGAGGTACCACTTTACTGGTGACAAAAAATTAAATTTTCGTCATATCTCATAAAGTATTACTCATATCAAAATATTTTTCAAATAAAAGTTGTAGAACTGGTAAAGAAGAGTACTTCCTTATATAACTTCTTTCTAGTACTCCATTGCACGAAATGCGCCCATTTGTGATACGCTGTACACTTTCCTAACTTGTTTTACTATATTTATGATGTTTGGTGGCTTCATTAAGTATTCTTCACAGAAGAATTATCAAGTTAGTCTTATTGCTGAAAGCAAATTCAAGAAAAACTTCAATGTCAAAAAATTTTAAAAGTAAATACTTATTTCAGGTTTCTCCAAGATCAATAACAAGGCTACAAAAAGCCAGATGTGCATTTCATCTACAATGAAGCCATCTTCAGCAGTGATTCGCCAACAGTATATTCTAATTTCTGTTGCTTTTGAACATGTGCAGGAGTGATGGGTATCCTTTGTGGGTGCATGTGGGGAAGGGGTCTGAGGTAAGCAAACATGAAAGCTATTTGAACCTTAGGAAGCAAAAGATTTGCTGCTGGAGGGTTGGTTAAACCCAGATTAATTTTCCAATCAGGTGTCAGGTGTTTTAACAGGAAATAAAACGGAAAGCATGGGATCAGGCTAAGATCACTGTTAATAACTTTGTTCCATTTTTGAAGATGTGTAAGCTCTCCAACTCATTAATTTTCGATTTGCAGCTGTTATTAATTTCAAATCATATATAATTATCAAATGTCCTCTTTATAAATGCTTAATGCTTAGAATCTAATTTGCTTGATTCTACTTTCTGTGAATTACTACTGAAGATGACTGCATAGTAGCCGAAATGTGCATTTGATTTTTCATAACCTTGTTTGGCTATTGAAGATACCTGAGATAAGTATGTACTTACACAATTTTATGCCTATTCTTGAACTTCATTAGGTTTTAATAATTATCTCTTAACTTCATGAAGAGGCAATATAAACACTAGTGTTTTCTAAATAAACTAAGAAGCAAATTTTAATTTGCCTTCTCATAACTGTCAACACTTAAGCATTAAATTTCTGGTATATATTTTCAATGATCCTTCTATGTGAACTTTAAAACTATATTTTTTTGCATAGAGATAATGTTCTTAGACCAGTGGTTCCCAAACTTTTTGACATGACGCCTCCCTTTTCGTTTTCCCACGTTTTTGATTGAAATAAATGTAACCCTTTGCACTCGTGTTTACATCATTATTCAGGGTCAATTAACTTGTAATTATTTCACCCCTGTATCTGGTACATATTGGGAAGATTGAAAAATACATTTAAACTAATTAATCTGAATTTGACATTAAAAATTGATTTTTTTTCTCATGCCCTCGTGCCTCCCCTGGAACTCTCTCACACCCCCAGTTTAGGTACTATTGCCCTAAGCTATGTACACACTATGCGAATGATGGCGAACGAACGACAGCGAACAAAGTTTCACAAATTCTGAGTAATTCGGATTGTGCATTCACAAAGGTGTTTACACCAAGCGAATGTTTGCATTCGTCGATGTTCGGTTATTTAGACCAGTTGTCTTGCTGAACGCTAACTCAATTTTGTGTTTCATTTTATTTTTTTAAATTGTAATTACAATGTCCAACAAAGAAATTATTATCGCAAGTGCATCATTCATGGCATTAAGTGTACTACTTAGGAAAAAAACTAGAAGAAAGAGACTTTAAATATTCCACAATCTCCTTCCATACATCATTTTTTTTTGTTAACTTATAGTAGTTTTCATTTGTCGGGTCCCATAAACATGGTCTTTCAGTTCAGTTAATTCAAGTAGGATGTCATTTGACCACTCCATTATTTATTTCTTTATTTACAACACGTGCAAGACTGCAAGTTCGTTTGGCAGTTAAAAATCCAACTAGAATGCGAGACCGAACAGTGAATGCTAAGGATTTCCGTCCACACTGCGCACCAAATTCTCTTGATTTATCGCTCGGCTAGCGAACCCTAGCGAAGGCGAACGCATGCATTCATAAACATTCGTTCGACTGTACACACTAAACAAATTCTTTCGTTCCCCATTGTTTGCATAATGTGTGTACGTACCTTTAGACAATCGTAACCTGGTCCTACTAAACCTTATGGGAGTTACAATAGATAATCTTATTAATTAAAGAAAGTTGGAGACTACGGCGAGATGAATTAATTAAAAAAATAAGTACTCCTTAACCGTATAAAGTGAGAATATTTAGAGACAAAGTAAACAATGAATAAAACAGTAAGGGAAAAAAACAAAGGGAAGAAAAACAAAAATAACACAGGTTTACAAGGAAAAAAAACCCACGCTGGTGGCCAGGTGTCAAATGTTCATGCACTCATTTTCTCCCCAAAGGAAAAACATTTTTTCCCTGTCAGGAGAACAATCACTCACACAAGTACTCAAACAACAAACGGGAAACAATAAAAAAAAGAGGTGGGAAACCTAGCACTCGTTCACTCCTGAAGAAATTAAGGTTTTTAGAAAACACATCCATACATGCACTCACGCAAAAACGGGAATCTCTAAATATTCACAGGGGCACTAATACGTATTTCGGGCACGAAGCGCCCATCCTCAAAGGGTGATGTGGAATAAAAGTCAGGCATGTGGTTTGAAAATGTTATGGAAAAGTGTTTATGTGAAAGTGAAGGAGGGGGAAGCGTTGACCGTTAGACTGTAGAGAGGGGAATGGGGGAGAGGGCCGAAATTGCTATTCGTAACGGATTCTTTGTATTTTTCAATGAGCATGCTTTCGTGGCATCCAGTTTATAATCGTTATGTACAGATTTTAATAGTGATAAGTTTTCAAAGGTAATGGGATGGTTGTATTCCTGTATGTGAAATGCTACACTGGAATTAATAAACACACACTATTTAAAATGTGCCAACTGTTCCTTAAAACGAGTTTCCAATTTTCGTTTTGTCTGCTCAATATAAATTTTGTCACAACCACCGCAAGAAATTTTATAAATAGCTGATTTATGTAAAGGTGGTATGGTGTCTTTCGGATTGTGAAGGAGGTTAGTAAGTTTATTTCGGTTAACTTGTACAGTTATAAAACCATGTTTGGAAAAATTTTTCTTTTTTTGTTTCTTTGCGGTCCTTGGGGCAAACGGAATTTTCATGTATTTTGATTTGGCTGCAGGAATATTAGTGAGAGTCATGTGCGTTTTAAGAAAAAGTGTGTGCTTATGTTTTCGTAGTATGTTGTAAATTATGTTTGTGTCGTAGCCATTCAGTGTAGCAACATTTTTTATGTGAGTCAGTTCTTTTTGAAAATCTGTTTTGGAAAGTGGTATATGTAGGAGTCTATGGAATGGAAAGCTGCTAACTTATGTGAAATGTGGTGGTGTGACTAAAAAGGTATGTAAATGTCTGTGTGTGTAGGTTTTCTATATACGTTAAATTTAAGTTTATCTTGTCTTATGAATAATAAATCAAGAAAGTGCAGGCAGTTGTCCTTTTCTTCCTCATGTGTAAATTTAATGGTTCCGTATTGTTTGTTTAAATTTTCCAAAAAATTGGTGATGTTGTCTTTTGATGTGTCAAAAATGGTAAAAATGTAATCAACGTACCTAAACCACATGGGCATCGGCGGGGGGGGGGGCAGTTGCTCCCCCCTGGAAATGTGTAAAAACCTAAATATTATATTAGATACTAGCGGAAGTGCCCATTGAATTTCAACGGATTTAGTGAATCTAAAACTTCGACCGTTTAACATCTGAACATCAAAAAAATAAAAAACACATACCTGTTACCTCACGGCCACCCATGTGCAAGTCTGTCATTGGCCGCCCCTGAGCTAGTCTCTCATTTACCACCATTTTTAGGTGTTCTTTACAAAAATAAAAAAATGCCTTATGGTTTGATAAATTTCCGAGTACTGTCCTGTTATAACCCCACAAATAAACTGTCCCATAAAACCATTATCGCTAAGGAAACTTTAAATAAATAAGAAACATAGTAATGTGGAGATGAACTTCCAAGCATTAATACTTAAATATCAGACCTGATTGGCCGGTCTCGACATTTACAAACCCAATCACCGGACAACAGGGAGGGATACTTTGGTTCCGGGCAAGGTGAAGGGCGCACTAGTGCCCGGAGACGACTACCCATTAAAACAAAGCAAGCCAAAGGCTCGTCAATATATCCTTCCATTTGCGGCACAACACTCAAGAGGATATAACATTGAAAGGATATATTGATGAGCCTTCGGCTCGCTTTGTCTTTGGGTAGACATCTCCGGGCACTGCCTCGCCCGGAACCAAAGTATACCTCCCCATTGTCCGGTGATTGGGTTTGTAAATGTCGAGACCGGCCAATCAGGTCTGATATTAACTCAATCTACAAATAAAATGTAGTTCCCTCAATTGTTAATCATGACCCTGGCAATGTGATAATATTTTTATGGGACAGTTTATTTGTGGGGGTATAACAGGACAGTACCCACATTCATTTTTTTTCTTTATTAAAATCTATATAAGTTTTAATAAACCTTAAAATATTTCTCCAGTTTCTAATTTTGAAAGTCCTCATTATAATTTACGTAGAATAATACATCATAAAACGCAGTAAAATTACAAAAAATATGATTTCCATTAAAAATTAAAAGTATTCTTCTCAATGTATAAACTATACATCGATTTTTATTATGATTACTGAACGTCGTAAATGAAGCTTACCTTGTTTCGAATTTTAGAAGAGAGAGCATTTTCTGTTATTTACGTTTGCGTCTTTGAAAATTGAAGTACATACATACTTATCCTATGACCACCTTGTAATTCCGATTTTTTAGATTTTGGATTTATTTGGTGTTATTTTTTAAACTTCTATTTTCACCTTGTTCGTCCATCTGCCCATGTGCAAGATTCTAATTATAATAAAAATCAGTATGAATTGGTTTGTCCTTTGACTGGTTGTTTGTTTGGTCCGTGTGTCACACTAGAGAAATTCGGACAATTCAATAGATGGTGTACACAGAGGTTCGAAAATTTGGCAGGATGTTTAAATGGGATATATGAAGGTAACGGCGTAATATATCTCGAAAAATGTCGCGAGATCGACCTCTAGGGATTATTTTCATTTCTCGTAAGATAATATGCAACATTTAAAATTCCGCTCAGCAGCCCTTGTTCCTATTGCAAATGAATAATGGAAAATTTGACATGCGTCCTACGGACCAAGAATATTTTAAAGAAAAAGAAACATTTCTTATTTTTATAGTCAATTTATCCTTCGATTCGAATTCACTCGAATTTGAGCGAAATTCTGCGTTTTTAACTAACCATGCCAATTGTTGTATCATTTCATGTGTGTAATGCAAAAGTGTCAATGCGGTGCCTGAATGCGCTCGAAAAAGATGTAGAGGGAGGAAGGTGAGAGGGTTGTAGAGGAAGGAGGTAAATATTGGTATCCAACCGGAAATGCGGGAGGTTTTTTCAGGATACGCAAAAGATTCATTTTTCATAACCTTTACGATTAGGTGCAGTGAATACAAATTTAGTCGACCTAAATTAATTCTAATCATTTAAAGATTTCTGTGAATTTGTTCGTATTATGTGATCATACAAGTGGGTTTGCACATCATCAAAGTTTTCCGAGGGGCACGCTGATCAAAAAGGTTTAATATCACCGAGATGCAGATGGGAAGAGGAAAGTGAGGGGAAGAAAGATCGGGTGTAGGGAGATAGGCTATTTGTGTCCAAGTATATAGCAGGTCGGAGTGGATGTTAACCAGTGCTCGAAATGGAAAATATTACGAAACAGAACGCTTGTATTGGTAGTGGAACGGAAATTTTTACGAAATGGAACGCTTGTTATAAGGGACGGTATTTCTAAATGTCTGACGAAACGGAATAGTATCATTGGCACGTGTGATGAGCTGGAGCAGGCTTCCGATGCGTTCCGGCTCATTCCGAGTATTGATTTTTAACCTGCTTCAAGGGAAATAAATCAGTCATTTAAAATATACTATAAGTTAATTTCAAGAGGATATCGGTACAGTCAAGTAAAATTTTCCCGGGTTGGGAAAAATTGCGTCCGCCCCAGGGTAATAGGCATTTTTGTGTTTTACCCCCCCCCCCCCCCCCCCCTGCAAAATTTTCTGCCGACGCCCATGCTAAACTATGTATTTGGGAAGTAGAAGAAGGTGTCTTTACATTGTTGTTCAAAATATGTCATAAAAAGATTTGCTAAAGATGGTTGTGCCATGGGTTTGTTGGTAAATATAATTGTTTACTTTAAAAAAGTTCTGTTTCATGCAAAGGCATGTCAGGTGTATGTAATCCCTGACTGTTACTTGGGGAAGGTTTTGTTCCTTGAGCCATGTTTCTAGAAATTTCATGGTTTCTTCTATAGGGACGTTGATAAAAAGGGAAACAACATCAAAAGAAACTAAAATCTCGTGGTCATTGAGGTTTAAATCTTTAATTTGATTAATAAAGTGAATGTTGTTCTTAATGTTTGAGTTCTGCATAAGAGGCCATAATCTGTATTGTTTATTTAGCCAAATGGATATTTTATATGTTGGGGAGTTTATAGCAGGAACAATAGGTCTTTCTTATGTATATTTGGGAGGCAGTACATCCTTGGGATGGTGGGGTTGAAACCGGACTTTTTTGGTATTCACAGAAGTACAAGTTTTGAGGGTGTTTTTTGTATCTGTAATAATTTTGTTTAAAGAAAACTTGGTGGTTTTTGTGTAAGGTCCCTCTTCTAGCATTTGTTCAACTTTATCATAATATTGTTGTTTTTCCAAAATGACTACTGAGTTGCCTTTGTCTGAATTTAAATAAAAACAATCTTTGTTATTTAGTGTTTTTATGGTATTGTAGTCCTGAAAAGTGTGATGTTTTCCTTAAAAGCTTTGGGAAAGATTCTCTTTTATTTGTGCAAAGGTGGTGTTTCTAATTATGTTCTTTGTGTTTACGGGTAGTGATTGAATAGACGACTCAATGTCTGCAACTAACTCTTCTGTTGGCAGTTTTTTTTACGGAAGGGTATAGTTCAAACCTTTTTCCAATAAAGAAATTTCTGCATCGGAAAACATTTTACCGGAAAGGTTAATAATGTTATGGTTGTGTGGTTGAGTAGCCTGTTGTCTGCCCCTTTGTGGTCTGTTGTTTAGTCAATTAAGTTTTCTGCGTAGTTTTTCTGTTTTGTTTAAAACTTTTCATTGTATAACGGAGTATGTGGTTCATGTATTGGTCCCAAATTGACCATTCAAAACCTGACAAATGTTTGGTAAGTTTAAGGTGTAAATCATATGTTTCTATTTCTAAAGAGGAGCGTTTTCCGTAAAGTTTTTTAACTTCCAGGTCAATCCATTTTTGTTTTGCAAAAAGAATGGCTTTGGGTGCTGTGTAATTTATGGTGTTAGGAAAAATGTTAGTAAATTTAGGAAACACGTCATGTTTTTTAGAGTCTATAGGAAATTTAATGTCGGCAGCAATGGTCTGGATTTGGGTGGAAAGTTTGAAAATGGTTTAACTCCTTAGACCAGAAAGTCATCATAATAATTAAAGAAAGTCGGAGACTACCGCGAGATGAATTAATTAAAAAAATAAGTACTCAACCGTATAAAGTGATAATATTTAGAGACAAAATAAACAATGAATAAAACGGTAAGGGAAAAAACAAAGGGAAGAAAAACAAAAATAACACAGGTTTACAAGGAAAAAAAACCCACGCTGGTGGCCAGGTGTCAAAGGTTCATGAGCTCATTTTCTCCCCAAATGAAAAAAATTTTTCCCCTGTCAGGAGAAGAATCACTCACACAAGTACTCAAACAACAAACGGGGAACAATAAAAAGACGGGAAACCTAGCACTCATTCACTCCTGAAGAAACTAAGGTTTTAGAAAACACATTCATACACGCACTCACACAAAAACGGGAATCTCTAAATATTTTTTAAATTTATTTAATTGATAATCTTATTATTTATACAATACCTTTCTGTAAATATAAAGTACTGCAAAATGTGGCCAAAGAAATGTTTATATGTCTTGGTGTTATAGCATCTATTTCTTATTAGCTCAAGAAAGACTGAATAAGGATTCATAACTTTTTAATTTCTATCGGTGATAATCCTTTTCATTTTTAACAAAAATACACAGAAATTTATAAAAAGAAAAAACTAAAAAGTATGCCAACTCCACTAACCCAGGGTATGACCACTCTGAAGGTGTTTACCTGTTAAAGCCCATAAAAAGCACAACCGAAAACTGATGGTATGCTGCACCCTTGCATTTTTTCCAAGGCTAGGAACTAGAAGTAAGAGATAACACTAATTCTTCCACTTCCATCAACTGTCATCCTTTCTATACTTAACTACCATTCATTACCTGATAAGTTGGGAATGGGCACCCTCTATAGTCCAAACTTGCTTTGAGGGTGTCCGAAGGTCCCAACTTCGAACATGGGTATCATTGGCTGTGACAAACTGTGCGCAACTCTGGTGTGGATTCCACTTCCCTGCAGAAAACTTGGGTTGACCTTTTCCTTCTAAAAGCCCATGGCTAACAGGCTTAACGTCAACGATATATTTCAGTTAAAACATAAAAATAGGTCCAAATCTTAATTTTACATTGCAAATAGACTCACTTTAGCTGAAGCACAACCTTCACCAAGGTCCCACAAGACAAAGTGGTTGTCAACTACTGAAACAACTCTATTGCCCTCGGTCGGATGAAACATAGTGCAAAGGACATCCTTTCCGTACTCGGATGTATCTAAAAGAGAAAGTTGATCCAATGCTGGCAGCGCTGCAGAGCATGGGTCTGAGAGCTCGCTACCAGAACCATCCTCAAGTGTTTCGGGTATTCTCCAGATGGCCGAGTGCATTGTGCAAGAATTCCTCCCTTCTAAACGAGAATGTAGACCATATTTACCAGAGTTTAATAAATTTTCGCATATACTTTATAACACTACCTCAAATAATTCAGTATGAATGCATATAACACTTGAAAGCTGTCAATAGATGTTTATAAAGTATATTTAGAAAAAAATCAAATTAAAACTTCTTCCCACCAGATATCTTGTTAAAACATGTTGATATAACGTTATTGTCTGTCGGTGAGGATGACAAGTGCCACACCTCTCCAGCGCCGTGGAGATATAATTTTTTACAAATAGAATTTGACTTTTCATCCAGTTCAACTACATGAATCTGGTTTTCGAACTCCAGAGACTGAGTTCCGACGAAAAACCTGATTGCTTCCGTTTCTGCTACTTGCGTTGCCAAAGCACGAGCCTAACAGTATAAAGAAAAGTTATCAAATATATAAATCTATGACAATTCATACCAGATTAAGGAAATTACATTGGACCTGAAATTCTAGCCCGTATATTAGAGGAGAATCGTTGTCCATCAGTAATAAATACAATATAGCGCTTTCTGCTGACAAAGGCGGCCGTCGATGTTTTAAAGTGTAAAAATTCTTTTGCTATGATTCTTGCTATTTTCCACGTCGTTTTCGTAGTTAAAATAGCTTAAAACCACGAAAAAAATTGTTAATTATTTTTTCATCATTGAATATAACGAAAAATTAATAATTTAAAATTTTACCGCACACCAACAACTTAACACGTATTGACGCCTTATATTTCTTACATTCATTTGTTTCTAGCCCGCGACTTTTTATGATTTGAATTTAACTTTTTTTCTTATAGTGTACACCAGGGAGGGCAAATGATTTTTGAGTCGTGTGCCAAGAAAGTACTGTGAACCATGAGAATATTTTTTCATTAGTTTACTCCTTCTCCAAGAAACTTCATGTTTTATACAGAAAATACAAGCTTGCGCGTGCCAAGTAAAATCTCCTGCGTGCTAGTTCTGGCACGCGTACCACGTATTTTCCATCCCTGGTGTACACCTTCAACAAGGTTATAAAATGAGAAAAAATCAAAATACATAAAGACTACTGGCGTATTTCAACGCAAATACATTTTAATATGTCTCATTTACGATTTTCATAAGGTAACCTAATACAAATAATTTGAATGAAATAATACAACTATTTACAGACAATATTTATTGTCAATTTTGGAAATAATGACAGTTAAGCATCGCTTAAGAATATAAGACGTTCTGTTTATAACAGCGTCTATTTAATTATATTACAAAGATCGCAGTGGCTTGCCCCCATGATGCTGACTTGTGATGGTATACCTATGCATTTTAATAACTCACAACGAGGTGTTGTAAACTGGTTATGAACAAAGCAGGTCAAAAATTGGAGTGGAAGAAGAATTGTGTAATATTGTTTTAATGAAATTCTTTGTTTGTACAAACTACGACTGGTGCAAAGTATGTAATTCTATGGATCAGCCTAACTTCACTCCTGTAGTAATAAAATGGAAAATGAGGTAATACCTTTAATTATTAGAATCGAAGAGGAAGAGCAATAAAATATTCCCTTGGCGTGTTAATAATATCTACATTTTTCCCTAGAGATTAACCAAGTGCGTTGGTGCACAAACTATGACAAGTCTTTTGGAAATGATAAAGTGAGATTTTGAAAATAGAAAGTTGTGGAATTATTTATAGATTCCAAAATAAGACAATTAAAGAAGGAATCATCGAGCTCCCCATACGGTTTTAATACAATTGATATAGTCATATAAAGATTGAATAAACTTTTAGATGAAATTGGCATCTAGTTTACTCCATAGTTTCATCACTACAAGTTTGGTTAAATTAGTCAAGGATTTGCTAAATGTTAGAGACAGTGAGTGCAGAAATCAAATCAGTTGACTCATCTACAGTATGATTTAAAGGAATTCATAGGAAAAGAGGCTATAAATCTTAGAGAATGTTAAATTTTTTGTGGAATTTAATTGCATTGGAATTGAATAAAATAATGTTTTAATAGTTCCTTTAAAAAAGACTGGTACTGGATTCAAAAGCAATTGAGGCCCATGTTACCCTTCTATTGTTCAGCAGAAGAATAAGTTTAGGATCATATTAGTGTTCCATTCTGAAGAATCAAGTTCTATGAAGGGCATCTTTAAACAAGACTTACTTATTTGGTGCTCTAACAAAACATTGTGTGACACATATTTTGTTTGGGTAGCATTTTTGAAACACGATGCAACAGCACTGCCAGGCAGACTTAACTGGAGGATAGTGGAAATCTCCTTTTTTCATTATCAGTTGTATTATTGTATTTTTATACTGTTTTATGGGATTAAAATCCATTGCCACAGATTTTAGATCTTCTCACAATAATGGTGTTAAATATTTATATCAGATGTAAACAAATGCTATTTTGCCAATAGCTATCAGTGGATTTGAAGATGAAATGGCACTGAAGTCAATGTGTCAGTGACAAAAACCAGTAGGAGCAAGGTTATGCTGTAGCTGGCTCCATCTGGCTCACGTGAGCCATTTGTTAACATTTTTGATGCTTGACTAGCCAGTTGTTGAACTAAGCATTCCACATTATCTGGAGGCTAGCGATGCCAAAAGTTTAAGGGCACTTTTTAGATCGTATTACGCAGAAATTTATTTGAAAGATGCCAAATATGCTTATTCAAAGCCACCACCCTTGATATATTAGTCATTAATGTTATTTAAACATTTAAAATACAAATTTAATTTTTTTTACAATATTATCTTATTATTTTTATTGAAATCCCTTCTAATTCCTGCAAAGATCGAATAGTGATCTCAGGGCTGCAAAAAAAGGTCATGATTTCAATGCTAGATGGTCTTTGATTAGTATTGGCTCAAGAAATATGCAGATAGTTTGGAAGAACATAATGCACTTATATTGCATGCACTTGCTTAAACAGTGGTGGTGCCCAGGTCAGCAGAGAACATTCGTAATTCGTTTGGGACTTACTAAGTTTCAGTTCTATTGCAGAGAATATAGCAACCATATAACAGATCATAAGCCACATATTAGAATAATATGGACAAGTGATTCAATTCTGGTAATTCTATATATACATTTTCCTACGGAGTTTGGCACTGGCAGCGTATGGCTATCAGAAGAAACATTGGCAAGGGCAAAACGAGAGCCCTGCTTAGCCTCTTTCCAATTATGTCATCAGAGGAAACACACAGGACCAGTGTATATTGTTATCAATTATTGATAATTCCCAAATGGATGCTTGCTTGAAAAGAAGTGATATATGTATGGAGTTAGCAGTGCATAGCATCATTGTAGCAATACTTCCATGAAGACTTAATGAAGAAAAATGGGAAGAATGGAATGGAATTCCTGTTGCTCAACACAAGTGCTTTTCTAAGTGTTTTATAAAATTAAAATGTTTCATCTAACCTTAGTTACATTTCCTCATTGTCTAGCATATGGCACTAATGAGTGTTCAAAGACTCGCTTCTTTCATTTGCCTGGTTGATATCTTTGATATCAAGCTTCTTTTTCTACCAAAAAACGTGATTTACTTATGGATCAAAGGGTTGCAGCCACATTTGAAAAGAGCCTTTTCTCAACTGCTCTAATACATAGATAGTGATGGTAAGCAAATGCTTAAGAACTACTGCAGAAATTATGACATGTTGGATGCCATTTCGAACATCCATAAATAGTGTTAAAAAACTTTGGACTTATTGTGTCAACTTACATATTTCCAGGTGCGAGTTTCGGATATTCAAAGGAAGATTGCAGGTCTTTCATATAATCAGGGCTGGCCAAGCCTAGCATCCGGGCCCCCAGTTTGTGGGGCCTCCAAATTTAAAAAAGTAATGATTCTTTACTTTACGAGCGAAAAAAGTATTACCTGTAATACATATGGCGGCATATGCATAAACAAAGGAACGATGCAAATTTCCAATTGCCATAATTGTCTGTAACATCATTTCAAGTACACGTTTAGTAGTATCTAGTACAAGGATGGCAAATACGTGGCATGTGTGCCAAACTTGGCAAGTCAGAAAATTTTATCGGCACACGGAAAAACATAGACTGTCGTTTTGGAATCTATCTTCCACTACAAGATGCGCACTTACACACATTCAGTACAAATCATCTCAAATGTGTGCCTCAAATTAGTTGTTTCTTAGAATGCCAAAGGGAAACCCTTGTTGAGCAAGCGATACAGTAGTATTTTTCCCCTTTGAATATACCGCGATATTAAACTAGCATTGAGTAACTCTGTGACATTGTGATCATGTAATTGCTCTAATATATTGCTGTAAAATCGCAGAAAATTAAAAAATGCCAAGGGGTAGACCAGTGAAAAGGAGAGCTATTAGCCCTGCTACAGCTGCTAGAGAAAGGAAGAGGAGCCAGAGATCAAAGGAGTATTGTAGGAAAGAGAAAGAGATGCGGAAGCTCATAGGATTGCCTGTGTAGATGAGGAGCGGAGAGTACAAGAAAGACTAAGAAATAGGGAAACACGTCAAATGAATAGGGAAAAAAGAAGATCTAATCTAGGGCCGAACTATTTAGATTATTTGAAGCGTAGCTGCAGCGGGATACTAGTTATTATTATTTCCAAAGTAAATATACAATATTAATTGAATTATTATTATTTTTTTGGATGCATGGCCCTAATGAATTTTATTGGCGTCCGATTTGGCCCACAATGTTAAATGTATTTTACACCTGTACAACAGCAAATTTCACGTTGCTGCAAATTTAACGTGTTGGAAATAATATATTACTTAACGTAGGTAATATTAAAAGATATAATTACACCGTTCAGCATTTTAAAACGTTTTGCTTGGAATAGAACAATATTAATTTTTTAATCTATAAATAATTTTAAAGTATAATTTAAAAAGGTGCATATTCCCAATTAAGTCTATATTTAAATAATTTAGAATATTAATTATTTTTAACATTATTTTGAAAGGTTACAAATGTCAAGGAAATATTTGTCTGAAAGCCAAAAACGTAATATGGGGGGGGGGGCCCAAGTGGAAATTTGCATCCGGGCCCCCTTAGATAGATGGCTGGCCCTGCATATAATGTTTACTTCAATATGTGAATAAGGCTATTTTAGTAGATTTTTTGGAATCTCATGAAGAATATCTTTCAAATGAATTGATTCAGCCTTCAGAAGAGCATACTGCACTGGAAGAAAATTATAGTTGAAACTTTTTCATATGATCAATTAACTCTTGAAGGACTTGTTGATAGATTGCAAGCATGTTGAAGGTTCATAATTTTATATAAAATAACAATGTAGCTTTAGGAGCAGTTGTGAGGCCAAAAAAGTGGGCTGCAGGATGCTGTAAGAAGAAAAATGTTCATCTTTACTACCTATGAAGTAAAGATAGTTTCCAATTGATCCATCAACTGCCAAGGTAACTCTAAATAAAATCTGATGTGGCCAACACATGACTTTCTCCATATTTGAGGTATAGATATTTAAATTATTATGAATAGCATTATGAGGCAAAATTATCATTTCGTATCGTAAAAGAATACAGTCGTCCTTATTGCCCTAAATTATATTTTGAATATGTTTACAGAATTCACCGCTACATGGTAGTGGTGCTGTATACTGGAAATTAAGAAAAAGCAAAATATCTCCGAAATGGATGGTTCTACGAAAATTTGTTTCAAACAAAACCTGGAAGAAATATTATTCTCTACAACTTTGGTCCTCATGAAGATTACCAGTTACGACGTTTTTAAGGAGATATTTGACAAAAACCGAAAAAACATTATTTATACATAATTCCTTAACATTAACTGCTTTGGAAAATTGTTTCAAATGAAAGTTGTAGGAAATTACATTCTCTATAACCTTTGTATAGAATTGTATATACAATAATGATGTTTTAACGGAGAAATATCGCAAAAACCGATAAAGTGTTATATATGAAGTTTGGTAACAATATGGCAAGTACTTTTTGAGTTAGAGTGCACACAATCACATACACATGCACACACACACAGACATCATTCCGAAAATGGTCTAAATGTGCTCTAGGAACCTCAAAACGTGTATTTCTGTTGAAATCTCGAAGTCGATTTTTTTCGTGATCACGATACTTTCCCATTACTACATATGGAGAAAGTAAAAAGAAACCTTGCAGCCACAGAAAGATCTTCAAGGAGATATTTGACCACTTTGACACAATTTTCCAAGGCCATTGACCAGATGAGGAGACATACAATCCTTCCTTTTCTTGCTTCCAGCATCCAACGTCACATTTCAAGTCACGCTGACAAGCTAACCATTTTAGGTGTCTTCTGCTAATATTTTTGTTTCTATTCCTCCTTGATTGTTTTGATGATCATGTCTATTTCCTCTTTGGTAAACATGTTGTTGAACTTTTAGTTCTTCCATACATTTTGCCATAAATTTGCTAAGTACAGGCAACGCTCACTGATGGAAGCGATCGGACATTGTCCGGAATATCGAACGTCTAAAAAGCTACCATACCATAAGGTGAAGTACCATATTCAAATTTCTGCCTTGAGCTATATCCACACTGCCTATATTCGGTTTACATGAACTATGTGCTCAAGCAAACGTTAACCAACTGTAATACATTGACATTACATAAAAAATGAAATTTGTAAACAATATCCTATAAAGTATCATATGTCAAACACAAATATTTTAAGTAAATATTGCATTTCTACTTTATGAAAAGACTTCATTAATAATATAAACGTTTTAGTGACCATCAACTGGGGTTACTTTGGCCCATTGAAGGTTAGTTTGGCCCAACGTAAAAAAAGTGACAATTTTTTATTTCCCGCTAAGTGAAATGTTTCGGAGTAGTAGATGCATGTTACTGTAGGGTGAACCACTTATCAACCTATGCACCTAATAAAGTAGTTCATCTTACACCCATTAGGCAGCAGCAGTCTCATCAACGAGTCATTTGTTCAGTATCTGTTTTTTCAAGTCTGACAATTTCTCTCTAACGACAGAGCAGTATATGTACTAAAAATATGGTAAGTATTCCAAATTGTTTTTAAATATACAGACAAGATGCCGTAAGTCTGTTATCATCGTATGTGATGCCACATTGGTTTTATTTTACTTTATGTGAAGCAATGTCTGTTATGGTGTGGTTTTGGGATAACTTTGACCTAGGGCCTGCAATAAGCTTCATTTTAACTCCAGATATACTGAACAAATGATGGACTTGCACATCCATCATGCTTTGCAGAAGTGCCAAAGGAGAAATGTTACCTCTCTATGGCATGTACAAGGCAGAACATGGACAGAAAATGGGCCCTTAGGTTGCAGATATAATCGAACAAAGAGTGATTGGTTTGATATGGCTACATTTGAAGATTGAAGATAGAGGTTTTGGTTTACACAGGGTCCGATGTCAAAAAACGAATTAATCCACCAAAAATGTTAAGTAAAAGAGGATTATTTTCTGTCCCAGAAATGAGTGATTTTGTTTAGCTTTTATTTCCGTTTTGTATATTCAATTTTAGGATTCAACATGCCTTACATTTTCTAGTTTTAATTGTTATTATCATATTTTTCTTATGTGATTAAAAAATTCACATGAAGTTGCATTAAAAACAATTTTTTGCTTATTTTTCTCAATAAAAAGGTAAAAAATATGAATTTCTTCTATATTTTACAGTACCGTATACATAACAAAGTACTCATTTGAGATTAACATTACCCAATAATGATTTCAATGGGAATTTATAGGTGGGCCAAAGTAACCCCTTTTAAAGGTAACTTTGTCCCAAAACTTTAAACATTTAAAAATCATACTTAAAGTACAATAATGTGTGCGGTATGGCTCACTGGGCTTAAATTGTTCCTTAAGTACCCTAAAAATAATATAACACAATCATTACTAATAATATAACAAAACTACAACAATTTCTTCCAATTACGGAGCAAAATTTGGGCCAAAGTAACCCCAGTTGACGGTATACAATCAGTAGCGGACACAGGAGGGTCAGAAATATTTGACAAGCACAAAAGTTGTATACAAATTATATCAATGTCGCATATTGCTTTATTAATTATATTATGTTAAAACAAAGGGGGCAAACCATCTCCTAATCCTTTCTGATAGTGCCCATGAACCCAAATTTAAAATAATTTATGTTTCCACAGTCTAGAAAAATCACAATTTTCCAAGGGGGAAGGGATCCGGACCTGGTGGACCACTGTATACGATTATTCTTAGTCAATGCAAAAGTCACATAGAAAATTTGTAAGATTTTGTTCTTTAGAAGCGGACATATGAATTCTAAGGTAATTCAGTAATTTAACTATTATTGGTGATCCTCACTCAACATGAATATGTTCCTAAATGTGGTTCATATGTACTCTGCGTCTAAAATCATATCTGATATATACAACATCATATGTCCGCTTCTAGTGAACAAAATGTTACAAATTTTCTATGTGACTTTTGCAGACTAAGGTTTGATATCACAATTTGGAAATTTTAAAAATTGTTTTGATACCCATTCATTTTCTTCTCTGAATTTGGTTTTTGTGCTAAAATGTTGGAGTTATGCATCAATTGTTAAGAAAATTTATCATTACTGAACTTGAGACATCAAATACAATTTTATATGAATGAACTTTATGCAAGGTACAAAACAAGAATTAAAACAATGGTTGATATTCATTGTTATTTTATCGAAAATCTTTCCAATTAGAAAAAAAAATTTGTCACAATTTAACAAAACTTAGACAAGTTGGTGTACAAAAGAAAACAATTTTTGGATTATTTCAAAATTCACGAAAGCTTGTTCTATACTTTCTGCAGCAGACAAGCAGTGTTCACAAAAAATATAGCTTAAAAACCACATACTGACATTTAAAGAATTCGTATAAAATTCAAAGCTGATAAAAGTTAACTTCCTTCCTGTGTACACTGAAAGGAAGCTGACAGAAATACCAATGTGAAATTTAAAAAATACATACTTCACATATTGTTTACAATTACTTGAATAAAAAACAAATTTTGCTGCCTTCCTAATTTTCAAATGTCATTTACTTCTCATAGACAATTATTCAGACAACAAATGCACTATACAAAGAATTTCTATTGAGAGGTAATGCAGTTTAAGTCATAATAAAATAAGGTTCCATGTAAGCCATAGATCCTGGTTTTCTATGCATGAAGATTGACTCCAACATTAATTTCATCACAATGATAAATCCAGGAACACTGATTTATCTCAGAAAACATTTATAAAAATATATCATGACTTGCCTTGTTGTTGAATTTGTTCTAGGAATGTAACAAAAATACCTCACTACACAATATATCATTATTTGATTATTCACATTTTGATTAAAATGCATTATAGAAAACTAATTAGTTAACAAAATACTTTAAAAAGGCATTTTAAAAATAGCTCTTTGCAATTAGGAACATAGCTTTGCTGTATATCTTAAGCAGTTTGATAGTTTCAGTCAATCAGTTGAATCACCAAGGCCCCCAATTCGCATAAGTAATGTCATACATTTTTAGAAATGATACATAAGAAGCATAAATGATACATAAGAAACATAAACAATACAGGAAACTTCTGTTAAAAATTGAAAATATACAAAATCCTACTGTATTCAAGATCAGAAATGAAGCTGTGTTCAGTGAAACATTTTTAAATTCATTCTTTCAAAAGAAAATCAATATTTCAAATTTGCCTCAAAATTAGAAATAATTAATACACCTTCAAATGCATAAATCTGATTGGCATTTTAAAGAAATGTATGTTTTGTTTAGTCAATGTAATATTTCTGAATCAACAATGAGTTTTAGAAAGATATTACAAATGAGAAGCTCAAGAAAATAAGTGATTTCTACCCCAATATTTTTGCCTAAAATAATAGTAAAACTGTAAAAATACAATGACATTAAGATGGTCTGCATTCTAATGCATAAAAAGGCACAACAGAAATGGAAGCTTAGTATGCCCTTCCACATTCTCAACGACACCTATGTAATTCATAAAAAGCAAATTTCAGTGATCCTTAGAACAAAAAGATAACAGACCATAGGTCACTAAACCATCCTTGTATTTCAAGGATTTCAGCAATAAAAGCTATCAAATGTGATATACCCTCTTACTCACTAACTAGTATTCAATGATTACTTAAGCAAACAAGAGAGAAAGCTGAATAAGAAGGCACACAAAATGGAATGTTCAAGATTTCTAGAGTTCAAAAATATAAATCACAAAGCAGTTTGTGGACAAAAATATGTCTCAACACAAGTTCTAGAGCAAAATGGCTGATTTTCCTTCACAGTAAATCTTCCTCCAAGAAGAAATTTCTTACAGCTAACACAACAAAAGCAATTGGCAGAGACATGCCAATGAAGCTCCTTCCAACTAACTCTCTGATCCCCAGCAGCTATTGGTTGCTTACATGTATGGCAAGTCTGTAAAATAACAAAAATAACAGTTAACACAGAGTTTGAAGTTCTACTAATAAACAAAGTAATATACAAGATTACACTGAACCAAATGCACAATTACAGTAAAACCTCACAGCGCGAATTCACAAGATGCAATTTCGCTAATTGTAAGACGCGGTATACATTCCCTACCAAACCTCTGAAGACATGGTGGTTCGCCTCGCTAAGATGCGGTTTGACAAGTAAAAGTCAAAGTTAACCTTTAAATTTCTCATAAACTATAAATGATAAAATCTTCAAATTACAACATTTTAAAGAAAAAATACTGACAAATTGATTCGTGTAATTATTTTACCTTATATAAATGTTGCAGCAAGAGGTTCGTATGTGTGCTTCTCATATTGTGCTGGTACGGAGCTCTGCAACCAATGTGCCGCGATTTAACCCTTGATGTGCCACAGTATATTATACGTTATAAGCAAGGGAAGCTACGACCACAGAAAATACATTTTTAATAAAAAGCGATAACTTAACATGTACTTCATATAATGCGATCTCGCAAGATACAGTGATTTCAAGGAATGCAACTACCATGCTACGTGAGATTTTACTGGATTAGCATGACTTCTCAAATTTCACTGTCTATTATACATACTTGACATTGACACCCTGTATCATAAATACAAATTTAAAATATACTGCATAAAATATGAACTTTTTTCACAATTACTGAGAGTCTGCATTCATAAATAAATAAAGATAATGGCTACTGTGTAAATACTACTCACCAAATCAATAGTTTATGAAGTCTGATTGTTTCAGCAGATATATTTTGAAATATATTCTCAAAAGAATTTTATAAATGCCAATAGCAATAGATGGAATTACAAAGTTATTGTAGTATCAAGTTTAATATTTGAATAAAACCTTGGGAGTCTAAAAGGATGAAAAAAAATACTTAAAACAACTAGAGAATCGAAGCAACCTACTGTCGGTGCCAAAAGTATGTAGACTCGAGTTTGAGGCTATCTCGAAAACAACTTAATGGATTTTAATAAGAGTCATATCAGTTGTCGGCCTGTATAATTCTGCGTTGAATCATGATAGTTTTAATTATTTTGGTTTTTTTAAAGTTGACTTTTCGGGGTGATAATGAAAAATGACCTAATTTTTAGAGCTTTGAGACGGAAAGCATCACTTTGTCGGTTCATATTTTCAACACAGTTCGTACGATTGCAGTTAAATTTTAGTATAGTGTGTGTCATACCCTTATTATTATGCATGCAAGATTTCAAATCTCTATATTGATTCATTTACGATATTTTATTCAATTTATGAGACTGTCATATCTCTGCAAGTATTATACTTTAAGACATGGTAAGCACACTGTTTGCTTCATCTTGTTCTTCGTATTACAAATCAGTTGATTTCATAAACCTGAAATATTCAGAATATTTTATAGTGATTTTTATAATATTGAGGGTGGGTGAGAGGCTTGAGCGAGGGTTTTCCAGCCCATACGGCATGCAGCATTGCCGATATTCACCCAAGCTATTACCATTTCCCATCAACTTTCCTTATGAGGGATTTGGACCTCCAAAGGCAGTTTTAAAAATGGTTTTTATTTCATGGCTTTATTAACTTACAAGTGCTCCAGCCACAGGTCAGTGCGATACTATCACTTAATTCAGGATTTTCCAAACTGGGTTCTGCAGACGATTCCTTGGGTTCCGCGAGAAACCAAGCACATGACTCATTCACTTAGCCGAGGTTGCAAAGAGGGGTTTAAAAACATATAGGTCGACTGAGAATCTCTTGGAGAGAGAGAATGTGGTGGCAATTAATGTAAACATCTGAGATAGATCTCCCGTAAAGAAAGTTAACACTCAGCTCGCTTTAATACTGGGTCGTACAACTCACTCTCATAAGCATTGCCCCTAAAGACAGAGCGACCGAGAAGCTGGTTTATGTTTTAAATACCATCTGCCCACCTTCCATTAAAACTTCTCTAACAATGAGGTCTGTGAAATTGGAGGGCCAGCCCAGTGGTTCTCAAAGTGGGAGGCACGACATTTCTCCCAAATCAAGTGGCGACATACAATGAGAGGCCCAATGTCTCGTCCACCATTCTGCCTCCCCTCCAAACTCTATTTCACCATTCCGCCTCCCCTCTCCCACTCACAGACTCCTCCCTCTACCACTTTGCTACTTTGTTTACAGTTGTCATACAGTCTACCTTACAATCCTAAACGGTGAGGGAGGCCTGAAAATTTTTCAATTTCTCAAGGGAGGCGCAAACAAAAAAAGTTTGAGGACCACTGGGCCAGCCGCTCCTATGCATTTTCAAACTTAATCTGTCATATAGGCCACTGTCACAGGAATTGTTACATTTTCTTCAAGATATCTGTAACATTGTTTCTCTGCTTCTTACTTGGCTTTGCATACGAATGGTCCTTGTTTTCACCAGTTTCTTTTGCTCCATCCATGTGCTAACATCTTTCAGTGAGTCGTCCGTTCAAAACAGTTCGGTGTTTACTAGAGTAGCTTATCATCCCTGTATAAGTTAGTATTTATTTTCATTTATTATCCATATACACTACTGCTATTTTCTTTATCTTATTTATTGAATTCCATATCTTAAGAATTTGTGAGTTTCTTTGCTTATTTTGACTTATATTTTTAAAAATTAAATTACATCAGTGGAATATCCTCGCTAATTAATTTTGGATTTCGACCCAAGTAATGATCAGTCGCTTTATCATCACCACACAAAGGAAATTTATAAAGTGGAGTTTCCGTTTCTATTTTCTTTTGCCTTTGTGAGAGAAGCAGTTAGCTAAAGAGCGTCATGTCATTCTGATTGTCTGATATTTCGAATTTGGTTTCTGCAATTAACTTGTCAAATTACGAGCAATAAATCAACTGACTCAAAAACGACTAATACCATTTCTCCTTATGTTTTCTAATTACTGTTTAAGTAAGGAAGGAAAGTTGACTATATAGATATAGTAAAATCTAAGTCTGCTGCTACAGGGTTGCCTAATTTTCTTCTTTTTTTCAGTATGCTAATAATTAAGTACTGCTACCCCCAAAACATGGATCGTTGGCTTAAAACCGGTACATTTAAAGTGATGAGCACCGGTAAAAAAGGTGAACACAAGAAAAATACAAAAAATTATACTGCTGCTGCCATCCCATCTACTTCTATGTCCTCCTATGCAGAAATACCAGTGCGACGACCTGATGACAGTAGCACAGTTTGTGAAAACCTGGGAGTAGGGACGGGAAAAAAACAGATGTACGATGAAAGTTTTATCAAATGTAGTTTCAGATGGGTAGATAATAAAGAAGAGCCAAAGGCATTCTATGTTGAATGTGAAGAAGTACTGAGCAACAGCAGTCTGAATCCTGTGAAGTTACAAAGACATCTTTTGACAAAACACCCGTACTTAAAAGATAAAAGTTCCGAGTATTTTACCAGAAAATTGGCTGAAGTTCAACAGAAAAAAAGGAAATTTCGTAAAATATTTTGTGATGATAATGAAAATGCACTGAAGGCTTCGTATCGGGTCAGTTATCTCATTGCAAAAGCTGGCAAAGCTCATACTATCGCAGAAAAAGTAATAAAACCGTGTGCAAAAGAATTGGTAGAATGTATGATGGATAAAAAATACAGTAACAAAATTGAGTGTTCCCCTTTCAAACAACATCATCTCAAGACGAATCAAGGACATGTCAGCATACTGTGAAAAGGAACTAATAAACCGATTGAAACTGAGTGCAGCAGGTTTTTCGCTTCAAATGGATGAATCCACTGATGTTGCAGGATTATCGATTTTGCTTGTTTTTGTACGCTATGTACATGAACAAACCTCTTCCGATCAACACCACAGGGAAAGAAATATTTAAAATGATCGATTCTTCAATGAGAGAACGTGACATTTCCTGGGATTTATGTTCCAGTATTTGCACTGATGGAACTAGGGCAATGGTTGGAAAAATGGCAGGTGCTGTAGCATGTATAAAAAATTTAGCTCCCCATGTAATGCATAACCATTGTTGTCTTCATCATCATGCACTTGCAGTGAAACACATGGCACAAGAGCTGAAGGATATATTAAATGAGGTTGTCAGAATAGTAAATTTTATAAAAGCAAGGCCCCTTAATTCTCGGATATTCACTTTGTTGTGCGAAGAAATGGGAAGTTTACATAAAACAATACTTCTCCACACAGAAGTGCGATGGCTATCCCGTGGAAAAGTGTTGGCTCGGTTTTATGAATTAAGAGATGAGATAAGGTATTTTTTATCTGAAAATCCATTTGAATTGGCAGAAAAATAAAAAGTAATAGAGTTTGGATGGAAAAGATGGTGTATTTGGCAGATATTTTTACTTACCTAAATGAAACTAATATTTCACTACAAGGTATTAATGCGAACATTTTCAAAGTTCGTAGTAAAATGGAATTACCGTATATACTCGTGTATAGTACGAGTTTTTACGACCAAATTTTTATTGCAAAAATTGGGGATCGTACTATACACGAGTAATGCATTTGAGGATTTAAAATTCATGTATCTTCACGGCATTTTCGGTGAAGTTATGCCACCCGCACGCATTCTAATGGTAGGCTAACCTTAACAGTGAGGTCCTTTATCGTTGTTATGTTGCTTCGTGAAGAGTAGAATCTTTTTCATATATATACAGCTTCAAATTCACAAATACTTGATATAAGTGAAGATTTACGGGCACTTCCTTTCTTGATTTTTATGTATGTACATCTTTGTTTCAGTCTTTTTACAAGGGATGGATTGGAACGAGTTGGACTAAAAGTATCGTAGACGGCATAACTTTATGGAATTTCGACATCTCGGAAAAAAGAAATTACTTTGTAATATTCAACATTCTTTATTGTTTCTTCAATCACACACCGATCGGTTTCCACTACAAAGTCATTCAGGTGTTACGTCGGTTAGTAACACCATTGTCCCTCATGAACTTCCACTTTTCTTTTTTTTTATTTTGGATATTTCACGAAAGTACTGGTTCCTTATATTGGAAATTTTCTTTTCCACGCATGACATTTCGCACTGCAATTCTTTGGAAATTGCGTTCAATGCGCCAAGGCGATTATTTGAATTTTTGTGATCGGCCGACAAAACATCCCACAGAACTGCGTGTTTCTCATATGCTGCTATTAATTTAACAGTTTTCTCTTTATTCCACTCCATTACAAACGACAAAAAGTAATATGTCAGAAAGCAGAATAGCTTTGCACAACGAACTCGGGCCAACTGAGGTCGGTGCGCACAGTTCGACGGCGCATGTGCAGTTCCGCCCGACAAGTCGGGATGGGTGTTTACGTTATGACAAACGGAATTGACAAGCCCGAGTCGTGGTGGTTTTTCAACACGACTCCGACAACTCTCCCGACTTCTAAAACATGTTTTTCACAGCAGTTTACGTTACGATTTTACAAGTTGGTGACAAGTCGCGTCTTAGCGTAAACGTAGCTGAATGATTTTGTAGTGGAAACCGGTCGGTGTGTGATTGAAGAAACAATAAAGACTGTGGAATATTACAAAGTAATTTCTTTTTATCCGTTATCCCTACCTATTAAATAGATGAGCGAGTTGAACCATTACGTACGCAGAACGTAATCCAGACGTACTAGAATTGAAACGATTTTATTTCATCTTGTGCAATCATGATTCATATCACTTTTTATTAAATGTTTTAGGAGTAAGATACTTAACTTATCCGAATTTTAGTGTACTTGCAAGAAATACTATTTACGACATTTACGGTCTATTCTATGGTGGTGTGGAAAATCAAGGTTGTTCGATATATTTCACTCGTAACCATCGAGCTATCGAAACGAAATATGTATATCGACCATGGTGGAAAGCTGGGGTCGTACTATAAACGAGATATATGAAAAAATCAGGTTTGTTCACAAAAAAACAGGGGTCGTACTATACATTGAGTCGGCATATACACGAGTATATACGGTACTTACTTTAAAACTCAAAACTTGGGGTGAGTGTGTGGCAAAAGGAAGCCTTGAGTGTTTTCCGAGTCTCAATGATTTTATTTTGACCAATAATATTTCCCTCGAGGAATGTGTCAAAAACTCTATACGTCAACACTTGTCTGAACTGCGTATGACAATTACAGAGTATTTTCCACCTCAGGCAGAAAAAATGCATTGGCTTCACACTCCTTTTGTTACTTCATCTGTATCTATGTCAGAATTATCACTGAAAGAAAAGGAACAGCTAATTGATATTTCAACTGATTACACTTTTAAAATGTTTAAAGAAATGGAAATTACCCATTTTTGGGTTAGTCTTGTAAAAGAATATCCTGAAATTTCCATTCGGGCTCCGAAAGTTCTCATGCCTTTTGAAACTACCTACCTCTGTGAGAGAGCATTCTCTCTATATGCTGCAGCTAAGTCAAAATGGAGGAATCGGTTGGATGCGGAGGATGATTTGCGTTTACAGTTAACCTCAATACATCCTGATATTCAACTACTGTCCAAGGAAAAGCAGTCCCATCCGAGTCACTGAATAACATGTTATTAAAATGATGACATTATTCTTAAAAATATTAAAGAAGTTAATATTTTTATCGATTTTCGAGATAACTTTTTCCTGTGAAGTACAACTGGCAAAATGTATAAAAATTTACTGATATATTCCATTGAGACTGTTTCCTTCATAAATGAAAACTGAAAAGGTAGATTTTACGTCTAACTTTAAGTATAGATGTTTGGTTGAATTTATAAGAAACTTTTAATACATTGTTAATTAAAATTTATTCCATCTTTATAATCAGTAGGAAAATCATCAAAAACGTTTGTGTAAAACTAATTAGTAATTAGTTATTAGTAATTACTGATAATTATTAATTTGTTTCAATGTTTATTAACAATTTTTTGAGAACAGTATATAATTGTTTAAAGTATCCAAAAAATCTTTGTATTTTTGAATTAGCAAATATTAAAAACTTTGTTTTATTATTTTTTTTATGTATCTATATATTTTATTTTAAAATGTGTAATTATTACCAGTGCTATTTTTATATAGGGAATCGAAAATAAATGTATAAATAAAATTAATGTAAATCCATTTTATTGCAACTGGTTTATCAGCTCTGGCTTAGGGTTCTGCAAAAAAAATATATTTGCATATAGGGGTTCCGTGGCTTTACAAAGTTTGGGAAACCCTGACTTAATGTATATAAAGTTATATACAGGCGACTCCCGAGTTTTGAACGTTCAAGATTCGATTAATTCGAGATTTCGACCCAGCCAATCGAATTGGGAACTACTTTTCGCAGAGTAATTGGTTCCGACCAACCACGCAAGGTTTAGTTTTAGTGTAGACATAGTTATATCTGCTCTAATTGTTTGAATTTGTACTGATTTCACTCTTTTTTCTGTTAATCTTTTATTTAAATTCATTTATTTTATTGATTTATTTATAAATTTATCACTTGACATGGCATCTAAAAGGAAATGTAATAGTGATAATGTAAGTGAATCAAATAATAGAGTGCATAAGACTCATAGTTATGAATTGAAATTAGAAATTTTAAGGCGTGTTGAGAAAGGTGAAAGCCATACTGAAATCGCACGATCGTTGGGAATGTGTCCTTCAACTATTAGCACTTATGTGAAACAGAAGGAGAAAATTTTAGAACATGATAAATTCAGGTAATTTGATAACAACAATAAACAGTTCCACACCCAATAGCTCCTCTTCTTCCAACTAAAATCTTCCAACTTCTCAATTAATAAATCAAGTCCAGTAAGCGCAATTGAAAAAGATTTAAGCTATAAAAATATTTTTAATTTTATTGTTTCTTTATTCTTAAGTTATTTTGTGCTTTTTTAATAACTTTTATATTAATTTCGCTGCGATAAAGAGTTGTATGTATATATAGATGTATGCAGGTATGTTATCCAGCTGTGGCGACCAAAAAACCAAGCCACATAATCCTATAACTAAATGCTATATTGTACAAGAAATAACAACGTAACAACAAAACAAATGCTCTTGAGACGTAACAATAGTCTCGCAACTTAAACACTTGATAAATGTCAAATTATAGTTACACTCTGTCCTCCGGAAACTTTTAGCACACGCCACTTGCGAGGAAACTCTTCTCGCCTTGCACTCCGTCACTGGGGATCTTACTCTCGCCGGCGGCAACCCTCGGCTGACCGGTGTCTCGGGATATCTCCTGAGTCGTTCTCTCCTAAGCCACGGTCATGTGATGGAGCGGTTGAGGGGAGATTCGGCGGGTAGCTTAAACAGGTGACTCCTTGACTTCGTATTGGTCAATTTCTTGATCACGTTATATAACCATGAGAAAAGGAGGAAATGGGAAATAGGGGTAACATTTGCCCTATATAAAGCGCGTTGGTGTGGGACACGCCATTGGCGTGGCGCTATTGGCGTGGAGATTTTGGCGTGGAGATTTTGGCTTTCTGTTCGCCGATTACGAAAGACGCCGATAACGAAGGGCGGCGATATTCGGCGTTTTTCGTCACGTTTATTCGACAAGTGCTTCGTTAAGTGCGGAGGTGCGGGGAAAATCACTGCACAGCTCGTGCGAGTCGTTTGTTACAAACGACTCACGCGGTCCGGACCAGGCTGTTTGCACAGCATATTGCATACATCTATCTTTGAAGTTCGAATCAAAAATTTATTTTTTTCTTTTTAGTGCAAAAAATAAGTTATACATTTAAAATATTCATTATATAATTTATTCATAATTTAATATTGTGTAGTAACATATTAGTAATGTTATTTTATCTTTATAGAACATGAGGGGAGACTTTTCCCAAGATGCGGGAACGTATCCCCCAATTATAACATGCAAGTATATGGAAAAACGGCATCCAACTATTCGAGATTTGAACACGTTTTCAGTAACGCATCGCCGACGAAACTCGGAAGTCGCCTGTACAGTCTTATGCGCGGAAATTTGCATACGTGTCAATTCTTTATATAAAATTTTCAGAATTGACACGTATGCAAATTTCTGCGCATAAGACCATATATAACTTTACTAATGAAGGTGTGCTTGCATTCTGCAAGCATTTTCTCTCACCCTAAAGTAAAGAGTATGAGCCGATAAATAATTTTTAAACACAACAGTTTGAACCTTCTTGCCGATTTACGTGTTTTTCCTTTTGGTCAATATTGGGGTAAAAACAACCCCTAAAATTTATAATAATAAAACATTAAAGGCTTTTAGCATTTGTTACGAATACTTCACATTTGTGCAAAATTTCATTGATACAGCACCTCCAGAAGTGCATTTATATGAATTTCATTGTTTAAAATTTATCAATTTTTAACAGCAACAATATAAAACTTTTATGAAATTTTCAATGTTATTTACCACCGGAACATTCTTTCCTAACACTTAAAATTTTCAGCTGCCTGGATCTTCAGAAAGTACATAAACATTAATCAATTTGTTTAACTATAACTTTACTAATGAAGGTGTGCTTGCATTCTGCAAGCATTTTCTCTCACCCTAAAGTAAAGAGTATGAGCCGATAAATAATTTTTAAACACAACAGTTTGAACCTTCTTGCCGATTTACGTGTTTTTCCTTTTGGTCAATATTGGGGTAAAAACAACCCCTAAAATTTATAATAATAAAACATTAAAGGCTTTTAGCATTTGTTACGAATACTTCACATTTGTGCAAAATTTCATTGATACAGCACCTCCAGAAGTGCATTTATATGAATTTCATTGTTTAAAATTTATCAATTTTTAACAGCAACAATATAAAACTTTTATGAAATTTTCAATGTTATTTACCACCGGAACATTATTTCCTAACACTTAAAATTTTCAGCTGCCTGGATCTTCAGAAAGTACATAAACATTAATCAATTTGTTTAACATTTAGGAATTTATTACGGCCGAACGAATAAAAATTTTCAAATTTCTATAATCCTGTTTTCATTATTTTGCAAATTCTACCACTAGAAAAAATTTCAGCTTCATAGCACATTTAGAAGTACCTAAACCGTGAAATGTTAGTAAAATAGTTTATAATTTTTAGCGGCCAAGAAAATAAACATTGTTGCAATTTTTCAGTTTTTCCTCTGATTATTTTTTTCGATTCACCTATCCATTAAATTTCAGCTCTCCAACTATTGTAGTTTGGGCCAGACATTAGTATCCTCCTATATCCTCCTCCTCTGCAAGAAGTGTTTATAGAATGATATATATTAAGTGATAGTATTGCACTGACCTGTGGCTGGAGCACTTGTAAGTTAATAAAGCCATGAAATAAAAACCATTTTTAAAACTGCCTTTGGAGGTCCAAATCCCTCATAAGGAAAGTTGATGGGAAATGGTAATAGCTTGGGTGAATATCGGCAATGCTGCATGCCGTATGGGCCGGAAAACCCTCGCTCAAGCCTCTCACCCACCCTCAATATTATAAAAATCACTATAAAATATTCTGAATATTTCAGGTTTATGAAATCAACTGATTCGTAATACGAAGAACAAGATGAAGCAAACAGTGTGCTTACCATGTCTTAAAGTATAATACTTGCAGAGATATGACAGTCTCATAAATTGAATAAAATATCGTAAATGAATCAATATAGAGATTTGAAATCTTGCATGCATAATAATAAGGGTATGACACACACTATACTAAAATTTAACTGCAATCGTACGAACTGTGTTGAAAATATGAACCGACAAAGTGATGCTTTCCGTCTCAAAGCTCTAAAAATTAGGTCATTTTTCATTATCACCCCGAAAAGTCAACTTTAAAAAAACCAAAATAATTAAAACTATCATGATTCAACGCAGAATTATACAGGCCGACAACTGATATGACTCTTATTAAAATCCATTAAGTTGTTTTCGAGATAGCCTCAAACTCGAGTCTACATACTTTTGGCACCGACAGTAGGTTGCTTCGATTCTCTAGTTGTTTTAAGTATTTTTTTTCATCCTTTTAGACTCCCAAGGTTTTATTCAAATATTAAACTTGATACTACAATAACTTTGTAATTCCATCTATTGCTATTGGCATTTATAAAATTCTTTTGAGAATATATTTCAAAATATACTTTTGATACTTTTGATGCTGACAGTAGACCTATTTCCATTCTTTTAACATGTTCTACTATGACTAATTAAAAGTTATGCCTCACCTTGCCATATTTGATTTGATAACAATTCAGGCAGTTTGGTTGGTCATCCACTAATATGTATTTCATTCCTCCAAGAGGAATATCACACTCGAAACAACAGAAGTGCTTAACATGGTATGAACGACCCTCAGCTGAAGTGTAGTTGGGAACAAATATTAACTGAAAAAAATGAAATAATTTAGAATAACAAATGATAATTTTTTATAGTAATTAGCTTAGATATTAATTATGAATCTGAGCTGTCCAAATACATGAGAGTAAAACTTTTTGTCTACTTTTGATTAATAAAAAACTTATTTGGAAATGCTGGAAAAAAGTTACTAAATACAACTCTGTCTTCTGGTAATAAATTTATACTCCTATTCATTCACTGAAAAATAAACAAAGTTTCTGATATTATTTATAAAATCATAAAGCAGTAGGATTTACATCTTTTATTTGGTGAATGAGCTTATTCTTTGATGGCTGTAGGTCAAACTTATTATTACTGATGATAATAACCTAATGATAAATAACTACAAAAGCTAACCTCATCGCAAGCATTACATCTTGGGATGTTCATTATTTCAGCAAAGTGACGACCACAGTATACTTCCCCTTTCCGGAAAAAATAGATTAAGTCTACCAGAAGTTCCTGTAATAATATAACATAAATGATTAATCATATTTAAAAAATATCTCTTTGCAAAACCTTAAAAATGGGAGAAGATGGGTAGATAAAGAGCTTAACTCCTTTACCTTGCAAACATTGCAGACAAAGCACTGAGGGTGCCAGCACACGTTGGCTCCAGCTCTTTCTGCTATTACAACCACCTCTCCTGCTTTCACCAGCTCTTTACACCTATGGCATTTCCACTGTGGTGCTAAAGAATCAACGGCACTATTTCCAGCCATACCATCACCTGCCACTCTTAGACTGCCCATTAAATCAGGAAGCTCATTTTCTGGGCTAATTTTATCACTTCCTGGGACTCCATTGCCAACTGTGTCATTGCTACCAGAAATTTCCTCGTAAGAAGGTGGAGGTGGCCATTCCAAATCTTCCCCTGATGATACTTTTCTAGGACGCTCACCTAGGTCATATTTAGCCTCACTGCGATCACCTTGGGTACCTATATGATCATTCAGATTTGTTGAGTAGCCACCAAGGTAAGGTGGTATCAATGAACCAGGTGTTTTAAGGATCCTCTGCCGTGGAGTTGGCAGAATATCACCTAGGCCAAAGTCTGACTGGGAAGCAGGATCCATCATTGGAGGAGGATTAGCAGGAAGGGGAGGAGGAGGTGAATCTGGAGGTTTTTCTGAAGGGGAAGAGTGGGAAAATGGAGAGAGGGATGAGACTGCTAAAGAATGACTGCTGCTTCCTGGAGCCTTTTTAAGAGATGAAGTTGGAGAAACAGATTCTGGAAGAGCACTTCCATCACCATAAGCATTGGCATTTTGTGGAATGGCTGAATGGGATGCTGGCTGTTTCATTATTCCACCAGTATTTTGTCGTATTCCATGAGCTCTTACAGGCTCTGCTGACACGATTCCAGCATGAGGTGTAGTATGCTTCAGTCTCTGCTCCTCGTATTTGACAGGATCCAACAGCTTTGTCACACGTCCTTGGCCTACCACATTAGATTTTATTTCATCTACATATGCCTGCATGCTGCAATGGAATATAGAATAGAAATATGCAAAATTTTAAAAAATATTCATATTTACATCCAAATTATATTAGCTATAAGAAAAGTATCCTCTCTAATACTGTAACTTATCCTGAATGTTATGGCATAAGGTTAAAAGCAGCACTTATTGAAAATTTAGAAAATAGATAATTTGCTCTTATAGTTTATAAATATTTAAAACTAAAAATTGGTTGAATTTATAATAGAATAGTTTTTATGGTTCCAGATATTAACTAATAATGATGGATGTGTTAATAAGGAGATATTGGTACACATCACACTGAATAACTTCTTGGGAGAGAAATGATGTGGTCACAAATGTGGGTTACATGCTTTTCCATACAATTTAATAAATTAACACTCATAGCCTCACTGAAAAATAATAAATTTTGTTTGGATCATTATATGCTTTATACTTTTCAGGAATACATCCAAGGTCTTTCTCTTTATCTTCTCATATACATCCCATTCTTTTAAGACAACTAATATTCATTTCCCCTATATATACCTTTCCTAGCATCCTCCCTTCCATGACTTCTTCCAGTAGAACTTCACTTCCCAAAATTTGGCCCACCCATTCTCTCTTTTTCCTTTATTGCAACAATTAAGCTTTTTATCTTTCCCACCACGGATAGTAAAAAACACACAACCCTGAAGGAAGAAGAGACATAGGCAGACCGAGGAAGAGATGGGTGCCAGACATGGTTCACTCTAAGTTGTGCAGCTGCACAGCAGTTTTTGAAGTGCCGCGCACTACATTTTTCAAGTGCGCACGACTGTATTTATCTTAGGATATATCCAAACAGGGCCACACCAACCCGGGCTCACATCTGTGCATTAGCGGTGTGTAGGCGCGCACAGCGATATTCATTCTGCCCATGGATGAAAAAAATTAGAGGGAACTATGGTGCCAGAACAGGCTGATTAGTCTAAACACGAAGTGAAAAAGATCTTCCCCAACTGTATTTTATTTAACCTGTGGCATTTGGTCATCCATGCCACCCTACTGTTATGCCACTGCCTGGGTGTATTCAATGTTTCTTTCTACTAAGTTCTCATCACACTTATGGCATCTCCAAATGCTAACTAATCTACACCTGTATTGTTATTTGCTTTAGCTTCTAGTCTTCTGCTCAAAATCCTCAGAATAACTTTAACTGTATGCTAAATTAAATTGACTGACATTCAACTACTTTATTCTTCTTCTTCAAATAAATCAAATATTGAAGTCATTCGGTTACTCTCCCTCTTCATATACAGGTATCCCTCGCCGTTCGTGGGAGTTATGTTCCATGAGAGCCCGCGAACTGTAATTGGCAAGCAGAGAGTAATGAAGAATATGGGGCTCGGTTCCCACATTTGCAAGAACAGACTTAATTAACTTAATTTTTTTACTATATTAGTGACCGTAGGACATAGAAACAAATAGTGTGCTAAAATATGAATTTAAAAGAAAGCGTGAACAATCAGAAAAACAGAGATTTGACTCACTGTGAATTTTGCAGCAGGTAACATATGATGTCGGTGATGGTGTTTCGGAAGGGTGTTACTTGGTGATGGAGGAAGAAGAGGAGGAACTAGGCTTTAGGAGTTCTGTGATTTGAAGTTGCTTTCCTTTTGTTTTTAAATGTTTATAAATTTCTTCATAGAGAGATATTGCCATGTTTATTATTCTCTTGAAATTGATATATCTTTCCATAGAAGGATAAACCTCCATAACTTTCTCTTTGAACTCATCAGCCATTTTCAAGATTTCCACTGTCTTCTGTGAAACCTCTTGTTTCTTAGGCTCTATATCATCTTCATTTTTGCTCTCACTAGATTGCACGAGTTTTTCAAGTTCCTCATTAGTTAATTCTTCTTGTGGGGGTTTGAGTAAATCTTTCACTTCTTCCTCTTTTAGATCTTCAAAGCCCTCTCCACCTACATTTCTAGCCACTTTGACGATCCTATGAACTTCTCCGCGAATGCTGGGATAGTCATTGTAATGAACAGCTTTGGGCCAAAGTTTCTGCTTCAGTTTCACACTTTTTAAATGTTCATATAGACTTAATGCTTTATTTCTTATTAATTTCGAGCTAAGGGGAGCATTTTTCTGTGTTTTATCCTCAATCCACACACTCAAGAGTTTTTCCATTTTCTCTAGTATATAAGAACATGTCTACTCACAAAAGAAACTTAAGCAGTGGATGGTGTAGCAGCAATCACACCATCTCGAATTTTTTCTTCTGCATTTTTTTATAGAACTAATCGTTGATTCGTTCACTCCATATTCTCTCCCAACAGAGGTGAAATTTGTTCCTCTTTCTAATTTATCTAATATCGTTATCTTTTCACTCAGTGACATAACTTTAAACTGTCTCTTAGCTAATGCATCACTTCCACTTGTATTACCACGTTTAGATGCCACAGTAATAAAAAAATGGTTAAACAAGAGAAAATAAAACAATTATCAAACCAGTGAACTTAATTACAACACAATGCTGTATCCACTCAGATTAATCCTTAGATAGGATGTAACATGAAGGTCGTTCTGGCACTGACAAACAAAAACTGAAATGGATGTGAAAAACTGAGATTTTCCCTTTTATGTTTTTCCACAAGCTAAGTGTTTACAATTTTGATGGCCTACTGTTGGAGAGATTTTGCACCCTTAAGGCATTACCCATGGTCCAAGGGATGCAATGCACCAAGGCAGCAACCCTTGTGAGGTGGCAAAAACAGAAGGCGGTAGCAGAAAGATCTTTTTTTTAACATAAGGGGCAGCAAAAATGGCTTGTATGTGGGCAGCAAAGGCTTATGAAGCGGTCCTGCCTTAAGGTTTTCATAAATGTCTTTCAAAGCTGCTCCCTTTGGCTGGGGTAGTTTTTCCCCATTTTTATTACATTTCCTTTGTAAAATGAGAGATTTTCAGGCCATCCCTCACGAAAGCCGTCCAAAAGTATTTGCTCAAGAAGTTTGCAATACCCAGCAGTCTTCAAGAAAACAGTATCTCTGGATGTTTTTCAGTTAAACCCTATTTCCCTCCATAAGGAAAAAACCTATATGAATTTAGTTTTCCCTCTTTTAATGCATGATTACTGAACATAATTTTGATATGGTGCAATTGGCATTTCGGCACATCAATTGTTATTTTTTATAAAATACAAATGTTTAGAAATAATATTTTCTTTGTACTGCCTTGAATTGATCTCAGTAATAGAATTCACAGTCATACAAAGGCCTTATTTTCGATTTTTTAATTCTAAATTCCAAAAAAGGAAAATCTGGTGAAAGGAATGATCGCTACCAAACCACAAATAAGCAAAACCACAATCGGCGAGGGATACCTGTATTTTATGGCACAATTTATAAAAACATTCCCAGAATCCTAAATATTTCTATGGTAACTCATTGCCTCCTACTGCTTTCTCCATATCCCTAAGAGCCTTTTTTAACTCACTATCCAATACTCATTGTTCTAAAATACCAGTCTACATTTTCCTGCCTCTTGATCTCAATAGAATCTGGCTTCAAATCTTTTCATTATAATGTTCTCTTTCCATCTTTTCCTCATATCCTCTGGCACAGTTAATACGTAGTTTGATGTTCGTGTCATTAATTGTGGCCAATGAATTTCCCTTATTGTTCTTCATTTTTCCCTTCACTTTTCCATATAGCAAGTCTATCCTGCCTCATTTCTGCAGTTCTTCCATTTCTTTACATTGTCCTTCACAACACAACTCTCTTCCAGATGTAGTTTTCCTTCTAATCTTATTTTACAATTCTTCATGCATTTCTCTTCTATATTCTGGATTAACCTGCTTCCACGTCCTCCTCTCTTCCATCTTATTATTTATCATCCTTCCTCTATCCTTCATTATTTTCTTCAAGGTTATCCTTCCTACCGCAATGAAATCTTGTTACAACGTACTTCACAATTACGTATGTTTAAAATAACGTACTTTTTTAAAATCCCTGTCAATTTTCCTATGTAAATACTGTATAAATATTTCAAAATAACGTACTTCGACTTAAAGTACTTTTCAATACTATGTATGAACTTCAGATGTCCCGAAAAGTTTTTTTTGTGGTTTTAATGTACGCTTTCATCCATAAATGACTCAAGTATAAACAATTCTTGCTCATTCGACTCATAATACACCAATTTTGAAGGCACCTTTTGTCTTCAGTACAAAAAGATCTACAGAAATCTGCCAAAATCTTAAAAGAAGGGATTTTCCAAACTGAAAAATTAAGAACTGAGGGTCAGTTATCCCCCTCGTATTTTCACAATTGTCAGGGCATGGAGATGATCACGAGTGGCTGGTGGGATGCCAGTGGGATGACAGTTAACAATTGCTGGAAGAAATCGGGCATTATATTTTCATCACAGGTTCCAGATTCCACTTATGAAGAGGATTTACATGTTCCCGGAGAGCTTTACAAGGTGTCTCCTAAAACTCCAATTTCATTCTTCACTCATGTTTTGAGGAGTTTTCAGGTGTTGATAAAAATGTGGAAAATACTCAAGTGCTACTACATCATTAGTGACATTGCAGTGTTTGGAGAAATTAAAGATACATATTCATCATAAAATCTGATTATGTGCGCGAGACATTGTTTATATCATTTGATGATGCAGAAAATTATGTTACGTGCCAAATTCTAAAAATCTGATGTGGCCAACACATGACTTTCTCCATATTTTGGGTATAGATTTTTAAATTATTATGCATAGCACTAGCATAAGTGCCCGTTGAATTTCAACGGGTTTAATAAATCTAAATTTTTGTCATTGCAACATGTAAAAATCGCAATAATAAAATTGTGCACTGTTTTAACCATCGAATATTTCCATATTATAAGTCTGTTTTAATTAATTAACTAAAATCTCACAGAAATTCTTCTTCATCGAATCCACAGTGACGGGGATCATCTACCTGGACATGCTCTGTGAATGGTTAATGCCACAGCTGGATGAACGTCTTCCTCAGCATTGGATTGGGTGCGGTCTTATGGAATGGCCTCCGAGATCGCCTGATCTGACACAAATGGATTTCTTTTTGCGGAGTTTTGTGAAGGACAATGTCTACGTCCCACTGCTGCCAATGACACTGAAGGAGCTGAAGGCACAGATCGGAGAGGTCTGTGCTAAAATTGATCATGAAATGCACTGCGTGTGGCAGGAGGTTGAAAATCGATATGATGTCGTTCGAGTTACTTGTGGCGCTCACATTGAACTTTATTAATGACTTTGTGTATGTCCATAAAACTTGTTGAATTGTTCTTTCAGTTGGTATGTGTTTCATAAGCGTAACTTGAAGTAACGCTGAATAATAAAATATCAAAATCGGAAAAATCATTTACGGACACCCTATATTAAATTATAATGCAAAATTATTATTTCGTATCGTAAAAGAATACAGTCGTCCTTATTGCCGTAAATTAGGTATATTTTGAATATGTTTACAGAATTCACCGCTACATGGTGGTGTCGCTGTATACTGGAAATTACAATAAATTACGAAAAAGTTAAATATCTCCGAAATGGATGGTCCTGGGAAAATTTGTTTCAAACAAAACTTGGAAGAAATATTATTCTTTACAAACTTGGTCCTCACGAAGATTACCAATAACAATGTTTTTAAGGAGATATTTGATGGAAACCGAAAACCGATTATTTATAAATAATTCCTAAACAATAATTGCTATGGAAAATTGTTTGAAATAAAAGATGTAGGAAATTATATTTTCTACATTTTTTGTAATGGTCAATGTATACAATAATGATGTATTATCGGAGAAATATCGCAAAAACCGAATCGGGTTTCGAATAAACCTTGACTTCTGGTTAACCGGTATTGTCCAAAAACTGATCAGTGCTTTGTGCTCATGCTAAAGTGTTATATATGAAATTTGGTATTAATATGACAAGTACTTTTTGAGTTAAAGCGTCCACAATCACATACACATACACACACACACAGACATCATTCCAAAAATAGTCTAAACGTCTTCTAGGGACCTCAAAATGTGTATATCCGTTGAAATCTAGAAGTCGATTTTTTTTGTGATCACAATACTTTTCCAACGTACTATGTATGGAGAAAGTAAAAAGATGAAGCAAAAGAAAATTTCAGATTATTTTATGAAGCATTAAAATAGGGTTGAAGTACGATTGTTTCCTTTTTTTCCTCTCTGCTGTACTTCTTTTGAGTTTTTTCAGTACATCATACTCTCAGTATAAAAATTCATGCTCTGTAGAGATATGCTGTATCAAGATTTTACTGCATATCATTCATGCTTTTTATGATACCTGCTTTCCTAACCTCCCCAGTCTGCCTCAACAATTATTTGCCCACCAGCATTTTCGAAGGTTGATTAACAGATTCCTGATTACCTTTCCTTCCCTCGAGCACTTCTAAATCTCGTTTCAGCCCTTGATTCTTCTTTACTAATTTTTTAAATTTAAGGCAAGATTTCATGATCACAAAACTGTGATCAGAATCTGTATGTGCTCGTGGGAAACTATGAGAGTTCAGAACACTGTTCCTCTGCCTTTGTCTAACCATAATATAATCAATCTCATACCTTTGTATGTTCCCTGGTATTTTTCAAATATATCTTCACCTATTATGATGCTTCAACCACATATTTATCACCATCAACTTATTTATTTTGCAAAAATCTACCATTTTCAGTTCTCTTTCATCCCTACTTTCTGCACCAATTTCCCTGACATTGCAATTGCCACTGCTTTGCCACGCTACATCTTTCAAATCTTCCATGACTACCAAGTTTTTTGTTTTTATGCCTTTCATTTAGGGTTGGGTTTTCACCAGTCAAAAACTTTTCGGTCAATTGACCGGTCAAATTTTGTCAAAAATAGGTCAAAAAAAGCCAAAAATGGTCAAAAAATAGTATTTGTGTAGATTTTTATGTAAACACTCAATACTTTTGTATAATTTTAAAGTATTTAAAATGAACATTCAAAAACACAACAGGCCAAAATACAAATAAAGATTAAAAACAAAGAACTTGAAATACTATTCATTGTACAATAACAAACTTTAATAAACCATTCTGGTTCATGTAAACTATAAAAAAGCAGGTGTTTGTAGTGTCCAACAGTCAGTTTCACTTTATTTTTCATTCAGTGTTCTCACTATGGTTATTTTTTTAAAAGCAATTCACCTTCCATGTCCTCACTCTGTTTCCCCAAAATCTGATTCCATCGCTGAATATGTTAACAAATCTTCATCCTTTTCAAAAATGTTTTTCATGAGTCTGAAATTATGATAAACTGTTGCCAACTTCCCAGCTGTTTCTGCTTTGAGTCTGTTTCTGTTTTTGGTGTGGATGTTCCCCCAAACTGACCAGTTTCACTCAGCACAAGCAGTAGAACTGGGAGATGTCAGCAATTTCCACTAGTAAACTGGAAGGGCAGAAACCCTTCCACCAGTTTGATGGTGTAATTTGACCTGCATTAATAGATTCAACTGCATTCCATATCATTTTTCTGTTGAAAGTGTCACTTCTTCCTTTGAAATTAACTATTTCAGCCAAAATAGAATTGCTGTCAGGAAAATTTCTAAATTTGGCATCATTTAGTATTAACTAGCAGAAATACCCAGCATTGCCCTGGGAATTTTGGTTCAAATCTGATCGGAATTCTAGATGATACATGGTATTTAACAATTCACTCGGCTGCCATTTTGAATAAAACGGTCAGAGAGAAACAAAAACCATGTATGAATTATTTCTGCAAGCCCTCTACAATCGTATCAAATTTGATTCAAATCAATAGTAGGACTTGGGAAAATATGCGTAGTTTAATCAATCCCCGCCGTCCAGTTACGGATAAGGAAGTAGTCATTTCCCACCTTTCTCACTGTGTATAAGATGTAGAGTTACCTGTTTTTTGAGAACAGGAAGTTTATGAGAACAGTTATTTTATTGAACAGTTTAGGCATCAGAACAGTTCGAAAAGAACTGTCCCGTTCTTTCTGACCCATCTCTAGATGGCAATGCATTAGCATACAAAGTTATTTTGCTTTTTGTACAATTAATATAAAACGTTTGGGATTAAAAAGTAGCATATGACCTTCCTATTTGTGAAGAAAGTATTTGTTGAAAGTTTGATTATTCTAGCTTTAATGGTGTGGAAATGTTTACATGCACAAACAAACAAACTTTCATAAATATATAGGAGATTGATCTTATACTTGTATTGAAAGTGACAAATATCAAATTTGAACCTCCTAAGTTAATTCACTCAAAAGTTATCGTCGAAAAACCAAATCGATGCCTCCCAAATCCCCACTTAAAATTTTTTTGAGATACACCACATCTACTATACTATATTTTGAAGGGTGTGTTTGTTGGTTTGTTCACGGAACTCCTCCTAAACGATAAAAGCTAGAATAACCAAATTTGGTAGGATTCTTCCTTACATCCTAACTCAGTGAATGGTCAAGGTTTTGTTTTTGTCCGTCACTTTGATTCAAAATGGCGAATGATTTCATTATCGAATGTCACATATTTTGACGCATCCTGCAACTGAAATACAGGGATGAGTGCAGACTACTTTGAATCTGCACTTTAAAATTACTTAAAATCACGGTACGAACTTGAGACTTGGATACTTCTTTGCGGAAAAGAACAAAGTTTATTTTTATTGAAGACATATTCCGAATTCTGATCAAATTCGCGTAGAAATGCAGTTAGAATCAATATGTGATTTTATCAGTTCTATTACAATACCAATTATAAGCTACCATGACGACTCCCATTGTCGCCGAAATTGAGATTCCAATGCATTTATATTGAGAATATATAGTCCCTTCTTACATTTAAGAGAGAGAGGGAGGAAGAGGGAGCGACGGGGAGGGAGCGAGGGGGAGGGAGCCAGGTGGAAGGAACGAGGTGGAGGGAGAGCGGGAGAGGGAGCAAACGGGAGGGGGAGAGGGGGAGGGAGAGAGGGGAGGGAAGGGGAGTTTACACGTTATTTTTGATTTCTCTCAGTGCAAGATTTCCTTGCATCATTCATCTAAATAGGTAAATGCAGAGCGGTTTTCTTCATTTTTGCTTTATTCAACGGTTATAATTGTGTACTATCTTATTCTTACAATGCTTACATGTTACACAGTCGAAGTTTTAGATTCACTAAATCCGTTGAAATTCAATGGGCACTCCAGCTAGTAACCTATATTTTAAACTGGACCAGTCTAAGATACGCTGCAAGTTTCATAAAAATTCGACCAGCCATTTTTGAGTGATGCAGTAACAAACAAACAAACAGACTTTTTCCTAAAACATTTTTCTTAAAATATTTACCCAAATTGTTTTCCTAAAATATTTCTTATTTATACTTCTTCGATGTAATCAACTGTTAGCTTGGAATCAGCGATTTCTCTTATGGGTGCCCCCCCCCCCCCCACAACCCCCCCTCCCCTTGGTCTGATTTTGCTCATCTACAAACTTGATCTTACACTTGTATTGAAAGCGACAAATATCAAATTTGAACTTCCCAAGTAAATTTACTCGAGAGTTATCGTCGAAAAACCAAATCGATGCCCCCCCCAAAACCCCCACTTATAATTTTTTTTGAGATACACCACATAGCCTATATTTTAAGCTGGACCAGTCTAAAGATACGCTGCAAGTTTCATAAAAATTCGACCAGCCATTTTTGCGTGATGCAGTAACAAACAGACAGACAAGACAACAATTCTGCAAACAGGTTCAAACCTCTTCTTGTGATGCAAAACACACAAAAAAAAGTAAAACCCAGAGAAAAAAACAAATGTACAGACAGAGGTAACAATTTTATTTATATAGATTTGCATGCATCATCAAACTTCATTTTTCAGCATATCATCTTGATATTGGCAATCTAAAAGATATGCTGCATTGTGCACATCAGTAATTACTTGGCAATTGCATTTTTCTATCATTTCTTTTACCAGTTTTTCCTGAGCTGCTGAGAGTGGTAACTCTTTGCATTTGTCATTTATGTGGTCCTGAATTTTCATGAAAACAGACTTCACATCTGCCAGTGTACATTTGTCACCTTCAACTTTATGTATTGCTTCAGAAATGGGTTGCAACATATCTAAAAATTTCAAATTTCATACCCAAAAGACATCATCACCTGTCACTTCTAATGTCTCGTGAACAGATGCTAGAAATACTATCCTCGACTATAGCTGACTGCAAAGTTTTCTTACATAGATGAAGTTTCTACAAACACAGTACCACTGATGCCCAACGTGTAAGACAATGTTGAATTTATATTGTGCTGTTTATGGCATTGAAGAAGTAGCTGGAACAAGTTTGTTTTTGAAGAATTTGAAAATCTTCTTAACTTTTGAAATGTGGGATTGAACTGACTGAATAATTTCTAGATCGTGAATAAAGAGCTGCAATGTGTGAGCAAAGCAACTGTACAGTTGTATATATGAATATTTTTTCTTCACAATATTCCATGCACATCTCATGTTTACTACATTATCAGTCACAACAGAAAATACTTTATTCGAGCCTAGTTCTTCAATAACAGTTTCAAACTGTGATACTACATACTCTGCTGTGTGGCAGTGTTCTTTTGTATTTAAAAATTTGTATAATAATGGTTGTGGAGCTGCTACCATGAAATCAATGATACCTTCATTTTGAACATTGTTCCAACCACCTGAGACAATATATAGATGAGATGCCTCTTCAATAATACTACCAATTTTTTGTTGTATTTCGTCATAAGCCTATCAAGAAGATGTCCAGCCAACCGTTTTCTTCCTGGTAGAGTATAAATTGGGCACAATTTACCAAAAAAACTACAATATAGGGGTTTTCTATAATGTGAAACAGCAAATTACTTGCATACAAAGCTTTAGAAAACACCCTGGCAAGTTCAGTCTTCTTTTGTGGTCTCATTCTGTCCAAAAATCCTAATAATCCTGGTTTCTTTTTTGAAGTATAACTCAATAAAGAAGGATGGCTGGAAACTGGCTGCTGCTGAGATGCTGTGGGGCCCACATCACTTGCCAAAGATTAATTGGCAGGTATAAGTAGGGGAACATCTGCAGTCTGAGCTGCACTATTAGCTTTTATTTCTGTAAGTCCACTAACTTCATATGACGAGTATTACACATTAACAAGAGGAGACTTACTACGAAAAGAAAACAATTTATTGGGAGCATTTTTTTTATAAAACTTTCTCTTACTACCACAGGACACATTACACATGATTTTAAAATATGTTGAAACATTCTGTCTTTATGAGTTACATACTCCCAGTTGCAGAATATACACATGCCTTTTACAGTTTTTCCATCTTGTATTCTCTTAAAATATTGCCACACTACTTTTTATTCTACCCTTGCTAGACATTACTTCAAAATTCTAGCCCCTTCTTAAGAATTAATTTGTGTACCCTCAACTTGCCAAAATATCAGCGTTAAGTTGCTGTGGACTGGCACCAATTAGAATGATTTCTAGTTTTTGCATATTACTAGAGGTGGCAGCACAATGCAGACAAATGGAAACTATTATTCATCTTAAATGAAACACTTCGAATTTCTCCACAATTTATTAATCATGCAACCGGTTTTGCCCATACTACAGCATCATCTTGCCAGATTATACCGAAGTATGGGCAAAACCGGTCGCATAATTAATAAATTGTGGAGAAATACGAAGTGTTTCATTTAAGATGAATAATATTATGCGCTTCCACGAAGTTACACCTGAATCTATCTACTATAAATTATAAATGGAAACTACATATAATATTATTTTACAGAACATATTGCATAAACTCATGTAGAAGTTCAAGTAATTATTTTTAAATCACGCAAAATTAAGAAAAATCTTGCGACTCAATCCTATTTCAGTGATGTCTTAAAATTTTCTTATGTATGAAATGCAATTGGTGAAAATCCTTTTGAGAACATTTCAAATCTGGCATTAATAGTACTCACATTACCCCACTCAAATGATGTAACACTGAACGTCAATTTAGTAACATGAACATTATAAAGTCAAAATCACAGAAATGAATGAGTGTCAAGACTTTAAATGCAATTTTGGCTGTTAAATATGGTTTAAGAAAAGACATGGGAAATGTTGTTACGATTACGATCTGCCCAAGAGTGTTGTAAATAATAAAACTGGTTCCACTGGTATATACAGGTATTCAGCTGAAGAGAAAGCAAAAAGATGGTACCTAATTTAAGTGGAGAAGAATTACCCTAATGTGATTTGTTTGTATTTGAAGAATTACTTTAGTATTTTATTGTACATTTTTTTAAATCTTTCACTTTTCTACTTATTTTATAAGCTTGGACTACAAATGCTTTTATCCTTTCCATTTTGTAAAAATTCTGCATTATTTTATTCTAATTATTCAAATATTAATTTAATTGTAATTTATCTTCAAGAAAATTATAATATTACTAATTAGATGTAATAAGAAATATTTTAAAGTATTTCTGAACTAATTTATTTTTAGCTACTTTTGATGGTGGATTTAGTGACATTTTCAAATTTCTTTTGGCAGCACTGGTCAGTAACTGCTGTAACAGTAAAATCTTTATCTGTTGAATGATCAGCAGTGGCATAGCATAATCATTCAAGGCCTCCCCACCAAGTAAAAAAATGCCCTTCTGCCAAGTAAAACAATGAGTCCCCAATTCCTAGTTATTGGGCCTTATTTGGGTCTAGGCCTCCCGCCACGGGAGGGGGAGAGGGCTGCAGGAGTGTCTGCTGATGATCAGACATACAAGTATTTACATACATTTGTATTTTTATGAAGCTTTGCTGTGCTGAGATTGCAATAGTTCAGCGTAAAAATATCCTATATACATATTAAGTGGGGAGTGTTTGTGTGTGCATGTGTTATCCACTTATCCCTAAACCATTTCTCAATTACTTAATGGTTTTTATGCAGACAGCAATGTTTTGATACTTAACCAGAAGATATACCAAGTTCATAGTACAATAAAACTCGTTTATTACGAATTTGAGGGGACCGACTCATTGCTTCGTTATAAGCGTGACTACGTTATATACGAGAAACATGGTTTTTGGCCTATACATCCCATATAACACGTATACACATACAGTAAAAGCTGTGTTATCCGGCTATTTAGAACCGGCCACCCTTAGATACCGGCAATTACACAAATAAAATTCATTTTGTATTTCTTTTTATTTTTTTATGAATTTTTGTGTGAATTGTATATGTGTAATACCACAACTTCCACTTTAAAATTTCTTAAAATATAAGATGAATATATTATGTATTTTCTCCGTATACTTCTGTGGCTGCTGAGTAAGCATGGCGTTTTTGGTTACATAAGCTATTTGCATTGTCTAGATGTTTGGTGTACTTGTACAATTTCCAGTTTTATCGCTTTTTATTATTTAAAAAATTACCCATCCATTGAATATGGCATCAAAATAAATACCTAAAAGCAAGGAACAGGAGAGAAAATGTTGGTTTAACGCTAACACAAAAGCTGGAGCTGATCAAACGAATTGAAAAAGGAAAAAATAGAGCAGCCATAGCAAAAGAATTCAACATCGGATCTTCCACGCTCTACGATATCAAGGCTCATAAGGCTAAATTAATGAAATTTGTGTCATCTTCTGAGATGAGTAAATCAATTAATAAACATCATACGCTTCATAAGCCAAAAATTGAGGAACTGGATAAAATATTATGACTGGTTTTCACAGAAATGTTAAGAAGAATTAAATAATTTCGTCCTTTTCTAATAGAGTAAATAAAGATAAATAAGAAAGATATAATACAATAAATTCAATTTTGGGAAAAGGTTCACTGCCGTAATCCCCAAACTTCCCGGACGCCCTAAACTTTTCAATAGTCTTTTTGTTTTGCATGTAAGCATATATATTAAATAAGAATGGGTAAATAGTGTCTATATCTAACTACGTGTGGAAGAATTAAAATGGAAAATGCAAACCCCATGTAGTTATGTTTGGGGAGTACGATAGTGGACCTAAGCCCAATTTTGTTTGGTTATTGCTAAATTTGCGATGTCAAAATTGAAAAACGCTCACGTATACGGATATTTCTCCTAATCGGCTTTCCACAATCCCCAAGATAGCCGAATAACACAGCTTTGACTGTATTTGCAGTGAGTCGACTTCAATACCGTACTTACATATGCAGAATTAGCGCTAGGTTAAGGCTTCTGGAGAAATTTAGTTCGGATGTTCTCTTAGAGGAGGTCCCAGGAATATTAGAGGCACCTACGTACATGGTCAGGCACGATAACGAGAGTAAAATGCGAGAGATCGACTGTAGCACCGAGAGATATCAGAGCTCGTTTTTCCCAAGGACCATACGGGATCATAACAGGAGTGATTCTCACGAGGGACGTTATTAGGTAGGTTTTGGTGTGTTGCACCCCCTGCCACCCACCAGTCTGGTGATTTGCAGGGTATCATGTAGATGTAGAAAGAGATGCTTATCAACTTCGCAGCATGTAAAATGTTCGACTGCTATTACATACGATTTTTTAAATGGTCAATTAATATTATTATTATGGTCATTAATTTACATAAACATTTCACATTTTTAATATCAATTTCAAAACAAAGGGAGCGTGGAAATTCGTATGGAAGGAGTAGATGGAGGAAGGGGACCTCTACGAATAAGTGTGTGGTAAACGAGCGGAAACTATTCATTACTTATCGCTCTGCTCGCCAAAATTTGTTATATACGGGGCATTTTTTGCCACGGGACCAAACTTGTTCGTTACAGCCGAGAATTCGTAAAATGCGTGTTCGTTATATCCGAGAAATTTAACCAATGCCCTTATGGAGAAGTTCAAGGGACCGAAACATTTCTTCGTTATAGCCGAGATTTCGTTTTAGGCGTGATCGTTATAAACGAGTTTTACTGTATATGTTTAATATCCACCAAATTTGTTAGCGCTACTTCAAGTTTTGCCTTAACAGGTCCAGAATAATTCAAGAAGGTGAGATGAATTAATTAAAACGTAAATACTCCTTAACCGTACAAAGTGAGAATATTTAGAGAAAAAATAAAGAATGAAAAAGGATAAACAAAAAAAACCGGGTAAGGAAGGAATCAAGGAAAGAAAAACAAAAGTAACACTTACAGGTTTACGGGGGAAGAAAACCTTGCTGGTGGCCTGGTGTCACACGTTAATGCACTCATATTCTTCCCCAAAGGAAAAAATAATTTTTTTCCCCTTCAGGAGAACAATCACTCAAACACGCACTCAAACAACAAAAGGAAATAATAAAAAAAGAACGGGAAACCCAGTACACATTCACTCCTAAAGAAACTAAGGTTTTAGAAAACTCATTTATACCCACACACTCCCAAAACCGGGAATCCCTAAATATTCAAGGGACACTAATACGTATTTCGGACGCGATGCGCCCATCCTCAGAGGGAAATGTGGAATGAAGGTCTGGCGTGTGGTTTGAAAGTTTTAATGGAGAAGTGTTTATGTGAAAGTGAAAGGAGGGGGAAGGATGTACCGTTAGACTATAAAGAGGGGAATGGGGGAGAGGGCCAGAATCGCTGTTCATAACGGTTCCTTTGCATTTTGCGATGAGCATACTTTCGTAGGCATCCAGTTTAAAATCGTTATGTATAGATTTCAAGAGTGATAAATTATCAATGGTAATGGGATGATTGTATTCCTGTATGTAAGATGCTACACTGGAATTAACAAACCTCCCAAATTTAAAATGTGGTATATATGTTCCTTAAAACAAATTTCCAGTTTTTGTTTTGTCTGTCAAATACAAATTTTGTCACAACCCCCACAAGAAATTTTGTAAATACCTGATTTCTGTAAAAAGGTATGGTGTCTTTCGGATTGTGGAGGAGGTTAATAAGTTTATTTCGGTTAACTTGTACAGTTATAAAACCATGTTTGGAAAAATTTTTCTTTTTTTGTTTCTTTGCGGTCCTTGGGGCAAACGGAATTTTCATGTATTTTGATTTGGCTGCAGGAATATTAGTGAGAGTCATGTGCGTTTTAAGAAAAAGTGTGTGCTTATGCTTTCGTAGTATGTTGTAAATTATGTTTGTGTCGTAGCCATTCAGTGTAGCAACATTTTTTATGTGAGTCAGTTCTTTTTGAAAATCTGTTTTGGAAAGTGGTATATGTAGGAGTCTATGGAATGGAAAGCTGCTAACTTATGTGAAATGTGGTGGTGTGACTTGAAAGGTATGTAAATGTCTGTGTGTGTAGGTTTTCTATATACATTAAATTTAAGTTTATTATCTAGTCTTGTAACTAGTAAATCAAGAAAGGGCAGGCAGTTGTCTTTTTCTTGCTCATATGTAAATTTAATGGTTCCATATTGTTTGTTTAAATTTTCCAAAAATTGGTAATGTTGTCTTTAGATGTGTCAAAAATGGTAAAAATATCATCAACGTATCTAAAGCAAGTATTTGGAAAGTAGGAGAAGGTGTTTTTACATTGTTGTTCAAAATATGTCATAAAAAGATTTGCTAAAAATGGGGAAAGGGGATTACCCATGGTTGTGCCATGGGTTTGTTGGTAAATATAATTGTTTACTTTAAAAAAGTTCTGTTTCATGCAAAGGCATGTCAGGTGTATGTAATCCCTGACTGTTACTTGGGGAAGGTTTTGTTCCTTGAGCCATGTTTCTAGAAATTTCATGGTTTCTTCTATAGGGACGTTGATAAAAAGGGAAACAACATCAAAAGAAACTAAAATCTCGTGGTCATTGAGGTTTAAATCTTTAATTTGATTAATAAAGTGAATGTTGTTCTTAATGTTTGAGTTCTGCATAAGAGGCCATAATCTGTATTGTTTATTTAGCCAAATGGATATTTTATATGTTGGGGAGTTTATAGCAGGAACAATAGGTCTTTCTTATGTATATTTGGGAGGCAGTACATCCTTGGGATGGTGGGGTTGAAACCGGACTTTTTTGGTATTCACAGAAGTACAAGTTTTGAGGGTGTTTTTTGTATCTGTAATAATTTTGTTTAAAGAAAACTTGGTGGTTTTTGTGTAAGGTCCCTCTTCTAGCATTTGTTCAACTTTATCATAATATTGTTGTTTTTCCAAAATGACTACTGAGTTGCCTTTGTCTGAATTTAAATAAAAACAATCTTTGTTATTTAGTGTTTTTATGGTATTGTAGTCCTGAAAAGTGTGATGTTTTCCTTAAAAGCTTTGGGAAAGATTCTCTTTTATTTGTGCAAAGGTGGTGTTTCTAATTATGTTCTTTGTGTTTACGGGTAGTGATTGAATAGACGACTCAATGTCTGCAACTAACTCTTCTGTTGGCAGTTTTTTTTACGGAAGGGTATAGTTCAAACCTTTTTCCAATAAAGAAATTTCTGCATCGGAAAACATTTTACCGGAAAGGTTAATAATGTTATGGTTGTGTGGTTGAGTAGCCTGTTGTCTGCCCCTTTGTGGTCTGTTGTTTAGTCAATTAAGTTTTCTGCGTAGTTTTTCTGTTTTGTTTAAAACTTTTCATTGTATAACGGAGTATGTGGTTCATGTATTGGTCCCAAATTGACCATTCAAAACCTGACAAATGTTTGGTAAGTTTAAGGTGTAAATCATATGTTTCTATTTCTAAAGAGGAGCGTTTTCCGTAAAGTTTTTTAACTTCCAGGTCAATCCATTTTTGTTTTGCAAAAAGAATGGCTTTGGGTGCTGTGTAATTTATGGTGTTAGGAAAAATGTTAGTAAATTTAGGAAACACGTCATGTTTTTTAGAGTCTATAGGAAATTTAATGTCGGCAGCAATGGTCTGGATTTGGGTGGAAAGTTTGAAAATGGTTTAACTCCTTAGACCAGAAAGTCATCATAATAATTAAAGAAAGTCGGAGACTACGGCGAGATGAATTAATTAAAACATAAATACTCCTTAACTGTACAAAGTGAGAATATTTAGAGACAAAATAAACAATGAAAAAGGATAAACAAAAAAATTGACCGGTCAATTGACTGATTGGCCAACCGTACTTTCATTACTTATAAAAAGAGTCCATATTACATATGTACAATTTGTTGCTCAGTTTATAATTTAAAGCAAATTACAACCATGAGCATAGCTAACCACAATTGTGGCTATTTGCAAAATCTTGTTGGACACTAGCACCTTAGCACTGGAACTTTTCACGTTTGGTTTCCAATCACAATAGGAAGACTTGCATACTGTTTGGCCTCTAATATTTTTTAAGGTATTGTAAAATTTTAAACCTGAAATATTTTTGTGTAGTATAAACAGGTGAGCAAAAGATGAGGCTTTCCCATTGGTATATTACTAAAGTGGTTCACATTAGCTGTTAGTCTACCATGGCATATTTAACACTGAGCATATTTAACACTGAGCATATTAGCTTCGATAACTAATAAAATATATAGTGTATATTTACATCTATATATGTTAAACCAGCCTAAAGTTACAGGCATACAATATCACAGCCCCATATATAACATGTAGGTACGTAAAATTTATGAAGTTCATGAACCATACCATTACCTTATTTTCACCATTCAAAATCATGGCAAACCATACCACTTCTTTTTACTTTCTGATACGAAGTATCAAGAAAGTATTGTTTTCGCGAAAATATTCGACCTGGAGATTTTTATGGAAATATACGTTTTAGGTGTCGCTGAATCCAAAAAAGTGGTTTTTGCAATGCCGTCTGTCTGTCTGTTACTGGCTCTGGAGCCTACACGGTATAGCAAAAATGAATGAAATCTTGTACTTATGCATTTTATCATACTGAGCAGAGTATACATAGAAATGGTTGACATTGCTCAATAATTAAGAGTAGTTTATTCTACACATTTTTAAGAACAATCCGATTTTCTCAAAAACGGCTTTAACGATTTTGATCAAATTTTGTACAGTTACTTGAGTCTTCAATAATACTGTATAGTTCATATTTCTCAAAAAATGAATATAAGCCTAGTTTATTCTAGGCAACATTAACAATACTTCGATTTTCTCAAAAACTGCTCTAACAATTTTGATTAAATTTTGTACAGTTACTTGAGTATACATCTACAATAATACTACATATGAATATAAGGCTAGTTTATTCTTGGGCAACTTTAACAAAAATTGAATTTTCTAAAAACAGGCTCATATGATTTTCATTTTCTAATGATAACTAAATGACGCATTAGTATATGAGAAAGTTTGTACAATGTATGTTGTACCGATTTTTTTCTTCCACCTGGGAAGGTGTAAAATATTTACCTGCACTTTTATTGCACTTAAATATTTAATAATATTTCTCCCATACAGAATAGAGGACCATTATTTAAACATGTAGTTTGATTCCACAGATGATAAGAGATGATAATTTAATTTTGTATGCTTTTACAACTTACCGGTCAACTTCCACAGATGTGAGGCCATGACACTTACTGGCATCAAGATCATGAATCGGTACCTGCTTCTCCAGTTGCATTCTTCGATATTGTGCACCATCACTTCCACTTATGGGTAGCTTAGCAGCAGGAAGTTGTAACATGTACTCTTCCGCCTTAAAAACAAAACAATTAGATCAATTTTATAAAAAAATATATATAGTAGCAAAAAAGAAAAATAAAGGAATATTTTAATTAATTATAAATTCCTTTAGATTTCTCAAAAAACTATCTTCACGAGACTGCCTCTCTAAATTTGGGCCATTGTAATTTTTAATGTAGATTCACAATAAACGTAATCCTCCAATTAAGTATAGAATTACCCCAACCAAATATTATTGAAGTATTGAAATTAACTGTATCACAACATGAGAGAAGTGTTTCATATGCAAAACATGAAACCCCTAGCATCTTCACCAAGATAGTTTAAGACAAAAATGACTTTGCATTGAACTTTTCGAAACAAATATTTTTTATACTCTACTGACAGATACTAATGCTTCATATGTATGATTTTATATGTTTCAAACGTAAGTACTTGTTCTTGAAAGATCCCCTTCATAATAAAAACAATGATTTCACGAAGTCAATTTGAATAAAATTTGGCGATTGCTCACCAAATCAGAAGTAACATTAGGCGGGACCCAGTCGAATGATACTCCAGTATTCTTCGAGGAAGGTGTATTTTCTGTCTTCAAGGTGGCTGGTGCATTTTCAATTCCAGTTCCAGCCACTCTAATGTTGAGATCTGTAAACAAGCGATGTTACAGAAAGTCATCGTAAAATAGAAATTTACGAACATTTTATATATGCTACTCACAGGCCCGCTTAGGAGTTTGTTTCTTGTGCCCAACACCAAGCAGAATTTCAAATTGCTCACAACCATCATCATCTTTAACATCATGCTCCTCCTTTTTACACTTGCATTTTTTGCACAACTTTCTACAGACACATGTGAAACATTAGTAAAAATACAAGCAAAATAACATTCAAATAAGGACAAATAAACCATTCCAAATTCACCAGCTAAAATAAAAAAGGGTGAAGTTTTGTGCGAGTAAAAACTACCTCCAAAAGTGCAGGTCAAGTCCAGGGCAGGAGTTACATTGCAAGCAAGATGCACCTGCTCCTATTTCATGAGCTAGTTTGTGTGTCTGCAAAAAGATGTTATAGTTTGATTGCACAATTATTTCGTGCTGAACATGCAAAGAAAACGTTTCGACTAAGTACCCTTTTATTCTTGTTTTCCAGGCGAAGAATCCAATCAGGAGTGTGTACAGATTCCTCAGCACTGGCCATTTTCACGGTAGATGATAATGACATTAAGGTATCTTTGCGAACATTGAAAGGCTTCAGAGTTGGTGAGTCACATACCTAATTCCCTGTACATGAAAACATATATGAGTCATCCTGAGTTCATTAAAGACCTCGACCCAGATTTTTCTACTTGGATAATATAAGTCACAATAAAACTAAATTAGTCATTATCTGTAAAATTTAGAGACCAATGATAGAATACGGGCACTATAACGACCACACCTGAACTTTTGCAATTAAAGTGAAAAAAATAAACATACAGATACCTTATCTGATTGGCTGATACGACTTGAACAAGTGACAAGCGATTTACCAAGAGAGGTTTCTTATTTAATTTCTGGAAATTCATGTGCTATGTGACTCATTGCGAAACTCGATTTATATTCATAATTTTAACTTATACCATGAAAACAACTAAGGTAAATAATTACATAGTGTTTCTTTTTATCGTGGTGAAGTTTTTTTTATAATTTATAAAACTATTTTTACTTTAAAAATTTATTCGAAAATTCCGTGTTACATATAGGATTCAACTTTTGATTTACATCATGATTTCTCAGTTTTATTAACAGGCACTGCAAGCCTTTTCCACCGTTCATTAGAAATGTATACATTCCAGTCATCTACACCATTCGATTTTGCATTCGCCCAAACGTTTCCGTTGTCTAAAGGTTTTTCCCATTCAGAAAATTTGCTCCATTCATAATCTTGTTTTTCATTTTGTGGTTGCGTTAAATCATACATGTTTAGATTTTCAATATCAGGTACATAAGTCATGCTGGATGTGGTAGCACGAACTGTTTTAAAAATGTTTTTATATGCTTCAACATTTAGATGAAAACGTCTGGTTTCTTCCCCTAAAGAGAAGGAGATAGTCACAACAGCCATATGACTCTCAGTAATTATTGCTGGGGAATAAGTATCATTTCCACAAAATCTGAAATAGAAGAGAAACTATTAGTTTTATTTAAAGTTATACCAGACTTAATGCAAAAATATACTTTTTTATTTTTTAACTGCTTTATCGTTAAGTTATTCAAAAGCTGCTATAGTGACATTCAGTTATTTCATTTTACAGGGAGTTTAATATACACCAGATGTTTATATGCACAAATTTTTCATTTATCTTTGAATATTTATTCATATATGTACTGAAATACATATTTATTTCAATGGAGACCATATTAAAGTTTGATTTTAAGGACATAAATTATACGCTCAATAAGCACTTATTTACATGTAGAACCAGAATAGTTAAATTTTATTTTCTCAACCTCCCCGCCTCTATCTGTAATATTACGTTTATTCATACTCACTCACGGACTAGGAAGAGTCGACCACTAAAGACGTTGTAAACACGGACTGCGTCGCTAGCATGGTCACAAACGAAAGGGCCGGAACCGAGATGAAGGTTGGAGACTCGAATGAGCATACGGGTGTCTTGGGAGCGATGGGTGCCTGGTGAAGCGGTGAAGACGAGAACGCAAGAGAAAGAGGGAATACCAGAGGACGAGCCATCTCCTGGTGCAGGTAATTGAACTGTTTCGCGTATCGATTCGACGAGTTCACCTGAAATCACATCACCACGAATCAAATAAGCATAAAAGCAGCATATTTTATACACATGCGTACAATTGCTTCAAAGAATGTTTTATGAAATTTAATTCTAATTTTCCGATTCATGTAACTTAATTTAAACTCGAGAATATCGGCATGTTCGACCAAGGCTCATACCTATTACATATATTAAACGAAGAGGCTACTTTTCCAATCTATTACCCGTTAAGTTAAAGCGAAAGAATAAGGCCACGTCGCTATATGCATACGACTTTGACCTTTGTCTCGGATAATAGAAGAAAGAGCGAAAAAGTATTACTACTTTTTTTGGTTTGAGAAGGATTTAGGCGAAAAGGTTCACCTGTTAGAAGTTGTCGAAAGCGGTTGCCACCGGAGTAGGAGAAGCGAAATCCCAGGGACTCTCCGTTGGGCGTGGTTTTGTGAAAGATCGCGGAGCACGCCTTCGAAAGATCGTCATCATCCTTGCAGAGAGCCGCTGCGAGGAGCAAGATGGCGAGGAAGGTGGACCTCGCTAGAAAAAGAGGAGCTGACTGCCCCATGTCTCTTTCTGAACAGCCAACACGATGCATGGGAAAGTGCCATGAAACTGTATACCTGCATCCATATTCCTCCCCTCCGCTTTTCACTCTAATGGGGGCAGCATCCGTCCCTCCCTCATCGTGTCGACAGTTTTCTTCACGCACCATTGACATCATTACTATTGATTTACAATAGTAACTTATTGTCTATTCATATGCATAAGCGCGCAATAATGGCATTATTACCACACTTTTAAGCAATTTTTTTACAAATCGCTTATGTATTCAATTTGTCCTTCCGTCCGTCCGATTGTGCAGACGATATCTCGGAAACAGTTCAACCTAGAGAGGCCAAATTTCCAGGATAAGTTACTACACATGAGAGATACATATGACATGAATTTGGTTGATCGGGATCAGCCGCTGGGGGCAAATTTTGCCTTATAAGAAAAGCACGTAAATCGTTGATGAGGTTTATATATTTGCCCTTTTTAGGCACGTTTCGCCTCCAGCGTGAGCGCCTATTGTCGTCGGTCTGTCCGTCCGCATGTTCGTTCTCGGCTTCTACTGAACGGATTTTCATGAAATTTGATATTAAGGACTTACAATCAAAGATAATAAGAAAATCGCAAAAATGAATCACTTATGCCGGGGCCAGTTCCGTATTGCCCCCCACTGCTATGGGGCCACTTCCATATTACCCCCCACCCTATATTGAAACAATTATATGAAGATAAGAAAATTTATGTAAACAATCATTATTTTATTCAGTACTTTAGTCGAGAGGATGTAACATTGAAAATATATATCGGCGAGCCTTCGGCTCGCTTTGTTTTAATAGGTAGTCGTCTGCGGGCGCTGCCGCGCCCTTCGCCTCGCCCGGAACCAAAGTATCCCTCCCCGTTATCCGGTGGTGGGATTTGTAAATGTCGAGACCGGCCAATCAGGTCTGATATTAACTCGATCTACAAATAAAACGTAGTTCCCTCAATTAATTTATGTCAATAAACCGAGTGGGGGGCAATACGGAACTGTAGCCCGCATGCCAATCAGGGGTACCACTTTACTGGTGACAAAAATGAAATTTTCGTCATATCTCGTAAAGTATTAGTCATATCAAAATATATTTCAAATAAAACTTGTAGAACTAGTAAAGAAGATTATTTCTTTTCCTGTACATTTTTTATCGTAGGAGTAGCCGTTATCGATAAAATCAAAGAGGAATGTCTTAATTCCTGAGTGGTTACTTCTTCATTGTTGCTAACATAAACAGTCTTACAAACAAAAGTTTAATTTACTTACGTGTGCATGCACTATTTTTAAATAGGAAGAAAATGGATTATGAATGATGAATAAAAGAACTTTAAAACTCAATTTCCCTTACGTACAGGTATATAATTTCGTTCTAATACTCCATTGCACGAAACGCGCACATTTGTGATACACTACACTTTCCTAACTTGTTTAAATTATTTTCCGTCAAGATTCGAACTCAGGACTTGAATTGTCGGAAAGTTTAGAATTGTAGTTTCTTATTTTTGAAGATGGAATTCAAATCCCTGTAGCTTTAGCGTAAATTTTTAGTTTTTAATCGAAAAAAAGTGAAAGTTTTTCTGGATCTCAACAATCGACTACCATGGCAACGAGCTCAATGCTTTTTTATGGGTAATCTTTTAATGGAATAAATTTATTTTTTGCATAATATTGCCTTATAATATCTGCTTTCGCAGTACATACTTTCCTAACTTGTTTTTGTTCGTTGGAAATACCTTTAAACTTTACTTTATGACGTCAGTTTACTCATTTTCAAAGGGTATGGCTATTAAACATATTGACAAAAGTCATTTTTGTCGTGCAATTTTTAGAAATTGATGGAATGAAAGATCTGAAGATCCTTATGCGACATGCATAAGCTGTAATGATGAGAAATGTGGAAACATGAAAAAATCTGCTATGACTGGGAACCGAACCCTGATCTTTCACTTGCCGGGCGGATATTCTACCACTGAACTACCATAGCAGACAAATTCTCCTTCTTAAGAACAGGAATATTTTAACAAATAAACCTAAAGCCCACTTACCCTGATTACGTTTCAGAAGAACATGATATATTACGGATCATATTTTTAAAATAAAGATCTTTCGTTGATTCGTCTGTCTATGGGATTTTGGAGCCTAATCGCGTATTATCAAAAAGAAGATATGGTTCGTTTTCTCTTTCTCTCTGGCGTCGTCCCCGTAAGTGATATTATATGTCTCTCAGCCTATCCCATGTTCCGATATAACATAGGGCGGCGTTTTTGGGACAGTTCGTTTTTTGCGGCTAGGGGACACCTTGCGGGCAGCCATTTACTCCTGCCTCTTCTCTTTCCGGTCTTTCAGTTACGAGGACAGCGCTCATTACGTCTCCTCGTCCGCCTAGAACGGATAAAACTGCTTAGAAAGTGTCCTCCCATTCTCTTACGCAATTTCAGTCGAGCAGGATGAGGAGAGAGAGAGAGAGGGGAGTTAAGGGGACGTTATCTCGGCGGCCCTCATTCTGTGCACCCGCAGCGGCTTCTCCCCTAAGCGATCGCACGACTCCCTCGTCGCATGTAAATGCAGACAGCGAGGCATTTACCATCTGCGTATCGCATTAGCACTCCCATCTCAGCCATCCATTCGCCGTCGATTAAAATATATAATTGTCAGTCGAAACTAATTCGAATTTAAACAATCAAAAGCACGCGTGCGTGCGTCTACAGCAAATGGTTAACTAATTTCACGAAGCCGTAAATCATAAATTATTTATTTATCGTTGTATCGTAAGTGACAACGCTAATGCCGCGCATCTAATATATAACAAGTTAGGAAAGTGTACAACGTATCACAAATGAGCGCGTTTCGTGTATTAGAAAGAAATTATATACCTGTGTGTAAGGGAAATTGCGTTTCAAAGTTTTTTCTTCGTCATAAATAATCCATTTTCTGCCAATTTAATAATACTTCATGCACACTTAAGTAAAAACGTTTGTTTGTGAGATTGTTTATGTTAGCAACAATGAAGAAGTAACCATGCAAGAAATTTGTGTTCAACTCGAATTAAGACGTTCTTGTTTGATTTTCTCGATAACGGCTACTCATACGACAAAAATATATAGGAAAATAAATACTCTTCTTTACTAGTTCTACAAGTTTTATTTGAAAGATATTTTGATATGATTAATACTTTACGAGATATGACGAAAATTTCATTTTTGTCACCAGTAAAGTGGTACCCCTGATTGGCATACGTGATTAATTTTTGCGATTTTCTTATTATCTTAATATCAAATTTCATGAAAATCCGTTAAGTAGAAGCCGAGAACGAACATCCGGACGGACGGACGGACAGACAGACCGACAATAATAGGCGCTCACGCTGGAAGCGAAACGCGCCTAAAAATGAATATGTATGTGTGTGTGTGTCATAATTTAAAACTCGAAAACTACAGATAGTAGAAGCAAGAGAAAGGTATCATTTTAACCGGAATAACGACTACGGTGGTATAGTAAAGTTTTTATATCGATTTATTGACCTGTCTAATTAAAAAAATATATTTCCTTTTCTCATTTTCTCCATTTGAATAACATAGGGACGAGTGCAGCTTATTTTTCATTTGAATTTTAAAATTACTTAGAAACATGGTACGAACTTGAGACATGAATGGTTCTACGAAGAAAAGAACAAAGTTTATTCTTATTGAAGACAGAACCCGAATCCTGATCAATTAGCATAAAAATGTATTTAGAATCAATAAAATACGTGATTTTATCAGTTTTATTACAATATCCATTATAAGCTACCATGACAACTCCCATTGCCGCCGAAATTGAGAGTTCAATGCATTTATATGAGAAAAATTTTAATGTAATATCGTGTCAATTTCTGTGTACGATTTTAATTTGTTTACATGGAAACCAAATATTTGTTGTTTTTAATTGAATTATGGGCTTGTGTCAACTAACTGGGACCACATTGAAAACTGACCGCGACGCTGAACACTCGACCGTCATTAACTCGGGTTAGAGGCCCATACCTCGGGGCCCATCCTCAAATCCGAGCTCAGGTGTCTTTACTCTCTCACCAGGTGGGCACTAGCCGACCACGTCTTTTGCAATAAAATTTAAACTATTTTATGTTGTTGACTTAGTGCGACCAAAAACTCTTAAGAGGTTGGTATTCCTTGGCGTCAAGATTAGATGTGAGCGTAAATATGTTATTATTTATCGTAGAATTCCGTTAAAAAGACGCTCTTGATCAGCGCATTCACCCGAATATGTTGCTTGAGTCACAGTCGCACTAAGTTAACAACATAAAATAGTTTAAATTTTATTGCAAAAGACGTGGTCGGCTAGTGCCCCCCTGGTGAGAGGGTAAATACACCTGAGCTCGGATTTGAGTATGGGCCTCTAACCCGAGTTAATGACGGTCGAGGGGTCAGCGTCGCGGTCAGTTTTCAATGTGGTCCCAGTTAGTGGACACAAGCTGAATTATCTTCTAATCTAACATATAAAGGAGAATGTTTGTAAGTTTGTTCGCTTTGAATGCTCTTAATACGAGATAGGAAGGGAGAGAGATGGATGGTAACGGAGGGAGGAGATGGAGAGAGGGAATTAGAGGGAAGGGGTGGAGAGAGAGAGGGGGAGGGTGGGAGATGGAGGGGGAGGGAGTTTATACGTTATTTTCGTAAAATTTTCTTCCTTCATTCATCTAAATAGGAAAATGCGGAGCGATTTTCTTCATTTTTGCTTTATTCGACGGGTAAAACGGTGTACCTACTATCTTATTCTTGCGATGTTCACATGTTACACGGTCGAAGTTTTAGTTTCACTAAATACGTTGAAATTCAACGGGCACCCCTGCTAGTAAATTATATTTCTGGGATTAATTGCTCAAATAATAGGCTAACGTAGTTAAGATTTTTTTGTCATTCAGAATTTATTATTTAAATGTAATAGTTCAAAATTTACCAGAGGCTAGAGAATACATATGAATCTAAGTTATCCTCGGTAACTGGAAAGCAGTTAGGTTAATTCACATCTAAGGATAATTGATTTTCAAAAAACTAAAATTGTTTTCATATCAATTTATCTAATAAATAAATCAACTTGCACACTTAATGCATGTTATGTAATCATCGAAGGTTAAGGTAAAAATATAGAAGTTTATTTGTGCCTATATTTGTTTCAACGATCTTTTTAGTTCGTTCATTTCGAACCAAAGCATGCCGTCGGTCTGTTTTACATCATATTTTTTTAACAATCAGTTTGGAAAATTTATTCCTAATTTTCAAAATTCAGGCGCTTATATATTCCCGTAATTTGAAAGCCTTATGTTGCCAGTGTACAAATATTGTGATTTCGCGAACTCGGCGAAATTTTCAACGTCTCGCTCTTTATAACAGAGAATGAATTGTCTGACCGAAATTTTCGTGGTTTTGAATAAAAAATTGCGGTTTACATATAATTAAGTTCAGGCGGGTATAAACTGGAATTCTTAAAACCGCAAATTTAGCCGCTGCAAATGAGACCTCTCGTCGCTGGTCACGTCAAAAATAGGCGCTGTCCACTCGCCATTAATTTATTGCCAACTCATCTACTATTACAGTAAATAGTTGGAAGTGGTGTAATGGAACAGTATTTTTCAAAGTACGGGTCGCGACCCATTACTGCGTCGCGAGGTTCATGAAGTAAATCTGAGCACACGATGTATTAACAGCTGAAATGTATCAAAAATGAAAAGGAACTAAATGCTGTTATTATATAAATGCCTACATTTTAGTACGAGTTACTTTTTATCGATAGTTAATGAAAGTTCAGTTGAGAACGTATTTTTCTTCGTGTTGCCTTCCCCTCGATTGGGTCGCAAGACATTCCACAGTGTCGCGATGGAAAAAGTTTGAAAAACACTATAATAGACGACTAATGCTCGAAGTTACTTGTTATTATTTTGCAATTCATGGCAGAAGACTACAACGGAAGATTCGTGTTAACTAGTAATAAAATAAGTTACAAGCTACAGAAGTTGGTGAATTGCTGTGAATGGAGTATATAACCTTGTAAGTTTCAAAATGAGGACGTGAAGGAGAAAGCTGAAATGCACGATAAAGCGATAAAGTAAACGCTGCGAAAATAATAAGAATAATTGGAGGGATGGGAATGATAACACAGCTAGTAAGAAAAAAGGAAGGATAAATGGATCTGGAATATCCTGAAGCGAGGCTGTATGCTAAAGATTTGATCGAATGAGAACTTGAAAGCGAAGGAAATGAAGAGGAAAAAGAGTTACCAAGAAATGAAGATGGCTGCGGAGGTGAAAACGATTCGGAGAATCCGGTTTGGCATTTAATCAGACCTGTGTGCGGACAGATGACTAGTAATAATGAATTTATTATGTCTATTTAAACTTGGGTAGAATTGGATTAAAATTCGGAGAATAAGTAGAGGCAGCGTTCGATTAACGCACAAGTTACGTTCTCGAAAACACGTACGTTAAGCGAGCGTCGATTTACCATATAAATACATGGAATAAATGAAGATCCATTCCCGTAAAATCTAAGAATTTCTTCACCCAAAATTTAGCTGAAATATTGCACCACTGCATTTCTAATGAAACAAACACTAAATATAAGCATGTGGACAATAAATTAAACCATAGAAACATCATATATGTGAATAAATACTAATATAAAAATAATTTCATATATGCGATCGTATTTTCTACTTGTTTCCTGTATTTGAAGAGCTTTTATATGGGAGAAGAAAAATTGTTAGTCGGAGGAAAGGAAACTTAGTTTCCTTTCCTCCGACTAATAATTTAGAAATGGATTTAGCCTGAGATTCAGGAGGAGACTTTGAGGTTGACTTTGGTAGCGATTTGGGAGTTGTTCGAGGAGTTACCGTTTATGTATATTTTATCACCCATTATTATTAACATTTTCACCCAAATTATTTAATATATGAAAGCATAAGCAAAATCCAGCAAGTCAAGGTGACTGACCGCACATCGCGCAGCAACATGGTACATGCGGCGAAACGCCAAACAATATAGTCTGCATGAGTACGAAGAACGTATCAGCGGACAGCACGTATGTACGGTATCATTATACGACGTACATGTCTGAGGATGAACGTTACCGGAAGTATTTTAAGCGCACGCTGTCTATATTTTGCTTCCTAAATGCCCTCTTAATTGGGATTAATGTGGGTACAAATTTGAAAGAGAAATTCATAATTGCTATAAAATAATTATTAAACTGCATTAATAAAAACAATTTCAAATATTTGGAAATGAGTTTAAGCTTCCACATGTTATATAATGGGAAAATGCGAAACGAACAAAAAGGTTTATTTTGAAATTAGAAGAATATAAACAATGGCAAGTATCATTTCGTCAAATTTCCGCGGTCTATTCGCCAATAATGTAGGATGAGCGTATTGGTCAACCTGTCTCAGTTCTAATATTTTTTGTGATTCGTGAATGTTCCTCAAATATTTAGAGCTTTGTAAGTAGCGCTTTCAGTTATTTTGTGCTATCACCCCGACAACTGAGAGTCCAAAATCTTAATATGTGGGACTAACCTAAAATGCCACCTTTTCTACACAAGTTATCAGTTTAAGTAGCGCAGGAGAAATTACAACCAGCGTGTTAATTTCGAACAGTTAAGAGATAATGGTGCTCTAAATAGCGTTTATCAAAAAATATTCAGTTTCATTTTAAAAGTAAAATTTTATTGACTAAATTTAATTTAACAGCTTGGAATGATTGGCGTTTTATAGTATTTCAAAATTTATCAGGTTAATCAAGTTTGCTGATTCCTTTTTCTTCGTTATAAATTAAATCTTGCCGGTGTTTTTAGACCTGAAAAATTATTATTCTGATAAAACTTATAAAAACTATCTTAAATTCCAATACAATAAAAACAAGTAAGGAAAGAATCGATATTAAGGGCGGTTAGTTTTTATCGGAAAGGGACAGTTCGGCGCGACCGGTTCGGCGACGGGACCATTCGGTGAACGGTGTAGAAACACTTCACCGGACACGGAAGTGTGACGGACGGACGGACGGACGAACAAGGGGATTAAAAAAACTCTAAAAAGCAACATTTAAGTGAGAGTTATCTGCAAGGATAACAGATATAGAACAATGGCGTTGAATCTGAATCTAATAACGCTAACGGCCTAGTGAATAGCGTTTTTGTTACATCCAAAATAAATAGAAAATATGGGTGTCGTTAGGCATTGGCCCCAGGAGACAAATTTATTCACAGTATGTGCAATTAGTTAGAAGTATCGAAAAATCATAATAGAAAGCTGTTTATTCAAAAATTTGTAATTACTCTTTCATATAGTGACTCGCATTGCAGTTTCCGTTTCTGCCGTTTTTTTTCGTTTACTCATCATCAAATTATCATACTTTACAGTTAACTACCTTATAAATATTTTTGAGTGTGTGTGTGTATGTTCTTTATACGTTTTTACACCGTTGTAGCTTCAAAAGTTTCATGAGCCATCCTATGGACCAAAGGAAGAACCTGGTCTAGGTTTGCAGACCGTGGGGTCTCTTATACCCCATGGGGTCAACAAAATACTATTTCCATTAGAATTCATGAGAAATGGTGTGGAGAAACCCCAAAATGCCATGCAGCCCTTCACTGATGTGGATATAAATATACTTAAATATTAACTTACGATCACGGGAAATGGCTTATTTTACGCACGAAAGATTGAATATTTTAATTCTGTTCATGTTTTGTCGTTTTACATGCCAAATCTCTCGAAATTTTTCTTTAATCGCAAAATTTATCGGTTTAGATGACCATTTTCCAGGTGGTAACAAGGCTAAATTTCTTAATTGTTGTCCACTTCAATTAATGCAAGGAAAATCCACGCCGTGGTGCGCCGTAGAGGAAGAATATCTAACGCCAAGATAAAGGGTACAAATGGATTCATACCTAAATATAGTCTATGAATACTTTTAAATTATAAAGCAATAAAAATCGTTTGCTACTTAAAAGAAAAAGCCAGGCGTTTCAGCTAGTATAATTATAAAAATATCTTTGACTCCTCTACCGTAACATCGCGCGCTTTACTGCCTTTGCGCCTTCCTGCTATTCCTGAAGCACTTTGTCCAAATTTGTTACCCATACCATCTTTTTTCGTGTAAATACGATTTTTTAAACGAAAACAGAAATCGCTATTGTGTAATTGTACGCCTTCTAACGTCACTGCCCCCCGGCGGCGCCTTATTTGAGTTTGAATCTAAGAATTTTTAGCGATAAATATAGTGTCAACCTAGTTATTAATATACCTAAAACTCGTAGTTTGCGGAAATTTTATTTTGTCCTTGACAAATATCGGTCTCTTTCTCGAGAACGTATTCGCCGTTTTCTAAGATACGAAATGGCAACTTCTCGAAACCATTTCATCGAAGGCGAAGGTTTTTAAGTCATTCCGACGGGTGTCTATCCACGAGCAGTGTTTTAATAGCTAGCCGCCGCCTCGAAAACATGACTGATTGCCCATTACGGAAATCTTTGGCCGCCTCGGCCTTAGGTGCGCCTCCGCTTATATCTGTTAAACGATGGAGGCCGAGCATAAAAAGGCAAGCCTCAAATGACATACCTCAAGACGCAGCTCACAACTCCACAAAACCGAACGAAAAGTGTCGTGGCCGGCCGTGTTGCGACTGATAGAATCCTCGACGAGAAAAGGGAAGTGTGCGAGAAAGACGGAATTTCCGAGAGGAGAAACGAATCCGCCGCTATTCGGAAATGACGTCGCGCGCTTTATTGTCTTTGGCCATCGTGTGGTTGGTTTTGGGGCGCACCCAAGGGGACGCTTACCCTTGCTTCGCGGCGGAAAGACTCTCCAGATACGAGAGGCGATTTTTCGCCTTCGTTCCGTCGAACGTTCAATCCGATCCTCCGATAGAGTGCACCTTCGTGTTCGGCGGTCCTCCGGGTTCCAGGCTGAGGATGGCCGCGTACGACGTGCAGACCACGGATTACGTCGCGGGCGAAGAGTGTCGCGGAGATGCCCTGCGCCTTTACGACGTCGGACCTCGGGGGCTGCAGCTGATGGCCACGTACGTTCTCCCGGGGGTTGGAGGGTGGTGGTGGGGGGGAGTAATAGCACTCCAGTTGCAGTCGCATCTTATGACCTTCTCCCCATTTCTCTAGGTTGCATCGCACGTGTGACCTCTCTTTCTATTTCTCCTTCGCTGTCTTTCCTTGTGGCGCCCTAAATGTCTCTTTCTTCCGCTGATCCCCTTCCCTCTTCATATTTTGTATTATTTTCTTAAATCCCTCAGAATTCAACTACATTTTCTTTCTTCCAATTTTTATCGTAATCTCCACTGGCTCCGTGTTTTATTATCTTTGCATATATCCTTTAGGAACTCTTCGTTTTATCAGCCCTTTATGTACCCATATTCTTCCTAAATATGAAGATTCGTGTTGAAAAAATGAATTTCAAAAAGAAACTGAAATTTCAGTAAATCACCAAAAATTACGAAATAGAAAAAGTATCACATCGTCCCTCACTAGCGATGAATACGTATGTGTCATAAATTTTCTTTGAATATCTGGCGCCGCATTACAATATTAGGGTTAGGCAGGTGGTTTATTTTAAAATTTTGTTATTTTAGGTATTTTATGCGGCTTCTCATAACGCCAGTAAGAAAAATATGCTTTCTGTTAGATTTAGATTTTATAGCATTGTAAATCCTTTGAGGTGGATTCATAGTCTTTTTAGCGGAGGTTCCCAGTAATTTTTACGCGAGGCACTTCGAATAAAAGCAACTTATCGGCACCTCCGCAATGAAACAAAATTACATATTTAAACATTCATATATCAAAACGTTTGGACGCATTCATTTGCTGGGACCACATTATCGTCAATTTATCCAAGCAAAAATTGTTGCCCGTAAGACTTACAATTAGCAACTTTTCAAAATCGTTCCTTCATATATTTAACAGCATTTTTCGCTGCACTTCTAATGATCACCTGCGGCACCCAGTTAGGGAAATAATGTAATTGAATCATCACACACTCTAAACTTTAAAGAGCGTGAAGAATCAATCAGATTATTCAACTGCGAATGATTTTTATGTGATCTTCTTATTCCTGGAATAAAAAAACTTTCAAATCTTTCCATAAAATTTGGCAAAACTTATGAAAAGTAGCGATAGTTTCCATCAACTTCAACCTGTTTCCCTAGGCTGGATCACAGGACACATGTAACCTATCCTATTTATCATTGGCTGCCTCTGCTTACAGCACCTCGAAATCCACCATGTCTTCCTTTTGCTCATCTCCTTTCCTCTTGCCAGTAATTGATTATTAATATGAATCGCGACTCATATTAATGGAATTCTAAGGAAATCGCTCTCGGTTAAGCGTCACTTGATAGTCTTAGTCTAAAATTAATCAAAATAAATGTTCCGAGGAGCATTTCATGACCGTTACCTTACAATCGGAATGATAAGATGACATATTAAGGTAGAAGAAGCTGCCCAAATCTTCAAGTAAGCGTTAATTTTCGATTGTGCTAAAGTAACTGTCTGTTTTTACAGGTATTGTGGTCTTTTGCGGCAAGGACAAATGCTTACCATGACTGCAAACATGGCAGTAGTTACATTCACATCCGACAGCAACGCTTTAGATAATGCCTTCAGTTTGATGGTGGATGCCGTGGAGAGGAATGTTCCTCAACGTATTCCATGTCGAAATCCTGTGACAGAAACTAATCGAGAAACGAGCATGCCGCACGAAAATGCCACATTCGTTACCGTTACCACGACAACTCAAATTCCTGCGTACATCTCGACCGCAGAATATTCGGTTGAGAATCTGTCTCCGAGCGAGAGTGCAGGAAAAGAAGGAGTCACCTCTACACCTGAACCCGAAGAAAACCAAGACTTGGAAATGTTAACTGCTACCACAAGCCGCAACTTCACTACGAGTGAATCCGAATCAAAAGAATCAGAATCTGAGGAAACGGCCACTGAATTTATTACCCCGGAAGAAATGGTCGGAGATGAGTCACAGTTGGACTATTAAGCAATTTACGATTTCGTCATTCAACAGCGTTAAATTCAATGAAATATATATATATATATATATATATATATATATATATACACACACTATATATATATAAAGTTTAACGTGAATTCTTACCGGTAGAATTTAATTGTACTTGAATTACTTGGATGCTGCAGTTAGTATAAAAATGAGGACAAGTACTTTAGTAGTTATTTACTATTATCGGTTAGATTAGGTGGTACTACAATCCCTGTAAATATTTAAAAAATCAATTTCAAACTTTTACAGTGTATGCATTACTAATAAATCACATTTCTAACGTTTATTACATTACTTCCTTTTCACCTCTTTTTTAAAGAATGCATTGCTTAGAAGATATTGATATATAATAAATTCTTTCCGCGTAATATTAACATTAATCAAACATGAGAAAACTAAAATTCTTTCCGCGTAATATTAACATTAATCAAACATGAGAAAACTATCTCCTATCCGTTTAGGTTTGAATTTATGGATATCAGAAGATTTTATTCTTCAAAAAGATAACATTTGACTCCGAGGAAAGCTATCATAATGCATTGGCAGTTTTGTGTAAAGAAGCATGATTTCCGTTGAAGATATTCATTTCTCTTCTACTCATAAATCTCATGGATCCGTTTGAGAGAAAGTGAGTTTGATTCAATGAGCATAATTTCCTTGAAATGCGGAATAATATACAAGTGCCTACATTAGTGATATGCCGGGTACTAAAAAATACCGGGTGCCGGATAACCGGGGAAGCAAAGAAAAATTACCCGGCTGGGTATCCGGGTACCCGGCCGGGTAGGTTGAACCAATTTGGTTCAAGATATGTGGGCTTGCTTAAATGAAATTTCGTTTGAAAATGAAAGCAAACAAGAAGAGTTTCGTGCTGAGGGTAATACGTCTTATTCTAAAGAAGAGAGGCAATTTGAAAATTTTCTTAAATGTCCTAACATCCCTCATAAAGAAAATCCTTTAACTTGGTATGCAAAAAATGCAGCTAGCTATCTTTCCTGAACTGTCAAAATTGGCCAGACGTTACTTGTCATAACCTCCAAGCAGCATACCCAGTGAAAGGATGTTTAGCGAGGCGGGAATCATATACGAAGAGCGGAGGAATAAACTCCTTCCGCGAAATGCGGAAAAACTATTGTTTCTTCATCATAATCTCCCATTGTTGAAATTTAATTATTAAAATTTTGGCTGCGCTTTTATTTCATTCTTTACTTAAGATTTTATAAAGTTTATAAGATTTTACAATCTGGTACTGTCAACCGGTCGTTAAGTATAATTATGCATATTATGTAAAACTAGCATAAGTGCCCGTTGAATTTCAACGGGTTTAATGAATATAAATTTTCGTCAATGCAACATGTAAAAATCGCAATAAAATTGAACACTGTTTTAATCATCGAATATTTCTATATTATAAGTCTGTTTTAATTAATTAACTAAAATCTCACAGAAATTCCTTGTGAATATATTGTACCTTTCTTTCTACTAAAATAGCCATTGTTATTAATTTTAAATTGATTATAGCATTAGGATTTCAATTTCATTAAATAAGCAGAATTCCGGTTCCAAAAAATTGGTTGTATCTTCAATTGTCTCTGATAATACTTTAAATAGATTTTGGAATATAATGAATGTACCTCAATATCGTTTATCGTCTGCTCAGCACTCTTGCCTTCTCATTTTCCAAAACAACCACTTTCACCAGTTTTAGCTGGATTTCAAACTTAGAAGAGAACTTGATTCAATTCAGTTAAAATAACCACATAACAACCTTCTTATTCCAAAAATAATCCTTTTATAATATGGAATGTTAACCTAGAATTCATTCATTCTGAAAAGTGAATAAAAGTACCATGTACATATATTTCTTTCAACTAAAATAGCCACTCTTGACAGATTTTACTGGATCAATGCATTAACATTTCAATTTCATGAAATAAGCAGAATCCCGGTAACAAAAAAATTTGTTCAATCTTCAGTTACCTCTGATAATACTTTAAATAGATTCTGGAATAAAATGTACCTTAATATCGTTTAGCGTCCGCTCACCACTCTGGACTTTTCAGTTTCCGAAACAACAACTTTCAATACTTTTAAATTGATTATGCTTTGAATTGATACTTTCCTGTTAACGGGAATACCTCAAAAAATAAACACGTATTGTTGTGATATGTTGTGATATTTTGTTTGTTAACAATGCCTAACAAATCTCGTTAAGATATTTACGTTGATCCCTTAATGATGAATTTGTGGGGCTTGCCGAGGAGTGAAGAAGAAGCTGTATCTTTGCTTCAAGACCATGGTATTTTATGTAAACAGCGAATGTGCAAGAAGGATCATATTATGAAACTTTACTTCTGTGACAGAATATTTTGGAAATGCAACGCGAAAGCCTGTCAGCAGTAGAATTCATGTGGCCACAACATAACAAAGAAATCGACATATTTCCAGCTATTTTAAATGCCATAAAGACATATTGGCCCACTAGTAACATAAATTTAGATTGTATTAGTAATTATGTTGGTTTTAATAATAAATAAGTTTTAAAAAAGTGTGATATTTAAGTAATTCCCCCGTTGTTACGCATTGTTAACAAACAAATACGTCATAACATTTTTTGAGGTATTCCCGTTAACAGGAAAGTACCCAAAATACTTGAGTCAATTCAGTACAACTTCCACTTTACATACTGTAAATTCCAAAGTAACTCCTTTTATAATAGGCAATGTTAGCCTAAAATTAATTCATTCTGTAAAGTGAATAAATAAAGTTCTTTCTTTAAACTATCATAGCCGCTGTTATTAGATTTAAATGGATTATAATCCTTAGAACTTACACTGTATTAAATAAGCACCAAAATTCCTTTTATAAAAACAAATCAATTCATTAAAAGATCCACTGTTGTTTCTTGGAAAATTGCCTGTTAACAGTTTTAAATGTCCTTTTAATTTTAATTGAATTTTAATTTATATTCTTTTGCAAACTTCGGCCATTGTCGCCTGTTAATTTCTTCTAATTGTAATTTGCAAATGAATAAAATCCTGCACGTCGAAAAATCGCGTTTTACATGTTAAGTAATGGGAAAAGGAAATGCCTCTCTTGGAGACGAACCAAGGAATTTTTTCGCGATTTAAATTTGTCAATATCTGAAGAAGTGTTAAGCAAGCATCTCTACCAAATTTCGAGTTTCTATCATTATTATTTCTCGAGTTATTAGCGTTTGCATAGCGTGATCAACCAACCAACCAACCAACGGATGACGGCTATTATTATATAAAATGTTATTTCACGGTTGTTTAACTTTTGTTAGGGTAATCGGTTTTTTAAAAGTTTATTATAATTAAAATATCGTTTCTCTGAATGTTTCTTGCAGGCTAAAAAGTAAAATATTAAGTTCCATTTGGCTAAGCTTCTGTATAAGTCACCATGAAAATATTTGATATTTGTTTATTAGTTACCTATACTTTTTAATTGGTTACTGATTCGTCTGTCTCGACATTTACATACCCAATCACCGGACAAGAAACTGATTGGCCTGTCTCGACATTTACAAACCCAGTCTCCGGATAACGTGGAGGGTTTCTTTGGTTCCGGGTGAGGCGAAGGGCGCGGTAGCGCCCGGAGCCGACTACGCATTAAAACATAGCGAGCCGAAGGCTCGTCAATATCCTCGGTACCTAGGTGATACGGACGTGGGTGACTTATACTGAAGCTGTTCCTTTCCATTTAATCTGTTTTTATTGTTATCCTTTTTTGCCCAGTACCCAGCTCCGGCTCCCAGCGCCCGGTGCCGGGTCTGGGTAATTTTCGGGTACTGAAAATATGGCCGGGTATGCCGAGTACCGGGTAATTGCCGGGTACCGGGTAATTGCCGGGTACCCGGTACATCACTAACCTACATTTTGCAAATGATTTGAATTAGCTTAATTTATTAATTTCAAAACCAATTTAGAAATATGACACGGTAATGGAATATTTGGATAAAAATTAACCCATTCGCGATAATTATCGTCTGACTAAAATAGAACAAGTTAGGAAAGTGTACAGCGTATCACAAATGGGCGCGTTTCGTGTATTAGAAAGAAATTATATACCTGTGTGTAAGGGAAATTGCGTTTCGAAGTTTTTTCTTCGTCATAAATAATCCATTTTCTTCCAATTTAATAATACTTCATGCACACTTAAGTAAAAACGTTTGTTTGTGAGATTGTTTATGTTAGCAACAATGAAGAAGTAACCATGCAAGAAATTTGTGTTCAACTCGAATTAAGACGTTCTTGTTTGATTTTCTCGATAACGGCTACTCATACGACAAAAATATATAGGAAAATAAATACTCTTCTTTACTAGTTCTACAAGTTTTATTTGAAAGATATTTTGATATGATTAATACTTTACGAGATATGACGAAAATTTCATTTTTGTCACCAGTAAAGTGGTACCCCTGATTGGCATACGTGATTAATTTTTGCGATTTTCTTATTATCTTAATATCAAATTTCATGAAAATCCATTCAGTAGAAGCCGAGAACGAACATACGGACGGACGGACGGACAGACAGACAGACCGACGATAATAAGCGCTCACTCAGGAAGCGAAACGCGCCTAAAAACGGAATCCAAAGGATTTTTTTAATAAAGGGTTGCAATTTTTTCCAAATTTTAAGAAATTGCTGTTCGCTATTAAGAAATCATTCTTATGGGGAGAAAATTATACTAATTTAAGTTCGGAGTTTACGTTTACGCTTCAGTTTTCTTGAAATTGCAGTAATTGTTACGGCAAAAATGTTTGGCAATTAAACAATAATATTTTTCCGAAAAATATCCTAATTAATTTGACGTTAGGGGCGTTATCGATCCTAAGACGCCTTTTATACGTGCACGGAAGATACTTATGGATAATTTTAGGAAATCGCACGATGAAAGGAGATTTGATATAAAATAAAACGTTGCACGGAATAATAAATAGATTTATTAGATCACTTCATGCATTCCCCAGCTTCATCGTCCCTCTATTCGACAGAATAGCCCTCAGAGTGTAATACTCCTTTGTAATAATTCCCTCCTTGGTCTCCGTTGCCGTACTCAGGTCTACCGCACTAGCTGTCGACAGATCGGAATCCGACACAGGATTCGTTGCTGACCGCAAGACGTGCTGAACAGGCTATTTCCTGAGTATGCCCACCGCAAATTCTTTTGGAAATACCGTTCTAGACGCGGTAACATTTCCCGCCATCGCAGTTGCTGGGACGGATGAGAGAGGAAACACAGTGGTGGTGTCGCTTCCTTCGCTCGTCTTTTCATCGTCATCCGGGTTTGTTGAAGTCAAAGACTCGGAATATATGCCGGTTAACTCTTCGGTCGACGTCGGATATATCTCTGACTCTGGCATGACCTCGCGAAGAATCGTCGCAGATTTTGATGATATAATGGTCGTGATCGATGGCGTCGGATTTTGCAAAGGCGCGGTGGCATTTTCTGCATATGTGTTCCCTATTTTTCTATTTTCTTCACCTTCCGGACTTTGGAAGGTCCCGTAGTCAAAAGAGAAAGCGCTCTTCTCCGGCAACAAATTACTGAAACCTCCCACCGATGCAGCAACTGTTGTCGACCGCAGGTCAAGTTTAGGGGACAGCTTGCTCCGAACGAGAGCCAAAGATTCTTTCGGAATGACGAACTGGATCCCTGACCAAACATCTCTTCTCGGAGCGTAAGTTGTAGTAGCTGCCTTTGAGGTGAGCAGAGGTAAGGTTTGTTGCGTAACGTTCAAATTCTCTGCGTTAACATCCCCTTCGCCATTTTCAGATGTGCCCTCGGAAATAGTGATATTTCTTGACGTCGGCAACGGACTGGTGAAGTCATCTGCAGTTGTTGTATAGGTTGCAGACCTCAGAGCCAGGATAAGTGGTTCGTCTCTACGAATGGCAGCAACAAATTCTTTCGGAATGACGAGCACGATCCCTGACTCCCCAGGTCTTCTTGTAGGATTTGTCGTGGAAGTTTCCATCAAAACTTGTGGGGTCTCATACGTATATTCTGTGTTCGTATCATACTCAACAATAACGGTAGCTTTATCAGCATATGTAGTTTCGGCAGCCCCTTTGACAGTGGTGGGAGGGCTCGTTTCAAACTGCTGGATAGTGAGATCATCAACTGATGTTGGTGTTGCCGTCCACAGAGTAAAATCATCCGGTGAAGCGCTAGGAAGAACTGTGGTATCCTCTACCGGAACGATAAATTCAATCCCTGACCCAGCAGGTCCTCGAGAAGGATTAAATGTGGTCGCCTCAACCGAAGGCCATGAAGCATTTTGAGTGTTTCCATCTTCTTCGCCAAGCGAAGTTTCGGAGGTTTCTTTTGGGGTAGCAGAAGGTCTCCACTCAGGATTCTGGGTCGTGAAATCCTTTGAAGATTTTGGAGGCACCGTCGGCAGTGTGGAGGGAACAATTTCCTCGCTCAGGAGTGTCTCTGTGAATTGTTCTGGGAAGACGAATACAATTCCTGAACCTTCAGGTCTTACTGTGGGATTTTTAGTGGTCGACCCCATCGAAATCTGCGAGGACAGGGCACTGCTTCCACTGTTAGCATTCTTTATGTCCGCATCATCCTCAACTATCGTGGCTCCTACAGTCCATTTGGAATCTGTGAGAGCGCTAGAACTCGGCCGTGAAACAGTGAAGTCTTCCATCAACTCAGGAGTGGCCAGCTGCAGGGTGAAGGGAATCGGTTTCTCGCTCTGAGGATTCGCTGCGGTTTCTCCCGAGAAGACAAATACGATCCCCGATCCCGTTGGCGTCGATGCGGAATTTTTCATAGCAGTACTTGATTCAGGCGTCTGAATGTCGGAATCTTCCTTAGGCGTTTGAGTATTTGGTGGCCGCGTTGTGAATTGAAGCGGTTTCTCGCTCACTAATGCCGCAGCGGATCCTACTGGAAAGAGGAACTGTATTCCTGACCCTCCGGGTCTTTCGGGAAGATTTATTGTAGTCCTTGCCGTCGAGGGCTTCGAAGGAACGGTGGTGTTAACACGGTAAAAATTCCCGCCTTCTTCTTTACCACTTGTGACTTCGGGAGTTCCCTGGATCGGACTCGTTACAGATTGAGTAGTGGATCGAGTCGGTTCCTCGGTCCGAAGCTCAAGAGATGGAATGACGAACTGGATCCCGGATCCGTCAGGTCTGCTTGGAAGATTTGTCGTGGTCACTAGCGTCGACGTTTCTGAAGGCAGGATAGTGTTCTCGTTGCTCGAGTTCTCTTTGTCGGTCTCACTTTCATCTGGGCGATCGGAAGACAGAATGGTAACGATTGTGCTGGATTCCATTAACTGACCGTTGAGGTCCTCCGTTTCCATCGTAGGATCAGGCAGGGGATTAGGTATCGAAGGCATGCCGCTTTGAGATTCTGAAAGAGGGCTAAGACTTTCGGCAACTCCGCCGGAGGTAGGTGTCTCAACAGTTGTCGGCTGAATTTCCTCCGTTACTGCAGTGTTGTGAGGGGATGTTTCCTGAGACACAGAGGGCGGAGACACCTCCGTAGTAGCGAATGACATGGTGACTGGTGACATGGTGGCAGATGCCATAGTGACTGGTGCCATGAGGCCTGGTGGCATGGTGGTGGCGGGTGCTGGCTGACCGCTGGTGACTTCCTGCAGGAATGGCGGTTTTTGGGTTCCGAGAGGAACGAGAAAAACGTCAGATGTCGCAGGACGCTCTTGCTCGATGGTTGTGAGCTCTTGGTATTGGACCGGTTTTGGTGTTGTAAGGGGAGGGAGAAATGCAGTGGTTGTCGTGGTGTGTTGGTTTCCTCCGCGTAAAACTGATACTGTCAGTATGAAGCTTCCCTTCTGGATATCTCCTAGGTTGATGGTGATGAGAGCTAGATTCCCTGTGGTGTGCATCTCTGCGCCCATTTTCTGCTGCCCACATATCCTGTTAAAAATGAATGTTTGTAAATTAATTTAGAGGATTCGTTATCCAAATAACCATGAGCCATTTCTAAAAGTAAACTTTTTATTGACATGATGGTTATAATAAGAAAGTTCCTCTGAAATTAATAATTATTCGTTGATTCAATGATTAGCATACTGAAAGTGACTTTTAATATAGAATATGCGTATAATATAATATTTCAATCTCAATTCCACATTTAAAAATCTGATGTGGCCAACACATGACTTTCTCCATATTTGGGGTATAGATATTTAAATTATTATGAATAATATTACGAGGCAAAATTATTATTTCGTATCGTAAAAGAAGACACGATGCCGTAAATTACGTATATTTTGAATGTTTACAGAATTCACCGCTACATGGTGTTGGCGCTGTATACAGCAAATTAAGAAAAAGCGAAATATATCCGAAATGGATGGTTCTACGAAAATTAGTTTCAAACAAAACTTGGAAGAAATATTATTCTCTACAACTTTGGTCCTTACGAAGATTACCAATAACGATGTTGTTAAGGAGATATTTAACGGAAACCGAAAAACCGGTTATTTATAAATAACTCCTAGACAATAACTACAATAGAAAATTGTTTCAAATGAAAACTGTAGGAAATTACATTCTCTATAACTTTTGTTTAGAATTGTATATACAATAATGATGTTTTAACAAAGAAATATCGCAAAAACCGAATCGGGTTTCGAATAAACCGCGACTTCCGGTTGTCCGTTATTGTCCAAAAACTAATCAGTTCTTTGTGCTCATGTTAAAGTGCTATATATGAAGTTTGGTAACGATATGGTATGTACTTTTTGAGTTAGAGCGCCCACACTAACATACACACACACACACACACACACACACACACAGACATCATTCCGAAAATAGTCTAAACGTGTTCTAGGGGCCTCAAAACATGTATTTCCGTTGAAATCTCGAAGTCGATTTTTTTCATGAATACAATACTTTCCCATTACTACGTATGGAGAAAGTAAAAATGAAAGAACGATTTCGACTACTTGCCTAAAAAAGTAATATTATAAGCATCAATAACTATCTTTAAATGGCAATAATAGAACCATGCTAATAGAGAGAATTCGTCACAGGCGGTATTGTAGAAAATTTTGAGTCAGTATTTTAAATTTATATTTCAACTGTTTGTTATTAAGTACAAAAATTAATATATCAGATTATGAGAAATAAAATATTTCGAACATTGAAGTTCCTTCAATCTCGGGAACACCCAATGACACACGGCCGGTTTGAGGCAAGTGCCATCGCACCGATCGATATTCATCTTTTTCGAAATTTCCAGTATACAGCGCCACCACCAAGTAGCGGTGAATTCTGTAAACATATCAAAATATACCTAATTTACAGCAATAAGGACGACTGTATTCTTTTACGATACGAAATGATAATTTTGCCTCATAATGCTATTCATAATAATTTAAATATCTATACCCCAAATATGGAGAAAGTCATGTGTTGGCCACATCAGATTTTTTATATTCAAGTTCATAGGCTATAACTATTCCATAGAATACACAGACAGATATATAAATACCTCTAATCACACATTAATTCTAGTAGAAATAAATTAAAACAATTGAAAATCATCATCTGGTATGTCCTCTTCTTCCGGATCCGCATCGCTCTCCATCTCATCTAATATTAGAAGGGGGAAAATTTGGTCCTCGCCAGTGGTCTAAGTAAGCCACACTTGTGTGAACTCCTTGCACGTGTGTAGGAGTGAGTCCGAGGTGCATTGCACCCTTGCAGAAATCCACGTGGGATGACAGCCAGAAAATTTCGTTCGTTGGAATGTAAACACACTTGTTACGTTGCAGCATATCGCATCGCCGTGTCATGACAGTGCGGACGGGACCCGTTACCACGTAGCGTATCAAAAGTTGGTCACGCGGATACGCAACGTTCAGTGCGATGTCGGTATTTGGCCGTCGCATCAAAGAGATGATACGGTAACGGCTTGAACAAGCGTGGACTTTCACCGTGTCACGTACGCCACCGTGAAACCTTAACCTTAAGGTGGATCCTCCATAAAGTAAATTATCCAAAAAGATTCTGAAAATCACGTTATGCATTCCTGAACGCTCGGTTTATCCATTGCATTAAAAAAACCTGATCTTACCTAGCTAAATTTTCTGTAAATCGTCCTTAAAAATGACATATTTGACATGGCCCCTTATGAGTAGATCCTCACCGACAAGTATAAAAATATTTATTTGAGGGAACCCAACGCCGCCTTTAAAATTACTTCATTAAAATAATCAGTGCTATTTAATTTGTTTTATGGAAAAATACACGCTTCTGCCCGAACTCGTTTTTGAGATATCACTGCCTGAAATTCAGTTTATTTCAAAATTCTTGCCATTTGCTTAAAATGGCGCCTTTGCTCAAGTAAATGTGGCAATTATGCCGTAGCAGTATTTCCGGCTAGAATTTTAGTCTGCTAAATGTATTTTGCTGCTTAATAACGAGTTTCTTGAAGAACTTATCTTCACTATCGAGATACACATGAATTTCAAAAACGAAATAAAAGTTTTAATTTTAATCTCATTCTGTCTAACGTGACATATACGTCGCATGTAGAAATTCTCGTTTATACGAAAAGGAAAGCATTAGAAATTGTTAGAGAGCTAGTTATCTGTTTTGCATGTATTAGTTTTCATTTAGACACTAATTACAAAACATTATTATTTTTCGTCATTTTATTTTAAATGTTATGAAATGAAAAGGACGACATGTTTCTCATTCGGGCTCCCGTATCAAACCGGGAACCCCATGGTGTAACGCTTGGAGGATACGGTAACGCCGTGAGGCAAGTTTAGCTCGTGGCACCGTAGCGTATCAGTCACTTGCAACGCTACGGCGCGGCGGTACGATACGCTGCAACATAACAAGTGTGTACCCTGCTTAACGGATAGCGATGGATCTTTTACCCACTTTCTTTTCTGTCTCTACCTTGGTTTTCACAACTGCTTCCCAGTGCTGTCATAACCTATCGTAAAATTTTATGATGCCACGTGTTCGAGGGTGAAGTTTTGTCTTAGCGTCGGCAACAAAGGAATTCGGAGGTGAATGGAAAAGGAAGGGGAATATTTGTTATATTTCCTTTGACTGAGGTCATACCGACTGGCAAGGCGATCTGAAGAAAGATGGGGAGTAATCGGTGTACTCCAGAAAGTACCTACCCTAAGGGTCCCCGAAAAAGCAATTTCCCTCCCGCGCTATCAAGATGTATGCCAACTGTGTGAGACGAAAAAGGACAGCAAAACCAAAACAATTTGTCATAACTGTAGTAAATATATTTGTCAAGATCATTGTTCTACCATTTGTGCAAATTGTTTTTGAAGTACAAGATCTCAGATGGTTGAAAGTTCGGAGGAAGATGTGAATTAAAATGCTTGGTTAAAAATAAATATTTGCATAAACATTCTTGAATCGGTAATTTAAAATATTTTAATTTTTATATATTTCTTTTTCTATTGAAATAGTTTTGGCATTTCTAATAATTTTTTTAAATGTTCTGGAAATCTAGTCATTCTTTTTAGTACCTTACAAGTAGCGTGCTGGAGCGGCAAACCGCGCCGCGCGACTGAAAGATGAACAGGAACTGCAAAATAGCAGATAGTAGCAAGAATTTTCCTCTATATATCATTGTATGTACTTCATGCTAAATACCTGTGCAAATATCTCCGCGTCGGCAAGCGTCGATAAAATCGTTCTGAGCCATTTCATTTCAAAATTCGTGTAAAAAGTAGTACACACTTCAAATTCATATAAGTTGAAAAAAATTGCAACAAATATACGAAAACATCAGGATGTCATTGATATAGATGCCTATTAATCAGTAATGTACTTTAAAATGCCATTTATTGTCCGAGAGCCCCTCCCCATTGAGATATATTTCGTCATTTTCCCTGGGAAAATTACCGCAGGCATTTACAACCCGTTTTCCTCAACTTCGACGGGTTCTACACCTTTAATAGCGGGATTTGTAGATCTCAAAAGTGGTCTATCTCATGAATCACACATAGGAGAATAATAATATTCTATTCTCGTCTCCTGAAAAAAAGTCGAAAATTTGATTTTTGGCCAGCTTTTTTCGATTTGGGACCACTGTGCGATGCGACTGCACTGGGCCCCGCGTTCTCTCAAGCCTATTTACTGTACATGTGAAACACGTGCATTTTAAAAAATCGGAAAAATATGGAACACTCTCACAGTGAGAGAAAAAGTTACTTTATCTATTAAAATTTAACATAAAAAATTTTTGAATCGTAAAAGGCCCCGCTTTGCACCGAGTCGCGAGATTTTCTACCTAGTAATATCGTACATTCCACGTGTAGAAGAAGAATCCAATACGATTAAAATAGGTTCCAAGGCTGTGTTTCTTTACCTGTGGTCCGCGTAACACAGGTGGTTCCGCAAGCACTTGGTGGTTCGCGTCTATTGAATTACACTGTTGAAGGCGTCCAGCTAAAACTAGCCGATTCCGTCAAATACTTAGGCGTTACTTTAACAAGCAACCTCTCCTGGGATATGCACATACGAAATATATGCGGGAAGGCTAAACAGAAACTAGGATTCATCAAACGCATAGTAGGTAAAAGTGAGGAAAAAGTCAAAGAGACATGTTACTTCTCGTTAGTAAGACCGCTATTAGAGTACGCGTCGAGCATATGGGATCCGTACGTGAAAGGATCAATCTCAGAGTTAGAAAGAGTGCAGCGAAAAGGCGCTAGATTCGTCAAAAATTGTTACTATAGAAACAATAGTGTTACAGCCTTGATACAGGACTTAGGATGGGAATCACTAGCTGAGCGCCGATCACGCTCTAGGTTAAAACTTCTCGAAAGATTTAGAACGCATATATTCTCCAGCGATGTCGAAGAAATAATAAGAGCGCCAACTTATATTGGTAGAACGGACCATCCTCGTAAAATAAGAGAGATAGCCTGTAGGACTGAGAGGTATAAAGGCTCGTTTTTCCCTAGAACGATAGCTGAGCAGAACAGAAGTTACGAAAGGAAATCAGCCGACGTAGAGTGATACTATACATTATTATGCGCTTTACCTTGGTGCTATTGCACCCCCTGCCACACACCATTGCGGTGGCTTGCAGGGTGAACTATAGATAGATATAGATATAGATATATTGACCAGCGATCATAAAGCTAAAATTAAAAATTATCCCTGAATATTATAGGAAAAGTATTTATTAGGACTATCATAGGCCGCCTTGCTCGAAATCTAAAACACCCCCTCATGTTACAAGTTCTTAAAACTTTCTCTTCATCCTACCTGTGCGAAGCAAGATTTCTGCAGTGAGAGTAACGAAAACTAAACATGGAAACCGTCTTGAGATAAATTCAACGTTGCGATTATCCCTATCTCATTTTACAATAAAATTTGAAGAATCGCAAATTCAGGATCAGGGGTCGCACTAATCAACCCCTCTATATAATTTGCTTGGCTATACGTGATGGTGTAATGCTCAGTCAGCGTTTTCATTGGTTGAATGACAAACCAATCAGGGTTCGAAGATATTTGCCGCTAGAATTTGAATAAAATTTTTATATTTGAATGATATGAATAAATTGTTTATAAGAATAATAAGCACGAGAGTTTAAGTTAAATGATATATTCCTTCCCGCCACATTGACGGACTTATACTAGTAACAGAATGAAATGCGAAAGTCTTGTTTGTGATTAGTAATTCGAATTCCTTGATCAATACGTCAGAATTAATTCACGTTAATAACATTTTATAATAATAAATTAAGATTATTTTAAATATGTTAATGATATCATAAGGTTTTAGAGATATTGGTGACCCGCGTAAAGTCTGTTTCATTGAAGGTGATCCGTGGTATCGGAAGGGTTAATAACCACTGATCTAAGGGACAACGAAGTCTTAGTATCATTGCCTCTGTGTATAACAGTGTAGGACAAAAGAATCAACTTATAACCGCACAACATATTCATTCTCATTTACTTTCGATTGTGAAATTCGAGCAGTGCTATCTCGCTTACAGCACATATATACCGTACAATTAATTGCTTCATTATAGGCGTTGGTGTGACGATACAGTGGTATAGTTTATTAAACGTTTGATTTCTCCTAAGCCAACAACTTTATCGCGGGAGTATCGGCCATTTTTGTATATTTTTTGCATGAGAGAGCAGAGTCCAGAGATCTCTCTTTCGCGACGATGCAGCCCCGATATCCAGAAAGCAGTCGGAGAAGATTAAGAGAGAGGTGGGGGAGGGGGAAGGGGGACCGAGATTAAAGGACGGGGAGGGGGGCGCGGATGCTTACGTGTCCTTGAGGAGCAGTCTGCCGCCCCCGAGGTCGTAGAGCGAGAGGGCGTTGGCAACGAGGCACTGTTCGACGCCGCCGGCGACCGAGAGGAAGTCCACCCTGAGGGCCAGTCGCGAAGAGATGGTCGGCGCAACCACTGCGACGGCGCATTCTCCCCTCGCCTCCTTCAACGTCAGATAAACAGCTATTAGGATCAGAATACATACATCGCTTCGTTTTTACTCCCGAAAATAAGAGGACAGAAAGAATAAATTCCAAATCGGATTTAACGGCTTTTTATCACTGGGCGTATTAATGGAATTCCGATTCTAAATTCGTAAGTCATTATCTCGTATCACTCGCGTTCAATTGCGACTCGGAAAGAAATTACTGAAGTAAAAATAAAACTTTTAATGCTTTTAAATGGGTTAACTGCCTCACAGAGATGTCTGGTTTTACACATTTAATGGCACAATCGCCTGCAATTATAATAAAGTCCCATACAATATAAAATATGATTAAAGAAAAGTAAAACGCTGATGCATTTCCTCTGAAGGGTTTATTACTTGGAAGAATGGATTCACAGAATGAACTTTTTCTCAACGGCCGTATTTCGATGGGAGTTTTTCGAAGATGAACTTCCTCGCCAATCGGGTTCTTATACAGCTGACGCAACACCCATTCTCTTGAAAGGAAAATGAGAAAATTAGATCGCCGATCGTTGCATTATTACCCAGCATCAAGACCCCTTTCACTGCTTATCTAAAACTTGTCATCGTAAAGGCATTCATTATGTGTTTGTCACGCGAAGCAAAGAAAATGTTATAGAAGTTGCGTAAATATGAAAAATGGTCGTTTTTACTAATCTTACCGACTGGAACGTAAAGAATCAGAGATATTGTTTACATTCCAAATTGGATGTTTCTCTGCGCAAAAGGAATTATTTTTTAATGCCTCGTCTTGTTTTTAAATTCACCTTATTTAGCCAATTTTCGCAAAATGTTTGAGAAAATGTTGTTTAGCTTTGTTATTTTACTGTTGTGACTATTTTCATAATGAAGAATAAAAAATGAGCAAACTGCATGTACGACTCAAATTATGGCGACGAAAACTATTTTCCTTTGTTTTCTACACTGCGAGAAAAACCAATATGAGCATTAAAAAATAAGACATAAAATGATGAGTAATGATTAGAGGGGCGGGTTTACATAAAGAATTATAGAGACAGACAGACAAACGACTTTATTTGGGCTAAATTAAGAATATACTGTCTCTTCTTACGTTTAATTCGTTCTCATATATTACGCATTACATTTTAGCATATCCAACGAACCCTCGACGTTCGTGGTTTTCATTATTTGCGAGGGGTTCCTGTGTCCACCGATTACACGTTCGCGATATATAAATCTGACTGCTCGTGGATTTAACCTACGGTGTCATGCATAAGTTATTGCTCTCAGTACGTAGGTCAGTGTTTCCCAACCTGGGTGCCGTGATCTGAAGGGTGCAGCAAAAAATGTACTGTTTTCCCATTTTTAGCCTCATTTGCATCGTCGGCTTTCAAAAATGCAAACCAGAGTTAAGTCGGCCTTCATTTTGCCGCAAAGGCACTTCGAAATGAAAGGAGATATGGAGATTGGGGTTAGGGGTTCAACTTCAGCACCATTATTTGGCGGTGAATAGGGAGGGGTGCCTCCAAATTCTGAAAAGTCATTTAAGGGTGCCGCGACTCTAAAAAGGTTGGAAAACACTGACGAAGGTAGTGGGAGTTATTTTCTTTTGTCACGACATTCGTGTGTGCATGTATATTCTCGCCCATTCCTAAGTTTTTACGTTAAAAAGGTCGCATTTTTTAGGCAAACTTTTTCTTTTTATTTCGGTTTACGGTCTTTCTCTTCCTGCGTTCACTTTAAAACTTTAGAAATATTAATTCATGTATCAACTCAACGTGTTATTGGTTGGATTGTCCTGGGGAGGGCTTTTCTCAGGTATTTCTACTGATTACGTAAGAGATCGTCTTTTGTTCATATCTTTTACAATGAATACTCATATGAGTTTTGTATTGCAAGAATAGGTCGTATCTGGTCATCAACCCAGTTTTACGCACGTGGTTCTGTATAGTTTTGATCTTATTATTATATTTCCTTATAATGATCCTAAATGAGTTTTCTGTTATAAATTATATTTCTCGCAACTAACAAATTAATTGCTCTTTTTCACTTTTACCTTACAAGCAGTGGCGTAGCGCACACCCCCGCAGCCACCGCATGGCGGGGGGCCCCGGGACTAAAATGGGGCCCAAAGCGAACCAAGGCTAAAAGGTTTCACGGATAATGGACACAACGAAAAAGTAATATTAGGAGGTAGATTAAAGAGCCATGCGTTCGAAGCGATCGAGAATTCTCCGGAATATGGAAGATTGAAAAGCGTGCTCAAATATGCTCGCTTGCCCCGACTGGTTTATCTGATGTGAGAAGTAAAGGATAATATTGTCTTCTAGAAGGTTTCAGCTTCATAAACATCACGTAAGGGTACATTATTATCCACTCACAAAGCTAATGAAGCTTGCCAGCGTAGTCATCATTTCGAGCCGCTGTCATTTTCCCTTAGTGTATCTTTATATGGCATCTGGTATAAAGCGATGTGAGGCGTGCCAAGGCCAGCTGAATTGAGAATATTTCCCATGCAACTCGGACAAAGTTTTCGTTAGAGGCAGATCATAAATATTTTTGAAGAACTTGTTTGTAAATTAACTATGGACAATGGATCCCTCTCTTCTCTCACTATATAGCTTTCAACATACGATAAGGCAAACGAAATGGAAAGCCAGGTCCAGAGAGCAGAATATCCTTTTGCTTACCAAAGCATTTCCTCTCCAGAACTGTTGACAGATAAGAAAAACACATCGGCCAAAGAGGATAACCGTCCGTATGCATATGGAAAATTCGTCAGACGTAATGGCTACGTCGGTCGGCATTGTGGGGATAGACACGCAACAATATAAAAGCGTCCTCAAATTCAGTCAGCTTGGAAGCTTCACGTGTTACGGTCAGGCCTGCTCTACATAGTAGTTGCATTTCAGTGAATTTGAAAGTTAGCGCTAATAGAAATGAAAACGTTAGTGTCCTCTTTGATATGTGATTTCCTCATTCTTACTCCTAAGACAAGCAGTGGAAGATTGTGCTGTGAATTTGTGTATTTCAGCGAAATTTTCCCATAGGTAGTAAATATTGAAATATAAAATTTTGTGACACCCACATTTTAAGATGTCAAAGCCAACTCACCTAAGTGGCGCTCCTAAATGTAAATTAAAACGAGAAGGTGAGCGTTCCATTAAAAAGAATGCGAAATTACTGACAAGTGTTTTCCCAGCAAAACCCAGTTCGCCAGCGAAGAGTTTCAGCTTGTCTTCGGGAGAAAAACATCTTATTGCTAGTGACACTGAAGAGGTATGCAAGGATGTGGGTAATTTACAGTGTATTATTACCAGTGAAAAAGCTTTAGTGGTAGAGAGTGAAGAATTTTCAGAGGCGGAGTGTTCTTTAGATAAATCAAATTGCCAGTATCCGTCGGATCGAGGAAATTTTTCTGAAACTATTGATGATCCCAAGATAAAAAAAATGATTTTGAGGTATGGATCTTGCAAGCCAAACGGACCTTTTCCGAAAGACAAGAAGCAAATTAGATCTTTCAGTGTAGATTATTATTATGAAACAACTCATACAGGGCAAAAAATATCAGGAGTTTGGTTGTGTTTTTCTCCAAAATTGGACTGGGCATAGTGTGAACCGTGTTGGCTTTTTGCTGATAGAAATACAAAGAGCTTTAATTCAGCGTGGTGTAAAGGCACAAGAGACTGGAAAGGACTTTTAAAAAAATTAGTGAGCATAAAATTGCAGCAGTACATTTACATGCCTGTGTTACCTACGAAATTTGGCGACAAGGGAAATGTTATTTCCGGATTAGACATCGAACTTGAAAAAAGAATCAGATTTGGAAAAAAGTCCTTCGTCGTGTAGTTGATGTAACATTGACCCTTGCAATGTGCGGTAGCGCTTTTAGGGGACACAGAGAGAAAATAGGTCAAATAGAAATCGGAAATTTTTTGTCTATCATTCAGCTTTTATCGAAGTATGACCCCGTATTACAGCAACTCTTGAAAAAAGGTGACTGTCGCGTGACATACCTTAGTCCCAGTGACGGATCCAAGGGGAGGCGATGGGAGCGATCGTCCCCTCCTTGGATAACCCCATTGCACTCCACTGGGCGCTTTCTTAAAGTAATTCCGCGCAAAAATCCTCAAATATTCGCCGCAGATTAGGTCTGTATAACAAGAGAAAGAAGGATTCTGATTGGGATAGGGATTTTCAAAATATAGGGCCGTTGGCAGGGGCGGATTCGATAGGTGGAGGGGCGATCGCACCCCCTCCCCCTTGAGAAGTTTCTGCATCCGCCCCTGCTTGGTCCTTCTATTCAAAATGAAATTATTGAATTACTTTCCAAGGAGGTACAAAACGAAATTGTAATTTCCTACAACTTTCATTTGAAACAATTTTCTATTGTAGTTATTGTTTAGGAGTTATTTATAAATAACCGGTTTTTCGGTTTTCTCCTTAAAAACATCGTTATTGGTAATCTTCGTGAGGACCAAAGTTGTAGAGAATAATATTTCTTCCAAGTTATGTTTGAAACAAATTTTCGTAGAACCATCCATTTCGGAGATATTTTGCTTTTTCTTAATTTGCTGTATACAGCGCCACCACCATGTAGCGGTGGATTATGTAAACATTTTCAAAATTTACGTAATTTACGGCAATAAGGACGACTGTATACTTTTACGATACGAAATAATAATTTTGCCTTATAACGCTATTCAAAAAAAGAATTAAATATCTATACCTCAAATATGGAGAAAGGCATGTGTTGGCCACATCAGATTTTTTAGTTGTGATCACGAAAAAAATCGACTGAGATTTCAACGGAAATACACGTTTTGAGGTCCCTAGAACACGTTTAGACTATTTTCGGAATGATGTATATGTGTTTGTGCGTGCGTGCGTGCGTGCGAGCGTGCGTGTGTGTATGTGGATGTATGTGATTGTGGGCGCTCTAACTCAAAAAGTACTTGCCATATTATCACAAAATTACACTTTGGTACGAGTCCGAAGAGCTGATTAGTTTTTGGACAATAACGGTTAACCGGAAGTCGATGTTTATTCGAAACTCGATTCTGTTTTGACGAAATATCTCCGTTAAAACATTATTATTGTATGCAGAATTCTATACAATGGTTATAGAGAATGTAATTTCCTACAACTTTCATTTGAAACAATTTTCCATAGCAGTTATTGTTTAGGAATTATTTGTAATAATCGGTTTTTTCGGTTTCCGACAAATATCTCCTTTGAAACGTCGTTATTGGTAGTCTTCGTAGGGACCAAAGTTGTAGAGAATAATATTTCTTCCAAGTTTCGTTTGAAGCAAATTTTCGTAGAACCATCCATTTCGTAGATATTGTACCTTTTCCAGTTTACAGCGCCACCACCATGTAGCGGTGAATTCTGTTAACATATTCAAAATATAATTTACGGCAATAAGGACGACTGTATTCTTTTACGATAGGAAATAGTAATTGTGTCTGATAATTTTCGTAGAACCATCCATTTCGGAGATATTTTGCTTTTTTACTGTTGTGATCACGAAAAAAATCGAATTCGAGATTTCAACGGAAATACACATTTTGAGGTCCCTAGAGCATGTTTAGACTATTTTCGGAAGTGAAGGAATAAAATGTCATCCGAAGAAACTCAACTAATAACGCGATTTAGTGTCACTCACTCGATGGAGGGGCGCCATTTCGTTACCATCCCTCCAAAGCGACTCCGACGGCGATTCGCTGAGCCTGAAGTGGAAGACTTCTGGTTCTCCGCCACCGTTTGGCCGCACCACAGATCCACACGGCCATCCGCGGTCTGACAGTATGTCTCTGCTCCAGAACCATGGCGCCATTTCCGCCCGAGAGAAGGAGGCCCACAAACAAAAGAAGACGCTGCAAAACACGGAGAACTCAAAAACGCATCCACATTAGGGAAAATACAGTGTCTTTAACAATGCGTTTGTAAATCTATAACACCGTCGCATTTTTGACGGAAATATCTCAGCGATACAAACGCTCAAATCTTTCATCGCAAATTATGACTTTATGTGAGTTACGCGTAAGGTATATGGATTTATAAAAAGAAAACTTGAACGAAATAATAATGGAAAAGTAAAACTTTCATTGCGAGAGAAATATGATTCCATATCACAACCGATTCTCTCAGTAACTGCAGATAGGGGACCCCTGTTCCCACTGCGATTAAACGAAAGTAGGTCAACCTCAAAATAATTCTCTTAGCTCTTATTTTGTAAAATCCTTTAGAAATCGGCAGTAAATTTCAAATCCGTTGGAAAATTCATGTAGATGACCAAAGTTATCCACATGATTTTTCCAATGTTGGTCTAATCTTCGATAGAATACCATTATGATTTTTGTTGTCTTTAAGTAGACGCCAGAAAAGCTCTCCTTGTGGATTCCAAATAAGATTATCGAGTTAAGGAAATTGAAAAAACGTCTCTTAAAGTATCCATTAAATAGTTAGGAAAACCAAATGCGCGTTTCGGCAACAAATCAGTCGTCATCAGTGACGATTCACCTATAGTAAATTATAAAAATCTTTTGACCATAAGCTTGTTCCTTCTATTTGAAGTTTCTATAATTTTTTTAAGGTAATCTAAATTCCACTCCAGGGGCGAAAAATATTTGTTCACAACTAGGTATGCGCTCCGGAATCGATGTAGGAACAAGGGGATAAGTTAAACATTCACTCAGGAACTAGGTATACGGTGAGATCGAGGCTGGACAGTCCCTTCTACCATTGTACGCCCATTTTCAGCACTGGTCCACTCAAAATAAAAGAAAATCGCACCATCCTCGCACTCATCGCAAATTAACAACTGCATGCATTGTTTTCTTGCTAAATCGGTCTATATTGGCACAAAGCATTGCAAATATGAATCGAGTAATATTTACATGATCGTTTTTACTTTCTCCATATACGTAGTATAGAGAAAGTATTGTTTTCATGAAAAAAATCGAATTCGAGATTTCAACTGAAATACATGTTTTGAGGTCCCTAGAAAACGTTTTGACCGTTTTCTCGATGATGTCTGTGTGTGTCTGTCCGTATGTGTGTGACAGGAAATTTCGTGCGCTCTAACTCAAAAACTATTCATCATATCAGCATGAAATTCTATATTTATGATTTTATATATATTCTTAAGATTTTAAAAGATTTTGATAGCAATCGACCAACCGGAAGTAGCGGTTTACTCTTGTAAAATTGTAGTTTTTCTTAAATATTTCACTTAAAACTGAATTTTCGTTAACATACACGTATATAAAAGTTGTAGATATTATTTTTTCTGCAGCTTTTGTTTGAACTAAATTTTCATATTAGGAATTTTTCAAGAGATATTCAATTTTCTTCTAAATTGACGGTTAGTTGGGAGCTTACGCGCGTGGTAGTGACGGCAAAGGTGAATTTACAAAACAATTGAATCGCTAGCGCTGAAGCGTGTACGTTGAACTGTTCCTATCGCCGTATTTATTTGATTTTAATTGAAAACTTAGGTATAGAGAAAGTCATGTGTTGGACACATCAATTTATTGAAATTTGGTTTAGCATCACCTGACAAATCACGATTAATTTTAATAAATTCTCCAGAACACTACCACATATATATTTAATAGCCCTCTTTGATTTTCATAATTCGCTACAAATATTAACGAACAGAATAGAATCGACAAAAGGCATTATTTTTAAAAACCTATATAACATTCTCCTGATGCCGTAAAATTAATGAATAAACCAAATCTACATTTTCAACCATTAAGTAGCTGCCCGAATTGGCAATTCACAGTTTGCTGATTCAATTAAGAATTAATTTTATAAGTTGGATTCGAGACATGATGCTTACTTAACATTTCTGTTTTTGAGAGGAAATAAAATCACTTCTGACCTGTCCTCAGGACCTGAGTTTATCTTAATCTACCGTAATATCCGAGTGTATAGGTATATATCCTCACCTGAGCCTTGCTGCCTTCGTGCTGGTGGACATCGCTCCGCCTTAGTCGGGGTCAGAGGAAGCGACCTTTTTCCCAACGCGGAGGATTGTAATGTCTGTCACATACGTATGTATGTACATGGAGCGGCGCTTTGTCGAAGGGCTGCGTGAGACGATGCGGGCATAAGTGCGGGCTGACGGGAAAAGTTGGAAAGGTTTTTAGAAAAAATAATGATAAATGAAACAACTCTCGAAAAACTATTTCCACACAACCTAGTGGTCCGAACAAGCTTTGAGAAATGGTCGGATGAGAGCATGTTTTTCTAACACAAAAGGGCAGCTGCTATGTCCTAATACGAATATCATAAGGATCGAGAAATTCTAAAGGAAGTCAGAGGAGTCGATTTGTAGGCAAACCTTTATAAAGTTATTTTTTCGCAAGATTTTAGTCCTTAATGTTAGCTGAGCTATCGCAAATCGTTTTATTTAAAATATGTTGCTTTGAAGGAGCTGTATTTGGATTAAAAGTATGTTTCGGCTAAATTTAATCTGAGACGTTTAACAAGGTATGGCGCATGAGCTCGTTCCACAGAACCAATTTTCTTTCAGCTTTGATTGCTAATTGTCTAATCATGGTGGTTTAACCAAGAACGAATGACCCCATGACGTACGTGTGTCTTATACACGCTGTATTTTCCATCCAATCGACGTCAGCGCTAAGTTTTCACTGATCGAAGCGAATGAAAGAACTTCCGCTTTAAGCATGAATGCAATCACAGAAGATACATAATTCTACAAGATAGCAATATTGGTATGCATTTCTACTATCTCCATACGTAGTAATAGGAAAGTATTGTATTCATGAAAAAATCGACTTCGAGATTTCAACGGAAATACATGTTTTGAGGTCCCTAGAACACGTTTAAACTATTTTCGGAATGATATCTGTGTGTGTGTGTATGTTAGTGTGGGCGCTCTAACTCATGAAGTACATACCATTTCGTTACCAAACTTCAAATATAACACTTTAACATGAGCACAAAGAACTGATTAGTTTTTGGACAATAACGGACAAACGGAAGTCGCGGTTTATTCGAAACCCGATTCGGTTTTTGCGATATTTCTTTGTTAAAACATCATTATTGTATATACAATTCTAAACAAAAGTTATAGAGAATGTAATTTCCTACAGTTTTCATTTGAAATAATTATATATAGGAGTTATTGTTTAGGAGTTATTTATAAATAACCGGTTTTTCGGTTTTCTCCTTAAAAACATCGTTATTGGTAATCTTCGTGAGGACCGAAGTTGCAGAGAATAATATTTCTTCCAAGTTTTGTTTAAAACAAATTTGCGTAGAACCATCCATTTTGGAGATACAGTAGAACCTCATAAATCCGGCACTCGAAAATCCGGAATTATCAAAAATCCGGCAGTTTTTGAAAAGTGCACTTTTTAAAATTTTTGCCACGGGTAGCGTAATCCACGATGGAACGATAAATTCACATCAAATTTCGCGAATTGTAGAACCAATTTGACGGCAGCAGTTACATTGTATACGTGAGTTCAATGGCAGCTGACCAATACATGTTGGTACGTATTAGTGAATAGTTTCCACAGTCACATTGTATAACTTGTATACAGTCGCGTGTTCAGATTCGTAGCGGTCGCATGTGTCTTTCATCAGTGTGATATTGCTCAAGTTCATATTGGAATGTCTTCAAAAAAAGCTGAAAACCCCTCCAGTAGTATTATGAAGCGTAAACATAAATCTCTTTCTATTGAACAATAAGTAGATTTATTAAGAAAACTTGAAAAATGTGCTTCAGTTAAGAGACTTTGTGAAGAATATAGCGTACGCAGTTCTACTGTGTATGACTTGAAGAAACGAAAAAGTGAGTTGCTGACATTTTATGCAGACAGTGACACTTCTAAGGCCGAAAAACATGACACACTTCCAGGGTCAACGATATCGATAGAGTATTGTTTGAATGGTTTCGACAAAGAAGAAGTGAAGGTGTACCGGTATCAGGCCTATTGCTAATACAGCAAGCAAAGAAATTCCACGACGATTTGAAAATCGATAAAGCTTGCGATTATTCGCAAGGTTGGCTTCATCGCTTCAAGCTTCGCCATGGAATACGAAAATTAGCAGTGTCCGGCGAAAAACTTAGTGCCGATTCAGATACTGCCGAAACATTTGTAGAGGAGTTTACCAAGTTAATTTCGGATGAAAATCTTACTGCAGAGCAAATATATAATACGGACGAGACAGGATTATTTTAGCAATGTCTTCCTCGGAGCACACGCAGCCGCCAATAAGGATATGGCATTTGGAGTGAAGGATTCAAAGGAGAGGCTGACAGTTCTTGCATGCACAAATGCAGCAGGTACGCACAAACTAAAGCTAACTGTAATTGATAAAAGTGCACACCCTCTTGCTTTAAAGAGTAAAGAATTTTTCTGACAACTACCGTGCTAATAAACGTACATGGATAACTCCTCAATTAATGTTGGATTGGTTTTTGAATTATTTTGCACCGGAGGCACGTGCTCATTGTAAATCTAAGGGACTACGTGATGATTGTAAAATAATTCTGACATTAGATAACTGTCCTGCCCATCCTGATGCATCACTTTTGGTATTGGGTAACGTACTTGTGGTTTATTTACCTCCAAATTGTACATCTATTATTCAACCTATGGATCAGGGAATATTACGCTCACTAAAATGCTATTACAGACAGCAATTTATGCAGAAATTGCTTGTTGCTTGTAGTAGAGGCCAAGGTGTTGACGGATTTAAAAAGGAATTTAACATTAAGGACGCGATTTGGACTCTAGCTAAAGCGTGCACTGATGTAACAACCTCAACACTGAAAAATCCTGGCATAATTTGTGGCCTGAAAGCATGTTTGAAGAATGTGATGAATCGCCACCAGATTTTCTAGGTTTCAATGTTAGTGACAAAAAGAGACTGGTGTCTGAAATTATGGAATTTGCTAAGGGATCGACGAATAACGCTTTCACGAAGGGTCTGGAAGAAGACGTTGAAAACTGGATGGAAATCGACTATGAAGTGCCTGTAGTGAATCAGCTAACTGACGGAGAAATAGTTAAAATGGTTTTGGAACCCGAAGGTGAGAATTATGAAAAAAGTGAAAGTGACAATGATGACAACGCATCTGCAAACAAGCCTTCAATAGACCGTTGCATAGAATTAGTCACCGATACAATATCGGCTTTAGAGCAGCGGTCATGCATCGAATCACAGGATATGATGAATTTGTACCTAACTAAAGATAAACTTATTAAGGAAAGATCACTATGTATGAAGCAATCTCTGTGATATGTTCAAGACAATTTCGCAGAAAAACCTTCAAAAAGCTTCCAACACTGAAATGAAATGAAACTTGCATTCCCGCAACTAAAGACGCTGTCTCGACCTTATCGTCTAGCCATCGAGAGTAGAAACGCGACGTGTAAATTGGTATTAAATTGGCATTAAATTTGCTATGACCTTATTCCAAATTCGTCCACTTGATAATGATTCTTTCTTTTATAAGTTTTGGCGTAAATTTGGGATTTTAATGTTATGTATTTTATTTTTTTTACGTATAGGCCGTGATATGGTATGAAGGTGCAGTGGCGTAGCCAAGGGTGGCAAGTGGGCAAGGCTTCTATTATGATTTATTTTATATTTTGCATGTTTATTTACATACATTTTGTGTATGCATTTCATATTTTTAAATATTCTGGCGTGATTTCTGATTAAATTTTGAAATACATTATATAGATTGCAAAAAGCTTACTTTTGTTTTATCCTGCAATAGGCCGATTTGCCCCTCGATACTTAGGCAATGTGCAACATTTTCAAAAAACCGGAATTTTCTAAAATCCGGCTCGCGCTAGGTCCCGAGGGTGCCGGATTTATGAGGTTCTACTGTATTTAGCTTTTTCGTAATTTCCATTATACAGCGCCACCACCATGGAACGGTTAATTCTGTAAACGTAGCTATTCAAAATATACCTAATATACTGCCATATGAACGACTGTATGCTTTTACAATATGAAATAATAATTTTGCCTTATACTGCTATTCACGATAATTTAAATATCTATAACGCAAGTATGGAGAAAGTCATGTGTTGGCCACATCAGATTTTTTATATTATTGGATCGGTGCCGTTCAGGCCGACCGAGTGTGTGTAAGCATAATCTATCGCTTGACTGATGCGTCTTTACACTTGTCACTAACAACCTTCATACAAAAAAATAGAAAGGTTATAGACTCTACAGGGACGGATCTATGCACGGAATAACGCGCCCCGTGACCATCACTCAGACAAAATCGCAAAAACAAGAAATTGTGCTAGACATGGATATAAACATAATTGCCACGTAAAAATACTATTCTAATCAGATTTTCACTTTTGTGCCCAGATTAATTTAGTTTATTTGTTTTAAGAATTCCTCAAATAACATTAGCCCTGGGTCCCCGAAACTCACCTACCACTGAATTGCTAATTCATCTTCATAAATTGACCTCATCCGATGCTAAAAGCGTTCGGTTTAACTTTATGAAAATTTTCCTTCTCGGATGAGGAAAGAAGAAAACATAGGACTTGGTAACAATTTCGCTTTAAAAGATTCGCTGCAGTGCAATGAAAGTTAGGTTGTGTTGAAGTGGATCTTTTAAAGAGAAACTTACCAAGTTTTTTGTTTTCTTCTGGCTTCATACGCTAATCGAATTTTTCGTGAGTTTACATTAAAAACGCGTTATAATAGATGCTCTAATTCAGGTGTGCCCATTACGTCGTCCTTTGGGAAGATTTGAGTCGCCCGCGGAGGCAGCGAGGTGCTAGAAAAATTAAAAACTGAATTCGAAGGACGTTTTCTAGATTTTAAAGACATCTAGCCCATTGTTACATATTTTTCATTTCTTACGCCGAAATTGACATTGAAGAAATTTCTAGCAAAATAGGAGATTTGTCAACATGGATGCAACAGATCTGGAAAATGAAATATTAGTTATGTTGCAAAGTGATATTGAGTTGAAAGCAAGATATAACGATTCAAATTTTTGGAAACTTGTCTCACTTGAATTTTTTCAAATATAAAATACTTTATTTTGAAAGCATATTTCCCTTCAACTTATTTACGTGAATCGATATTTTTTAATATGAACCTAATTTAATCTAACAATAAGACCAGAAATGCACTCACCAATGAACATCTTAAATGTTGTTTACGCCTCTCGGTTTCGAGTTAATAGTCCAATTACCAATCACTGGCTAAAGATATGCATTGTAAACGCGACCATAATAAAGAAGGAATTTAAATGAACTCATCAATTATTTATTGTGTCGATTTTCATAAATAGTCTATAATATATTTTGAAGCGTGTGTTTGTTTTTGTTCATGGAACTCCTCCTAAACGGTAAAAGCTAGAATAACCAAATTTGGTACGGTTCTTCCTTACGTCCTAACTTAGTGAATGGTCAAGGTTTGGTCAACCGGGATTAACCCCTCTACGACGGAGGAGTTTTTACGAATTCTCTCCTCAGCGGACGAAGGAGTTTTTCGAAAAACCACAAAAAGTTGCGAAAAACTTTAAAAATCATAACTTTTGATGTTTTCAATGTTTTCTGATGAAATTTTTTATGTAGTTACATAAAAGATGAAATTTTTTAACAGTATCATTTAAAATATCATGCGTAAAACACAAACATTGCAACATAGAAGCGAATGAACAGTAATCGCTTAATGTTAAGGTGCGCGTTCGCGGTTTATATAACTTTCAGATTAGCGTGAACTATGAAAGGTATTGAGATGAAATCTTATATAAAGAAACATTTAAACATTACTAAACATCATTCGCTGAATGCACTCATCTAAATCAATCAGGTAAAACGTTTGTCGCATGCCAACTTTTCCATGTCGTGACTGGAAATTTTTAACTATACTACGTACCAAACTTAATGATCGCTGAGATGGCCGCCAAATATGAGGGCGTTCCCTTCGTCAACAAATCAAAGGCATCCGGCGTTGCCGCCTGTATGTTTCCTAATCAGGGGATTTACCGCGCTCTCTCTCTCTCTCACAATCAGGGGACTTACCGCGCTCTCTCTCTCTCTCTCACACAGATGCGTAGCATCTTTTGCTTGCGGCGGCTGAGTATTGTGTGAAAGATGTCTGAGCGAAAATCTGTGAGACGTGTTCTTCAGAGTTCCGCGCGGAATTTAGTTTTAAGTGTACGAAATTTCTTCGAGAGGGAGAAAAGTAATGGTTGATCGTTACTTGCTATTTCGAAGGTTGTAAAAAGATCAGCTGCTGCCCTTAACTTGGGAACGGCTACAGTCAGAAGAATAACCAGCGAGAAGTATTCTCAGGAAAACCGTAGTAGAAAACACAAAGAAAGTTATCGAGGAGGCTTGGATTAAAGAAGGAATATTGGAAGAGGGAATTCAAGAAATTATAATAGCACTGACCTCAAGTTCGGATTCAAATACCAGCAGTGATGTCAATATTAGCGAAGATAACGTTGGACTGGAAGAATTAGGAGTTTCACCTTTGTAGAAGGTAACTATAAAAATATTAAAAATTATTTATATTTGTTTCATTCTGTTTAAATACTAAGGAAGGTAGGTATTGATTGAATAATTACTCTTTCTTTAAAAAATTAAGTGTAAAATTAGATAATTACTAATATGCTGTATTGTTTTGCCATTTACTCATACAAATATCTCTCTTTTTTTGAACAGCTTCAATTGAACACTGCCAATCAGTCAACAATTTGTCTCCTGATTTAAATATATCTTTATGTTTTAATAGGTAAGAAGGTGAGGTGAATGATGAGTTATAATTTCCTCTTGACTTCTTATTAATAAGTTAAATTTTAAGTTTATGCCAAATTGATCAGTTCCTCCATGGTGCCTTTGCCCAAATTTCCAGCTGCTAATTAATTTCCACAAGGTAAGTATATTGGAGTATTACATTACCACACTATTGTATGAGTGTTTTGAAATTCATTATGCTATTCCTCTCTTTTTTGCAGAGCCAGTTAATTTCAACCAATGTTCATACTTAAGTTTGATTATAACTATTAATTCATAAGTTAGAAGTTAAGGCAATGCTAATAATAAAAATAATCTGTAATGATATAACTAAAACCTTCATCAATTAATTAAGACATATTAATTAATTTTATATGGTGAAAAACCTTTCATTTTTTAAAAAATTTTTACTCTTTCCTGCAAGAAAAGTATATGATTCTGTTACATTCCTAAGTTATCTCTTAGGTGCAGTTTTGAATTCTTCCATGGCTTGCTGTAATCCCTACACTTCAAATGTGCAACAATTTATTTGCATGTATCAGTACCTACTTAAAATCCCTGTAGTGTGTGTTCATCCATCTATCCCACAGTGCTTTTACTCCCATTTTTAGTGCTATAGTCTTGCCATTTCACGCTCAAATCGTGTGTGCTCCACCTTATTGGATATTCTTTATAATGGTTTACTTATTCAGTGCCGTTTCTACCAAATGTGGTTCTCCCTATTATCCTTATTAAAGTGTAAATTGTAATTTATTTGTATAGGGTCAGTGTCTGCTTGAAATCCCTGAAGTGTGAATGTGTTTTTCCCTCTATCCCACAGTGCTTTTCCCTTTTTGTGCTATAGTTTTTATATTTCATGCTCAAAGCATGTAAGTGCTTCTTCTTCTTTATAAGGACTTAGCTTATTAAAGTTTAAATTGCAATATATTTGTATAGTGGCAGGTTAGTGCCTGTGTGTACATGAAAGTGATGGATTTAAATTACTTTAAGGCAAGTGAAGATAAGTGATTATTTCAAAGGTATTTTTGTCTTAACTTTTCTCATTATTATGCATTTCCACTTTATTACTTACTGTTCATGCGTAGTATATAATTCCATTTCTGTTTATTTTATATCCTAAAATTGCTTCTCTTATTTTTACTTCATCTATTTACAAATAACCTAAATTTTATATGTAGCTACTCTATTTTTAATTCACTGTCTCTCTACCTATAATTATATTTCAATAGTGACATTTACGTGGCTATGATTAATCTAATGTCATATGTTTTTTCAGGCAGTTATATTACTTTCTTCTTTATATGAAATTCAGCAATAATAATATGCTGACAAAAACGGTTATTTTATTCTAGTGTTGATCTTACTATTTATGTGCACAATTTAATCGTGTTTATTGTTATGTTTTCTAATCACTGCTTCTTTTACAGCTCTCTATATCTTATTGTTAGTTTACCTCAGTAGGTTTCGCAGTTTTTTCACATCCCTCTTCTTGTGGCCGTTTTTCTGCAAATGGGGTTTTTGCCTTACTGGTTTTTCCCTGTAAAAATGTTCAATTTGTTTGCAGTTTTAAATATATTAAGTAATTTTACTACTTTGAATTTCTTTATTATTCCCATATTCATTAAAACGTTTACTCTGAATCACAGTGTATATAATATGTAATGGTTTCTTGTCTTTGGAATAAGTAAAAGTACCTACCCAATGAGAAGCATTATTTTTATTCTGTTATCCAATCATGATTTCCTAATAAAATGATAATTATTAACTTATGTGTTTGCTTTAATGTGTGTAATGTATTTGTTATATTATAATATTAGCAACAATAGAAGTAAGAAAATACTCGAAATGTTATTCTTCTGTAATCCAACTGCTACCTTTAAGAATATTTTGCTCTACTTCTTGATGTGATCTATTAACTATTTGCAATTATATAGAGTTGATTGTTAATAATAAAAATAAATAGATGAAATTAAATATTGCGTATTTATTCCTACTCCGCACCCTCTTCCCTTTCATGATGCATATTGTACTACTTGGTTTTTTTTAAATTAATAGTTCAATAAGATTTTGACCTAAACTTTTAGAATGCTGCATCTTTACAGTCTATGACTAAAATTTCTGTATTTTCGGCAATACGAGATAGGATAAGGAATATATGGCAGTATTTTCATCTGGCTGAAATGTTAGGAGATGGTTCTACGCAGTTCTACCGTTATATACTTAACAGCTGCTTGAAAGAAGAAGCAAATAACTGTGTGAAAGGAACATATGTTGTGGTCATACGTGGTCCCTTAGAAATCCCATGCCATTCTTTTCCCTCATGTTTATTATACTACCTGCTCCGACCTTTGCCATTCTCACACCAAATAGTCTCATCTTCCTGCTTACTTTTTCTACGCATTCTCAAAAATGTAAAATATAACATCCTTTTCTCTTATTTGTCATTTAAGCAGAGAATATTCGATATTGTTTAAATGACAATCATATAAAATAGGTACACTATAACGTGGAAAATAATTTATATCTACTTATGAAAGATAAAGTAGGAAGTAATATATTCGTAGTTACTAAGATAATATTACCAAACGTAAATATTCGTAATTTCATTTTATGTAGCTTTAAATGTTAAAGTTTTCAACAGTTTCATAATTTCGTTTACTCAAATTCGCCTGTCGCTCCCGTATCTGACCCCACTCCTACAAAGTCTCTTATCCATCCAGCGTCTCTCCCACTTGCGAAGCACTATAATTGGTCCACGTTTGTGGACTGATTCGGCAACAAGGTTCCCTTTCCACACATTTTAACCCCGCCTCCCAGCGATCATTAAGTTTGGTACAGACCATAAGTGTTGAATTTATGATTTTTTAAAAGGCGTTTCGTTAATAATATAAACGTTTTAGTTACGCAGTCATCATTCTTAATCATTACATAAGCAGCATAGAAAAATTGGTTACATTTCGTTCATTAGAAGCGGAGATATGGAGTTGTATTTATCATGAGATTTCAGACACAAAATACGGAAAACTTTTAAAAGTTACATATTACATCACAAGTCCTTTCCCGATTGTTTTAGACAATGTACACATGCGTAATTGGATTCAGAATGAAATTTACATTATAGCATCGTAATCATATCTCTTGTAAGCGAAGTCTTTGAAAAGATACTGTGAATCATAACCGAGCGTGACCGTTTCCTCGTCTACACGCACTATATGAGTCTATATGGGTCAACTTGAGAAATCGAAACTGCGTAGGTCCGTTGAATACGAAAGACAAAAACTGTGTATTATAATTATTACAGATTGTCCATAAATTTCATTTATTATTATTGTAATCAATAAAAAATGTATATTTATGTCAAAAATTGATTTTAATGCGCTGTTTTATTTAGTTTTCCCTAATGTTAAATATCGATAAAACATACTTATTGATTCACTAAAATATCAGTCATGTTACGGTTTTGAGTTAGCCTTTCATTTTAACGCGCCGTTTAGTGTGCCAAGGGGACTGAAGGACTTGATAGGTAAACACAGCAAACAATACAAATAGCGGAACAAACCGTTCGTTGAAGGTCTTTGAAGGATCGCCGAAGAGGAAAGCATTCTTGGTGAATTGAAAAGCGATTTTTAGAAGCATATGAAGTGGGCTGTGTGTATTTAGTATATAGAAGACATATTTCTTTTTCAAACGGACAAACACTTTTCTCACAAGGCACCACAAAGATACAAGGGAAAAGATTATATTTCTTCTTCCAGAAAGTGAAAAGAGGAGTCGTAATTTTGTGTGAAAATGAGAATTTCATCGCAAACTTTCGCGTTGATCATAAAATGTTAGAACAATAGTAAAATTACAGATCGTGCATTACTGAAGAGGCCAAAGCTTCCTCTATCAAAGTCCGTATATCTTAATCAGATGGACGAATATGCATTGCGTATTTAGACAAAAGTATGTGGACAAAGCTTCCTCTTTCAAAATATATAAAGATTATTAAGATTTACGAATATCCCTTGCGTCAATAGACAATAAAATGTGGTGGCGCACCGATTTTTCGGGGCAAAAATGAAAATTTCATTGCAAACTTTAACGTAGATTATAAAAACTATATTAAAATTACAATATATGCATTACTAGAAAGGTAAAAGCTTCCTCTTTCAAAATATATAAAGGTTATTAAGATTTACGAATATCCCTTGCGCCAATTGACGATAAAAGGTGGTGACGCTCCGTATTTTCTGCGCAAAAATGAAAATTTCATCGCAAATTTTGACGTAGTTTATAAAATATAGAAACAATAGTAAAATTATTTGACATGCATTACAGGTAAGCCCAAAGTTTCGTCTTTCAAAATACATTATGGTTTTATAGATGTATGATATATTAAGTAAGTTAAACAGTAAAGAAAGCAAGCACTACCTCGGACGTGCAGGGCACGTCGCTCGGCGTTGAGGGGTTAATCAGGGCTGCCAATATAGGGGATTAACATTTTTGCATAAGATAACACGTATGAACCCATTTCTTGACTTGCAAGGTATTCTTCCTTCAAGCATAAAAATATGTAAATATGCTATCTTATTCCTGCGAAGTTTACATGTTACACGGTCGAAGTTTTCAGAAATACTCTATTTGATTCGAAATTTTGTGGATTTTTCGTACTCTTTCCGGGCGTTGCCAAGGCGGCCGTCATTGTCACCTCCGATTCAGTTAGCTTCAATGAAGCATACAAATAGACGAAACTTTAGCGTTATTCGCTTCGTACTTTTGTTTAAGCAACGAAACGATTGATGTTTATGGATAGCAACGTAAATAGATACTGATTATTATTCAGGAAGCGTTTATTGATGAAAGTAATTGAACCTTCTTTTGTCTATTGAATACTGGAATCTTACATTTTTTGTAAGTCAAATCATTATATTCTACATTATAATGTTTATTAATGTAAATAAGCTCACTTATCAGGTGTACATTTACCGGAGTCAGTGTTCAATCATGGACAACTGTATATTGCTTTTTCACGGGTTTCTTGCTTACAAGACATAAAAGTAAATATTTCAGCGAGGCATAATTACACAAGAAATGAAGCTGGATTTGGCGAAAGTAATACGATAGGAAATAAAATTATCGTTATATTTGAATGCAATACGTTCGGAAACGGATTGTTACAAGCAAATATGATTAACTAGCTGAAACGCCCGGCTTCGCTCGGGAAAGAGTTTTCTTTAAGTGGCAAACGATTTTATTGCTCCGGGGAAACGTTCCCCATTCCCTAATTACGCAAGCGAGGCAGGGGCGGATCTAGAAACTTCTCGGGGAGGGGGGGGGCGATCGCCCCTCCACCTATCGAATCCGCCCCTGCCAATTGCCCTATATTTTGAAAATCCAAACCCCTATCAGGCTCCTTTCTTTTGCTATACAGACCTAATCTGCGGCGTATAATTGAGGATTTTTGAGCGGAATGAATTTAAGAAAAGGAGGGGGCGATCACCCCCCCCCCCTCCTTGGATCCGCCACTGAAGCGAGGCTTACATTAACATTTACTATTTTATGTATGGTAGTGTAAAGTTTTACCATTAATATATTACGCATTAACACCTTACTTAATATTCACATGGATAGATGCACCGAAGACTTTAAGGCAGCAATAAAATTATGTGGATTATGTCAATACTATTAGCCAAAACGTAAACAATAAACAACAACTTGGTTACTGAACAAATGTATCGATTTATGTTGCGATAAATCTTTCAGTGTGAATGGTAAAATATAACAATGTTCAAATATTCCTTAAAAATCATTTGACTCGCTTTAAAAGTATTCATAGACTATATTTAGGCATGAATCTATTGTACCCTTTTTCTTGGCGTTAGCTATTCTTCCTCTACGGCGTGCCTGGGCGTGGAATTTCCTTGCATTAATCTTTACGTGGCTATCTCCCTTTGAAGAGGACCACAATTAACAAATTTAGCTTTGTTGCCGCCTGGAAAATGGACATCTAAACCGATAAATTTTGCGTTTAAAGAAAAATTTCCAGCGATTTAGCATGTAAAACGACAAAACATGAACAGAATTAAAATATTCAGTCTTTCATGCTTAAAATAAGAGATTTCTCGTGACCGTAAGGTAATATTTAGATATATTTATATCCACATTAGTGAAGGGCTGCATGGCAATTTGGGGTTTCTCCACACCATTTCCCATGAATTCTTATGGAAATAGTATTTTGTTGACCCCATAGGGTATAAGAGACCCCACGGTCTGCAAACCTAGACCAAGTTCTTCCTTTGGTCCATAGGATGGCCCATGAAACTTTTGAATTCGATAGCTTCAACGGTGTAAAAACGTATAAATAACATACGTACACACACACATACACTCTAAAATATTTATAAGATTGTTAAGAAAAGCTAATTGTAAGTTACAAAGTATCTACTACATATTTTAAAGAGTTTGTATGTTGTGCTGTCGTAGCTTCGCTAAATCCGTTGAAATTCAACGGGAAATTCTGCTAGTGTATAATAAATGCTTTCTTTGCGGTTATTTTTGTTTAACTTAAAGTTACAATATCCTGAAGTATATGTTTAAAAAATTAGTAGCCCGCAAGACAATTTACAGAATGAAAGTAGCCCTTGGCATAAAAATCAAATTGAAAAGCTAACTTACTTCTTCTATGCCCATATTTCTTTCCCATAAAAAGAGTGGATTTTAATTTAAATTTAAATTTATTGCATTAAGTTATACTTGCGAGCAGATGTTCTTAAAGGGTTTTAATAAATATAGAGGGTTTTCGTGGTTGCATACAGATACAGAAAAATAAATAAAAAAGGGAAATGAATGAAGCATCCGCAATTCATGCATTTTTAAACATTTTTTTATTCCTCAAGATTCGTACATTGCTTTTACTGAATCACTTCCACCATTTACAAAAATGGGCGAGATGTTTCCGAGGGGGGCCTTTCATAGTTTTTATGAGGGGAAAAATAATTGTTGACTAATGATGGACCGCCCTCGCTATCTATAACATTGATTACGGTGAAGATGCCCAATGTGGCCAACCCTTTATGATATCGTAAAGGACATTGCCAGGACAATCGGTCGCCTTTGTCTGGCGATGTCCCAACAGTTTGTAGCTACTCTTCACCTTTCCTTGGCTGACGCCACATTCTGTAAGTTGCTTGGTGGCAGTCAACTGAGCTTCTGTAGGTCTTGTCCCTGTAGGTTTTAGAGAATAGGAAGAAACTACATTATAAAAGTAACAGTCAAAATTTCTAATAATGGAAGAACCAAGTGCGTTTTTCTGCAGAAACGCTCCGCGCCCTTAATTTGTATGCAGTTTTTAAAATTAATACGTAAAAGCGTATGTAAGTGTAGGAGGATGGGAGGGTAAATTTAGAAACACATAAATCAATACGCGTTTCTCTTCTGCTGACATAATTCAAAAACTTCAAATCATCTTTTCAGAATCTTCCACCACCGGTTCCACAATAAGTGTGCGTTGCATTTTCTTTTCTCCTTTCATTCCCGTCCATTTTTATTTTTATCTTTCCGTTCCATTCACACACACAAACACACACACACACGTAAGCATTCTCTCGCGCATACACATATATCCGATTTCAAAGTAACACGTTATTTTTACAACATAATATAAAAATTTCTTGCATAGTGCGTATAATGTGCGAGGCCTTTAGAAGGCTGCTTTTCGTAGCATCGGTTGGAAATTTGACCAATCAGATCTCCACCACAGCATGTGATTTTCAATTTTGTCCTCACTCACTCTGAAAGTTTCCGATGAGAGAAATTCCTATGCTTCTGGCGTTGTAGTTGGGTGCATGGGCCCCCTCTCGGTCCCATCCTCTGCCCTCGTACACCACGCCGTCTCCTCCGACGAGGAAGCTGCGGGACAAGAGAGGGCGTCATTCTGTTAAAATCTCGTTCACATCTCACAGTTAGCAAGCACACGTTCCAAACTTGCGCATCCAAAAACGTGGACGGTTTCATTCATTAAAATTTTTTGAGAAGTTTTACTGCGATTCGGAATGTTATCTATCCCGCAAAAACTCATATATTTTTAACTTTTAATAAGATTTAGGAAAGGGTTACATTTAATTAACGTTATATATATATATATATGTTCGGCTCCTATTACTTTCTCCTATTTAGCGTTCCATCCTACACTGATATTTTATTTTATTTCATTTTGCAAAATGGAACTTTGCTTCTGAGATTATTGATTTTTTAAAGCAATAACAAATTAACGCGAATAAAATTTAAAATTCCATTTCTCTGAACAACGATATATGTATTTTGAAACAGAGCAGAATTGACACTCGTCGCGCTATGAATTGGCGAACTGAAACGAAGATCAGACCCGACAAGACACCTTTGTTATAGTGGAACGTTAAAATTTGTGGTCGCATGCGAAAATTGAATGAGAAACGAGATGTATCGTTCTCTTAGCACGCTTAATACTATACCTGTATCCAATATCGGCGAATTTTGGATTTCGGTTGGTCATATGATCGTGTTGGATGTTTCTGAGGATCCTAGAGCAGGAATCCCGTGATGAGCAAGTGGCGGTCGTGGTGTGATGGATGATGACGTAGTCGACTGGTGTCCTCATAGGTGTTGTTGAGGTTGGAGGCTTAGCGCCCCAGTCGCTCCGAGATACTATTATGGGGCAAGCCGCTGGAAAGATAGCGAAAAATGCTCAAAAGTGGACGTTAAAATTTTTAACCGAAATCCTGCTGGCTAATAACGACTTTACAGAATGTATCTCATTCATATTGCTACCATTAAATAAGTAAATTTATTTTTCATACAGAGCTCTGACTGAGTTTTAGAACAGACGCAACTTAAGCAAGAGTTAAATTCGCAGTTAAACATTACGCAATGTTCACCGTTTAATTTTCTAACAAAACGAACTTTTCCATAAATATCATATCTGTTAAAATTTGCGAGTGACTACCTTGAGACTTTCATAAGCTATTTATATGTTTTCCACAATACTACCGAGAGAGATTGTTTCGTTAGATATGGCGGGAGATATTCTAAAAGATGGGGGAAAACAATGGATGTGCAAACATTTCAATAGGCAAAATGCTATAAGAAACAATATTAAGATGCAAGGAAATAGAGAGTCTATCTGACCGTAAGTGTAAAAAAAAATACCGTTGGAGAAGCTTAAATGAAGAACTCCAATGAGGAGAATCACGGGCAGATAACTCTCCATGATGATCCCGCAATTGCAACACGCTCCTCGGATCCTCGTCTGGACTATATAAGCTGGAAAATTCGCTCCTTCTCCTTAAGGTCAACAGCGCTAATGTTTTCCATGCTTAAAAGCGCTGTTGCCGAAGCTCATATAGAAGATAAAAAAGAGCTGTGTTCGCAATTTCAATTCCCGAAACCTTCAGTACTGGGGTTCCCCGATTGATTTCGCATTCCGCACTTATCGCTATTGCCATATATATAAACGATATTGTGAATCATAAATTCTGCGTAGGTGCATTCCATCCGTTATGAATCATGACTCCCTTGCTACATATTGACGTTCCATTTTAGTCACTCTCTATAAAAACCATATCTATGTCTATTTTAGTAATTCAATCAGGCAAATCATCATCATGATATAATGGAGCGAGTGTGTTTGTCTGTAAACACAGCGAAATCTGATTGGCTGCCGAGAAACGACAATCAATTTTCCGACGTTTGAGCTTCTATTGTTGTCTCAATCCTAATATATCTACGAAAGAGTACATTACGAGTATTATTTAACTCGAAAACCTTTAGAACGTGCAGCGTAGGTAGTGGTTGAAAAACTAAATTATTAATAAAATATATATAATAGATACAAGAAGTGTATAAAAATTGTGAAAAAAATCGTATTAAAACATAATTTTCGGAGGTTTTCGGATGATATTTTAATTTCTAGGACATACAAATTAATCTTTATATTTTTCTCCGCATGACTGCGCAAGTTTCGCGTCAAAATCGCATTTTGTGCCCGCTTCCCAGACACTAAATTATCCAGATCTGGCTGCAAATTGGTAGTTCCAACACGAAGAACATCTTGTAGATGTTTATCTAGAACAGGAGGAGTGGATTCATCGACAACAAAAAATTGAAGAATAATATCGTGGAAATAAAAAGTTCATTCGAGCGGGCAGCTAGACTAGTGCTTCAAATAAATAAAATATATCAACTTCAAATAGTCCAAGTCTACGTGCCAATTTCATCAAACTCGGATTAGGAAGTGAAAGATTTTTACCAAGAAATTGGAGAACTGCATGACAAAGAATGCTGCTATCTAAAAGTGGTCGTGGGTGATTTCAATGCCAAAGTAGGAGAACAAAAGGAAGACGACAGCGCAGTTGGAAAATGGGGCTATGGAGACAGAAACGAACGAGGGGACCGACTTGTAGACTTTGCTGATTGCACGAAATTGGCTACATACTAGTCAATAAAAAGCATGTTGTTGAAGACCATAGTGCTAAAAGAACGAAAAGAAGAATTTCAGCTCCAACTGAAAAATCGATTCAGTGCGCTGGAAGACCAAGAAGTTGAATCACAGTTAATAGAGATACTATAAGAAACCGCTCAAGAAATAGGCGAAACAGTTAAAACAAAGTCAGAGAAAAAGTTTATCGAAAAAACAAGACTGGTGATGGAAAAAAGAAGGAAAATGATAATTACTAAAGATATGATCCATTTTGCAGAACTAAACAAAACCATAAGGAAGTACATCAAGGAAGATGTGAAAAAATATAATTATGAGCTAATCGAGAAAACCATAGAAAACAATCGAAGTTACATGAAGCAACATCTCTCGATCGGAAAGAGACAGCTGGTGGCCCTGATGCTAGAAGACGGCTCCATAACCCATAGTAGGAAACTAATTCTGAAACGGGTACAAGAATTTTACACCAAGCTGTATGAGGATCCTCTAGGAAATGATGAAGTACATGATGATGGAAACATGCCCACCGAAGAGGTCCCAGATATCCTTCCAGAAGAGGTGAGACAGGCAATCAGAAGTATGAAGAATGGAAAAGCATCTGGAATGGATGGTATCACAGCGGAAGTATTCAAAGCATTGGGTAATCATACGGAAACAATTCTCGCTAAGATTTTTAATTCCTGTCTGAGAAAGAAAAAGATACCAGAAACATGGAACCACACATGTATTAATTATCCTTCTGCACAAGAAAGGTTCCAAAGAAGACTTGAACAACTACAGACCGATCAGCCTACTCCCAACAGTCTACAAAATATTCACCAAAATACTCACTATGCGCCTTCAAAACCAACTTGATTCTGCCCAACCCAGAGAGCAAGCTGGATTTCGCAGTGGGTATAGCACGATGGACCACATCCAAGTCGTGAGAGAGGTAATCAGTCGGACTAATGAGTATGAATTACCGCTATGTATGTGCTTTATCGACTACGAGAAAGCATTTGACTCTGTCCGAACTTCTGCACAAGAAAGGTTCCAAAGAAGACTTGAATAACTACAGACCGATCAGCCTACTCCCAACAGTCTGCAAAATATTCACCAAAATACTCACTATGCTCCTTCAAAACCATCTTGATTCTGCCAAACACAGAGAGCAAGCTGGATTTCGTAGTGAGTATAATACGATGGACCACATCCATGGGCGTCGGCAGGGGGGGGGCAAGGGGGGGCAGTTGCCCCCCCCTGGAAATGTGTAAAAACCTAAATATTATATTAGACACTAGCGGAAGTGCCCGTTGAATTTCAACGGATTTAGTGAACCTAAAACTTCGACCGTATAACATCTAAACATCGAAAGAATAAAATAATAGGTGTTTAGGTGTTCTTTACAAAAACAAAAAAATGCCTTATGGTTTGATAAAGTTCCGTAGCCATTAAATATGAGAGAATATACGGCATATTGTAATAGAATCCGCATTACTGTTAAAAAATACTGTACGTTTCTGACAATAAATCGGCCTCCCCCATTGTTTGACTGCCCGTGTGCCTCGCACAGTCGCACATATGGACAGTTGTAACCGTCGAAAAAAGCAAAAACGAAGAAAATCGATCCATAATTAGGTATTTCGATGAATGAAGGAAAAAACTTGCTCTGAAAAATCGAAAATTACGTGTAAACTTATGAGAAATAATTATTGAATTAAGCACCTCTTCCCCCCAACTTTTTTCTCGCCATATATCTTACGTTACTCGCAGGGTAAAATTATATACCTATGCGAAGTTTTGGACGAAGCCTTCAAAAGTAAAATTTTCCCGGGTTGGAAAAAAATTGCGTCCGCCCCTGGGTAATTTTTGTGTTTTGCCCCCCCTTGCAAAATTTTCTGCCGACGCCCTTGACCACATCCAAGTCGTGAGAGAGGTTATCAGTCGGAATAACGAGTACGAATTACCTCTATGTATGTGCTTCATCGACTATGAGAAAGCATTCGACTCTGTCCGAACTTCGTCGGTGTTACGTGCACTAAAGAAACAAGGAGTAGAAGAATCGTACATAACCTTGATCAAGAATATCTACGAAAATGCGACATCTGTCCAACTGCATGAAGAGACGAGTGCCTTTAAGGCCGAAAAGGGAGTGAGACAAGGAGACACTATGTTCACTAAATTATTCACATCAGCTCTAGAGGAAGTATTCAAAATGCTAGACTGGGAAGAAAAAGGCATAATGGTAAATGGAGAACCTCTGAGTCACCTGCGCTTTGCAGATGACGTCATACTGTTCGCAGGAAGCTCAGAAGAGTTCCGTAAGAGAACTGAAGAGCTTGAGCAAGCAAGCCAAAGAGCTGGACTTAAGTTGAATCTTAATTAAAACAAAGGTTATGTACAGCTCCTTCACAAATACTGAGAAGATACTTATCAACGGAGCAGAACTCGGAGAAGTAACCAGCTATGTTTACTTAGGTCAACTCATCACTACTGATGGTTTGCTTCCTGGAGAAATCAACCAGAGAGTGAAGATGGCATAGAGTGATTTTGGGAAGAATGCAAACATCTTTAAATCCATATATAAATATTCCAGTCTTCCTAAAAAAGAGGCTGTATGATCAATGTCTTCTGTCTGTTCTGACGTATGGTTGTGAAACGTGAACCATGATAGCCAGAATGATACAGCACCTGCAAACAACACAGAGGAGCATGGAGAGATGCATGTTAGGGATCACCCGAAGAGATCGCTAAAGGAACGACTGGGTAAGAGATAAGACGGGAGTATGTGACTTGATTAGAAGAGTGAAGGTGTTAAAATGGCAATGGAAGAAATAAACAGCGTTGGATGTCCAGTGTCATCGAATGGATCCCAAGAAACATCAAGAGACCGAAAAGAAGACCGAAAAACAGGTGGGATGGAGAACTTGTTAAGTTCTCAGGGCAAACTTGGAGGGAGGCAGTTGACAGGGAAAACTGGAAAAGTCTGGGGGAGGCCTTCATCCATCTGTGGATTGAAAAAGGCTGATGCTGATGATGATGATATCAACCAAGAAGGCCATCCTCCAAATCCACTTTTCATCTGAAATCTCCTTCACTGGACGAACTTTTTCGCGCATGAATACATCTATTTCGGAATGAAGATCAAAAAACCCGTTTAGAACTTTACCACGACTTAGCTGTCTCACTTCAGAGTGATAAATAACATAGGTATTTACATCCAGTTTCAATGCCTTCTAGAAATTCTTTAAATTGCCTGTGATTGAAAGTGTGACTACGAATAAAATTTACTATTGAAACTATCTTGAAACAAAGAGCCTGCGGATGTATATTCAAAATATTCGGCTTTGTTAAGTATTTGCTGATCTAACTCTTGTCCAATACCCTCGATTCTTCTCATCATGGTATTTGCTGACAAACTTCTCAAATAGAACGTTTTTTCAGGACAAATTTCCTTCACTATTGACAGGACACATTTCTTGATGAATTCTCCATCAGAAAATGGTTTACCCTTTTCTGCAAGCAAATACACAGCCTTATAGCTAGCTTTTAATGAAGCAACATTTTCCATCTTCCCTCTTTTGAAAATATTTTGTCGATCGGTAAGCATCCTTTTAGGCTTTCTAGTTTCTCTTCACGCAGTTTTCCAGTTTAATATGAATACTTTTCCTTATGTTTACTCTCATAATGTCTTCGGATGTAATGTCCTTTAAAAACAGAAATTCTTTCATTGCATATTAGGCATACTACACCGCTATTGCTCTGAATGCAGAAATAATCTACACACAATTTCTCTTTAAAAACGCGACATTCTCTATCAATTTTCTTTTTTCAAAAAGGCCATTTTCACCTTTGTGTTTACGTAAATTTTAAAAACACCTAAAAATGGAAAATAGCTTTTCAAAAATTGTCAAAAATAATTGAACACTTTAACAGAAGGCAGTTGAAGCTTAACTGAGCATGATTCTCTTTCTACACTCAGACTTGATTGTAGTTGCTAAGTTATGCTCTCACTGGATGTCGGAATACCAAACAAATATATCCACCCTCCTAAATATGTATCTGGGATTCCCAGCCGCCAAGTCCTTAGGAAGGACATTCAACCTCCTAAATATTAGGGATTAACCTCTGCAGAGCAACTTCAGTCTGACCCCCACCTTCACACCACAAATCACCCGAACTATCAAAATCACTGGAACAAATTTCTTTATTCACTTCTTCTGTAATCTCAATTCAGCCATGGTCACAACTGAGAGCTATGGTCAAAAAAGAATAATTTCTCCAGCTCTGGGTATAGGGTTGTCTCTTCCTTCTGCCTAAATCTGTCTAAAAATGGTGGTGTATTAACATTATTTAGAAAAGGATTGTAGTCTGGTGAGTTAAAAACTGTCAGTAATCTTTGTATTGAAATTGATTTTGAATGCTGTTTTGCCGATTTGGTGATTGATAAATGCCATATCTCCATTCTATGTTTGTACAGATCACCTAATGGTAACTTCATAGCATTTAAGGAAAAATTGACAGATGCCCTTGATATAATATCAAGGCACTCCAAACATATTATTGCATGTGGTGACTTTAATGTTCACAAATATTAAAGTAAATGAAGGTACCACTGTGGATTTTCATCTATCTGACCATAAGGCTCAGTTAACCTCAGTATCCATGCCTTGTAATTTTTTTATGATGTACAATGATGTAATTTCTACTCCAAAAAGGCTTTTCTCTTCTTCTGCTAGAAAAAGATTCAGCAACAGTCTTCAGGCCCTAAACTGGGATGCAATTTTTGGTACGGACTGTGTCAATGACAAGTTTGAAAGTTTCTTTACATTGTTTTATCATTATTTCAATGAATGTTTTCCTCTTTCAAATAGGAAGACATGCAGAATTAAGGCTAAGAGCTGGGTTACTCCTGAGCTTGTTCTACTTTCTCAGGAACTTAAAAATCTATTCTCTATATATAAATTGACTAAAGATCCTAATGACAAAAAGCTCTATAATATCTGCAAAAAAATCTATACTAAATTAGTCGAAGAAAAACGAAATTTCAATGTGAATGTTATTAATCTTGCATACAACAAATCCAAAACTGCCTGGAAAGTTATTAATAATACCGTTGGCCAATCTGTTAGCCACCATTCAATCGATGTGATAAATTGTGAGAATATGTCAACCACAGATCCCGTTGAAATAGCTAATAACTTCAACACACACTTTTTAGGCTCTGCAGAAAAACTGATCATTACACACTAGGTGATAGATCTCACGAACAAATTTTCCCTCCAAGTGCAACAAATAATGTTCTTTTCCTTTATCCTTCTTGTGAGAATGAAATAAATGAGGGAGTGGATAAAATTAGCTTGATGCATTCTGCTGGCTGGGACGACATTCCATGCTCACTCCTGAAGGGTAATATTAAACTTCATATTTTATCCCCATTGACTAATATTGTTAACGATGCTTTATCCTCTGGAGTATTTCCCGAATAACTTAAATTGCCAAAGTTGTCCCTATCTTTAAGAAATGTGAGAATGACAGTATGGATAATTACTGACCTATATCAATATTGTCAGTTTTCTCTAAAATCTTTGAAATAATAATTGCAAAAAGAATGGTGAACTTCTTCACAAAGTTCAATATTATCTCTAAATGTCAATATGGATTCTTGAAGGGAAGATCAACTGAAGTTGCAATTTACAATTTCATTGATTCAGTCCTGAGTGGCCTTGATAACCATGACGATACTCTTGGGATATTTTATGATCTTTCAAAAGCATTCGACTCTGTGGACCATGGAATATTACTCAGAAAATTAAAATCCTATGGCATATCTGGAGTGGCAAATAACCTGATCAGATCCTTTCTAACAAATAGGAGATAGGCTGTTTCGATTTATTCTTCCAAAGATAATAAAAAGTTCACATCAAAGTACATATCTAAATGTTGAAATAAGTGTAAAACAACATTCTTGCAATTTCACCGATCTCAGAAAAAAAATCTAGATTATTGGAATTTAAATTTCATTGATGGTTCCATGGTTAGGTCAACTGTCTATAAATGCTTAGGAGTTGAAATAAGTGATACCCTAAACTGGGAACCTCACATTAACTCTGTTTGTACAAAAGTGGCTTCTGGATGTTTCATGCTGAGAAGACTTATTACTGTTACAAATGAAGAGACTGTCCTTACTGTTTATTTTGCCCTTATTTATAGTAGGCTTAAATATGGCATTGCTGCTTGGGGCCATTCTCATCACGCTCTGCGACTTTTCAAGCTCCAAAAAATAGCAGTTAGAATCATTGCTAAAGCTAAAAGCTGAGCTAACTGTAGAGGGCTTTTTAAAAAATTGAAATTACTGACTTTACCAAGTATGTATATATTTGATTGTATTATGTTTATTAGAGAAAGTTATAAATTATTAGAAATTAAGTGTATCATGGATGTTCATAATCATAACACTAGAAGAAAAAAGGACTTCACTGCAACCCTGTATAACTTATCAATGTATGGTAACAGTCCTATATATATGCGTTGTAAACTTTTCAATAAGCTCCCTCCTTGCTGAAGAACTTTCTGTTAGACAAATGTTTTTACTCCATTGCTGAGTTTGCCAATTAATAATGTAATGCATTAATGTACATGTTAAATGTTTTCTTTTTACTTTCTCATACGAAGTATCGAGAAAGTATTGTTTTCGCGAAAAAATTCGACCTCGAGATTTATATGGAAATATACGTTTTAGGTGTCGCTGAATCCGGAAAAGTGGTTTTTGCAATGCCGTCTGTCTGTCTGTTACTGGCTCTGGAGCCTAGACGGTAGAACGAATATGAATGAAATCTTGCACTTAGGCATTTTATCATACTGAGCAGCAGGGTCGGCCCAAGGTACAGGCGAGCCAGGCGGCCGCCTATGGCGCCGAGGCACTGGGGGCGCCAAGAGGGCGCCTGGAAGGACAATATTATAAAAATAGTTCTCCAAACAATACTCAAACACGAATACTCAGAAACAATGTATCACTATTTACATTTATAGTTCTTGTATAATTTGATATTTAGTTAATTTTCTTGTATATCTTAACAGTTACAAAAAACTAGATTTGGCGTTGTTGCCACTTAATAAAAACGAAAGGTCACAATCCCTTCCCTTCCTTCAACCCTATCCTCACTCCCTTTCCACCCTCGGCGGGGAGAAAGTAGCGAAATGTGGAGGGGGGGAGGGGGGATGGCAGAGAGAGGGTGGGGTTGTTATTGTGGCACCTTTTGACTTCAAACGACTACCAGCGCTAGTAGGCTTCTTAGTCTAAACCACAAAGCAAGGGAGGAGATAAACCCGGTGCAGGCGTTAGCCTACTCTTAACGAGAAACACCAAGGGGACCAACAGCTTTACGTCCCTTCCGAAGGACGGAGCGCTGATTCGCGTGCTCTCCTCTAAACACGCAAATAGGGGGCCGCATGATCTCTTTAAAAAATTCTACTTTCGCAGGATTCGCACCGGGTATGCTCAGCGTAGCAGTCCAACGCCCTCTACGCCACGGCACCCCCGAGGTGGGGTGGCCAAGAAACCCGCCGACCAATCTCGACAGGAAACGTGACCGGGTTGCGTGCTCGAATCTCTCTGAATACGAATTGAAAGATGTCGCCCGCCGTGCGGAATGACGATCCAGAGCAGCCTTACCAAAATGGGGTGCCACAGCTTTGTTACTTGTTTGAGGGGTGCCGCGAAAAACCTAGTCTAATAAATAAATGACCAGTTATGAAATGCTCATAGTTTATCATAGAAATGACCTTTACACAAATAAATTGATGATGATGCAGCGTCAACAGATGAAATGCGTCAAATCGTTGCGATACCTGTACACATGGCCGGCCCGAGGAACGGACGAACCTGGCGGCTGCCCGGGGCGCCAAAGTATTGGGGGCGGTAATCCTACAGTCTATCTCTACATTATTTGCAAGTAGATAAATATTGGATACCAATTTATATCGCGGGATAGGCGGGAATCTGTATAAAACTTCTATTACTTTCCATTATCAATCATTCTATGGGGCAATGAATAAACGAATGAGCTCTCTTTAAAATATCTTAAGAAAAATTTACGGAGGGGGACGCTCAGCGGTTTCTCGCCTGGGGCGCCGAAATACCTTGGGCCGCCCCTACTGAGCAGAGTATACATAGAAATGGTTGACATTGATCAATAATTAAGAGTAGTTTATTCTACGCCTTTTTAACAACAATCCGATCTTCTCAAAAACGGCTCTAACGATTTTGATCAAATTTCGTAGAGTTGCTTTAGGTTGCGTCTTCAATAATACTGTATAGTTCATATTTCATAAAAAATGAATATAAGGCTAGTTTATTCTAGGCAACTTTAACAATAATTCGATTTTCTCAGAAACGGCTCTATATGAAGTTTGGTAAGGATATAGCAAGTACTTTTTGAGTTAGAGCGCCGACAATCACATACACACACACACATACGCACACACACATACACAGACATCATTCCGGAAATAGTCTAAACGTGTTTAGGGACCTCAAAACGTGTATTTCCGTTGAATTCTCGAAGTCGATTTTTTTCATGAACACAATACTTTCCCATTACTACGTATGGAGAAAGTAATAAGAAACTACAATTTCTATCCTATCCGATAGTTTGTCTCGAGTTGGTATCTTGACGGGAAGTAATTTTAAAATGTAAATATAAAAACCTCTACACCGATTTACGTGTTATCTTATAGGGTAAAAATGAGGAGAAAAGGGGCAAAAATAGCCCCTCAAAATAGGAATTTCGGAAGTTTTGGATTTTTTCCTTCTCAAACTCACTCAAACTAACACATATTTTTTTATTTATATGATAAATCAAAATGTACAACTTTATCTGCGTAAATGTAGCTACGAAGAGAAAATAACTATATAACTTTCAATATTAAATTTTAAAAAATCCTCATCTAACTTTAAAGATATGCGTGAGCCTATTTGCGTCAGCATAAAATTAATAATTATGTTGCTATGCGTAATTAATTTCGATGCTTAAACAAAAGTTCGAAGCGAACAACGCTTTTCTTTCGTCAATTTGAATGTTTAATTGGCATAAATTGAATCGGAGACAACAATGAAAGACTCCTTGGCAACGCCCGGAAAGAGTACGAAAAATCCGAAAAATTTCGAAAACAAATGCGTATATCTGAAAATTTCGACCGTGTAACATGTAAACATTGCAAGAATCAGATAACATAGAGTGTTAGCCGTCGAATAAAGTAAAAATAAAGAAAATCGGTCCATGTTTACGTATTTTAATGAATGAAGGAAAGAAACCTTGCACTCCGAAAAATCGAAAATCCTGTGAAAACTTATGGGAAAGTATAATTGTCTCCTGGTGCTGTTCCAAGGCAAAAATTTAAAAAAATAATCCCGAGGTGCACACCCTCAGGGTGCTTTTAGTATATATCCCAAGTTTCAGCTTTCTAGGTTTATTGGTTTTGGAGTTACAGCGCTAACACACACACAAACTTCAAGTACACATGCACCAAAAAAAGCCATGGCGCACGCCGGTCGGTTTAAGCCAGGGGTCGCCAAAGTGATGGGTACCGACCCCCTGTGGTCGGTACCGACTCTCAGGGGGTCGATGAGAGTTAAAGGGTCGTTAGGGGGTCTGTGAGAAATAAATTGGTCTTTAGGAGGTTTTTTAGAAATTTTAATATTCAATAGAAAATAACAGAATCTAAAATTTCGCCAATAATTGTTGTTAAAAAACATATTTCTTGCTTTTTCTTTAATATATTTCAATTAAGAATTATCTCGGATGACCGTTGAAAACCGTTAAGACACGCGAAGTTGTTTGTCGAAACATAAGTTTACTAAAGTTTTGTATAACAGATTTTTTGATTAATTATATTTTATGATAAAAAGTAACTCAAATTCTAATAACAAGTTTTACATTTTTGTACGTATGTGCAAAATTAACTCAACCTTAAAGATTTTTAGGATTTAAGTTTTGACATTAATTCATATTCCGTGCGAAATATGAACGTATGAAATCGTAAAGGTCATGGAAACCGATTACATTGAAAAGATAGGAAGTGTCCAAAGCCTGCCACTACACAACAACAATACGCATGCGCCAACACTGTCATTGGCAGTTAGGATGGAGTTCTCCCAAGACAGATGTGTCAGTAACGGTTTACTCTACCAGTTTGTAATATTTGATTGATACAGTGTGATTTTCTTGCTTGATCGTCGGCCTAGAAGGCGTTGGATGCACTGACACAGGTGCGGTAACAATAAAGTTCGATTTCTTTCTTACTTGTTGTATTCTGTACTGTCAAGCCTACTGTTCGCAGTAATGACAAAGTACCGAACACTAAAAGTATTTTTATTATTATGGTAAAAGTATTTTTATTATTTTCAGATATCGTATTCTTATTAAACATAACGTGTACATTTTACCCTAATGGCAACTGCAAAGAAAAAATGTCGACAATATTCACTGGAATACTTAAAATTTGGTTTCATTCCTTCCATAAGCAATGAAACGCAACCAATGTGTCTTATGTGTGAAAGAGTATTCGCCAATGATGCCATGAAGCCATCGAAAATGAAAGAACATCTTGAAAAAATGCATACAGAAAAGAAGGATAAAAATCTTGACTACTTTAAGAAGCTCAAAGAAAAACTAAAGAATCGTACAAAACTAACTTCCTTCTTTAAATCTCCTGCTCAAGCTGATGTTGAAAGTGGATTAAAAGCTTCTTATAATATATCGATGCTCATTGCAAAAGCAGGAAAACCTCATTCAATTGGCGAAGAAATCATTATTCCAGCTATAAAGGAAGTCATAGAGACGATAATGCAAAAAGACTCCAGTGCTATTCTTAAGTCTTTACCACTAAGTTATAATACAGTGAAAAGGCGAATAGACCAGTTATCTGAAAACATTGAAGAAACCATTACCAACGAACTTAAACATTGCAAATTTTCAATTCAACTCGATGAATCAATTCTTGGAAGTAAAAATGTTCTTATGGCTTACGTAAGATATTTCAGCCAGTCAAAAAAGTGTTTTATAGATGAATTTCTTTTTGCAAAATATCTGAAAACAGACTCAAAAGGGGAGACTATACTACGTTGTTTAGAAGAATACATGGAAAAACATAATATTCCAATGGAAAATATTTGTGCAGTTGCTACCGATGGAGCACCTGCCATGACAGGTCGGTATCGAGGATTTGCTTCCCTTCTGAAACAAAAAATTCCTAATATACGCACTATTCATTGTTTCATTCATAGACAACATCTTGTGGCAAAACAATTGAGTCCTGAATTGCATAATTCCTTAAGAGTATGTGTAAAAGCAATTAATAAAATCAAAGCAAATCCATTACATTCACGTTTGTTTGCCAGGTTATGCGAAGAAAATGACGAGACAGCTAATCAACTACTATTGCACACTGAAGTCAGGTGGCTCTCAAGGGGTCACTGTCTTTAAAGACTTGTAGATTTATACAGATCAACCATAGAGTTTTTGAAAGATATGGATCATTCTCTGTGTGGCGAGCTGCAGAAGTGTAAAGTTCATTTGTTTTATCTGGCTGACCTATATTCAAAATTTAATGAGTCCCAAAATCGTTTGCAAGGTAAAGATGTCAGTCTCATTCAAGCTCGAACAGTCTTGCTTGGTTTTCAAAAGAAACTTGAGCTATTTAAATCGTCCTTATCAATGAGAGACTTCAAATGTTTTGCAAATCTTCAACAATTGGAAAATGAAGAAAATGAAAGTATTACTGAAGATGTTTTGGAGATATTTGTTAACCATCTTAAAGAGCTAATCCATGATTTCAGCATTAGATTTGCAGACCTGCAAAATATGCAAATTCCTGATTGGGTTGTATCTCCTTTTGACTCCTATTTAAACCAAAACAGCATAGAAAACCAAGAAATTTTTGATGAACTTATAGACATGTCTGTTGATCTCGAAGCAAAAGCATTGTTCAAAAATAAGACTACCAAATTATTTTGGGGAAATGAAATAATTAATACTAGATATCCTAAAATTTGTGCAACAGTACTACCTTTTATTTTAGCATTCCCCACTTCATATATGTTTGAAGCTGGATTTAGCCATGCTAACGCACTTATAATTAAGCAGCGAAACATGTTGAACTTGGAAGAAAGAGGAGACTTAAGATTAAAGCTTACAAATCATGAGCCCAATGTAAATGGTCTAGTAAAAAAACATCAAGCCCACCCTTCACATTAAAAATAAATTTTAGTTCAGTATAAAAATATCATGTTGCTTGATTAATTGTAAATGTTTTTTAAAATACAGTTTATTATACACTACTGTAATTATTACTATTCAAAAAGCTTTCATAAAATAGATTTAAAAAGTATTTAATATCAAAACTTTCACTGGGGGTCTCCGGATTTTTATGGCATCATCAAAGGGGTCGTTGAGATAAAAAGTTTGGCAACCCCTGGTTTAAGCGAATTATATTATAGATTGGTATATATAGCGGTTTGTAACCACTTTGGCAGGATACAAAATTATGAGGCACTTCCAGATGTGCCAGAAACTTGAAATTTGGTAGGATTATAGGTTTTTGGTCACAACTGAAGGAAAAAATCCGAAACTGGCGTAATACCTATTTTGAGGGGCTTTTTTGGCCCCTTTTTGCCCCATTTTTTGCCCATAAGAAAACATGTAAATGGGTGTAGAGGTTTTTATATTTGCATTTTAAAATTACTTCCCATCAAGATAGGAACTCAAGACTTAAACTATAGGATAGGTTATAAATTGTAGTTTCTTATTTTTGAAGACAGAATTCATATCCGAGCAGAATTAGTGCAAATTTATAGTTTTTATCGGAAAGAAGTGGTAATTTTTCTGGGTCGAACAATCAGCTACCTAGGCAACAGGCTTAATGTTTTCATATGGGTAAGCTTTTAATGGGAATCAGAGTCTTATATTTCTCCTTTAAAACCTTACTAGTGTAATGCCCATTGAAATATCAATGGGAGTAAAGATTCGATCGTTCAAGCTATTTATGGAGATCAAATTGGCATCAGAAACATTAATTGTATTGAAAGTCATTTCCCTCTCTCACCTTCCCTCACTTTCTCCCCTCCCTCCCTCTCTCTCGTATTGAAAGCAATCAAAGCACGTTTACACCCATAATGATTATGTAATAGTACCGATTACTTAACTTTGATATTACTCGTGTTGGTTGATTTGTATACGACAAGAAATGTCTTGAGCCTTGATATCCAGATTAATTGAATATAACACCGCCTCCACCAGTAAAAGGTAACTTATGCAGGTAATTTCACCAAATTTGAAGTAACGAGTATAATAAATGTTAAAATATAAAAGTTATTTATAAAAATTTATTTTTATACCATTACTTGTTTTTATTATCTCTGCAATAGTAATGCAAGTTGCCGTTTCAATTTTGGCGCTAGTTCTCACTGACAATATACTATCGACCTCGCACAGTGTATATCGTATCGCAACACTCTATATCGATCTTGTTCATCGTGGTGAGTCTGATCGACTCTGATCGAACTTGAACCAACTGTGCAGTAGAAGCGAAGGGGCGTGTGACATTCCGGTAGTGGTCTAATTCTACTTTTATAATACGGACAAATTAATTAAATTTATTGTATTAAACATTTTTTTTTTGTTACTTTTCGATAATGCTATAACTTTGACTTTAATTGTAAAATATTTATAGAAACACTACGGTTATCAGCCATGACGGATTCAAAATACTTTACCACTACGAAAAAGGGTGAAATTTTCGAGCTTAAGTCAGAACTTAACAATGACAAAAAAGAGAAGAAAAGAGAGGCCGTGAAAAAGGCAAGTTTAATTACATTTTTATTTCATATCGATGTATAAATGGAATGCTTTCAGTCACCTCCGTTTTCCTACAGGTTATTGCCTCTATGACAGTAGGAAAGGATGTTTCGGCATTATTTCCGGATGTTGTGAATTGCATGCAGACTGATAATCTTGAATTAAAGAAGCTCGTTTACTTGTACTTGATGAACTATGCCAAAAGCCAACCAGATATGGCAATCATGGCTGTGAATACTTTTGTAAAGGTGAGTACACCAAATGATATTGTAAAATATAATAATATTATAGGTTAGGATCTGATCAAAATTATTTTTACGTCTGCCCCCATTTTATGTACTTGCTTGTAAGTTATTTTAGTATGTTTCTAGCATATTATGTAATCTTGAGTATTCTTCACATTGCCATTTTATGAAACGTATTACACGCAGGCCTTTTAACTCCCTTAGTTTTTGGTTATAAAAGAAATATATATTTTATGCTGCATTATAGTTCGATTAAAGATAATTTACGATAGCAACTTAGGAAAGTAATAAAATCCAATTTATAGTGTCTGGATATTTTCCGAAATTTATATCATATTCATACTTATAAACATGCACTACAATTTTCAAATTTCCAAATTCAGATTGAAACGTCTTACTGTAATATAAACCTAAGATATACAATTCAACGCTTATGGTTTGGTGTATAGTATCCATACCTTAATCTTGAAATCTATGAGCAACTAATTTTCTGATTTTATTTCAATGATATTTTGTCCTCGGTGTATTACTTTGGTACAACTTGCATATTAGACCACCAGCTACAGTAGCGCCTGAAGTGACGGGAAAATGCACTACGTGGTAAATCATATTAGAACCTTAACAACAAATAAATTCAAACTTTGTTATTAAAAAAAATTATTATAGCAACCATGATGAAATGAGCTAATTAGCCATTTGCTAACTTATCGTAAGGTTAATTTATTATTAATTGAAAGAATTTAAAGGAAGAATAGCATTTATTTACAAGTAACTGAGGATATTGGCGAGCCTTCGGCTTGCTTTCTTTTTAGATTATCTATAATGAATTTTATATCAGGTGTAGCCATTTCTGGGTGCTATCGTGCCCTTCTCTTCTCTGGAATGAAACTATCCCTCCCCATTGTCTGGTGATCAGGTGGGTAAATGTCACCACAGGCAGATAAATTATGGGTTTGCAAGCTTTCGTTTTGCATGAAAGGGTTATATCAAAAAATTATTTTTCAAAAGGGTTCCGGGATAACCCAGTGGTACCCAAAAAACCAACAATAAATAATAATTTATTTCAAAAAACCAACAACCAAAACAACAAACCCAACCCAAAAGGACATCTTAAGCTTTTCTGTGCATTTCTAAACTTACTCTTGTAATATGATTTACCACATAGTGCATTTTGTCGTCACTCCAGGCGCTACTGTAACTGGTGGTCTAATACGCAAGTTGTACCGTTACTTTTAACGGATGAACCTTCTGGATAGTTTCCTAAATTGCTCTGTCTGCAAGATTTTCATATAAATGTGACTTGGGCATTCATAAAGTAGAGCAAGCTCCAAGACATTATCATATTGTAAAACTCTCATCAGTCCAGTCATTCCATTAAAAGAGGCAAGAGGTTTAAGTTCTTAAAACACCTAAAATTTCCTTTGATCATTCTCTTTTTTAACCTGTCATGTGTATTGTTTTCACCAAGATTTACTCTGAAGATTTTGCCCATCAATTGGTCTCTCCAATTTTCTCTGTCACATCTCCCAAAACAAATGTTTTTAATGGCTGCATTAAAATTTTTATACCTGATACTGTTTACTTTTACATATGCAGGCTTCATTATAGAGAATGCTTAACAGTTGTTTTCTCATGGAGAAAAAATTCAAACTGGTGCAGAAAAACATATCATGAGTTTATTCAGAAACAGTAAAGTGCAGTGAAAACTTATGCTTAATTTTGTGACAAAATTTCTCATGGCAGATTCTCTAATGTTATGTATTTGAGATTTCTCTTTATGGAGATTTACAAATTTAGATTTAAAAATTATTTTGTTCTTATTAGGACTGTGAGGATCCAAATCCCTTGATCCGTGCCCTGGCAGTAAGAACTATGGGTTGTATTCGTGTTGACAAGATCACAGAATACTTATGTGAACCGCTGAGGAAATGTCTGAGAGATGAAGACCCTTATGTTAGAAAAACTGCAGCAGTATGTGTTGCCAAACTGTATGATATTAATGCTCATCTTGTGGAGGATCAAGGCTTTCTTGAGCAGCTGAAGGATCTTCTTTCAGATTCTAATCCCATGGCAAGTAATTTACTGATTCACTAGAGATTTTTTGAGCTAGTCTAATGGCTGAAAACAAATTCTAGAATAGGCATGTTCTATTTTTTATATTGAATTGCTTGTTCTTGAATTAGCGTACCGGTTGATTGACAATATTAATTGATTGATATCATTTTCACTAATTTATCATATCAGTTAAATGAATATAGTTTGTTCTGTATGAGGGAAATTTGAGTTTCATAAAGCTAATCGTATAAATAATGCTTTTTGTGTGAAAGTTATTACGGGTACCTTAAATGGAACCTATCCCTCACCCTGGTTTGCAAGCTAAATAGGCTTGCAATCTAAAACGGTCAGCAAGCTTCGTGATAACAATTTCGATTTACATAATAGTTATAACGGGTGCCTTAAAGGGAACCTATCCCTCACCCTGGTTTGCAAGTTAAATAGGCTTGCAATCTAAAAAGGTCAGCAAGCTTCGTGATAACAATTTCGTTATACGTAATAGTTATAACGGGTGCCTTAAAGGGAACCTATCCCTCACCCTGGTTTGCAAGCTAAATAGGCTTGCAATCTAAAAAGGTCAGCAAGCTTCGTGATAACAATTTCGTTTTACGTAATAGTTATAACGGGTGCCTTAAAGGGAACCTATCCCTCACCCTGGTTTGCAAGCTAAATAGGCTTGCAATCTAAAAAGGTCAGCAAGCTTCGTGATAACAATTTCGTTTTACGTAATAGTTATAACGGGTGCCTTAAAGGGAACCTATCCCTCACCCTGGTTTGCAAGCTAAATAGGCTTGCAATCTAAAAAGGTCAGCAAGCTTCGTGATAACAATTTCGTTTTACGTAATAGTTATAACGGGTGCCTTAAATGGAACCTATCCCTCACCCTGGTTTGCAAGTTAAATAGGCTTGCAATCTAAAAAGGTCAGCAAGCTTCATTTTGCTTTAAAGTTATTATGGGTGTCTGTGTGCTCCGAGTTCCTTTTTATTTCTCCTTACTACTTACTCGCACATAACAAAGGAACATCAAAAATTGGCAAGTGAAATGCTATATGTGTGGTGGGTAAACTGTATAAGTGCCATTTTTTGTTTTATTTCATGAAAATAGTGGCTACAGATTAATAATTTTTAAAAATTTTTCTGATGCTTCTGTGATTAGTCATCTGTGCCACATTGTCCTATAATATAAAAAGCTAGGTTTGTCACTCTGTCTCTCTGTACCTAACGCTTTTGACATGCTTATATCTCTGGACCTACTTGATGGATTTTCAAGTTCTATACCATTTTGGATTCGTCAAACTTTCAAAATTTACATCCAAAGAAAAAGTTTTGGCCTGTAGGTCCATCTCAAGCTGCTACAAGAGCTGAAGGGGGGACATGTTTTGTATGGAAATTTATGTCTCCTGGGCAGAGGTTTGTACCGATTGAGCTGAAATTTTCAGCATAAGCTTTTCTCACAAGATATAGCTGTACCTGAAAATTTTTGCTTGATCGATGAAGAGGATCAGGTAGCTGCCATACAAAGAGTTCGTTCTGAACAGTGATTTTTGAAGCATTTTTGCAATAACTTGATGAAAAGTGAATGGATCAAGCTCAAATTTGGTATTATTCAATTATGAGAGAACCTTTACCAGAAATGTCGTACTGAGGGAATTATTACAGGGATAAAGCCATTTTTGTGATATTATTTTTGTGTGATAAAAATAAAAAAATGCTAGATGCTAGAAACATTTTTTTTTGTCAAAATTTTCATCGTCAATATTATTGATGGGTATTACGCTAGTCATATGATAATATATCAGAAAATGTAGGAAAGGAGTAGAAGGCATTCATACTATTGTTAGACCCTATGGTGTTGTCTTAAAGGACAATATAGACAAAGCTGAAGAACTAAGCAACTATTTTGTGAGCACATATGTCATGGGTGAGGATTCCAGCCCAGAAAATGAGTTAAATAGCTGTGGGGGTGAAAGTGATTTCCCATTATTTAATGTTGACACTAACGACATTCACAAAAGAATCCAAAAATTGGTTAGCCTTAATGGTATAAGAGGTGAAGCAATAAAAATTGGTGGACCTGAAATTGTGCCATATTTATGCCAGCTTTTCATTATGACATTAAATAACATGGAAATTCCCGAGGACTGGAAAATTCCTATTCATAACGGAGGTGATAGATCACTCACTAAAAACTACCTACCCATCAGCTTGATGAGTGTAGCATGTAAATTAATGGAGAGAATGATATCCAACTATCTAAGAAGTTTTTGGGGAAAAAACAAGTGGTTAAGCAATTTCCAATGCAGATTTCAGAAAGGGTATTCTTGCGAAACTCAAATGTTAGGATTCTACCAGGGTTTGATAGATGCATGTGACAATGGGTAACAAGTGAATGCAACTTTTATTGACCTTGCTAAAACCTTCGATGTTATGCCTCATGACATACTTTTAAATAAATTGAATGAAATGGCATTAAATCTAAGAATTATATGATGGATTAGGCATTTTCTTAGTGATAGGACTCAGAAAATTAAAGTTGGAGAATATTTATCAAATGAAGGTAGAGTAACATCTGGGGTGCCCCAAGGAAGTGTTTAAGGGCCACTTTTATTTCTTATTTTTATAAACAATATGCCTAAGAGAATTGAATCAATAGTACGGCTATTTGTTGATGATTCCATAATTCCCAATATTTTGATAAATTGAGAAGATTGTTTTGGACTTCAAAAAGACTTGATTTATTTCATGAATGGTTAGCCATCAATAAATTAAAAAATAAATTCAGGTAAAAGCTGAGTAATTCAATTCAACAGGAACAAGATTAAATATGCCCATCATATAGGCAAAGAAATTGTCCCAGTTGAGGAAAATAATAAGCATCTAGATGTAGTATTTCCTAGAGATATTAAATAGGAGATCCATATTTGAAATATAATTAGTAAGGCTTATAAAATCTATCATTTTAGTCAAAACCCTAAAAAGCAGTAACAGGGAGGTGAAGGAAAAAGGATACTTGACCTTGGTTATACCACTTTTGGAATACAGGATGACTGTTTGGGATCCATCTCAGGTAACACTAGTGGACAAATTTGAAAGGGTTTAAAGGAGAGTGGCAAGATTTGTACTGGAGAAATTTAAAATGAAAGACAGCGCATAAAAATGCTGGAAGAGCTGGGTTGGGAGAGCTTGCAAAGAAGAAGATTGTTAAAAAGACAGGGTAATATGTTCACAGGGAGACCCGCGCTAATGGATCTAAAAAATCAGATTCATAGCCCACATATATAGGAAGGCACAATCACAGGTATAAAATTAATCCCTTGGTGCAGAAAACAAATATAGGCAAGAACTCCTTGCATGGAACAATTTCCCTGGGGTAATTTTTGAACCCTTTCCTTTTAGTCTAAGTTCTTTTAAGAACAGACTGAAGAAAAGCAGGTAACATTTGTAATTGACTATTTTACTTAAAGTAAAAATATTGCCCTTGTATTGTGAGGAATAATATTATGTGGACTAATGCATATGTGCAGGGTATATTTGTTTTATATATGTAGAGTGCTTTGTTATGTTAGATACAGTATTTAAATTTGTGACTATTGTTATTGTACCATTACCACCTGGGTAGTAGCCAATCTGTAATGTATATGCATAATAATAATAACCCATAAATATGATGTGCTTTCATTTTAGAATGATCTTTTTAATACTTTTTTCTGATATTTTGTATTGCCATTGATAATTTTTCTAATGGATGCACTTTACCTAACATCTAATTCATTCAAATAGGTGGTCGCAAATGCTGTTGCGGCTTTATCAGAAATAAATGAAGCCAGCGCCACTGGATCGCCTCTTTTGGAAATGAATGCCCAGACAATTAACAAGCTGCTGACTGCATTAAATGAATGCACTGAGTGGGGACAAGTCTTCATTCTAGATTCCCTGGCAGGATATGCGCCTAAGGATGAGAGAGAAGCTCAAAGTATCTGTGAGCGTATAACCCCTCGTCTTGCGCATGCAAATGCTGCAGTTGTACTCTCAGCTGTAAAAGTGCTGATGAAGTTTATGGAAATGCTTCCACCAGACTCTGACTTTGTGTCCACTCTCACAAAAAAGTTGGCTCCCCCCCTTGTCACTCTTTTGTCATCAGAACCGGAGGTAAGCAATGGCCATGATGCTTTAGAAAGGAGGCTTTTTATAAAAATTTATTGTCAATGCTGTGTTTGAAATTTTTTGTGGTTTACGTGCATTAAATTCAAAACTAGAATTAATTTTTTGCAAATATGGTTCATTATACTTTTGTTCTTGATCCGTGTAAGCCAGCATTACCGGTGATTTTTTGTGAAATTTCATATGCTTGAGAAAGTTATTGACATTTCTTTACCTCCATAGGTTCAATACGTTGCCCTGAGGAACATAAACCTTATTGTCCAAAAACGTCCGGATATTTTAAAGCATGAAATGAAGGTTTTCTTTGTCAAGTATAATGACCCAATTTATGTCAAGTTGGAGAAGTTGGATATAATGATACGTCTTGCATCTCAAGCAAATATTGCTCAAGTTCTATCAGAGCTGAAAGAGTATGTGGTTTTTTATTATTTTTGAAAATTCTGTTCTTTACATTGTGAGTTGCTGTTATATAGATATTGCATTCATTTTTATTATTACATTTAGGTATGCAACAGAAGTTGATGTTGATTTCGTGCGCAAAGCAGTGAGAGCTATTGGCAGGTGTGCCATTAAAGTGGAGCAGTCTGCTGAGAGATGTGTATCTACACTTTTAGATCTTATTCAAACAAAGGCATGTTTTATAATTTCTTACAGGTTTAATTTTAAATGTATGTATTGTAATGAAAATACAGGCAGGCCTTGTCTTTGGCAGCTTTATCTTTCGCGTGTTTTGATCTTTTGCGGTTCCGCATTTGCGACCAGTTTTGTCTTTCACGGTCTTATGTTTCGCTCTTTCGCGGAAAAAATCATGGAAAAATTTTTATATATGGAATAAATCGCGTTTTCCTCACATTTTCTCTCATAGACAGGCATGAAAAATGTTGTTACATTATTCTGATATGTAAAAAATTTACATAATTTAAAAAATAGATACGTGTATCTATTTTTTTAAAGTATGTATATAAGACATGTGTTCGTGTCTTATATATACTTTTAAATATTTTTAGGATGCAATCCTCCCACACTTTTGTGTCCCTTCACACGTGAAAAGTTGCAGAATATTAGCTGGCATCCCCGTTCAGGAGTCTTCTGTCTTTATTACGACAGGGAAGTCCCGAGGGAAAAGACTGAACTCTTGACCCTTCTGATTCAGGATCACTAGGTTATTTGCTCAGGTTTGACATAGTTCAAACGCTTTAGCTTTGCATTTTGCGCATCATTTATTATTGGAGGTGTTTCGCAGAATTTTTCAGGAATGTAACCCCCAAGAAAGATGCGGTCTGCCGTATTTGGAGAAATTAGCCCCTGCAAGTTAGACAACCTCCGTTCATTTTTTCTTGATTCTACTACGAAACTTAAGACTTTATTTTCTGATACTTTTTTCATCTTCTTTTAACTTGTTTAACTATCACTTTCATTGAAGTTAATTTTTCCATCTCTTTCTCTACTTTTCTGCAGTCACCAATACAGAGGACAAATGATCCATTTTTGGGAACCAAACTCTGTATTGTCCATTGCCTTAATTACGTCTCTTTTGCGATTTCGTCTTTCGCAGTGTTTCCAGGAACGTAATCCCCACAAAAGACGAGGTCTGCCTGTATTTAATATATTCAGTCACCGGAAACTACTTACTATCAGGTGCATTTTGAGTATATACAGAACATTACTTTTTGGGTAGTTTTTATATTATGTTCTATGTTGTTATGCTGATTGTAAATTATTTTGTGTTGATTTTATAGGTTAATTATGTAGTACAGGAAGCTATTGTTGTAATAAAGGATATATTCAGAAAATATCCAAATAAGTACGAAAGCATTATCTCAACCCTCTGTGAGAATTTAGACACATTGGATGAACCAGAGGCAAGGTGAGTTTTTACAATTAGTTACCATTTTGAACTAGTTTTCTGTACTGGTGCTGCATGGTGAAATTCCATTCCTGAATTATCCTTTTGCAGTAACTGTTTTAAATGGAATGTATTTATATATTCAATTTTTAAATGTGCCTTTTTTCATATATGTGTATATATATAAATATGTGTGTGCATGTGTGTGTGGGGGGGAGGGGGCGACGCTGATTACAGCATTTTTTTCAAATCATTACTGAAATTCTTATTTTTTTCACCCACTGCAAACAGAACGAACGAGTATTCACAATCCTTGGCTTCGTCATTCTCTCAAGTTACTATCTGTTGTCGGGCTCCAAAAATATGACCATGATTATTTTTAATACGTAACAAAACAACTAAACCAAAAAATAAAAGGAAAAATAGCCAATTCAATAAAAATAAGTTTAACAAAAGATGACCAGATGGGCGATATACTCATTGCAACGAAAACAACTTTATCTGGTTTCAACTTGTTTTATTTTCACATTGAACTATTTAGACACTAAACAGCTAAACGGTTGGCTAGACACTGATACAAAGGAGGAATAATATGTACAAGTGTTTGAGTCGTAACTCCCCCTCTAATCATTACGTGACAAAGAAAACTAACAATGGTGCACTCTGTGCCACAGCGTGCCTGCTGGAGGGTTAAGATAGGACGTTTGCTGTGGCATTGGTTTGGCTCGACCCAACATCTTCGTCTCTGTTCATCCCTTGTGCTTTAGTACATAAGTTCACTTGACTACATAGCAAATGTTATCAACCAGTGTTGAATACAGACATTGTTGATTGGGGGAGAGGGGAGAAATGATAACTTCGGGGGTATTTTTTTAAATAAACATTAGATTGAAGTTTGACCAATATAAATAATTTTTAATTGTAGTTATAAAAAAATCACATTAAATTCAAATCACATTGTATCAATCATCATCATCATATTCCCTATTTAACCCTCTCTGGTCTGGATTTAAATGCCCAGTATCCCCAGTTTCTCCTGCATGCTGTACCCATCTAAAACCAACAGAATGTGATTCAGTAGGCGACTGAAAATTTCATACTCTCCGTGGAAATTTTCGAGTTGTATTATGGTTTAAACTATTTTAAAACAATTATCGTACTTTTTGGCCGACAATTGAGGAGATTTTTCATTGACTAAAACCTTTAAAGAAGTAACATACGAAAAATCATTACTTTTGATTGGAAATTGCCAGAGATATGAGTTTTGGTTTTCTATAATTTTTAAAGTGAGAAAAACGTAAGGTCGCTTCAGTCTTGGGTGCATTCGTGCACTTTAGACCAGAGAGGGTTAAAGAACCAATAACATTTCTTAATATTAAATAAAATTTTAATAATTTTCCCTAGGGAGGAATTTTACTCCTCGAGGGGGGGGAGGGGGGAATTCCCTTCTTGGGCCCCCCTTGAATTCAACACTGTTAACAACCAATTCATTCTTGTGTAGTAGCATGCAGTAAAAGCACAGGTGTCTTCTTGTGTGCGGTAATTCACAAAATTTGGTGAGTAAAAGTAACATGCTGTATCTAATTTTACAAGTGTTCGTCCGTCTATCCCTTAGTATCTCGAGAACCATTTGTCGTAGAGATATGCGGTAAATGGCATTTTGTTTCTACTTGCTAGGAGGTTCCTGAAAAACTATTTTCATAAATTTTTCGGGCTCGAAGTCCTATTGTTGTAAAGCCATATATATCTTACAAGCGTAAAATTAACGTGTTTTATAAGCCATTTAAATGTAGAGAGAGTAAGGGAAAAAGGAGAGAGAGGGGAGAGACAAAGAGAGAGGAGGGAGAGTCAAAGAGAGAGAGAGGGGAGAGATGGAGATAGGGAGAGGGGGATGGGATAGAGAGTGAGAGGGAGATTTTTCAATAATGTAAGAATATAGTAAAAGACGTATTTAATAGAATAGAATATCCTCTGGGGATATCATTTGCACCATTAATTGATTCACATTATTAACAAATTAATTGAAAAAAATCCGTGCAAACATTGCACTGGTACAGCTAATTATTATTAATTCGTATTCTCGATATTGGCCTGTCAGAAATAAAAACAGACTCCATTGCTTCCATGGCTGGTTTGTCGATTTTGTGAATAACATCATGCTGGGGGTCTTGGCTAAAGTCAGACTTAGGAAAATCATTTATTATATGGCTCCAAAAAGGATATATTATAAATTCATTCATTCGTGTCATTTTTTTGTACAGTGTAATTAAAATGTATGCACTAAAAGTAGATATTTTTCGTTTTTATCAACATTTTCAAAGCGAACGTATATGTAGACTTTTCGAATGATTTTTTTAAAGGGGGCCCATTCAAAATTTTCGCGGGGGGGTCATGTTTTATAGTTATGCCACTGTGAGCCCTTGATGCTGCTATAACATAAGAGTGACCGAGCATAAAGAGATCTCCCAATTGAATAGACATTGAATTACATCAGTGAAAAACTGATGCAATGAAACAAGCAAAGAAATAAATTTTACTTATGCCATTCATGAAAACATTCTCCATAGAAACCCTTCTTGCATTGCTTTCTAACATTTCTCTCAAATATGGCAAATTTTCTGTTTTCCTTTAAGTGTTTTCTCTGAGAAAACATTAATACAGCCTGTACAAACAACTAGTGTGCAACTGCCGTAACCTGCAATTATGAATGATGGCCTTTTGAATCTCTAATAGTCTGCCTAAAAGTTAATCAACAGTATCCAAGCATTGATAATTGCCGTATCACTGACATTAGCAAATACGGGAAAGTACTTGTTTTTTCTTTGAAATCTAATAAGATAGTTGTAGACACTCCACTTGTTTGTTGATTATGTATATGATGCTGTGCAATTTAATTCTTTCTTTTCTATTCTTGACCATTTCACCTTTTCTATAAACTGCAGACCAATAAAGTTCCACACAGCCTTGCAAACTCTCCCGCAGTGGGGCTAGATCTCCTGACTCCTGAATTAAGAAATTTTTCCCGTTTTGACCCTGTGTGAGTTTGTATAATATTGAGAGGTGAAATACAGGACCAATTTCACTGAAATAAGAAAGTATGACAAAGTACCGTATCTGCCCGAATAGAAGCCGACCCCGAATTTAAGCCGACCCCCCAAAAATTTCCATAATTTTTTGGCAAAAACGTAAATTTCGTAGATTTTATGCTGAAGTGTGCCGGGCATTCATGCACATCTTAGAATACATTATTCGAGATTGAAGAAATGTGTGGGAAATGATTTAGTTGTTGACATTTTGAAATATTACTCCAATTAATAATTTTGTGTTGCTGAATAATGTACCACATTCAGTGACAATAATTTCATTCATCTTCATTTTCACAAAAGGTCACATATAGTAATAGCAATCTCGCCAAGATAATTTTTCATCCAAGTCTATTTCCAATGAAATTAGCATTTACATTGCCTTAAGAAATTGCATTTTTATAATTATACACGTTCCATGTAAAGTTTTACCGAAATTCAAACAGTTAAGGATTCAAAGCCGTCAACGCATTTTGCGTAATCGTCAATTTAGCAAGCAATCTCGCCAAGATATTTTTATATATATTCATCGTAGGTCAAATATTTACTTATGAAAAATATAGTACTATCATTTGCACGCGAAGGCAATGTGAGACTTCGAGATTTAACCATAACTCAAATTTTCCTCGGACCCGCATTTAAGCCGAGGGGTGATTTTTTCATGATAGATTTTGACAAAAAACATCGGCTTGTATTCGGGCAGATACGGTATTTCAACTTCAAAAATCGGTACAATATAGACTGTGCAAACTTTCTCATACAAATGCATCGCTTAGTTATCTTTTGAAAAATATGAACTATGTAGGATCAGTATAAACATATAGCATTATAAGACAAAATTATTATTATATATCGTAAAAGAATACAGTCATTCTTATTGCCGTAAATTAGGTATATTTTGAATATGTTTACAGAATTCACCGCTACATGGTGGTGGCGCTGTAAACTGGAAAAGGTAAAATATCTACGAAATGGATGGTTCTATGAAAATTTGTTTCAAACAAAACTTGGAAGAAATATTATTCTCTACAACTTTGGTCCTCACAAAGATTACCAGTAATGACTTTTTTAAGGATATATTTGATGGAAACCGAAAAAACCTATTATTTATAAATAACTCCTAAACAATAACTACAATAGAAAATTGTTTCAAATGAAAGTTGTAGGAAATTACATTCTCTATAACTTTTGTATAGAATTGTGTATACAATAATGGTATTTTAACGAAAAAATATTGCAAAAACTGAATCGGGTTTCGAATAAACCTTGACTTCCGTTTACCCGTTATTGTCCAAAAACTAATCAGTTCTCTGTGCTCATGTTAAAGTGTTATATATGAAGTTTGGTAAGGATATGGCACGTACTTTTTGAGTTAGAGCGCCCACAATCACATCCATTCATATCCCCATTAAAAAAACCATTTTTTAAAAGGATCTATGATTGGTGTATCTCTTCCCTCATACTCAAATTGTCTGTTCTTAGGTCGAATTCTAATCGGAGGTGCAAGTTCACATTCTGCTGTTATTTCCATTGTCAGAGCGATTTCTTTGCCAGAGTAGAGCATTTGTTAAAAACCATTAGTATGGTATTCTTCCAAAAATGAGCTAATGCTTTTAAAAATTTTAATGCTTTCTGATATTACCATGTTTGGTCTTTGTAATAATTTTGATGCAAGATTAACTTTTGATAAAATATCGTACCAAACAACAATACTGCAAACAAATTTAAAGCTAGAAATTTTATCCGCCAACGATTTACTTTTGTTTTTGGTATCACTGTCTCTCTGCTCATCCGAAGAAATTTCCACCAGTGCATCATATATTTCTCCCTATTGGTACCTTAATGGCTTAATGGCATCCACACGATTTTCCCACCACGTAGTACAACACTTTTTAAAGTCAAGGATGTTATATACTTTTTTAGTACAGTCCATCTTTTTGTCGAACTTGAGAAAAATACAAATATATCTTGAACTAAAAAAAATTAACAATTTCTCCAGATTTTGCTGCTGCATAACTAACCATAAGGTTAAGTGAATGACACGAGCCAGGTACAAAAAAAGGCTTTAGGATTTTGATTTAAAATCCATCTTTGGACGCCGGACCTTTCATACGTATTTGCCCCGTTGTTGTAACCCTGTCCACTCATGTTTTCAAATTTCAAATACCCAATGTATCCAGCTCTTGCAATATCAATTCGGTCAATCCAGCTCCAGTGGTTGATTCAACAGGCAGAAATTTAATAAAATATTCTTTAGGATAATATTTTGGCTGCTGCTCTTTTGTCACAATGCAAACTACAACCGATATTTGCTCAATCATTCAAATGTCCGAAGTGCAATCTTATATTATGCTGTAATATTTTGCTTCCTTAATTCTAGCAACAATGGTATTACACATTTTTTGTCCTAGCAGATAAATAAGATTATTTTGATTGTCTTTGCTCATATAATGGACACTGAGGATTTTTTTAGGCTCTTCTTAAATGCTCGCTTGTAACAGGATCAAACTTTGCTAAAAACCCAAAATTTTTAAAGAATTACTGTTTTTATGGTCAAACAATTTATCTGAATTTCCCTTAAATGCCAACAGTTGCGAGGCACATAATTGAATAACAGCTATAATTCTCTTTAAAATATCTCACCAATGTTTTCGTTTGATTTGCGAGATTCGTTGATGTTCTCTATCAATGGTCTTGACAATCTCCAACCTGGTTTCTAACTCCATCCATTTTTAATATTTTGAAGTTGTATTGATGCTAATAATAAATGATATAATGAAGAAAATGAAATAAATAAAATAGAATAGAAACTTACTTTTTTTGCATGAAATTTACACTAGGGTAATTCCATGTCAAATCAACAAGGGGTCTGAACCTTGATGACTTCGATTCACTTGATTTTTGGTATATTAGTAGTACCTATGGAGCATATTGAAAATCCAAATTTGTAGATTTTTTGAAGCAATAGTTTTTTTTATATAAATTTTTGAAAATTGCAAAAAACTCACAATTTTGGCATGCTTTGATGCACATAAACGCCCATAAATCTGTAACCCTTAGTCACAGAGAGCTCATCTTGGGCTCATTTTAAAGCTCTTTTAAAGAGCTTTCATTTGATTTACAGCATACAAGAATTTTGAAGAAAAAACGTTTTTGGCCCACTTTCAAACTTTTATTTTTGAAAATCTGAAAAACACCATTATTGATTTTTTTGAAAAAAATATATCTTAAAGTGAGACATTTCATGAGTTTAACTGAAAATTTTCAGAATGGGATGAAAATGGGATTATACTTTTTTTAAATTTTGAAATAAGCGGTGCACTTGGTAATAGTAGCTTACAATGATTTAATTGCTCAGTATTTTGTTTTTTAAAATTAAATTTATTTAAATATAATGTTTGTTTAATTTTAAATAGTCTTATATTCAACTTCTATGGTGTACATTAATTTTTTGAAACCTTGTATTTCTATTTAGTAAAATAACAGATTCTACTTTTTTAACAGAATTGAAATTAATTTATTATTGAAAACTTTACCTTAATGGAGATACACAATGTTAAATGAGTTTTCTGGTTCCCTTTGCATTAATCATAGGCTAATATCTAATATACACTTCGTTACAAAACAGTCCAAGAAGATACGTAAAAATATTTACAAAAAGTCTTATTTATATAGAGAGTAGGAAATGCACTTCACTAGCTTTTTTAGTCTTTTAGTCTTGAACTGTCACTTGTCCACTGATAAGATTGAACTTCATCTTGTAGGATGAAGGAGTAATTTTTGGAAAAATCACAGGTTATGAGAGCTTCCTCCTGAGTAATGCTGTCTTTTAAGAAATTATCGAATGATTTCTGCTGCTGCGCGGCGAAGTCATGAGTTTTAAGTTTCATTAGTCCTTCACAAAAAGCTTCAACAAAGCTATCAACTCCTTTACCTACAGTCTCCAGTGTACAGTGATCTGTGGACACGCATTGTTTAAAAGTAATGCGATCAACAAACATCCACAAACTTTTGAATCAAAGCATTTTTAAACTGATCAACTCCAGGGCACTCCCTACACTTATTCATATGACATTCTGGACGTGCTGGATTGCACATTATTTTGGCCAAACAAGTTCTGTAAGACTTCAAAGGAGTAGATTCTTCTTCTCCATTATTCAAAATTATATTTTCAAAATGTGCTCCACTCATCATTAATTTTATATGTTGATGGATAACGCATACATACTGTGTGTCCCACTTTTTCCAGCCAAAAGGGATTCACAGAATTTTGAGAACCCAGTTTTGTTATTGGGGTAGGTACTGATTTTTGAATGCCTGATAAAGTTATTAAAGATTTATGGGCGTTTATGTGCATCAAAGCATGCCAAAATTGTGAGTTAAATATTTGTTAGTGATATTACATTCACTAAATATAATTCCCATTGTACTTGGTTCAAAATATCCCCACATAACAAATTAATCAAGGTTTAAGTATAATACAATCAAAGGAAGTGTCATTTAACTAAGAATGTGTTCTGAAATTCATAATATGTGATAATAGAAAAGTATAAAGAATGTAATGATTTTTATTATAAATTGCCTCATTTATTTATCATTGTACATTTTCAAATGGGCTTTATCCCACCGTGTGTTTAAACACACGCCCTTCCTAGCCAGAAGTACGTATCAGAGAATTTTTTTGCTATTTTTCCTGTACATTTGCTTGATAATATAGTAGCATATTTAAAGATTAATAAAAATTTCAGAAAAAAAATGTTCCGGGAAAGAATGGGTTAATGCCGGAGAGCAATAATTACTTTAACGTGTTCTGCCTTTTCTTCTTCCATTTTGTGAATGGGTTTCCGGGAAGCTTCTCAGCAAGTGCTCGGATTGCTTGTTCCTTTACTATTGATTATACAGAATCCAAATGGCAACAAAAATGTCGGGAAAATTACATCCAGTCATTTGCATTCCTTATATTTCTTACAATCAACATTCGGAGATATAGTTTCGACAGGAGTATGGGAGTGTTACTGCACTCAAGACATTTACTTGCAGCCACACTTCAGCAGATTTTTTCCCACAAATAAAACAAATATTTTAAGATAGCGCAGGGCCTGGTGCAGTCACACCGTTTGCACTGCAATCTGTCAACTCTGTTTGAGCCAGCGTAAACTTTAAAATGCCATATTTCAAATTTTTGGGAAACCAAGGGGGGGGGGGGGGGGGGGGGGGGGGGGCAAGTGCCCCCCCTTGCCCCTTACTGCGGGTGCTCATGGTGGCAACCATTAAAGATAATGTAATAGAGCAACCAAATGTGGCAGAGGAAGCGGGTGATAAATGGAAGAGGCCAAACAAAGACAAAGTATTTACAAAGTGTTTACAAATGAGTAAGTTCCAGTACACACAATAAGGTGGAGGGATTTTCAAAAAGAAACTCATTAGTAAGTAAACTTTTTGACTCAAAATTTACAATTTCCAATTGCTCCAGAGTGTCCAACCTGAACCCCTTCGTTTCCACATGGAGCACTTTCAGGATGAAACCACTGTTGTGTCCGTCGTCCATAAGATTCTTGGCAAAATGTGATGATGGATTTTTCAATGCAAAGCACTGTTTATGTTCGTTGCACCTTACTCCCACACTTCTACCAGTTTGGCCAATATAGGGGGCCTCACAGTCACTGCACTTCAGTTCGTAAACCCCGATCTTTGAGAGTTTGTCAATTGGATCTTTAACCCTAACAAATATTTTCGATAAGTTGATGGGGGTGTAGGAGGCGGGTCTGAGATCGTATTTAGGAAACAATTTTGCCAGTTTATATGTCAAACTGCCAAGGAACGTTATTTTTCGCCAACATGAAACCTTATTATTAATTTCCGGGGGGATGGCAATAACTTTCTGAGCTGCAATTCATTTAATTTTAATGGAGAGCAGGTGATCAGTTAATTTAGTATTCTAACCATTGTTGACCGCTATTTGCTTGTTGGTGTTTAGTTCTTTTGCAAAATCGAAAGGGGAGAGTGGAATGTTTACTAGACGGTGTACCATGGAGTGGAAGGAGGCATGTTTGTGAGAATGATTATGAGAGGAATGGTTCGGGACAACCTGGTCTGCGTTGGAAGGTTTCCGTTATATTGAAAAAACGCTTTTTATTTTTGAGGGATATAGTTAAATCAAGAAAGTTAAGGAAACCATTGTTTTCTATTTCTATTGTGAAAAAGTTAGATTTATGGAGGGAATTGATTAGATTAGATCTAATTAATTACAATACTTTCTCAGTATACTTCGTATATGAGAAAGTAAAAAGTACAGCATTTAATATTTTGGGAATTCTTGATATTTTTTAAATCTTTGGAGTTTTAGAATTTTGTAGTTTCTGGAATCTTGGAATTTTAAATTTCGTTAGAAAATTTCAAGTTTTTAGAGGCTTGAGAAATTTTGAAATACTTGGAATTCCTGGTAGTTGTTTTTAAATTGCTGATGTTTTAAGAATTAAACAAATGTAATTCCAAAATTTGAAATTTTTAAAGAATTCCAAAAACTTCAGAAATTCCAAAAATTACATAGACAAAACTTTTTAAAATATTTTTTTAATTCTGAAGATTTCAAAACGACTAATAGAAAATTTTTAAAATTCCAGTATTTCAGAATTAAAAAAACAAAATTTGAAAATTTTTAAAATTTGGTATACAGTAAGTCCCCGACTTACACGGATCCACAGATACACTGATGAGGGTAGTTGAACTGCCGCACCTATACAGTTAGTTGGACCTGCTCGATAGATGGCATTACTTGTACACTGCAGGAAACGTAGCAGACAGAAGTGCTTTTGTTATATTAGTTTTTTTATTGTGAAAGAGCTTTTAAGTGCATGAAAGTTATCTCGTAATTGCATTAAAACAAATTTGATAAACGAACTAGGTATAAGCCCTCATTATGGCTGAGAAACGTAAGAGTGGTGACGTGATGGTTCACGAAGATATCTAGAGCAGTTAATGATGCAATTGCATGCTATAAAATTATTTATGGTAAGAAGAAAGAAGCTACTATACAAACATCACTGGACAGGTACATACGTAAAACAGAGACAAATGATGTAATGCCATAGTCACCTGCAGAATCTGCTTAAATACGTATATACTATGTACTAATACTCTTCTTGCAATTACTAACATTTTTACTTAAGTATGATGTATTGTAATGAATAAATTTTCATTTTCTTAACATTTTGTTATTATAAGCTCTACTTTTTTCGGCTTTAATTATCCAATGAAGTGAATGTCAAATTTGTGTAACTGCCATGCGTATTAGGTTATTTGACCAGCTACTCAAAAGATGGTATTTGCCATACATTTCCACTGAAGTTCTCTTTACATTGCCGCTTGTACTGCACAGCCAACTGCATTGCTTCAAAAAGGTATTGGTTTAAACATTGTTCAACTTATACGGTTTTCGACTTACACGAAAATTTTTGGAACGAATTAACCGTGTAAGTCAGGGACTTACTGTATTTTGAAGACAAAATATTTCGTTAGATGTACTGTCTTAATTTTTTTCAATTTGGTCATGAAGTTCACTTCTTGATATTTTACACACTTTTCCTATGAAAATCCTGTCCTAATTCTCACACCAGATTTGGAATTTATGTATTATGCACATTACTCTTGATTCTGCTCATCCAATATAACTAGCTATATATGTATCAAAAACTAATATTATAAAATTTTAATTTACCGTATTTACTCGCGTAATTGCCCCACCCTATTTTTGAGGAGGAAATAAAAGATTATTTTTTGTATTTTATTCAAAGTAACTCAATTTTTCATGCACATTGTTGTTCACAGATAGATGGAGCATCTTGTCATCTGCCCCCCACCTTTAAAAAAAATATTCCTCCTTGCAAAAAAGGTTCATTTATTCTCTATACTCATCATATGTGAAAATAAATTAGTAAATGTGGCCAAAGTTCTCCATGAAGGTTCTTTTTAACTTCAGCTAACGTTTCCATTTCCAAATGGCACCTAATTGTTGGCAATATCTTCAATATAAAAAAATACTGTAACCCTTATTACAAATCTGTTAAAAATGACATATCAATCTCACCTTATGTCTGGAATGTAACTGATGATGAAGATAGTTGCAACATCTACAAAACATGAGACTTTAATTATCACGTGATCCATTGATCGCTGATTCTTAGTGGATTGACTGTATCAAAAGTAAACATCTAGCTGTCATGACCATCTTGTCAAACTTGATGATAAAAATTCTCTATATCTATTTATTATTAAATGTTTAAAACTATTTTGATGGAAAACTGTTCTCTTTTCTTCTGTTACATTTCTTTGTTAAGTGACTCAATTTCTAGCATTATGTTTTCAGAGCATCTATGATTTGGATTATTGGGGAATATGCTGAAAGAATAGACAATGCTGATGAACTTTTGGAGTCATTCCTTGAAGGTTTCCATGATGAGAATACTCAAGTGCAACTTCAGCTTCTTACTGCTATTGTTAAACTATTCTTGAAAAGACCTACTGACACTCAGGAGTTGGTGCAGCAAGTGAGTATGACATAATATCAATTAATGATAGATTTATAGAGTTGCTCGATTTTTTATGCAACATTTGGTTTTGAGGTGTTCATTTTATTATTAAATATATTCTATTTTCAAAATGTAGTATGCATTTTCATAGGCCTTCTTACTTGTAAGTCTAAAGAGACCATCAATACTGAGCAGAATTACAAGAAAATTAACTTTTTCATATATTTTCATTTTAATAGGTTCTCAGCCTTGCTACTCAGGATTCCGATAATCCTGATCTCAGGGATAGAGGCTTCATTTACTGGCGACTTCTTTCTACTGATCCTGCTGCCGCCAAAGAAGTAGTTTTGGCAGAGAAGCCTCTTATCTCTGAAGAGACTGATTTGCTTGAACCAACTCTCCTTGATGAGTTGGTTTGTCATATTTCTTCATTAGCGTCTGTTTACCATAAACCTCCAACAGCTTTTGTAGAGGGTCGTGCAGGTTTAGGAGGTGGTGCTGGTGCTGCCAACGCTCAAAGGAAACCGCTTTCTACCAGGTGGTTTGATATTTACTGTTATTGAATAACGTACTTCTAATTTATGCTGGGTCTATTATAATGATACTTAACTTACTTTAAAATTGCTCCTATTTGAAGAGCTGTTGCTCCATCAACATGTTAGACATAGATCTGAAAATCTTACAAATAAATTGTGGTAAATTTGATGAATCAGTTCCTCAGTATCAAGCTGACATTTCTAATTGTAAATAAAGTATGAAGAAAGTGATTAATGAAAATGACGGTTATCAGTGGCATATCCTGATCATCGATGGTGAGTGTGCAGTTATGGTGGGGAAAATAAAGTTTTATGCAACCCGTACTACACTAAGGAAAAATCCAACTGCCCTCTAGGGAAATAGCAGAACTACTAGTACAGTAAAATGCGAAACTGCCCTCTTGCAGGTATTGAGCGAATTATATCAACTCTTTCTAGGTATCCTGGAATTTTCCCATAAATATAGAATACTGCATCGCTCGATTTTTAATGTGGTTTTCTTATAAAAAATTGGTTACATGTAAAATGAAATAAGTTTAAAATTGCATGTGAAAGAACAAAGCATATTGCAAAATGGAAGTACTGTCTACTTACAGTTGCCAGAATATCAACAAACTAAAGTCCGATTCCAACACGACTCTTCCTGAAAATCGCATCGTAAGTCAAATATCAATTTCCCATAGGCTTACACGTTTAAATTGAGTTGCGCTTTTATAGTTAAAGAACCAACGAGTTATATATTGTATAATATAGGTCATGTTAGTATAAAAGTTGTATAATAAACATTTTTAAGACGAAACAATCAATAACGTAATACCTACAATGTGGACGAGTTGTATCGTCCAACTGAATATTGACCGGAAATACGCAGAAAGAAAGTAGACTCGGAGCGCATCGGATGTTGAATATTGTATATCCAATCAACTTTTCCTGTATTTCCCCATCATGCACAAAACACAAAACTGTTGAGAGCTGTGATTTTGACATGACATCTGAAGTTTCGTCCAGTACAATGGCTATAAAAGTTGCTGAATCAATTTAATTTTTTATTGCATCTTTAACGACATTAGGTAATGGACTTGATGAGATCATTTTGAACAGTGGGAGAAATTCCTTGAAACACAGTTGATGTCTTTAAATGATTATCTAAAAGAGGATCATAGTCATGAAGTACATTTAAAAATTCTATATAATTACCTCTATTCATTGAATTCTTAAGACTCATCATGACCTCCCAAAGGAAGAAGTTCTTGTTTAGATAACATATTGCATCAATGAGCCTTTTCAAAATATCTCTATTTTTATTCACTTGTTCATTATGCCGGCTTATTTCAGTTTTTGTTGGTTGTCAAGTAAAGTGTCGATTCTTTGTTTTCCAAAAAGTTAAAGATTAAGAAAAGACTGAACATGTGTTTGAGATCTTTCATATTTTTGCAGTGCTGCTGCTAAATGGTTAAGATCAGAAAACCCATGCTTATTTCACACACCATTCTCTTTTGAGAACAATAAACATTGCCAACAAAAAATGTCTCGTATATTCAGTTTTTGCATCTTTATGCTTACGAAGTAGATTTGGAAGAGCTGGACAAGGCTTACCTTCTTCCACAATGTTCATACGATCAGCAAAGGTTCGAGTTGAAAATTGTACACTCAACAAATCTTCAACACTATTTCCCATTGTATAACATGGGCAAATATTTCTAAAATTGCCAAACAATAACAAAATTTTAAAGAAACTTGCACAAAAAACTAATATAATAGAAACCACAATAGAATAAACAAACCCTTAGTAACACATTGCCATATTCACTTCAAGCTTTCTGCCAACCAAACACCCAATTCACTCCTAAGAGCTGGTCTGAAGTTTCTACTGGATTATTGACAACATTATCATTAACGCAGTCGATAATCCTGAAGACTGCAACTTTACTTGGGTCCGCTAAAATAGCAGCATGCCCAGATGGCTATATCCTAACACAGCGGTTCTCAACCTTTTTTAGTTCGCGACACACCTGACAGGCAATCCTCGCTGGCACGACACACCTGTGAAACTGAAACGAAATCTTTAAAGAATATAACTCGAAAATATATTAAAATAGTTTTTATTATTATTAAAAATAATGTATAAAATATAAAGATTTTCGCATATTTAAAAAGACATTGCAATGAAAAGCATAAAAAACAGTTGAACACAGAATTCCAAAATGTATAAACAAACAAAACATTCTGATTCGTTCTCAAACCGATAATTTTGTTCGTGCCTGAGTGCACATGGAAACAAAGTAAATCGGAGAAGGAAGGGTCTTCCTCGGACTTCTTTACCTCGGGAATGCAAGAAGTGGAAGGGTGAGAAGGCTCGAGCTGGAAAAAACGGAAGAGAGGACAAATATAAGACAATTGGAAAAGACTGAAACAACTGCGAATGGCCCCATGGAAAATATTTTACAACCACTCAGCCCAGGGATCATGCCTAGGACACGCTACTAGGCCGCCGCCATATATGACACCCTAAGGCTTTCTTTATTTGCCTACCTGGAACAGGCATGGATTTCGGTTCTTTTTAGCGCCCCTTCTGCCATGGCACCCCTAGGTAATTGCCTACTTTGCTACCCGCTAGCGCCGCCCCTGCTGTCCCGAAACAAAGATAGCGCATGATTCCCGAAAAAAACTTTTTTGTATCTGCGGTCTTTTAATTTTTTCTAATTTTTGCGACACACCTGGACCTCATCCACAACACACTAGTGTGTCGCGACACACCGGTTGAGAACCACTGCCCTAACATGCATAACTCAAATATCTCTCCACTGCACTTGTCTACTGCACAAGGTGGTTCAGGGCAGTTAGACATGCGATCGCCAAATAGCTCTGCCTGGAGTGTTTACTTAAGAACTTCCAGTTTCTCTCCACCACATCACTACACATGGGTGTTCATGAGATGGGCTGCTCACCCTGAGGGCCCTGAGTCACACGAACACATGACCCCAGTCTGCTCCGCTTTTCAGTTAAATGCTATAGATCATGCGATATCCTATAGCACGAGTTCGCTAGAGATCTTCCAGTGAACGTATTTTCGTGCGCATAACTTTTTTGGCACAACTGCATTTCATAGTTGCCATAGTTTTAATAATATTACATATATGTATATACCGTGATATTCGGTGGGCATGCACCACACACTAAGCACACCCAGAATATACGCCCCTGGTGGTTATATCATGCATAAGTTTTGATTGCATCCATTTCCTCCCAGCAGAATTTAATATCTCAATTTGAGACAGTATTGTTTTGAATTAAAAGTTTAAGCAGCTGCAATTGTTAACTATGTTATTTGGATAAAAATATTCTTTGATTTAATTGCATTTGCCCTTATTTCATGATTAGAGTTTCTGATCTCTATTTTTCATGTTAGCAGAACTGTCTCTTCAAGTAGTATGCATTTTATAATCACCTAGCAGTTATAAACTGTGTTGTCATCTTTGTAAACTTGGATTTTTACCATATTTTAATATAAAGTACTAGCAGGCCTATGCAGATATTCTGCATATAAAGATAGAACCAGAACATCATTGAAGACTTAACAGTGTTATACAGTTTGGGTTGTGTATCTGGAACTGAAATTTCTGCGCAAACAATTTTATCAACATCATCTGAATTGTGGATTTTGTCAGCATCTCTTATAACCAGTAAAATATGGGCAAGAGGCAAACCCCTTTTTTGAAATTCTGTTACCATTGCCATAGCTGGAGGAACTCCCAAAATGTTTTTTTTCATTAGACCATCCATAATTTCCTGAAGCTTGATATGGAATTTCATGTAACATTTTCAATTAATGAAGTATATTAATGATTTTTACAATGAATAACAGTGAATAACTATGAAGCTCTGGCAACACTTTAACAATAGTTAAGAGTAACATGGCCATGCACGATGAGGTTGTAATGAGTTTCATTATGATTAACTTTAGTTATAATCTATTATAACACCAGTATTGGTTTCGTAACCTAACAGAAACAGTTGATAATCATACCATTTGGTCAATAGAAAATCTACAGGTTGAGTGCGAAGTTGTAAGTGATGTTCCACAGTACCAAACAAATGCATGGAAACAGAATTTAACAAACAATTGTGTTTTCATAAGTAAATCTCTCAATTGCATTGCTCTTTTTTACCACCTTTTGTTTCTTATCAGATTCTTTTCTTCCAGTTAAACTTCGTTTTCGTCTTGAGGCCATTATATACAAAGAAAAACTAAATACAATTTTAACTTATTAAATCAAACCAAATAAACAAATTTGTAACTGAAAATTCCAATATATGCCCTTTCTTTTTACATAACAATCAATGCAACCTTTATGTAGACTATCAGTGAAGAGAAGATAACCATGTAATATGTTAACAAAAATAACGTAAGTCCCTATTCTCATTTAATTTTAAATTTATGCATGAGCCTATTTGCGTTAATAAGCAGTACATATGTATAATACAAGTTAGGAAAGTGTACAACGTATCACAAATGGGCGTGTTTCATGCTGTGGAGTATTACAAAGAAATTATATACCTGTACGTAAGGGAAATAGCGTTTTAAAGTTCTTTTCTTCATCATAAATAATCCATTTTCTTCCTATTTAATAATATTACATGCACACGTAAGGAAATTAAACGTTTGTTTGTGAGATTGTTTATGTTAGCAACAATGAAGAAGTAACCATGCAAGAAATTTTCTAAGTTCAACTCGATATAAGACTTTCTTGTTTGATTTTCTCGATAACGGCTACTCCTATGATAAAAATATATAGGTAAGGAAATACTCTTCTTCGCAAGTTCTACAACTTTTATTTGAAAAATATTTTGATATGAGCAATAATTTACGAGATATGACGAAAATTTCATTTTGTGTCCCCAGTAAAGTGGTACCCCTGATTGGCGTACATGATTCATTTATGCGATTTTCTTGTTATCTTTGAATGTAAGTCCTTAATATCAAATTTCATGAAAATCCGTTCAATAGAAGCCGAGAACGAACATGCGGATGGATGGACGGACCGACGATAATAGGCACTCACGCTGGAAGCGAAACGCGCCTAAAAATTGTTCTACTTACAAAGAGATAAGATTCCAGCATTCAAACGATGAAAGGAAGATTCAACTGCTTAGAAATGCTTCCCATACGCAGTTGTCCGCAGTTAACTGAATAATTATCCGTAAATATTTATGTTGCTATGTATAAACGTTGACAATGCTACAGCAATAATTTTGATGCTTAAACAAAAGTGAGAAGCGAATTCTTTCACCCATTTGAAGGTATAATTGATAGTAATTGAATCGGAGATAACAATGACGGTCGCCTTGGCAACGCCTGGAAAGAGTATGAAATATCCGTAAAATTTTGAAAACAGTTGCGTGTTTCTGAATGATTCATGTAACATGTAAACATCGGAAGAATAAGATACTATAGAGTTTTAACCGTCGAATAAAGCAAAAACGAAGAAAATCGGTCCATATTTACGTGTTTTTACATACAAAGGAAAAAAACCTTGCACACCGAAAAATCGAAAATCACTTGTAAACATATGGGAAAATATAATTGTCTCCTGGATTCGAACCTGCACATTTTCTCAAAATTAAATTAGAACGGAAATCTACACGGAATTTGGATACGATGTGTGCAAACTGCCTCTCTCTAACTATCGTAGTAGTCGAGTTATGACTGGAATTAGGTGAACGCCAGGTGGCCACATACATACATAGACATCGACGGATTTTAATATATAGATGATGAAACTGTTGAGAATAAGCTGTATATCTTACACTATATTAAATATTGGCATCACATTATGCTCGTAGTTGATGCTTATATGATTTTTGCTTTCCATGCCAGAGGTAACTCTCAAGATGACCAGACTGTAGAAACAGGACAGCAGCCAGCTGTCATTCCAGCTCAGGATTCTCTCATTGGTGACCTTCTTAGCATGGATATTGGAGGAGGTGGTGTCAGTACAGCAGCTCCTGGGGCACCAGCTGGTGTTCCTTCTACAACAGCACCTGCAGCAGTTAGTGGTGGTGGTTTGGATCTTCTTGGTGGTGGTCTCGATAGCTTAGTAAGTAAAACACATGGAAGCTATGCATCAGTCATTTTTACTTTCTCTGTACATAGTATACAGAAAGTATTGTGATCACAAAAATAATCGACTTCAAGATTTCAATGGAAATACACGTTTTGAGGTCCATAGAACACGTTTAGACTATTTTAGGAATGATGTATGTGTGTGCGTGCATGCATGTGTGTGTGTGTGTGGGGGGGGGGTGCTCTTAACTCAAAAAGTACTTGTCACATTAATACCAAATTTCATATATAAAGCTGAACGCACACTTATCAGACAAAAACGTCTTTTGACAAAAGGCTTTTGTATAAACTCGTCGAAAACTGTTTTCGCAATGCTATGAATAGGACCCAACGCACACTAATCGAACAGGACACAAAGACACGAAAAAACAACTTAAATTACCTCTAAACATCTCGAGACAAAATGTTTTCTCGAAAGACATTTGTCTTATCATTGTGCGTTGGAGACCGACAAAAGTGTTTTTGCTTGAGACATCTGTAAACAAAACGTTTTGTTGAAAGACGTTTTTGTCTGATAAGTATGCGTTGACTTTTGACACATCAATACATATTTGTTGATGATTTATCGTGTCGAAAGCAGAAACACTGCACTTTGTTTTGAGGCGAAACATTCTGCGTGAGTTCAGTCTTTATTGAGAAGTAATAGGAGTAGGGTGGAGGGAAAGTTGTGTGTGCTTCTGTTAACATGGATGTGGATGCTGAAAAATTACTTGTTTTAATAGAAGAAAGGCCTCCTATTTTTAATTATACTGTGAAAGAACACCACCAAAAAGATTTGCTGGAAAATCCCTTTTCCTGATTCCATCTTCGATTATATTTAAAACATAATAAAAGGAACTCAAACTTAATCTCGTAAAATTTCGGAATTTATTTTCTTCTCCTTTTAGTTCATTTATAAATTCCTTAAGGATATTCTTCTCGGTCCTCTTTTGATTAATCGGGTGGATCCATAAGCATCTTTCACTCTCTTCCATGGAAGCGAGTTGAATCCGCTGTCACAAAATGAGAGCACAAACTTCGTCATCGGACGACATTCTCGCAACTAGTCCAGGCCGAGACTGCGCCGAACAAGAATGATTTCAATGTATACAAAATGTCTTGTCTCAAAACGTGTTTTGCAAAGACGTTTTGTCTTATCAGTATGCGTTGGAGCCCAACAAAAATGTTTTGCCTTTCGACAGAAAGTTTTGTTCAACGACAGAACATTTTGTGTAAAGACATTTTTGTATGACCAGTGTGCGTTGAAGCCCAACAAAATGTTTTACCTTTCGACAAAACGTTTTGCCTCGAGACGTTTTGTCTGATAAGTGTGCGTTCAGGCTAACACATTAGCATGAGCGCAAAGAACTGATTAGCTTTTGGACAATACCGGTTAACCGGAAGTCGAGGTTTATTTGAAACTTGATTCGGTTTTTGCAATATTTCTCCGATAATACATCATTATTGTATACATTGACCATTACAAAAAATGTAGAAAATATAATTTCCTACATCTTTTATTTCAAACAATTTTCCAAAGCAGTTATTTTTAGGAATTATTTATGAATAATCGGTTTTTTCAGTTTCCGTCACATATCTCCTTAAAAACTTCATTATTGGTAACCATTGTTAGGACCAAAGTTGTAGAGAATAATATTTCTTCCAAGTTTTGTTTGAAACAAATTTTCGTAGAACCATCCATTTCGGAGATATTTAACTTTTTCATAATTTCCAGTATACAGCACCACCACCATGTAGCGGTGAATTCTGTAAACATATTCAAAATATAAGTAATTTACGGCAATAAGGATGACTGTATTCTTTTACGATACGAAATAATAAATTTTGTCTTATAATGCTATTCATAATAATTTAAATATCAATATCCCAAATATGGAGAAAGTCATGTGTTGGCCACATCAGATTTTTCTGATCTATGTATTATGTCCATTTTACTTTCCATTGAAATTACTCAACATTTTTTACCATTCTTAGCACTTTCACAAACACTACCTTTAGGATTTCAAGTGTAATAAAAAACAATACATGTATAAACATGTGCCCGTACGTTTTCGAATACAAATGGCAAATGACAAGTTTGCTCGTTCTTACTGCACTGTATACTGGAAATTACGAAAAAGTTAAATATCTCTGAAATGGTTGGTTCTACGAACATTTGTTTCAAACAAAACTTGGAAGAAATATTATTCTCTACAACTTTGATCCTAACAAAGGTTACCAATAACGATGTTTTTAAGGTGATATTTGACGGAAACCGAAAAGACCGATTATTTATAAATAATTCCTAAACAATAACTGCTATGGAAAATTGTTTCAAATGAAAGTTGTAGGAAATTACATTCTCTAAAGCCTTAAGACAGGCGGGTCACGCACCTAGCGCGTGATATCTCCCTTCAACTTCTCACAGCTCTGTGGCCTTTACGCCTGGTGGTAGAGGCTCCAGTCTTGCTCTCCCGCACTCATTTTGAAACGAGCTTTCATTCAGTTCAAACCGTATCTAAATCTTTCACCAATGTACACCATTTTTTCAGTGAAGCTTGAAGTTTTATTTTATTTATGGACAATTTTTATAATTCGTGTAATCTCTCTGAAGAGCTTTTATAGAAAAAAACTTATTGTTCAGGAACTTTGCAGCCAAAAAGAAAGGGAAATCCCACCGATGTTGTGAACGCTAAACTAAACAAAGGGGAAACAATATGCAAATACACCGATGATGGAATTTGCTGTTGCAAATGGCGGGACAAGCACGATATTCTTAGTATTTCTAGCGAATTCAGGGGTGAATTGGTAGAGATATGAATGTAATATAACATATAGTGTCTTATCATGGAGTTTTAAACAAAAAACCATCATCAGCATGGGGGTGTGATTGGCCAATCAGAGTCCTGCAGCGAACGTGTTAATAAATTACCAAATTAAAGTATGCTATGTAATAATATACGTACTAGCTGATCCCACGCAATCTTTGCACAGTGAATTTTCAAAAAAAGATGAAGTATGTATAATAAGTTGATCTCAATAATTCACATTTAACTCTAAATATACATTTCCTTACACAGTAATTGATCGGGAACTTTTATGTTTTTCTTTTTATTCAAATATATGTCCTTTCTTTTCTATATAACAATCAGTGCAAGCATTTATGTAGATTATCAATGAAGAGAAGATAACCATGTAATGTGTTTAAAAAAATAACGTGTCCCTATTCTCATTTAAGTTTAAATTTATGCGTGAGCCTGTTTGCATTAATTATGGATGTATAATATAATGGTTCTACTTACAAAGAGATAAGATTCCAGCATTCAAACGATGATAGGAAGATTCAACTGCTTTGATTAAATCGTTAGAAACGCTTCCCATACGCAGTTAACTGGATAATTATCCGTAAATATTTATGTTGCTATGTATAAATGTTGACATTGCGACAGCAATAATTTCGATGCTTTAAACAAAGTGCAAAGCAAAAAATGCTATTCTTTCACCTATTTGAAGGTTTAATTTGTATTAATTGAATCAAAGGCAACAATGACGGTCGCGTTGACAACGTATGGAAAGAGTATGAAATATCCGTAAAATTTCGAAAACAATTGCGTATTTCTGAATGATTTGACCGTGTAACATGTAAACATCGCAAGAATAAGATAGTACAGAGTTTTAGCCGTCGAATAAAGTAAAAACGAAGAAAATCGGTCCACATTTACGTTTTAATGAATGAAGGAAAAAAACCTTGCACTCTGAAAAATCGAAAATCCTGTGTAAACTTATGGGAAAATATAATTGTCTCCTGGATTTGAACCCGGGACTTTATGAAAATGAGAATAGTATTCTAGGGGCCTTCCTAGCTTGTAGAAACAAAATGCAGTTTACCGCATATCTCTACGACAAACGGCTTTTGAGATACAGGGTGGGACAGACGGACGGACATCCTGCTATTGATATAGATTATATGTAATGTAAGATTTGTGTGTAATGTTTTTTAATATTGTACTGAAATTTGACAAGATTAATACCACTGTAAAGTCAGTTAATAATCAATAAATTATTATTGTTATTCAGTCTCGGCAACGTTACCATGTTTGTTTGTACATATAGCCGTGTTTATTTGTTTATGCATTTTACACCTGTTATCACTTTTTCACCTTTTTTATCGACTTTTCTTTCATTTCAATCCACTCTTTTTGGGGCCATGATTAGGCAATATTACAAAAAACAATGAAAATAGCAAAATGAAAAAAACTCGCATTTTCATACATTATGCATTGACAACCCTAAACTGCCTTCCGTACGCCGAATTCGGACATTCGTACATCAGCGAAATGACAAACGAACATTTCGAGTGGTAGTGGTGCTGGCTGTCAGCCAACAGTTTCTGCCGCATCGCCATCTTTGTCTGTACAGCAGTGTTTATTTGTGCAATTATTTAAATATTTTATTGCATTTTGCCCTATCTCTCTATATTATAAAATCGACGATTGTGTCTAAAAGGCCCCTGCTCAAAAAACTAAACATTTATACCATAATTGGAGATTTTATAATATTTTTTGGCTCTCTGTGAACGGAACCCCCCCTATAACATGTTAGTCTATGTTCGACATCCGTACATGTTTTCAGGAATGCATTATGTATGGATGTCAAGGACTGCCCGTATATGAAATTTGGTATTAATATGACAAGTACTTTTTGAGTTAGAGCGCCCACAATCACATCCATCCATCCACACACACACACACACATCATTCCGAAAATACTGTTTTTACCCGAATCCAAGACGACCCTGAATCTGAGAGGACTCCCCACTTGGATGACTGTCAAAACAGCAAAAAGATTTTATGACCGACATAACTACAAAAAATTGGTACAACATACATTGTAAAAACTTTCTCATATACTAATGCGTCGTTTAGTTATCTTTAGAAAATGAAAATCGTATGAGCCTGTTTTTAGAAAATCCAATTTTTGTTAAAGTTGCCCAAGAATAAACTAGCCTTGTATTCATTCGTTGAGAAAAATGAAATGCGTAGCATTATTGTAGATGTATACTCAAGTAACTGTATGAAATTTGATCAAATCATTAGAGCTGTTTTTGAGAAAATCGAATTGTTGTTACGTTGCCTAGAATAAACTAATATTTCCATTTCGGAGATATTTAACTTTTTCGTAATTTCCAGTATACAGCGCCACCACCATGTAGCAGTGAATTCTGTAAACATATTCAAAATATAATTTACGGCAACAAGGACGACTGTATTCTTTTACGATACAAAGTAATAATTTTGCCTTGTATGTAATGCTATTCATAATAATTTAAATATCTATACCCCAAATATGGAGAAAGTCATGTTGGCCACATCAGATTTTTACTTTCTCCATACGTAGTACGGGAAAGTATTGTGATCACGAAAAAAATCGACTTTGAGATTTCAACAGAAATACTCATTTTGAGGTCCCTAGAACACATTTAGACTATTTTCGAAATGATGTCTGTGTGTGTATGTGATTGTGGGCGCTCTAACTCAAAAAGGACTTGTCATATTAATACCAAATTTCATATATAACACTTTAGCATGAGCACAAAGAACTGATTAGTTTTTGGACAATATCGGTTAGCCGGAAATTGAGGTTTATTCGAAACCCGATTCGGTTTTTGCAATATTTCTCCGTTAAAACATCATTATTGTATATACAATTCTATACAAAGGCTTTAGAGAATGTAATTTCCTACAACTTTCATTTGAAACAATTTTCCATAGCAGTTATTGTTTAGGAATTATTTATAAATAATCGGTCTTTTCGGTTTCCGTCAAATATCACCTTAAAAACATCGTTATTGGTAACCTTTGTTAGGATCAAAGTTGTAGAGAATAATATTTCTTCCAAGTTTTGTTTGAAACAAATGTTCGTAGAACCAACCATTTCAGAGATATTTAACTTTTTCGTAATTTCCAGTATACAGTGCCACCACCATGTAGCGGTGAATTCTGTAAACATATTCAAAATATACCTACCATATTTGCCGGCGTATAGGACGCAGCGGCGTATAAGACGCACCCCTTTTTTATACACATTTTCAAGGAAAAAAATTTTCTACATTTTTTTCGTGAATTTCCATAATGATTTACTGTTCTAATTTTATAGTTATTTATGTCCATAAAAAACGTAACTAGGGAACATTGTAGTTAGGTACCTTTTAATCAGAATTCTCAAAACCCAAAAATTCATCTCCAGAGCTAAATGAAGAATCACTTAGAGCCTCATCTTCAGAAACTGAGTCTTCGTATAACAAATCATCCTCTGTTCCATCAAGCGAGTTACTAATTCCACATTTCTTAAACGACTTTACAACTGTCTCATGTTTCACGGCATTCCATGAAGTTTTGACCCATTCACAAATCTGCGAAATGCTAGGCCTCTTCCTCCTTCCTGATGGTGTCACTTCAAAATCTGTAGACTGCATCCAACTGTTCCATTTCTCCTTCATGAATCCTTTAAATGGTTTATTAATGCAAACATCTAAAGGTTGAAGCTGACTCGTTAGGCCACCTTTTGTAGGTCCTCTTCCTGTCTTCTCCAAGTTCTTATCATCTTTTCAGTTGGTGGTGATCCGAAATTCCTCTCTGCTGCCCTGTTTCCGTGCTCTTTGGCATACGCAATCACTCGTACCTTGAATGCAATATCATAGCAGAATCTGCGTTGTTTATGAGCCATGTTCTGCCACTTACTCACCCACTAACCCTTTTCGCCTTCCCGTATGGATTCCTTGGACAATGGTCGCAAGATGGACTGATGACCCAACCCTACGTCTTTCAATTATTTCCGCTACGCTATACGCACTTCATTTGTTTCCGCGGCCAAGTCCGAGAATTTTTGCGGTCGCGGAACCGCAACGCCGAGCTATGAAGTGGCCCTGAGAGTCAGATATGGCCGATAGCGCTTTATTAAAACTCATATAGTAACGAAGAATGCGGATATACCGCCAGCGTACACACCTGGGGAACTTAGCTTAAAGTCGGGAGTTGCACCATTCACATTCGAAAGGAATACACGATTTCATCAGCTTTCGCCTAATCGAATAACGCTACGGACCAGCAGCTTGTTGTTGAAATGTGATCACGCATGTGCACATTGGATGAATCGTAACTTTAGATGTCGGTGGATTTGAACTCTATTTTACTGGAATGATCCCTCTTTCAGTAATGAAGCAAAAAATATATCACGCAACTTTTTTTACAGAACAGAAAAAATTTATGGAAACGATTTATTCGAAACCACTTTTTAGCAAAAAAACAAAATGCAATAGAATACTTATACATGTATATTAATATAAACCAGAAGTTTTAGACAGACTGAAATTTCAACTCATAATTTTGATTACCGGCGCATAAGACGCATCCCATATTTTAGGCGTATTTCGATGGAAAAAAAGTGCGTCCTATACGCCGGCAAATACAGTAATTTACGGCAATAAGGACGACTGCATTCTTTTATGATATGAAATAATAATTTTGTCTTATAATGCTATTCATAATAATTTAAATATCTATACCCCAAATATGGAGAAAGTCGGGTCTAGGAAAATTCTCCGACTACAATTCATCGAAACACAATTTATCGACCACAATTCACCGATTCACAATTCACTGAAACCACAATTAACCGAATCACAATTCACCAAAATGTAAATTCACCAAACCCAATTCATCGATTGTATTATTCATGGAAATTTCCAATTCATTTTATGAAGATTGGGGGAGAGCGGAAGTAATATAAACGGAATGTTGGCAACATGGACATCTTTTGACTGATTATAACAAGTGGAAAAATAATAGGTAACAATAATGCATTACCGTTTAAGGAGGAGTGGGTATGGGGAGGAAAGAAGGAAGATGAAAGAGTATAGCAAAATGAAATACTAGCATCTTGGATGTCCTTCCATTGCAAATAACTTGTACATGAATAATAAATAAACAGATTACGCTCATGGAAATAGGGGGAGGAGAGGGGGAAGGTTAAACATTTAAAAATGGAATACTGGCATCATGCGTATCATTCGATTGCAAATAACTCATAGATGAATAATAAACAATATATAATCAAATGACGCATTCAAGACTTATGGTAGGGGAAGGAAACAGGGACAGTAAAACATTTCAAAACGAAATACTGGCACCATGAGTGTCATTTGATTGCAAATAACTCATAGACGAATTTTAAACAACTAGCAGGCCTATGCAGATATTCTGCGTGTAAAGATAGAACCAGAACATCATTGAAGACTTAACAGTGTTATACAGTCTGGGTTGTATATCTGGATCTGAAATTTCTGCGCAAACAATTTTATCATTGGTTTTCATCTGCGCTTCGTACTTTCAAGGGGAATCTATAATAGCACCAGTATTGTTTTTGTAACCTAACAGGAACACTTGATAATCATCCCATTTGGTCAATACAAAATCTACACATTGAGTGCGAAATTGTAAGTGATGTTCCACAGTACCAAACAAATGCATGGAAACAGAAATAAAGAGTTTCCATCACCTAGAATAGAAATTATACTAAACGCTGTTTTTTCATAAGTAAATCTCTCATATGATATACCTTCCTCAGTTGAATTGCTCTTTTTTACCACTTTTCGTTTCTTGTCAGATTCGTTTCTTTCAGTTAAGGTTTGTTTTCATCTTGGGGCCATTATATACTTACAAAGAAAAACTAAAAACAGTTATAACTTATTAAATCAAACCAAATAAACAAATTTGTAACAAAATTCCAATATATGTCCTTTCTTTTTTATATAACAATCAGTGCAACCGTTTATGTAGATTATCAATGAAGGGAAGATAACCATGTAATATGTTAACAAAAATAACATATGTCCCTATTCTCATTTAATTTTTAATCTATGCGTGAGCATATTTGCGTTAATAAGCAGCAAATATGTATAATATAATGGTTCTACTTACAAAGAGATAGGATTCCAGCATTCAAACGATTAAAGGAAGATTCAGCTGTTTAGAAATGCAGTTGTCCGCAGTTAACTGAATAATTATCCGTAAATATTTATGTTGCTATGTATAAATGTTGACAGTGCTACAGCAATAATTTCGATGCTTAAAAGTGAGAAGCGAGCTCTTTCACCTATTTGAAGGTATAACTGATAGTAATTGAATCGGAGGCAACAATGATGGTCGCCTTGGCAACGCCCAGAAAGAGTACGAAATATCCGTAAAATTTCGAAAATAATGCATGTTTCTGAATGATTCGACCGTGTAACACGTAAACATCGGAAGAATAAGATAGTATAGAGTTTTATCCGTCAAATAAAGCAAAAATGAAGATAATCGGTCCATATGTACGTGTTTTAACAAAGGAAGGAAAAAAACATTGCACTCTGAAAAATGGAAAATCCCGTGTAAACTTATGGGAACATATAATTGTCTCCTGGATTGGAATCTGTGCATTTTCTCAAAATTTGAATGAGCACGAACAAATCTACACGGAATTTGGATACGACGTGTGAAAATCGCGTCTCTCTAGCTGTCGTAGTTGTCGAGTTATGACTGGAATTATGTGAATGCCAGGCGGCCACATAGACATCGACGGATTTTAATATATAAGAAGATAAATAAGCAAATCATGCATTCAAGGCTTATGGTTGGGGAAGAAAAGGGGGGAGGTAAAACATGTCAAAACAGAATACTGGCATCATGGGTGTCATTTGATTGCAAATAACTCGTAGATGAATAATAAACAATAAATAAACAAATCACGCATTCAAGGCTTATGGTTGGGGGAGGAAAGGGGGAAGATTAAACATGTCAAAACTGAATACCGGTATCATCGTGAAAAATCAGACTTGGAGATTTGACTGATTTACACGTTTTAGGGATTCAGTTGGGGTTTTTCTGATTGTTTTATTTTTGTTATATGTAGTAAGACATGGGTCTCAAACATAAGGCACGATGGCCTTGTTTCCCAGTGAGCACTCACTCTCCTATTCGATCGAAATCAAGAAATGGATTCATACGTGTTATCTTATGGAAAAATGTTAATCCCCTATATTGGCAGCACTGATTAATCCCGATTGACCAAACCTTGACCATTCACTAAGTTAGGATGTAAGGAAGAATCGTACCTAATTTGGTTATTCTAGCTTTTATCGTTTAAGAGGACTTCCATTAACAAACCAACAAATGCACAAACACACGCTTCAAAATATATTATAGTACATAGATGAATTGATATTTGTAGAACAAAATACATTTAATCCGTATTTTTTTGAACTGTCTTAATTAAAAAGGGAAGCGATAATTTTGAAGCTATAAATCAGAGTATCTACAACTAATATATTTTTCAATCTACTATTTTCAACGATAAAATAACATAAAATATTAACATGTCGCACTATAGACGCTTCCAATTAGCCCATAATCAAGTAAACCGAAGCTCTAAAAGAATAAATCTATTTAATTGAAATGCAATTTAGATAATAAAATAACGCAAGTTGAGAGGACTCAGATCTTCTGTTCAATTTATAAACATAAAAAACATTATGTTAATCAGTCGCGCATTAAAAATTACTCTTTGCACCACTACCTATCAAGCAAAACTGTTTTATTTTTTAGTTTTTGTCGTGACTTTACCAAAAATAAAATTAATAAATATGGATTTAAAGTATACATGATTTTACTGCAAAAATAAATGAAAATGGTTTTCCTACGTCTCTTAATAAATGTTTAAGATAATATGAAATACTGACTTACCTTTATAAACCCTGTTCCTTTCAGTAAAAGGTATTTCGTTGATCTGCTAGTAGAAAACGTAGAACGCATCACTTTCCTTCCTTCTTGAAATCGCACAAATTATTTATATCCAACTAATTTAAGACACAGGCCAACAGAGTGTCACCTAGCTCTTTCGCATTACTAAGTGAGAATGCAGCATAGGGTGCGCTTCGTAGCAGATTGATTTTCCCCAGAATGGTTAAGCATTTTGAATATTCCACGAAAAAACAATGAAACAGAAATATAATACACTGAGGGACGCAAAGCCCTGCTGTGGGTCTTTGCCACCTTGATGAAAGTAGACCTCGCCGCCACCAATATTTCTTGCAGATGGTCTCTTTGTTTTGCACCCCAGGGGATATTACCCTGGGGGCAATGCACTCTTTGACCATAGGCGCGGGATGGATGAGAGGCATGCATTCCCTTGGAGGGTGGGAGAAGGGCGATTAAGAAAGGAGAGGCAGAAAAGGGAAACGAGCATCACCCCCTAAGACTCGAAAGTTGATCAGTGGGAAACATTTTCAAGGGTTCCCAAGATCAAGGAGTCTTTGGAACCAATCCCTTCTCCGCTTGTGTAAGGCTTTGTTTTTCCAAATGGTATCTCCGGAAGTCTTCGCCTCGTTGTTACCCGCTGAACAGTGATTTGAGGTCGCATTTTTACTTATATTTTCAAGAAGAAAACACTAACCATATCTATCGAAAACAAAATTAGATATTTTCCAAATATTTGTGAGTCAAAATTTCTGCCTCCAAAAATTCGGCGCCCCAAGCGGTCACTTGGTCTGCTTGTTTGGTTGAGCCGGCCCCGGGCTTAGAAAGTAAATTAAAGATGAGTCGTACCAGAAAAATGATGGGTATATCATACGATAGAGAGGAAATGAATCTAAATCACCACCTATGAAGGATTACCAAAGCCCATGTCACAAAACAAAGCAGGGAATCGAACCGTAATTTTTTTCACTCCGGTTTTCGTTCCGGTTGACTCAAAACACAAGATTTCGGTTCGGTTACGATTTCGCTCCGACAGTCATCAGTGAACTGTTTCGAACCGGTTTTTTTCGCTCCAACCTTAAAATATTTTAGGAAACTTTTAATAACTGATTTATTACTTTAGGTAATTTTCTAATTAAATCAAATACATCTTCACTATAACAACAGTCATATTTAAAAAACTAATAATCAAAACACGAGAATAAATTATTTTAATGTGAATATTTAGTATGTATTTTATTTATTTAAGATTATATTTAGAATTGAATATTTACAAACCATACATGCATCGCATATGATTTCAACAGGTTAGGAAAGTATAAAGTAAATTATAAATAAGCACATTTCCTGCAATAAGAGTATTCTAAACTTATTATGTTATGCTTACCATCTCATTTCCCAATTTTCTGTGCTTAGTCTTCAGTACTAAATTTTATTAAATTCGGCTGAATAGCTACGGAAAAAATTGCATCCCGATAGAAGGACGGACAGACCGTAGCTAATATGTGCTAAAGTTGGAATGCCTAATAATGAATTATTAATATTTTTATTTACAAATCATGCGGCAAAATAAGAGATCGTGTTTTCTCAATAGTGCCAGTAAGTTGAATAAGACATTATGTTATTTTCATTAACAATTTATAGATCACGTCCACTGCTTATATTATAGTGAAAAATGTATAAAATATTTATGAGGAAATTGAGGGTCCGAGAATTCAGAAAGACGGAGAAATGTTTGTTAACATGATACAAATTTACGATGATTGAATATTTTGAACCACTTAAGTAGTGTGAGAAAGTTAAAGTTCATTATTTCGTGAAATTGAAATGATAAGTACCGTTTCGTAAAACTATGACTTAACGAAAGCATGTGATTTTCACCCGGCAGCAAATAAAAAACATCTACGAACATCCAGAGCCTGAGAGAGGTGAGATGCGGCCCGGGCCAGTCACAAATATGGGGCCCCAGCCCACTCCAAAAACCATACAAATATATGAATAAAAAACCTTTAGAATAAATTTTGGGGACCCCGCTGGGCCCGGGCCAAGTGGCCCTGCTAGCTCCCTCTCTATCTAGCTCTGCATACATCTACATATTACCCTGCAATTACCCAAGTTGGTGGGTGGCAGGTGGTGCTGTGCACTAAGCAGTGCTTAATGATTTTTGTTGTCACGGGCAAGCCTCCAATTGTGATTCCTGATCTAAGTAGCTTACTTACATCAAATATGCGAATGAATGTAGTTTTAGCTATCCATCAATATACCGATAAATATATATCTCCTTTACATTTTACTTTCCTAAGACAATCAGGGAACATAACAGAAATAATATTGTTATAAGGGGTAGCCGTTAGGAAAAATTTGATGCATCGCACCCCATGTCACCCGCCAATATGGTGAATTGCAAGATAATATGTAGATGTAAAAAAAAGCGATCTATTAACAAACTCCCTCAAAATGAAATTAAAAAATGTTGGATTATATTATTTTCTAATAACATTTTGAGAATCGGGGAAAAAAAGAAAAAAATATTGCCTCCAGGGATCGAAGCCTAGCCCTTAACATACAATGTGTACACACTAGTCGCCCAACCAAACCTACTGTTAGTAACAATGCTACAAATAATTATTATAAGCGACATATGATGTTTTGCATATTTTTGACGCTGACTTCTCGAAACCAGGGATACATTCACATAAACTCAGACAAGTGTGTGTGTGTGAGACACTTATTTCTATGTGGAATCTTCTTTTCATTTTGCCTATGTAAATCTCATGATCGTAAATTTATAGTATTGTTATTGTGGGACCCTGTGACTTCAAACAACTACCAGTGCTAGTAGGCTTCTCAGTCTAAATCACAAAGCAAGGGAGGAGATAAACCCGGTGCCGGCTTTAGCCTACTCTTAACGAGAAACACCAAGGGGACCATTTGCTTTACGTCATTTTCCAAGGATGGAGCGCTGATTCACGTGTTCTACTCTAAACACGCAAATAGGGGGCCACTAAACCTCTGAAAAAAACCCTACTTTTGCAGGATTCTTATCCAGTTCGCACCGGGTATGTTCAGCATAGCAAGCCACTTGCCACTACGCCACGGCACCCCTTGAGCAAAAGAATTTTTGCCTCTTGTGGATTATCTGCCCCGTTTTGGAAAAATAAAATACTAACTTCATTCAATAAACTCAAGACTTATGAACAGGATAAAAACAATTTCAGCAATTAATAAAACACATTGAACAACAGAAATAAAAATGTCAACAAATAATAGCTTCTCCATTCGCGCTGGATGATTTATCTTCTCCTTAATGCTGGCAACACTTCATTATTCACACCGATAAGCTAAATATTTTGATGGGAATAACAAATATACATTAATTTTTATTCCTATTTCAAAGTATGATTAACATCCAATATAACATTTAATTTTTCGTATTTACAAAATATACCTACCGTATTTGACCAAATATAGCCCCCCTGTTTTTGGCCAAAAGTGAAGTGCAAAAGTTGAGTGGGGGGCTATTTTCGGGCACTAAAAATTAGGTGGGTACAAACAAGTGTGCAAAGCTTCAATAACGATGAATTTCATTCGAGTCAGTGTTTCTATCCATTGTAAGACTAAACTACTCGGGTTGCGAATATTTATTTGCAAGGCTGATTGACATAACCATATAGGAAGAATTTTTCAATTACCTGATTGCTCTCATTATCGTCAAATTGCAAGTTTTACTGTATTTGCTCATGTAAGCCGCGCCCCTGTGTATCCCACGCACCCTGGTTTTTGGACCAGCTCTAGGGAAAAAAGTTTGAGCTGAAAAAGGGTTTTTTAAATCACCAATTCCTATTTCTCAAAAATGCTACGCTCAAGTTAAGCAACTTCACACTCCTACGTGACGAATTTATTGGGTGATCTCTTTATATCAGTACTAGCAGAAATCTCCTCGGTAGTCCTCTTTTGTTAAACACTTAACTGTTTTTGTCACCATATTGGTCATGTTCGGCAGAAATCGCTCCGGTAGCAATCATTCTGCTGTACGTAATTTTCCAGCCATATGGTCACTGATCCCTACCGTAGCGGTCGTCATTTTTTTGGCGAACTAAAATTATGATCAGTGATCATTCAATGATCACCACGGTGGCTATGACTTTCATAGACGTATCATAGAATAAAGGAATCATGCCGTATTTGAACATGATAGGCGTCGTCTGCCGTGAGAACAAAACCCCCACCAACCCAAACTGGTCGCGCATGTGCCGTGGCCTCTGTGACGATTGCAGCAGAAAGCCGTCGAGTTTGGGGAGCACCCGTTTAGACTTAAAACTCATTTAAAATTTTTATACAATGAATGAAAATGACTAAATACACCGAAATTTAGAAATAGAATAATAGATGCGGCATGGGTTCTAGCTTAACGTATATTTGTTTACCGGTACGACATTTTGGGAAAAAAGGTGAGCGGCAAATAAAAGAATTCGTGTAAGACACGCACCCCCTTTTTTCCACCGGCGTTTTGGGAAAAAAGGTGCGCAGCTTACACGAGCAAATACAGTAATACCAATAAAATTAACCTTACCCGAGAATGGACTAATTGCCTGGCTAAGCTCGAATTGTTAATTACACAAACGAAAGATAGATTAGCATTGCGCATCGAAATATGAGCAAAGTGCAAATTTATATTGCTGCATAAATGGGTATGTTATTTCGACTTGCTAATATTGTTGCATTAATTAGTATGTTATTTTGACTTTTTAAAGTTTATTTTTACTCCCTAAAAATGTATTTTTGTTCATTTCCTTGTCAAATATCTCTTTCGTTAGTATACCCTCTGAATTCTGAGGTACAAATCTGAAAACCTTAAAATTCCAATTAGCATGGCGTTTTATCACTCGCTAATTGGTACTTTTTTATTAAATGAGCGCAAGTTTGATATTTCTTCAAATTATACAGCATGTTTCATGACATTAAAGTCCTAAAAATGATCATGTCCTTTCAGGGTATTAAAATATTTTCTTGATTTGTGTGAGAAAAGATGGGTAGGGGGGCTATATTCGGAGGGGGGCTATATTTGGTCAAATACGATATTTAAAATTACTAACCTGTAAAAAAGGGTAACTAATGCACAAGACACAAACGTGGAACAATCCTTCTTCAATAATTAGCAAGGCCAGACTGGTGGATGCTACGCACAGTTCATGTGAAGGAATGAAAGTTTGTGAACCTAGTATGTAGCAAACATAAATTAGGGAAAGCTTCCCTTCTCCCACTAGGCATTCATAACGTTCAAGGAATTCTCAAATGGGTAAATTTTCCCATAGAATTTCTGGAGGTCGGTAGATATTATCTTAGAAAACACTTAAGGTCGTATTCGTGGAATGAACCAAGGGACTTGAGGATTTGTGAACTTGGTTGGGGATTTGGACCCCATGGCGACAGGGTATTGTAGCCTGAGGGAAGTGATGGCCATTTGAAGGTTACTGAGCCGTGGAAAAATTCTGCCTTTTGCTTACAATGTTTATGTGAACCGAAATAAAGGAACGAAATAAATATCGGTTTTCGGTTCGGGTTCAACACACTTCGTGTTTTTGGTTCGGGTTCGGTTCCACTCCGGCAAAAAAAATTTTTTTTCGGTTCGGTTCCGGTTTGATGCCCTGCAACAAAGTAACACTTAGCAGTATATAATTAAATTAAGAAAAATTGTGGATTGTGTTTTATTCTAATCTCGTTCTCAGCTTCAAAAGCCACAATTATTTAAATTTCATTTAGTTGCAGTATACATTTTACTTATAAAAGCCATGAATTGTATTACAAGCATTAAACCTCAAAAATCCACAAATTTATTTTACAAAGAATTTCTCATTTTATGCTTTTTAGTGAGCAAAACATTTCTATTTCAAATTATAACTTTTGAGAAAAATCGTCTAACTCACCGCATTGAAATAGTTTACAACAGCTTATACGTTAACAACGTAAAGAATCCTTACTTACATTGTCAAATACAAAGATTTATTTCGCGAACGACAATTAAAAATCCATATTTTCCTCTTCCTATCTCTTATATGATCGATGAGATACCGATTTAAAAAATTATTCGGAGAGAACAATATTTGCCACAAAAAAGAATTGGAGAGCACATATTTATATAAAATATAAATATAAAACAAGAAAAAATATTTTAAAAAGTACTTTAAAAGAAAAAAATTTTAATTTTATGTAATGAGGATCGTCTAACCAGCTTAAAAAAATAATGGAAATTGAAAAAAATTGCTATAATGGGAATCGAACACGAGAGCGTAACGTTACGAAGCCACCGCTTATCCCACTACACCACCACCTTCGCTAAACATACTCACCATATAGTTGTTTATGTAAAAATCCTAAAAAGAAATTTGAAACAAACAAATAAAATATCTGTCGAAATCATTAAAATTTTTCTAATAAAAATGGAAAGTCCAGCTATTTTTATTATTTAGATAAAGCAAAAAGAAGATTTCGACAAACCAAAAAGAAGCATCGAGTGAAAGAAAAATACTCTACCGTTTTCAAATGCGAGTACGCAAATATGGAGTTTTGAAGTGATAAAAACTATGAATTGTTTTCACTAACATGCTTTTTTTAATCTTCGTAGGAAGGTTGCCAGAATTTATTTCATCGGAGTCGAGATATATTGCACCTTTATTTTTGTAACAAGGTCGTTCACTCAACCATGCTTTGCATGGTTAGACTGAGGGATTCTTCTACAAATATGGTGTTGTCCAACTCATGGTCAACAATATAAAAACGAGTTTTTGCAGCATGTTTAAAAAGGAATAAACGATATCAAAAAAATCGTGAATATACATTGTCAGCCCAAGATGTCGTATTTTGACGCCCGGCCAATCAAACAAACAGCGCCTCCCTTTTGCATATAAAAATTTCACTAACATACCGTTAATATTTATTTTCACTTATATGCTTTGTTGTAATAAATACAAAGTTTCCGCTTCGTTAATATGTGATTCACTTTGGAATACAAAAGAGAAATTTGCAATAATGGATAGATATACGAGTATATAAAAGTCATTTAAATACCCTAACTATATTGATGCCTTGGGTGCAGGCTTGCCTTATGAATTTATTTTGATAGGTTTTCATTTTTGTCAAATTTTGGCGCCCCCCTTCGAGAGGCGCCTGAGGCAGTTGCCTCACCGCCTCACCCATCGGCAGGATACAAAATTATGAGGCACTTCCAGATGTTCTAGAAACTTGAAATTTCGTAAGATTATAGGTTTTTGGTCACAACCGAAGGGAAAAATCCGAAACTTTCAAAATTCCCACTTTGAGGGGCTATTTTTGCCCCATTTTTGGCCCATAAGAATACATGTAAATCAGTGTAGAGGTTTTTTTATTTGTATTTTTAAATTATTTCAAATCAAGATTCAAACTCGAGGCAAACTATCGGATAGGATATAAATTGTAGTTTCTTATTTTTGAAGACAGAATTCATATCCGAGTAGAATTAACGTAAATTTATAGTTTTTATCGGAAAAAAGATTTAATTTTTCTGGGTGGCAGCAATCTACTACCTAGGCAACCAGCTTAATGCTTTCATATGGGTAAACTTTTAATGGGAATCATAGTCTTATATTTCTCCTTTAAAACCTTACTAGTGTAATCCCCATTGAAATATCAATGGGAGTAAAGATTCAATCGTTTAAGCTATTTATGGAGGTCAAATTTGCATCAGAAACATTAATTGTATTGAAAGTCATTTCCCTCTCTCACCCTCCCTCCCTTTGTCCCCTCCCTCCCTCTCTCTCATATTGAAAGCAATCAAAGCATGTTTACACCCATAATGATTGTATAATAGTACCGATTACTTACCTTTGATATTACTCGTGTTGCGCTTGGTTGATTTGTATACGACAAGAAACGTCTTCAGCCTTGATATCCAGATTAATTGAATATAACACTGCCCCCACCAGTAAAAGGTAACTTATGCAGGTAATTTCACCCAATTTGAAGTAACGAGTATAATAAATGTTAAAATATAAAAGTTATTTATAAAAATTTATTTTGATACCCATTACTTGTTTTTGCATATGAGACTTTTTTCATTTCTATCGTTGCTTTATCTCTTATATATTTTGAAGGGTGTGTTTGTTGGTTTGTTCATGGAACTCCTCCTGAAAGATAAAAACTGGAACAATCAAATTTGGTACGATTCCTCCTTATATCTTAACTCAGTGAATGGTCAAGGTTTGGTCAACCTTACATTTTTTTATGGGGTTTTTTTTTCAGCCCATTGTCCAATTTCAATAGGCTATAAGAGTAGCATGGGTTTCTGTGCAAGCCAGTACAAAAATACTTTTTTAAATTACTAAAAATTAACATAAGAACTCGGGACAAAAACAGTTATATAGAAAAAAGAATGGAGTTGCATATTCTTGAAAGCAGAATTAAAATCTTTGCCAAATTAGCTTCAGTAATTGATTGTAATCACATGGAAAGGCTTTTTATTCTCGCGCAGTTTTATTTAACCCGGCTAGAATCCCAAGAAAATTTCATCACGATCTTCCATCAGGAAAGTTTCAAATCTTTATTTTCCCATAAGTTTACAAGTAATTTTCCATTTTTTTCTTTCATTCATCTAAATAGGTAATTGCGAGCAGTTTTTCTTAATTTTTGCTTTATTCAACAGTTAAAACTGTGTACTGTCTTATTCTTACGATGTTTACATGTTACATGGTCGGTCTTACTGTTAGATTCACTAACTCCGGTGAAAATCAGCAGGCACTTCTGCGAGTGTTTAATATTTTCTGGGTCGTGTTGACTATTTGAAAGGGATAGCTGAAAGGACAGAGTCACTGTACATGTTGTAATTCGGAAAGGCAATGTCGATTTCAAATTTCCCTCCTAAAAAGCTTAGGGCAAGTCGAAGCGCTTATGTTAGTACCTCTCACTCTCCCTTTAGTTTCCGTCCTCCCCCATTCACTACCTCACTCGTTTCATGTTCCTAAGAATCCGTTAGGAACAAAAATTTCTCTCCCATACTATTATTTTCGTCTCAAGCTCAGGGGCAGTCAAATTTACAGCCCTTGTGACCACAAGAGGAAACAAAAGAGAGGGATGGGGGAGTAAGGCGAAGGATGTAAGAGGGGTGGGGAAAGAGTCCCTGGGAAGTGTAACGAAGCCTGATGCGGTGGAAATATGAAAACCCAAGTGCCGCCTTTTATTATCGGTCACCGGGGTAGGTAGAAACTGGAGGCTTGCACTGATACTTACTTTTGTGTTTGCATCTAAACTTTAGCCTCGGCATATTTTTTCACATTCGATGGATATGAATATGTTGTCTATTTTCAACGACAATGAGTTATGACTAACGCAATTTGGGCGAATAGGAGAACAACTCATTTGCCCTAAGGCGGTGCCTTACCTGCTTACCGCCTATAGACGGCCCTGGTGGTATCAATAAATAAGGTATTTGTTACAATAAAGTGACGTTTGAATGGCGAGAATTCTTGCCATCCGTACACAACATGATAAGTTTTTTTGCATGTCCAGTTTTTTCACGTTTTAAAATAATATCTAATATAATATTTACATTTTTACGTATTTCCAGGGGGAGCAGCTGCCCCCCTTGCCCCTCCCCCCTGCCGATGCCAATGATGGACAACATTGCCTATTCACAAGTTTCATGCTTACAAAACATAAAAGTTAACATTTCAGAAAGAATAATTGCACAAGAAATGAAGCTGGATTTGGGGAAAGTGATACAATAGGAAATCAAATTATCGTTATATTTGAATGCCATACATACACTTGAACGCAGATTGTATACAAACAAATTTGCTTAATTGTTAAGAAAAGCTAAGTGAAAATGTATTCGTTGTAGGTGGTTTTCAGTTTTTCGTAGAATAAAATGTTTTTGTATATTCTGCATACGCCCTAGAATTGGCGGCGAAAGTTGATCCGTTGAAATTCAGCGGGCACTTACACTTCTTAAAACATTAAACGTCATATCTCAGCTTCAATCACTCCAATGTGGACAATTATTGTTATTCTACCTCTTGAAAGATTACATATTAAAACTGTAGAAATCAAATATACATATTGTCAATCAAACGCCTTTGAAAAATTATTAACATTACTCATGAAGCCTTCCGCTATCTGTGTTTTTATTTCTCTTTAATCATAAAACGTTTTATCTCTGCTTCTACTGATCAAAAAAGGACAATTTTTTTTAAAACCTCATGAAAGACTGCTTATAACATTGGCAGAAATCAAAAACATATATTATTACTCAAACGCCTTTGAAGAATGAATAACTTTTATCATTCACCGACATTTTTGCTTGGGACATGAAAAACTCAGTCTGCGAAAAACTTTTTCCCTAATTGATTTAGTGTCATACTTCAGCGAAGAAAATGTACAGAAATGCTGAAATTTACTTTTGGAAAAGACACCAATCCAATATCATTTGTAGTTCTCATGATATGGGTGTATAAACAAAAGCACGGCCTGCGCCAGCCGATAAATAGACTGAAGCAGTATTTTCACGTTTGGCCTTCCTAACTCTTTTAAAAACCAAGGCTGCCTAAAGCCATTCAACATATTTTGTGGTACCCGCTTTATAATTCAATTAATAAAAGCTGAACCTTATTAATTTTAATATTTTCACTAGAATAATAATGACAAGTTATAATAATAAATAAGTATTCCGAAGTTGCTGTAGACTTGTGATATCATTATAATGCCATTATTATTAAACTATAACCAATTTTCAATCGAATGAAACCCATGGTGCCAGTATTCCGTTTTTAAATGTTTAACCTTCCCTTTTTCCTCTCCCTACCTTAAGCCTTGAATGCATGATTTGTTTATTTATTGTTTATTATTCATCTACGAATTATTTGCAATTGAATGACACCCATGGTGCCAGTTATATATTATAGATAATATATTTTGAAGCGTGTTTGTGTGTTTGTTCTTGGAACACCTAAACGATAAAAGCTAGAATAACCAAATTTGGTAAGATTCTTCCTTACATCCTAACTTAGTGAACTGTCAAGGTTTGGTCAACCGGGATTAATCAGTGCAGCCAATATAGGGGATTAACATTTTCCCATAAGATAACACGTACGAATCCATTTCTTGACATGCAAGGTATTTTTCCTTCAAGCATAAAAATACATAAATATGGACCGATTTTTTTCGTTTTTGCTTTATTCGATGAATAAAACTCTATACTATCTTATTCCTGCAAAGTTTACGTTACACGGTCGAAGTTTTCAGAAATATGCTATTTGTTTTGAAATTTTGTGGATTTTTCGTACTCTTTCCGGGCGTTGCCAAGGCAGCCGTCATTGTTACCTCCGATTCAGTTAGCTTCAATGAATCTTACAAATAGACGAAAGTTTAGCATTATTTGCTTCGCACTTTTGTTTAAGTAATGAAACAATTGATGTTTATGGATAGCAATGTAAATAGATACTGATATTTTTATATGTAAATAGACATTTGACTGTAAAAATATCAGTAATAAACAATTAAAAATTTGTACATTTTCAAAAATATTTTTTTTCTTCTCATTAGGAAAGAAAAGAGAACCGTTTGTTATATTTATGGAAGTTCTATTTAATGTGAGAGAACTGGTTGTTAAATTTTTGGCAACTCACCACTGTATAGTATATGAGGAAGCACTGTAAAGAGGGCTTTCAGTGAGATTTCCAAAATTATGTAAGTTGAAGAAGATTACTTCAAAATCATGAAAGACCATTGGAACCTACCTAAGGAAGCTTGTCATAACCATAAATACGTGGGAAAAGAAAAGACTGTCATTCTGGTGGAATGTATAAATTAAATCAATTTTATTGACATTTTTTAAGGGGTGGAAAATTAATTTGACCTGGGGGCAGCAAGTTTCCAAATCTGCCACTGCGTTAAGTAAAACAGATAACCTAAAAAATACAGGCGACTCCCGAGTTTCGACGGGGATGAGTTCCTGAAAACGTGTTCAAATCTCGAATTGTCGAATGTCGAATGCTGTTTTTCCATATACCTGCATGTTATAATTGGGGGATACGTTCCTGCATCTTGGGAAAAAGTCTCCCTTCACGTTCTATAAAGATAAAATAACATTACTAATATGTTAATACAACAATATTAAATTATATAATAAATATTTTAAATGTATAACTTATTTTTTGCACTGAAAAGGAAAAAATAAATTTTTGTTTCGAACTTCAAAGATAGATGCATGCAATATGTTGTGCAGACGGCCTGGTCCGGATCACGCGAGTCATTTGTTACAAACGACTCGCGCGAGCTGGATAACATACCTGCGTACATCTATACATACAACTATTTATTGCAGCGAAATTAATATAAAAGTTGTTAAAAAAGCACATAACTTAAGAATAAAGAAACAATAAAATTAAAAATATTTTCATACCTTAAATCTTTTTCAACTGCGTTTACTGGACTTGGTTTATTAATTGAGAAGTTGGAAGATTTTAGTTGGAAGAAGAGGAGCTATTGGATGGGGAACTGTTTATTGTTGTTATCAAATTACCTGAATTTATCATGTTCTAAAATTTTCTCCTTCTGTTTCACATAAGTGCTAATAGTTGAAGGACACATTCCCAACAATCATGCAATTTCAGTATAGCTTTCACGTTTCTCAACACGCTTTAAAATTTCTAATTTCAATTCATAACTATGAGTCTTATGCACTCTATTATTTGATTCACTTACATTATCACTATTACATTTCCTTTTAGATGCCATGTCAAGTGATAAATTTATAAATAAATTAATAAAATAAATAAATTTAAATAAAAGATTAATAGAAAAAAGAGTGAAATCAGCACAAATTCAAACAATTAGAGCAGATATAACTATGTCTACACTAAAACTAAACCTCGCGTGGTTGGTCAGGACCAATTACTCTGCGAAAATTACTCTGCGTAAAGTAGTTCCCAATTCGATTCGCTGGGTCGAAATCTCGAATTTATTGAATCTCGAATGGTTGAAACTCGGGAGTCGCCTGTATAGTAGTATTGAAAGCTTACAGCCCATGCGCAGAAGACGAATTTGGTGTGGAAGAGTCCATTCTCGAAAAGCGTACTGAGTGGGGGTTAGGGTAACTAACATTGAGGGAATCAGTCCCATCGCCATGTGCTTTCGGTGCCAACCTTCCTGATTCGCTCTACTGCATATTTAATTGTGTCATTATTGCCTATTTGTTATTTCTTGTTTTTGTTGCTTTGCTGTTCAGTTATTGCTTTTTGTTGATTTGCTGTTCAGTTATTGCTTTTTGTTAAAAAATTGGGTGGCTTCCAGAAATGTAACTTTTAGAATGGATGAAGTGAAAAGGTTAGTGAAGGAGAAGTGTTTGGAAATTGGGGCAATGGAGTGGAAAAACGTTTGTGAACATGTGAAGAAAGTAGAGGAGTATATAGAAGCAGAAAATGTAATTGATCACATGAATGACACTGAAGTAATTATAAACTTAGAATCATTGTGAAAGTGAAGAAAGTTAGGAAGATTAGTTGTGTGTTTTTAGTGTTATGTATGTATGTAGTGTAAATAAATGTTTACAGAAAACCAATAAATTTTTCATTTTCGTCTTTCAAAATGTATATATTCCCCACTTTGTAATACTCTCCAATCGCGTGTTTTGGAAGACCGGGAATATTCTCTTCGCATAAGTTCCCTCTAATTACCATGCGTTGGCAATCCTGCAGAGCTGCACCTTCATATGTTTCATTTCCCCTTAAAGCTTCCCTCTCCACAATTGCCTTCCCCTAAATCACGTGACTTTTCATGCATTCATGGGCCGTAAGCTTTCAATACTACTATATATCTTAGCTGTTAGATTTGAAACATGAATAAAGATGATAAATGTTCTCGATATTTGTTAAAGTTGTAATTTTGTATACTTAATTTAAAGTTATTTTAATATTATCCGTTCATGTTAGGTAAACAGATAACGTAACCAAGATGAACAGTTTGTACTCTTTTCTCAATATATGTTAAAGCTGTAATATTAATTTACTATCTTCCTTCATTTTCTAAGTTAAAACCCTCTTATGTTATGAATTTTACTACTGTAACTTCAACACAAAGAGAATTGATTGTACCTAAAGTTAATTTTCTAATCTAATGAAAAAATGCTTAAATTTTGTATACATTACTAAAAATGTTCCGAAAGGACAAATGAAAATTTCGCATTAAGCAGAAGTGATAACCTATAAAAGATAAACGAAAATAGATATATCATACCTGTTACATTTGAAACATGAAGGCAGACGATAAATGTTCTTAATATTTTTAAAGTTGTAATATTATATTTACTAATTTAATGAAAAAATAAATTTTGTATACTTTGAAATTGTTTTAAAATTATCCGTTCATGTTAGATAAATACTTACGTAACCAATGTAAACAGCAATGTAATCAAGGTATACAGTTTATCCCGATATCTGATTGACTTACTAATCAACCAATAAAAGCGTCCCTGAGCATGATGGAGGCTGGACAAATTATAAATAGAGTAATAGTGTTAACTCATTGTAGCATATTGACATAACAATGGCTCAATCAGTTATAGCCCATGTTACTGGTTTATTCTGAATAGTATGTTATTAATGAGATGAGATTGATGTATTGAAAGTTATGCTTTTGCATGAATTATATCATGTGTGTATGTATGTACATATATGTGTGTGTGTGCATGTGATTGTGTGTGTGTACATGCGTGCATGAGTGTGTGTGTAGTCAGGCCTCGTTTAGTGCAAAGGATACGTTCCGAACGGTCTTTTCGCTAACCAAATTTGTGCGAAACAAACCGATTATAACATGTACTTAGTAGTGATCAGTTTGCAAAATTGCAAGGTTCGCTAATGCTACTTTTTTATTTATTTAATATTAATTATCATTAAAAATATATATTAATACAATTTTAAATCTTTCGCAGCAGTGCTCGCATTTATGCATAGATCGCTAGGTTCTGCGAGTTGTCATTTTTGTCACTGCAGTGCTCAAATCTATGCGTAAATTACTTGTATGTATGTGTGGGTTTTTCACCATTTTCAATAATTGCTTGAAATTTGTCAGGAAACTTTATAGCTGCATCTTTATCAGCGCTTGCTGATTCACCTGTAAAACAAACACTATGCATATTTTAAAAAACTGACATGAAAAGTTTCTGAAGTATCTCCACTCTTTTCTTGCTTTACACATTCAAACAGGGAAAGTGCTTGACTAAGGGGTATGTGTCCATTAGAATCAATCCAAAACACTAGCAGTTTCTCCATTTTTTCAAGCATATTACTAACAATAAGTGATCGTATGAATTTCTTCGCAGTTACTGCACTGGCTGCTTCATTGGAACTTTTTATTTTGTGTTTATTTAACAAAACTGTATGAATTGTAGAAGTTGTGAAGTTAAACTTACGTGCAATATTGCTGTGGCGCTCACCTTGTTCAAAACACTGAATCACTTTGAGTTTTTCCTCAAGATTTATGTTTTCCTTGATAATTTAGGATTATTTTCTACACTTTTATTGCCTTTACTCAATTTTCTCCTTTTTGCCATGATCGCCATCATTTACTGAAATTATTTTCCCCTATTTACTGTTAAAATGTTATTTTGCCATAGATACCGTATTTACTCATGTACCCCGTGCATATTTTTCCCGAAACGCCAGGGGAAAAAGGGGGTGTGCGTCTTACATGAGTATTTCTGTACAGGTTATATAAATTGTGAGTATCGATAGTAAATTCTCTTGAATATACTTGCATCTATGTTTATATTCATAAAATACGTCAAATTCTACGAAGTATATGCATATTTATGCGACAAAGCAAACGTGTGTTACGCCCGCACTGCAAGCAAAAACTCGCAAAAGTAGGCAGAAAGGATACGCCGACTAACTGATAACTATAGTTCAATGACTACTGAGGGTTTGCTGGCTTGAAAATAGGTACGTTCAAGTTCGGTCCTTTTCCCTCATCCACCTCAAGGAATTCAAAGTGGTGAAATTTTGTTGCAAATGAAAGATTTCATCATTCAAAAGGAAGACAGAAATCCGCATCTCAAGTGTTTGAACTTGTTTGTTCTTAACCTTCCAATATTTACTCAAGAGACGATACGAAAAAAAACTCCCCATCCACCTAAGGATGATGAACAAATAATTCGTGAAGCTCCGCATCTGTTCGTAATATTATGTCAAAAACAGAAGTGGGGACGAAGTTGAGTAATATTACAACAAAAACAGTTAAGGGGTTAACAAAAGAGGACTATCGGTGAGGAGATTTCTGCTAGTATCGTCATAAAGGGATCATCCAATAAATTGCATCACGTAGAAGGGAGAAGATGCTTAACTTGAGCGGAACTTGTTTCAGGGAGTGGGTATCAGTGACTTAAAAAAAAAAACTTATTCTGGCTCAAATTAATTTTTTCCCTCCGAACTGGCTCAAAAATAGGAGTGTGCGGGGTACACAAGTGCACGGGTTACATGAGTAAATACGGTATTAAACAGAACACTGCAAATATGGCATTGGAACTGATTACGAGAAAACAGCTTTCATTTATTTTTTTAAGCAAACAAAAGCCAGCAGTAATACGCACCGTGAACAGCATTTTCATTTTGCAGTATGTACAGTCGCAAGCATAAGTAATCTAAATCTGACTTTGTGATGGTGTCTGTTGACTTGACGATTCCGTAGTAGTAGTCCAGTTGGAGGGTGGGAAGAGGTGCGAGGGTCGGGTCATGGTATACTAGGAGGGAGGGAAGCGGTGTGAGTAAGGGTGGATTTATAGTGAGTGGGTCGCGGTGGCGGTAGATGTCACGCGAAAACAAATGTTAAGAAGGAAATTGAGTTGTGCATAGTGGAGCTTTTCACCAGTGATGAATGCTAGTGGGTCGCGGTCGATGTCTAGCAGGATCAAAATTTTTTGTTTTGGAGTGATGGGACCAGCTATGACATCGCTCCTCGGAGCTCTGTGATTCGCTGCTTCAAGGTCAAAGAGGCTCTAGAACATGAATCACACGTTCCCTTTCAGTTCAGCCTGTGTTATCGGCTTGGAAGTGGCATATTTTTTTGAAGGTGTTCCTTTATTTATCAGAAATGGACAAAAAGGAAGTTTTAATTAATGCTGTGCGCAAAGTTCAAGCAATATGGGACAATAAAAATGTGCACCATCATAATACTCCCATCTTTCGGAAGCATTGGGGAAAAATAACGGCTGATTTGGGAATGACAGGTGATTTAAAAAAGAAAACAATTTGTGTAAGTAAACAATTACAATTTAATGATTTATTTTCATTTATAAAACATTAAAGATATAAGTAATATATTTTTCGTTACTTTAGCATTGGCTTTACAAAAGTTACTTTTTAAATATCCTTTTTCATTTTTACAGTTACATTCTTCCGTATCTCAAAGGCAAGCCTGTAAAAAATTTGCTAGGTTTATTCTCATATAATGTTGGTGATAAGTGTATTCAGGCTCTAGGGATAATATAAACAAATCATCATAAAGTACATGTTATAAGTACATTAACAATCAATTTCATTGAAATACAATTTGAATTTTTCTCTCACGACCTGTGCAGCATTTGACGACCTGTTAACAGCTCTGGTTATAGGCAAAAAACAATACTTGGGAATTGAAGGTAACTCTTGCTCTTCTATAATGTACCCCTCCTTGTCGATAATGAAATTGTGCAGGACACACACAGCTTTTACTACAGAGTCTACAGTTTCAGGTGTTGGTTGTATACAGCCACTAAAAATCCTCCATTTGAAAACAATATACCAAAGGCACATTCAACAGTTTTTCTTGCAGATGACAGTCTAGCATTGAATTTTTTCTGATGTGGTCCCAAATTTACGGTAGCGTAAGGTTTCATTATGTTTTCACTTAAAGGATATGCTTCGTCAGCAATCATGACATGTGGCACTTCAATCTCAATATTAGGCAACTTTTTATTAGGAGGAATTTCCAGCTTATTCTTTAACATAAGTGTATTTAGCATAGAAGCTTGGAATGTTCCCCCATCGCTCTGTTTGCCATAAGCACTGACATCAACTGTTGTGAATCTGTAATGATCATCAACTAATCCTTGGAAAACTACTGAAAAATATTTTTTATAATTAAAATAAAATGGTCCTGATTTTGAGGGGTATTGGGGTATGTTATTTCCACATGTTTTCCATCAAGAGAGCCAATACAATTAGGAAAGTTCCAAACACTATTAAATCGTTCAGCGATCCGCATAAAATCTGCAACAGTGGTAACCTTCATATGAACTGGTTGTAGAGTTTCTCATGAAATTACTCAGACTTCCTTTACAATCCTTGATACCGTTGTCGAACCCATGCGAAAAGAAAATGCAAGGCTTCTGTAACTATTTCCTGTTGCCAGATATCTGAAAAAGGCAAACAACTGATAGTATACATACATAAAACACAAAAGCACACACATACACAATACAATTAGGCTAAAAACAAAGTGGGACAAATCCCCTCCATCATGTGTTGGTTTCTGTTACTGATATAAAAAATATGTTGTTTCAGTGCAAATGGCCAAAAATACTTGGAAAAATTTGAGACAAAAATTTGGAAAGCAGTTGAGAAAAAGTAGTTTCATATTCAGGTGACGTTGGACCAGATACGATGAGTAGCTCCTGGCCATTTTTTGAAAACCTACTTTTCTAAAAGATCAATTTACGCCGAGGAAAATGCAGAGTAACCTACTGGGCTATGAGGGCATTAATGCAGCACCAGATTCCGATGAAGAATCATCATTTTTAGAAGAGTCATCTGCTGCTACGTCACCGTGGGCAGAGAGTCCTACGGTTTCACTTGGCGGTGATTTATCAGTAAGAGCTGAAAGCTCTCTTCCATCTCCTGCATCTAATCCTGAAGTCTCGAGATCAAGGAATACATCAAAGACAGGCTTCAGAAAAAGGGTATCACCTTATACAGCCATTGGAGAATCTCTGATCGCGTTAGAGAAAGAAAAACTGGAATTAGAAAAGGTTCGGAGGTTTCTAGATCCAAATGATGAGGATGCCAGTTTTTTCAATTCACTTCTGCCACATGTTAAGAAGTTGGATGACAGAAGGAAATTTATATTTCGAATGAAAGTACAAGAGGTGCTCTTCAACATGGTTTTTGAACCTCGGCAATCACCGGTTGCTACATACAGTGGACCTGTATCTAGTGCTAACCCTAACACATAAACCTATGTCTAGTAGTACAAATGGATTTAGTACCTTCGATTTTCCTTAACATGACTATCCCTAATTATAATCTTTATTTTCCTATTAAATAAGTCACGTTGTTCTTTATATGAAAGCATTTTTACAAATTTGCAAATTAATGTTACATTCGGTAAAAGTATCCTTAATTTATTTGTAATTATATGTATATTACTATAATTCCTTACCTGATTCCGACCACAAGCTTTTCTTCTGCCATAATTGGTTTCGTATGCAAATTACAGTACGTAGCCTTTTCAAGTTTACTCCTGGTTAGTAGTAGAATGTAGTAGAAGGTGGTTGGAGTCATTCTTAAATACTGGTGAAATTTTTCTGGGTCGTTCTTCAAATCAGGAAGCAAATGATGAAATTCTCCCAGTCTTCTGCGTTTAGCAGTAATTGGGTGAACAGAATATCTCCTGTGACTCAAAGACGAGATTAAGTATAACTTAGAAGCCAAACTCATATCGTCACTGTCGCTGTTACTACTCTCAAACATGCTGGATTAATTAATTGTCACGTTTGAAGGAGATGTGAAGCGGCTAAGGGCTGATAACTGACTGCAAGGGGAGCATCGCCACTATGTTTTCACTGCCAGTGAGCCATCCTTCCATCGACCGCGACCATCAACAACCACCGCGACCCACTCACTATAAATCCACCCTAAGGCCAGTTTAACCCATTCAACGCGGTGACTGAATCCAGTTTCCTTACATTTCCAGTAGAATTTAGTGCAAGAAATGCAGATATGAAAAAATTTAATGAAAAAACGCAAAAATAGATTTTTAACGATTTTTTGAAATACTTACCGATACAACGAGTTATTACAGAAAAAATACGCAAATCGTCGAAAAAAGTAATAATATAAAAATGAATTATCCTATAATATAAAAAGGACCTGGAAAGAAAAGAAAACAACCTTTAATCGATAATAAAACGACTAATTTTCATTCACTGACGGTAATTTGAATAGAGTACTTACCGAAAAATTATTAGAGGAAAAACACGCAAATCGTCGAAAAAATTAACGATGTACAAATGAATTTTCTTATAATATAAAAAGAGGAATTGGAAAGAAAATAAAATAACCTTTACTTCATAATAAAACTAATTCTCAATCACTATAGGAAAATCAGAGAGTACGTACCCAAAAAAAGAAAAAGTCGAAAATCCGAAGAAAATCTACCTATTGCAAAACGGACTTTTCTCAAGCGCTAGTTAGGGTCAAACTGATGGCTGGAGACGCATAGGAAACTCATTCCGCCGGCGGTCCCTTACCCAGACCGCTAGAACCAGATGTAGCGCTATGACTGGAATTCCAGTCATGCCGCCATTCGATTGAACCACGATGACTGGAATTCCAGTCATGCCACATGGAATGGGTTAAGCTATATCTACACGCATACTTCACTAGGATGGAGGGAAGGTTGCTGAGGAACGTCTTTATCATGTGACATCATTCAGTAGAATGGGGGAAAGCAGGGAGAAAGCTAATTTCATCAAAACATCTAAGGAAATTTTTTTTCTAAGATTTGGAGGGACGAGTTATTTTTGCTTTAATCACAACAAGAAGAGTTTCTAGCCAAGAATTAGAAGGGTGGAACTCAGTATCTCACATGCGTATTATACATAACTATTTGTCGAGAATGGGACGAAAGCTTCATTTAAACACGTAATTTTAATCTAAGAAAATATTGCAACTACGAGAGAATCACCTATTTAAACATTTATTTTTTTCTTTCCTTTCCCTCCCTCTTCCGCCTCCCTATTGCGTCTTTGAACTTCTCCAGGTAAATACATGAGAGATTCATCTGCATTTCACTCTTAGCTTAATATGTTCTCCCTGCTTTCCCCCATTCTGTTGTTAGATTAGATTAGATTACTTATGCTCGTGACTGTACCATGCATACAGTATGTATTTTATTAAAACATAAATAAAAATGTATATCACGGGATTTCAATATGTAATGCGTTAATGTATATGTTAAATGTTTTTTCTTTTTTTTTCTTTCACGGCTTGTCCTATATTTGTATGTACAAATCCCGGGATGAATACATTATTATTATTATCTTATGTAATTAGCGAAGTTTTACTTCTTTAAGAATGAATCAGGGCCGCGCCTAGGGTGTTTCACGCCTGGGTGCAAGATATCTCTGTGGCGCCCTCCTACTAGCGAAATTTCGTGGTATGATCAAATACGACTTTTTTCATCGATCGAGAGTGAAGACAAGCTGATGTATTTCTGTCGATATATCCCACTAGCATAAGTGCCCATTGAATTTCAACGGGTTTAACGAATCTAAATTTTCATCAATGCAACATGTAAAAATCGCAAGAATAAAATTGTGCACTGTTTTAACCATCGAATATTTCTATATTATAAGTTTTTTAATTAATTAACTAAAATCTCACAGAAATTCCCTGTGAATAAAATAGTATCTTTCTTTCTACTAAAATAGCCATTGTTATTACTTTTATATTGATTATAGCATTAGGATTTCAATTTTATTAAATAAGCAGCATTCCGGCTCCAAAAAATTCGTTGAATCTTCAATTGCCTCTGATAATACTTTAAATAGATTTTGGAATATAATGTACCTCAGTATCGTTTATCGTCTGCTCAGCACTCTTGCCTTCTCATTTTCCAAAACAACCACTTTCACCAGTTTTAGCTGGATTTCAAACTTAGAAGAGAACTTGATTCGATTCAGTTAAAATAACCACATAACAAACTTCGTATTCCAAAGAAAATCCTTTTATAATATGCAATGTTAACCTAGAATTCATTCATTCTGAAAAGTGAATAAAAGTACCATGTACATATATTTCTTTCAACTAAAATAGCCACTCTTAACAGATTTTAATGGATTAATGCATTAGCATTTCAATTTCATGAAATAAGCAGAATTCCGGTAACAAAAAAATTTGTTCAATCTTCAATTGCCTCTGATAATACTTTAAATAGATTTTGGAATAAAATGTACCTTAATATCGTTTAACGTCCGCTCACCACTCTGGACTTCTCAGTTTCCGAAACAACAACTTTCAATACTTTTAAATTGATTATGCTTTGAAATGGTACTTTCCTGTTAACGGGAATACCTCAAAAAATAAACACGTATTGTTGTGATATGTTGTGATATTTTGTTTGTTAACAATGCCTAACAAATCTCGTTAAGATATTTACGTTGATCCCTTAATGATGAATTTGTGGGGCTTGCCGAGGAGTGAAGAAGAAGCTGTATCTTTGCTTCAAGACCATGGTATTTTATGTAAACAGCGAATGTGCAAGAAGGATCATATTATGAAACTTTACTTCTGTGACAGAATATTTTGGAAATGCAACGCGAAAGCCTGTCAGCGGAATAATTCATGCGGCGACAACATAACAAAGAAATCGACATATTTCCAGCTATTTTAAATGCCATAAAGACATATTGGCCCCCTAGTAACATAAATTTAGATTGTATTAGTAATTATGTTGCTTTTATTAATAAATAAGTTTAAAAAAAGTGTGATATTTAAGTAATTCCCCCGTTGTTACGCATTGTTAACAAACAAATACGTCATAACATATCACAACAATACATGTTGATTTTTTGAGGTATTCCCATTAACAGGAAAGTACCCAAAATACTTGAGTCAATTCAGTACAACTTCCACTTTAAATACTGTAAATTCCAAAGTAACTCCTTTTATAATAGACAATGCTAGCCTAAAATTAATTCATTCTGTAAAGTGAATAAATAAAGTTCTTTCTTTAAACTATAATAGCCACTGTTATTAGATTTAAATGGATTATAAGCCTTAGAACTTACTCTGTATTAAATAAGCACCAAAATTCCTTTTATAAAAAAAATTCAATTCATTAAAAGATCCACTGTTTTTTCTTCGAAAATTGCCTGTTAACAGTTTTAAATGCCCTTTTAATTTTAATTGAATTTTAATTTATATTCATTTCCAAACTTCGGCCGTTGTTACGAAATTAATTCGATGAATAACAATATAAATTCGTAAGCACGTATGGTTTACAAAGAATTTAATTTAAGAATGCTTTTTATTTCCAATTTTTCTAAAATGACACTGTTGATACTTAAAATTTTTTATATTTACGTTAATATACTTATTTTCCACAAAACACGCCAATCTCTCCCCTTCCTTCCTCTCTCTCTCTCTCGTATTGAAGCTAACAATGATGCTAACAATGATAATGCTCGACATAGCAACATCACGTTAAAATGGCGAGATTTCCACAAAATATGAAAATTAAACGTTTAACATGGAATATTTTGAACTGTGGGCAAAAAAAGACGAATGGAATAAGAAACTTTATAACTTTTTCTTCAAAGTGGTTCAAATCCGAAGGTCATCTGTTAATTTCTTCTAATTTTAATTTCCAAATGAATAAAAGCCTGCACGTCAAAAAATCACGTTTTACATGTAAAGTAATGGGAAATGGAAATGCCTCTCTTGTAGACGAACCAAGGAATTTTTTCGCGATTTAAATTTGTCATTCTCTGAAGAAGTGTTAATCAAGCATCCTTACCAAATTTCGAGTTTCTATCATTATTATTTCTCAAGTTATTAGCATTTGCATAGGGTGACCAACCAACCAACCAACCAATGGATGACTGCTATTATTATATAAATAATGAATTGATTGAAAAAATTAGTTGCACAATTATTAATGTAAACATATCATTTAATATCTGCTTGAAGGTAAATTATATAAATCGCCGCACATATGTTTATTATCCAATACTCTGTCCCTTTACCTTAATGATCAATCAAAAATTCCTGTTTTTTTGCCAATTTACAAGCCAAATTAGATTCAATATTTATTCTGACAATAAGAAAACAAAACTTCAATTATTTATGCATCCTGCATCAAAGTCCCAACTTCGTATTTTCATTTTAAGATATTTTCAAATCCATTGAAGAAGTAGATGTCAATAATTCACTCATTGGAGAAATTGTGTCGGTATTTGAATGTGGTAGTATTTAGGAATGAATATGAACATTAATGTAGGTGGGAGATCGTGAAGAAGTAAAGAAAGCTAGTTTTCAGTAAAGCTATAGCAAACTGATTTAAAACACATTTGGGATTTTCAAGACTCGGTAAGTGGAAGAAAAGGGGTAGGCACCTGGTATTCTTCCAGCGAAAGCATTTGTGGTAAAGGTTGATGGTACTTTACAAAAAGATTGCCGCCTCAGCTGGAGCTCCTCGCTAGGGTCGGGATAGCAATTCCTAAGGTGAACCCATTTTCGGTCACCACTGATATGTGCTCTAGCGACCCTGAGTCATGCGACCGCATACTGCAAGGGGTTGGAAAAATTTTGCATGGAAGATTTTGTGTCATTTTCGAATCTCCAACTTTCCCTTTTCACTCGGACAAGGTAGGAAACATTCCCAAGTCGAATTCCAATAATATATAGATACAAATATGTACCTTGATGGGAACGCGCCAGGGCAAGTTGGTGCCCAGGTGCATTGCACCCACAGCACCACAGGTAGGCACGCTCCTGGAATCAATGTTTATAAATGCATGTCTTGCTTATAGTCTTTTTTAATTTTTATATACAGATGAAAAAATACATTGTTTGCATTGTTGGCTTAACCTTATTGCATATTAAAGTCATTTTAATGCTTTCTTAATATTATTTTATGCTTATAAAACAATGTTTCTCTTGAAGCAAGCAGTAAAGGATTGATTATGTTAGTAAATGCTTAAAAATTAATCTCAGCTTTATCGATTTATGCTCTCTTTTAAACAAATAGAACATGGGCGCCCGCAGTAAGGGGCAAGGGGAGGCACTTGCCCCCCCTACGCTTTCCAAAAATTTTACATATGGCATTTTAGAGTTTACGCTGGCACAAGCAGAGCTGACAGATCGAGGTGAAAATGGTGTGACTGGGACCTGTGCTATCTTAAATTGTTTGACCATAAAAACAGTAATTTTTTAAAAATCATGGAGTTATTAGCCAAGTTTGATCCTGTAACAAGTGAGCATTTAAGAAGAGCCTCAAAAAATCCTGTGTCCATTATATGAGCAAAGACATTCAAAATAATCTTATTTATATGCTAGGACAAAAAGTGCATAATACTATTGTTGCTAGAATTAAGGAAGCAAAATATCACAGCATAATATTAGATTACACTCCGGACATTAGCAGGATTGAGCAAATGTTGTTTGTAGTTCGTATTGTGACAAAAGAGCAGCAGCCAAAATATTATCCTAAAGAATATTTTATTAAATTTCTGCCTGTTGAATCAACCACTGGAGCTGGATTGACCGAATTGATATTGCAAGAGCTGGATACATTGGGTATTTGAAATTTGAAAACATGAGTGGACAGGGTTACGACAACGGGGCAAATACGTATGAAAGGTCCGGCGTCCAAAGATGGATTTTAAATCAAAATCCTAAAGCCTTTTTTTGTACCTGGCTCGTGTCATTCACTTAACCTTATGGTTAGTTATGCAGCAGCAAAATCTGGAGAAATTGTTTTTTTTTTTAGTTCAAGAGATACCGTATATACTCGTGTATATGCCGACTCCATGTATAGTACGACCCCTGATTTTTTGGTGAACAAACCTGATTTTTTCATATATCTCGTTTATAGTACGACCCCAGCTTTCCACCATTGTCGATATATTTCGTTTCGATAGCTCGATGGTTACGAGTGAGATATATTGAACAACCTTGATTTTCCACACCACCATAGAATAGACTGTAAATAGTATTTCTTGCGAGTACACTAAAATTCGGATAAGTTAAGTATCTTACTCCTAAAACATTTAACAAAAAGTGATATGAATCATGATTGCACAAGATAAAATAAAATTGTTTCAATTCTAGTACATCTTGATTACGTTGCGCATACGTAATGGTTCCGCTCACTCATCTATTTAATAGATAGGGATAACGGATAAAAAGAAATTACTTTGTAATATTCCACAGTCTTTATTGTTTCTTCAATCACACACCGACCGGTTTCCACTACAAAATCATTCTAATGGTGTTACTAACTGACGTAACACCTTTAGAATGACTTTGTAGTGGAAACCGATCGGTGTGTGATTGAAGAAACAACTGTTGAATATTACAAAGTAATTCTTTTTTCCACGATGTCGAAATTCCATAAAGTTATGCCGTCTACGATACTTTTAGTCCAACTCATTCCAATCCATCCCTTGTAAAAAGATGTAAACAAAGATGTACATACATAAAATTCAAGAAAGGAAGTGCCCGTAAATCGTGACTTATATCAAGTATTTGTGAATTTGAAGCTGTATATATGAAAAAGATTCTACTCTTCACGAAGCAACATAACAACGATAAATGACCTCACTGTTAAGGTTAGCCTACCATTAGAATGCGTGCGGGTGGCATAACTTTACCGAAAATGCCCGTGAAGATACATGAATAATCCTCAAATGCATTACTCGTGTATTGTACGATCCCCAATTTTTGCAATAAAAATTTGGTCGTAAAAACTCGTGCTATACACGAGTATATACGGTATTTGTAATTTTCTCAAGTTCGACAAAAAGATGGACTGTACTAAAAAGTATATAACATCCTTGACTTTAAAAAGTGTTAGTACTACGTGGTGGGAAAATCGTGTGGATGCCATTAAGCCATTAAGGTACCAATAGGGAGAAATATATGATACACTGGTGGAAATTTCTTCGGATGAGCAGAGAGACAGTGATACCAAAAACAAAAGTAAATCGTTGGCGGATAAAATTTCTAGCTTTAAATTTGTTTGCAGTATTGTTGTTTGGTACGATATTTTATCAAAAGTTAATCTTGCATCAAAATTATTACAAAGACCAAACATGGTAATATCAGAAAGCATTAAAATTTTTAAAAGCATTAGCTCATTTTTGGAAGAATACCACACTAATGGTTTTTAACAAATGCTCTACTCTGGCAAAGAAATCGCTCTGACAATGGAAATAACAGCAGAATGTGAACTTGCACCTCCGATTAGAATTCGACCTAAGAACAGACAATTTGAGTATGAGGGAAGAGATACACCAATCATAGATCCTTTTAAAAAATGGTTTTTTTAATGTCGAGATTTGCATATAGCATTGACAGATGATATAGAACCTTTAAATTTGTACAATGAACTTTTAATTATTAGAAGTGTTTTCAACAGTGAGATGACACCATTAAATGTTTTAAATTAGATAAAAATAATTTAGTTGAAAAATTTCCAAATATCTTTATATCACTCAGAATACTGCTTACTCTTCCTGTGATCGTTGCCAGTGGAGAACGATCTTTTTCGAAATTGAAATTAATTAAAAACTATTTACGTTCTAAAATGGCACAGGAAAGGTTGACAGAAATAGCAATATTGTCCATCGCACATGACATTTCAACCAATTTAAATTTCGAAGATGTTATAGACGATTTTGCTAAAGAAAAAGCATGCAAAGTACAGTTAAGTTAATTTTTATTGTTTTTAATTATATTGTTATTTAAAGAAATGTTTCATTTAATTTTGTATAGTAAAACTTAAATCTAACATTTTAATTTATGTCATTTCATTGCTGTATATCCACAATGTTTCCTTGCTCTGCCCGTACCCCCCGTTACTGTACCAAAGGGCGGCATAAAATGCGCTTGCCTCAGGCGGAAATTTCTTACGCGCTGGCCTTGATTACAAATATAAACGAACACAAATAGTTCTGATCCAATGTACGCAATCTACTTTTATCTATAATGAAAAAACGTACATCGCTGAGTAATTTGGAATCTTTCGATATCTATCTCGGCAACTAACTCGCGTTGCTAATAACATTAGATATAATACTTTATGGAGAATTTTAGAAACCAACATTTTATCTGTGGTGTGCAATACTACTCCCCTAAAATGAAAAGCAGGCCCTGCTTAAAGAAAATCAATTTAAAAATGTGTTTTTTTGCTATATTTGTGTAAGTAGCCCCTGCGAGGTGAGCAACTAATGCTAATGGGTGAGCAATTTGCCCCTCCCCGAAAAAATTTCTGCAGGGACCTCTGAAAGAGAATTTATAATTTTCTAAACCAATGGATGGATCTCTTTTTGTATATTTACTGAGTCCTTTGGGCCAGAAATTAATAATTGTATATATTATCCTTGAAATTTCATGTTAAATTATGTGTTGACTATCAGCGTAACTAACACACCCTTCATTTTTTCAACTTTCAAAATCAAGGCTTCTAACAACTGGTGCACTGCTTTCCAGTTGGGAGGGGATGTTGCTCCAGGTGCTGCTGCAGCACCACCTGTCTCCCAAACAACAACAGGACTCCTGGGAGATATATTTGGGTTCACTGCCACATCTGCATCTTATACCCCTCCCAAAACCAACTGGCTTCCCGCTGAGAAGGGCAAGGGGTTGGACATTATGGGGACATTTTCTCGGAAGTATGCAAACATATTTAACAGTGGAAATTTATTAATTCTGAATCCTTTTATTAAAATTTTGCTCAAATAAGTACTTATCAATATAAAAAATATTCCATTTCCTTGTTTATAAAATTTCTCTTTTCCAAGGTATTTCACTAAGTATTTGATGTTCTCGTTGATTTTTGGGTAATTTATTGATGACTGTGTACATCTTTCTTATAGGAATGAACAAATCCACATGGAATTTTCTTTCACGAATAAGGCTATGCAACCTATGGCTGGATTTGCCATCCAGCTTAACAAAAACAGGTTTGCTATGAGTGTTTAGATAATTTTTGGGTAATTTATAACAATATGTCATCTTTTAATTTGCTATTAATTTATATTTTCTGCATGCATTAAACAACTTTTTTGTTGTGGTAAAACTGTGTACATAATTCTTCTTTATTTGTTGATATCTTTTTAGCAGCATAGTTTAGTACTTCCTCATTGGTAATTATCTTGTTGTTTCTGATTCAGACATCACAGGTTAAAGATGAAGTTCAAAATGGAATATTTATTTATGCAATTCAATTTATATGCACTTCGGCTTTTCACTATAATCATTATTGTCTTATTTTTATATATCTCTTTTTCCAGTAATAAAGTTTCAACAGAAAATGTTCTAACTTGCATTTATTGTTAGCATAACTTCAATCTATAATTTCAGAAAATTTTTAATTAAAATCATTTATCCTTTTACTTGTATGAGCATCATACAACTTTTACTTAGGCCAAGTTATGTCAGCTTTGGACTTAATAGACATTCGTTGTATTTTATTATCAGAGTTAAATATTCTCATGTGCTTTCTGGTTATAACACCATCATTCCACAGTTTTGGATATAACATGGATCTTCCTTTCTTCCTTGTCATTCCATATTGAACTTGAAAAAATTCCACATTGATTACAGTATTTTCTCTATATTTTATTATTTCTGGCAATAAAATAAAAATTTAGAAATATACTAGCAGCCCGCTGCAACGCTACACTTGCAAATAATCTAAATAGGTCGGCCTTAGGTTAGATCTTCTTTGTTCCCTATTCATTTGACATGTTTCCTTATTTCTTTGTCTTTCTTTTACTCTCCGCTCCTCATCTACACGGGCAATCCTATGAGCTTCCGCATCTCTTTCTCTCTCTTTCCTACAATACCCTTTGATCTCTGGCTCCTCTTCCTTTCTCTGGCAGATGTATTTGGGCTAATAGCTCTCCTTTTCACTGGTCTACCCCTTGGCATTTTTTAATTTTCTGCGATTTTAAAGCAATATATTATAGCAATTATGTGATCACAATGCCACAGAGTTACTCAATGCTAGTTTAATATCACAGTATATTCAAAGTGGAAAAATTTTTAATTCTACCTTACCTTAGTTCCAATGATTATCATTGCACTCTTATAGACGAACTCACAAACAGTTGCTTTCCTTCAAGTGTCTTTCAATGACTGCTTTTAACTTCTTACAGGACCTACTATAAAGGCGACGTCAATGCAAGCGTTTATTTAGATTATCAGTGAAGAGAAGACAACATATAATGTGTTTACAAAATAACGTGCGCCCCTATTCTCATCTAATTTTTAATTTATGCGTAAGTCTATTTGCATTAGTAAACATTACAGATGTATAATATAATAGTTTTACTTACAAAAAGTTAAGATTCCAGCATATAAATAATGAAATGCCTTGATTAAACCGTTAGAAACGCTTCCCAGACGCAGTCAACAGTACAATTATCTCTAAATATTTATGTTGCTATGCGTCATTAATTTTGATGTTCAAACAACAGTTGGATGCGAATAACACTTTTCTTTCATCTATTTGAAGGTTTAATTGGCATTAAATGAACTGCAGGCAACAATGAGTCTTCTTGGCAACGCCTGGAATGAGTATGAAAAATCCGCAAAATTTCGAAAAAGAATGCGTATTTCTGAAAAATTCGACCGTGTTATGTGTAAGCATCGCAAGAATAAGATAGTATAGTGCTTTAGCCATCGAATAAAGCAAAAAAGAAGGAAATTGGTCCATATTTACGTATTTTAATGAACGAAGGAAAAAACCTTGCACTCTGAAAAATCGAAAATCCCATGTAAGCTTATGGGAAAATATAATTGTCTCCTGGATTTGAACCCGGGTCACTTTAGAAAATGAAAATATTTTTCCAGGGACCTCAGAGCCAGTGGAAACAAAACACCGTTTACCTCATATCTTTACAACGAATGGTTCTTGAGAAATACGCCGATATAATTACGCGAGGCTTCATACGCACAGACTGATGGATGGACGGACACAGCTTCACTACGTGCATAATATATAGGATTTAGTGGTATAAATGTACATCACTGGGTCAATTTTATACCACAGGACGTTTTTAGCGCAGGTCATCAAACTTGGGATATTTCCAGGGAACACTTTATTGTATCAGTTAATCATGAAATTCTACATTTATTATTTTTTATTCTTTCGTTTGCTTTTGAATCCATTATTGTTATAACACTAAGAGAAGATTTGGTTCAAATAGAGATCATTTGAAGAATAGATTGTCATTGTGACAGCATCTTAAATTTAAAATGGATTATTCAAATAGCCACAAAATACATTTAAAACCAAATAATAAGCACAATTACATAGAATCCTTATGATAATTTGTAATACTATTTTTATGATGGCTTATTGTGCATGTTTTTTTTTCTCTTTAGCTTTGGCTTGATACCCAATGGTCCACTGCAGGTGATGAGCCCACTGCCTCCAAACGTCTCACACGACACAACCCTTGTCCTTAACACAAATGGTCCAGTTCAGAGAATGGAACCTCTTACCAATCTCCAGGTACTTTGTGAATCATTAGGCTCAATCTTGGTGTCAAAGGTTAATGCAGTAAATAGCAAATAGCCTGTTTGATTGATTCTAAAGCATTTCTTATTATAATTCTGAAAATCAGGAAATTACAGTTTTATTTAGGAAATATATCTATAAGATTAAATGTATAACAGTGGGAATGAGGTGAAATTGATAGAGATGCAAGGAAAAATGACATCTTGATACCAGATAGAGTCCTTTAAATGGAGAATTATAATTATAGCTTTCTACTTGCTTGTTTTTTTTTAAGATTGATTATTATTCAAGAGTTTTATCAGTGTTTTAATTCATTATTAGAGTAAACACGACGAGAATTTTTAAGAAATTCAAAAATAAAATCTTTTTGTTTTACAAATAATAATTTACTGTAATTTTCTGATTATAATACACATTTTTTTCCCAAAAAATTGACAAAAAGTTAGGATGCATATTAAATGTGGTAACAAGTGCATACAAGTTTTTTTAGTGAGGAAATAGTTTATATTTTTGGAAATATATTTACCAATAAATCATACATTTCAATGCATTTCGATAACATTCCTTTAAATATTGTTTTTCAAAACAAAAATAAGAATAATTATTTATTTACTTTTAGCTGTCCGAATCTTAGCCTCTGAATTCATTATTGCTTTCCTGAAATAGTTCATCAGCGATTTTGTGTTCTCTCTCATCATCTACGTAAATGGCCTTGCCGAGAACGTCATCTTCATCCTCACTTTCCACTTCGACAAAGTCATCATCCCATATGATATTGTCTTCAGAGCCATTTGTGAGGCAACACTTTTTGAAGCCACGCTTTTTAAGGAAAAAATCAATGCAAGTTGTGAGCAACAACTATTATTTTAAATACCTCATCTGGCTTGTATGAAGATGGAGTCAGCACTAGATGTGATATTCATGTAAACTATCTCGCTCGGCGGCAAGGCAAGAACTTTTATTCCAACTGACCAGATTATTACACAACGCGACGTGGAGATATGTTTTTATAAATTGTATCGATCTTTAAAGTGAGAGTCAAAACTATATAGACATAAAGTTTTCGTAAACACTCTTTCACATATCTTGCTTGGCGGCAAGGTGAGAACTCTTATTCCAACTGATCAGATTATTAAACAATGCGACATTGAGACATGTTTTTATACATTGTATCGATCTTTAATGTGAGAGTCAAAACTATATAGACGTAAAGTTTTCGTAAACACTCCGCACATATCTCACTTGGCGGCAAGATGGGAACTGTCTCAGTAGTGCTAATAACCAAGTGAAAAATTATAGTGATCTTTTTACAAAAAATGAATTGTGTATTATACATGGTAATAAGACAACTTTCACATTTCACTTGTAAAAACATGGGTGTGTATTATATAGGGTGTGTATTATAATAGGAAAATTATGGTACCTTAATCTCTGTCTTAAAGTGATCCAGATATTTTGTCAAAGTTGACCTTCGTTGTCAGAAATACTCTCAGGAAATACAATTTTCATATAAAATTAAAAATTCGCAGATGCCTTTCTACCCAGAAGCCATCTACCCCAGCATGAGGAATGAAAATACTTTCCTAAAGGAACCATTGCTCTATCTTCTACTGGTTACTAGTAATTAATGATTTTATGAAATAGTTCAAATTTTTAAACTAATAGTGAACATTGTAGAGGTATAAAATGACATAAGCAAAAATTTTTGTACTCTATTGGTCAAAATGACAGCACAGGTGGAAATCCATATTTCCCGGTATTGTTCCCACCGTCAGAGCACAACATCAGTGTTATGATTATGGAGCAGTTCAATTTCTTGCTGCTAAAGGCAGGGCGGTCAATTCTGGATAACCAATCAAAATGTTCCCAGAACCACCAACAGAGCAACCAACACCAAATAGATTTTTGGAAAATTTGAATAGTCACAGTTTAACTTCTAGATGAGACTAGCTGAACCCACGCAATGTTTGCATGTTTTTTTCAATTAATTTATAAAAAATGGAGTGTGTAAAAAGAGTTGATCTCAATAATTCACATTTAACTGTACTAATGAAGTTTCCAGGTATTGGTAAGGTTCGAGGGTTCGAATCTCGCTGAGAGCACGGCTGTGTGCACGTATTGACAATTTATTATGCGAAGTCAATCAGAAATATGCATTTTAAATTTCATATTAGAGAGGAAATTAATGCTACGCAGTAATTGATTGCAAAATTTTTCATTTTCCATAAAATAACACAAAAATGGAATTCTCGATCTGCAGGCTTTCATTCTTTTTGAGATAAAAATAATAAAGTATTGACCTACAATCTTCGGTTATGAACCATTTTGAATAAAACATTATAAAGTTTCTTTTTCTGTTCATCATTTTCCGCCTACAGTTCAGAATACCTCAGTTTAAACGTTTAATGCATGTAATGCTGGAATTCAAGTGAAAATAAAAGGGTAATTGAAATAGTAAGATCAGTTTATAGAGGAATGTAAACAATGGATAAGACAACTCCACAGAGGTATATTGTTTCACTTCCATTATCTCAATGAAGAGAAGATAACCATGTAATGTATCAAAAAAATAACATGTCCCTATTCTTATCTAATTTGAAATTTATGTGTGAAACGGTTTGCGTTAATATGCATTATAGATGTATAATATAATGGTTCTACTTACTAAAATGTAAGATTCAAGCCTTCAAACGATGAAATGAATATTCACCTGCTTTGAATAAATCGTTAGAAATGCTTCCCATACACAGTTAACTGAATAATTATCCGTAAATATTTACGTTTCTATGTATACTAAAGTTTGAAGTATTCTGTTTAGTAACTAATTTCATCGGACTATACACTCAAGTCGTATGATCATATAGTTCAATTCAATTCCTTCCACTATAGGTTTCTTTAAGTAAAGGGACTCTGCCCCTGACCGCTGTCCGGTTTACACCCGTGAGATTGGTGGCAAAAATAGAGCATATCTTTCTAGCTCTGTTTAAAAGCTGGTCTGTTAAGTCTCCCATCTCTTTTCCACATCCATTAAGGAGAATAACCCATAAGTCGGTCAGAACTATGCATTTTAGGTCATATTAGAGAGGATATTAATGCTACACAGTAATTGATCACGAACATTTATGTTTATAATTTTCTTAGTTTCTTATTATTGAATAATATGTCCTTTCTTTTTTATATAACAATCAATGCAACCGTATATTTAGATTAGCTACGAAGAGAAGATAATCATGTAACTTTCAATATGTTTAAAAAATATCATACGTCCCTATTCTCATCTAATTTTAAATTTATGCATGAGCCTATTTGCGTTAATAAGCATTATCTAATATATAAAATTGACCTTGTCGTCGTCGGTGGGAAATCGGAACTCTGTAATGCTATTTTTAACAAACTTTCTGAGTAGCTAGAAGATTGACATTTGGTAGGAATGTTCGGTTCTTAAAGTAGAAGCCATTTACGGAAAAAAAATTTCCAAAATTGACCCGGGTTCGATTCCTGAGAATGATTTCCATTCCTCATACAATAACATGAAAAAATCCATATTTCGACCTGCAACCGTATTTTATTTTGCTTATTAAAATTCGCATATTTGACCTACGATTTTCGGACTTGGACTGTATTAAAGAAAAATAAATGCAGTTTCTTATTCTTATCGTCTTTTATCGCTTTCGAATCTAAAACCTTCGAATTTAACATTTTAATATCATTTTGACAAAATTTAGCATTTTTAACATGAAGTTGCCTTGCCAACCGATTACATTGTTAAACTCGAAATCCTATTACTCTCACGTATGCTCACGTTCTCTCCGGACCTCCATGGACCTTCCCGGCCCAATTCATAGGTATCAGAGATATCTCAGAATTAGTTTTTACTTTCTCCAATATATGTAGTATAGAGAAAGTATTGTTTTCTTTAAAGGTTGCTGGCATTAATTTGGAAAATCAATATTTTTCTCATGGCCAACTCTATGTTGCATGTTCACATGTTGGATCAAGCAAAAATTTGTTTATTTATGCTAATGAAGGAAAAACAAAAAATATTGTTTACAAGCAAGCTTTGAAATAAATATTGAAACATATTTTTCTAATTTATAATGCCTTCATCCTTTGGTAAAAAATGCGCAAAAGGTGAAATGATTGTATTACCATATAATACATACCATATATTCCGGCATATAAGTCGACCTTTGAAGCCTAAAAAATTTTTCCTAAAACTTAGGGTCGACTTATAGACCAAACATAAAAATGTGAACCTTAAATTAAAAATGAATAACATCGATATTTAAGAAGACCGTTGATCTTTCGGTGGAGGTGATCACTATTTTGAATCAGCTGTTCCAGTATTTACATTTTATGGCATTTACCATGTTTACTTGTGTACCCCGCTCACATTTTTTCCTGAAACGCCGGGGAAAAAGGGGGTGCGCATCTTACACGAGGATTTCTGAACAGGTTATATAAGTTGTGAGTATCGATAGTAAATTCTCTTGATTATGCTTGCGTCTATGTTTATATTCGTAAAATACGTCAAATTCTACGAAGTATATGCATATTTATGCGACAAAGCAAACGTGTGTTACGCCCGCACTGCAAGCAAAAACTCGCAAAAGTAGGCAGAAAGGATACGCCGACTAACTGATAACTATAGTTCAATGACTACTGAGGGCTTTGCCGGCTTGAGAATAGGTAGGTTCAAGTTTGGTCCTTTTCCCTCATCCACTTCAAGGAATTCAGAGTGGTGAAATTTTGTTGCGAATGAAAGATTTCATCGTTCGAAAGGAAGACGGAAATCCATATCTCAAGTGTTTAGACTTGTTCCTCCTAACCTTCCAATATTTACTCACGAGACGATACGCGAAAAAACTCTCCATCTACGTAGGGAAGTTCCCGTTCATAGATAAACAAATATTTCATGAAGCTCTGCATCGGTGCGTAATATTACGTCAAAAACAGAAGTGGGGACGAAATTAAGTAATATTACAACAAAAACAAGGTATTAACAAAAGAGGAGTATCGGTGAGGAGATTTCTGCTAGTATCATCATAAAGAGATAATCCAATAAATTGCGTCACGTAGAAGGGAGAAAATGCTTAACTTGAGCGGAACTTGTTTCAGGGAGTGGGAATTGGTGACTTAAAGAAAACTTATTCTGGCTCAAATTAATTTTTTCCCTCCGAACCGGCCCAAAAATAGGAGTACGCGAGTGCGCGGGTTATCTTCGTGAGGACCAATGTTGTAGAGAATAATATTTCTTCCAGGTTTTTTTTAAAACAAATTTTCGTAGAACCATCCATTTTGGAGATATTCAACTTTTTTCTTAATTTCTAGTATGCAGCGCCACCACCATGTAGCGGTGAATTCTGTAAACATATTCAAAATATATTTTACGGCAATAAGGGCGACTGTATTCTTTTACGATACAAAATAATAATTTTGCCTTATAATGCTATTCATAATAATTTAAATATCTATACCCCAAATATGGAGAAAGTCATGTGTTGGCCACATCAGATTTTATTTGAATTCAGTAGGCTCGGAAACGGATTGTTACAAGAAAATATGATTAATTGTTAAGCAAACCTAATTGTAATTTAAAAGGATGCAGCACATGAGCTAGAGACTTGAAATTTAATATGATTATATAGTAACCCTTTATCCAAATTATTTGCAAGTGTAGCTGCAACGGGCTTCTAGTATGAGTAAATACGGTATTTTAGAAGATTTATAATAATTAATTTTAATACTGTATTTACTCACGTAATCCGCGTTCTCGTGTACCACACGCATCCCTATTTTTGGACCAGTTCACAGAGAAAAAAATAAATTCGTGCTTTAATAAGTTGAAGTCTACGGCGGCGGAAAATTAGAAAAAAATGAAAAATATGGGGATTCCCTGTAGATGTGTTCTCTCGATGGTTCCCTCTAATTGTAAGCTGCGCAGCCACGCAGCAGTTTTTGAAGTGTTGCACACTAAATTTTTCAAGTGCACACGATTCTGTGTATTTTAGAATATATCGAAACAGGACCGCATCAACCCCGCTGCATATCCGTGCACTATCGTCATGTAGGCGTGCATAGCGATATTCATTCCGCCCATAGATGAAAAAAATTACAAGGAACTATGGTTCTCTCCCGGGTTAAAGGAGCATCAGCGGCTCAGGATGAATATGTCGAATAGAGATACCAGATGCCAACTTATTCCGGCAAAACGTGTTGGTAGAAACTGATAGTAATGTTTTAATGACAGAACTGCTTTTCTTGAGTAACAATGATAAACTTAAAACTCAACTGAAAGTTACTGCTTTACTATTATAAAAATATTACGTCATCTCAATTTTGAAGATGCACCAACGGCAGTATAAACGGCGCATTTAAACCCTAAATGTTTCTTGGTCGTGTAGATACACGTAAACTTCGTAGAATTCTTCGTCTTTTGCGAGTATAAACGTAGATGCAAGCGTGTTGCAGTCAATTTACTATCGAAACTCGTAATTTTTAAAACTTGGTCAGAAATCTTCATGTATGATCAACATTTTGGGAAAAGGGTGCGCGGGGTACACATTTGTGATATTTTATTGAATTTCGCCACCGTAGAGATCGATCACGATCACTAGGTATAGTTCATTTCGATAGTATCATTAACAGCTGAAATCAATCGAATTATAGGAAACTTTATTTAGTGGGTCAAGCTCTCCAAAAATAAGTTTCTTAGTGGTTGAAATTAAAACATGTCACATGGAATGTTCAAGAAGCACGGACTCTAAACAATATTTATATATTTTTATTATTGTTAATTTCTGATTTGTTAAAACTTGGATTGTGCATGACTTTGATTTTGTCGGAAAACGGTTTCATGAGAAGTATTTGAAAGTGAAAAAGTGGGGGTCGACTTATACGGCGAACATATGCCTAATCATATATTTTCATCCAAAAAAGCAGGGGTCGACTTATACGCCGGAATATACGGTAATTTTATTCGCGAAAGACGTCTGGCATAACCCGGGCATCGCCGGGTACTTTCAGCTAGTAGCTGTATAATATAATAATTTTACTTACAAAAAGGTAAGATTCCAGCATTCAAATGATGAAATGAAGATTCAATTGCTTCGATTAAATCGTTAGAAACGTTTCCCATATGCAGTCAACAGAATAATTATCGGCAAATATTTATGTTGCTATGCATCATTAATTTCAATGCTTAAACAAAAGTGTGAAGTGAATAATATTTTTCTTTCACCTATTTGAAGGTTTAATTGGCATTAATTGAATCGGAGGCAACAATGACGGTCGCCTTGGCAACGTCCGGAAAGAGTACGAAATATCCGCTGAATTTCAAAAACAATTGCATATTTCAGAAAATCTTGACATTTGACAGGTAAACATCACAAGAATAAGATAGTATAGAGTTTTAGCCATCGAATAAAGCAAAAATGAAGAAAATTGGTTGATATTTACGTGTTTATGAATGAAGGAAAAAAACCTTGCACTCTGAAAAATTGAAAATCCCGTGTAAACTTATGGGAATATATACTGTATCTGCCCGAATACAAGCCGATGTTTTTTGTCAAAATCTATCATGAAAAAATCACATCTCGGCTTAAATGCGAGTCCGAGGAAAATTTGGGTTATGGTTAAATCTCGAAGTCTCTCATTGCCTTTGTTTTCAAATGATAGTACTATATTTTTCGTAAAGTAAATATTCGACTCACAATAATATATATAAAAATATCTTGGCGAGATTGCTTGCTAAATTGATGATTACGCAAAATGCGTTGACGGCTTTGAATGCTCAACTGTTTGAATTTTGGTAAAACTTTCCATGGAACGTGTATAATTATAAAAATGCAGTTTCTTAAGGCAATGTATATGCTGATTTCATTGAAAATAGACTTGGATGAAAAAATATCTTGGCGAAATCGCTTGCGTAAATTGACGAATACGCAAAATGCGTTGACGGCTTTGAACGCTCAACTGTTTGAATTTTGGTAAAACTTTCCATGGAACGTGTATAATTATAAAAATGCAGTTTCTTAAGGCAATGTATATGCTGATTTCATTGAAAATAGACTTGGATGAAAAAATATCTTGGCGAAATCGCTTGCGTAAATTGACGAATACGCAAAATGCGTTGACGGCTTTGAACGCTCAACTGTTTGAATTTCGGTAAAACTTTACATGGAACGTGTATAATTATAAAAATGCAGTTTCTTAAGGCAATGTATATGCTGATTTCATTGAAAATAGACTTGGATGAAAAAATATCTTGGCGAAATCGCTTGCGTAAATTGACGAATACGCAAAATGCGCTGACTGCTTTGAAAGCTGAACTGTTTGAATTTCAGTAAAAATTTACATGGAACGTGTATAATTATAAAAATGCAGTTTCTTAAGGCAATGTATATGCTAATTTCATTGGAAATAGACTTGGATGAAACAACTAAACCATTTTCCACACATTTCTTCGATCTCAAATAATGTATTCTAAGATGTGCATGTATGCCCGGCACACTTCAGCATAAAATCTAAGAAATTTACGTTTTTGCTATAAAATTATGGAAATTTTTGGGGGGTCGGCTTAAATCCGGGGTCGGCTTCTATTCGGGCAGATACGGTAATAGTCTCCTGGATTTGAACTTTATGAAAATGAAAATAGTTTTCTAGAGACCTCCTAGCTTGTAGAAACAAAATGCAGTTTACCACATATCTCTATGGCAAACGGCTTTCGAGATAGAGGGGGGACGGATGGACACTTCCAAAATTATATATAGGATATGAAATTGATTATGGTCTAAGAACCATCTACGAGCCATAAGTTTTCAATCAATGCAACATTCATTTTGATCCAATCATTCGTTCAGTAGATCTGAGGGAACAAAAAATGGTCTACCCCAAAATATATAAATAAATGTATATCGGATGAACATACACAAAAGATTTTATAAAATTAGCTGAAATATTTTTTAGTGTCTTAAATGTCATACATTTGATCTACCATGTCCAATTCTTCTATTTTGAGTGGTAAATTTTGTCTCTTACAGGTGGCAGTGAAAAATAACATAGATGTTTTTTATTTTGCGTGCCTTGTGCCAATGAATGTGTTCTTTGTAGAGGATGGCCAAATGGATAAGAGAGTGTTTTTAGCGACATGGAAGGATATTCCAGCACAGAATGAGGTTCAGTATACTCTTACCATACATCAATGCAATGCAGGTGAGCCCTTGTTTTTCGGAATCATATTCTGACCGTGGCAAATGGAAATTTAACTTATATGCATGAATGCATAAAACTGATCACATATGTGAAGATAGAGGAGAAGGAAGAATTCTGAACACGACCGGGAATCCTGCCCGGCAAGTGGGAGACATAGGTTCAATTCCTGGTCAAGTTCAGAATTCTTCCTTCTCCTTCTCTATCTTCACAAATGGAAAGTTTTGGCTTGATAAAAAACTTGACTAGTAGCACTTAGAAAATTTTTCCTTTATGGTTAATGGCAAAATACCAAAGGGTGGTAACATGTATTGTTTTATACAAGAAGCTGATTAGTTATACTACATCATATCCTAAATCTATTTTCACTTATGCAATATGCTTCTGTGTTGACATTTTGCATTATGATGCTGTATGCATTTTAAAATGTAAATGCAGACTGTGTGCATTGAAAGTGAATAATGTAGAAGTTAAATAAATTATAAATTGCACGGTGCTGGTATTAACTTTGTGGTAATCCATTATTGGCCCCTTAAGTGAGTTAAGCATTTATAGATGAGCATCTTAGTCCTCATAGCAAGATGAGCATCTAGAGAGATGCTTTGAAAAAGAATTATTTCTTCAGTGGGCAATGCATTTGTAGACATACTTCCTTCAACATGTTGCTCTGGAAGATTCTGCCATCTAGTGAGATATTTTTCCATGCCGTTAGTCTCATTATGAAACATTGCAGAATTAAAAGTTCAGTGCAATTTACATATGACAAATAATAGTGTATCCCAGAAAAAATTTATGAGTAATTATTTAATTGCTTACTTTATATTTGTTTATTTTTTTGTAAACATATGTTTCATGCAAAATGTTAGAAATATTTATGAATGAAAAAGGAGACTATCCACTTCTACAGAAAATAGGTAGTTACCGTATATACTCTAGTATAGGTCAAGTTTTCAAGACCAAATTTTCAGTGAAAAACTCAGGAGTCGACCTATACACAAGTATTATTTGTAATAGGTTAAAACCCATGATGTTATTTGTCATACAATTTTTAAATTTTGTTGCATTTAAACTGTATGATAACTATCAAATATTTAAATATTGATATATGCAAAAGAATAAAGTTATTAAATAATTTGGTGTTCCTAAGTTGATCTCTGATTCTTCAAAAATAATTAAGAAATTTTTATTAACGTAACATTTGGTAACGTGATGGCAGGAAGACAAAGAAGTGGCAGCAAGACAGGCGAAATATGTATGTAAACTCCATAATAGGTACATGTGGCTTAATGCAGCCACACTACCGAGTTCTACGTTTCCCAGCTAGATGACACTACTTATGCACCATGCTCTGCCTACGTAGAACTTCTAATTTCCACCAGTACGTGGCACTGTGTGCATTACTCTATGTATCGGCGATGTTTCTACATTTTCATTCCAGGCGGCATGAGAATTCCCCAACTTTACGCAACACTGCATTTTTCACTACTCTATTTATTTGCGAAGGGAAATTGGTGACTAAGGTGCGAAAATATCTCGCTTGACTGTTGCGCTGCAAATGGAGCCAATTTCTCTTGCAAACCCGGACTGAGGGATAGGTTCCATTTTAGGCAATCCTTATAACATTTTCGCAGACGGAATTGGATAATTATTCATTTTAATTCTCCCTGCAAGTAGGATGTGAAAAGTTATTCTAATGTATTTCGATGAATTCTGTTTGAATCCGACCTACATGTCCTCAGGGATACCGTGTTATATGTGTTATATACCGTTAAATGCCATTTGGAGACTGATATTTTTTAAAGTGGAGAAAAGGATGGTAAGGGGGCTGGGAACGTGAGAAACACCAGAGCCCAGCATTTCAATCCTGGGCCCCCTCTCATGCCGGGCCACAGGTGGCCGCCCGGTTCGCCCATGCTTGTATCTGGCACTGTGTGTGTTTGTATGCATGACTTTGTGATACAGATAATTGACATCTGATTGCATATTCCCAGATGCTTTTCTGGATAATTAATGATAATATTGCTCTCCTGTTAATACTCATGCTGTATACGCTTATTAAAAGTGTCTCTGAATATTTCATATAAAGGTGATTTAGTAATTCAGTCTTAACATCTGTTAGTGAATACTATATATATCTGGATATAATCAAGCCATATTTGTCAATCAAAAGTTCCCCCTGGCTTATATTCAGGGGTATGAAAAAATATTCATAAAAGTATGAAGACTAAAATTCCAGCTGTAAATCAAGGATGAGACTGACAACTAGTAGAACAAAAGGAAATTTTTGTGAAAAATATGCTATAGCATCCATTATAGTTAAAGAATTAATTAAAGGTTGCATAAAACTAGTGACTGTGCCCTTATGCACCTTGCCCATCAACATAACCACTCCAATCACATTGGTCTACTTGTCTCTTCATGTTCCACTATTTACTCTCTCTGTCTCTCTCTCCTCACCTAACAGAAATTCTCAGCCTTCTAATAGTTGGTTTGCTTGAGGAAGGTGTTATTATTCATAATGGTGATTTTTAAAAGTTTTTATAGCCCCCATTTTGAGATTACTTAATATGCCCTTCTAAATAATTCTTTATTTTTAAATTATTAATGGTAATTTTAGAGAGGAAATTAGCTAAGCAAAAACATACATTTACTGTAAATAAGAAGTTCTTGTAGGAGGTTTGTCTTATAATTAGATAAATGCTACGTATGCGTGTGAACTATCTATTCTTACCTAGTAGGTTTCATAATAAATTCATTAGCTTTCTTATTTTTCTTGTTTTGATAGTATGTATAAAGAACCTTTTGTTGTTATGGGAGATGTATTCTGTTAATTTTCATGAATATTACTGATACTTGATATGTAAACATATCATTAGCATCACTATTTCTCATTTAGAAAATTCATTCACAAATAAATTACTTTCATTTATTTATCAATCTTAAGTGGACTTTTGTTTAATTTATTTTAACAATTAAATTGAATTTATCTCTACAGATGAGGTAGTGCAGAAAATGCAACAAAACAATGTGTTCACCATTGCTAAACGTAATGTTGAAGGCCAAGATATGCTCTATCAGTCATTGAAATTAACAAATGGAATTTGGGTCTTGAATGAGCTGAAAATACAGCCTGGAAACCCACATATCACAGTAAGTGTTTATGAAATATTTGGAATTTTCAGTTCTATAAAATATTTGTTGGGTTTGTCTAAAAGCTTTGGTGGTGCTGTGTATATTCTAAACAATGAATTCTTTAATAAATGTTACCATCAGCGTAAAATTCTGCTATTTGCATAGTATTGTATGAACAAAAGATGAAATTTTGGTCCAAGATTTGGAATATTAAATTAAAATGTTCTTCCAAAAACATTGCAAAGAAATTCCAATCTTCAGTTTTATTTCATTAAGATGTCCAAACATTATTTTTCACTTGTCAATATAAAAATAAACTTTGTATGGTATTTCAGCTTTCTTCTGTTAATTTAAATTTCAAATTCTATATTGTAAACTTGTTGAATGTGGATTAAAAATTTTGAATTGTATTTTAGTTATTCTTTGCTTTCCGTTTTCCCCATTGCCAGTAAATGTTTTATGCACTGTAAGATTTTTGCCTGGTGCAATTTTTATACAAAAATATAATTTATATGATTCGCTAAAATTGAATTTATAAGATTAGCTCAGTTAATAATATGAAGCGACCTAGTTGAATAGAAATAGACTGCTAGTGGTAGTAGTTAGTAATGTTCAATATTATATAAAGCTCTTTCTATCTTGACTGGGATTCTTTTGTCATTCAAATTAGTTTCTGATTTAATATTGGTGCTTAATCAACATTTTTTATCATTTTCAGCTTTCTCTAAAGTCAAGGGCATTAGATGTGGCAGCTGGAGTATTTCAGGCTTATGATGCAATCCTTCATTCATAAATGTCATGCTCTATTTAAAATGAGCTCATACTTAATAAAAGTCACATTCCCTGTAGCATGGTTTCTCATGTTGAATGTATTTCAATATGTGTACACTTTATGTTCTATGGAATAAGTATGTAATGGTTGAAATTGTACCCCCATGTGATGGCCATAGTCCTTTGCACAGTATTGCTGCAAGCATGTGAATTTATCAAACTACTCCTTGTATATAGTTGTTATTGAAGAAAGAAGATATTTGGCAGTAATGTAAGATTATCATGTGTAACATATTATTCCCCATAAATAAATCTTATTAATATTAAATTTATTGTTTTAATTTGTAGAAATAAAAACTTTTCCGGCCGAATTCATAGAATCGTTAGCCGGGGTCGAAGGGCGGTCTAAGGAAGTTAGTCCGGCGTTGCGGCTAAAACGGTATTCATTCGCCACTTTTGTGCCGCCTAGCGGTAGTCCCGGACACTTTAGTCCTGGACTAGCTAAACCAACGATGAGCAGGTTTAACAGCGGTTTAAGACTCCATTCTTTCTCCAGCTTTTGAGTTGATAGTGGGTGATTTCATGAGTTTAGCAAGTTTTCAGTGGATATTATTAGGTAGTGATTTTAGTTAGTTAGTTTTATATCTTTAGTGGTGTCAGAGGTAGTAATTTAGTTGAATATATACGTTAATATAGTTTAGTTTGTTGTAGAATACGTTAGTTTGTTGTAGTTTCATTCCTTGTTTATAACTAGTTTCTTATTTTAGTTTATTAATTTTGTGAGTAAATTATTATAAGATTAGTTAACTCTTTTTTTTTAGTTTTTTGAGCGATAATTTAGGATTAATTCGTTTAGTTAAGCGTTACTGTCATCGTTTTGTGTTGTTTGTACTTTGTTGTTTAGCACTTCATTACTTGTTGATTTTTATCGTTGTTTTTCTGTTACTGCGTTGTTATTGATTTAATAGTATTTATTTTTATTGCTGTTATTTGATTTGTTAATACTTAAATGGCGGGGTCAGATTACGAGGAGTTCATAGAAGACTTGGAGGTGATGGATGGTGGAGTGAGAGGGATTCGTAAGGGGAAGATGTATTTACAGCGTATAGACCCATTTAGTAAATACTCAGATAGGCTATTTAGGAGACGGTATAGGTTTTCAAAAACTGGAATTGAGAAAATCTACGAAAAAATAGGGAATAACCTGAACCATGGAGCAGTAGGTAACAGTGGGCTACCTGTTTCACCGATGCTCCAGTTGCTGACTTGCCTGCATTTATTTGCAAAAGGAGCTTATCAGGAGAGCGTAGGCGATTTGCATGGAATCAGCCAGCCTTCAATGAGCCGTATTTTGAAAAGAGTTTCTGTGGCACTGGCTCTGCTGAGACCCGAAACTGTCAACTTTCCGAATTCCTTGCCAGAGCTGAGAGAAGAAATGGCTGCGTTTTATAGTATAAGAAGATTTCCAAAGGTGATTGGATGCATAGATTGCACCCATATCAGAATTAGAAACCCTGGTGGGCCAAACGCTCAAGGGTTCATTAATAGGAAGAACTTTTTCAGCATAAATGTGCAAGTAAGTACCACTTTAATGTGCTAATAAGTCTCACTTTATTCTGCAATGTATCTAAGTTGGCATATGTGGCTCTGCTGTGTAGAAGTATCATATGATGTTAATGTATCCTATAAAATAATAATTTTACTATATCTCTGTAGATTGTCTCTGGAGCAAACTTAAAAATAAAAAGTATCGTGGCCAGATGGAGAGGCAGTACTCATGACTCCAGAATTTTCAACGAATCGAATTTAAAAACAAAATTTGAGCAAGGATTGTTCAGTGGAGTTCTTTTGGGGGACAGCGGCTATGCCTGCCAACCATATTTACTAACTCCAGTTCGAAATCCTCAGGTATGTATAGTTTGAGGAAATGTTAACTGTGTATGTGATGTTAGTTTTTTAATGTTATATGGTAGCTGTAGTGAATGTATTCATTAACAGAAATACATAGTGAGCTATCATGGAAGGTGTGAAATTAAGTAAACTTTGCCTAATTTTCCAAGTGTAACTTTGCATTTATATTCTTTTGGCATAACTTATTGTTGGTTGAGTATATATTAGGTTGATTCTTTAGAGTGAACATTTTGTTACAGACAGCAGCAGAGGTTGCTTATAATGCTGCACACATCCAAACAAGGAATGTTGTGGAAAGATTATTTGGGATGTGGAAAATGACGTTTAGGGATAACGGCAAATTTGGAGACCTGTAAGGCGATGATAGTTGCAATGGCAGTTCTCCACAATTTAAGAATAGATTACAAGTTGGAAGGTATGAGGTCTTTGTGAATGAACATACCTGTTTCCTCCATTTATTACAAAATCTATGAAAATATCTTACTGTAAAAGACACAAATTTCACTTTGCTTTCGTGGTTCATTGTAAAATGGTTTTCTCGTTACCTACAAATGAGACTACATAGATCACAGACCTTGTAAATATTGTATTATATTTTAAATTAATATATAACTTGGCTTTTCCTTTGCAGACTCCGATAGTGATAGTGATGAGGAGAATGATGACGAGGGGGATGAAGATGAAGAGAATGAAGATGAAGAGAATGAAGATGAAGAGCATGAGACTGAAGTTCATGCAGGGAGAGGAAATACATACAGAAGATGATTCATAGCAACACATTTTAAAAATAAAAGTACTAATTACATAAGTTATTTATTTATTGTTTTATGTAGTTTTCCACAAATTTAAGGGAAAACCTTAAATAATAAAGTATAACAAAGGCCAATATGTACAGTCGTATGCAAGATACATCTATAGTCAATACAAAATGGAAATACGAACATAATTTAAACAATTTAATACATTGCACAAATTTAACTTGAGTATCACTTATTTCAGGAATTTGAGAAGTATTCTTTCAATGCATACACAAATTTTGATTTTTTTTATAAAACTGTCGAGGTTCCTGGAAAATTTATTAAATTCTTTACATATCTAATTAAAGGTGAATTTAAACAATAGGTTGATTTAACAAAAAAGGGAATAAAGATTTCAACATTCTTTTATCATATAACAAAATAAAATCAGATTCTTTCCTTCTGTTTTCCAACTTATTAAAATTAAATAAACAAAGTAAAACATTATAAGGTACATGATTATAATAATAAGGGTAAACTCCATAATCACTAAAATATAGAATCTCAAAAAAATCTTCTGTATACATTCAATCATGTTTTTATATGTAGTTGAATATGGGCTCCAGATGACCGACGCCTACTCAAGTTTACTACGAACTAAGGTATTAAACAACAAGATCCTTGCATTTCGATTGGTAAAGTCACAAGTACATCTTAAGACAAATCCCAGAGTTTTGTAACATGAGGATACCATAGTTTCAATATGAGATTTGAATCTGAAGTGCTCATCAAATATAACACCCAGATCCTTCACTAATTTTTTTAATAATGCACCACCCGTACTGTACCAAAAATCGTACTTTTTTGATGTTTGCATAGGAAACAACAACACTTATCGACATTAATGAACAAATAATTCCTTTTGCTCTAACAAAATACACTATCTTACTTTAATTACTCCATTTTTTAAATTTTCTCCCTCCAGTACATCTTCTGCAACTCTAACTCCCCCTTGTGGAGTTCTTCTTTCCTCCTCATCTCCAACTCTTGCAGCTTTAACTCCTCCCTGTGGAGTTCCTCTTCCCTTTTCATCTTTTCCTGGGTCATTCTAATTTGCAATTCTACCTTCTCTTTGTGTAATTTGTACATCGATTCTTCATACGTCGTCATCCTATCCCTTTTTCTTTTGTTCTTCCTCAATGGACCTCCTGCTGGTGTACTATTAAAGAAGATTAATCCATTAGAAGTAAGCTGGAAAATTTCTTTAATTGCTTCAATTGTTGATTCTTAATAACATCTAATACCTCAAACCTGTAGCATCAATGGAATAATCCATTTCATCTCTGCAGCTTTCATTCTCTCTTGATATGCTGTGAATGCAATATTAAATGATTAATAGTAAGCCTTGTTATTTAGCTCATAATAAGGTGTAAAATTTAAACCTTAATGTAGGGTAACTAAATATACAAATGCTAACATAGGAATTGAAGATTAAAAATTGAAGAGGGAAACTTCAATTATAAGATTTTGGATATTAATAAACTTCTTAAAGTTTAAAATATCTTAAGGAACTCAATGGCAAATGCTCAATTGTTATTGTATCAAGGCCTGAAATTTAGGTTTTCTTCTCTTACCTTTGCATAGCCATCACAGAAGTGCAGGGTTGGTTATTGGTAGGAAGGATGGTTATAGTTCTGTTTCCACTGCTTGTTCCTGCTGCTGTGCTATGTTAAAAAATGTAGCAAACAGATTTACTCAAATGTAGTCACTTATCAGGCTTACTACAACTACAATACTATTTCAGTGGTTGAATTAATGGAAGCATTGAACATTTTGGAAGTTAGTCTCTCTTTCTCATACCTTTGCCTAGCCAATGCCAAAGAGGGAGTCAGGCATTTCTAAGGCATTGCTGGGTCCCTTGTCTATTTCATACTCCTCCAGCTATAAAATAAATAATAAAGAAGCTAGAGCAGTTTCATCATAACTTCAACTCTACACTCATAATTTGCAAGAAAATTACTTGTATTCAGATAACAAGAGGTGATGAAGATATTGGATACCTTTATATCTTTAATGAAGCATAGACAGTTGTGCAACATAAGATGTTTAGGAAAGCAACCAATCTTAAGTGATTAATCATTGAATTGCTTATTAACCCATTTCGTTATAACTAAAAGTAAATAAGTCATCATTAAACTCACCAACATTCCAGCATCATCGTCAAAAGCATTTGAATCTTTTTCGAACTGCTGTGGCAACATCTCCGAAATCAACACATCAGTTTCTGATGGAACAGATGTTGAGGGAGGTGCTGCATCACCTCCACCTGTACCTCGTTGGTATTTCTTGTGCTGTAAATTATCGCATGGATTTAACCTTACATTCAATCAAGGAATGATAGTGAATTATGCCAAGACTAAAATTGGGGGATCTCACCTTAGAGATGCTGTCCTTGGATGTTAACTTCATCCTTTTCCACTGCTCCTTGATCCTCTGCATCCCACGCCCTTCTCAATGCTCGGCTTCAAATAACGTGACAATTTCTTGCCACATTCTTTGCTGTACTGTACTGTACTGTACAGTGATAGTAATACTACAGTTATCGCCAGCATGTTTGATGGTGATGCGAACGGTCAACTTCACTGGGCCCTGCACTTAAAGAGCCCCTGCACACACTAAAAAATATTTGTCGTACTTATAATTACATGCATTTTAAAAGAAAATATGAAAAAAATATTGAAGTGTTATAGCGTGAGAGACTGCTTAATTTATTACAATTTACTATTAAAAATGTTTGATGCACTTTGCACCAGGCCCTGTGATTTTCCTAGCCAGCTCTGGTAATCGGGTACTCTCCAATGTAAAATTCTTGTTCTCTTCCAAATTACTTGTTCACCAGAGTGCACCCAACGCATGGTGGTAGCCGGGTAATTATGTACTAGCGAGGCTTTAAATTTAAATTTCTTTCTAGTAAATTTTGGAAAATTGCATTATTTTTTTTTAAATAGTTGGTTAACTGGATTTCCGGATAACTGGAATCGAGATAAAAAGTTCTATACTGTACACAAAATTATCGTAATGGCTGCTGGTACTAAGAAATACAGTTTATGTACCAGATTCTATTGCATATCCTGGTATATGTACAGTAAAATCTCAATTATCCAACCTATATGGGGGAAAGACCAATGGATAAACTGTAAAGTCGGATAATCTGTAAATAATAATGGAAACAATGTTCATTTAGGAACATAATTTATTTATTTATTTCACATACAGCTCAGGCCATTTTACAATGAAATTTAAAACAAAAAATGATAATAGTAAAATATTATTAACAAAAATATTTAAATTAAATTCAGAAACAGAAGGCATGTAATGAATATTTAATTATAATTTTATTTTACTAGATTAAATAATTAGCGATAATGATATTCAGCGTCAATTATCTCTCATGTGAACCGACTCCCGTGGATCTTTCGTGAGAATTGACTTTCGATGGATGCAACTGACATATGCTTTCCGGCCATGGTTAGACACCTCATCTATTTTTTGTTTGGTTAAAGCAAAAGTTGGTTAATCAAGGGTCGGATAATTGAGGTTTTACTGTATTTAAATTGTGATTTCACAGCACAAAATAGCTTTCTTCATATGAATCATAGGTTGTAATATAATGATTATTAGTTAAGTGCTAATTTTTCATATTTAATTTATTTAAAACTTAAATAAATATGAACTATTCAGGAAAACATTATTCATGAGCTCAGTGGCTCAGACAGAATTTTGCGATTGGAGCAGTTTTGCCTCAGCTGGATAGGTACCCTGCTTGAGGCGAAAAAATTTTTTTCCATTGTGCATGAATATGTACCAACTTTAAATGTTTTGAAACGTAAAGTGGGTGTTGATTCTTACAGTTATAGAAATTAGATCAATAATAATATTAAAAATTTTAAAGCCATTGAAATCAGAATGATCTTGGGATTCTTGACAAGGGCAGTTTGAGCCTCAAAAACTACCCTCATTATTACATCACGGTGAGCTACTTTGCAATAAACAGTCATAAATAAACAGTTTTGTCTTCTGCAGATGCTTCATCCCCATTACTTTCTTTAGGACACCTTAGACATTGGTGAAATTATTTTCTTAAACCCAGATGAGACTATATTTTTCCCATGGTGAAGATTTTAATTCCGACATAATTGATTTTGATATCATCATTAGTGTGATTTTTTATGTTTGTTTCTTGCTTATTTCCTTAATTTTTATTTATGAATACAGGTAGAGTCCCCTTAATGTACATGTGTACATTGTATGTATAATGATACCATATGTCCAGTGGTGGATTAATACCCTCTGGGGCCCCGAGGCACAGGCAATTTGGGGGCCTTCCTCATAGTTTTTGATGGTATAAAGAAAACTGTGATATACTGAAAAACGTTTTAATGACAAAATAATGTTCTTATTTTTTTCTTTTTCAAAAAAAAACAAAAATAAGCCTCACAAATTCACCTTCAAAACATTTGAGGCAGCAAATTTCTGTATCAATAAAGAAAAATCTATTTTTTAAAACAAAAATCATGTTCTACGCATATTAGATGTCCTTTATGCATTATTGTTTTTTTCTCATTTTTGATATGAGAAAGTTTTGAAAAGGATCCCTCTCCTTCACAACCGTAGGCCCTGGTGGTGTTGCCATATAACAACATAGGGAAGTCAAATGCGTAGGCAAAACAGGTGAGTAGTGTATAGCAGTGGCTCACCCACCCTACTGGTATACAGACCAAATGAACTGCACTAGTTAGATCAGACGTCGAAATTACATGCAGAGATTATTGTATTAATTGCTGTATTTCAATTCTTTCCTATCTTTAGAATAAGAAAAACTGGTATTTTTACTTGTTTATTCATATTTTTGCATTTGATAATACTGCCTATATAACAGTCAAGTTATGGGGTGGGCCCCCCCTAAGCTTGGGTCCCCTAGGTACGTGCCTATTGGGTAATCCAGCACTGCATATGTCTGTACGTACATATATTCTTATCCATCGCTACATAAAACTTACTCAGGCAGACTATATTGTCTGGCATACCACCACATGTAGACTGTGGCTGTGCCATGTTTGGTCAACGACCTTAACTTCTTGCATTTTACTTTCATATTTTAAACAATTTGAGTACAAATTTCAATCGTAATAAGTGGTAAAATATTAAAAAATGTCAACTCTTACAACAACTTCCAAATCACCACCAAAATCAAATCCAATTTCTTCTCCTGCATCTCCAGCTAAATCTCTTTCAAAATCCTCTATTAACAGCCTCTTATCCTCCTAACAATAATTTTTCTTCTCACCAAATATAGAAAACGAGTGGAAAATAGGATTTTTACATAATAAATTATTTTTTAATGAGCATTCATTCATATTTACAATGTTTCTATGCTTTTGTTTATTTTTACATGGTTAAATTTAATTTTTATCTCATAAATGCAGTGGTACAATACTACAGTTAAATTTTCAGTGAAAAAATTCATAGACCTGTACAGGAATGCATCTCCATTTACAACGTGTTTATATGGTTTATCATTATTAGCTTAACATACATCCTCTTAACATATGTGTTTACAAGAATGTAACCTTTTAATTGAGCAGATATTGCCTGTATTTAAGTTTTTCTGATAAATGATTAATATTATCCATACAGTAATTGTGGTACCTATTATTTGTTCATTTGCTTTAAGCCTTTCCTAATATAATGTTGAGTATAAAATGTATCTACATTAATGGGAGAGTCTAGAGCAGAGCTCCCTAACCTTTTATGCTCCATGGCACACCTTAATGCATGCTTAACATCGCGACACACCAAACTACCCCTAATTAATTTCACTTCGTAAATACACATTTTTAAAGAAAAAACTAGCATAAAACAAGTAAAAGTCAATTATATTAGATTGTTATGATTGGCAAAGTAATATTCAATCAATTGTATAATTTTATTGTAAATAAACAATTCAATGCGTAAAAATGTTATGCTCTTTGATGGAAAATTTAGTCTTTCCTTTTTGGTATAAAGGCTCAATAATAGAAAGAGCTTCAAGAACTTCATCTAGGTTCTTTAAACATGCCCTTTTAATATTTTTAATATGAGCCGTTGACGAACAATTAAATTTGCATAAATACGTTGTTGAATTTGGAACGTCATAGCGATGGCATATTCAGATACTTAGCTTTTAATCAAAATACATCTAAAGATAGAATACCAATTTTTAGTTGCATCAATCCTTCTCGTAGTTTCAGAATAAATTCCTTGGATGATAATAGTATGTGAATTTGTTTGTTCCAAACGCTTTTGTGAAAATTAAATATTCTCAGACTGTGCGGCACACTAGTGCCTTCGTTGTGGCACACTATAATGTGCCACAGCTCACCGGTTGGAGAGCACTGGTCTAGAGAAAACTACCAACTTTTAGTGCAGAGAAAAATAAACTAAACTTAAAAATCTGATGTGGCCAACACATGACTTCTCCATACAGAGCATTAATATGATTGCTCTCTCAACATAAAGGTTCTCAAAAAATTTATCAACGATTACACTCGAAAATAATTATAAAACATTTTCAATAGTCTTAATTTAAAAAAATCTGATGTGACCAACACATGACTTTCTCCATATTTGGGGTATAGATATTTAAATTATTACGAATAGCATAATAAGGCAAAGTTATTATTTCGTATTGTGAAAGGGTGCAGAAGTCCTTATTGCCATAAATTATATTTTGAATATGTTTACAGAATTCACCGCTACATGGTGGTGGCGATGTATACAGGAAATTACGAAAAAGTTAAATATCTCCGAAATGGATGGTTCTACGAAAATTTGTATCAAACAAAACTTGGAAGAAATATTACTCTCTACAACTTTGGTTCTTACAAAGATTACCAATAACGACGTTTTTAAGGAGATATTCGAAGGAAACCAAAAAAACCGATTATAAATAATTCCTAAACAATAACTGCTATGGAAAATTGTTTCAAATGAAAGTTATAGGAAATTACATTTTCTATAACCTCTATATAGAGTTGTATATACAATAATGACGTATTATCGGAGAAATATCGCAAAAACCGAATCGGTTTTCGAATAAACCTCGACTTTCGTTTAACCGGTATTGTCCAAAAACTAATCAGTTCTTCGTGTTCATGCTAAAGTGTTATATATGTAATTTGGTAACGATATGGAAAGTTAGAGCGCCCACAATCACATACACGCGCACACAGACATCATTCCGAAAATAGTCTGAACGTTTTCTATGGACCTCAAAACGTGTATTTCCGTTGAAATCTCGATGTCGCTTTTTTCCTGATCACAATACTTCCCATTACTACGTATGGAGAAAGTAAAAAGGAGAGATATGTAATTTATTTATCTAATAATAAAATCAAACAATATATACAATTAGTAAAAATATTTCTTCTATGCAGTGTCGGATTTGGAAATTCTCTGCAACTATATAGGCCAAATTATTTTCCTCCCCTTATATGGCACTTTTTACTTTCTCCATACTTAGTAATGGGAAAGTATTGTGATCACGGAAAAAATTGTCTTCGAGATTTCAACGGAAATACACGTTTGAGGTCCCTATAACACGTTTAGACTATTTTCGGAATGGTATCTCTCTGTGTGTGTTTGTAATTATGGGCGCTCTAACTCAAAAAGTACTGGACATATCGTTACCAAACTTCAAATGTAACACTTTAGCATGAGCACAAAGAACTGATTAGTTTTTGGACAATACCGGTTAATGTAATATTCGAATTTTATTTCCAATTTCCAGTTAAAAATCTATCTTAAATTAACAGCTGTGGGATGTGATGATAATTGTCACATATATTTATTAAATGACTTCGTATTAGCACATATATTACACCTTAAATATGAAGTATTTTAAATTTCTGATGTAAAAATATCAAATAAATGGAGAAACGCAACATATTTATCGAAGTAATTTATTTGAATGCCGCTCTGCTAACGATGTTCGTATGTCTTCCGTTATTTTAGTATGACCAAACGGCTGTAGGTGGAGCTTAGCGTGACATCCGGGTGAGGAGATCTTACGTCGTTGGTAGCTGTCCGCCCAATGTATTTAGAATGCTAATCAAGGAGTAGTAAGTATTTTTTCATATTATTCTATTCTTGCTTGTATATTTAATAATGATTCATGATATAAATCAGGTTTAGAGCTTTTCACTCGTATGTAATACCTGAGGTCTCTCTGTCAGTAATTGTGAAGCCGGTTTCTTCATCATCGGTGTATATGGCAGGTAAACCCCATAATTTTGTTTGTGCTGTAATGACTCATACTTGATTTTAAGAACACATTTTACATGTGTCTATTTTAAGTGATAATCTTGATGATGTAGGATTTTTGGGTGCTACCGCTTCTGTTGATCTTGAGACATTTCTTGTTGGTAATAACATTATGTTTTGTGAAGACCACTTTTTCCGTCCATTCAAGTTCTTATAGTTAGTATTTAAAAATACATTCAAACGGTATGGTTTGAGGATTTTTGGTCTTAATTAGCGGTGAAGTAACGAATGACAGCATGCGAATCGAAAGTAGGTCAATGTTGATTCACTTTTAGTTTTATGTTAGCGATTTTCGAATTCGAAAATCTTGCGTAATCGACAAACCATTATTAATGGTTACAAACTCGAGAACAAGTCGTTAATTAAAATTTATCGGCTGCTATTTATGTTTCCATAAGTTTGGTTGCACAGTTAAATACTATTTTCCTTTTAAAGTTATGAATTTGTTTTAGCCTATTATGTATGTAAAACTAAATAAAGAATACTAACCAATAATGTTTATTTTTACAGCCGAGTCACCCTCCCCCTCACTGTGGAGGAGGTAAGTTTTGAATTTTGGAATTTTCTTTTACTTTTAAATTTATTTATTATTATGCATACTCTTTGTTGATGTGTTAATTTTGACTATATGATTTGAAATTTACAGTATCAAGTAGCACAGTTGTATTCTGTCGCTGAAGCTAGTAAAAATGAAACAGGAGGCGGGGAAGGAATAGAAGTTTTAAAGAATGAACCGTTTACCAACTTTCCTCTTCTTGGAGGAAAATATACCGCAGGCCAGTACACTTACAAAATTTACCATCTTGCGAGGTGAGTTGTGAAACAAAACCCATATTTTTTTAAATTACATTAATTGTGTTTGCATAGAATTATTAAACTTAAGCAAAACCAGTGAATTCCATTGCGTCGTTATTAAACGTCAACTCTAAAAAAATCTGTCAGCGATTCTTGAAAACCAGCCCTCAAACTTCAGAATTTAGTTTTTAACAGACTACCTGTGATGGTTTAACTCATGGATTTATAATGTTGTTTCTTATATAAATGTAATTATATCATGAATTAATGTGAATATTATTCATACAGTGAATTAATTTCCATGGGAAGTGCAACAGAACAATTGTATTACAGTTATTACTTGTCAATTGTTTATCACATGCTAATTTCCATTTATACCAATTCTCACATAGTTTGCTATCTTTGTTTATTTTCCGTTGTGCTTGTTGAATTGCGTTTGATCGTAGATTGTAGCGGTTGTTTTAGATTTTTGATGACTGCACTATTTATAGCTTATGGCTTGTTTTCATTGGTAAATGCATTCCCCAAGTGTAACATTTGATTATATTTTTATTGACGAAGGATAACTTGCACATTTAGAACATTTTAATATTATGACAAAGACAAAGTTTCAAAAGTTTTTATCATCGAGGATGAGGCGGAATTTGTTTTGCCCCACGCATTAACCTATCTGTCGACCGGTTTAAGAATGGATTCATTGGAAGTATAGCCACGCCATACTATTTGAGTCAGTTTTTTGTTCTAACATTAAAGTGTTATTTACATAAACTGAATCTTCTGACTTCGTAATTCAGGAAAAATCGACAGAATCAATTTCGAGGTATACAGTAGAGTTTAAAAAAAACCCACCGGTTAACCATGAATGTAGCATAACGGGGTCATTGCCATCCGATCTTACGAGATTTTTAGCAGCATGAAATCAAGTACGTTTTAAAATGGGATTTGGTTCTCTCACGCGAACACACTTCAATCACTCGTTTATGTATCTGTATCCATTCCCTACCCCACGCTCCCAATCGTTCCCGCTCCTAATGTAAAGGAAAACTCAAATCGTCGTTTCCACCCTCTCCCTTCCTCCCACCCCAACCTCTCCGCCACCGCACCCGGAGGGCGCTTTGCGGCCCTTTTCTTCCGGCGCGATTTCGGTTTCTGGAAATCCATATCGGCTGCGTTGGCGTCCTATCTCGCCCGTTTACTCGTTGCAATCGTTTCAATTCGGCGGCACTCGGGTCGTGTCGGGATGAACGTTTGGGTTCCGCGGAATGAAGGCTTTCGGGATGGTATGAAATGGTGCGAGGGAGGCGAAAAGGGGGCGTTGCAGGTGGGAGTGTCTGCGTAAAAGGGGGGAAGGCCGCGATCCCAGACAGTCCGCCCTCCACTGGGTCAGGAATGCGATCGACGATGGAGGTCGAGAGGGATACCGCCGCCTCGCTCTCCCACGTTTTCTTTTTACTTTCTCCATACGTAGTATGGGAAAGTATTGTGATCACGAAAAAAATCGACTTCGAGATTTCAACGGAAATAAACGTTTTGAGGTCCCTAGAACACGTTTAGACTTTTCAGAATGATTTGTGTGTGTGTGTGGATGTATGTATGTGATTGTGGACGCTCTAACTCAAAAAGTACTTGCCATATCGTTACCAAACTTCAAATGTAACACTTTAGCATGAGCACAAAGAACATTAGTTTTTGGACAATACCGATTAACCGGAAGTCGAGGTTTATTCGAAACCCGATTCGGTTTTTGCGATATTTCTCCGTTAAAACATCATTATTACTTTCTCCATACGTAGTAATGGGAAAGTATTGTATTCATGAAAAAAATCGACTTCGAGATCTCAACGAAAATACATGTTTTTAAGTCCCTAGAAAACGTTTAGACTATTTTCGTAATGATGTCTGTGTGTGTGTGTATGTTATTGTGGGCGCTCTAACTCAAAAAGTACTGGACATATCGTTACCAAACTTCAAATGTAACACTTTAACATGAGCGCAAAGAACTGATTAGTTTGTGGACAATAACGGTTAACCGGAAGTCGAGGTTTATTCGAAACCCGATTCGGTTTTTGCGATATTTCTTCGTTAAAACATCATTATTGTATATGCAATTCTATACAAAGTTTATAGAGAATTTAATTTCCTACAGTTTTCATTTGAAACAATTTTCCATAGGTGTTATTGTTTAGGAGTTATTTATAAATAACCGGTTTTTCGGTTTCCGTTAAATATCTCCTTAAAAACATCGTTATTGGTAATCTTCGTAAGGACCAAAGTTGTAGAGAATATTATTTCTTCCAAGTTTTGTTTGGAACTAATTTTCGTAGAACCATCCATTTCGGATATATTTCGCTTTATCTTAATACCAGTGTACAGCGCCAACACCATGTAGCGGTGAATTCTGTAAACATTAAAAATATACGTAATTTTCGGCAACAAGGACGTGTCTTCTTTTACGATACGAAATGATAATTTTGCCTCGTAATATTATTCATAATAATTTAAATATCTATACCCCAAATATGGAGAAAGTCATGTGCTGGCCACATCAGATTTTTTATATACAATTCTATACAAAGGTTATAGAGAATGTAATTTCCTACAACTTTTATTGCCGGCCGGGTTAGACTGGTAGGTAGCGTGCCGTCCAAAAATCCAAAGGTCGCGGGTTCGAATCCCGCTTCGGTCATGTATGTTGTGATTCGTATTGGGGTTTTCCCCTACCTGCAGACAAGCCTAAAAAATTGGCTTTGCGGGAATGCATCATTTAAAAAAAATTTCCTTAGCAGTTATTGTTTAGGAATTATTTATAAAAAAATAATCGGTGTTCTTGGTTTCCGTCAAATATCTCCTTAAAAACGTCGTTATTGGTAATCTTCGTGAGGACCAAAGTTGTAGAGAATAATGTTTCTTCCAAGTTTTGTTTGAAACAAATTATCGTATAACTATCCCTTTCGGAGATATTTTGCGTTTTCATAATTTCTAGTATACAGCGCCACCTCCATGTTGCGGTGAATTCTGTAAACATTCAAAATATACCTAATTTACGGCAATAAAGACGACTTTATTCTTTAACGATACGAAATAATAATTTTGCCTTATAATGCTAGTCGTAATAATTTAAATATCTGTAACCCAAATATGGAGAAAGTCATGTGTTGGCCGCCACAGATTTTTTTTCTGCGACGGCGATTCCGCACCGATCGAGAGAAGACGTGTGCCCGCGAAGACGGTCGAAATCCGTAGTGATAGGTCGGTTATGCGTCGGTGCTTGCCCCCGCGGGGGTCTCCCGGTGTGCAGGCGTCTGGAATCCTTGGCTGCGGCTGTCGTTGGAAGGGGGGCGAAGACAGAGAAGGAGGCGGTGTTACGTGATGGAGGGGGTTGGGTCCTCGGCGGAGGGGGAGTGGATCACGGGATCGATTCCCGCGAGACGCCCCGCGCGCACACATTCCATCCCTGGTCCATCCTCTCTCTCTCTCTGTCTCTCTCTCTCTGTCTCTCTCTCTCAGTCTCTCTCTGTCTCTCTCTCTCAGTCTCTCTCTCTCTCAGTCTCTCTCTCTCTCTCTGTCTCTCTCTCTCTGTCTCTCTCTCTCAGTCTCTCTCTCTCAGTCTCTCTCTCTCAGTCTCTCTCTCTCAGTCTCTCTCTCTCTCTCTGTCTGTCTCTCTCTCTGTCTCTCTCTCTCTGTCTCTCTCTCTCAGTCTCTCTCTCTCAGTCTCTCTCTCTCAGTCTCTCTCTCTCAGTCTCTCTCTCTCAGTCTCTCTCTCTCTCTCTGTCTGTCTCTCTCTCTGTCCCTCTCTCTCGCTCTCTCTCTCTCAGTCTCTCTCTCTCAGTCTCTCTCTCTCAGTCTCTCTCTCTCTCTCTGTCTGTCTCTCTCTCTGTCCCTCTCTCTCGCTCTCTCTCTCTTTCTCTCTCTCTCTTTCTCTTTCTCTCTCTCTGCCCCCTCTCTCTCTCTGCCCCCTCTCTCTCTCTGCCCCCTCTCTCTCTCTGCCCCCCTCTCTCTCTGCCCCCCCTCTCTCTCTGCCCCCCCCTCTCTCTGCCCACCCTCTCTCTCTGCCCCCCCTCTCTCTCTGCCCCCCCTCTCTCTCTGCCCCCCCTCTCTCTCTGCCCCCCCTCTCTCTCTGCCCCCCCTCTCTCTCTGCCCCCCTCTCTCTCTGCCCCCCCTCTCTCTCTGCCCCCTCTCTCTCTGCCCCCTCTCTCTCTGCCCCCTCTCTCTCTGCCTCCCTCTCTCTCTGCCTCCCTCTCTCTCTGCCCCCCTCTCTTTCTCCCCCCCTCTCTTTCTCCCCCTCTTTCTCCCCCCTCTCTCTTTCTCCCCCTCCCTCTCTCTTCCCCCTCTCTCTCTCTGCCCCCCCTCTCTTTCTCCCTCCCCCCTCTTTCTCCCCCCCCTCTCTTTCTCCCCCCCTCTCTTTCTCCCCCCCTCTCTTTCTCCCCCCTCTCTCACTGCCTCCCTCTCTGCCTCCCTCCCTCCCCCCTCTCCGCACCTCTCTGATTCTTCTTCCATTTACCTCTCATCGCCTTTCTCTAATTCGAGGACCGCCTTTATCTATTACTAGGAGAATTTCCCGTTGAATATCAACGGATTTAATGAAGCTAATACAGCACAACATACGATACAAACTCTTTAAAATATATACTAGATACATTTCAAACATACAGTGAGCTTTTCTTAACAGTTATTCATATTTGCTTGTAACAATCCGTTTCCAAGCCTATTGCATTAAAATATAACGGTAATTTTATTTCCTATCATATTACTTTCGCCAAATCCATCTTCATTCTTGTGTAATTATGCCTCGCTGAAATATTTACTTTTGTCTTGAAAAAGCAACGTACAGTTGTCCATGTCTGAACGCTGACTGGTAAATGTACACCAGAACGTGAGCTTATTTACGTTAATAAACATTATAATGTAAAATATAATGATTTTACTTACAAAAAATGTAAGATTCCAGTATTCAATAGACGAAAGAAGGTTCAATTACTTTCATCAATCGTTATAAACGCTTCCTGAATAATAATCAGTATCTTTTTACGTTGCTATCCATAAATATCTATCGTTCCGTTGCTTAAACAAAAGTGCGAATCGAATAACGCTAAACTTTTGTCTATTTATAAGCTTATTTGAAGCTAATTGAATTAGAGGTAACAATGAAGGCCGCCTTGGCAACGCCCGGAAAGAGTACGAAAAATCCACAAAATTTCGAAACAAATAGGGTATTTCTGAAAACCTCCACCGTGTAACATGTAAACTTCGCAGGAATAAGATAGTATAGAGTTTTATTCGTCGAATAAAGCAAAACCGAACAAAAACGGTCCATATTGACGTATTTTAATGCTTGAAGGAAGTATACCTTTCAAGTCAATAAATGGATTCATATGTGTTATCTTATAGAAAAATGTTAATCCCCTATATTGGCAGCACTGATTAATCCCGGTTGACCAAACTTTGACCATTCACTAACTTAGGATATAAGGAAGAATCGTACCAAATTTGGTTATTCTAGCTTTTATCGTTTAGGAGGAGTTCCATGAACAAACACACACAAATACACAAACACACGCTTCAAAATATATTATAGTAGATAGACTAGCATAATTGCCCGTCAATCTGACGGGATATCTTTAGTTAACCGTAAAATAGTTGTCTCACTCCCCCTCTTTCTCGCTCCCTCTCTCTCTCCTCCTTCCCTCCCCCTCCCTTCCACTCTCTCCTTCCATTCTCCCTCTCTCTCTTAAATGTAAGAAGGGACTATATAGTCTCAATTTCACCCTCAGTAAAGTCATTTGTCTGTCTGTCTCCCTCCCTTCTTCCACTCACTCTCCCTCCATCTCTCCATTCATTCCCCCTCATTCCCTTTCTCCTCCTCCCTCCCCCTCCTCCCTCCCCCTCCCTTCCACCCTCCTTCCCTTCTCCCTCTCCCTCCCTCTCACCCCCTGCGTTGCCATCCCTCTCTCTCCCTTCCTATCTCGCATTAAAAGCATTCAGAGCACGCTTACACCCATAAGGATTGATGCAAAAATAGGATTTTGAGGTCTAGCAATATAATTGGTAGCCAAGGCAACATTCTGTTAAAATGGCAATATTTCCACAAAATATGTGAATTAAACGCCTAAAATGAGCGATTTCGAATTGTATGCAGAAAAAGATGAACAGAATAAGAAACTTTGTATTTTTTTCTTCAAAATGGTTCACATCCGAAGATCGTAGGTTAATTCCTTCTAATTTTAATTTCCGAAACAATAAAAGCCTGCACATCAGAAATTTGATTTTTACATGTTACCATACCAAATGTCTTCCTTGGACTCGAACCCAGGACTTTTTTGGAGATTTATTTTCGCTATTACCTTAAAATATGTTAATCAGGCATCCTTGCCAAATTTCAATCTTCTACTTATTCAGGAATTTTGTTAAAACGCTCTATATCGGCCATCGTGAAAGCGTGACCGACCAACCAAGAGACCTGGGCTATCATAGTAAAAATTACCGCGTGGTACAAGCTCATTTACTATGTTGTTTCCGGAATTATTCTGGGATTTCCCTTGTATGGGCATTAAAGTCGTTTGATATTACCGCAGGAAACTGAACTTGGCATGTTCATTGGAACGCTCAATTCGGGAATAATCTGTACAGCTTCTCAGGAAGGTAGGTTGAGATTTCTTTGTAAACCATGACGTCCTAAGAATGAATGCGATATGTATGGAAAGATCTTGAGAACAAGAGGACTATGGGGAGGATATCTCCGGAGTTTCTTTTTTACCAGGAAGATAATAAAAGTAAATCAATCCTTTTGTGATTTAAAATTTTGTACAAGCAGTCATATCGTTTTTGTAAAAAAAATCGCGTTACTTACAGACATTATGTAGTAACTAGCGTAATTGCCCGTCAAATTTGACGTGGATTAAGTATTACGTTAAAATAAAATAAAAATTAATAACCAACTTTGATGTGCAATAGTCGCCATTCATATTGTAATGAACTTTCATGTGCTCGTTTTCTTGCATCTAGGAATCTGTTGCTTGTAAATGGATTTACTGTTTCAGGTGACTCTTCCTTTCCTTGAGTCTCATTACCTTTCATGATTATGAACAGTTTAATTAAAGGATAACGGTAAATAATACGTTATTTATGGCTATTGTTGTTCCGAATAGGTTTATAATATAATAGAATATCTGTGACTATTCATGCTTAGCATTTAAAATTGTTAAGCCCATATATTAGCAGCAGTGATGGAAGTATGCTTTGTATTGCATTGTAGATTTCTCGAGAAATTGTTAATTTCTATAGGTATTTCCTTTTGACTCTAGGAGTTGGTTTCTTTTCCCCATAATATAACACATATAAATCGACTTTTTTGACGTGCAGACATTATTTTGTTAACCCGGCAGTACTCGCAGGGCCGGCCTTCACTGAGAAGGGACCTCGTTGCCATATGAAATTTTGGGTTCCCAGGGCCGGCTTCAGACATTTGGCCGACCTGAGGCAGGGAAAAGATTGCTGCCTCCCTTCCCCAGTCTTTGTGTGTCACCAATTCGTCATTACCTAGGAATTTGATGTTTATTGTTTATATAACGATTATTTCTTTTAAATATGTACCTAGAAAATTTTGCAAGTTATTTTTATTTACGTGATAAATACAAATATTTTATGGAAAAATATGTATGTAAGTAATCTATATTATTAAGAATGCATGAAGCTGCATGCGTGCATATGAAGCCTCGGGTTATATATGGGAGGTATGCTTGCTGAAATGAGTGCAGTATATTTTTCATTTGCATTTTAAAATTACTTATCTTGCGAATTTGGGACCAGACGAATGAACGCTGAAAATTCATTACCCTACTGTCGCTTTTCAAATGTCCGTAAAATAGATTTGAACACGAAAATGTAATGATTTTCAAGTGAAAATTTATCGTTGCGATGGAACTGTATTGTTGTTAAATTGGATTGTTGCTAATTGGATTTGAGACATCGCATTGTCATCCTCTTCCCGTCGGCCCCCGGTCTGCATCTCCTACTATAATACATCAGACCATCAGAATTACATTTGTACATATATTGTCAGAATTGATGGAAGTATGCTTTTGGCACGCTAGATTTCTCGAGACATTGTTAATTTTCGCTTACGGTTACAAGCCCGAATATCATTTGCCCGAATGCCAATTGCCCGAATGCCATTTTCCCGAATATCATTTGCCCGAATGCCATTTGCCCGAATGCCAATTGCCAGAATGCCACTTTCCCTAATATCATTTTCCCGAATGTCATTTGCAGGGAGAGTAATATTATTCTCTACAACTATGGTCCTGACGAACATTACCAATAACTACGTTTATAAGGAGATATTTGACGGAAACCGAAAAAACCGATTATTGCTTTCTCCATACGAATTAATGGGAAAGTATTGTCATCACGAAAAAAATCGACTTCGAGATTTGAACGGAAATACACGTTTTGAGGTCCCTAGAACACGTTTGGACTATTTTCGGAATGATGTGTGTGTGTGTGCGTATGTGATTGTGGGCGGTCTAACTCAAAAAGTACTTGCCATATCGTTATCAAACATCATATATAACACTCTAGCATTAGCACAAAGAAGTGATTAGTTTGTGGACAATACCAATTCATCGGAAGTCGAGGTTTATACGAAACCCGATTCGGTTTTTGCGATATTTCTCCGTTAAAGCATCACTATTGTATATAAAATTCTATACAAACATTATAGAGAATGTAATTTCCTACAACTTCTATTCGAAACAATTTTCCATAGCAGTTATTGTTTAGGAATTATTTATAAATAATCGGTTTCCGTCAAATATCTCCTTAAAAACGTCGTTATTGGTAATCTTCGTGAGGACCAAAGTTGTAGAGAATAATGTTTCTTCCAAGTTTTATTTGAAACAAATTTTCGTAGAACCATCCACTTCGGAGATATTCAATTTTTTTCGTAATTTTCAGTATACAGCGCCAACACCAATTTTGTAAACACATTCAAAATATACGTAATTTACTGCAATAAGGACGAGTCTTCTTTTACGATACGAAATAATAATTTTGCCTCATAATGCTATTCATCATAATATAAATATCTATACTCCGAATATGCAGAAAGTCATGTGTTGGCGACATCAGATTTTTTTTTCTATTTTTACATCTTTGTGCTGAAAATGACGTTTATGTAAATATATTATGATAAAATTTTTTAATGATATAATGTCATATGGTACTTAATATATCTTGAAAATTTTGTTCCTATATAATGTAGAAAATCCCAACATTAACTTTAACAATGAGAATTATAAATCATAACATGCATTAAAAGGCTAAATAAACAAAATTTAGAATGAATCTATCGTTATTATTACTGTTTACGTTCTCATTTTCCACGCAATGCAGTGGCGCACTCAGTACACACGCGACCAGTTGCGTGACATGTTTTGACGCGCCCAGTTAAGGGTTAAGAGCCTTAAACTGTAAGAGTTTGTATTAACAAAATATTCAGGAGGAGCTCCTGTCTGTATTTAGGGGATCCCAAATTGTCCTAATGTTTGGTGGAATATTTTTTGTTAGAATGGAGCCCCTCTCCCCCAAAAAGATAATCCTGGGTGCGCGCTTGCTCTAGGAGTTAGTTTCTTTTTCTCATAAGGTAAAATGTGTAAATCAACTTTTTTGACGTGCAGACATGATTCGTTAACATTTTCAAATATCTCAAAAATACAATCTTGACGCGAAACATGCACATTCATGCGGAAAAAATTATAAAGATTAATTTCCATAAAGTAGAAATTCATATATCACCCGAAAATATAAGAAAATTATTTGAATGCGATTTTTTCACATTTTTACTTTCTCCATACGTAGTATAGGGAAAGTGCTATTATCACGAAAAAAAATCGACTCCCTAGAACACGTTTAGACTATTTTCGGAATGATTTATGTGTGTGTGTGGATGGATGATTGTGAGTGTGGGCGCTCTAACTCAAAAAGTACTTGCCATATCGTTATCAAACATCATATATAACACTAGCATTAGCACAAAGAACTGATTAGTTTTTGGACAATACCAGTTAACCGGAAGTCGAAGTTTATTCGAAACCCGATTCGGTTTTTGCGATATTTCTCCGATAATACGTCATTATTGTATACATTGACCATTACAAAAAATGTAGAAAATATAATTTCCTACATCTTTTATTTCAAACAATTTTCCATGGTAGTTATTGTTTAGATATTATTTATAAATAATCGATGTTTTCGGTTTTCATCGAATATGTGTTGGCCACATCAGATTTTTTTAGTTTTTCTAAGACAAAAATTTTTTCGCTTCACTTTGATCATGGAATGCTGCATCATAACTAGTTCGAAAGATATCTTCTGCGAAAAAAATTATCTCGGATGAGTCAAGAATCAGCGGAAGCGCGTGACGGTCGCGCACTACGAGATTAGAGAGCTATGCGTTATCGGAGAAGATAGGTGTGGGAGTTGGGGGGGGGAAGGCGTATGGGAGGGGGGGAAGGCGTATGGGAGGAGGGGAGGGGGGGAGCGCAGGGGACGAGGTGGAGTCTTATGGAAGATCCCTCCTATCGATAAGATTCCTTCTCCACGACTGTCCAAGCGACCACCTGCTTCGCACGAAAGAGGAGAGACGGGAAAATGAACGAGAGAGAGAGAATGGGAGGCCGGGGCGAGAGGATAAATCACGAGGGAAAGGAGGAAAAACATTCTGCTCCCGTGAGATAGAGCTCTTTCGATGTCACCCGCTGCGGATTGCTCCAATTGCGATCATCTGTGAGAGGGCGAGGTGGGAAGTAACGGACCCCAATCACCAAATGCACCACGCAATGTCTCCGTGCCCCCTCCCTCTATCTATCTCCTTCCCTCTCTCTCTCTCCCCCTCCCTCCCTCTCCCACTCTCTCATCCGACCTCTCTCTCCCTCCCGCACAGATATCGCGAATGGAAAGATAGGACGGGAAGGAGGACTTCAGGTCGGAAGGAGGCCTACGGATGGGAGTGTTGAAGGCACGTCACCTCCTCGTGAGCACGCGAGTGAATCGACTGGCTTAGGGAAATGGAATACACGGCAGAGAGATAGGGGGAGGGGGAAGTACGCCCCCGCGATGTACGCTGCCATGCGGAAAGGGAGAGGAAAACAAAACTTAAAATTTTACGTGAGATATCTCTTACAAAATAGACTTCATTTTTACTTTCTCATACGAAGTATCGACAAAGATAGTTACCGCGAAAAAATTGGACGTCGAGATTTTTACGGAAATATACGTTTTAGGTGTCGCTGAATCCGAAAAAGTGGTTTTCACAATGCCGGCTGTCTGTTACTGGCTCTGGAGACTAAACGGTACAGCGAAAAAGAATGAAATCTCGTACTTAGGCATTTTTATCATACTGAGCGGAGTATACATAGAAATGGTTGACATTGCTCAATAATTAAGGGTAGATTATTCTACACATTTTAACAACAATTCGATTTTCTCAAAAACGGCTAAAAACAATTTCGATCAAATTCCGTAGTTACTTGAGTATACATCTACAATAATACTACGTATTTCATTTTTCTCAATGAATGAGTATAAGGGTAGTTTATTCTTGGGAATTGTAGTTATGCCGAGAAAACTATAGGAATTTAATTTTCATATCGTAGAAATTCAAATCTCATTCGAAAAAAAACAATAAATTGTTTTACGACTATTTTTACGCATTTATTCAATTCATCGCCATGACAACTGCTATTGTTAAAGTCTATTGTTGCCTTGATCGTAATGCGTAAGAAATGTATAAAAATCTGATGTGACCAACACATGACTTTCTCCATATTTGGGGTATAGATATTTAAATTATTATGAATAGCTCTGTTCTGCATTATTTAGATGGTCGTTCTTCGCTAAGCAAAAACCAACACGGGTTTCAGAAACGCAGTTCGCCCTGTTCGTAAACGATTTGTTGCATTGCGGAGAGAAAAACACTCAGGTTAATTAATTAATTAATAGGAAAGTACGGCATAAACCTAAACATCGTGAGTTGGGTAAAAGACTTCCTCTCCAACAGAAAACAGAGCAGTTATTGATGGGAAATCTTCATACCCGGTAAAAGTCGCATCAGGTGTTCCACAGGGAAGTGTCATAGGCCCACTACTATTCCTGATATATATATAAACGATATCTGCTCGGTAGTTCGCTGCAAAATAAGACTTTTCGCAGATGACACCGTATTATATAAGAAGATAATGAGCCAGGATGACCAAAAATCGCTTCAGGAAGATTTAAACGCCCTTTCAGAATGGTGTCAAGATTAGAAAATCGAAATTAATCACAGCAAATGTTCCCTGTTGAGTTTCTGGAAGAGTAAGAACAATGAATTAGACTCGGAGTACAGAATTGATAGATTGAATATCCAATCTGCGGAGTACGTTAAATATTTAGGAGTCACCATTTGTCGTGATCTATCGTGGAATATGCATATTCGAAGGATCGTAGGCGCAGCTAATAAGAAATTGGGCTTCGTAGGCAGAATAGTAAGAAGTAGCACAGAACAGGTACGTGAAACGTGTTATTTTTCATTGGTCAGATCTCAGGTCGAATACGCTTCCAGCATATGGGATCCGTACGAAAAGGGACAGATACTTGAGTTAGAAAGAATCCAACGCAGAGCAGCCAGATTCGTTAAGCAAAGGTATGAGCAAAAATTAAGAGTCACATCACTCTTGAAGGAGTTGCATTGGATATCGCTAGAGGACCGCAGAATTAGCGCTAGGTTGATGCTTCTGGAGAAATTTCGGTCGGAAGTTCTCTTAGAGGAGGTCTCAGGAATATTAGAGGCACCTACGTACATGGGCAGGCACGATCACGAGGATAAAATACGAGTGATCGACTGTAGGACCGAGCGAAATCCGGCCTCGTTTTTACCAAGGACCATACGGGATCATAATAAGAGAGTGATTCCCACGAGGGACGTCATTAGGTAGGTTTTGGTGCGCTGCACCCCCTGCCACCAACCAGCCTGGTGATTTGCAGGGTATCATGTAGATGCAGATAAGGCAAAATTATTATTTTGAATCGCAAAAGAATACAGTCGTCCTTATTGCTGTAAATTATATTTTGAATACGAGTATGTTTCAGAATTGCTTCAAACAAGTTGGAAGGAGTTATTTTCTATAACTTTGTTCCTTATAAAGATGGTAAATAACAGCGTTTTAACGAACATATTCGATGAAAACCGAAAACATCGATTATTTATAAATAATATCTAAACAATAACTACCATGGAAAATTGTTTGAAATAAAAGATGTAGGAAATTATATTTTCTACATTTTTTGTAATGGTCAATGTATACAATAATGACGTATTATCGGAGAAATATCGCAAAAACCGAATCGGGTTTCGAATAAACTTCGACTTCCGGTTAACTGGTATTGTCCAAAAACTAATCAGTTCTTTGTGCTAATGCTAGTGTTATATATGATGTTTGATAACGATATGGCAAGTACTTTTTGAGTTAGAGCGCCCACACTCACAATCATCCATCCACACACACACATAAATCATTCCGAAAATAGTCTAAACGTGTTCTAGGGAGTCGATTTTTTTTCGTGATAATAGCACTTTCCCTATACTACGTATGGAGAAAGTAAAAATGTGAAAAAATCGCATTCAAATAATTTTCTTATATTTTCGGGTGATATATGAATTTCTACTTTATGGAAATTAATCTTTATAATTTTTTCCGCATGAATGTGCATGTTTCGCGTCAAGATTGTATTTTTGAGATATTTGAAAATGTTAACGAATCATGTCTGCACGTCAAAAAAGTTGATTTACACATTTTACCTTATGAGAAAAAGAAACTAACTCCTAGAGCAAGCGCGCACCCAGGATTATCTTTTTGGGGGAGAGGGGCTCCATTCTAACAAAAAATATTCCACCAAACATTAGGACAATTTGGGATCCCCTAAATACAGACAGGAGCTCCTCCTGAATATTTTGTTAATACAAACTCTTACAGTTTAAGGCTCTTAACCCTTAACTGGGCGCGTCAAAACATGTCACGCAACTGGTCGCGTGTGTACTGAGTGCGCCACTGCATTGCGTGGAAAATGAGAACGTAAACAGTAATAATAACGATAGATTCATTCTAAATTTTGTTTATTTAGCCTTTTAATGCATGTTATGATTTATAATTCTCATTGTTAAAGTTAATGTTGGGATTTTCTACATTATATAGGAACAAAATTTTCAAGATATATTAAGTACCATATGACATTATATCATTAAAAAATTTTATCATAATATATTTACATAAACGTCATTTTCAGCACAAAGATGTAAAAATAGAAAAAAAAATCTGATGTCGCCAACACATGACTTTCTGCATATTCGGAGTATAGATATTTATATTATGATGAATAGCATTATGAGGCAAAATTATTATTTCGTATCGTAAAAGAAGACTCGTCCTTATTGCAGTAAATTACGTATATTTTGAATGTGTTTACAAAATTGGTGTTGGCGCTGTATACTGAAAATTACGAAAAAAATTGAATATCTCCGAAGTGGATGGTTCTACGAAAATTTGTTTCAAATAAAACTTGGAAGAAACATTATTCTCTACAACTTTGGTCCTCACGAAGATTACCAATAACGACGTTTTTAAGGAGATATTTGACGGAAACCGATTATTTATAAATAATTCCTAAACAATAACTGCTATGGAAAATTGTTTCGAATAGAAGTTGTAGGAAATTACATTCTCTATAATGTTTGTATAGAATTTTATATACAATAGTGATGCTTTAACGGAGAAATATCGCAAAAACCGAATCGGGTTTCGTATAAACCTCGACTTCCGATGAATTGGTATTGTCCACAAACTAATCACTTCTTTGTGCTAATGCTAGAGTGTTATATATGATGTTTGATAACGATATGGCAAGTACTTTTTGAGTTAGACCGCCCACAATCACATACGCACACACACACACATCATTCCGAAAATAGTCCAAACGTGTTCTAGGGACCTCAAAACGTGTATTTCCGTTCAAATCTCGAAGTCGATTTTTTTCGTGATGACAATACTTTCCCATTAATTCGTATGGAGAAAGCAATAATCGGTTTTTTCGGTTTCCGTCAAATATCTCCTTATAAACGTAGTTATTGGTAATGTTCGTCAGGACCATAGTTGTAGAGAATAATATTTCTTCCAAGTTTTATTTGAAACAAATTTTCCGAGATATTTAACTTTTTCTTAATTTCCAGTATACAGCGTCACAACCACGGAGCGGTGAATTCTGTAAACATATACAAAATATACGTAATTTACGGCAATAAGGACGACTGTATTCTTTTACGATACGAAATGTTAATTTTTCCTTATAATGCTATTCAGAATAATTTAAATATCTATTCCCCAAATATGGAGAAAGTCATGTGTTGGCCACATCAGATTTTTTTAAGCAAGCTGTCTTCTCCTGGGACGCGATCACCTACGTGCGCGAATCAGGCGGTGAGATTTTTGGGGCCCCTCAAAAATACTTAGAATTTTCCCGTCATCTTCCGCAAGTAGTAATGTCCTTATGAGAATGAATGATTTTATCGCTCGAAATGAAGAGAATATCCTTCTCATATGTTTGGATTTGTTTGGTCCCATCCTGATAATGTTAGAATTATAGAAGTTCTAAGGTATTTTTGAAATTGAAACGTGTAAAAATCGATTAAAATCAAAACGATATAATAATTTCATTTAAAAAAATCTAAATGGGGGCCACAAAATCTTGACTTGCATGGGGGCCCCAAAACCGTAGTTACGCCCCTGGCGCGAATCTTACCGCTTTTCCCTCTCGCCTCTCGTGCCCAGCGGGACTGCACGAGGTGGAAAAGTCGAGGACCCAAAAAAAGAAATCAAGAAACGGCGGACATAGCCGTGATTTTGTACCCTTTATGGCCTCTCTCGTAACACATCTTGCACTCATCGTGTCGCTTCGCTCAATTTCTTTTTTTTAACCCTCCAGCCGCACGGGCGGGTGCGACGGCCTCGACCTTACTGCGTGTGACCCACTTTCGCTTTCTCTCCCTCCGTTATTCACCCTCTCCCCATCCTCCTCCTCGCCGCACGCCGCTCGTTCCACTCTCCCGGTGGAGTGAGCCTCGGGAGCTCGAGCACGTCGAAAGCGAGCGCAGGCGTGTGACTCTCGGCTATTTTATATCAACCCTTTTTACTTTCTTATACGAAGTATCGAAAAAATGTATTCTTATCGCGAGAAAAATCGACCTCGAGATTTTTACGGAAATATACGTTTTAGATATTGTTGAATCCGAAAAAGTGGTTTTCTCAATGCCGTCTGCCTGTTACTGGTTCTGGAGCCTAGACGGTAGAACGAAAATGAATGAAATCTCGTACTTAGGCATTTTATCATACTGAGCAGAGTATACATATAAATGGTTGACATTGATCAATAATTAAGAGTAGTTTATTCTACGCATTTTGAACAAGAATCCGATTTTCTCAAAAACGGCTATAACGATTTTAATCAAATTTCGTACAGTTACTTGAGTTTACGTCTTCAATAATACTGTATAGTTCATATTTCTCAAAAAATGAATATAAGGCTAGTTTATTCTTGGGCAACTTGACAAAAATTGGATTTTCTAAAAACAGGCTCATACGATTTTCATTTTCTAAAGATAACTAAATGACGCATTAGTATATGAGAAAGTTTCTACAATGTATGTTGTACCGATTTTTGGTTCATAAGCGAGGAAACCCGATTCGGTCTTCGATCGAGAAGAAATTGTAGTTGTAGATAATTCGACTTAACAATATCAGAAATGCCGTTAAGAAAGAATGTTCAATTCTTTTTAAAAATCTGGAAATTGCCCTTCGACTGATTAGCTGTATTCTTGAGCTATTACAAAAATCGGTACAACATACATTGTACAAACTTTCTCATATACTAATGCGTCGTTTAGTTATCTTTAGAAAATGAAAATCGTATCAGCCTGTTTTTAGAAAATCCAATTTTTGTTAAAGTTGCCCAAGAATAAACTAGCCTTATATTCATTCATTGAGAAAAATGAAATACGTAGTATTATTGTAGATGTATACTCAAGTGACTGTACGAAATTTGATCAAAATCGTTACAGCCGTTATTGAGAAAATCGAATTATTGTTAAAGTTGCCTAGAATAAACTAGCCTTATATTCATTTTTTGAGAAATATGAACTATACAGTATTATTGAAGACGCGAACTCAAGTAACTATGAAATTTGATCAAAATCGTTATAGCCGTTTTCGAGAAAATCGGATTCTTGTTAACAATGCGTAGAATAAACTACTCTTATTTATTGATCAATGTCAACCATTTCTATGTATACTCTGCTCAGTATGATAAAATGCCTAAGTACGAGATTTCATTCATTTTCATTCTACCGTCTGGGCTCCAGAGCCAGTAACAGACAGACAGGCAGACGGCATTGCAAAAACCACTTTTTCGAATTCAGCGACACCTAAAATGTATATTTCCGTAAAAATCTCGAGGTCGAATTTTTTCGCGAAAACAATACTTTCTCGATACTTCGTATGAGAAAGTAAAAAGGTTGGTTTACCCCGATTAACCATCTTTCGTGTTCTAAGAAAATTCCGTCATCTGTCGATCATCCATTGTTCTCAAATTCGCCGATGGAATTACTGCCGCTGATATTTAGATTTATGCGTAAATCGATATTTATATTGACGTGTTTCCTTCGCCATGAATAACTTCCGGTGGTTGCACGTCCCAAGTCATGTGCCATCGGATTTAGAAGAGATTTCAGTTTTCGTTCCTTTAAGGCTGATTTCCACATATAGGACCGGGTGCAGACCGGTTGACGACCGTGCTGGGCCACGTGCATTTCCACATGTAGGACTGTGCGCCGACCGTGTCGTGCCTAATGTTTTGGTTTTGAGATCAGTCATAACCATGAGTAGCTCTGAGGATGATGTTATTATTGCTTGTACCGCTTACTGTGTGTTAAACGAAAAAAAGAAAAGTAGAAAGCGTAAGAAAATTTCCTTCCACAAATTGTCTTTTACTAAATTATTATCGTAATCCTTGTGGGCCATATTATAGAGACACTCGCGCTCCTGTACTAATACAATTAATTTTCCTTCATTCATTACTCCTAGATTTAATCCAATAATAAATAGGTTAAGACTACTGCCAACAGAGATAACAACATCAACTGACTAAACCACGTGGTGAAAGAATTCATGAGCCAACTTCGTATAACATCGCTGAGACGGCGAAGATAACCGAAGCAGGCATGGGCGACCTTACGTCGCCCTTTCACCATTTCTACATATAGGACTGTGCGCATACCATGTCGGACCGCCATGGGCCGTGTCCTTGACAAATCACTTTTGAAACGATCCGTCACAGCACGGTAGGGACACGGTTGTCGCCGGGTCCTATATGTGGAAATGGAAATTGCTCTTACAATGTTATTTATATGGATGGGACACTTTTTTGATCTTTGGTAAAACGACACAGACGTCGACCAGTCTGCGCCAGGTCCTATATGTGGAAATCAGCCTTTAACCTCCCGTGATCTCGATGCGGCCCTTTATGCATCGGCGAGCTTTTCGAAGGCCTTATTCCACATCGGGGTGCCTAGCAATGGGAGGCTGAGATGATGGCTGCCTTGGCCCTTGCCATCCCCCTTCATGACGCCTCCCCTAAGGGAGCCATCTGTCGTCCATTGCTGCTCCGGCTGCTCCCCTCTGACCGCGAGTGCCGCAGCCGCCCCACTGCCTGCAGACGAGGCCGCCTCCTCTGATCCATCACCCCATTCGTTCAGTGACACGCGGACGTGAGGCTGGGATATCGCGTCAATCCTTTTCGTCGAACACCTCGGTTTGCTATGCAAGTTAGGAAAATCGTGGGGTGCCTTTCGAGGGATGTAATGTGGGCGAACTCCGCGTTATTGTGCTTTATTCTAACAATAAGAATCCGAATTTGTCCCTTCGATGTGTTCACGCGGATGAATTTGCGAGGCAATGCGGCAATTTCTGTACAATGCGCTATACAAATGTTTCTTAAACCGGTGGGCCACTAAAATTTAAAAGAAATTAATATCGGGTAACAGTGATTAAAAACTGTTGCAAAAGTATAGCAAAAACTTAATATTTTGTTAAAAACATCAAACAGTTAAATAACCAATGAAAAGTCCAATACATTGCTTAATTTTTTATATAAACCACTACTTTTAATCAATATTATAGGATTGTATTCTGCCTATATATCAGGGATGGCCAAACTTATTTATCCTCGGAGCCGCATACGATAATATTCGAAAGTTCGAGAGCCGCATAACACATTCTGTGCTCATAATTTTACTAACTGTCCATAACCTGTATCCGAAGCAATTCAGATATATTACATATCCCTCAGGTATCTCCAAAACATCTGAAGTCGCACTACGTCACTGTATTATGCGGCGAAAAACGTTGAATGGAAATTTAAGAGACGCAAACTAAATTAAAAGAGCCGCATGTCGCTCGCGAACCGTAGTCTAGGCACCCCTGCTAAGTATAGGTGGGTTGCGGAAAATGCCTTGTAATTCAGGTGGATCACGGATAATTTCCTGTATCTTTGGTGGGCAGTATTGTCAAAAGTTTTGAGAAATGCTGCGTTATGCTACGCTATGCTAAGATTCCAATAATTAATAAATATTTATTAACGAATGTATTGTGTAAGATTAAAAATTGACAGCAGAACATACTGTGCAAATTACATATATACAATAGATTGTTGAGAAGTTTACGTCTGCAATAATACTACATAGTAAATATTTCTAAAAAAATGAATATAAGGAAAGTTTATTCTAGGCATCTTTTATAGCAATTAGATTTTCTAAAAAACGGCTCATACAATTTTCATCAAATTTTTTATAATTATTTAAGTTGATGTTCTCCCTCACTCCCTCTCCCTCCCCCTCACTCCCTCTACCTCCCTCTCTCTCACTCTCTCTCACTCCTTCCCCCTCACTCCCTCTACCTTCCTCTCTCTCACTCTCTCTCCCTCTCTCTTAAATGTAAGAAGTGACTATATAGTCTAAATTTCAATATAGTCATTTGTTTGTCTCCCCTCTCCCTCTCTTCACCCCTTCCCCCTAATTCCCTGTGTCCACCTCCTCCCTCATCCCCAGTCTCCACCCCCTCCCCCTCATTCCCTCTCCCCCCTTCCATCCCTCTCTATCTCCACCTCTGTCCCACCCTCCCCCTCTGTTACCATCCCTCTCTCTCCCTCCCTATCTCGTATTAAAAGCATAATTGGTAGCCAAGGCAACATTCCATTAAAATGGCAAGATTTCCTCAAATTATGTGAATTAAACGTTTACATTGAGAAATTTCGAACTGTAGGCGGAAAAAGATGAACAGAATAAGAAACGTAATTTTTTCTTTAAAATCGTTCATATCTGAAGATCGTAGGTTAATTCCTTCTAATTTTAATTTCCAAAACAATAAAAACCTGCACGCCAAAAAATCGACTTTTATGTGTTACCTTACGTAAAATGGATGTCTTCCTTGGAGTCGAACCCAGGACTTTTATGAGATTTATTTTCGTCATTACCTTAAAATATGTTAATCAAGCATTCCTGCCAAATTTTAAGATCCTATTTCTTTCTCGAGTTAATACCATAATTTGCTGCCAGAGGCATGACGTATGGAATAGCGTGACCAACCAACAGACCTGGGCTATTATTATAGTAAATGAATACTAGTGTAATGCCCATCACAAATGACGGGAGGAAAGATCAATCGTCCTAACTATTTAGGGAGATCATATACATCAGAAACAACTGTCTTGAAAATCGTTTCCTCCTCCCTCCCTCATCCCTCTCTCTCCCCATTTCTCCCACCCTCTCTCTCCCCTCCCCCTCCCCCACTCTCCCTCTATTTCGCATTAAAAACATTCAAAGCACGTTTATACCCATAAGGATTGAAATAACAATATGATATCAAGGTCTAACAATGGAATACGTAGGCAAGGTAATGTCCCGTTAAAAATGGCAAGATTTCCTCAAACTGTGTGAATTAAACGTTTAAATTGAGCAATTTCAAACTGTAGACTGAAAAAGATGAAAAGAATGAGAAACTTTATAATGTTTTCTTTAAAATAATTTATATCCGAAGATTGTAGGCCAATTCTTTCTAATTTTAATCTACAAAAGAATGAAAGCCTGCACGTCGAAATGTCCATTTTTACCTGTTACCTTATGGGAAATGGAAATTATCCCCTGGAGTCTAACCCTGGTTTTTGATCTCGAGTTCGATACATTAAAACGTTTTGTTATTATATCATAATGCTATCCTGAAAATTTTATCAAATTTGTTTCAGTTGTTTGCGAGATATTAAGCTTCAAAAACCATTACACATAACGTTTGCTACAGACTAAGTTTTTTATTTATATGACTAGTGTAATGCCCATTGAAATATCAACGGAATAATTATAGATAGGTAGATTATTATTATTTCCATTTAAAATAATTAATATCACACTTTTACATATGAAATATTTTGTCATACACAACATTTCTAGTGAGGATTCTGTTGTTGACGGACTATCTTTAGTTAAACTTAAAATAGTTGCCTCTCTTTCCCTCCCTCTCTCCCTCCCTCCCTTTCACTCTATCTCTTTCTCCACCCCTCTCTCTCTCTCTCATATGAAAAGCATTCAAAGCATGTTCATACCCATAAGGATTGAATTAACAATATGATATAGTGGTCTAACCATGGAATTGGTAGGCAAGGCAACATCCCGTTAAAATGGCAAGATTTCCTCAAACTATGTGAATTAAACGTTTACATTGAGAAATTTCGAACTGTAGGCGGAAAAAGATGAACAGAATAAGAAACTTTATAATGTTTTCTTCAAAATGGTTTATATCCGGAGATTGTAGGCCAAATCTTTCTAATTTTAATCCAAAAAAGAATGAAGGCCTGCACGTCGTAAAGCCGATTTTACATGTTAACTTATTGGAAATGAAAATTATCCCCTGGAGTTGAACCTGGGTCTTTGATCTTGAGTTCGATACATTAAAACGTTTTGTTATTACTTTCTCCATACATAATATGGGGAAAGTATTGTGATCACGAAAAAAATCAACTTCGAGATTTCAATGGAAATACACGTTTAGACTATTTTCAGAATGATGTCTGTGTGTGTGTGTGTGTGTGTGGATGGATGGTCGTATGTGGTTGTGGGCGCTCTTACTCAAAAAGTACTTGTCATATTAATACCAAATTTCATATACAACGCTTTAGCATGAGCACAAAGAACTGATTAGTTTTTGGACAATACTGGTTAACCGGAAGTCAAGGTTTATTCGAAACCTGATTCAGTTTTTGCAATATTTCTCCGTTAGAACATCATTATTGGATATACAATTATATACAAAGGTTATAGAAAATGTAATTTTCAACAACTTTCATTTGAAAGAATTTTCCATAGCAGTAATTGTTTAGGAATTATTTATAAAAAATAATCGATTTTTTTGGTTTCCGTCAAATATCTCCTTAAAAACGTCGTTATTGGTTATGTTCGTGAGGACCAAAGTTGTAGAGAATAATATTTCTTCCAAGTTTTGTTTGAAACAAATTTTCATAGAACCATCCATTTCGGAGATATTTTGCTTATTCATAAATTTCCAGTATACAGTGCCACCACCATGTAGCAGTGAATTCTGTAAACATATTCAAAATATACGTAATTTACGGCAATAAGGACGACTGTATTATTTTACGATATGAAATAATAATTTTGCCTTTTTTTTTAAATAAATTAATAATTTATTTTCATTTCATTTACTACACAATACACAATCCAATATATAAATTTAAATTTAAAAAGGCAAGGTGAAATAAAAATCTGAACTCCAAAACACAAAAGGAAGAAATAACACAAAAAGAGAAAAAAAACAAAAAGAGAAAAAAAGAGTTACTGGTACATACAAACTTTCAGGTCCCCCTGAGCCTTTCAAAATCGAGGCTCATCAGGAGGTGCCATTTTGAAATATACAGTAGTTCCATAAACATTTTTATATAATACATATAATAAACTTTTATGAAGGCAGGTATAACCTTAACTTTTTCTTCAACTCCGACATTGTAGTTCATCCATGTATACAACTTGGCATTTGGTTGAGTAAATTTGAGAGAAAAACTTATATCCTTCTTTCCCATAAAAGTTACAAGACCAACTTACATCATAGTTAATTACCATTCTTGTTTCCATTTGGTGTATTTTTTCTTGTCGAATTTTGTATTTGTTTGAAAAGAAATATCTCGTTAACATAACATATATCAGAAGTTTCTCTAATGGGAATATACCTATTAAGGTTTTTATACATAGTACTCGGAACACTTTTACCAGATTTATGTTCAACATCATCAAGCCTATACAGTAAAACTCGTTTATAACAATCATGCCTAAAACGAAATCTCGGCTATAATGAAGAAATGTCTCGGTCCCTTGAACTTCTCCATAAGGGCATTGGTTAAATTTCTCGGATGTAACGAACACGCATTTTACGAATTCTCGGCTGTAATGAACAAATGTTTGGTCCCGTGGCAAAAAATGCCACATATATAATGAATTTTGGCGAGCAGAGCCATAAGTAATGAATAGTTTCCGCCTGTTTACCGCGCACTTGTTCGTAGAGGTCCCCTACCTCCATCTACCCTTCCATACGAATTTCCACGCTCCCTTTGTTTTGAAATTGATATTAAAAATGTGAAATGTTTATGTAAATTAATGACCATAATAATAATATTATTGGACCATTTAAAAAATCGTATATAATAGCAGTCAAACATTTTACATGCCGCGAAGTTGTTAGCATCTCTTTGCATATGTAAGTACGGCATTGAAGTCGACTCACTGGAAATACAGTAAAAGCTGTATTATCCTGCTATCTTGGGGATTGTGGAAAGCCGATTAGGAGAAATATCCGGTTAGGGGAGCGATTTTTGATTTTGACATCGCAAATTTAGCAATAACCAAACAAAATTGGGCTTAGTTTCACTATCGTACTCCCCAAACATAACTATGCATGGGGTTTGCAGTTTCAATTTTTATTCTTCCACACGTATTTAGATATAGACACTATTTACCCATTCTTATTTAATACGTTGCTATGCTTACATGCAAAACAAAAAGACTATTGAAAAGTTTAGGTGGTCCGGGAAGTTTTGGGTTTACCGCAGTGAACCTGTTCCCAAAATTGAATTTATTGGATTATATCTTTCTTATTTATCTTTATTTACTCTATTAGAAGAGGGCAAAATTATTTAATTCTTCTGAATATTTCTGTGAAAACCAGTCATAATATTTTATCCAGTTCCTCCATTTTTGGCTTATGAAGCGTATGATGTTTATTAATTGATTTAATCGTCTCAGAAGATGCCACAAATTTCATTAATTTAGCCTTATGAGCTCTGATATCGTAGAGTGTGGAAGATCCAATGTTGAATTCTTTTGCTATGGCTGCTCCATTTTTTTGCTTTTTCAATTCGTTTGATCAGCTCCAGCTTTCGTGTTAGCGTTAAACCAAACTTTTCTCTCCTGTTCCTTGCTTTTAGGTATTTATTTTGATGCCATATTCAATGGATGGGTAATTTTTTAAATAATAAAAATCGATAAAACTGGAAATTGTAGAAGGAGGTACACCAAAACATCTAGACAATTCAAATGACTTACGTAAACAAAAAACGCCATGCTTACTCGGCAGACACAGAAGTATACGGAGTAAATATGTAATATATACATCTTATATTTTAAGAAATTTTAAAGTGGAAGTTGTGGTATTACACATATACTATTCACACAAAAATTCATAAAAAAGAAAAAGAAATACAAAATGAATTGTATTTGTGTAATTGCTGGTATCTAAGGGTGGCCGGTTCTAAATAGCCGGACAGCACAGCTTTTACTGTATGTGTATACGTGTTATATGGGATGTATAGGCCAAAAACCATGTTTCTCGTATATAACTTAGTCACGCCTACAACGAAGCATTGAGTCGGTCCCCTCAAATACATATTAAACGAATTTTACTGTATTTGTATAACATTTTAACAATTCTGTCCTGTATAGATATGAGTTTCTTTTTATGTGTATGTCTCTTGTCCCCCACACCGTCAATCCATACCTTAACTAAGATTCTACTAATGCATAATAAATTTTCAGTTTTATACCAATAGGAACAAGATTTTTAATGTGATACATTTGATAACTAACACTGTATAATTTTTTAGTAAGTGAACCACAATGTTCTCGAAAATTCATCCTGTAATCAAATATTATGCCAAGGTATCTGTACTCAAGAACATGTTCCAAACAATCGCATATACAATTTAGCTTATCATTATATTCATGCAAACATTCATGGCTATGAAAATAAAGTTTTAATGACCTCCATTTCTCTATCTGATTGACAAAATGCATACATTTAGATTTCTTTATGTTAATAACTAAATCATGGTCATGTGACCACTTAGCAATATTATTTAAATCCTGTTGAATATTATTAACTGCAATCTCAAAATCTTTATGAACAGAAACAATAACTACATCATCTGCATATAGCAGTGTTCTACAATTCTTAATACATTGAAAAATTCCATTAATATATATGATAAACAACATTGGGCCTAGAATTGACCCTTGTGGAACACCATATTCCAAAGTTCTAACATCACTATAGTGATCCTTCACTTTAACCTGAACGGATCTATCCTTCAAAAAACTATTAAACCAATCATAGGCTTTACCCATGATACCTATGTTATACAAAATCTGTAACAATATTTCGTAATTAACAGTACCAAAAGCCTTTTTATAATCGATAAAAACAGAACTTCATTATTCTTATTTAAATTTTCATAAATTAAATCAGAAAAAATTTCTAATTCATCATTTGTTCCTTTATTTTCTTGAAAGCCATACTGATTATCTGAAATATAATTACATTTTTTCATAAAACTCCACAGACATGTAGCAATATACTTTTCCATTACTTTACTAATTGCAGGTAGTATGGAAATTGTCCTGTAATTGTCATAATCTCTACATGAACCTCCTTTATGTATTGGTCTTTTTATTGCCTTTCTTAAACCTGGAGGAACAATTCCAGATTCAATGCTTTTTATAATTAGATCAGTAATGATTGGAATGAGAGTGTCATTACATTTAAATCTCTCATCCTAATCCCGTCATGATCTGGGCCCTTATTTTTCATTTCATAAACAATTTTCTTAACATCCTTATCACTTGGTAAAGGCAAAAACATACGTTACTGATGTACTACTATTCAGGACTATATCATTGCATAATTTATCAGTACATATGTTTTTAATACCTTCAACACCCTCAGTAAATTGTTTTAGAAAACCGTTACAGACTTCCTCTATATTTCCCATATCCTTGTGTCTCAATAATATATCATCAGTATATGTCTGGCTTTTTCTCCCTGTAATTTTATTAATTTCATCCCATAATTTTTTAGTATTAATTTCCTTGAAGTTATCCAGATAATATTTCCTTTTAGCTTTCCTAACATCTTTTGTTACTTTATTTCTTAAGTATTTGTAATTAGCTATATAACAACTATTGGTAGGGCAGTTCTTCTGTTTTTGAAAAGCTTTATCTCGCTGATCAATAAGTTGACATAGCTGTTCATTCATCCATCTTTTTACTTCATTCTTCCGCTGACTCTAATTGTCTGTCTACAGTGGCTGTATATCTTTTGAGAGTTAAGACATATATTATCATACAGTTCATTCGGATCTTTTATCATACTCAGAGTCATCCAGTCAACCTTACAGATATCATTGTCTACATCCTTATTATTTATGATAAATCTTCTACCATCAGATTCATATTCATCTATATTATCTTTTAGGTACATCCAACAATATAATGGTCTGAAATCTCAGTTTTAATGAAAAGGCCTTCTAACAGTCCACTTTTACCATTAAAAAGAACATGATCCAAGCATGCTTGAACAATTTTACCATCTCTGATTACTTCCCTAGTAAATGACGTATTAACAGGTCAGAAACCTTTTGTAGATAGCATTTCCTTGCATTGCATAATATGCACATCTGTTTTATTTCTAATATTAATATTTACATCACCTATAACAACTGTATCAATATTTCTATTAAGATCCATTATTTTCTCTAGTTGATCAATAAAAACATTAACATTTTTGCTTGGTGACCTGTAAACAGAAATAACCCGAAATAATTTATCATTGTCAGATATCCTGATTATTAAGAATTCACATTATATATATATATATATATCAATTACATCAAAAATAATGTTATCCCTAATAAACATCAATATCCCTCCTCTTTTATCTTTTCTAAGACGAATTACATTTTTAAAACTATCTGTTGCATACAGTGATACCTCTTCCTCACAAATATTAACTTCAGTTAATATCAAAACAGTTATATCAATTTTCTTTTTGATCTGTTCAAACACTATTAAGAAAGAGTCCCAATGCAACCGTTACGACCTGATATTTAAATGGATTACAGCTTGGTAATTCTGAACACTGTAACTAGGAATGTCCAGAATGCTATTACATTCAACAACTTTAAAAATGGGCTTCTTTATGGAATGAAATAAATCCATTCAACTTGTAAAATAATACTAATATCTAAATCCGAATACTTATAGAATTTTATCCAGGTCTCTGTCACTAATTACTTTCTTAATATTACTGTTTTCATCCTTTCTGACTAAAATTCTATTGTCCTTAAACCAAACAACATATCCTTTTTCCTTTGCTTTGGTCCTGGTGACCCAAAACAAGTTCTTAAAATACAAAGTCATTCTATCATTAATATATACAGCATTTTCATATTTCTTCTTAAAACTCTCACTTCTAGTATTTACTTTTCACGACATCAGTTTTTGTTTAGCAACAAAAGAACTGAATCTAACAATTTTCTTTTCTTTTCTATTATTACCTTTAGGAGGAATAACAAAAGCCTCGTTTATATCACTTTCCACATTAACTTCACTCCCAATATTTTTACATACTTCTGTAACCTTACGATTAACATCAACAACAGAATCGGTCTTTCCAATGATACCAACAAGTTCCACATCATTGCGGAATTCATTTTGTTCTAAAACGTTAATCTTCATTTTTAAATCCAAAATTTCCTTGTTCTTTTCAGCCAGTTCTTTCTTCAAAACAGTAATAATTTCTTTGAGTTCTTTGACAACTCATAAATTCAACAGACTTTTTAAGCCCATTAAGCTCATACATTATATCACCATGCGAATATTTCACATCACTGTCAAAAACACAATCCATACCTTCATTATTCGAATCTTGATTTTCCTCTCTACAACACCACTTCTTTTTTTCCGCCTTTGACTTCTGCTTCCAAGTTCTCTCTGCTAAACCAGAGCACTGGTCATAATGTAGTTTACTGGCACATCCCGAGAAACACACAAAGGAACCATCCTTTGGTAATGGTTTATTGTACTTATCAAAATGCATATCAGCTTAATTCATAGATGAATCAGAATGTAAACAAACAGCATGGCTGCAATCTAATCGGAAATATCAAAAACACCAATTTTCTTGAAAATATCACCCAATAAACTACACTAAAATTCACTCAAGTAGTTTATATATTAATAAAACTGTACCACCAATAAAAACTTCAAACAAAAAGCTGATATCAGGAAATTTCAACTTAATGTGGGACCACTAAAGGACTAAGTCTATTAGGAACTACGTAAGTCAAAATAATAATGCTATTCATAATAATTTAAATAGCTATAACCCAAATATGGAGAAAGTCATGTGTTGGCCACATCAGATTTTTATATCATAATGCTATCCTGAAAATTTCTTCAAATTCGGTTGTCGTTTGCGAGATATTAAGCTTCAAAAAGCATTACATGACAAAGGGACAAAGTGACGCTGTCTTTTGTGTTTTATGATATTTACCTATAACCTTTATTTTATGTACTCAATAGAAGTACTTTCTGCTTTTGATAAAATTAAACGCTTCACTGCTTCTGCGAGAGACTCCGACCACCCTCATGGGCCTTTCGATTTTACCGCAGCATGGATACATTATCGCTAGTATAGTATGATATGATACTATAGTTAACGACAAAGGAACTGTAATAGTTGTACATAAAATAGTTGTACAGAATATGTGTGCGTATCATTAAGCTTTATTATAGGATTTTATTTTTCAGTGTAAAAATTATAATAGCATTTGGTGAGTTCTTTAACGCCCACCAAAAATCCAAAAACGCCCACTGGTGGGCGCTATCGCCCACCTTGAAGACCACTATGCTATCAGAACACCGGAACAGACAGACACCATTGCGAAAACCACATTTTCGGACTCTGGTACCCCTAAAACGTATATTTCCATCAAAATCTCGAGATCGAATTTTTTCGCGATTACAATACTTTCTCAATGTACTTCGTATATGAGAAATTAAAAGGTTGAAAAACACTGATCCAGAGGAATGAACGATATGCAAAGAGTGAATCAAAAGCCATAAAAATGAGTTTGGCTTTTAACACTTTGATTTCAGAACGAGTATTAATTTCAAGATTCGAAAATCTACGTCACCATTTTTACTTTCTCATACGAAGTATCAAGCAAGTATTGTTATCGCAAAAAAATTCAACCTCGAGATTGTTAGGGAAATACATGTTTTAGGTGTCGCTGAATCCGAAAAAGTGGCTTTTGGAATGCCGTCTGTCTGTTACTGGCTCTGGATTCTAAACGGTACAGCGAAAATGAATGAAACTCGTACTTAGGCATTTTATCATACTGAGCAGAGTATACATAGAAATGGTTGACATTGCTCAATAATTAAGGGTAGTTTATTCTACGCATTTTTAACAACAATCCGATTTTCTGAAAAACGGCTCTAACGATGGTGATCAAATTTCGTACGGTTACTTGAGTTTACGTCTTCAATAATACTACGTATTTCATTTTTCTCAATGAATGAATATAAGGCTAGTTTATTCTTGGGCAACTTGAACAAAAATTGGATTTTCTAAAAACAGGCTCATACGATTTTATTTTCTAAAGATAACTAAACGACGCATTAGTACCCATATTTGAGAAAGTTTGTACATTTTATGTTGTACCGAGTTTTATTAATGAAGAAGATGATTTTACGTGGAAAAATGATAATCATTATCACTGGAATAATGGCGAAATAATAAAAGAGAGGTATTGTGTTATTCGTCATTAGGGTTCATAGAACGAGAGAAATTGCGGACAACAACCATCGAGTTCTTACAAAAACAACTCTGGAATCTGGTTATGCTCAAGGTCAATGCGGTGACCAGTTTCAGGAGCTGCTGCAAGATCGCGTTATAATTGCACTTTCCAATGTCTTCGTATTATTCATCGGCGTATGACGGCACTGGTTTCGAAGCAAGAGCGAACCTATGAAAGCTTTCGATCGGATTTAAGGAAGGGAAGTAGCGATCGGAAAGTTACCTTGCGTCTCATTATTATGTCACATTACTATGTAATATATGGCTGGCGTAATTTAAGACCTCCGTTACATCACGAGGCGCACTCGCAAAAATTTAAGGGACTTTCATTTTGAGTCACACAAATACAACTATAATTTTAAAAATCGGAACGTTTACGTCAAATGTAACATTTTACATCGATTCATAAAAATGGACTTTTATATATAAATTTTAACGTTGAAAAATTTGCACGATTTTGAAGGATTCGTCCTGTCACAGGGAACAGTTCTATTGTCGCATTAACACTTCCCCTCTCTTCATCCCCCACCTCTCTCTGTCGTCCATTGTTTAACTTTCTCATATACGAAGTATACTGAGAAAGTATTGTATTCGCGAAAAAATTCGTTCTCGAGATTTTGATGTAAATATACGTTTTAGGTGTACCTCAGTCCGAAAAAGTGGTTTCGCCATACCGTTCGTCTGTCTGTTCGCGGCTAAACGGTAGAACGAAAATCAAAGAAATCTCGTACTTAGGCATTTTATCATACAGAATAGAAGCTCTGAAGAAATGGTTGACATTGCTCAAAAATTAAGGGACGTTTATTCTAGGCAACTTTAACAACAACTTGATTTTCCAACGATTTTCATCAAATTTCCTAGTTATTTGAATATACTAATAGTACATAGTTCATATGCTTCAAAATGAATATAAGGCTAGTTTATTCTTATTGTTAGTCAACTGTAATAACAATTGGATTGTGCAAAAACGGCTCCAACGATTTTCATCAAATTTCGTATAGTTATTTAAGTTGATGTTTATAATGATTCTATATAATTCACATTTTTCAAAATACATATAACTAACCGACGCATTAGTATATGAGAAAGTTTGCACAGTGTATACTGTACAGATTTTTTGCCTAGCAATGCGTCTGTTCAGCAGGAATCGTGTCGTGGGCTTGAATAAAAAGCGAATGTCGACGACATCTCTCTTGCATTTGTTAGACGATACGGGGGAGGATACACTAAATCCCGCGTCAGCGACCTTGGCCGTCCATTGCCGTCGGCAATTCCGTCTCAATATAAAGCATCGGTCGCTTCCGACGACTGGATTCTCCATCTCGCCTGATGACCTCTGCATTTCGCTACCCTCTCTCTCTTCCTCTATCCATCCTTCTTCCTCTCCCATTTTCACACCATTTTTCAGCAGAATTAAGTAGGTAGAATAAGAAGTACGTGCGCAATTTTCGTCTGCTGCAGTTTACCCTTTCCAGGCATTCCGACTCCCTCCCTCCTCCCCTCTCTCTCCCTCCCCCCTCTCTCTCCCTCCCCCTCTCTCTCCCTCCCCCTCTCTCTCCCTCCCCCTCTCTCTCCCTCCCCCCTCTCTCTCCCTCCACCCCTCTCTCTCCCTCCCCCCCTCTCTCTCCCCCCTCTCTCCCTCCCCCCCTCCCCCCCTCTCTCCCTCCCTCCCTCCTCTCTCTCCCTCCCCCCTCTCTCCCCCTCCCCCTTTCTCCCCCTTTCTCTCTCTTTCTCCCTCTTTCTCCCCCCCCCCTCTCTCTTTCTTTCTCTCTCTCTTTCTTTCTCTCTCTCTTTCTCTCTCTCTCTCTCTCTCTCTCTCTCTCTCTCTCTCTCTCTTTCTCTTTCTCTCTCTCTCTCTCCCTCTCTCTCCCTCTCTCCCTCTCTCTCCCTCTCTCTCCCTCTCTCCCTCTCTCTCCCTCTCTCTCCCTCTCTCCCTCTCTCTCCCTCTCTCTCCCTCTCTCCCTCTCTCTCCCTCTCTCCCTCTCTCCCTCTCTCTCCCTCTCTCCCTCTCTCCCTCTCTCTCTCTCTCTCTCTCTCTCCCTCCCTCCCTCTTTTCCTCTGATTCACCCGTGTGGCCGTTCACTCGCATTCCGTCTGATTCCACTTAGCATCATCGCCCGGTGGACGCCTTTCCATCGTCCCGTTATCAACCGCTGTGAGACGCGATTATTTTTAGGCCATGATTCCCCCCCCCCCCCTTTTAAGATGCGTGCGGTATATGTTATATTTTACTTCGTCGAAATCGGTCCTTTTAATCCCTTTTTCGAGTGTGAATCAGGGCATCGAACCGAAATTTATTTCGCTCCGGTTTTCGTTCCGCTCCACAAAATACGCAAAATTTCGGTTCGGTTCCGGTTTCACTCCGACAACAATAACTGAACCGGTTCGAACCGGTTTCCATCGTTCCGATCTTAAATTTTTGTTTGGATGCAAATAGTTACCTTAATCTACGAAATTTTAAAATACAAATTGAAAGTTTAAAGTAGTTGAAAATGGTATTCCATTTGATAATTATTATTTATCGTATGTATTAACCATTTATGGATTATAAATATAAAAGTTCTTGGATATTTTAGAAATAAATGAACAGTTTTGATATCGAAATTTAAGCTTCATTTGATCTTGTAGTTACCACCATGAATAATTCATTGAATTTTTATAACTATAAAGAATAGACCTATTTCTGTAGGAGTTTATTTTAAAATACATTAAGCAAAAATTCTAATTATTCTAATTAATTTTTTATGCACACACTTGAGCAAATACAATAATATTAATTCACATTTGTGTATATAATATATACAGTTGTTCAGAAAGAGCTATTTAACTAGGGATTTCAAAGAAATACAATAATTTATATGTCAATATTACAAACTAAACTACCATATAGTTATGTACATAAAACATTTTCTGAATATCACAAAAACATATATCACAAAAACATCGCATTTCCTGCTTGTAGACTTTCATTGAATTCGTAATATAAATTGAACAAAGTGACTTACGAACTTCGGACGTAGAACGTCTTTAATAAAATTCCAAAGCCTTCTTATTTTCACTCTCTTTGTTTCCATGAGACATAGAGACAAAACCAAATTTACATCGCTGTACTAAATTTCTCTTGAAATCAAACAAAATCGAACGGGCTGTTAGGTCGGCGTGCCTTAGTCCAGTGGTTCTCAACCAGGGGTCCAGGGGATCCGCGAGTTGATTGATTGATTTACTGCATCACGGTCGCGTCTACGTTTATACTCGCAGAGGGCGAAGAATTCTACGAATTATACGTGTATCTAAACCAGGGCATCGAACCGGAACCGAACCGAAAACCCGAACTGAAAAAAACCGATATTTTTGGCCTGAGTGGAACTGAACCCGAACCGAAAAAACTAAATGTGTAGAACCCGAACCGAAACCAAAAACCGATATATATTTCACTCCTTTATTTCGGTTCGTATAAACATTGTAAGCGAAAGGCGGAGTTTTTCCACCGCTCATTAACCTTCCATGTTCAAATGGTAATCGCCTCCCTGATGTTACCATGCCCTGTCACCATGGGATTCAAACCCCGACCAAGTTCACTAATCATCTAGTCCTTTGGTTCGTTCCACGAATACGACCTTAAGTCTTTTCTAAGATAATATCTGCCGACTTTCGGAAATTCTATGGGGAAATTTACCCATTGCAGAATTCCTTGAAGCCTATGAATGTCTAGTGGGAGAAGGGAAGATTTCCCCAATGTTTCGTCTGCTACATATGTCCAAAACCTTTCATTCCTTCATATGAACTAGCATCCATCAGTCTGGCCTTGATAATTATTGAAGAAGGATCGTTCCACGTTTGTTCCTTGTGCGTATTTCTGCATTAGTAAAATGAGATGAATGGTTTGCATAACATAAGAAGTTTAGGATACTCTATCGCAGGAAGCGTGCTTATTTGTAATTCACCTTACACTTTCCTAACCCGTTGAAATCATTTGCGACGCATGTATGGTTTGTAGTTATTCAATTATAAATAAATTTTAAATAAATAAAATACATACTAAATATTTACATTTGAATAATTTACTTTCGTGTTTTAGTATTAGTTTTTAATAGCAGTATTTTTATAGTGAAGATGTATTAGGTTGAGGAAAAAGTTCGGTCGTTTTAAGAGACCGAGAATAAAAACGCAAATATTTGTTAACAAATTATTTTTATTCTTCCAAATATGAACCTTCTGATTCGATACACTTTTCCCAACGCTCAACCAGTCGAATAATTCCTTTTTTTTAAAGTTTGGTTCTCTGGAATCAAAAAATTTGGTGACTGCAATTTCTACATCACAATGCTTCTTGAACCTCCTATCTTTCATAAAATTGTCCATGGATCGGAACAAGTGGTAATCGGTAGGTGCAAGGTCTGGCGAATATGGTGGGTGGGGGAGAACTTCATATCCCAGATGCATTAATTTTTGGGTGGTGATTTTTGCAGTGTGTGGCTTTGCATTATCTTGGAGAAGAATTGGTCGTTTTCTATTACATAAACTCGGCAGTTTTTTGCACAATATTTTATCCATATCATCCAGAAGTCGACAATACACTTCTGCTGTGATGGATTCCCGTGGTCTGAGAAATAATAAATGATCCCTCTCATATTCCACCAGACGCAAATCATAGTCTTCTTCGGATAGAGATCTTTTTTTGGTAATTTTTCTCGGGTTGCATCAACATTCAACTATTGTCCTGACCTTCTTTGATTGTCATAGAGAATCCACTTTTCATTACACGTAATGATACGGTCAAAGAAAGGTACATTTACGCTCCTTAGGAGCAAAGAAATGCAAATATTCAACCTCTGCATTTTGTTTCTTTCAGTCAATTCTTGTTGTTGTTGTCGCGGATCAGATTCCACAAGCTGCTTCAAGACCTTGTTGTCAACAACAGAGGGACGTCCTATACGGTGTTTATCTTCAACGCCCATATCTCCAGAGCGGAATTTGGCAAACCACCGTTGAGCAGTTCTTACTGTCACAGAATCTTGTCCCCAAGCCCTGGCTAACCGCTCAGCAGCATCCGTTGCTGTGCTTCCAAGTTTGAATTCATACAATAAACACCCGAATCTCTTCCAAATTCATCCTATATTAAGGGAAAATACGTAAAAATTAAATAAACAAATTTAATTGTTGCCACCAAATAAACAAAATTTAATTATAAGCTGAACTAACTAAATCAGTTTTTGAAAGTTTTCTAAAAATATTTTAAGGTCGGAGCGAAAAAAACCGATTCGAACCGGTTCACTGACGATTGCCTGAGCGAAACCTAAATTTTGTGTTTTGAGTGAACCGGAACGAAAACCGGAGCGAAAAAAATTACGGTTCGATGCTCTGATCTAAACGTCCAAACAAACGTTTAGGGTTTTAATGCGCGATTTATACTGCCGTAGGTGCATCATAAAGATCACGATGGACATTAAATAATAAAAAAATTACTATCTGTTTCTACCTGTACTTTTGTCGGAATAAGTCGACATTTGTTATCTGTGTTCACTGAATTAATCGTCAGCCGCTGACGTTCCTTTAATCCGGAAGAGAACGCACCTACGGGGAATACCCACACTTTTTTATTTTTTCTAATTTTCTGCCGCCGTAGATGTCAACGTATTCCCTCCAAACTGGACCAAAAATAAGGGTGCGCGTGGTATATGAGGGTGCGGTTACAACAATAAATACGGTACTTCTCAAAATTTGCAGAAACTTGTAAAAAGAACTTTTGGATAAAAGATCCCTTGGCACATCAATGTGGGATTAAACTTAGAAGACATACTCATCTCCTGGAAACAAGATTTAGGAATAAAACACTTCCAGCATTTTGGATTAGTGTTAGGAACGAGTATTCTTCTTTGAGCGAGTGAGCTCTTATATTTTGGTGCCATTTTCATGAATCTATTTGTGTGAATTTGGATTTTCAGCTGTCTTCTTTGAAATCAAAGAAAAACCGGATATGCCTTGATGTATACATGCGGCTTGCTCTTTTAATTTCCGTTAAACCAAGATTTGATTTATTGGCAAAAATATCCAAGAGCACAAATCCCATTAGCCTTCTAGTTATGTCATTTTAGTGTGTGTTTTTAAGAGAGTAGAAACCGTAGGTACTATTTACTGTAAACTGAATACGTGACCTCACTTGTAAAAATATTATTTGCCAGGTCTACTAAATTTGACAGTTCATGGACAAAGAAAAATTTTCACCAGATTCAAAGAACATTTATTATATTTTAGAAATGCTAACTTTGACAAAGCTTGCGTAGCAACTTACATCCTTCAGACCCAACATTCCTTTTCATCAAAAAACCTTCAATTATTGACACCTATTTCCTGCCACTACCTTCTAGACCAGTGGTCTTCAAGGTGGGCGATAGCGCCCACCAGTGGGCGTTTTTGGATTTTTGTTGGGCGTTAAAGAACTCACCAAATGCTATTCTAATTTTTACACTGAAAAATAAAATTCTATAAAAAAGCTTAATGATACGCATACATATTTTGTACAACTATTTTATGTAAAGCTAATACAGTTCGTTTGTCGTTAACTATAGTATCATATCATATTACTAGCGACAATGTATCCATGCTGCGGTAAAATCGAAAGGCCCATGAGGGTGGGCGGAGTCTCTCGCAGAAGTAGCGAAGCGTTTAAGTTTAATTTTATCAAATATATAAAATCAAATTTTTAAACACTGTTGTTACCACTGAGACCGTATTCGGTAATCTCATCTAACGACAATCCCACTAGTATTAGGGTTACCATACGTCCGGATTTTCTTCAAATTTACCGAGATTTTAGCAAATAAAACCCATTTTTTTCTGGTTATGCCATCAAAATCTTAACACTATAGACTTAAGCAATTAGATACCTTATTTTAAAAAAATATACTACATTTTAGGCTTAAAATTAAATTTGTCCGGGTTTTATTAGCAGAATATGGTAATCCTAACTAGTATGTGCCATTTAGGAAAGAAATGCTGAAAAGCGGTCAGTGGTTCAAAATCCCCAACGGGATATCTTCACTCAGATATTTGATACATTATATGGGGAACGCAGCGAAATGAAAGAGAAGCGATATTAAGACTTACTAACTTACTCTTCCCACGGACACTCATTGATTGCAAAAATGTTATTTCGGTATTCATTGACAAATGGGATTTATTCAGAAAATACATCCTGCAAGAAGAACTTTACCAGTTTCCTGAACTACACAACATCAAAGATGATCTTACAGCCGAAGACATAGACAAGTTTGCAGATCACCTTTCTGTCATTAGAATTGATATGATGACTCGTTTTCGCGATGTAATAGACTTGAAAGTGGATGCCTGGATGCTGACTCCATTCATCACAAATGTGTGAGATGTGGTTATTGAATACCAAGAGGAGATAATAGAATTAATTCATGATGATGAGTGTAAAGCCAATTTCAAGCAAGGTGGATATGTACAACTTTGGCAGAACAAGAAAATGTCCTTTCTGTATCCACGCTTGTAGAAGGAAACATCGTTGCTCTTGATATCTTACCCAACTTCATGTGTAGTCGAGAAGGGATTCAGTGCAGTCGACAATCTTCTGTCCAAAAAAAGAAACCGCTTACAAATACATAACAGAAAGAGGAGATCTTCGAATGACCCTTACAGACTTTAAGCCAGACATTGATTCCCTGGTTTGTAGGCACCAAACACAAAGTATGCATTGAAATATATGCCTAATGCTTATTTTAACATTGTTTTGGGATTAATAAACATAATTATATTTTGTCTTTTTAAACATTTATTTTATTAAAAACTTTATTGTTAAGCTGATACGGTAGGTGGGCGTAGTGGCGTAGTGAAGGGGGGCAGGGGGGTGCAGTTGCCCGGGCGCCGAGTTCAGGGGGCGAAAAAATATCAAATTAGCACCCGTCGGGTCGAGGTGCGATTTGAAACCCCCACCCCTCCCCCCTCTCCGTAAATGACTTTGCTACTGGCGGCGCAAGATTATCCTTTGCCCCGGGCGCCTCAATACGCCACTGGGTGGGCGGTGAACTTATTTCAAAGTACAACATATGGTAAAAGTGGGCGGTGACTCAAAAAAGGTTGAAGACCACTGTTCAAGACGCAGCCGAAAGTTTAGCCCTTCTTAAAAACAAAGATATCATCCTCAATCAAGACACAGGTCCAATAGGAAACACTGCTTTGCTTTCTCTTTCGACTAACGGTCATTCCAACGCTCTTCCTAACTTCTCCATCGCTACATTGTAACTATTTCTCCCCCCCCCCCCCCTCCCGTTTTTATTTCCCCTTTTTTCCCCACTCTTTTCACCCTATGTATATCCACTTTCCCCGACTCGTTATTCTTTCTTTTTTGATCGGCCTACTGACGATGGAATCCTTGATTCCGAAATACGCGAATTTAGGCAATTTTTTAGAAAGGAAGTACTCTTGTGTGTGTTTGGTTGTTTTGTGTGTACTTGTGAGTGTGTGAACAAAGAAAAGGAGAGTCCCTGGCGTTGGAGTAATTCCCCTAAACACGGAGTGGGTGAGATTGCCGGTGTGTTTCGTCACTGGCTTGGAGTATATTCCCCTAAACCGGAGTGCATGTATTTTCCATTTTAAAAAAACATTTGTATGGTTATTAGGAGGTTCTTCCATTCATCTTCATTGATTAACCATAGGACTCAAAATTAATATTTTTTCTTTGTATTGCATACTCTTTATTTGCTGTTACTTTTTTCTGCCTTTCATCTAATGTCTTTTAAGTTTTTTTCTGTGAGTGCTTCGCCGCGATACTCTGAAATTTTGCTTCATCGTTTCACTCCAAATGATATAACCGCGGTTTAAATAACTCTAGCGAAAGCTTTTTCATGGAACATTCGCCTTGGTTGACTTGTTTGAAGAGGGAGCCTCTCAATTGCGGACCCTCTGTAAGTGGGGTGAAGCGGCGTGTGACAGCTTCGATAACGGAATCTCCTTCTTGGTATCGTATCTCTAATGGTTGAGTTAACCGTTGGGATTCCATTATCGGCCTCCTTTCTATCGCTCTAAAATTTGAAGGGATTTCCACGTGCCCCGCATAACTTGTAGATGCGATATCACGGCCATCTTCGTGGCACAATGGTGTACCCGGTCGTTGCCATCCTTTTGCTTATCCAAACAGCTGCTGTTGAGCGTGATAAGAGCCCGTGCCTCGGACACGAAAAGGTCCTCCGTAGTTTGTGTTGGAATCTATTTTTTCTCCATCTATTGAATTGTCATTGGTGGATTCAGTTTGCCTTCTTTGCCCAAAAAAATGAACATTTTTAGACAGTCTCACATTTGACTTTGGGGAAACGTAATTTTCTCAGTTTATGTTTTAACTTGAGAAATTATCTCACCAGATTTTTTTGGTCGAGTTCATTTTTCCGTGTGTAATTTCCAACCTTTATGTGCGCAGAAAACGTATTCAGTGGTTGGATGCACTCTGCTCAGACGTTTTAGAAGATAATATTTTCGGCATTGTATCATTCATTTCCTTCGGGGTTTACTTAGAAACCTTTTTAAACATCATCCGAGTAAATGTAGTTATTTTATCCATACAATGGCATAAATAAGTTGTTCTGGAACATACGATAACGATAAAGCCTGCAGAGTTATTTTCGTTTACGGTGAAAGCTCTTGAGTAAGAGAATAAATTATTTACGGGTGTAGTATAAACTTTTATGGATGCTCTTGTCTCTTTCATCTACGCGCAGAAACTATAGCACACCCTCCTATAACGCGTGTTCCCAGAGCGTGTATGTGCTCAAACGATGTTTACGATTATGACCAATTGGCAGTTATGTGTATAGTGCGGTTGAATTCTCTCGTACGCGGTCCACGCGTTTTGAGTTTGCAATGGAAAACGAGGAAGTGAGGCCCAAGCGGTTCCTTTTAATTCACTGCCCTATAGCAAAGACGTGCACAAAAAGAGTGGGATGGCCCTTTTCTAGCCTCCGCTTATGGCGGATCTCTCCCCTCCCTCTCTTGGATATTCTTTGGGGATAGCAAAAGAGGAAGCCGAGAGGGTTGTGTCATTCATATTAACGAATTTTAGTTTTCTTTATTCATTGTAGACCTTTGCTTAATTTTATTTTATGGGTAAAAATCAAAGCACTAAGGCAATCATTTATACGTTATGATAAGGAATCAAGGTATTTTTGTGAGCATTATATATTTAAAATATTTAAATTGTACTTTTGTGCTAACCATCACATTCTATCGTGTTCCATGGTGTATTAATAAAAAATAAAAATAATTTGGCAGGGACCTCTGGCCATACCACTCCCCAGTATGTCAAACGCCATTGCAACAATTGTATGAATGTTTTGATTTTCTCCTATTATTTGTATTGTTGTTCCTGTAATATGTATTTTCGATTTTTGGGATTTTTATGAATAGGTGGAGTTACAGGATTTCTCGGGAACGCATCGATATTTTTTTTACAATTTAACTTTAAAAGGTCCTACAGCGTGGATTCTTATTAAACGTGTTGTTCCGACATATGTATCCTCCACCTCATTGGATTAAATACTCTTACTCTCTTTCGATTTCAATTGAATCCAGCCACCGAACTACGTATAGCATCCCATAAAAATAGCATTTATAATATGATTTAAAATGACCTATTTTCGGGAAAAAGTAGGCTGGTCCGATTATTTTCAATGTCTTAATGGTGACAAAACACGCTAAAATAATACGTCGGTAGTTTTGTGATCTTGTGAATAATTTGATAAAATTTGCATTGTTTTTTTGTATAGACGTTTAGTTGGGGAACCTAGAGATGCGCACACATTTCATTTAAAATGCTTTCCTATTTTAAGGAATTTCATTATCACAAGGTATAATTTTTGAGTTGCTTTTACGGTTTCTCGTTTAATTTAAGTTAATTCAGGGGAAAGGATGTTAACATTTCAAGATAACTATCGTGTATTGCGTTTCCATCGACAATTTCACGGAGCGTAGTGTAGCTCACTGGTCTTCAGACTTTTTCGCTCGCGTACCCCCTAAAAGAATTTTGAAAAGCTATGTACCCCTTGGTACATTTTGAAGTTAACATCCAAGATTTTTCTCATTGACAGGTATGTAGTTATAGGTATCTTATGGTTTTGTGCACTTTTATATTATGATTATCCTTTAATGAGTATTTTTATTTATATATTCATCATAAGTTAAAATAATTATAAAGGATATAATTTCCGGCATATTATAAATATTCACATTTTTTAATAAAAGAAATGCTTTAGAAGGGCCTGCTACTTGGCCATCAAATCATGTATCCTGGAAACAGATCTTTCATTCTACGATGCACTTCTATATACAGCAAAAGCTTTGTTATCTGGCATTTTATTTCAGAGTTTTATTTGAAATACGTGTACATCCCTTAATGAGATGGATGTGGCTGTTTTTTAAGGCGCGTTTCTCTTTTAGTGTGAGCGCCTATTATCGTCGGTCTGTCCGTCCGTCCGTCTGTCCGTCCGTCTGTCCGTCCGTCCGCATGTTCGTTCTCGGCTTCTACAGAACGGATTTTCATGAAATTTGATATTAAGGACTTTCAGTGGAATATAATAAGAAAATCGCATAAATGAATCACGTACGCCAATCAGGGGTACCACTTTACTGGTGACAAAAAATTAAATTTTCTTCATATATCGTAAAGTATTGCTCATATTAAAATATTATTCAAATATAAAGTTGTAGAACTGGTAAAGAAGAATATTTCTTCTCCTACACATTTTTATCTAGGAGTAGCAGTAATCGAGAAAATCAAACATAAATGTGTTAATTCGGTTTGAACTTCTTGCATGGTTACTTCTTCATTGTTCCTAATATAAACAGTCTCACAAACAAACGTTTAATTTCCTTACGTGTGCATGTAATATTATTAAATAGGAAGAAAATGGATTATTTATGAGGAAAAAGAGAACTTTAAAACGCAATTTCCCTTACGTACAGGTATATAATTTCTCTCTAATACTCCATTGCACGAAACGCGCCAATTTGTGATACGTTGTACACTTTCCTAACTTGTTTTCAATTAGTTCCTATATCCGTGGATGAATGTTACTTTATGCTAGAATGAGACAGGGCTCAGCATTAATTCTATTTCTGTTTGTCGTTTTTATAGATGTAAGCGCTGAATAATCTTGTTCACATAAATAAGTAGATGGGAATGGAAGGAGTTTTGTTATAGCAATGTCACTCAATTCTTTTAACTCTTTCTGAGACATATGCCAAAAATCACATATGTAGTAAGCTACAATCAAAAATTATTTTGGTAAACCTGTATTTTAGCGTGCTAAATTATATCCATTATGAAGCTACTGTGTTTTAGCGTGCTAAATTATTTTCTCGTAATAAACTTTTATAGTGCTTTACAATACTGAATACCTTTATGTAAAATAAAATACCATTCATTGTTACAGTTCAATTGACCAATATAGACATATATAAATCTTGGTATTCATGAAGTTTTGTCACTTTTATTATCCAAGGAGTTCCAAGCTAATGAAGTTTTGTCACTTTTATTATCCAAGGAGTTCCAAGCTAATGAAGTTTAGTCACTTTTATTATGAAGGAGGTTTTAGCACTCAGGAACACCCAAATTCAATTTTTAAAGCATTTATTACTTTTATGTTTAATATAAATTCAAGTGAATCACAAAACATACTCCTCAATAACACAAAGTAAAAAGATACTAAAAAGATCTGAATCACGAAATGCGTTTCGCCAAATAAATTACATTGGTTCCATTTGCGGCGCAACAGTCAAGAGGATATAACATTGAAAGGATATATTGACGAGCCTTCGGCTCGCTATGTAATAATGCGTAGTCGGCTCCGAGCGCTACCGCTCCCTTCGCCTCGCCCGGAACCATAGTCACCCTCCACCTTTTCCGGAGATTGGGTTAGTAAATGTCGAGACCGGCCAATCAGTTTCTTGTCCGGAGATTGGGTTTGTAAAAACTGATTGACCGTCTCCACATTTACTAACCCAATCTCCGGACAAGAAACTGGTTGGCCGGTCTCGACATTTACTAACCCAATCTCCGGACAACGTGGAGGGTTACTATGGTTCCGGGCGAGGCGAAGGGCGCGGTAGCGCCCGGAGCCGACTACGCATTAAAACATAGCGAGCCGAAGGCTCGTCAATACATCCTTTCAATGTTGTTTGAAGTATACATACAGAATAAAAGTGACTGAACTTTAGCTTGGAACCCCTTCATAATAAAAGTGACTAAACTTCATGATTACCTAAATCTTCAATAATAGATTAATGATATAACTGTAAATGAGAAATGATCTGTAAGAAACGGTGCTCGAAGCAGAATAAACATAATGTTTGTTAGTAGGGCAACCTTCGAGGGATATTACAAGAAAATAATTTAGCACCATAAAATAATGTAACTTGATAAGGGGTATAATTTAGCACGCTAAAATACAGGTTTACCATTATTTTTAATGATCTGTCAGCTGACAACTCGATTAGGTCCTTCAATTTTGTTGAAAGTAAATAATTATAAACCGCTTTACTTGCAAAAGGATTTGTTACCTAGTCATTAGAGCCATCCACTTTCTTAATTTCTGGAAAGTAGTATACCAAAAAGACTTTACCAAGACTTATCCAATGACTATTAATTATACCTGTTACTCTTTCACTTAGAGCCACTTTGTTTAACACGATATATTCAAAAAGGGATTGGAAAATCGAAATATTGTTGATTTCAACACACCTTTGGCAATACAATATTTTTTATAAAATGCATTTATCTTATCACGTGCTTTAAATATATTTCTGTCAAAACCTTGGAGCTGCAGATTTAGCTCTTTCAGTTTATGGAAAATTATTACCCTTAAAACTATCCGCGTACCCCTTGGAAAGTCCTCGCGTACCCCAGTTTGAAGACCGCTGGTGTAGCATACCGAATGAGCGCGAGTGTAATCCTACAAGGTTTGCATCGATATTACGATATTGAATATATTTGTAGCGCTTTAAAAAAAATCGCTTCTGTGTTCTGTCCGTCTGTTCGGACAGTATCTCTGAAATAATTCAACTTGGAGAATTCAAATTTTTACGCGAGAGCTAGAGAGAGTACAAAGTTGGTAGATCAATAAAGAATTGAGAAACCTAATAAACATAAAAAATGATTATTAGGAAATTTATCAATTCTTTATTGTAATTAACCAACCATTTTCTGTTTTCTTTGGATCTAAATAAGCTGCTGAGAGGAGTAATCGAATTCTTTTTCCAACCCCTTAATTTCATTTATACCTTCTTATAATAAGAAAAGCACGAAAACGGTGCAGAGAATCATAAATTTGCATTTTTAAATTAGTTAAAACGGATAGAAACTCGTGAACGTGGAGTTCTATAGCTGAAAGACCGAGGTTTATAATTTAACAAGTTACGAAAGTTTACAACGTATCACAAATGGGCGCGTTTGGTGCAATGGAGTATTAGAAAGAAATTATATACCTGTACGTAAGGGAAATAGCGTTTTAAAGTTCTTTTCTTCATCATAAATAATCCATTTTCTTCCTATTTAATAATATTACATGCACACGTAAGGAAATTAAACGTTTGGGAGATTGTTTATGGTAGCAACAATGAAGTAACCATGCAAGAAAATTTCTAAGTTCGACTCGATATGACTTTCTTGTTTGATTTTCGCGATAACGGCTACTCCTACGATAAAAATGTATGGGAAAGGAAATACTCTACTTTACCAGTTCTACAACTTTTATTTGAAAAATATTTTGATATGAGCAATACTTTACGAGATATGACGAAAATTTAATTTTTTGTCCCAGGTAAAGTGGTACCCCTGATTGGCGTACGTGATTCATTTTTGCGATTTTCTTATTATATTTGATTGAAAGTCCTTAACATCAAATTTCATGAAAATCCGTCCAGTAGAAGCCGAGAACGAACATGCGGACGGACGGACGGACCGACCGACGGTAATAGGCGCTCACGCTGTAAGCGAAACGCGCCTAGTAAAAAACAGAATTTGAACGAAAGCAACAATTACCTTTAAAGCAAAACAGAAGGAAAATTGTCTGATTTTAAAAACGGGAAATAAAAGTGGCATAGCCACAACTTCAATACTTGTAAATGGGAAACATGTTATAGACTACGAGGCCGTCGATTTCAACCAAAGACGTAATCTCATGGTGACGTCATATTCCTAAAGCAAGAAAAAATATCGCATTATGTAATCTGCTCTGCAATTCTTCCTCGCTTGTTATTCTTAGAAGTCAGTATCTCAGCCTTTTTAATCGTAATCCACGGAGTTAATCTTTAAGTTATCCGTTTTAAATCCTCTTTTAATATTTGTCAACGTTTCCCGAAATTAAGAGAAATATTTTTTAAAAATACCGATGGCCTAAAGTGAGTGTAGCAAATTTTCTTTATCAGGAAGTTGTATCCGAGCGTTTTTTTTACTGCTTTAAGAACAAAGAGACAACTTTTCCGCGGAAGTCTTTATCGGTTCACAGCTGTGGTTGCGTTTTCACCACTGCTATTCTGCTTAATTATGTAAGTTTTCTTCTTGTTATCCAGAGGTCGCTCGCAAAAGAATCGATTTGAAGGAATCTTAAATCTTTCTAGGGGATCGGTTTCCCTCTTACAGAATTAGCGATTTTTACTCTGAATTTACGATTTGGGTCAATTTCTCTCCCGTTCCCTGAAAATTTCGGAGGCAAAAAACGTTTGAGATTATTTTTAGGCGCGTTTCGCTTACAGTGTGAGCGCCTATTATCCGTCCGCATGTTCGTTCTCGGCTTCTACCGGACGGATTTTCATGAAATTTGATGTTAAGGACTTTCAATCAAATATAATAAGAAAATCGCAAAAATGAATCACGTACGCCAATCAGGGGTACCACTTTACCTGGGACAAAAAATTAAATTTTCGTCATATCTCGTAAAGTATTGCTCATATCAAAATATTTTTCAAATAAAAGTTGTAGAACTGGTAAAGTAGAGTATTTCCTTTCCCATACATTTTTATCGTAGGAGTAGCCGTTATCGCGAAAATCAAACAAGAAAGTCATATCGAGTCGAACTTAGAAATTTTCTTGCATGGTTACTTCATTGTTGCTACCATAAACAATCTCCCAAACGTTTAATTTCCTTACGTGTGCATGTAATATTATTAAATAGGAAGAAAATGGATTATTTATGATGAAGAAAAGAACTTTAAAACGCTATTTCCCTTACGTACAGGTATATAATTTCTTTCTAATACTCCATTGCACGAAACGCGCCCATTTGTGATACGTTGTACATTTTCCTAACTTGTTTTTACTGTAACGGATGTTTTCAATCTTATTATTCGCCTCGTTTTTTTTCTTCCTGAATTTCGCGCGGCGAAGTATTTTTAGTTTTTCAATGTGGTCTCTTATATGATGGTATCTCTAATTTTAAAAAGCATTTGTTTATTTATGATCGCGTTATCGAGTTATATTTTTAGTGCTTACCTGAAGATAATGCGCTTATAATTAAACGAGTTACCTGAGCGAATGAAATTTCGAATTTTTCTCTGGAAATTTAGTTATTCTTAAGGCTCTGTCGTTATAATTATTTTTATTTGTAATGTCATTTTAAAGTTTGTCAGTCGTATTTTATGCCTTCAAATTGATTTTAATAATAGACTTTATATTACATTTATAATCAGTTTTTACCCTTTTATCCTTGCTGCGGGACATAAGACCAAAAATATATAAACGTGTCACGCACTTTATGTAAATTATCTGAATTTGTTTTTTTTTCTATTTTCCTCTGTACCAGGAATCGGATATTCGGTTTGGGTCCAACAGCCATTTCGTTTGGCGGACGTAATAACAGGCCGAAATTAGTTTTATCCTCCATTTGGAGGTTTTAGATTGATAGTAGGAGCGTGTTATTTTCCGAAACATCATTCTCATGCACACACGCTCGATTCTTTCCAGTCCGAATGTTGATGTGGTCGATTTGTGCCTGCGATTGTCTCGATAGGATATAAATAGATGGCACTTTGGTCTCCGATTAAATATGCACTTGCAATTAAAAGAGGGAATGAAATAGGATTTGGAGCGGTGAATCTTTCTTGTGAGCTGACCGGTCGTATTTTTATTTCAGGGGAAAAGAATAACTATGTTAACTTCCACAATGTGGTTAGTTATAGTTATTCTTTTCCTCTGAAATATGACTATCACTTACCACAAGGTTGAGCCAAATTCCTTGGATTATACGGTCGTATTTTGTTTGATTTATCGGGCAGTTGCATTTAACTCTCTTTGTTTTTAATGTTAAATTTATTTTTCTTTAAATTATGAAAGGTTTAAAGAAGGCAAGTTTTCAATTCATTAGAGAATGTCAAATTAGCGACCGAAATCAAATCGACTCAATGTCTCTCTCCAATAGCCATCGAAAGGTTAGGAGAACTTGATGCTCATTTCGGCTACGTATCAGTCGTCATCAGTGGTGATTCGGTGATCGTAGGTTCTAATTAAGAATGGAAAGTTTTGTTAATCGCATTCTGGTACGAAATTAGTCGTCTCACGGTTAGTAAAAAATTGCTTTAAAATCTGAAAATTTAAGTCGAATAACACATTTTTTGCTTTGCTATTTGAAATTTAGGCTCATTTTTTATTGGGACGTGTTCACTACTTATCGTCGTGCACATATAACACAGCGATCGCCGTTAATTGTTTATTTGGATTTTAGAACTTTTTAAATTTCTTTTGCAGTTTATCGTGGAAATTATTTGCAATCGCAACGACAGAGCTATCCTCACTCTGAATAGCTCACTTATTTTTTCGATTTCAATGTTGTGTGATAGCGTAGTGGCGTAAAAGCTTCGATGGATACGTTTTATCTCACGTTTTAATTACATTAATAGGTTCGATTAGCGCCAGAACAGTAATTACGATCTATTATCGGTTATTCTCGTTTGTTATCTAGGGCACGCTTTCCCTTTGGCACGTGACTATTCTCACAAGATCTTTCCATACGACAAGCAAGGCACGCTTTGTCCTCGTGCCCGAAATGATTTAACGCCGCCCCTTAGTTTGAAGAAAAAGGCCAAAAGAGTGAGATTTAATCCTATAGCACCGTAAGGAATCGGCGAGAGGTGATTTTCTATGGGAAGAGCCACGACCGCGTGGTTTTCTTTTCAGCGGCGGTCTATTTCACGTCTTCTCCCTCTTCGACACGTGCGCTTCTCCGATATCATTCTTTTGGCGCGCGCTCTTCCTTCTTCCTCCCGATCTCTTCTCGTCTACCTCACAACCCCTTTTTCAACATAAAACTTTTCCGCGCATCCAATTTCCCTCCTTTTGGCATTCTTCTTTTGTCGCTATTTCTCCCGACGCGACGCCGAAATGTTTTATTTTCCGCGTTTCTCGTCCCGCCATTCCTTCTCCGACCCGCTCACACCTTCCTCCCTCCGAATGATTATTTTTGTCCCATCGGAGTCCACCTGCGGGGATCCATGGATCGATTCCATATGTCGGTGTTTTGCCGGTCAATTGGCTGCGTCCTGATCGGAGATAGAGATTGTTGGGGAGGGAGGGAGTACGAGAGATCTTGCCCTCGTCACGTGGTTCACCACTTGATCCTTAGAGAGAAAGGGTTGAAGAGGGGAGTGGAGGGTTTTCCCTTTCTCTCCCCTCCTTCATCCCCTCCCCTTCGGAACCACTCGAGTGGTTGAGATAGCGGAAAAATAATCTTTAAAATATTGTATTATGTGGTATATTGGGTCAGTTTGCATCTTCTGAGTTGCGCGAGTGCTATTTCCGGAGCTCCACTCGAGACGTTCGACTCATATTGTGGATGGGCATGCCAGTGAAATCGAAACTCCTTTTGTGAATTTCGACCTTAATTCACTTTAGTTAAAATGAATATTTACATAGTGAGTTTAGTTTAATTTGTATTTCAAGAAGCGACCCTATGATTAACCCTGTATATGAAATGGAATTTTTTTTCCCTCCAAGAACGGGGATTTTCGCGATATCTCACAATCAGAGATTGTTCGCCGAGTCGAGTTTTTCGGTCGGAGTGGTCTTTCGGCACATGTCGAAGGCCAAAGAGGAAGCGTTATGTAACGAATGAGATCCGATAAGAAGAGAGGAATATACATACATACATACATACATATATATATAATATAAACTTACGGAAGAGGAAAGATAAATGAAGATATTTAGGGCAACTAGGTGTTGAAGGAGATCTAGTTGCCCTATAAATAAATAAATATATATATATATATATTATAAATATTTTAGAGTGTATGTGTGTGTGTGTTCTTTATACATTTTTACACCGTTGAAGCTATCGAACTCAAAAGTTTCATGGGTCACCCTGTGGACCAAAGGAAGAACTTGGTCTAGGTTTGCAGACCGTGGTGTCTTTTATACTCCATGGGGTCAACAAAATACTATTTCCATAAGAATTCATGGGAAATGGTGTGGAGAAACCCCAAAATGCCATGCAGCCCTTCACTGATGTGGATATAAATAAACCTAAATATTAACTTACGATCACGAGAAATGGATTATTTTACGCACGAAAGACTGAATATTTTAATTCTGTTCATGTTTCGTGGTATTACATGCTAAATCGCTCGAAATTTTCCTTTAAGCGCATAATTTATCGGTTTAGATATCCATTTTCCAGGCGGCAACAAAGCTAAATTTCTTAATTAATACATAAAATAGTAAATTTTAGTGTAATCATCGCATGCGTAATTAAGGAATAGGGAACGTTTGCCCCGAGCAATAAAAATCGTTTGCTACTATATATATATATATATATATATATATATATATATATTTAGGGCAACTAGGTGTTGAAGGAAACCCAGTGAACACTTACCGGAAGTAGAGCCGCTGGGGTGTTGGAGAGAGACAGTTGTAGAGGTTAGAGCTTATGGGGTGTTGGAGAGACCCATAAGCTCTAACCTCTACAAATGTCTCTCTCCAACACCCCAGCGGCTCTACATCCGGTAAGTGTTCACTGGGTTTCCCTCAACACCTATGTAGTTGCCCTAAATATCCTTACTTACCTTTCCTCTTCCGTAGTATTTATACACACACACACCAGTGTAAGTGCCCGCCAAAAATGGCGGGGATGATCGATTATTCTGAAATAAAATTGAGGCAGTCTTCTTTGACCTGATATCATACCTCCTGCTGAGAGGGTTGCCTTCGATCCGAGCGAAGGTTCGAAACCCTCGCCGCGAGTATCTATTGTGTTTCAAAAGCTGACCTTAGTTCCCTCTTGTCAGGTATATTTCTGTTTTTCAGAGCGTGACAGAGGGAGTGACAAAAATACAAAGGGACAGAATAAGGCTTTTATATAATACCGATACATTAAAACGTTTTGTTATTATATCATAATGCTATCCTGAAAATGTCATCAAATTCGGTTCAGTCGTTTGCGAGATATGAAGCTTCAAAAAGCATTACATAACAAAGGGACAAAAGGACAGTGACACTGTCTTTTATATATATTTTATTATGATGTCTGGGAATACTTCTATGAATTAAATAGAAGAGGATTACTCGACAGGTAAACCGTGGTGCTATCGCGTGATGTTATCGTTCGTTCATCCGCATGCATACAGTCGTTTAGGTTTTGCCCTTTGCCTCGCAAGTGAAAAGGTTTTTCGCCGAGAACGACTCTCTTTATAAAATGTCCTTTTTCATTCATTAATATTAAAATGCGACTCATTCATAATCCGTTCCTCTCATTTTCCTTCGCACGCCATCCGAGAGATGTCGCGATAGTGACCTAGCGCGTGGTACAAAAAAACGTGCCCTTATTTTTTCCCACGATGAAGACATTCTTAAGAGGAAAAAAAGAATCTTTTCGCATAGCCGTCCAAACGAAGTTATATTCACGTCATCGCTCGCGGTTTATTTTTTACTCGACGCAAGGTTTCCTTCCCTCCGCGGCTCTCCTAGGCGCGCTTTGTTAGCACTTCCTTGCGACGTTTTCCGACCGGGAAATGGTTTGTTCGAAAGACTTATTTATACACATCAGAATAGTTAAAGAGAAGCAGAAAGTCTTTTCTTTTCTGTCGATGGCGAACTTGTAAGTTTTCCACCATTTCGCACGACGTTTTCTTTTTTCCCGTTTTATTTTTTTTAGACCTGGAAGAAAGTCCTCTATCTCTCGAGGATATCTCCCCTATTTTTTCTCCCGTCATTGTTTTCTTCGCATTCCCTCCCCCCTCCTCTCCTCTTCAACTGCACCTTGACCGATCGTGCCCTCGGGCGGCTATCATGCCGCACCGCACCGCACCACCGGGTCCGCCGAGGAGGAGGAGGAAGAAGATGACCCCTCCGGCACCATCCTTCCTCCCCATGATTCCTTCCCCCCCCATCTCCCCTCTCAACCCCGTATCTCTCTTCTGGGCATCCACATCCCGCCTCACACACACTCCTCGCCCCCACACTGCCGACCTCCTCTCTGCCGTCGCGACCCCCGCCGAGGCGACCTCCCCATCCCACGACTATGTGCCATCACGACATCATCTCCCACGCCATACCCCCCCCCCATACCCACCTACGCCTACCATTGGAAGCGTTGTGGCTGGGTGCTTCGACGGCGGGCGCCCTTAAAATGGCCCCGTTTCCATGGCAATTGTCTGCTGACGACGCTTCTCCGCTTACATGTTAATGTCGCAGAAATCGAAATTGTAGAGGTCCGTCGCCCCGCATCGGGACCTGAAAAATTTCCCGCCGTATTTTTAGCCGCTGTGCTTTAGAAGAGATTACTGAATAAAAACCTCTTTACCAACCGAAGAATCTGAATTTTAATGACCCAATTTGATTCATGGGCTTGCCTAATGCGAAGAATCCTTTCTGAATGGGATATTTTGCACTAGAGTCATATAATCACCACTGTTTTAAAGATAAGTTATCCATTAACTGGGTTGCCACCTCAAAATCGTCATTGACCCGGAGATTTCCTAATTTAACCCGGAGATTCTCATAGGTGAAGAAATTGAAGTATGTTTACTGTGTATAAATAAATATAAGTAGATCATTTTGCTGTGACTGTCATAAAAAAATTCGCAGGACATATTATAGTTTAATTTAGTAGTACAGATTTATGCTTTTACTAAATCTATCCTCATCCGTCCATATGTTGTTCATTCTGCAAAGGAATCACTGACGGGAATACATAAAATCTTCTATATAAACTTCTGCAATTAGGTAAAATTCTTCCGATCATTGAATATTCTTATCCATTTCTTGTCCACCGGATAGGTGAATTAGTATTAGTATAGTAGGCGAAATAGTGTTCAGATTGTTTACTTCATCGTAAAGATTATTTTCATTTATGTTTAATTTGGCACCTTTCACTGCTGCGAGGACATCATTGTAACTTAATTTATTTTGTTTTAAACCATCTGAAATCAATATATATTCATTAAAAAATACGGGACAAAGTGCGTCCCGTATTAATTTCACACGGGGCGCGAGACATTTGAAGAAAAATTGGCCGAAAAACGGGACATCCCATAAAATATGAAACATGAGGTCACCCTAGGAGTGCCACTCTGGTCTGTGTATGTTGCTGACCCGGAGAATTTTACCCTTAACCCGGAGACCAGTCCAAAAACCCGGAGAGGTGGCAACCCAGTCTATTATAGAGCCGTACGTTTTTCTTCTTTGAGGATGCCATTTGCTATGTACATATTGCATTGTTTGGGTGTAGGTATCCTTTTGAAAATGTGATTATTATGCTTCTTCGTTTCCGCAGAAGGTAATTTTTTCAATTTTATAATTCCTCTACTAAGGCAATATCAAATTGAATAACTCCATTATTGGAGAAATATAATTTTTTACTCTTATTTAAACACAAGTTGAGAGCGACAATTATTTTTTGGAGACAATATAAATTTATGACTTAATAGTTGTCTCAGGATTGAAGTTGAGTCTTTTACATGGAACGTCATTTAAAATATTTCTATTCCACATTCCAAATTTGAAGGATAGCAAAGTGATATTATTGTCTTGTTACTTTACCGAACGTCCACCAGTTGCTTTTAATGTACTTAAAACATTTTTTATATAAGGTAGTGGAGGGTAAGTGTACGCACTTAGTTTATGTTTGTCCATAAAATATTAACTGCGCCAGTTTTGAAGATGCTTTTTCTTGGAAATGAAAGAGAGACTATTCAAGATTAACACTGAGTAAGACAGAAAATTCTATAATGAGTAGTTTTAATGTGCCACAGATTTTGCTTGAAGTTAGCGAATGCGTACACTTACCCGCCATGTGCGGGTTAGTGTGCGCAGGATGTCAGACAAGTGTGCGCACTTTCAAATATTAATTTCTTTAATTAAGAAAAGTGAATTAATACACAGTGACGGTAAAATTTAAATTATTTGAATGTCATTTATTTATTTCAATTATAATACTTGAGTGATTTTTCACAAACATACACTTAGATAATTAGATATTAGCAATGATCACAAATAAATGGTTCATGTCCTTCGTACAATGAGCACAGCTCATGCCACCAGTCACCACACTCGTAACATTTGACCCAGTCTTTATTGCACGAATCTTCACATCCTGGGCAGATGAACGTTGCAGATGTGGTAGGCTCATCAGATTTTAACTTGTGCTTTGCCGAAGGTTTCAATTTTGCTGTCTTAGGTTTATCTTTCGCCAACTTCGGATTCATCTTCTGCCTCTTATCACCTCTTGCTTTCTTTCTCTCTTGTTTCTTCCTTTCTTCTTCTTCTTTCGATTTCTGTCTCTCCAACAGCTTTTTCTTATAAGGCGGTGCAGTTAAAATTTCTGATTTCTGCCCTTCTCTCTTCGTTTTAGTTAGGTTCTGGGCTTTTGGTAGGGGGTAAAGAACAGATACTGGAACTTTTGTATTGTTTCCATGTCTTCTTGAATTTCCTCTTCTTCTGCCATCCTATGTTTTTCATCTTCGTTTTCATTCTGTTCTCTTCCAACAGGAGACTCGATTTCTTCAGTAATTGGTAATTCAATGATAGTAGGATCAGCAGGTAGGAAATCGTCATCCGAGAACACATCCGGATTAAAAGGATAGATGCCCGTATCGCGGAAAACTGCTGCAGCTTTTCCAACAGCCTTACTAAACAGTCCAGATACCTCCATCTGACAATGAGTCACTGCTCTCGTTGAATGACTGCACATCCATTATTCAATTTCTTCAGCATAAAATTTTTTAGAAGGTGCGAAAATGACCTTGTCCAATGGTTGTAGTATGTGGAGGCAAAGTCAACAGAACTACGTGATTTCTCCTGCAAAATTCAACAGCTAAAAGAGAACAGTGCGAAACATGGTTGTCAAGGATGGACAGGACAGGATTATCCTCAGAAGGTTTCACATGTTGAGCAAAATGTCTCAGCCAAACGGGAAATAGCTCCGAGTTCATGTAACCCATATGTAGGAGCATCATTAAAAAGCTCCTGTTTATTCCATTGTTGCGGTAAAATTAAAGCAGGGAGGATGAAATTTCCCGTCAGATTTACACAAAAAACCCGTTATTACTTGCCCCCCCTCTGCTGATTTCATTTTCTAAACTGATTTTTTCCCCTTTTTTGCCACAATTATGGCTGTTTTATCAGGAACAGTTGATGCGCCACTTTCGTCCATATTGAATATTCTGTGAGGAGGGAACTTATATTTTTCTAAGCACGCTTTCAAATTTTCGAAGAATCGCTGCACCTGCACCCTATTGAAGCCCATGGCTCTCCCCAAGCTGCATTGCTCTGGAGTACGCAGAGAGAGACCCAAACTTTCAAGAAACTTGTACACCCAATCTTTCCCGGAAACCATCAATTCCTCATTAAATCGATGCTCCTGTCCATTCGGTGCAACAAATTCATACGCCACTTTCATTAGAGTTTTGCGAGTCATTCCGTAGAACCTCGCTTCTAAATCTTGAACATGCTTGGCTAACTGAGTTTCCATTTCTTCATTGAAAACTTTTTTAAACCTTCCCATTGATTCAGCAACTGTGCCCTAAAATGAGAAAAATCTTGCTCTTTTGTGCGTTTTTTCAACCTCCCTCTAGTTCCATACCGGTTTGAGAAAATCACTCACCATTTTAAGTCTCTTTCGAAGTGTTGCTTCTTTAGTTCCAACCTTCTTGGCAGCAGCCCTTTGGCTCCATCCATCGTTGATCAGTTTTTTTGCTTCATCAAACTGATTTTGAGTAAGACAAGTTCGCTCGTTTTTTCTTTTGTACTTTCCCATTTTTACGAGTTCAAAACTACAATAAAAACCATAGAGAATTAGATAAACCATCAACAAATTGATTATGAAAGAGAAAGCCAAATAATAATGAATAACATATGAATAACAGATTGTCGCAGCTATTGCCGGAGGGCGGGTAAGTGTACGCACATTTGAAATTCGTGCGCTCACTCAACCACCTCCGAGATGGTTTCGTATACTTGGTGCTAGGTGGCAGCATTATCATTACTTGCAAATCACGACAACAGCATTACAATCTAGAATAACAGTATTGTGCAGGACAGTCACAGTAATTTGATCAACTGCCTTTGTTATGACACACGGTGTTATCTTACAATGTCGAAAAATTATAGTCTAAGGAACAAAAAGTCGTTTTTTACATGTCAAATTCCAAGAAATTGACGGAGACACCACGCCACCGGCTCACAACACTTCTCAACTAACTCGCTACCACACTATCCCGCCAATTATCTTCCCAGTGTTGCCAATGGTTGAAAATTGCGACTGCGTACACATAGTCGCCTGCGCTCTTATATAATTCTTATATATTCTCAAGAAAATTATTTAATTAAAGAAATTTGGCATTTGCTGTTTCTGTTTAATTTTAACGACCACTGCAATCATCAGTTTATAGGTTAGACCAGTGGTCTTCAAGGTGGGCGATAGCGCCCACCAGTGGGCGTTTTTGGATTTTTGGTGGGCGTTAAAGAACTCACCAAATGCTATTATAATTTTTACACTAAAAAATAAAATTCTATAAAAAAGCTTAATGATACGCACACATATTCTGTACAACTATTATATGTAAAACTATTACAGTTCGTTTGTCGTTAACTATAGTATCATATCATACTATACTAGCGACAATGTATCCATGCTGCGGTAAAATCGAAAGGCCCATGAGGGTGGTCGGAGTCTCTCGCAGAAGTAGCGAAGCGTTTAAGTTTAATTTTATCAAATATATAAAATCATAAATTTTTAAACACTGTTATTACCACTGAGACCGTATTCGGTAATCTCATCTAACGACAATCCCACTAGTATTAGGGTTACCATATGTCCGAATTTTCTTAAAATTTACCGAGATTTTAGCAAATAAAACCCATTTTTTTTCTGGTATGCCCATCAAAATCTTAACACTATAGACTTAAGCAATTAGATACCTTGATTTAAAAAAATATACATTTTAGGTTTAAAATTAAATTTGTCCGGGTTTTATTAGCAGAATATGGTAATCCTAACTAGTATGTGCCATTTAGGAAAGAAATGCTGAAAAGCGGCCAGTGGTTCAAAATCCCCAACGGGATATCTTCACTCAGATATTTGATACATTATATGGGGAACGCAGCGAAATGAAAGAGAAGCGATTAAGAGATAAGTATACTCTGTCTTCCCACGGACACTCAATGATTGCAAAAATGTTATTTCGGTATTCATTGACAAATGGGATTTATTCAGAAAAAACATCCTGCAAAAAGAACTTTACCAGTTTCCTGAACTACACAACATCAAAGATGATCACACAGCCGAAGACATAGACAAGTTTGCAGATCACCTTTCTGTCATTAGAATTGATATGATGACTCGTTTTCGCTATGTAATAGACTTGAAAGTGGATGCCTGGATGCTGACTCCATTCATCACATATGTGTGTGATGTGGATATCGAATACCAAGAGGAGATAATAGAATTAATTCATGATGATGAGTGTAAAGCCAATTTCAAGCAAGGTGGATATGTACAACTTTGGCAGAACAAGAAAATGCCCTCTCTGTATCCACGCTTGTGGAAGAAAATATCGTTGCTCTTGTTATCTTACCCAACTTCATATGTTGTCGAGAAGGGATTCAGTGCAGTCGACAATCTCCTTTCCAAAAAAAATAAACCGCTTACAAATAACAGAAAGAGGAGATCTTCGAATGACCCTTACAGACATTGATTCCCTTGTTTGTAGGCAACAAACACAAAGTACGCATTGAAACGTATGCCAAACGCTTATTTTAACATTGTTTTGGGATTAATAAACATAATTAAATTTTGTCTTTTTAAACATTTATTTTATTAAAAACTTTATTGTTAAGTTGATACGGTAGGTGGGCTTAGTGGCGTAGTGAAGGGGGGCAGGGAGGTGCAGTTGCCCGGGGGCCGAGTTCACGGGGGGCGCTAAAATATCAAATTTGCACCCCCCCCCTCCCCCCCCCGTAAATCGCTTTGCTACTGGGGGCGCCAAATTATTCTTTGCTACGGGCGCCAGAAACCCTCAATACGCCACTGCGTGGGCGGTGAACTTATTTCAAAGTACAACATATGGTAAAAGTGGGCGGTGACTCAAAAAAGGTTGAAGACCACTGGGTTAGACCCACATTGCTCTCAAGATCTGGATTATCGAACTTTGTCGGTCGATCGTTGGAAATGTGTGAAGTACAAAATATTGCGGAGAATGGCTTGTCATCGGAGGCTCGTTCTACTCTTTGTCCCTGCAAGGTGCTCTCTTGTTAGCCCCAGATTCAACACCTATCCCTGCCCCCCTCACTCCCTCGGGGGTCCGCCTAGAGCTCTGGAAGGGCTTGATTTTCTAGCACCGGCCCATACAAATTCGGACCCAGCCCTTAACGTTATCAAAGAAATTTTAGGCCTGTGAGGCTACTGACAGCCCATGTAAAGCTCCTCGGCTCGAAAAATGTTATTATTATATTCCAAATTCTCTAACGAGTGTGTGCTGTTAAATTATTCAAAAAGGATTATTTTAATCCACATATTTGTATGACTTGGAAGACTACAAATCATTATATATTGACGGGCCTTACTTTTGATATATGATCTATGATATATGAAATACAGTATAATAGTTGGAGAGCTGAAATTTAATACATAGGTGAATCGAAAAAAATAATCGGAGGAAAAATTGCAAAATTTCAAGTTTAGGTACTTCTAAATGTGCTATGAAGCTGAAATTTTTTCTACATGTAGAATTTGCCAAATAATGAAAACGGGATTATAGAAATTTGACAATTTTTATTCATTTGGCCATAATAAATTCGTAAATGTTTAACAAATTGACTAATGTTTATGTACTTTAATTAGAGCCAGGAAGCTGAAAATTTAAACCACGTTAGGAAATAATGTTCCGGTAGAAAATAAAATTTGAAATTTCATGAGTTTTATATTGTGGCTGTTAAAAATTAATAAATTTTAAACAATGAAATTCATATAAAAGCACTTCTAGAGGTGCTACATTGATGAAATTTCGAATAAATGTGAGGTATTCATAACAAATGATAAAAACCTATAATGATTTATAATTATAAATTTTAGGGGTTGTTTTTACCGCAATATTTTCAAAACAGAAAAACACGTAATTCGGGCAGAGATGCAACCTTAAACGTTGAAATTTATTTTTCGGCTTGTATTTTTCCTTTGAGGTGAGAGAAAATGCTTGCAGAATACAAGCACACATTTACTTGTATCCTATATATATCATTCTATAAGCACTCTTCTTACAGGGGAGGATATAGGATATAGGAGGATACTAATGCCTTGCCCAAACTACTATAGTTGGGGAGCTGAAATTTAATACACAGGTGAAACAAAAAAGTTATCGGAGGAATAAATGCTAAATTGCAACAATGTTTATTTTCTTGGCCGTAAAAAATTATAGACAATGTTACTAACATTTCATGGTTTAGGTACTGCCAAATGGGCTATGAAGCTGAAATTTTTTCAAGAGGTAGAATTTGCCAAGTAATGAAAACGGGAATATAGAAATTTGAAAGTTTTGATACGTTCGGCCATAATAAATTCTCAAATATTTAACAAATTGACTAATGTTTACGTACTTTCCTAAGATCCAGGAAGCTGAAAATTGTATCAGAGTTAGGAAGTAATGTTCCGGTGGTAAATAACATTGGAAATTTTCGAAATATATGTTGATGTGGCTGTAAAAAATTAATATTATTTAAACAATGAAATTCAAATAAATGCACTTCTAGAGGGGCTACATTGATAAAAGTTTGCATAAATGCGAGGTATTCCTAACAAATGCTGAAAACCTATAATTATAAATTATTATTTTAAATTTTTGGTGTTGTTTATACCCTAATATTGACGATAAGGAAAAACACGTAAACCGACCAGAAGATGCAAACTGTATCCTTTAAAAATTATTTGTCGGCTCATACTCTTCACTTTAGGGTGAGAGAAAATGTTGCAGAATGCAAGCACACCTTCACTAGTATCCTATCATTCTATAAGCACTCTTCTTACAGAGGAGGATATACGATACAAGTGTGCTTGCATTCTGCAAGCATTTTCTCTCATTTAATAAAAAAGACTAAAAGCCGACAAAAAATTCTAAATGCAAAAGAGCCCTGCACCTATTTCAATGCTTTCCTTTTGGGAAATTATCTCAAATTTGAGGCTACCTGGAATCGAACCGGTGACACCTACGCAGAAGTTGTCAAATACTATGGAGATATACTCATGACATCTACAAACCCTGAAAATATCATTTATTTATTCCTCTTTGTTTGGTCTATATGAAGGAATTCATTTTTTCCATGCTTTCTTATGGGAGATATACCGGGTCATCCGGAGTCGAACCCAGGACACTTGCGGTTAAAGCGATAACGGTTCCCTATAGATCTCCTGGGTATCTAACAACCCTCCAAGTTTGAATTCTCTACCTTGTCGGAAAGTGCCATAACTTAATTTTCAAATATGTCGCAATGCTTTTCTTATGGGAAAAAATGGAAATTTAGGAATTTCTGGAGTCGAACCCATGACACCTAGGTATGAGATCTCAATTTTTCTGGCGGTTTCTCCATGCCATCTACAATTACTGAAAATTGCAGCTCTCCGTCTATTGTAGTTTGGGCCAGACATTAGTATCCTCCTATATCCTCTGTAAGAAGAGTGCTTATAGAATGATAGGATATAGGAGGATACTAATGTCTGGCCCAAACTACAATAGCTGGAGAGCTGGAATTTAATACATAGGTGAACCGAGAAAAATAATCGGAGGAATAATTGGAAAATTGCAACAATGTTTAATTTCTTGGCCGGTAAAAATTATAAACAATTTTACTAACATTTCATGGTTTAGGTATTTCTAAATGCGCTATCAAGCTGAAATTTTTTCTACCTGTAGAATTCGCCAAATAATGAAAACGGTAATATAGAAATTTGAAAATTTTTATTCGTTCGGCCGTAATAAATTCTCAAATGTTTACCAAATTGACTAATGTTTATGTACATTCTGTAGATCCAGGAAGCTGAAAATTTTAACAGGGCTAGGAAATAATGTCCCGGTGGTAAATAACATTGAAAATTGTAGAAATATTTATTGCTGTGGATGTTAAAAATTAAAAAAGTTTAAACAATGAAATTCATATAAATGCACTCTGAGAGGTGCTACATGGATGAAATTTCGCATAAATGTGGGGTATTCGTAACAAATGATAGAAACCTATAAATGTATTATAATTATAAATTTTAGGGGTTGTTTTTACCCCAAATTTTTCGAAACAGAAAAACACGTAATTCGGAACCGAGATGCGAACTTATGCATTGAAAGTAATTTTTCAGCTTTTATTTTTACTTTCAGGTGAGAGAAAATGCTTGCAGAATGCAAGCACACGTTCACTAGTATCGTATATCCTCCTCTGTAAGAAGAGTGCTTATAGAATGATAGGATATATATAGGATATAGGAGGATACTAATGTCTGGCCCAAACTACTATAGTTGGAGAGCTGAAATTTAATACACAGGTGAAAAAAAAAATTATCGGAGGAATAAATGCTAAATTGCAACAATGTTTATTTTCTTGGCCGTAAAAAATTATAAACAATTTTACTAACATTTCATGGTTTAGGTACTTCCAAATGGGCTATGAAGCTGAAATTTTTTCAAGAGGTAGAATTTGCCAAATAATGAAAACGGGAATATAGAAATTTGAAAATTTTTATTCGTTCGGCCGTAATAAATTCTCAAATGTTTACCAAATTGACTAATGTTTATGTACATTCTGTAGATCCAGGAAGCTGAAAATTTTAACAGGGCTAGGAAATAATGTCCCGGTGGTAAATAACATTGAAAATTGTAGAAATATTTATTGCTGTGGCTGTTAAAAATTAATAAAGTTTAAACAATGAAATTCATATAAATGCACTTCTAGAGGTGCTACATTGATGAAATTTCGTATAAATGTGAGGTATTCGTAACAAATGATAAAAATCTATAAATGTTATATAATTATAAATTTTAGAGGTTGTTTTTACCCCAATATTTTCAAAACAGAAAAACGTAATTTGGAGCCAAGATGCAACCTTAAGCATTGAAAATTATTTTTCAATTTTTATTTTTACTTTAAGGTGAGAGAAAATGCTTGCAGAATGCAAGCACAATTAACTTATCCTATATCGTATATCCTCCTCTGTAAGAAGAGTGCTTATAGAATGATATATAGGATATAAGAGGATACCAATGTCTGGCCCAAACTGCTATAGTTGGAGAGCTGAAATTTCATACACAGGTGAATCAAAAAAAATTATCGTAGGAATAACTGCAAAATTGCAACGTTTATTTTCTTGGCCGTAGAAAATTATAAACAATTTTACTAAGATTTCATGTTTTAGGTACTTCTAAATGGGCTATGAAGCAGAAATTTATTCAAGCGGTAGAATTTGCCAAATAATGGAAACAGGTATATAGAAATTTGAAAATTTTTATTTGTTCGGCCGTAATAAATTCTCAGATCTTTAAAAAATTGACTAGTGTTTATGTACTTTCTTAAGATCCAGGAGGCTGCAAATTTCAACAGAGTTAGGAAATAATGTCCCGGTGGTAAATAACATTGAAAATTGTAGAAATATTTATTGCTGTGGATGTTAAAAATTAAAAAAATTTAAATAATGAAATTCATATAAATGCACTTCTAGAGGTGCTACATTGATGAAATTTTGCATAAATGTGAGGTATTTGTAACAAATGCTGAAAACCTATAAAAATATTTTAATTATAAATTTTTTAGGTTGTTTTTACCCGAATATTGGCAATAATGAAAACACGTAAACCGGCAAGAAGATGCAAACTATTACGTATAAAAATTATTTGTCGGCTCATACTCATTATTTTAGGGTGTGAGAAAATGCCTGCAGAATGCCACCTTCACTAGAGAGTGTGTGTGTGTGTAAAGGAGGATAGTAATGTCTTGCCCAAACTGCAATAGTTGGAGATCTGAAATTTAATACAGAGATGGATCAAAAAAAGATATCTGAGGAATAATTGCAAAATTGCAAATTTTTTTTTCTTGGCCGATAAAAATTATAAACAATATTACTATCATTTCATGGTTTTAGGTTCTTCTAAATGTGTAATGAAGTTGAAATATTTTCTAGAAGTAGAATTTGCCAAATAATGAAATCGGGATAATATAAATTTGATAATTTTTATTCGTTCTGCCGCAATAAATTCTCAAATGTTAAAAAATTTTACTAATGATTATGTACATTCTGAAGATCCAGGAAGCTGAAAATATTAACATAATTAGGAAATAATGTTACAGTGGTAAAAAACATTGAAAATTTCATAAAATTTTTATATTGCGGCTGTTAAAAATTCGTAAATTTTAAACACCTAGCCGTAGACGCGCTTAGAACCGCTCCGCTCCTTTAAAACTTAAACAACTATAACTTGCAGTGTATACCTCGGATTCATGTGAAATTTTTTCTGCGGCTTACATAAACATTCTACACGCTGACAAATCCATTACATAGATATAACTTCTACAGTTTTTGTTAAAAATAGTTTTCTGCATGGCTGCATCGTAAAAACATCCCGAAAATAGTCTCTGCAACTTACGTTCTGTTATAGATAGAAGAAAAGTGTCTCCTGTAGATGTAGAAGAAGGATTGAGTTTTAATTATTTAAAAGATTGAAGGGATTTTTAAAAAGTTTTAATAACACAAAATATATTTCAAACTACACAAATGCACAAAGAATACAAATTAGGTATGTCAATTTTTATCAGTATGGAAGACCAATATCATCTGCTACCCAGAGCGAATGGACGACCAATTGCGGATACAAAAGGGAGAGTAATGAGATAAGGTGTAGAGGTAGGGAATGAAGCTTCGGATGTAAGACTCCCAAAGATCTCCTAATGCAAACAGAACCCTCTTGATGGTGATATTAAGTAGTTGTTTAAGAGATGGTCGTTGGTGGGAATTCGTGAGTGCTCTAGTGGCGGCCTGGGAGATGTGTTGCTTGTAAAGGAGAGAATGGAGAACTCTCCCTAAAAGAAATAGTGAAGACGAAACAGTGCACAGTGGCGCAAACATGAGGGGGGTCCACTGGGTCCTCAAGTGGCCTGAAGCGGCCCGAACAGGAATGGCGTCGGATAAATCGTCTAGGCCCAAGCCCATTGCTTTTCAGCGTTACTCGGCCCCGGGCCCGGCCCGTGCAGACTTCTACTTTAGGGTGAGAGAAAATGCTTGCAGAATGCAAGAGCACATTCACTAGTATCCTATATCCTCCTCTGTAAGAAGAGTGCTTATAGAATGATAGGAGGATACTAATGTCTGGCCCAAACTACAGTAGTTGAGAGCTGAAATTTAATATATAGGTGAATCGAAAAAACTAATCAGAGGAAAAATTGGAAAATTGATTGTCTTGGCCGTTAAAAATTATAAACTTTTTACTAACATTTCATGGTTTAGGTACTTCTAAATTTGCTATGAAGCTTTAATTTTTTTCTAGTGGTAGAATTTGCGAAACAATGAAAATGGAATTATAGAAATTTGAAAATTTTTGTTTGGCCGTAATAAATTCTAAAATGTTAAACAAATTGACTAATGTTTATGTAATTTCTGAGGATCCAGGATGCTGAAAATTTTAACAAAGTTAGTAAATAATTTTTTGGTGGTAAATAACATTGAAAATTTTTAGAAATATTTATTATTGTGGCTGTTAAAAATTCATAAAATTTAAACAATTGAATTCATAGAAATGCACTTCAGGAGGTGCTATATTGATGAAATTTTGCATAAATGTGGGGTGTTCGTAACAAATGCTAAAAACCTATAAATGTTTTATAATTATAAATTTAAGGGGTTTTTTTACCCCAATATTTTCAAAACAGAAAAACACCTAATTTGGAGCCGTGATGCAAAATTATGCGTTAAAAATTATTTTTCGGCTTTAACCCGTCAGCGTCGTCATGCGTACTGGGAACGTCGCGGAGGTCGCTAGCTTTCTCTATTTTTTTGACAGTAAATTTTCGTAAATATGGATAACCTTTATATATTTTAAAAGAGGAACCTTTGGCCTATCTATTTATCGTCGTTCTGCGATATTTTTGTCTTTTTTATTACACTTAATGTGCATTAAATTTGTGATTGATTTTTCGCGAATTGGGGAATCGCGTCTTCTAAAAATCTCCTATCCAATGCTGAGAGGAACCGTATCTCGACACGAATGCTACTACAAAGTGAAACAAGATCTAGACTACTCATCTGCTTACAAAATTCGCTTTCAATTTGGTTTTTCTTATGACTCAGTAGGTTGAGAGGTATAAGACGAGGAGAGCCGAACAACGAAAACCATTGTTCGGCTCTCTTCGGACCATGTGCTTGCTTCAGCATTTATTGAGACCATTATAGCATGAGATAGAGAGGAAGAAGCGTCTCTTCTTGGGTCCAAGTTCTGTTTACAAAAATAAATCATTGATGATGCGTAGTATGCGAAAGTTTCGGAGCGAGCGCTTGCGTCATGCCGTTACGCTCGGGTCTTCACGGGAGAAATATTCTCGTGTCGCTCTCAAGAAGTTAGTCTGAAGTGAATGCTAGTAAAAGAAATTCAGTTTACATGATTCATTGAAGTTATAGTTTCTTGTAAATTTCATGGTAAATTGGATAAAACGCCTTTAAAAAAAACTTTTAACTTTTCTAATTTTCTTATTACAAGTACATTCTGATACATACAACATCATAGCTCCGTTTCTACTGAAGAAATAGGACAAATTTCACCATGTAAATTCTATAATGACTACGAATGACTACTGTACAACTCAAAACTTCATAAGCTTTATGAAATGTCTTTTAAAAATATATGAAACGTAAAATTTATTCCAAATTTTTAGTCAAGACATGAAAAACTTGACCTGCGAGAAACGTTTTTTCTATTTGGCTTAGGTAGGTACATCCAGCGAATGAAATTTAATAAAAGCTGAAATATTATTTTGAAAAAGACTGCGTATCAATGCCATTTATGGTTTTCGTAATACTGAAAGATATATGAAAGCACGGGTGCGCGCTAACTAGTCGGCAAGTACGTATTTCGTATTTCTCTTCTCTCCTGTAAAGATTGTGCTTAATGTAAGATAATGTAAAAGAAATTGTTTATAAATGTTATGATCTACTAAAATATTCAAAAAATTTTATACAAATCCAATAAAAATCAAAAAAGTTACGAATTTTTCAAAATCAGGAATCGAAATCGCGCATTTTCGCAAATTTTAAGAACCTCATCTGTCCTCAAACACGGGATTTAAGTAAACGTCCTGCGCGCTTGAAGGGTTAATTTTTACTGTTAAGGTGAGAGAAAATGCTTGCAGAATGCAAGCACACATTCACTAGTAAAATGAAAGACTAGAGTAGGACCTCGATATCCGTCGCCATCGATAGTCGTTGTTTCGATCAACCGTCATTTGTTGCCAAATGGTACAAAAAAATTAAAAATTTCCGTCGCCATTTTTGAATGAAGCAGACAAACGAATATGATGACTGTTGCATTATGACAGAGAGAAAGATTGCTATCGCAGTGGTGGACAACTTTTTCTACATGGTGGGGGCCACATTGGTGGCATTGGAAATGGCCAATGAATTATAGTTAACCCCTCAAGCGCGCAGGACATTTAACTATAATACGTCACGCAGGTCGGAAGAGATTTAGGGAAATTCGCAGTTTTTGCGCGAAATCATATAAAAATTCGTAACTTATTAGATATTTATGGAATTTGACTGAAATTTTTTGAGGTTTTACGTAAAACTATGCATATTTACCTATGTTTTCCACACCGTCTTAGTTATTATTATTCGCGTGAAATACCTCTATGAATTCTTTCACTCAATCACGGAAGCCATTTACTCAGTTTTTCTTTATTCAAAGTTTACGGAGTACTTCACATCTACTGTTTTATCTTGGATTTCAACTTCTTCCCCGTAAGTTTTTCAGAAAAAAAAACCTTCAAATAAGGATTCTTACCCCTCAGCGCCGTCCTGTGTACTGGGTACGCCGCGGAGATTGCTAGCTTTCTTTATTTTTTTGACACACTAAATTTTCTTAAATATGGGTAACCTTCATAATTTTAAAAGAGGAACCTTTGGCCTACCTATTCAAAACTATTGCCATGGTCTTGTTTACATTAGCTGAGACAAGGGGCGAATGAAACACAGTATCCTTCCCCGTGTATACAAGAAATGACCATAAGTAGCCAGTACTTGCATCACAGAGCTCGAAGGTCTTGATTCCGAACTTGGAGGACTTCAGAGGGAGATACTGCTTGAAAGATAGACGGCCCTTCCACAATGTTAGGGACTCGTCTATTGAAATTTCCAGTTTCGGTAAAAAAAAATTCCTTGAATTTTTCGTTCAGATGTTCAGTAATCGGAAATATTTTTTGTAGCTTTGGAGGACCACGGTAATTATTCTTTTCTTCGTTATTATTGAAATGCAAAAATTTGCAAATAAGCTCAAATCGATCCCTAGTGATGACATCGCCGAAGCCTGGTGTGGATAGAACTCTTTTCGTCGAAAAATAGGAACGAAGCGTGGGCTTCTGCACAATTCCCATCAACATAAAAATTCCCAAAACAGTGTACATTTCCTCCACGGTAACTGGTTTCCACGATAAAACTCTTGATTTCATCGAAAATGTACGCTCACTTGCTTTGATGTATTGGTCAGCATATCGGTTGGTTTCATTTACTATGGCACTAACAAATTCCTCATCGAAAAACAATTGAAAAGTACTACAATGTCAGTCAAACCCTTAGCTGCCTTTTGAGGTCCGTAACCACCAATGAAATTCTCCTTTCGTCCTACGTAATTCTCCGTGCCCTCCCAGAAGTAGTTTTCTACATTATCCTCCTCATGATGACTATCATTATGTGTCAGTGAATCAATTTGAGTACGTTCATCCAAATGATTCTATCACTGTCCGAACTCACGCTTTCTTCCGAATCACTTCCAAGTAGGACTTCCGTCTCCTTGTTAGCACTCGGTATTGCTTGACTATTTTCACGGGTTGAGCACATGATTACTCCTAGTATTTTGAAAATAAGTAAGCAAGTAAACATAAAATTTACCACAGTAAAGAAAGGCGAACGAAACCTGCCTCCGCATAGTGCAAGGTTTCACTCACAATCAGACTGATTTTTTCAGAGCGACGAGAGAACATTTTCCGCGATACAAGCGCCAGGATATTTCCCACGCTTTCCATATCGCAAATATCTTGGAAATACAAAAGATAAATACAAAATATGATCCTCTAGTCTGTCTCACTCTAGCTATATTCCCTCACGAAATACTAAACCAAGCACATGGCCCAGACCTCTCTCTCCCTCTCAAAGTGATGACACAATGTAAAAACATGTCTCAAGAGCGGGATATATGTCTGATAGCAGACAAATGGGGCCTATATCCTCTTCTTACACCTCACAGTTGCTTTCGTGCAAAGATTTCGTTGAATAGGGGCTTTTTTAGAAGCCAAAATTCCCCAATTCTCCTATCTACGTGAAAATTTAATCACAAAACTTAACGTATAATAAAAGTAAAAAGAAGGAGAGTAAAAATTACAGAATTAAGCACAATAGGAAGGCCAAAGGTTCCTCTTTTAAAATATATAAAGGTTATCCATATCTAAGAAAATTTCCTGTGTCAAAAAAATAAAGAAAGCTAGCGACCTCCGCGACGTTCCCAGTACGCATGACGACCGCATGTGGAGTTTCCGTCCGACGTTCCCAGTACGCATGACGACGCTGACGGGTTAAATTGTAAGTCACCTCGAGTTTCTTAGGCACCATATGTGTGGAAATATAGTTAGAATTAGCTTTTCAGGGTTAACTTTTCAATATTAAAAATCACTATGGAATTCAATCTTAGAAATATATTTGAGAAAAAAATCAAAAACAGCATTAAAAAGAACTTACTTGAATTGAGAAATATTTACTAAGAGGTCGCAATTCAACGTTATATGTCTTAACAGATTTTGCTACACGGAAAATAATATTTGGTAGTTAATTAAAATAAATGAAAAAGTTTTGAAAACCATGAAACACTGGCGGTGGACCCCATAAAATTGCTTGGTGGGTCGCATTTGTCCCGCGGGCCGCAGGTTGGTCACCCCTGACCTGTCGAAATGGTGAGCTGCGGCTGTTATAGGAGAACATTTAGTCGATCATGTTAGAGCAAAAAAATTTCGTGTAAATTTAAACAAAGACTAATAGTATTTAGAATTTTGCCTTCAAATCGAAGAATCAATCAGCGGATTGCTGCAGTACAACTGTCAACTCATTTGTCAATATTTGTTAACATATTTCTTAAATATTTCATAGCTTACTAAACCTCAAGAGATAAAAATGGTCCCAAAACCCAGTGTTAGTGACAATGCTGCTAAAAGGTCCAGAAATGTGACATCCCACCAAATAAAACTAGAAGTGAATGAATGAAAATGACGCAGTCTACAATTTCAAGCAAACTGAGGCCTAAGAATTCAGTTTTATATGATGCGTGTAAGGTCTTTTTGAACGAATTATTGACCTATGACATTATTCTCTATGGGAAAATCGGTTTCGACTGTCGTCGTTTCGTTAATCGTCGGGGATTCCAAGAATCAATTAACTACAGTTATCGAGGTCCTACTGTATGCAAAATACACAAATAGAACGTTATAGGCATGTAATATATTAACCAATTCAGTATGAAGGATTTACCTAAAAAACCCATGCCACCTTTTTTGCTTGAACCCATTCAGTACGGAGGATTGGTGTGACTCGCGTGATTTTTCAAGTCCGCCCCGGGCCTGTAATTAATTCCAAAAGATTGGCCAAGTACCGGCCCGCGTAGGACTCGAGGGCCGCCACCGCAACTCCTGCTCTTTCGACCCCCGTTCCCCCTCCTCTCCCGTCCTTCTCCTCCACCCTCTCTCCTTTTCTTTCCGTCCCCCCCCCCCTCCCCCCCTCCACCCCTCCACCCACCTCATTACCGTTGCTTTTTTCCGCTCCGTCCCCACTACCAAGTAAGCGTCATGCCCGATGCTTCGTCATCGAAACGGAAATGGCCGGGAGGTGGATTTTACACACTCTCTGTTTCGCTCTTTTTTTATGGATTTGCATGCACGCTCGGTGGATACGTGGCCAAGTGCCGCGCGGTTAGTGAGAGTGAAGAGATGTCGGCTATTGATCGCTTTGCCATCTTTCCCTCCTCCTCCCCCTCCCTTTCCCTCCTCCCCCTCCCTTTCCTTCTGCGACCCCATTTACTCCACCTGCATCTTTATTTCCTTTGTCCTCTTTATCTCGTTTGTCGATATAATGCTCGTATACCCGCTGGATGCATCCCGGCCGCAGGATCCTATTGTACCTCGGCAAAGGGTTGCTGAAAGAGAGAACAGAATGAGAAGGTTTTTTACTTTTTCGAAGACGTTTTCGCTCTTTCTTTGCTCTCCGAACCCGCCGCAGGATGTTTGTTTGTATTTTTTTCGTCGGAAATGGGTTACCCAATTTTTCCTGTCTTCAAGCGAATGCGAAAATATAATTTTTATTCTTTGTGACGGGAAAGGTTTTCGTGGTGCGCATCGGTGTTCTCTTCCTCGATTCGTCTTTGTTTTCTATTTTCGCGAGACTCGGCGGTGGAAAAACTGGGGATTTTATCATTTTCGTGTCCTGTAAGTATGCCGTGAACTCAGCTGCGACCGAACTGGTCATTGACGTCAAACGCGATGGACGCACATCGCTGGTTGTCTTCGACGTATTTATTAGAATTAGTTTTTATTCAGATGGAAATATGTTTTGCGAAAGAAATTCGTTTGATTGAAAAGCTAGTCTTCTTTCTTTACGGCGAATGAATTTACGTGACCTCGTCACGTGAAGCACCTAAATTCTTAAGTTTCCTTTTTCGCCGCTTTCCTGTCGAAGAATTGTCTGACAGATTAATTTTCGCCCCGAACACGGATATCTGTTTGAACTCGAGTGCGCCATAAAATCCCCGAATGGCCATTTCCGTAAATAAATCGCGCTTGCTGATGCGAAATCCGAGTCGCTGGAACTTCCATCAAATCTCTGACGCTGCGGTTAGGATGATGACGATCAATTTTTAGGTGATTGCGGTTGCCATGCAATTTTTATCAAACGCCTGTCCTCGGGGAATTCGTGCTGATTAGATTTTTGTCCGCGCTGATAGTAATAAATTTGGAGTTTCATTCTGAAGACTGAAAATTTCACCGTTTTATTTATCGAACCCTTTAATTATAATTTTGCCGAGCTAACGTTATGATTTCAATACAAGCGTCGTTATTTTTTTTCTATTTTGTGGTCGTGGAATAATTTTTACGGGCGTGTGATCGTCTTTTGTTTGGGCTTAACTGGATTAATATTCACCTTTTTCCGATAAGTACTCAATATTTGACGCGTGAGTTGCGACTGACCTGCGGTAGAGGTAAAGGACCTCTATCGGAAACTCAAATATTCAAACACTCTGTCCGCCTCGGTCACAAAGTCTTGATTGCCCCCACCCACGGTGAACACGCTTTGCCTTTAATGCATTTTCTATGGCGAGCGGTATGAACACGCGGCTTTGATCTCTCGGAGCTGCTTTTATGGACAGTCTATTTGTCCCTTTAGGAGGAGGAGAATGAGAAGTTAAACGCGCGCTTGCGTCATCTCGTTCTTTCGCTCGTTTTATTTTTTCGAAAAAAAAAGTGATTGTTTAGCTTTGTGAAAAGTCTCGATGCAACCATCTAGGGAGTATCCTCTCGCTTGTATTCCCGTTTCATCTTCTTACTCTCGGAGAACGTATAAAAATGGCGATTGAAATGGGTCTCTCAAGTTCATCGGGATCTAGATGTCTTGCGTGGAAAAGTGCAGTTAGTTTAGGCTAAAAAGGGTTTGCAAAGAGCTGTGCATAGCTAATGGAAAGGTTGGTAAACTTAATAGCAGAGGGACGGAACGCATGGCCAGTTGCGAGCTCATTGGTATTACAGTTCTTATCTTGTATGGTGTGTACTCTACAGACAGCGAGAAGAGGGCCTATGAGGGAAAATCAACAAGGAATAATTTTCTATTTCGGTTTCACGGTTCGATTTCGTAATGACTCAAGGTTTATCATGCGGCCAGTGGGCCGTATCTTCCCTGCCCCCTCCGGGAATAATATTATCGTTGGTATTTTATTTTACATTTCCTGAAATTTATTTAAAAAATAACTTGGCAACTTCGCTCGTGATTTCCATTTGTTCCGTTAGCCTCTTACCTCTTCTACTCTATCTTTACTCAGTACAGCATTCGGTTTTAGTTTTTATTTATCACAGAGTGGAATCAAATGTTCAACCTGATAACATATATCCTTATTTTTTTAAAAATCGCCAGGTTGAAACGATAATACATTTTTATGTATTTCTACTTGATTGAATTTCATCGTTTATATCTTGAAATTCAAGCCAGTTTATCTTCGGAAATGGAGATGTAAAGATTTTTGCATCGCCTGATGGAATCTTGTCCGCCTTAAGCGACGGTGATGTTTTCGATGAAACTTTTCGGAATTAAGCTTTCTCCCTGTTTAACCCCTCAACGCCGAGCGACGTGTCCTGCACGTCCGAGGTAGTGCTTGCTTTCTTTACTGTTTAACTCACTTAATATATCATACATCTATAAAACCATAATATATTTTGAAAGAGGAAACTTTGGGTTTTCCTGTAATGCATGTCAACTAATTTTACTATTGTTCTACATTTTATAATCTACGTCAAAGTTTGCGATGAAATTTTCATTTTTGCGCAGAAAATACGGAGCGTCACCATTTTTATTGTCTATTGACACAAGGGATATTCGTAAATTTTAATAACCATTATATATTTTGAAAGAGGAAGCTTTGACCTTTCTCGTAATGCATATATTGTAATTTTAATATAGTTTTTATAATCTACGTGAAAGTTTGCGTTGAAATTTTCGTTTCCGAAAATTCGCTAATTACGCAAGGGAGATTCGTCAATCTGAATAAGATATATGTATTTTGATAGAGGAAGCTTTGGCCTTTTCAGTAATGCATGAATTGTAATTTTACTATTGTTCTAACATTTTATAATCCACGTGAAAGTTTGCGGTGAAATTTTCGTTTCTGCGCCGCAAAGTTGGAGCGCAACCACATACTTTTGTCTAAATACGCAAGAAATATTCGTCCATCTAATAAGCTACACGTATTTTGATAGAGGAAGCTTTGGCCTTTTCAGTAATGCATGAATTGTAATTTTACTAATGTTCTAACATTTTATAATCAACGTGAAAGTTTGCGGTGAAATTTTCGTTTTTGCGCCGAAATGTTGGAGCGCAACCACATACTTTTGTCTAAATACGCAAGGCACATTCGTCCATCTGAATAAGCTATACGTACGTTGATAGAGGAAGCCTTGGCCTTTTCAGTAATGCATGAACTGTAATTTTACTGTTGTTCTAACATTTTATAATCAACGTGAAAGTTTGCGATGAAATTCTCATTTTCCCACGAAATTACGCTTCCTCTTTTCACTTCTCGAAGAAGAAATATAATATTTTCCCTTGTGTCTTTGTGGAGCCTTGTGAGAAAAGTGGTCGTCCGCTTGAGAAAAAATGTCTCCTATATACGAAATACACACAGCCCACTTCAGATGCTTCTAAAAATCCCTTTTCAATTCACCGAGAATTCTTTCCTCTTCGGCGATCCCTCAACGACCGACTTGTTCCGCTATTTGTACTGTTTGCATTGTTTACCTAGTAAGTCCTTCCGTCCCCCAGAAACACGAAACGGCGCGTTAAAATGAAAGGCTAACTCAAAACCGTAACATGACTGATATTTTAGTGAATCAATAAGTATGTTTTATCGATATTTAACATTAGGGAAAACTAAATAAAACAGCGCAGTAAAATCAATTTTTGACATAAATATACATTTTTTATTGATTACAATAATAATAAATGCAATTTATGGACAGTCTATAATAATAATAATACACAGTTTTTGTCTTTCGTATTCTGTTCATCTTTTTCCGCCTACAGTTCGAAACCGCAAATGTTAAAGGTTTATTTTACATATTTTGTAGAAATCTTAAGGACTCTATATAATAAGATATTGTATAGAGGACTGGATTATCGTATGCTTATTCTTACGCTCATTTGCGTTTCCGGCCGAAGTGTGTGGGGTTCCACGGACCTACGCAGTTTGGATTTCTCAGGTTGACCCATATAGACTCATATAGTGCGTGTAGACGAGGAAACGGTCACGCTCGGATATGATTCACGGTATCTTTTCAAAGACTTCGCTTACAAGAGATATGTTTACGATGCTATAATGTAAATTTCATGCTGAATCCAATTACGCATGTGAACATTTTCTAAAACAATCGGGAAAGGACTCGTGAGCTAATATGTAACTTTTAAAAGTTTTCCATATTCTGTGTCTGAAATCTCATGATAAATACAACTCCATATCTCCGCTTCTAATGAACGAAATATAACCAATTTTTCTATGCTGCTTATGTAATGATTAAGAATGATGACTGCATAACGAGAACGTTTCTATTATTAATGAAACGCCTTTAAAAATCATAAATACAACACTTAGTTAAAGATTTCCAGTCAAGACATGGAAAAGTTGACATGCGACAAACGTTTTACCTGATTGGTTTAGATGGGTGCATTCAGCGAATGATGTTTAGTAATGTTTAAGTGTTTCTTTGAATAAGATTTCATGTCGATACCTTTCATAGTTCACGCTATGCTGAAAGTTATATAAACCGCGAACGCGCACCGTAACCTTAAGCGATTACTGTTCATTCGCTTCTATGTAGCAATATTTATGGATAACGCATGATATTTTAAATGATACTGTTTAAATATTTCATCTTTTATGTAACTACATAAAAAATTTCATCAAAAAACATAGAAAACATCAAAAGTTATGATTTTTTTAAATTTTTTCGCAACTTTTTCGTGTTTTTTCAAAAACCTCCTTCGTCCGCTGAGGAGGAAATTATTAAAAACTCCTCCGTCGTAGAGGGGTTAAAGATGAGTTTCCATCGTTCCGCGGATTTTATGCGCTTATTTCCCTGTCCTAACCCACACCCCCGCTCTTCTCCCCCTCCAATTCATCTCTCTCTCTGCCAGCCTTATGTTACCCACTGCTATCACTCCGAGCCCGTTGTATTGCCTATTTCCCCGCCCTCTCACTCATCCCGTCCTATGGGATGCCTTTGAACTCCTCGCCCCGACTCCTCTTCCGCCTCCTCCCACCCACTAGCGCATTTGCACCCTCTCCACCTCCTCTTCCATCCTCCGGAGGCGTCCATCCCCACCAAGCGGAAGAAGGGGCGAGGAGGGAGTGTTGTACGGGCTCCTCGCCTCAGCCCATTTTGCTTCCCTCCCTCGTGCTACGCCCTCCCCTCCTACCATCAATCCCTCCCTCTCATTCCTTTTTACCTTCATCTCTCTCTACCGTCATCCTCTCTCCTTCCTCTTCCCTCTTTCGCACACGCGCCTCTCCCACCCTGGGTTCAGGATGGGTCCTCGCGGAAGTTGCGTAGGTGTCTGGAAAGATGTCTTCTGACGAGCGCAAAGGTCATCGCATCCTCACGGGTTTGGCAAGGACACGGGGAGGATATTCCGAAGCCTAGAGAGGAATCTCTATTTTCCCCCGAACTTCTATACCGCAATATTCTTGCTGGATTGGATCATGCGAAAATAAAACGCACGAATCACATATTCAGAGCCGCCAAAAACGAATCTGTCGGTTTATACTGCTGTTCAGAAAGATTCGCGTCTTCCCCCTTGAATACCAAATGTTACTTTGTGCTAAGTTCGTAGAAGCGGAGGTAGTTGCCTAAAGCATTTGTGGGTCGCGGGTTCGAATCCCGTTTTGAGCGTAGACGACCGTGGTTTTAATTTCTGCTGTATCATAACCAACTTAGATCGCAGTTTATTAGCTTATGAATAAATAAATAAAATTATGCCTATCGGTTTTATTCCTCTACCTTGGTTTTGGTAAGTGGAAACATTCGATTTTTTCAGTTTTTTTCTCGATTTTGGGAAAAGGAAGATAGGTCTGTTATAACTTTGTTGTTTCGTATTAAATATAGTCCGCGGAAACATTATTGTGAAATTGTAATCGGAACCCATTCTTTTATATTCTCTCGCTGCGAATAATTTGAAACAAAGCTGCCCTTGTATTACATTGTTAAGTTCTCAAAGCCGAGGACCGTAAAACGAAACGTGACTGACCAAGGTGTCTGTATTGTTTTATTTGGCATCGGTGGTTACTCTAAATGTACTTCTTCGTAATCCCTCGGTGACGAAATGTTGTTTGTCTGTTGAATTTATGCGGCCTCTGCTTTTACAAGAGTGAAGAAAAAATCCGCCGCCGCTGGGAGGGCATATGAACCAGCAGCGGATATGAATCGATGTGGGAGCCCTCTTGATGATTTTTAAACGACCTTTCCAAGAAACAGGTTGCTAGGTCAAGGGTCACGGCTTTTCTGAATAAAAAAATAAAAGACGACCATGACTACGTTCGGAGGAGGAAATGTTAAAAGGTCTCTATTTAAACCCCGCTGGTTTCGGCGGTTTGTTACTTTATCTATACGTAGTAATGGGAAAGTATTGTGATCACGAAAAAAATCGACTTCGATATTTCAACGGAAATACTCGTTTTGAGGTCACTAGAACACATTTAGACTTTTTTTTTAGGTTTTTCGGTTTTCTCCTTCAAAACATCGTTATTGGTAATCTTCGTTAGGACCATAGTTGTAGAGAATATTAATTCTTCCAAGTTTTGTTAGAAACAAATTTTCGTAGAACCATCCATTTCGGAGATATTTTGCTTTTTACTTTCTCCATACGAAGTAATGGAAAAGTATTGTAATCACGAAAAAATCGATTTCGAGATTTCAACGGAAATACTCGTTTTGAGGTCCCTAGAACACATTTAGACTATTTTCGGAATGATGTCTGTGTGTGTGTGCGCGCGCGTATGTGTGTATGTGATTGTTGGCGCTCTAACTCAAAATGTACTTGCCATATCCTTACCAAACCTCAAATATAGCACTTTAGCATGAGCACAAAGAACTGATTATCTTTTGGACAATAACGGGTAACCGGAAGTCCAGGTTTATTCGAAACCCGATTCGGTTTTAGCGATATTTCTCCGTTAAAACATCATTATTGTATATACAATTCTATACAAAGGTTATAGAGAATGTAATTTCCGACAACTTTCATTTGAAACAATTTTCCATAGCAGTTATTGTTTAAAAGTTATTTTTAAATAACCGGTTTTTTCGGTTTCCGTCAAATATCTCCTTAAAAACGTCGTTATTGGTAATCTTCGTCAGGACCAAAGTTGTAGAGAATAATATTTCTTCCAGGTTTTGTTTGAAACAAATTTTCGTAGAACCATCGATTTCGGAGATACTCAACTTTTTTCGTAATATCCAGTATACACCGCCAAAACCACGTAGCGGTGAATTCTGGAAACATAATCAAAATATAATCTACGACAATAAGGACGACTGTATTCTTTTACGATACGAAATAATAATTTTACCTCATGATGCTATTCATAATAATTTAAATATCTATACCCCAAATATGGAGAAAGTCATGTGTTGGCCACGTCAGATTTTTTTGTACTTTTTGCGAGTTAAACCGAATCGATAAATTTGAATAATCGGAACGTTAAACAACGGTAAAATATGTTGAAGCGTGTAAAGTTCTATCTGCGGGCATGTAAAGCAACCTGCCGGGACGGTCTGCCATAATATATGGGATCGACCTGGGAAAACCAGGACGCTCAAAACGTCCTGAATCGCATTTGCGATGCATTGGAAAAGAGCTATCCTATCAAATCGAGTTATAAACCTCGTATAGGAGGTTTCGCATCGAGCCATTTTGCTGCGAAGTTTAGAAATTTGAATTCCACGCTGATGATCTCTTCGAATGCATGTTAATGAGTTTGTGGAACGAATATAGTATTACTCTTCTCGGACGAGGAAGTTCAATTAGTCTGGCGTTTTCATTTTTCAAACGGAGTAACGCTGCGATGGAAATCCCCTTTAATGGACGCTTTACATTATATTCTCGATAGAAAATTCATATTGCGAAGTTACAATGAAGACCGCTCGGAGATTTATCCTATTGCGGCTCCTTGCCGATTTTCATCCAGTGAGACTTATAAGTTGCGCCCTATATTTTCCTGAAGGAGACGAGCTGAAGATAGAGGGAGGGACGAGGTGGAGAGAGGTAATTGGAAAATGAGGGAGGGAGAGATGGACTTGAGAGAGAGAGGAAGTGAAGAGGGAGGAATTGGAGAGAGAGAGGGGGATTGGAGAGGGAGGGAGGGAGGAATTGGAGAGGGAGGGAGAGGGGGGGGATTGGAGAGGGAGGGAGGGAGGAATTGGAGAGAGGGGGATTGGAGAGGGAGGGAGGTGGAGAGATAGTGAGGGATGGAGGTGGAAAGGATAAAAAATTGTGCCCTACCATCGATGATTTTTCAATCAAGAAGGCCTCCGGAATATTCCTTCGCACGTTTCTTCCTTCCGTTAGCTGACTCGCTACCGCTTCTCTCGCGCCCTCTCCTATGTGTCGCGCCGCCCCCTCCCCCATCCCCCCCTCCGTCCCCTCTCCTATGGCCACCCTCCCTCTCCCGGCACGTCGCTACCTCAACCACCTTATGTCAATGGCTTTTCCCTCGGTCAATTCTCACGCACGAGTTGCCGTTAATACTTTTCTGATTCGCCTTCTCTCTTTCCCCTCTCTCTCTCTCCCCTCTCTCTCCCCCCTCTCTCTCTCCCCCTCTCTCTCTCCCCCTCTCTCTCTCCCCCCCTCTCTCTCCCCCCTCTCTCTCCCCCCTCTCTCTCTCCCCCTCTCTCTCCCTCCCCCTCTCTCCTTATCGCCAAAGCATTTTCCCGTTTGCACCATTGCATTTCCTCTCATATTTCTATATCTACTAATCTCTTGGGCAGTTTTGTACGATATGTCGTTGTTAGATTGGACGTGTCCTACGAAGACGTCACTCCGGTCCTCCTTCCAGATTCGTTTGTGAAAGAAGAATACTTCAGTTTATAAAAACAAATTCCCGGCGTGATATTCAATCCACGCGAAACGATCTATGTATTTATTTTGCATTTCGTGCCGTTTGGCCATGAACTATTTGCTTTTTTCTAGATTGCGTAAAAGTACAGTTAAACCGTCAAATAAGGCGATCCTTGAAACTGTATCCCATTATGTAAAGATTCGATCGTATGATATTGTTAAATGTTGTGTCAATCGATATACAGCAGTGGCACCAACCTTTTTCTGCCGTGTGCCACAAATCAATTCACAAATCATTCAAAAATTCATCGCGTGCCACCCAATAATTTTTGAAGTCATACAAATAAATTTCCAAAAAAGTAACACAAACAAATTCTGTATAATAATTTTATTCCATATCATTTATTTATTGGCATACATTTTCAAATTTTAAAAATGTCCAAATCTCTCTTAATGAGGCACTTGCAACTGCATATTATTTATTATTTCATCAATGTTTGGATTTGTATTTGAACATGCTAGTAGTATTATATTTTTTAGATGATCGTCAGTAAGTTTGATCGATTCTTGGTTTTTATGATATTCATTGTTGAGAACGATTGTTCACAAATATATATAGAGCCAAATTTGCACGAATACCGGAGAACCAGTTTGCGTAAATTTGGATATTTATCCACAGGAAGAAATTTCCAAAAATCGATATAATAGAAATATTTCTTTGTATTTGCTGTGTGGTGCAGTGTGGTTCTGGAGATCAAGAATTTCAGTTTGAATTTCTGCTGGATACCTATCAAGATTATCAATTTCTATTGAAAAAGGGTTTACATATAGTTCAACATTGTATTTGGCTTAAAGTCTTCAAATCTTACTTCAAATGAAGTTTTCAAAATGTTCAGAAATTTTTTTTCTTTCAAAATTTGCCCGGTTACTACTTTCACAATTTGTTGCATATGACTGAAATGAGTCAAACGATTTTAGGAAAAATCATTAGAAAAAATCTGACGTGGCCAACACATGACTTTCTCCATATTTGGGGTATAGATATTTAAATTATTATGAATAGCATCATGAGGTAAAATTATTATTTCGTATCGTAAAAGAATACAGTCGTCCTTATTGTCGTAGATTATATTTTGATTATGTTTCCAGAATTCACCGCTACGTGGTTTTGGCGGTGTATACTGGATATTACGAAAAAAATTGAGTATCTCCGAAATCGATGGTTCTACGAAAATTTGTTTCAAACAAAACCTGGAAGAAATATTATTCTCTACAACTTTGGTCCTGACAAAGATTACCAATAACGACGTTTTTAAGGAGATATTTGACGGAAACCGAAAAAACCGGTTATTTAAAAATAACTTTTAAACAATAACTGCTATGGAAAATTGTTTCAAATGAAAGTTGTCGGAAATTACTTGAGGTAAATCCAAATCCTTGGTACAAAGAGCCTCTTGGTGAATAATACAATGATATTTATGTATCTTGCGACTCATGTATTTTTCTATTAAAGTTACAAAACCGTTTTTCTTTCCTCTCATCGCAGGAGCCCCGTCTGTACAAATGCTGTCTAATTTTGTCCAGTCAATCTCTCTTTTTTCAATACAGTTTTTAAATTGTTCGAATATGTTTTGACCTCTGCAAGAAATTAATTGACATACATCTAAAAGTTCTTTATTGATGTCAAAATTGTCATTAATGCTGCGGACAAATACAATGAGCTGAGCACTACCAGTATTGTCACAACTTTCGTCAATAGCTATTGAAAAATATTTACATGAGTCTAGGGAAGAACTGATATGTTTCTTAACATTGCGGGACATGTCATCAATTTTTCTCATAACACTATTTCGGGTAAGTGCGACATTATCAATCATTCTTTTTATTTAAGGGTCACCACTATATTTTGCAAATATTAAAAGGCTAGGTTTAATAATTCCTTCTCTGTCAGAATATGGTTTTTTCTTACGAGCAAGATGAAGTGAAATTTCATAAGAAGCTTTTACCATAGGTGTTAATTCATCAACTTTTTTCTTAAAAAAGATTGCTGGCCTGACAAAGTCTTCTTTTTAGACACAAATTCGGCACGCAAAGTAGTACCAGCTGGATATTTGGATTTAAAATCTGAATGCATTTGGTTAAAGTGCCGTTCTAAATTGAATTTTTTCAAAATATAATTTACGCAGTAAGGACGACTGTATTCCTTCACGATAGGAAATAATGATTTTTCCTCATAATGCTATTCATAGTAATTTAAATATCTATACCCCAAATATGGAGAAAGTCATGTGTTGGTCACATCTGATTTTTTCATGATAGCTATACTTTCCCATTACTACGTATGGAGAATGTAAAAATTGTCTTTCTATTCGCTTTTCGTCAAATATCTTCTTAAAAACGTCGTAATTGGTCTACTTCCTAAGGACCAAAGTTGTAGAGAATAATATTTTTCCAAGTTTTGTTAGGAACAAATTTTCGTAGAACCATCCATTTCGGATATATTTTGCTTTTTCTCGTATACAGCGCCATCACCATTTAGCGGTAATTCTATAAACATATTTAAAATATACGTAATTTAAGGCAATATGGACGACTGTATTCTTTTACGATAGGAAATAATAATTTTGCCTTATAATGCTATTCATATTAATTTAAATAACTATACTCCAAATATGGTGGAAGTCATGTTTTGGCCACATCAGATTTTTTCATCGTTATGGTCAGTAGAACACGCTTCCAAAGTTTGAGGATACCTTTCAGAAACACCCTGTATACATTTAAAACGTGCTTAAGGTCTCACGATTCGTGGTCCCAAACTTCACTCGGTGACGAGAAACCGTTTGCTGTCCATATCCGTCCGTCGGCCCCGTCACATCCTGAGTCATTTCCTAGTGGCGGTTCCCACCTAATGGAAAGTTATTTAATCTCCCACTCCCCCTTCCTTCCTCCAACTTCCCCTTCCAGCCGCATTTGCGAATATCCATCCATCCCCACCTCTCATCACTTCCTCTCCCCCTTCTCCTCCCTATCTCTCCTTCCTTCCTCCCTCCCTCTCTCCTGTCCCCTCTTTTCCTCTCCTCCCTCTCTCCCCCTCTACTCTTCCCCTCTACTCTTCCCCTCTCCTCTTCCGCTCTCCTCTCCCCATTTCCTCCCTACCTACCTCTCCTTCCCCTCCCCCTGCACCCCTCCCCTTATTTTCTCCTACTTTTCTCTCCCTACTTTCCAAATGCCGCCTCCAGTTCACCCTTTCCGGAATCCAAGGCATCCAGACTGCGGTATAGCATTTGGACATTCATCGAAAAATTCCTTCTCTCCGTGACGGCCTTCTATTCTAATAGTCTTCTTCCTTTCGTCCTGATTTCCCAAGTAGCTCGTGCCTGCTCAGTTGTATTTTATTTTGGCATCTTATCGGATATTTTCTTCGGTGCAAAATTTATCGCCATTTCATCACTTTTCTAGTGGCTGTCAATTTAGTGTACACGTGCATGTTAAAGGGCGCCCTTTTAGCGCCAATTGAGCCAATGGGGTGCCTCTTTTGTCTCTTCATTGGTCGCCTCTCATCTTTTGGCGAAATTCCCATCACGCTTTTTCCCTTTTGCATCTTTGCTCCATTCTCCATCTCACTCTCTGGTCTCTTTCTCCGCTACACGTCCCATTCCACACAAACCACTTTTCTCTCTCCCTCTCCCCCTCTTCTCTAGAGTGGCAGATGGCGCGCTTTCTGACTCGCCAAACCCTTCTGCTCTTCCTTAGCCTAAAACCCCTCTGCTCTCTACTCCTGTCTCCATTTTCTCAAAAAGCACGCCATCCCTTGTCCCCCCTTAGTCCCCCTATCGCTTACTCCCAAAACCGACGCACTAGATTTGTGAGCGTAGGTATTTTTACTTTCTCCATACGTAGTAATGGGAAAGTATTGTGATCACGAAAAAAATCGATTTCGAGATTTCAACGGAAATACACGTTTTGAGGTCCCTGGAACACGTTTAGACTATTTTCGGAATGATGTCTGTGTGTGTGTGTGTGTGTGCGCGCGCGGGCGCGCGTGTATGTGATTTTGGGCGCTCTAACTCAAAAAGTACTTGCCATATTGTTACCAAATATCATATATAACGCTTTAGCACGAGCATAAAGAACTGATTAGTTTTTGGACGTTACCGGTTAACCGGAAGTCGAGGTTTATTCGAAACCGGATTCGGTTTTTGCGATATTTCTCCGTTAAAACATCATTATTTTATATGCAATTCTATACAAAGGTTATAGAGAATGTAATTTCCTACAACTTTCATTTGAAACAATTTTCCATAGCAGTTATTGTTTAGGAATTATTTATAAATAATCGGTTTTTTCGGTATCCGTCAAATATCTCCTTTAAAACATCGTTATTGGTAACCCTCATGAGGACCAAAGTTGTAGAGAATAATATTTCTTCCAAGTTTTGTTTGAAACAAACAAATTTTCCTTTGCCGACATTTACTCCGCTGCAAAGTGGTCTGGGGAACCCGATTTCCCGATCAAAAGTCCGAATGTTACGCGATCGACTTAAGTGTTCGTTTGTAGGGGTTTTGGGGGCGCTGAGTTCATTTTTGATGGTTTTATTGCTCAGCAGCGACTTGTTGTGGCCAGTAGCATGGCTAAAGTAGGGTCTCTCGGCCTATACGGTACTGATTGGCGTGAAACTCTTGATGACTGAAAGGCTCAATGGCGACTCCTTGTGTACAGAGGTCCAGCAATAATTACGGACTTTATAGTATATGGGTAATTGAAAAAATAACAAGAAAATTCTAGTATGAATTAACAAGGGTATTTTATTATGTGAGGGAAAGTTACAACATCATTTATTGAGAAGAACGATTTTACTCATCATCACCTAAATCAGAAATGTCTGCATCAACTTCAAATGTAGCTGTCGATAATGTAGAGGAAGGCTTCAGAAGGTCAAGCACTTCTTTGCTTAAAGGTCCAGACGTTTTCTTGCGTAGTGGGCACATTAACGTGAGTAGTGGGTCTGAGGATACCAAAAGCATGTGCAAGAGGTCTGCTTTTGATGCATCTCTGGATGTCTTCCTAGTGTTGTTCTCACGAAATCGCTTTGAATCCTTATTCCGTGCCTCCTGGGCCTCCTCGGAAATAGGCAGGGGAGCAGCTTTGATAATTTCTGATCCATGGATAAGGATCTTATGAACGCTAGCTGGCATGCTGTACCATGGATACAGTCCCACGAATTCTTCAGCAGTCTTAAGACAATAAGCATGATATGCATCAGTATTCAGTTCATAGCCACTAGACAAAGCTTTAAAAATCACTGAAAACCGTCTGATAAGGTTTTCTTGTAAATGGGTGATTTCAGCTGAGAGTGCAGGATCCTCAAAAAATCTCCTGGCAGTATTTCCGTCGTTTGACGAACCGCTTCCACCCTGCTGCGGCCTGTCCACGATCAGTCCCATCTTTTCTCGGAACATTTTCTGAATTTCCTTTTTCCTTCATTGCACCCCTTCCTTGTCGTTCTGAGTCACTCTCCATGTCTTACTTTCTAGTTTATAAGCTACATGGCATAGGCATTCAAAGCAACGGATCCATCCGTGAAGGATGGAGGTGCCAAACTTGTAGGTCTCTTTATTCACTGGGAGTTTGCTCACCAAATCAATGTCATTCATGTTGGACGGCTTCGCTCCACACACGTTACACGTTTGGGCAGAGGCTGTGGACGTAAGTGCGTTGCACACCTTTCCATCGATCATTGTCAAATGTAGCTTGTGTACAACTGAATATGATCTCTGATTCAGAAAGCACTGACTAGGTATCAAATTGGCAATCTGGTTCTCTATGCGTTGAGTTGTGAGGACAGTATTCTGAGGAGTTTCCTTGGAAAAATCAAACTGTATAGGTCTGCAAAGTCTACTCGATGATGGTCTTGGATTTTGCCAAACGATGACCTTTTTGTTTTCGTCCAAAGCATACAGTTGCAGAGGGACAAGTGACGTCATCATCATGCTGCTGTCACTAAAAGTGGGATGCGGGATCTTCTGCATATACATAGAATAGCCGGAGCTGCCATCTAAGCCCCACTTAGATATTAAATGCAGGTCCTTGTAAGGTAATGAATCAGAAAAAATCGTTTCTTGAGCGGCAACAAGTCGTTGCACGGTCAAATCCAACAATGCTTGCAGTTTGATCTCTGCTCCATTATCGGTAATTGTGATTTCCTCTGGGGACGGATATCACCTCACTTTTGCTTTTAAAACTTCCACGTAAGCAGGGTAAATCTGGGCATTTCTCTCGGAGGCTCCGCGTCTGATTCGTAAGTACTGGGCCTTACTTAATTTGGCCTCAACAATCAAGCCCAAAGCCTCATCGGGTGTGTACGACTGGACCTTGCAGGTCTCATCCCGCTGTGTTTTCCATGCCTGATTGATTTTTGAAGCTCTTTTCGGGGTGCTCACGGCCTCCTTTACAAGCTTCGCTGCTTCGATTTTCCCTTCTGACCGAAGACTCATGGAGACCGCAAAAGTTAATTCGTCTGTGCTTGAAGAATCACGCATGCTGCGGGTCCTTCGGCGCTTTGACACATCACTGAGACGCTCGAAATCCGCCAGGGGCCTTCCTGTACCTAAGGGCAAACCGTCAAAATTGTCAAACTTACGTTGAGAATAGTGTGTCGCCTCATCTGGAAGTCGAAATGTACGGCTTACCTGATGTTGAAGGTTGCGCCGAGTCTTCATCACAAGTGAGGTTTATTTCTGAGTCAAGCCATGCAGCATTTTGATTCATAAACACGGAGATGATTCTTTGACTCTTTGCCCGTCGTGTGTTCACGTTCGAACAAAATGTCCGCAAACGATGCATTACAACGTCCTTCTTTTTGTCCAGAATTCGGCTTCCTGATGATCTGCATTTATAAAAAATAAGTGCCACGCGCGTAAGCAACGGAGCAAAAGCACGACGGAAAATCTCTCGTTAGAATGGAGAAAAACAAATAAGATTTACCTTTCAATATGATCAAACAAGTAGTGGCATTTCTTGGTGTTATCCTCTGACCACTTCTGTCTTAAAATTTCAAATAGATCTCTTTTCCGAGTCATTTTTAATCCCGGAAGTGGCCTACGCAAGGCTGTGTCAATGAACGCACTGCGCACCTGCTACGACCTTTCACCGATTCACACGTTGCGATCTGTCTTATGCGTTACAAGCTGGAACTGACGTGACAGTGCAAGCGCGTCCTCTTCCCTACCCTCAACCCCAGCCTCCTACCTCTCCATAGACTGCGCATCCATTTCACTGAATGTTACAAGTCGTAATTTGAACCGCGCGCGCGCCCCCACCACCCGTACCTTCGCGCAACCGGCAGTGAATATTCGAAACGTTAGCAGATCTTAGCACCTGATCTCTTCAGGTTTTATTAAGAGACAACCCAAGCAACAATGTAAGCGGCAAATGAAAGCGGTGCAAGACAGTGCAAGGTATGTTTATCAAATATTTAAAGTAACGAAATCCCTTGTGTGCAGTAATATTACAATGTCGCTATACGGAGAGCGTGTGAGGGACACGATCGTGAGTAGACGATGTTTTCCGTGAGGGCACATGATTTTGTAGCCAATTATGGCCAGAATTCATCACAGGCTTAGTGTGGAACGAAAGGATCACAAGCCGCCTTCTCAGCAGGAATTAGTGGAAATCGCAGAGATACGCGATCGTGCTACTTGCACACCCCATAGCGACAAAATAAACATTCGCATGGCTGTTTCTGAGGTGGATTACAGTTACTTGAACATCTAAGAATACATCAACATGAGTTTCGACCCATACACCTCCACTCCAAAAAATCCACTTTTGATCTGGAAATCGGGTTCCCCGGACCACTGTGCGCTGGTGTCCGAATTCTCCAACCTGATCTTTACAACCTTATTCACGTATAGATTCCTGATCAGTCTCCTGTCTTTCCAGTCTACACCTATATCCTTTAATATCCTTATCAACAGTACCCAATTTACTCTATCAAAGGCCTTCTGCCATTCTACGAAACATACGCAGCAATATTTGCTGTACTCTATTGCCCTTTCTGGTATGATTCTCACTACACCAACAGCACCTCTGGTTCCTCGCCCTTTTCTGAAGACGAATTAATCTTCCCCTAGCATTTCGTCGGCCTTTTTCTGTAACATTTTATTAAGAATTCTCGTGATGATCTTCGAAGTATGTGATTGTAGGCTTATCGTTCTGTAGTCTTTACACTGCTTTGGCTTCTTCTTTAGAGGGATCATTGTTACATCTAAGAAATGCTGAGGCCACTCTCCCGAGTCGTAAATCTTGTTAATTAATTTCGTAATCACTTTTAGTCCTTCCGATCCCATGACTTTAAGTACCTTTGCCAGTATTCCATCACTGCCTGTAGCTTGTCCTTTCTTCAGTTCCATTATCAGCTTTTCTACTTCGCTTAATACTTGGTCCCAAGTTGTCTTCTTCAATGTTATCCTCTTCTTTCAGTTCTATTTGTGCCGATCCTGCCTGATTTTCGTATAGTTCCTTAATGTATTCTTCCCATACCTGTGCAACATCCTTTGGTTCTGCGACTATTTTTCCATCTGTATTAATAATTCCTTTACCACGAATCCCATTAGGCTTCTTATCTTCTAACTCCAGTGCCCTAGCGTATATCATATCGTACCGTCCTAACTTCTGCATCTGTTCCATTTCCTCACATCTCTTTATTCAAGGTATCTTTGATACTGTGTTTAATTTCCTCCCATTCTGTTTCCGCGGTCTTCAGTTTGTTTTCCAAATTTCATAGCGATCTTCCAACTTCGTGCTGAATGCATCTTTCTTTTCTTACAGTTTTTCTATGTCCCAAGTCTGTCTGTCTCTTCTCGTTTTCCTTATTTGTTTAAGCTTTGTAGTTACATCGACTATTAGAAGGATGTGATCTGAATCAATGTCTGCTCCTGGTAATGTCTTAGCATTATTTATGCTGTTCCTGAATCTTTGTTTTACTAGGATGTAATCTATTTGGCATCTCATTCTATCTCCTGGGCTTTTGCATGTGCACAGCCTTCGTTTGTGGTTTTTAAACCATGTATTAGTTACTACTAGGGCGTTATTAACGCATATTTCTACCAGTTTTTCTCCTCCTCGGTTTCTTTTCCCAAGTCCGTATCAATTGGCAACATTTTCTTCGTGTCCTTCACCAACTATGCTGTTCCAATCTCCCATTATTATGCAGTTTACCTTTCCTCTTCCGTCTTCTTCGTAAATTTTGTTTATTTGTTCATACCTCTCCTCGATTTCTTCTTCATGAGCGGACGTTGGCATATATACCTGGATTATCACACATGCCCACTAGGACTGCTTTTAGCTTTGTTGCCATCAACCTATCGTTCGTTGCTATTATTTTTGTCACGCTCTTCATCATATCTTTCCTAAGTACTAGAGCTACTCCCCTTGCCCCACTATTTCCTCCAGAGTAATATACGGTGAATTCTTCCGAGTCGAACTGCCCTTCTTCCCATCTAGCTTCGCTCAAACCTATGATGTCAATCCTATTTCTTTTCATTTCTTCTTTCATTTTCTCTAACTTTCCCTTTTCCTCGTGGTTTTTACATTCCAAGTACCTATGCGTAAATTACCTACAAATGAGATCCGATTGTGGGACTTTTTTTTCCTTCGGAATGTTTCACCTCGAGAGAACTCATATTGTCCAACCATATAAACATTAATAGGAAATTGTAATGTGGTACTTTCCCTCTTCCTTTCCACATCGCAGTAGTGTAGCCGTTAAAATTGTCCCGATCACGCCTACAGCCAACATTTGATATAGTTCAAATAACCCAAGCAGGAGTGCCATCTTTACCCTTTCTATAATTAAAAGATGAACGTTTCTTCATATACATATATGGTAGAAAAAATGAGTCGTATCAAAAAAGGCTTCTAAAAAACCTTGTATAAGTAGATATTTAACATGATTCGTAATGGATCTTTTTGATTTGTATGTACGATTGAAGTGTGCATCTTTCCTCTATTGTTCGTCAAGGCTCCTGTGTTTTTTCGTCGCCACATGTAAAAGGATCTCATTGCTTACGGAGAAGTACAACCGATAGATATTCCGTCGTTACAATGTCTTAAATGTTTTGGGTTTGTATCTCGTGTCTACCTCGTTCTATTAGCATTCATGAGCGTCGTAGTGTTTACATTTCTGTTACCACGTGTTCCTAAGCGCTGCATTTGTTAATACATAAAATGTCATCATTGAATTTGTTTGGATTTTTCTTATTGTTTAAGCATGAACGTTATAGAAAACAATGGGACGTGTCAATTCTTTAAATATTTTCTGTTTTCTGTAACCATAATTAGAAGTCGCTGCACGGATTAAAATATGAAAAAATAACTTTGGGCTCCACCATCGATTTCCTCGGCGGGATTTATATTATTTTTAGTTTTTCCTCTGTCCGTTTATTCGCAATGATGGCTACGACTTCGCCTTTTAATATCCGTCTCGGCTTCCAAATTCGTTTATTTTTGTACCATTACGCATTCGCCATATATCTACATATATATATATATATATACTGGAAAATAATTATTTAAGATTAGCCTTGTCGTAAATTTAAGAAATATTCACCGTATTTAGAAATATTGCTTACTTAGTGTTCAAGAGAGCAAGAATATTCGAGAAGGGGAGTTGCGAGGGGAGGTTGTTGGCGCCTGAGAAATGGGAAACCGGGTTTCCAAACAGTTAATTACTTCCAAATTGCCCGAAGCGCATCGAAATTCAATCACATTCACGCTCCGACATTGCGTCATTTAAGTCACATTTACGTTTTGGATGGAAATGTTCCGAGAGGGGCTGGGTCGTCGTTCAGTTATACCGCAGAGTGGTTTCATTATGAGGGTTATCTTCGGAAATTTCTCCATTTACGCGTCCATCGTGCTGGATAGATTGCTGTGGCTCGATGATTTTCGTGTTTTTTTCGAAAATTGTAGAATTTTTGGCTTACTCTGTCAAATTGCCGTGTGTCTTGCTTTTCACTTCTGTAATGAAAGTTAAATGGCACAAATTGTGAAAAACTCAGCAAAATAATATGTAATCAATAGTTTTTGTGTGTGTGTAAAAATTTCGTAGTATAGGTCAGTGCTCCGCAACCTTTTAAATTTCACGGCACACTTTCGGGTTATTTCGAACTTCGCGGCACACCGTATCAAATTTATTGTGACCGTAGGACATTTTTACCACCCTGTAGGAACAAAAAAGATAAAATCGAATTTCACACACAAATGAATAAAATTATTGCTAAAATATAAATCGATTAGCCCGGATTACGAAGTAATCCTATGATAAAAATTCCAATTCTCCAGTTACGAAGCAACTTTGTTTCGGTTTCAAGTAGCGGAAACAGCCTAAGAAATCGCATCATAAGAAACATTTGGTTTCTGTGGTCTTAGCATTAGAAGAATAAAATATTATTTTCCCCATGCCTATAATTTCAAAATTGACCGCTGCACACCGAGTGCTTTGTCGCGGCGCGCTGGTATATGTGTTACATCGATGAAAATGAACGTACAACACGTGTTTGTACTACGAAAGTAGTTGTGCGTTCCGTTCCAATCAGTAGCCTCAGAATGTCTAAATCTGCCACTGATTTCAAATCAGATTTTTCACTAAGCCGACGTCTGATTTTTTTGTCTCTCGCCGCCTTCGGAATGCATTAACGAAACAAAACGCATAATTGACTATTATTATACTAAATTATTAATCATTTGGGCACAGTTTGATTCTCCCATTTGAATCGCATTCAAAATACGTTAACGCATTTTGTCCATTAGAATAATTTGCCATTTAAAGGACGTTTATAAAATTATTAATTTTTAACATACTATATCATTTTACGGGGCCATAAAAAATACTCGTTTGAATTGTCTGTGTATGGTGCAGCTTCAGTATCCTTCCTCTCCTAGATGCAATCGTCTATTTTGGACGTAATTCGTCTATCCTTAAGATTATTTGTGGCGTATATCATACATAGAGCTATGCAAAATTCGCATTTATTTTTTGGAAATTTCGCACTTAAAAACCCGTTTTTCGCATTTTGCAAAATGTGCTCTTGAGACGTAAAAATGCCTAAAACATCCTAAATTTTGCCCAGCCCTCGCGCGTTTGAATGTTTTATACAGGAAAATGTGCTCACTTAATGTATTTATTGGTGATAGTGCATTTAGGAAGTGATGTTATGGATCCATTGCAAGATATTACAGGTATTGTTGATAGAAAACACAATTTATTACTGTTTTGGTACAAACATAGCGATCTATTCTCGCTTCTCGCTGTTAAACAACACCATAGTATATATTTCCGTATTCTTAGCCTTGAGAGATCGCCGTCGGTCTGAAAAAACGAATGAATATGCCGAGAGCGATCTCTCACAATCCACATTATAATGAAGCTTTCTCGCCTGTAACGCGCCACCCGCTTGGTCCCCGCGCGGCCGTTTTCTCGAAATAGAGCCCCGTTGGCTTTATGACGCGGCCGTTTAGCAGCTGAACTTAATCTGGGACAGCAGTAATGTAAACGAAAACGTAGGCGCCCATCGGAATTATGACATTGTAGCAACTAGTATCATTCCACACCACTTAAGGTAGTGGCTGATCACATTTTTGTTCGCGCTGTTAACCCCAGTGGACGAGCCGCGACATCGTACCGAGTGAAGTCCTTTAATTAATGTAGAAGCATATATTCGTATTTTACAACGCGTTGGGCCTGAAAACGGTAGTTTTCGCTCGTATTTCGCATATATTATCTGATTTCGCATTTATAGGCCGATTTCGCATTTATTCGCTAAATGCGAAATTTTGCATAGCTCTAATCGTTCGTCAAAATTTACCGTCAGCATTCTCCTGCAAAAAAAGAAATTATAATTTTTGCATTATTATACGGTTTTCGTTTTCCGCCCCATTCAAAAAATTCGGAGAGCACTCTTTCCGATTATAGAATGAAATCGATATAAATTCAGGAGACAGGAATCCTTCCGTAAACTAACGTTACAATTTCCGCTTAACGCGTTTCTTTCGTAGAAACGGGAAATACAATCTCTTTTTCGGAAACACGGGTAAAATGGTAAGGCTTTTCGTCTCAAGTAGACCGCGATTCACCATTCCGCCGAGCGTTTGTCGTGTTAAAGGAGTCGTATCTGGCGCGCCTGCACAGCGCCCGCGTCCCTCTCTCCCGATTCCTCCCTCCTCCTCGCTCCTTACCTGTTTTTCGTCCCCGTTGATCGATTCGGGAGTGAGAGGGAGAGAGAGGTGCCTCCGATGGAGTGAATGACACCGTGCGAGAATCCGCGTCTTTCGGTTGCAGGACCCTTCTTCGGCGTTCCCCTCCCTCTCTCCCTATCCTTTTTCTCCTTGAAAAGTGGAACGGGCTATATTATTCTCTCTTTGTTCTGGGGGAGAGAAGTCTTGCCTCCTCCTCCCTCTCCCCTCCCCCTCAGGAGCCGGCATCTCCTACGCTATATAGGCGCTGCACCTAGAAGCGTACGTCATCATCTCTCCGTTCCCCTCTCTCGCGGGCTTTCTCTCTTACGTCATGTCGCCCACTCCCTCGGGTCTCCTCCCTACGTCAGCATCCCGGCCTCCCCTCCCTCCCTCTTCTCCACCTCCTATCTCTCCTCCCTTTTCCCCACCTACTGTCTCCCCTCCCCCGCCTCGCGCACTTTCATCTCTCTCTCTCTCTGCTTCCTCCTCAACTTTCCCATCTTTTTTATTCGACTCTCTTTATCAATCATTCCATTTCGCGCTTCCTCTCTCTCTTTGCTCATATCTCCGCCATTTCAACGCCTCTATTCCTCATTTGCTACTGCTTTAATTTTCGTCTATCGTTTTTTTCCCATTCCTCGCTCTTTTTATTTCTCGCGCATATTCATATTCACTCCTCGTTTTCCCTTTCATTGCCCTGTTCTCCATTCTCAACCGTTGATGCCCACACCAACGATTTATTCGTCCATTGCACCTGAAAATTTCCTTTACGGTCGAAATTCGATGCATCGGACCTCAACAGAAGACGAAAATAAATCGAGCCGAAGAAACATCGAGATCCATAACATAAAGACGGAAATAAAGTAATATTATAAGGAAAAATAACTCATTAAAGTGATGGGAAATTCGAATTGTTATACGGAGTTGTAGCAGGTCTTATTCTGTACGTCTTCGTTTTTGTGTTGTTTTTAAACTTTGCATTGTATCACTTTGCATACATTAAGGCTTGATCGTTTTGACCTTGGATTCGACTAATAATGGGAAACGGCAATCTAAACTTCTTTCCCTTCTCTAGTTTCTCGCGTATTACTTTCTTTATTCTCCTTAATCCCCTTTCATCTCATCTGTTCATTTTCTTCCCTTCTCTTTAACCTTCTTTCTCTCCAATCTCTTTCATCAGCGCCTTTCTCCTCTTCTCCTATCCTCTTCCTTGCCTACTGTCCTCTCAGCCTCACTCTCTCTCAGCCTCTCTCTCTGCCTCTCTCTCTCTGCCTCTCTCTCTCTGTCCCTCTCTCAGCCTCTCTCCCTGCCTCTCTCCCTGCCTCTCTCTCTCTGTCCCTCTCTCAGCCTCTCTCCCTGCCTCTCTCTCTCTGTCCCTCTCTCTCTCTGTCCCTCTCTCTGCCTCTCTCCCTGCCTCTCTCTCTGTCCCTCTCTCAGCCTCACTCTCTTCACCTCTCTCTCTCTTAAATTAAGGGTTAAGTGGAAATAGACTTCTATCTATCTCTCAGCCTCTCTGGCTGAGAATGTTTATGCCTCCTCTTTCATGCATTGTCCACCATTTTCCCGCTAGGGATTCTCAGTCTTGCTTGCTTGCAGCCCGAGTTTTGCCATTCCGGCCACGCGTTTCATTAACTGAGGGTGACGAGGGATTCGGTGTTAGAGGAGTTGGAAGTAATTAAACTTTGTTCGCGCCTTTGATGCGAAGTGGAGCCATGGTTGCACTGACTTACACTCCAGGGAAATACAATGCTCATCTTGCCGGAGTCTTAATCGCTCGAGATAGCTTTAATGAGAGACTCGTAGCTTTTTGGTAATGGTCCCGAGCTGCTGTAACTTTTCTTTTTCTAGCGTTTTTTTGTTTTAGTTACGGTCCATGTTTTATAAATTCTTTCCACTGATAGAGTCCCATACGGTGTATTTTGCTAGGGCGAGGGAATCAAATAAAAACTTGGGTTATAAAGTAGGCACATCATTGTACTGTTTCGTAATCTCTCTTACGTGTTCGATATTGATACCGAAGAGCTAAGTTTCGTTACTAAATAATTCCGTCTTTGTGTCCGCCTGGTCCATAACGAAGCGCATGTCGCTTTGGAAGATTTTACTCGAGGGGCCGTCCTTCGCACCACTTGCCATCGCGTCCCAGTCTCTTCGTAAGATTTCGCGACGCTGAGTTATGTATTTTCCGCTCCGAGGCAGTAGCGCGTATCTCTATTTGAGTTTTCCGTCCCAAATGTTACAGAATAGAGTTTTTCGTCCTATAATCGCGCATTATCGAAGCATGAATATTTAAACTTCCTCTTCTCTCTTCCTCTCCCCCCCTCTCTCCCCCCCTCTCTCGGAGCACTTTGTGCTCCCTAATCCGTCATGCAGTATGAACGTGCTGCTCTTCGTCGGATCGCCAATTTTTCCATTCCCTCGCTGTTATTTTCTTGCGAGCCGTCGAATCGATTCCGTCGGCAGGTCGTGGTCACGATAGACGTGGAGAGAGAGAGAGAGAGGGAGATAAATTCGCGGTTGACACGGCAGCGCGCGCCCTTTTGAGCCGCTTCCGAATGACGGAACGCACGGAGCGAGCGATCCATTTATCGCCGCGATAACGACCTTCTCCAAACGATCGCTTCTTCTCGTTTCGTAAGGGCCGCCTCTCGGATTTTTATCTCCTTATAGTATCGGGAAAAAACATAATAATTATGTTTTTAAAATAGGATTCCGAGAGTTCGTCAATTATTGGCGAACTCTCGTTTTTTGCTGGACGTCGTCATCGGTTTCGACGACTCGCTGCTCGTTCTTTTTTTCACGTTTTAAAAAAAGAAATGGAAATCCCTTCTTAATTGTCGTCATGTGGTGCCGTGATTTCTCGTTCACTTGTGTACGGTAGGTCGGCGATGATTTCAACACGTCGTTTTTCCGTCGATAGATGATCTGGAGAAAGGCACGCACACGGTTCCTATCCAACGCCCTATCGAGGCGTGCCTCGATGGCGGGAGATGGGTGGCGTGCAATCAATCGCGCTGCCCTACGCTTCAAACGCGCCTCTCATTCCGACGCAGTCGGTCGCAGAAGAGAGAGAGGGAGGGAGGGAGGTGGGAAGGGAGAGAGAGAGAAAAATGAGGAAAAATGGCTACTCGACAGCGTTCGGCTTCGGTCGGATTTAATCGAGCGCAAAAAATGTGTGAACGATCATTTTTTCATTTAAATCCAGGTGTGGCTGTGTTAACACTTCGATAAAATATGTTTTCGATTTGCGTGTCCGTATACGATACCGTTTTTATTTGATTAAATTGCCTCGACTCCTGAAAATGTCATTAGCTTCTTTAGAGAAATATATTTGTTAAAGTTGCCTACGAAACACGCCAACCTTTTTTGTTGTGTATCTACTGAGCAATTGGAAATTGTTGTTGAAATGCGGTACCGGATTTCGAAAAACTTTTTTTTCACCATCATCGCTTTAAAAAATATTGACACGTTAAATGTCCATCGAATCGGGTTTTCGTTTTTGTTCCGAATTTTTGTAGCTGGGCTAACGAGGCCGAATTCCTGATTCAGTCTTGATATATCCGTTCCTGCGATACCGAGCTTTTGTTACGGACTAATCGTTCTAACACGTCTTCCATGCGTGTGTCGGAGACCATACCTATCGAGGTGTCTGCTTGTAGTAACACGTTTTCTGATTTAAGAAGTTGTTTACTAAATAAAAACATTTGTTAACGTTTGAGCTTAGAGTAATTTGTTTATTATAGTACTATTAAATTATGATGGAAAATCGATATAGCTAGAATTTATAAAATTCATAAAAATACTTGTTCTAACGAGTGCTCGTAATTAATATCCGAAAATTAAATTCTGTGTATAGTAACGTTAAGAAATTGATGATGAGGGTATTTTCGCTATTTCCCCTACTCGTTCTATCGAGGTTACACTTTAATGTCTATGAATACCAGAAAAGAGCTATTGGAGGACATTTAACGACGATTTTGGCTTTGCTTCCTCTTCTCGTTCGCTGAGAGGTGATCTAGCGCGTAGAAATGAAAAGTACTGCGGAGCCAAATAATCCGTAACTATTATATATTTTTTACCTCGATTGATTTGTTTGTCGCCAAAGAGTCCTCCATTGTGTCTCTCTCTCTGTTGGAGTTTCTGCGGCAGAAAGGACGGAAGGTTGTATTTTTGGCTCGCTGCCACCTCGGCTACATTGCTCATAATTGTCGGATGCACCTTGTTCCAACATTCACGAACACACGTCTCCGCTCGATAAACAAAACGTTCCATCACAGCCGTTCGCGGGAATTGGTTCTCTCAAATTTTATTTTATATCCTTCCCTTTCGCTCGAATCCGTTTTTTTCGCTCACTGCCTTGTTTGTTTTGCCTCTCTCACTCCCTCTATCCCATTCATTACCCTAGAACAGGAAAGCGACTCAAATATTCACGAGAAGAAAGGTTTGTGGCGACTTTTTGCCGTCAATCCCTCGAACGATTTTCAAAAATAACGACGATAAACTCCTTGGCTGTTTCCCAAAGGCGAACAAATATTGAACTCCTTCCACATCACTGTCCCAGGAACCACCGACGCACAGTGGGCCGAAACCGAAAAAAGCTGGCCAAAAATCACATTTTCAACTTTTATTTTGTGAACCAAAAATAAGATATTATTATTTTCCTGTATGTGTTTAATAAAATGGCTTACTATTTTGCTTTTACAAGTTATATGCACCTTTATTGAGATTATAGAGCAGTTTTCTTGTGTATCTTGCATTATTTAAATAGCCTATATTAATTTTAACTGAGTACTGTAATTTACAATAATCTTCTGATAAAATGCCAAATCTCTTTTATAGCTCCGCTTAGCACAGCGGAGTTATTTGTACAGTCATGTAGCTACAATACTTTATAGAAGAGAATTTTTGTCTATACTTGCCTATTTGCAGTCCCTACTCATATTTCGGTTGCGTGGCGCGCCGCGGTATATCTTAGAGAGACTTACCGATCTTATTACCTCATAATTCCTGATTTCTTAAGTTTTAAAACCGGAGAAACTTGAAATCCAATATTTAACTGATGGTTACCTCATAGAATTTCGTATTTTCGTTCCTTGGACTTCGAAAGAACATGTGGTCATTTTACCGTACTTACCGTTATTTCACGAAAGAACCCCTTGCAGACTAGCGTGGCAGGGATGAAGTCTCGTCGATTTCACTTCGCACCCACGCTTATCTTTATGGTCTACCCCACGAAAGGGACTTGGCACTCCCTAAATCGCGCGCTAGGGTTTTACACAAGGGTAATTACACCCGGGTGGCTTGGACCACCGCGGTGCGCCGGCAAAGACTGAGGCGAGAAATGAGAATAGTCAGTTTGACTAGTGAAGAAGAAGGAAATACATGTGCTGTGTACACCGAGAAGTAAGGCAAGAGTTTTTTTTTGTGTTTTGTGAATTTGTGTTTACTTCCAGCATTCTTCCAACAAGTAAGTCGAATTTTCCTTCGTTATATTACTATCATTAGAAATTCCAAAAATTTTTGTTCGTTTTCGTATGTTACAGATTTATATGTTGTTTAATGACGTATAACTTTGTACCTATGCCAATTTCTTCAGAAAAATTATCATTAATACCTGTCGTATGAACGTAATTTTGAATTCTTGCAACAATCATTTGAAAGCATAATGGCAATAAGATATGTCACTCGTCTCGAGTTGCATGAGAAGTTCTTAGAAAAAAGGGACAAGTCGGTGGATTCAAAAAAAGCATACGTCCTGGATTTTTTAATTGGAAAATTTAATTTGAACGGAGATGAGAGTGCCAAACAAATTCTGACAAGGCACATCCAGAAATCTTTCTTCAGCAATTATCTGCTGAAATGGAAACAAAGTTCACGAACTGATCATATTTTTCGAAGAAAATTTGAAAATTGGCTGAAGGTAGAGATAGAGTTTCTCTCCGTAGTGTATCAGTACCTGCGTAACACTTCCAGTTTGGGTGAGTGAAAGTCTTGGAGAGGGAGGAAGATGATGATCATTCCAATTTGTTTTGTTTTTAGTAAAATTAATTTGTAGTTAAGCATATTATATATATTTTCATGTACATTCTCATTCAGATATGTATTTTATGATATAATATAGAAATTTTGAGATATAATTTAATATTTCTACTTTTCATGTGTTTTCTCCAAATTTTCGAACGTTCATATTTCGATCATTCATTCATCCATTCTCGCTGGAGCGTAATAGGTAACAGCTACGGTAAAAATAATGTCAGAAATGGATTCAGTAGGTCAGATAACTTACAAATAGACTAGATAAACTGATTTTAAGTCAAAATAAAAAAATATTAATTTTGGCCAGCTTTTTTCAGTTTCGGCCCACTGTGCGACGTTTGTTTCGCTACGCAAGCGCATTCTGGCCTCTGTTTCGCCTGTTTTTAATTTTTTCTTCCTTCATTATGCAAGCTAGGTTTCGCTATTAGCCTTAGCAACCGAGGAGTTTAAGGATCTGCTCCTAGACAGGACTACGCTGAGAAATAGGGTGGAAGGACCCTTACAAATTTTTTACTAACAAATGAAAAGGGCTTGCTTACGCGATATACATAAATGGGCAAGTAAGATCACCACGAAAAGTTGCTCTGCAAAACGGGCGTAGCTACGGTTTTGGGGCCCCCACACAAGTCAAGTTTTTGGGGTCCCCATTTATATAAAAATATATGAAATTATAATGCCGTTTTCATTTTTATCGATTTTTTTACGTTTTAATTCCAAAAATACATCGAGACTTCTATAATTCTAACATTATAATGATAGGACAAAAGAACTCCAAACACTTGAGATGGGTGTTTATTTTTGTGTTCATTTCGAGCGATGAAATCTTTCACTCCCATAAGGATGTTACTACCTCGAATACCTTACGGCAGATTACGGGAAAAATTCTAAGTATTTTTGTGGGTCCCCAAATATATTGGGCCCCCCACACGCTGCGTGGGCCTGCGCCCCCAAATTACGCGTCTGCTGAAAAATAGAAACTGGTTTGCGTCGACTTCTAATGTCGCGCTATTTGAATTTCGTCGCACGCAAGCTCTGTTTAAAGAAGAGGTAATCAATCGTCTTACGCGACGACATGACAATCAAGATAGCAGGCTTAAGATCAGTTAAAGTGATTCATTCCATCCTCTACTCGTCTCTTATCCTTCCCCCTCCACTTACTTACTATATAACTCCCTACCTCATTCTCCGACGCCTTCCTTAATGCGTCGTCCCGTGCGATGTGTATTCCTACTACTCTCTCTCTCTCTCTCTCCCTCTTTCTTAATCCACCCTTGCCGTTGTCTCCCTTCGCATCATGCCATCTATCCCTTCCTACTTTTCTTTCTTCGCGTCTTATTTTCTAAGAATCTGCTCCTCGTCTTCCTTATATGTATACTATCATTGAATCCACTCCCACCCGCAGTCACTTTTTCTTTCCTCAATTCCATTTCCATCCCTTTGTCTCCCATTCTCTTCTCTCATCTTTTTCCCTTCCCTCTGCTTTCTCTTTTCTCCATTTCACGTGCGTTTTCCTTCCTCCATTTCTCTTCCATCTCTAAAGGCCCATACACACGTCAGTTAATGGCCGGACGGCGGCCTCAAGGCGGCCTGAACGGATGAAATCCGGACGAAAAACCGACGTGTGCACACTCGCTGGCGGCCTTACGGCCGCCTTCGGGCCGCCGGATAGAACCTCTGGATGGATAGTGTTTTTCCATCCGGACTTCGTCCGGCCAAATCTTGCGCATGCGCAGTAGACCTTTCAACCCCCTCTCCTAGCTACACAAGCTCTCAGAGAACACGTGCATTTGGGTGATGCATGGTAGTTTCGTATTGTTGTTCACGTTTCCCTTTTGTGAAGATCGCCCCGGTACTTTTTTATACTATAAAGCAGTGGTGCACAACCTTTTTCTATCAAAGGGCCGTATTTCACATTTTTTCCGAGTCCGCGGGCCGCATTATGAAAAAAATTACATTGAATTCGTAAATTTAAGGAAAATCTTAATTAAAACTTATTTTATTACATTTTATGGGATTTACGTGGGACATCATCACTCACAACATTGTCAGTCTTCCATTGAATGTAACGAATTGTTACTGTTTATATTAAACTTCTTTTAGTAATCTGACTTATTTCGAGAGATTTACTTCAATTATTTCTCGGTGTATTGTGACATTTCTCGGAATAATTAGTATTATTAATATTAGCCGATGTCGGCATTTTCGCCTTGTCATAATGACCCGTATGTTATTGACGATTCCTATAATAACTTGCAAGTTCAAATCAGTCATTCAAGTAAAAATCTCAAAAGTTGAAAAACTATACCCTAACCCTAATATTTAGGATGATCGTTTTTCGGATAAATTTCCCACCCCGTTATTCGCTAAACCCTTTGTTGTGAGGAAATCCTACCACAGGCCGCCTTGAGGCCGCCCGAAGGAAACGGCCTCACGTGTGTATGCTAGGATCTGAACGGATCAGGCCGCCTTAAGGCCGCCGTCCGGCCATTAACTGACGTGTGTATGGGCCTTAACCTCCGTGCTCTCTTTTATCCGTGCTCTCTCTCTCTCTGGCGCTGCTTGTCCGAAAGGGAGAGTCGGTGGCAGTCGCGGAATCGCTGCTTCGAATCAATTGCGGACACGAATCGGCCGTGTAGACGAATCAAAAGGGGAGGTGAGTTATCTGCCCCTCGCCCTGGCGCCCCGCCCGAGGACCCCCCTTGGGGGCCGGCGGCGACAAATAGCCGTCTCCACGGGACGATCATCCACCCCCTGGCGACGCAGCCTTTTACTTCGACTCCCTGTTATGGGATTTTCAAGGTGTCGCGGTCGCCGGCGCTTACTTAAGGATCGGCGTAACTAGATCTCGGGCACCGCATTCTTACTGGTAGCGTGTTTTCTTTAATGAGAGCGAGGAATAACACCCTGAGCGTGTTATTCCCGCGTTTTTATTGTCACACCTATAATTTATTCGTAGTATTTCTTGTCATGAATGAGACATTTCTGGGCGGAGATACCTCATTTCCAATGCATTTAAATTCGATGATTTAGGAACTTTGAACGAAAAGAAAAACGCGCGCATCATATCTCTTTTTAATTTCTCATACGAAGTATCGAGAAAGTATTGTTTTCGCGAAAAAATTCGACCTCGAGATTTTTACGGAAATATACGTTTTAGGTGTCGCTGAATCCGAAAAAGTGGTTTTCACAATGCCGTCTGTCTGTTACTGGCTCTGGAGCCTAGACGGTAGGGCGAAAATGAATGAAATCTCGTACTTAAGCATTTCATCATACTGAGCAGAGTATACGTAGAAATGGTTGACATTGATCAATAATTAAGAGTAGTTTATTCTACGCATCTTTAACAACAATGCGATTTTCTCAAAAACGGTTGTAACGATTTTGATCAAATTTCGTACAGTTACTTGAGTCTACGTCTTCAATAATACTGTATAGTTCGTATTTCTCAAAAAATGAATATAAGGCTTGTTTATTCTAGGCAACTTTAACAACAATTCGATTTTCTCAAAAACGGCTGTAACGATTTTGATCAAATTTCGTACAGTTACTTGAGTATACATCTACAATAATACTACGTATTTCATTTTTCTCAATGAATGAATATAAGGCTAGTTTATTCTTGGGCAACTTGACAAAAATTGGATTTTCTAAAAACAGGCTCATACGATTTTCATTTTCTAAAGATAACTAAACGACGCATTAGTATATGAGAAAGTTTGTACAATGTATGTTGTACCGATTTTTTATTTTTGGCATACGATACTCTAAAATCTCCTAAAATAATGAAATCCTGGCCGTAAAAGTGATCACTCAGTTGTTTTTTTTAACGCTTCCCGTTGCGTCCGTCGGGGCGATTATTTTCTCGTTGACAACTTTGCCCCCCCTCTTCCCCCTCATTCGTTTCCTCCATCCCCCATCAACGCTCTCTCTGTTTCCCCTTCACCCTTCTCGCTCTTCTCTCCATCCCCATCTCTGAGTCTGCTTCCCCTCCTCCGTAATGTCTTCCTCCCCTCTCACTTCCAACCTCTAACTCATCGAATGTCTTTGAGAACATCCTTTCAGTGGCGATGATCCCGAGGCCGCCTACCTCCTTCCTCACTCTGCAACTCCACCTCTCTCCCGTTCACCCTGTGCCGTAGATCGGATTTCCTCCTTCTTCCTTCACTTCTTCCTCCCATCGACTCCCCTCTCTATGCCAACCTTGACTTAGGATGGCTTAGCCGCTGTCCTCAGCTTTTGGTCCAACTCGTTTTCTTTTTTTTTGCCGATATAGGCTCTCGTCTTCCTCGGAAACGGATGTGGGACTGCGGGCTGTTCCATTTCCACTTCGGGAGAACATTCCGACTCCCAATTAACGTGGTCACCGCTTTCCCACCCGACGACCTCCTGTCAGGGAAATAAAAGACTGGAAAAGGACGAGGGTGTCGCGGAGTCGATATCTCGACCTTTTCGGGGCTTACGAACATTCCTTGTTGTTAGCTGCTTACTAATTAGTGGATTTACTCTCCAAACGTGAATTCACCTTTCGGCTAGTCATGAAAGGGAAATAGGAATTCCAAAAGGGATTCAGGTCTGTTGTTTCCGTTGGTGTAAAGCAGGAATCACTAAATTCTTCACAAATGGACCAAGAGAGGATTTATGAATCCCTTTTAAGACCACATGCGACGTCCTTTTTGATTTAGCGGGCCGAATGAAAGTTTCGATAGTCTGGATTTTGTATCAGTTTTCAATACTCGAACGATGTCGATTAGGTTTCAATCGTAGTGTTCAGTAACACCCCCTGCAGGCACATATACAGATATAAATGTTTTAAACAAATTCATAAGGGTCAAATCGGCCCAGATGAAACCGCCGTTCGGGCCATGGTTAGGGCACCCCTGGTGTGAAGTTGGTTGTACTTAACATATGGTCATTTCCGCTCTCATGAATGTAACAAAAGAATAATCAAAAGATTTCAATCATATTTGAAACACGTCGAAATTTTTTCGATGCTTTTGATAAAAAAGAGCTTTCGGTCGTAAAGTTTTTTGTGTAAGCCAAGGCTTTATAATCAGAAGAATCTTGATATATGATCTTGGGAGCAATGGCCTTGCTGTGATAAGAGACTATTTTTAAAACTATGCCTAAGCTATGCGTGCATTAACATTATGAGCAGTTTTCTTAGATGTGAAATATAGTTCCGGTTATCGACATGATTTGCCTGTTTTTGTCTATAAAAATAATGCTAATGTCTTGAATAGAAAGGTTTTATAAATGCACCTGTTTAGGTAGACATGATTAGCCCTCAAAATAATCGTACAAAAAGTGTTGAAGTTCTATTGTACATCACTTTCGCCTCACTATATGTGGTGAATGCTCTTTTTCTTTTATATTTCAGCATATAATTTGGAATTTACAGTTTTGTTTGTGTTCTATGTAATGGAAGGATTTTTTTAATGTGTTCGCATCAGTTCAAGTGGCAATTATTTCTTCTAGAAATTTTGAAATCATATTTGAACAAAGGGGAAAATCAGTACGTACAGTCCTTTTTTGCTCAAATATGCCGTGTATTCTTTAAAAGTTTGATAAATAGTTGCATCAGTATTTACAAATTTATTCTAATTAATATTAGATTAAGTTAGTAAAAAAATAAATTTATCTATTCGTTAGAAATACGGAGCCATTAACAAACATATTAACTCAAATGGTAAAATAATAAACAAATACTTTTAAAAAACTAAGGAAAAATCTTCAATGGTTATAATTAGTTATTTTATTTGTAAAAATTTTCAGTCTAAATTAAAGGTGTATTTAACAATAAGACAGTTTTAAAATTTCCACAGCTTATTTTTTCCGTCGTATTCATTTTAAACCAATGATGGAAAATGTTACGCCTAACATAACTAAATAACAGAATAATGAAATTATTTTTGATTAACGTAACGAAAAACGTTAACGACATGTCGAAAATTGCTGTAACAAAAGACGTAACAGAAAAACAAAAACCGTTATTTCGATATTTTCATGGAGTGGCACACAGGAACGATCCTAGGCGTGGGCGGTGACTAAGACTAAATCAACCAACCAAATATTTAATTACTTCATTGCTACTATAATTTTTTTGTTTTTTAAAACTAATAATAATAATAATTTTTTAATGAAACATTATAATATGAAATGGAGTCCCTTACTCGGGTACAGAAAAGAAAAGTTACAATATTACAAAATAAGATAAACAAATATAACCTTTTCAAGAACAAGAAAAACAATACCTAATGGTCCTTCTAAGCCCCAGATGGGCTTGTCAGCAGGTGCCAGCGTTACTAATAAGTTGTGGCTATAACAAAGTTTCTATTACACAAAATCACATCCAGTTTACATAATGAATTTTTAGAAATTTATTTAGTTATTTACTTTTATACATTTAACATATTAAAAGAGATGAACAATCAAAAACAAATCATTTAAAACAAATGAAGCACTTCCAATACCACAGCAACAGCTAACATCAAAGGCTGCCAAATTTTTCCTTTGACATCACCCATCGTCACCAGGTTGGTCAAATTACTTGGCAGTAATTATTTTTAGTAATTTACAAACATTTATTCACAAATTACACACAAATAATGACAACTGGTGACTCAGGAACAGGGTAAAACTTGTTCATATTTTTACAGTGTGGTCCCACTCAACTAAAAGGCTTGTCAGCTTGTGCTGGTGGATAAATCATCCTTACGCTGTCAGTTTTGAATCTTCACATAAAATTATATTTTTGGCAAAATATAGATGCTTTATGTGATACATTTACTTTAACATATATTTAAATATACATACATAAGCACAATACATTTTCATGACTCAGTTATTCAGTAACCACTGTTTTATTTTATTTTTTACCTCAGCCATTCTGCTCAGCGTTCTTAATTCATATGGCAAGGAATTAATTGGCTGAGGCACAACAACATTCAATTTTTCATTACCTTTTTTAGTAAAATATCTAGGTATTACATATTTAGTCATCTCTCATAACCACATCAGTGTGATAAAATTTTAAGACTTTATATTTGTTAGAAAAATAATTATCAGTTATAATAACATACTTATATAATTTCTCAATTGGTAGAATATCTAAAGCTTTATAAGGATCATTATTTAATTCTATTCGTGAATTATATTTTCATCTTAGTGTACATAATTTTGACTAATCTATTCTGATTAGATTTTAGACTTTCCATATAACTGCTGCCTGCACAACCCCATACTGATAAACCATATCTAATCACGTTTTCAACCAGGGCAAAATACATCTGCTTTAAGACTGACATAGGCACAATATCCTTTAAATAATAAAACTGAATTATAACTTTCCTCAATTTTCCATTCTGTTTTTGAATATATTCCCAAAATGTCAGTCTCATCAATAATCACTCCCAAGTACATGTAATTAGAAACTTGCTCTAATAGTATACAATGGCATGTTAATTTTTGTGTATGCAAGCAATTATGATTGTGTACCTTGATTTTTATCTCTTTTCTATAAGATAGTTTACTATTAATATGCATTACCTTAGTTTTCTTGTCATTCATCACCAGTTTATTATCACGTACCCATTTCATAAGTCTAGTAATATCATTCTGCATCATTAAATTAGCTTTCTCAAAAACTTTATAACATGATATAAGAGCTGTATCATCAGCATATAATATTAGTTTTGAGTCCTTTATAACTTTAAATAAATCATTTAGATAAATAATAAATAAAATTGGACCCAATATGGATCTTTGAGGTACATCCATGTGGATCTCAGTTTTTTCACTAAAATTATCACCAAGTTGAATGAGAATTTTTCGGTTAAATAGATACTTTCTAAACCAATCTTGAATTTTTCCTCGAATCCCTATTTGATCCAATTTACGTAATAAAATTGTGAAATCAACCTTATCAAAGGCCTTCGTAAAGTCTACAAAAGTAATTAGTACATTAATACCCTTATCCAAACCATACCTAACATATTCGTTAAAATCCTCTAATGCATATCTAGTACCTCTTTCTTTTTGAAAGCCATATTGAGAAGGAAAAATAATTTTATTTATGCTTAAAAAGTTTAAGATGTGACCAGCAACATACCTTTCAATGCATTTAGATAGAGGTGGTAGGATAGAAATTGGCCTAAAATTATTTGGATCTGATCTTGCTCCCCCTTTATAAATTGGTTTAATCATAGCTGTTTTTAGGCCATCTGGAATTATAGCATTATTAGTATTGTTATTAATAAAACTAGTGAGTAGTGGTATAAATACCATATTATTTTTAATATCGGATATTCTTATCCTGTCATATCCAGGTCCTTTAATCTTTATTAAACTCAATAATTTTTTCACATCATAAGTAGTTGCTTCAGGTAAAAACATACTACTTAGAATAGGTTCTATATTTAGTGCCTGACATTCAGTTTGACAGTCATTCTTAATATTTTTTACTTCATTAGTGAATTGGTTTAGAAATAAATTTAACACATCACAAACTGAAAGATTACTCTGAAAATGCTTAAGGATATAATGTTCATTATTCTTACCCTTGGTTTCCCTTATTTGAGTATTATTATTTATTAGTATCCATATCTCTCTAGGCTTATTTTTAACTAGAATAAATTGTTCTGCATAATACTTAGCTTATGCAGATTTAATAGCTCTATTTATCTGATTCCTAATTTTCTGGTATTGCTCTCTATACATTTTGTTAGTCCTACAATTAATCCATTTCCTTCTCATTTGGTCTCTAAGCTTAATTCCACTAAGTATATCATCATTCATCCAACATTTCTTAGCTTTAACCGGTTGTTTAGTAACATTTATAGTAGCATCTTTATACATGGTATCAAACACTGCATATCAAATCATATTGGGAGACAGGGTCTTTCATTGATGTTATCAGTTCCCAATCATAATTAGCAATAAAATTATTTAATTTGGATACACTAATATAAGAATAATATCCAAAGTCTTATTAGGCTTTGTCGCAATAACAGAACTTTCAAAGCTCAAACAAGCTAATGTCATAAAATGGTCAGACAATACTGATTTTATAATTACTCCCTCAGAATGTATTACCTTACTTTTGTAATATATATGGTCTAAGCAGGATTTACAAACCTTTTCATCCATTATTACCTCTCTAGTAGTCTTTTATAATTTCAAAAAACCCTTTGGAAACAATCATATCTGTATATCTTATTAAAACTTATTTCATAATATTGGCCCTTGAAATGAGATTGTAAACGACATAAACAATTTTTATTAAAATTTATACCTTAAATCTTATTCCAGTGGTTCTCAACCTTTCTTGAGCCGCGGACCCCCTACATCAGGGGTGGGCAAACTTTTCTGCTTGGCGGGCTGCATCGGTGTTTGCGAATTCTTCAGCGGGCCACATTGAAAGATGCCAATGCTTAGGCGGGCGAGATTAGTGTTTAAATCGAAAATTGCTTAGATTATTAGGCATCATACATAAGTGAAAAACAAGCACAAACAAGGATTGTAGGGCTAAATTTTCAAAACTAAAGGTTTTATTGTCATAATTTTACCAAAAGTGTTATAAAATTGTGTTAAATTTTACAGAGTGCTTTTTCACCAAAGCTTCGCGGGCCATGTTAAATGCTCTCGAGTGCCACATATGGCCCGCGGGCCACGGTTTTCCCACCCCTGCCCTACATCATCTTTTCTGGAGCCGCGGACCCCCTACGAATCACAATTTCTGCAGACCTCCTTCCCATTAAAAGTGAAAAAATGTTGTTTAATTAGAGTAAAAGCTTAACCATTTTTACAATTATTCACAAAGCACAGAGAATATCCGTGAATTTGTGGCAATGTTAGTCATGAAATTTACCATTTTTACTGCTTGTGCAAGTACATTGCAGAGATATCTCCCTAAAAAATTAATCAACAGCTATATTTATGGAGTAAGAGTGTATATAAAATTAAAAAAGAAGAGAATCATGAGAATCTGTTGTTATAAACGTAGTAGTCTATAACCTTCATCTCGCCCCCGCCTCTTTACCAAAATTTTCTAAAATCCATTTTGATAGGAGCCGATATCTTAGTTAACGTAATAAAGAATGTAATCTATGCTATAAGACCTTTCTTTTAAGACTTTTCCGAACGTTTTACGACCACTCGGAACGATCATAATGAATCTTAAAGAAAATCATGTATATTTTTAATACCTATGGTACCATAAGCAACTCGCCAACCCCCGGTTGAGAACCTGTCTTATTCCATATCTAACCATATGAAAAAGAAGAAAATATAAATTTCAAGCCGTTTTCTTAGCAAATAAAAATATTTCAACCCCCATCAGTTTAGTGTAAATATTTTCTAAATGCTTTGATAATATAGGTCATGGCTACAACCAATGTATTTTCATGTCGTGTTTGTAGCATCAAAATGTCCTGTAGAATCCTTTTAATAAAACTTTTATAATTTTTTAACACCATCGTCAGTATTTATGTTGGAAATATGATACAATCAATAAAATTTTATATTTGGAATTATTATTAAAGTGTAAAGAGATGATTAGTTTTTGGCTGAAAACGGTTTAATGGAAGTAGATTATTTTTTTTAATATATCAGTTTTTAAAAATTTTGCTGTTAGGTTGAAATAACGTAAATGTTTGTCATTGTCAAATCATTAAAAATTGTATGTTCTACTACTTTTGTGTAAAATTCTTTTTCGTGAAATGCATTGTTAAGGAGATGATGTATTATGTAAACGGTGACGTCACTCTGCCTCAAAAACTAAGGCTGATGCAGATGAGATGGGAAGCTGAAATTTGGCATGTAGGTCGTTCGATGTGCACAATCGACGATGCAAGCCTAAAATTATGAATATTTTTATTTATTTTAACGCTTGATGCATAAACTAGGTCGGTCATATGTAAAGTGACCAGATTTTCTAGATGTCAAATCAGTACATTTTTTATATTCATGAAAGAAAACTGCTAGATTTTCTAGATGTAAAATCAGTACATTTTTTAATATTTCTTATATTCACGAAAGAAAACTACATTTCAATATAATACTTCATATATATTGAAATTTTATGCAGTATACATAGGTATATAACATTATTGTTATATATATTGGATACTCTTGCTGAAGTCGAGCAGAAAATTTGTTTTTTCTTCTATTTATGGCAGGATCTTTAAATATAATTAAGTAATAATATTAATAATCTATTCTGAGAATAATGTTACTTTACTAAACAGCATTAAAATATTATACTACTCACATGACATAAACAACCATAAGTATTATTGTCTGGACGACATTACTTTGGAATTGAGACTTATAGTTGTAGAGAAGGGGTGGGGGTTTGGAAGGAAAGACTGAAAAACTCCCCTCCCTCACAGCCAATCATAGGTGGAGGGGAGGTAATGTTTGCTAGGGGGAACTACACAGCGTTGCTGCAAGTCCTCTTTACACATCCTGGCAACATCGCACCCGAGCCACCTCAACCGTCAATCCCACAGTAAATGAACTAAATAATTATAGATTTTTTTCTTCTTTTACAATCAGTACAACTTTATAATTCAATACAAAATTCAGTACATATTTGAAATCTCTACACAATCTCTAAAGTCAGTACTGTACTGATTAAATCAGTACGTCTGGTCACTTTAGTCATATGGCAAACCGGATGTAGGGGTTTACTCGTCATTTTTCAGTTTTTTTCAAATATCACTTCCTAAGGACTGTTTTCTGTTGTCATTAATGTTGCGTAGGATAAGTTTCTCCAATCAGAAATATATTTTTTAAACTGCTGATCCGCAGTTTAATTCAATTTCTATTTGTATTAACCGTTATGTATGTTGCAAACATACAGAATATCAAAATGTTTATGTATATATTTTAAACAAGTTAGGAAAGCGTACAACGTATCACAAATGGGGCGCGTTTCATGCAATGGAGTATTAGAAAGCAATTATATACCTGTACGTAAGGGAAATAGCGTTTTAAAGTCCTTTTCTTCATCATAAATAATCCATTTTCTTCCTATTTAATAGTATTACATGCACACGTAAGGAAATTAAACGTTTGTTTGGGAGATTGTTTATGTTAGCAACAATGAAGTAACCATGCAAGAAATTTTCGAAGTTCAACTCCATATAAGACTTTCTTGTTTGATTTTCTCGATAACGGCTACTCCTACGATGAAAATATATAGGAAAGTAAATACTCTACTTTATCAGTTCTACAACTTTTATTTGAAAAATATTTTGATATGAACAATAGTTTACGAGATATGACGAAAATTTAATTTTTTGTCTCTAGTAAAGTGGTACCCCTGATTGGCGTACGTGATTCATTTTTGCGATTTTCTTATTATATTTGATTGAAAGTCCTTAATATCAAATTTCATAAAAATCCGTTCGGTAGAAGCCGAGAACGAACATGTGGACGGACGGCCGGACAGACGGACGGACAGACCGACCGACGATAATAGGCGCTCACGCTGTAAGCGAAACGCGCCTAAAAAGGGCAATTAGCTCGATTTCATTAATGCAGGGGTTTCCAAACCGGATCCAAGCACAATATGAAATTAGAAATCATAGTACCCGTGAATCAGAACTGTTTCGAAATCAGTACGGAATTGGATAAATCTGCACGTTTGGTCACTTTAGTCGTTTATGTGTAGCCTGCTACCAACCGCATTCTAATTTCATCTTTAACTTTCGTAGTATGAGGCAAGGAAAAATGTGACACTCATTTTATATCGTATAGCGAATACATATATTTAGTGTTTGCGGCTGGCGAATAAATGTGAAAATGTGACTTCAAATGAATGTTCAGGGGCAGTAGCCGGGCTCTACTCCGAATGGTAAAATGGTATTTCCGAAAGCGACTTCCGGGAATACTACCGAATACAGATGGCTGGATGTGCTTTTTCCAACATTTTATTGCTGTTACATGCCGGAGATCTTTGCCGACCGGGTGAAAGCAGTTCCCACCGCCCCTAATATTTCTAGCTGATTCCCTCTGTGATTTGCCGCCCCCGAGGGTTTCTGTCCGGGTGCAATGCACCCCTTGCACCAAAGGTAGTCGCGGGCCTGAAGAGAGAAGCATTCCCGTAGATTGTAGAGGAGAGGAGAAGAATGATTAAGAAAGGTCATGCCTGGGCGTCGCCCCCACCTTACTAGTCTGCTGCAGTCTCATCAGAGGTTGGTCAGCGGGAGACATTTGCAAGGGTGCCCAAGAGCAAGGAAATCTTTAAAAAGTCCGAGGAGGATACGCGGTATCCCAAGACCCTCCATCCTGCGGTTCCTCTTTGTTTCCATGTGAATTCAGTCAGACACATTCAAAATTCTCGGTTGATTGGTTGCGGCTCTTGTTTGACGACGAAATATTTATCTTTTGGGCTTCTTTTACTGCTTCTTAGTAATTGCTACGCTGTGTTAGGGTGTGTGAGGACGGGGTACATATTCTCACACCACCGTTTTCAACCCCTTCTCCTTCAACATTTTCTCCTCCCCCGCATTTTGCATCGGTGACATCGAAAAAGAAGTATTTGTCCGCATTAGTTCCAATACGTCTATCGTTGTGGAAAAGTCAGTCGAGTGGTGTGCGTCTTTTAGTGTTTGAATAATCTGTTATCATGTTATAGCAGGTTAATTTTCCTTGGGCATAATTGATATGTTTTTGTCTTTGCTCAAGAAGTGACGTCAATGTTTAGTGTAAATATCATTTTTTCCCATTGATAAAAGCAGGTTTTTCACCCTGAGAGTTGGAGCTATAGCTACTTACAATTAGTCTACGATCAACGAAGATTTTCTAAACCAGGAAGTTGGTATATATTTTTATTCGATCTTTTCATGTCCCGTATTCAATCGATTGTAAGCCGAACCCTACTTTTCACAAGGGCACGCTAGGAAAATTCCATGTTGGGTGTACAGACATCCTAGTTTTCTGGGATTTGTCGCGAAAAATACCGAAAAGTAAATGCCCCGGTTTTTTTTCAATTCTTTATTAAATGAAAAAGATATCAACTAAAATTACGACAGCACAAATTACGTTATATTCAAGCATTCAATACAATTTTTACTAAAATGTAATTTGTTCCTGTTATGTTTCAGATTTTTAATCTCGCAACAAAAATATCCTGGTTTCTCTCTTGGTCTTCTCCAACGCCTCACATTCGACTCATCAATCCCGTAGCGCCTTTGTGCAGCAAGATTTGATGTTTTTTCCGCATATTCAATCACTTTTCTCTTAAAGTCCGCAGAATAATGCTTTCGTCCCATTATGGGATTATTAAGAAAAACTAAAAACTCGCCAAAGTAAATGACAAAAATTTACGCTTGCAAAGGCACGAGGAAATTACGATTGACTCAGGGAATCCTAAGATTACGGGCACGCGCATACTAAAGATGGCTCGGGAGTGAAGTTATCGGAACATTTCTTTCTATTTTTAAGACTCGATTCTAAGTCGAGTGGCAATTTTTAAGGCGGTCAAAAAGTAAAAGAAAAGGTAGGCTTATAGTCGATTACATACGGTATATCTTTCACGTTGTGTGGCTAAATTATTTTATAGTTTAATTCAAATAAGTTTGTTGCTATTATACTCTTTCTTGAACCAATCTTTGATAAGTAGAGGTTTTTCTCTTTAAAATTTGAGGTAATTAACTCTATTAATGGGCAATTTTATTTCCTTTTGAGCAATTCATCCTGAAAGTCGTTTTAAATTTTCAATTTTAAATTGGTAACAAATTCGTAAGCTGCTTCTGTTAACGAAAGTTGTCCTTGACTTGTTGTAATGATTCCAAGTAATAGACGATTTCGTCTTGCTCTTGAAGTTCGTTATCAGTCATATAGTTGGAGTCTCATTTATTCACGATAAATCCCGCTTTTCATTCCAATCCATATTTTTTTAATAAGTTTTTTCGGAACGTTTTTCCAAGGTCGCTTCCAAGATAAGGTTTTCATTCCATTCGTTTCGTCGCTTCTTTTTCCCCTGCGTCCTTCCTTTGTAGTATTCACAGACTCCCAAGTGCATTTTGCAATGAAGAATCAATTTCATCCTTTTTATTTCATTCCAAGAGCAATTTGTACCATTAACTTTAGATAAGTGCGTCACTGCCTTTATTCATGCGTTTGGCAACACGTGCTTGTCTATGAATAAGGCATTGTGTCGATGTTGCATTTTTTGATGCACCAGCAAGTTTGACAACCATTGATTGAGCCCCATCTGTGCATACATCGATGCAATAGTTTCAATCAATCTCATTTTCATTGAAATAAGTATCGCACAATTTATAATTTCTTTGTGACATTTCATATTTATTTTTCTGTATATAAAGCCTTGTTTTTTATTAAACTGTTTAAACATAAAAATACAAAAAACATCGAAATAGTTATATCCTAATAACCTACTAAACTACCAAATTTTAATGTAAAATTTATGTATCGATGGGGCGCCATAATTGAAATCTGCTTGGGGCGCCAAAATGTCTTGAGTTGGCCCTGGTTCCTTGTCACCCGTCCGAGGTATGGCCTCCATTTGTATGCTGCATTGATGCTCAACGCAAGACATCGACAGCGTCTGTGTGCGATCCTTCTACTCAGGGCCCGAGAAAGAGGGGGTGGGGGGCAACCGGTGCAAATAACCGGGGCCCGGGCTTAAGGGGGGCCCTCTCAGGCAAAAGTTTCCTGTGAAGATGAATCACAATACCCGCACCCATTAACTTTGTTATCAACGTTTATACATTCTGTATACACCTTTACATTGCTTTAAATAAACCAATGTCTTTATTAAACTACATTATCGTGTAATACTCGCGTTGTGGTTAATGTCACTTCCTCAATTTCATGCTTATTTACATTTTTGAACTTTTCATAAAAATAAATAATTACCTAAAATTTACTGATGTACTTGTTCATTTGGTGATAAAGAAAATTACCGCACTACATATACACACATATATAGTGAAAAATTGTACTCGATTGTAGTTGAGGAAAGGGGGCCCGGGAGCGGAAAAAGCAACGGGGCCCCGAATTTTTCTCCCGGGCCCTGCTTCTACCACGCGCCTTTGTTCGCCCAATGCTTATGCAACCTCGATGGCTGACAATCCCTCGCACCTCCTCCTTCGTACCTCCATTCGAGAATATTCATGCAATTGCGAATTGAAAGGCTGTCATCATCATTCGCACCGAAATGTGACGAAGCGTTTCTTCCCTATTCGTTAATTCGGGAAGCTCTACGTGAATGACAACATTTGCCTATTTTTATTTATTCACTGTTGCGATTGTATCGCCATATACACGATGGGAAAACTTTAATTGAATGAAAGCTTGGCTTTATTGTTTTTGCAGTTTTCTTTCGACGTCATCCTTTACTCAACTGAATCCATTTCCTACGCTGGATGCATATCTTCCTAAAGGCTGAAATAAACTTTGCATAATATCATGTAAATAAAATCCGAAAACCCAGCATTATTATGTAAACATACCCTTTCATGTCATGAGTTTCTGAATACGCTAAAATTAAAAATTATTTTATTTGATAATACATATTATGTACCTGATCCATTGTTTTTGTCACTGCCGCCTTTTAAGTTGTATTTGTCATGATAACGCTATTAGTCAACAAATTTCTAGTTAGTTACATCAAATTGGTCATAGTGAACTGTAATTTTCGTTTCTCCTTTTGAAAATGTTCTTGATATTGGTTAGTTTCTTACGTTTTTAAATATGCATAAATGGCGTTAACAGTACAATTTATATTGGATACAATTTTAAAGTCAGACAATGTAAAAAAGTGTTTTCGTTGTTAGATTGCTGGAAAAAGAAACCAGTCGGCTTTTGTGTGGTTGCTCGCTATAATTTTCGATAAACAAATTTGAGTCACCCCTCGGAGCTAAAGGCACTCAGACCACGCAACTTGCACGTAAGATTTATTTTTAATTATATTTGTGTATAAGTGAGGCCTGTTAGGTAATTGAGTTGTTTCAATTCATTCATTTGCATCTCGTTTCATTTCTTCTTCCTTCTTTGAGATTTTATGGCATTTTTTCATTCGGACGTTTTCTGCAGAACAGGCCATCAGAGGCCCTCTTGTAGAGCTCTGCACTGGCCTGATTTTCTAGGCTCATATGATGTCGAAGAAATTGTATTCTCGGACAGTGGGACATTACGGAGGACCAGTGTGACTCACCCGTAATTAATTCCGAGAGATCGACCCGTGCAGGACTCTATCCTCTTGCTAATTTATTTCCTTTGCCTCTCACCACCTTTCCACATATTAGCATTATTTATCGTTTTTATCTCTCTCCTTTGATTCCTTTATCGCGAGCATAAAAAACGTTAAGTCCCCTCGTTTTCTCCGCTTCTCATTCCGTCTCTGTTATCCGCGTGCATTCCAATTGATTCTTCGCCTTCGTCTTCCCATTTCTTTCCTAAAATCCTATTATTCACATCCGCTCCTCTTCATCATCCTCTCTCTCACTCACTCACTCACTCACTCTCCTCCCATCTCCGCGTTTTTGGCTCCCTTTATCATGACCGTGGAAATTTTTTTATCCCATGAGTTCATTCATCACCATCTCTCGGCAGTCGCCGCCACATCGCCGCTCTCTTTAGCTTTATAAAGCGGCATAGATTGTTCCGAAGGACTCGAGAGTGGAAAAAAGGACGATCCCATCGGTGCATTCCCTTCCCCCTCTTCTCCCTCCTCCCCCTCCCTTCCTTCCTCCCCCTCACTCCTCCTCCACCCATCACCATAGCAATCTGGCGAACAGTTACGGTCGATGAGGAACGTGTACAGCTCATCCGACCACTTAAATGAACCTCTCGTGTTTAGTTTTTCCCCTCGTGTTTACTGTTTCCCATCTGTCGTTATTGCATTCTCATCGTATCCTCTGAAAGGCCCTTCCTCAAACTCTCTCATCCTTAACCCGTAGACGCCGTCATACGTACTATTACGTCCTCCGAAAACTCCCATTCGCCGTCAGTACTACATTTAATTGTCTTTTGGCGCGAGAGATATTCTTATATCTAAATGGACTTTATATATTTTCAAAGAGGAAGCTTTGGTCTTTCTAGTAGTGCATGTTTTGTAATTTTAGTAGTGTTTTTGTATATTATATTCTACGTTAAATTTTGCGACGAAATTTTCATTTTTGCCACGAAATTACGGTGCGTCAGCACTAATCTTAATTGTCTTTTGACGCAAGGAACATACTTAAATCTGAATAATCTTTATATTTTTTGAAAGAGGAAGCTTTGGCCTTTCTAGTAATGCATGACCTTATATTTTATAATCTACGTTAAAGTTTGAGATGGATTTTTCATTTTTGCCACAAAATTACGGAGCGCCAGCACTAATTTTAATTGTCTTTTGACGCAAGGTACGTACTTAAATCTGAATAATCCTTATGTCTTGAAAGAGGAAGCATTGAACTTTCTAGTAATGTATGCCTTGTATTTTTTGTTATGTTTTTATAATTTATAGTGTACGATAAAATTTGCGCTCGATTTTTTACGAAAGTACCGTGCGCCTGAACCTTTCATCGCCTTTTGGCGTAACGGAGTTTCGTAAATATAAATAAGATTTATATATTGTGAAAGAGGAAGCTTTGGACTTTTCAGTAATGCAGGAATTGTAATTTTACTATTGTTCTAACATTTTATAATCAACGTGAAAGTTTGCGGTGAAATTTTCGTTTCTGCACCGAGAAGTTGGAGCGCAACCACATACTTTTGTCTAAATACGGAAGGCATATTCGTCGATCTGAATAAGCTATACGTACTTTGATAGAGGAGACTGGCCTTTTCAGTAATGCATGAACTGTAATTTTACTGTTGTTCTAACATTTTGTAATCAACGTGAAAGTTTGCGATGAAATTCTCATTTCCCACGAAATTACGATTCCTCTTTTCACTTATCGAAGAAGAAATATAATATTTTCCCTTGTATCTTTGTGGAGCCTTGTGAGAAAAGTGGTCGTCCGCTTGAGAAAAAATGTCTCCTGTATACTAAATAACACAGCCCACTTCAGATGCTTATAAAAATCGCTTTTCAATTCACCAAGAATGCTTTCCTCTTCGGCGATCCCTCAACGACCGACTTGTTCCGCTATTTGTACTGTTTGCATTGTTTACCTAGTAAGTCCTTCCGTCCCCCAGAAACACGAAACGGCGCGTTAAAATGAAAGGCTAACTCAAAACCGTAACATGACTGATATTTTAGTGAATCAATAAGTATGTTTTATCGATATTTAACATTAGGGAAAACTAAATAAAACAGCGCAGTAAAATCAATTTTTGACATAAATATACATTTTTTATTGATTACAATAATAATAAATGCAATTTATGGACAGTCTATAATAATAATAATAATAATACACAGTTTTTGTCTTTCGTATTCCACGGACCTACGCAATTTCGATTTCTCAAGTTGACCCATATAGTGCGTGTAGACGAGGAAACGTTCACGCTCGGATATGATTCACGGTATCTTTTCAAAGACTTCGCTTACAAGAGATATGTTTACGATGCTATAATGTAAATTTCATGCTGAATCCAATTACGCATGTGTACATTTTCTAAAACAATCGGGAAAGGACTCGTGAGCTAATATGTAACTTTTAAAAGTTTTCCATATTCTGTGTCTGAAATCTCATGATAAATACAATTCCATATCTCCGCTTCTAATGAACGAAATGTAACCAATTTTTCTATGCTGCTTATGTAATGATTAAGAATGATGACTGCATAACTAGAACGTTTCTATTATTAATGAAGCGCCTAAAAAAAATTATAAATACATCACTTAGTTAAAAATATTCAGCCAAGACATGGAAAAGTTGACATGCGCAAACTTTTTACCTAATTGGTTTAGATAGGTACATTCAGCGAATAAATATTCAGTAATGTTTAAATGTTTTTTAGAATAAGATTTAATGTGAATACATTTCATAGTTCTCGCGATTCCGAAAGTTAATATAAACCGTGAGCGCGCACCGGAAAATTATTTATTCGCTTCTACTGCAGCAATGTTTGTGTTCGACATATGATATTTTTAATGATTCTGTTTAAAAAGTTCATCTTTTATGTATATTAAGAAAACATTTCATCAAAATAACAATAAAACATCAAAAGTTATGAATTTTTGAAAATCTTCGCAAAGTTTCTCACCTTTACCTGTGTTTTAAAAAAACCTCATCCGGCGAATAAGGTAGGTTCTCATAAATCTCATCCGGGCTTGAGAGGTTAACGGTGATTTTGCCAAGTGGAAGTTGGTGTAAATGGTCGATGGAGGTTTGCCGTTTAAACTTTTTATTTACAGTCAGTTCGATCGACAAGGGATTTCGAGAAAATCCTAGCCTGAATCGCGGTTACCCTACCTCATTTGAAAATGATTGTGCGTTCATTCTGTCTACCTGTTTTTATAAAATTAATATTTTGCAAAAAAAATCGCGTTCTGCAACTTGTTCTGTTTTCAGGAATGCTGTCTATCAGTCTTTAAAGTAATTGCCTATTTGTGGAGGGAAAAGGCGAAGAAAGTGAATGCATCCACTATTTCCTCGTAGTACTGGAACAGTCATCTTAAGCCGGGTACACACTTGAGCAAAGCCTCGTCGCGAGCCTCGTTGCGAACAAGTCCGTGTTCGGGTTGATGTTCGCTGAAAGTTTGTAGGGGCCCACTCTGGCGAACAACGTCGCGAACAAGGTCATGTTCGTTTGCTGTAAGGCTGCAAGTAAAGAAGTCATCTTCTTTTTGCACTCGTCAACACTTATTTCCAACTCCGATGCTATCTCCATCCACGCATCAAACTTTTTTATTTTATTGAAATGCAACGCATGCTGCGGATCCCACAACAACTCCTTACACCTATAAGCTTCTATTAACTGTAAAGTTTTATCTTGTGTCCACTCCATGTTCACTCTGTGGCGAGAACAACCAGACTGAGGAGTTGAGTGAATTATGGAAGTGTTTTTCTGGAGTGAGAGACAATGTTCGTGAAAACGTACAAACTTGAAGAACCTCGTCGCGAACATCCCTTTGATGTGACGCCAAAATACCGACAACTGGTGGGACGCCGCGAACCTCGTGCCGAACACAAAATGTTCGCCTTAATGTTCGGGGCGGCGTTCGCCGCGCCGTCCACACTATGTTCGTGTTAAGGTTCGCGACGAGGTTCTGCTCAAGTGTGTACCCGGCTTTACGAAGCTCACCCTCGTCGCCGTCTTGACATCCCATCTTCTTTCCCTCCCAATCCTTCATTTCCTTTCTCACCCTCTCCCCTTTCCTACACCATTCCCTCCCTCCTTTCCTCCCTCTTTCCTCCCCCAACCACCCTCCTTGTGTTCCCAAACCTCGACCTACTTTCCATCCCCCTTCTTCCCCATACAGCAGAGGTGGCACCTGTATGGGCTCGCCTTGCTCCTTGCGCCGTACCGATTCTCTCTCCCCCTTCAATCCCAGCTCATCTTCCCATGCACTCAAACCGCACGACAATACTGCCTCATATCGTAAAAGGCTTTTATCCTTCCACGTTAGCCCTACAATCCTTGTTTGTGCTTGTTTTTCACTTATGTATGATGCCTAATAATCTAAGCAATTTCCGATTTAAACTCTAATCTGACCCGCCTGAGCATTGGCATCTTTCATTGTGGCTCGCTGAAGAATTCGCAAACACCGATGCGGCCCGCCATGCAGAAAGGTTTGCCCACCCTTGCGCTAGAGAGAACTTCCATCTTGCCGTTGGTCATTAAACGTACTCCGCGAGCTTGGAATGAACGGCGCATGTGAGCGGTCGCAGCGCAGTTGTCCCCACTCCGTAAATGTCGCATGCGTTGCCCGGAATGCGCTCGTCGGACCTCGTTAACTCGCTCCTCGAGCGAAATCAAATGTAATTCGGGCTAAATAATTTGTGCTCTACGTCACTATATGGCGCATTAGTTCGCCTTATCTTGAAAACTCTGATATGTGACGAGACCTTCGGTATTGTTATCCTTATGGCGTAATTTTCGCCTGATGTATTCGTGTTAGAGTTTGCGAGAAAAAAGGAATGCACTTTGAATGGATTATTTTGCGTACGGAGTCATCAGGGATGTTCACGGTAAAGGCATAGCGTCACTGAGAACTGCCTGAGACTACATCCTAGTTGACGATAGCGCGGAAAAAGCAATTTTGTTAAATGAACACTTTCAGAAAGTGTTTACTTCGGAGAGCAACGAATTTGAGGAACTAGTGATGAAAAAAATTCGATGGAGGATTTGATGTTCTCTGAATAAGGTATCGCGCACCAACTCGAGTCCATTAAGCAAAATAAGACCCTTGCCGAAGGGGATACCCGCGCGAGTGTTAAAAGAGCTATCCTCCCTAACCGCACCTTATTCTCTATAATAAAAACGTTCTGTAAGGAGCACAAGATGGCCGACAGCGAAATGTAGTTCTCATTCTGCCCGATAGGTCGGCGCCACATGTACGTCAACAACTGACCTTTCTTTCGACGAAAACGACGGTAATATATAATAAACACTTGTTTGTTTATGTAACGGTTTCTACGATAAACAGTTTATTTTTTTGTCAATAAGGAGTCCAATACAATTGAATACAATGATCCATTCAATCGTCAAGAGAACAGTTTACAATGTTGAAATAAATTGATTTGTTTTTGTTCAGATAGTATTCAAAGAAATTATTCCGCTGATTGATTAATTAGTTACTTTTTAATTTAAATCCTTTAAAGAGTTTTATTTACATAACGACGGAGAACATTATTAGAGGATTCGAGTAAGGCTATGCGCGCACTACCGACTTTTAGTTGGCCAACTTTTAGTTGGATGAGTGAGGTACATTGTGGTAAATGAGACTGCGCGCACTTATCCAACTTTTTGTTGAGTCAATTTTTAGTTGTGTCTGTGCACAACTCTCCACCGACCGAGCAGTTGGCCAACTCTCTTGAAACATACAGGTCAGAACGTGTCTGCGCGCACTTCCAACTAAAAGTTGGCTTATCTACGGATCGTCCGCAGTCATTTCCGGAGTGCTCAGCTAAGACGTGTCCTTGTGCTGTGAACAAATTTTACAGAAATGGATGGTGAAGATTGGATTGAAAAATTTATTGTGTGTGGAATGTAGACCTGCATTATATGACAAAAGAAAGAAGGAATACAGTGATCGTAATCTGAAAGAGAAATTGTGGACTGAGATTTGCATTATCATGGTACCTAATTGGAGTGAAATGACACCACAGGAAAAAGCGGTACTTTCCTGTTAACGGGAATACCTCCAGGACCCTTCGCAGAACCTGGTACTTACGTATTATCCCATGCCATACTTACGTACAACATTAACAGAAACAAACCCAATCACCGGACAAGAAACTGATTGGCCTGTCTCGACATTTACAAACCCAATCTCCGGACAACGTGGAGGGTTTCTTTGGTTCCGGGCGAGGCGAAGGGCCGGTAGCGCCCGGAGACGACTACCAATTACAACAAAGCGAGCCGAAGGCTCGTCAGTATATCCTTTCAATGTTATATCCTCTTGACTGTTGTGCCGCAATTGAGAGGATATATCGACGAGCCTTCGGCTCGCTTTGTTGTAAAGGGTAGTAGTCTCCGGGCGATACCGCGCCCTTCGCCTCGCCCGGAACCAAGGAAACCCTCCACGTTGTCCGGAGATTAGGTTTGTAAATGTCGAGACCGGCCAATCAGTTTCTGTTAATGTTGTTTTTAAAATAAAATATCGTAAATCCAACAATACGTCAAAATATCCTTTCAATGTTATATCTTCTCAAACAATCATAACAATACCTGTTCATTTTTTAAGGTATTCCCGTTAACAGGAAAGTACCGAAAAAGCAAATAATGGTATGCATGCGCTGTATTCAAATATTTTATTTGTTTAAAATATTCAAGGAACATTCGTTTTCTTCATAAAAAATTAACGTAATGGGATTTTAATGATAAACATAGTCGGGCCGCGAGGTTTGTATTGTTCTGTATAACTTTTATTGCACGAAAATGTTTTTTTACATATGACAACACAACATCTGAAATTCATTGCAAAATTCCTTTATTTTATAATTCTCTTACAGGAATAGTATATTTTTTTATTATTAGTAAAGTTATACAGAACAATACAAACCTCGCGGCCCGACTATGTTTATCATTAAAATCCCATTACGTTAATCTTTTATGAACAAAACGAATGTTCCTTGAATATTTTAAACAAATAAAATATTTGAACACAGCACATGCATGCTCCTTAGGCAGAATAGTAAGAAGTAGCACAGAACAGGTACGAGAAATGTGTTATTTATCATTGGTTATGTCTCAGGTCGAATACGCTTTCAGCCTATGGGATATGTATGAAAAGGGACCAGGGTCGTGCAAAGGTACTTGGGGGCCCGGATACAAAAGGGTTTAAGGGGCCTCCTTGTCTATGTTGAGACAAAAAATATTAAATGGAACATATATTTATTAAGTATTAATTATTACATGTTATCATCAACTTGACACAAAAAGGGAATTTACACATATGTTTTATGTATTACAATATATTTAGAAGTCTTTTCCACCCAGTTATTAATTACATCCTCAAAAGAACATTCACTAGCTATTTCCCATTCAATTGATGATATTCCACAAGCATTTAATCTTTCTTGAAGCATTGATGACCGTAAGCATATTTTTATTAACTTTAATTTACTGAAAGATCTCTCAGCTGATGCTACTGTTACAGGGAGAGTCAAAAAAATTCTTAAAGCAACAAATATATTAGGAAATATTTGTCTAAATTATTTTCTATGATAAATAATAAAATGTCTTTTGGATTCCTAATATTATCTTTGTTTTGTATCATGTCCTTTAAATATGTAATTTCTGAACAAATAGTATTCGAAACGTCATTTGAATAATCTGCACAAAAATCATTGAGACTTTTCTCCAAATCTGATTTTGATGATTTTTTAATGTTTATGAGAAAATCAAATTTTTTTGTCACTTGTGGTAATCTATCAAAACGGTCATGTAATTGTTGTATAGCAATATCAATTAAGTTGACGATTAAGTCGGACGATTCCGATTGGTTACGAGGTTACCCACTGTGTCGCATGTTGTGTGAACGTGTTCTTAGTAAACAGTTGAAGAGATACGCCCGTTCACTGCCGTTCTATTTGAACAGGGCAGCGCCACGGTGGTGGCTGTGCTAACTAACAAAATACACCAGCCTTTGAACTTAACGCGTATCAAGATTGTATTATTTTTATCTACTAAATTTTTTAAAAACATTTCAAACGGTCGGGGGCCCTGGTGCGGCGCATCCACTGCATCCCCCCCATTTGCCGCCCGGCCCTTTAAGGGACATATACTAGAGTTAGAAAGAATCCAACGCAGAGCAGCCAGATTCGTGAAATATATGAGCAGAAGCTAAGCGTGACATCACTGTTGAAAGAGTTGAATTTGATGTCGTTGGAGGATCGCAGACTTCGCGCTAGGATTAGGCTTTTTGGAGAAATTTAGGTTGGAAGTTCTATTAGAAGAGGTTTCAGGAATATTATCTACTATAATATATTTTGAAGTGTGTGTTTGTTGGTTTGTGTATTTGTGTGTTTGTTCATGGAACTCCTCCTAAACGGTAAAAGCTAGAATAACCAAATTTTGTACCATTCTTCCTTACATCCTAACTTAGTGAATGGTCAAGGTTTGGTCAACCGGGATTAATCAGTGCTGTCAATATAGGGGTTTAACATTTTTCCATAAGATAACACGTATGAATCCATTTATTGACTTGCAAGGTATTCTTCCTTCAAGCATTAAAATACTTAAATATGGACCGATTTTTTTCGTTTTTGCTTTATTCGACAAATAAAACTCTATACTATCTTATTCCTGCGAAGTTTACATGTTACACGGTCGAAGTTTTCAGAAATACGCTATTTGTTTCGAAATTTTGTAGATTTTTTGTACCCTTTCCGGGCGTTGCCAAGGCGGCCGTCATTGTTACCACCGATTCAGTTAGCTTCAATGAAGCTTACAGATAGACGAATGCTTAGCGTTATTCGCTTCGCACTTTTGTTTAAGCAACGAAACGATCGATGTTTATGGATAGCAACGTAAATAGATACTGATTATTATTCAGGAAGCGTTTATTGATGAAAGCAATTGAACCTTCTTTCGTCTATTGAATACTGTAATCTTACATTTTTTTTAAGTAAAATCGTTATATTTTACATTATAATGTTTATTAACGTAAATAAGCTCACGTATCTGGTGTACATTTACCGGAGGCAGTGTTCAGTCATGGACAACTGTACTTTTTCACGGGTTTCTTGCTTACAATACATAAAAGTAAATATTTCAACGAGGCATAATTACACATGAAATGAAGCTGGATTTGGCGAAAGTATATATATATATGATAGGAAATAAAATTATCGTTATATTTTAATGCAATATGCTCGGAAACGGATTGTTACAAGCAAATATGATTAATTGTGCTATAGTAGCTTCACTAAGTCCGTTGAAATTCAACGGGAAATTCTGCTTATATATATATATATATATATATATATATATAGTTATATATATATATATATATATATATAGTTATATATATATATATAGTTTTATATATATATAGTTTTATATATATATATATATTTGGAAGGGATATATATATATATATTTTATATATCCCTTCCAACTGTCTCAGTTCACTGCCACATAGTCGGCGGAAGGGTGTAAACGGAGGCTAAAGGGCGAAGAACAGTGGTGTCCTCGGACACTGGTAGGTTCAACCATGCTGTGAAGTCTTCCTGCAATATCTCCGGCCAAACTGAAAGAGGTACTCACCAACCCGCTCTGGGCCAGCGTGGTGTTTTAAGGCCTACAATCCCCCCATGACATGTACACCCATAAAAAACGGCCCTCATTCTCCGGAGGCTGGATTGCCTCTGACCGTGGCAGTGGTCAGGAACAAGGCGTGAAGGCAGAAGGTGCTAAGAATCCCCGGAGGTTAAACGCCCATTGCCACTCTTTCTCATCCTTACCCAATTGCTTTAACCTCAACCTAACTACCTTTAACTGCAGGACTTTGTCCAGTGAAACTAAACTTCAAGAGCTCCAAGAACAACTGGAGAAGATCAGGTGGGACATTTTAGGGCTTAGTGAGGTGAGAAGAAAAGGTTAAGGCCTATTGGAGTTGAAGAGTGGACATATTTTTTATTACAGGGGAACTGACACAGGAAGAACAGGGGGAGTTGGATTCATCATCCACAAAACATTGAAGAATATTATCGTGGAAATGGAAAGTTCATCCGAGCGGGCAGCTAGACTAGTGCTTCAAATAAATAAAAGATATCAATTTGAAATAGTCCAAGTTTATGCGCCAACGACATCATAATCGGAAGAGGAAGTGGAAGATTTCTACCAAGAAGTTGGAGAACTGCACGACAAAGGAAGCTGCCATCTAAAAGTGGTCATGGGTGATTGCAATGCCAAGGTAGGAGAACAAAAGGAAGACGACAGCGCAGTTGGAAAATGGAGACAGAAATGAACGAGGGGACCGACTTGTAGACTTTGCTGAATGTACTAGTCTATATATAATTAACACTTCCTTCATAAAGAGTCCCAATAGAAAATGGACCTGGAAAGTACCCAATGGTACCAAAAACAAAATTGACTACATACTAGTCAATAAGAAGCAATTGGCTGAAGACTGTTCCGTCCTCAACCAGTTTAAAACTGGAAGCGACCATCGCTTGGTAAGATGCAGAATAAAATTCAACTCAAAGTTAGAAAGACAGAAGCTTATAAAGAAGAAGCCTAAGTCTATTATCAACACGCAGGTGCTAAAAGAACGAAAAGAAGAATTTCAACTCCAACTGAAAAATCGATTCAGTGCACTGGAAGACTAGAAGTTGAATCCCAATTTATAGAGATACTCAAGGAAACTGCTGAAGAAATAGGCGGAACAGTTAAAGCCAGAGAAAAAGTTGACCGAAAAAACAAGACTGCTGATGGAAAAAAGAAGGAAAATGATAATTACTATAGTCGGTCCATCATCGGAAGTCTGATGGCCTCGAAAACTGGGCGTACACGAGTTAGCAGCAGCCAATAGGAGACTGTTTGTTTGGGAAGGTAGTGGGGAGGAAACCAGTCTCACTCCTGCTCTCGAAGAGATCGCATCGGACTGCGTTGCCGTTTCTACCGCCGTTTCCTTGCTGTGGATCAAAAAGAAGGATGGGAAGTATTTTATTTAGAAACTGCGTAGTATATCAGCTGAGCAAGAGCTGGCAGCGCGCACCGACATCTGCTCTCCCGCACGAAAGTTGAGAGGGGTGATGGAAGGGGAAACGTTCGTGATTGGCTACTTGCTCTAAGTAGGCCAAGAGACTTCCGAAGGGGGATCGACTATAATGATCCTAAAGAAATGATCCATTTTGCAGAACTAAACAAAACTATAAGGAAATGCATCAAGGAAGATGTGAAAAAATATAATTATGACCTAATCGAGAAAGCCATAGAAAACAATAGAAGTTACAAGAAAATGAAGCAACATCTCTCGATCGGAAAGAGACAGCTGGTGGCCCTGATGCTAGAAGACGGCTCCATAACCCACAGTAGGAAACAAATCCTGAAACGGGTACAAGAATTTTACACCAAGCTCTAGGAAATGACGAAGTAAATGATGATGGAAACATGCCCACCGAAGAGGTCCCAGATATCCTTCCGGAAGAGGTGAGACAGGCAATGAGAAGTATGAAGAATGGAAAAGCATCTGGAATGGATGGTATCATAGCAGAAGTATTCAAAGCATTGGGTAACCATACGGAAACAATTCTCGCTAAGATTTTTAATTCCTGTCTGAGGAAGAAGAAAATACCAGAAACATGGAACCACGCATGTATTATCCTTCTGCACAAGAAAGGTTCCAAAGAAGACTTGAACAACTACAGACCGATCAGTCTACTCCCAACAGTCTACAAAATATTCACCAAAATACTCACTATGCGCCTTCAAAACCATCTTGATTCTGCCCAACCCAGAGAGCAAGCTGGATTTCGCAGTGGGTATAGCACGATGGACCACATCCAAGTCGTGAGAGAGGTAATCAGTCGCACTAACGAGTATGAATTACCTCTATGTATGTGTTTTATCGACTACGAGAAAGCATTCGACTCTGTCCGAACTTCGTCGGTGTTACGTGCACTAAAGAAACAAGGAGTAGAAGAAAGGTACATAATCTTGATCAAGAATATCTACGAAAATGCGACAACATCTGTCCAGCTGCATGAAGAGACGAGTGCCTTTAAGGCCGAAAAGGGAGTGAGACAAGGAGATACTATGTCCCCTAAGTTATTTACAGCAGCTCTAGAGGAAGTATTCAAAACGCTAGACTGGGAGTAAAAAGGCATAAAGGTAAATGGAGAATATCTGAGTCACCTGCGCTTTGCAGATGATATCATACTGTTCGCAGGGAGCCCAGAAGAGCTCCGTAGAAGAACTGAAGAGCTTGAGCAAGCAAGCCAAGAAGCTGGACTTCAGATGAATCTTAATAAAACAAAGGTTATGTACAACTCCTTCACAAATTCTGAGAAGATACATATCAGTGGAGCAGAACTCGGAGAAGTAACCAGCTATGTTTACTTTGGTTAACTCATCACTACTGATGGTTCGCTTCTTGGAGAAATCACCCGGAGAGTGAAGATGGCATGGAGTGCTTTTGGCAAGAATGCAAACATCTTTAAATCAAATATTCCAGTCTTCCTAAAAAGGAGACTGTATGACCAATGTGTTCTGCCTGTTCTGACATATGGTTGTGAAACATGGACCATGAATGCCAGAATGATACAGCACCTGCAAACAACACAGAGGGGCATGGAGAGATGCATGTTAGGGATCACCCGAAGAGACCGCAAGAGGAACGACTGGGTAAGAAACAAGACTGGAGTCTATGACGTGATTAGGAGGGTGAAGGTGCTAAAATGGCAGTGGGCGGGCCACATTGCTATGCGAAATGACCAGCGTTGGACGTCCAGTGTCATCGAATGGATCCCAAGAAACATCAAGAGACTGAAAAGAAGACCGAAAGACAGGTGGGAGAGAGCTTGTTAAGTTCTTGGGGCAAACTTGGAGGAGGTAGGCAGTTGACAGGGAAAACTGGAAGAGTCTGGGGGAGGCTTTCATCCGTCAGTGGACTGAAAAAGGCTGATGATGATGATATATATATATATATATATATATATATATATGTCAGAAAACACTACACCACTCTCCAACTTCCTCCTCGGGGAGGCACACCCGAAAATAACACAACACGTCCAAGGGACTCCAACTTTATTTAAACCCGAATTACACCAGCATTCTGCTCTCCAGCAGAAGCTCTCCCACGAGCCAACACACGGCCCACACTACTACGAGTCCCGTCACACACTCTTCTCTCTCGCGTCACGTGATCTCTTAGTACTCTCCTTCTCCGTCCCGCTTCTGGTAGCACTTCTCGTGGCGGTCGTCCTCGCTTGCGTAACAGTCGGCCTTTCCTGACATCGGGGCCGTCCTCGGTCCCGGTCCGGTCTGCCTCCGGTTGAACTGCTCCTCTGGCGCTCGCGCCGTTCTCCATCCGCTTCTCGTCTTCTTTCCCTCTGCTGTCCGCGGCCTGGTCGTCATCTCCCTCGTCCTGGCTCTCGTCGGCCTGGTCGTCATCTCCTACTTCGCCTTGGGGGGGCTTACACCAGGGTTTCATTCGGTCTGCACTAAACACGGAATTGAACGCTCGCTGAGTCCTCTTTGCCCCTGGTATATCCATGAGAGGATACCTATCTCGCGCTAGCACTTCTGAGACAAGATACGGACCCTTAAATTTCGGAGCTAATTTTCGCGAACACCCTGTCGCTTGCGCTTCTCGTTCTACGATGACTAAATCTCCCTTTTGGTACACTCTCGGCACCTTATGTCTTTGATCGTAACGCTCCTTCTGTTTTTTCTGCGTCTCTGATATCTTTACTAACGCTTTTTCCCTTGCTTCGCCTAAGGTCTCTCTAGTCTCATCGAGCTCGCTTTCTTGCAACGCCAATATAACACGGTTTTGCAATGAATTCCTTGGGTTATAAGCAAACAATAGCTCATAAGCGCTCTTCTCAGTAGTTTTATTTGACATAGAATTCATGGCGAATTGGATGTTTCTCAAATTCGTATCCCAGTCGCCTCCATCCTCTTGTGCATACATAGTGGATATGGCGTTTGTAATGGATGCGTTTGATCGCTCTACTTGTCCATTTGCTCGAGGGGTAGCAGTCGCATTCTTTATATGCTTTATCTGGTTTCTTTCGCATAATTCTTCAAATTCCTTCGCTGTAAATGCCGTACCTCGATCTGTAATTAAACGCTCAGGACACCCAAATAAGCTCGTAATCTCACTGATAGCTTCGCACACTGGTTTGGTTTTTGTGGTTTTCACTGCCTTTAGTAGGATGAACTTTGTAAAGTTGTCTTGATACACGAGAACATACTCGTTGCCCCTTTTACTCCTTGGGAATGGCCCTAAGTGGTCCACGTGAACTGTGTGAAATGGGATGGCTACACGCTCTAAACTGTGCAACTGCCCCTCTTTTTTTACCTCCCGGTCTCTTATGATAAGCACACTCAATGCAAGCTGCAATATATTTCTTTACCCTTCTTCTCATCTTCGGAAACCAAAAATATCTCTTCACGTGTTCTAGGGTTTTCTCTTCTGCGTAATGTCCCATGTCATCATGACTTCCCTTTAGAATGCGCCAAATAGAGTTCTTAGGCAAAACCCAACGGACCCCACCGTCTACCTTTCTACAGACACGGTTGTCTTTCAGCACATAGTCTGTGTGGATCTGCCTATCCTCATTGGCGACCGCAGGTTGCTGTAAGGTACGATGTATTTTCTGGATAGCTACATCCTGCAGCTGCATCGTTAGTAACCAATCATCCTGATTTATTCGCAACGTGAAGATTTTCAAGTCTGCTGTATCCGGTTCCTCGGAATCTCCCACGGGATTTCGACTGAGGGCATCAACGTGACTCATGTTGCGTCCTGGTCGGTACTCGATCGTGAAATCATACTCTTGTAATCGAAGCCACCACCTCGCTATCCGCGGTAACAATTCTTTCTTGGACATGGTGGTCTTTAAAGCATTACAGTCAGTAACAACTTTGAAGGGTCTGTTCAATAAATACATTCGAAATTTGTCTACGGCTTCAACTACTGCCAACGCTTCTAGCTCATAACTGTGATAGTTCTTCTCTAGATCTGTCGTCTGTCGGCTATAATATGCCACAGGTTTTTGAGATTCTCCTTCTCGACGCTGTAAGATAATCCCCGCTAGTCCATTCTTACTGGCGTCAGTGTGAACTTCATGTTCGGCATTTACATCAAACAACGCAAGTGCCGGACGCTCGATTAATCTTTTCTTCAGCTCTTGAAATGCGTTTTCTTGTTTCTCCGTCCACTCGAATACCGTATCTTTCTTCGTCAAGAGCGTTAACGGCTTGCTTAACGTAGCGAATCCTAATACAAATCTTCTAAAGAAGCTCGTCAAACCAATAAATTGTCGCACTTCGTGAACATTCTCCGGCCTTCGAAATTCTTTAACTGCCTGAATTTTTCTCTCGCCTGGTCGGATCCCATCTTTGGTTATTTCAAAGCCCAAATAGTCTACTTTAGTTTTGAAAAATTCACATTTTGATACTTTTAGCGCTAGCCCCAATTTCTTCAGTACTTGCAACAGTCTTTCTAATCTCTCTAACCCTTCCTTCACCGTTTTGCTGGGTATCAACAGATCATCCATATAGACTAGGACCTCTCCTGGTTTTGTCATTCGCACTACCCTTTTCATCACTTGATTAAACACTGCAGGTGCGTTTACTACTCCGAAAGGCATTTTTGTGAACTCGTACAGTCCACTTGAGGTGACAAAAGCTGTCAAGGGTCTCGTCTCTGGGGCTACAGGGATTTGATAGTATCCCGACGCCAAGTCTAAAATGGTAAAATAACTGTTTCCTGCAAGCGCGTCTAATTGTTCCTCAATGGCTGGCATGGGGAATTTTATTTTTTTCGTCTTCAAATTCAATGCTCTGTAATCGACGCACAGCCGGTCTTCTCCGTTAGCTTTCTTCACTAACAATGCTGGGCTTGCGTATTCTGATGTCGACTCCTGCACGATACCCATTTTCATTAACTCATCGACTGCCTTTTGCATAGTCGCTCTTTGGGCGTACGGTAGGCGATACGGTCTTAAATTCACAGGGTGGTTATCCAACAATTCTATCTCGAAACTGGCAGACTCTACTGTACCCAGTTCACTCAAATTTTTCGCAGAACATTCTCGATACTCATTCACCATTTCGTATACCGCATCCTTCTCCTCTTCAGACAGGTCGTTATTCAAATTTATTTCTTCCATTTCTATCCCGGCCCTCTCTTTGACATTTCGAACTTTGGCTTCGAAGTTACTTTCTTCCTCCTGCCCATCAGTCTCTCTCCTAATTACAAGTTTCTGATAGCTCTTCTCAACTCGAATCCCCGATTGGTCTAGGGCGCTTCGTCCTAGAATTATGGCATCGTCTTGCGAACAGTTTGGGACCACAAGCACTTCTACCTCAATGCTTACGTCGTCCACAACAAGGGTTAACTGTTTGGAGCCTATTACGTTACTTTTCCCACAGCCGAATCCAATCAGACTTTTTTGACTCGCAAAGTATTCTACACCTAGCTGTTCAGCGACATCTTGCCTCATGGTCACAACATCGCTCCCTAAATCAATGAACCCAACAACTTGTTCATCATTAACCTTTATCCATTTATAATATTCGTCTTTAATTTGGTCGTTCGGCACCGAAATTCTTTGGACTCGCCTTTTCATTTCCAAATTCTGTCTATTAACTTGGGTTCCCTGAGGGCATTCCTTCATCATGTGTCCCTCTTTATTGCATCGGAAACATCGCCTGCTCTGCTGTCGTTCTGGGCAATCCTTAGCCATGTGTCCCTGGCCGTTACAATTATAACACCTCGCCTGCGTTGTCTGCTTATTTCTCCTCACCACATTACCTTCGTTTGGCGGTTCAATTGGGACACTATAACGGTTAGCTAAAAACTGTCTTTCACCTAATCTCGCTCTTTCTGTAATACTTTCATAGCGCTTTATCTTGAGCAGTAACCCTTCAACATCTTTGAAGTCACACAAAGCCAGCGACCTTACTAATTCCTTGTCACCTAAGCCGTTCAAAATGTATTTAATCAAGGATTCTTTATCTATGTCACCTCGTCGCGCTATCGCTTTCATGGCATACACGTATGACTCATAGGTTTCGTCGCGCTGCTTCTTCCTCTTCGTGAGATTCATGTGAACATCGGCCTGATCAGCTGTTGATGGGAAGCTATAAAGTAACCTTTCTTTAAAAGTCTCCCAAGAATACACTTCTTCCGCGACACTATTTAACCACAATTTAGCTACTCCTTTCAGCTTATTCACCGCATGAGTAAGCAATACGGAATTGTCCCACGAATACGCGGAAGCGACCCCTTCCACTCGCCGCACCCACTGTTCGGCGGTAAATCCTAAGGTCGTCGACGCGTCAAACTCGGGCAACAATCTTTCCGCCATGTCTCGGTGAGCAACTACAGTTGTCGCCATCGTACTACAATGTCTCGCTTCCATTATTTCTCTTTCGCGGTCTAACAACGCGCGCTCTCTCTCCAGCAACTGTCTTTCTCGTCGTAGAATCTCACGTTCAATGTCGTTATCGCTCGCCCTAGGCGCTAAGTGGTTCTTTGGTCGGGTCACAGAGGGCGTCGACATCGCTCTCGGTAGCTCAGGAAAGCTCGCTGCTCGCGTCAAGAACGCCTCGCTTACTCCTGTTCCCGCCACTGGATACGTCATTTCCGGTTCCCCACTAAACGCCATGCGGTCGCTTTTTTTCCGCTAATTTCGCTTTTTTAGGTCTGTTTCGACGCTCACAACCCTAGTTATACTTGGGGTATTGTTCACTCGGGAATCACTTTTCTTTCACGTACTTACGGAGGGGTACAGTCTTCATCGGCAAACAGTCGGCTCTCTCACGACGTGCTCCTTTCCGAAAACTGGTTTTTGATCTTCTTATCCTTATCTGATCCCGATCCCGCCGCTGCTCTGTCAGAAAACACTACACCACTCTCCAACTTCCTCCTCGGGGAGGCACACCCGAAAATAACACAACACGTCCAAGGGACTCCAACTTTATTTAAACCCGAATTACACCAGCATTCTGCTCTCCAGCAGAAGCTCTCCCACGAGCCAACACACGGCCCACACTACTACGAGTCCCGTCACACACTCTTCTCTCTCGCGTCACGTGATCTCTTAGTACTCTCCTTCTCCGTCCCGCTTCTGGTAGCACTTCTCGTGGCGGTCGTCCTCGCTTGCGTAACATATATATATATATGTATGTATGTATGTATATATATTACTTATATGGGTAGGCACGATCACAAGGATGAAATACGAGAGATCGACTATAGGACGGAGCGATGTCAATGTTCGTTAATTCCTAAGACCATACGAAACAATAACAGGAGAGTGATGCCCGCGAGAGAAGTTATTAGGTAGGCTTTGGTGCGCCGCACCCCCTGGTACCCACCAATCTGGTGATTTGCAGGGTATTATGTAGATGTAGATGATCGACGCCAATTGACCTGTGCGTCGCGTGCGATCGAACCGAGTTAATCGAGGGCCCACGCTTGTCTCGCTGTGTAGGTGCGGATTCCCCGAGACGCGCGCTTTCCATTAGTGATAGAAATAATTTTAATATTCGGACGAAGCACAATTATAGATCGGGTTTTTGGTCTTAGTGTCTGTCGTCATCTTGTCCCTCGAGAGAGGGCGTGTTAAGGTATGGTTTCACTGGGTCGTCCGGCGGTCGCGTTCGACCGCCGCGTCTGGACGTCGCGGTTGGACGACGTGGCCGGGTGGTTTCGTTCGGACGTGCGCGTCCCGTTGCCGCTGCGGGCCGACGCGGTTGGGCAATGTGGACGAACGCTTGGACGTCCAGAAGAGTTCAGTTTCGGTTTGCCTACCGTGAAAGTGACTTGATTTTGAGCTGAAATGGTTGAAGATGATTTACTTGCATTAATCTTGTTAGAAGATGAAGAAGAATATGATGAAATGTTGCAAGTAATCTTACAAAAAAGAGCTGGAAAGGACGCTTTATATAAAACGCGGAGAGAAGAGGGCTGCTACAGTTTACTCGTCAGTGGCCATCTGAAGAATAACGAAGAAAAATTCAGACAATATTTCAGACTAAATGAGCCGCAATTTCGGTTTGTGTTAAGAAATGTGGCTCAAATGCTGTGAAGCGCCCACTATCCTTTTTCTGATAATCCTTGTAATCCCTATGCTGGTGATCATAAATCGGACTATTTTTTCTTACTTCTTCGATCAAGCGCTCGTCATCATCTCCGGAAAATCGGCTTGCCATGACTCAACTCGGCAGATAAACACCTGAACAACTGCGACTGCCCCACTCGACGTCCGCGTCTCGACTGCTATTGAAGCAGTCGAGCGCGACATTTGAAATATCGTACATAGATGGAGTCAGTGGCTGCCAGCCGCTGCAGTCGGACGCGACCGCCGGACGCCCCAGTGAAACCATAACTTTACATGAGTTCTTCCGCGCGTCATTTTACTTTCTCCATACTTAGTAATGGGAAAGTATTGTGATCATGAAAAAAAATGACTTCGAGATTTCAACGGAAATACACTTTTTGAGGTCCCTAGAACACGTTAGTCTATTTTCGGAATGATGTCTGTGTGGATGTGTGTGCGTGTGTATGTGATTGTGGCCGCTCTAACTAAAAAAGTACTGGACATATCGTTACCAAATTTCTTATATAACACTTTAGCATGAGCACAAAGAACTGATTAGTTTTTGGACAATAACGGTTAACCGGAAGTCGAAGTTTAAGCTACGTTTTCATGAACGCGTTACGAGCGCACAGAGGCGCAAGTTCTACGCGGATGCACGCGTAGGAGTTTGCATGAAAGCGTTCAGCGCAAGCGTAGGTACGCCCGATTTCTCTTTCAAAAAATATAAAATTCTGTATAAAGTATTGTGTTCATTTCAATTTAATGACATTACTTCATTCGGAATACCATTACCGAGAGGAAGACGTCAGTGTAGGTCGCGTGACTCCAAGCCGCATACTTAGGGAGAAAACACGGTCTATAAATTGAATAAAATACCGTAAACGAATCAAGTAAAACACTTGAAATTGTGCACACGTACTTATAGACTCAGATTCTATTAAATTTTCATTTCATTTGTACATCCCGTTTTGTTGTTACAAACCGGCAAAGTGACGCCAGCCGCCGCAACGCTCAGAAAAGGGTCCATTTTTCATTCTCACTCCAAAAACATACCTTAGAATAATTTTTAAAAATTCTGCTTTACCTACACTATACGCAGAACAGAATTATCTACACGCTGATATGCATTGCGCGAAAATCCCATCAGCCGTTTTTGAGATATTAAGCCTCAAACTCGAGTCTACATAATTTAGAAAACGATAGTAGATGGCACATGCGCGCTACCTAGGACTGCGCACTGCCGCCATGTTCACGTATACGCGCGTGAAAGTTGAGATTTTCTGAACTCAGACGACGCGAGAATACGCGAACACGCGCGTAGTTGAGCTATGGTTTCCTGGCTCCTGATTGGCTGCCAATACGACCTTTGCCTCTGTACGCTTCTAACGCGTTCATGAAAACGCAGCTTTTCGAAACCCGATTCGGTTTTTGCCAAAATTCGTCATTAAAAAATCATTATTGTTTGTACAATTCTATACAATTTATAGAGAATGTAATTTCCTACAACTTTTATTTGACACAATTTTCCGTAGCAGTTATTGTTTAGGAATTATAAATAATCGGTTTTTTCGGTTTCTGTCAAATATCTCCTTAAAAACGTCGTTATTGGTAATCTTCATGAGGACCAAAGTTCTAGAGAATAATATTTCTTCCAAGTTTTCTTTGAAACAAATTTTCGTAGAACCATCCATTTCGGGGTTTTTTGGTTTTTCTTAATACCAGTGTACAGCGCCACCTCCATGTTGCGGTGAATTCTGTAAACATTCAAAATATAACTAATTTACGGCAATAAAGACGACTGTATTCTTTTACGATACGAAATGATAATTTTGCCTCATAATGCTATTCATAATAATTTAAATATCTATACCCCAAATATGGAGAAAGTCATGTGTTGGCCACATCAGATTTTTTGTTTTGCGAGGAGTTGAATCCTTTCGCTGGTTTAGGAGGAGAATATAAGAGATCCAGAGAGGAAATTAGAGAAGGGAAACGCAGTGGACCGAAGAGGAGGGAGAGTAGAGGGAGGGAAGGAGAAAGAGGGAGGGAGCGTCGGTTGGGCAGGGCTCGCAAATGTACGTGGGCGTCCTGATGCCCCGTGGGGTCATCCGCGGCCGCGTTTACCAATCATATTCGGGGGCGAGGCGGTTAATTGGATGCAGATTCTACCCAATTCCTTGCGCGGCTGTCCACGGGTAATTTTTCTCCGTTCGTCGTCCGAATTATTTTTACCCTCGCATTTTGTTCTAACCCCATGCTCCTATAAAAATACCAGCTATTTTTCTTCGAATTTAATCCGTTTCCTTCGTGAGGAAATGTTGACCCATTTACCGGCTCTTCCGTTATTTTTTCCCATTTCAAAAGCATTTTACCCTTATTGTTATAGTTTCGCAGTGAATACATGGAAATTTTTAATTTAAAAAAATTTAGATTCGTGTTTTTTTTCTCGGTCTATTTCCATCCTATGGAAATCTTTAATTCGCGGGGTTATTCTTTTTTCCCACTACACGATTCATTCGTGGGATTTAGAGAGCTCGCTTCGAGCCGTTACCTCTTCTTTTCTTTTTCTTTTTGCCCACCTCGATGTCACTTTCGTCTGTTCCGACGAGTGTGCACGTCTTCCGTGTCGGGTCGACTGTCAACCCAATGGCGGGTGAAATGAGGGACATTTGATGCCGTGGAGAAGTTGTGTGTGGTCGGGGGGTTATCGGTTTTTTTTAGGTGTTCGTGCACCACAAACATTGGTACGCGTCGCGGGAAGGGGCGGAGAGGGAAGACGAAGGTGGAAAAGAGAGAGAAAAGGAAGATATGACAAAGTTGGAGTGAGGAGTAGTGTAATAGAAGACGTGAAGGGATAGAAAGGTAATCAAGTGGGGAACGGTGAGAAAAAGGGTTGGGAAGAAAGAGGGATGGAGATAAAAGGGGAAAGGGGGAGGATAGAAGAGAGGTGAAGGGGGTGAGACCCGATGCACGCTGCGCGAGGGGGGACTCCTCGTTTGACAGGGGTGCGCGTGCCGTTTCAAGGGTAGAGTCCCCCCTCCCTATCCGATCCTCCTCCAACCAAATCTCCGCTTTCGAGGTCGCTGTGATTCACGCCGCCGCACAGTGGTCAATTTCAGCATTTTGGAGGGACAAATCCTGCGCTCATTCTAAAAAGTAAAGTAAAAATATCGACATATTTAACCTTTTCATGTAATTAAATGATAATTTACTCATTAATATCATCGTAACGCAGCAGAAAATTACAAAATGTAGGTAATTCTATGTACACAGGAGTACAGCATTCAGCTCATATGACGTTAAATATGAAATCTTCAAACATTATGTGTCGGTGTCCGTTTCTGAGCCTGAGTCACTTTCTTCTGGGTTATCAAACACACTATGGCCAACATTTTCTGAGGGAGATTCGAGGACTTTTACAAGGTTAATACTTCTTCAGGAAGTGCAGTTCTTTTTTTGGTGGGAAGTTTCCTTTTGCTGCTGATTATTGGGTCTGATAAAATTAGTAGAAGATTCATGAGATCTTCATTTGTATTTCTTCTTGACGTTTTTCGAGAATGGGACTCCCTAAAATTTCTAGTCTTTGTGTCTTGCCTCTTGTGCATCCTCGGATAACTGTCCAATACGTGTATTAACATAGAGTCAATTATGTCTGCTCCGTGGATTAGTACTTTATGTACTCTGGCTGGCATATAAAACCACCCATACAGTCTCACGTAATGTTCCGCGGTCTCTCTAGCATATTACCGAAACTTTTCCACATTTATGTCGTATCCACTCGACAAAGCAGTCAGAATAAATTAAAATCGTGCAATTAGATTTTCATCGATGCCAACCACAGCGAGCCACCCTAGAACCAGACCCACATGTGGGGACACTCCCTGCGGCTGAAGCAACGGTCAACGCCTCTGTAAAATTTGAGTTAACTGTTCATAGGGCAAAAATGGTCAGCTGAAATATACACAGCTACTTAGATAAAGTACCGAGTAAGGGAATTTGTCAGGATTAACATTAAAACCTCGTAAAACCTTTTTTATATGGCTTCTTAAGTTTACTCTTTACTTTAAAAAAAAGTATTTGTACTGTCATAGAAATTATGAATTTAATATCATTAAATGTTAAATTTAATGCAAAACACTTGATTTAATGAAAAATACATACATCCAGTAATATTTCCAACTCCAGACACTTGAGTTTTTCTGCAGTGTTCGTTACAGGAAACAACGGAAATATGCGCTCTCTCATTCGAGACTGACGAGTCGATGCCCGCTCTGCAAATTTGGTAATGACTCACGGGGTTGCAGTATGTTTATTTACGACGTTGCCATGGTTTCATTAACACATTTGGATGTATTACCTATATGACTACCTATTTACGCTTTGTTTTGTCAAGTATCATGCAGTTGGAAAATGAGGTTTTGTCCCTCCAAAACACTGAAAATGACCACTGTGCGGCTTCACTTTATCACTTTCCGATCTCGTTGATCGCACCGAATTCGTCCATTTTTAATAACTTTTATATTAACCTCACTCGAGATATATATATATATATATGTATATATATATATATATATATATATATATATGTATATAGGTGTGTGTGTATGTATATATATATATATATATAGGTATATATGTATATCGGTTTGTGCCCACTTCATGAAGGCTTATATCACCCTAGAAGCCCACGGGAACGGTGCAAATACATCCAGTGACGCTTCCGACGCGACTAATGAGATAGGGATTAATCTATATAATAAAACGCTAAGACAATACGTGGCACACAATAACATAGTATTGCTATGCAACAGGATATATATAAACAGCTGAAACAGCTGTTACTGAAACATATCAGATCTTTGTATCATAATGTTAGTAGTGTTGTAAAATCTGTATTAAACATTATTATTATTAAGTAGATATTAATTTTTTAAATTAATTTGCGTACAATCTTATATGGTAGATTAGTATATATCATAAGCCCATAAAAAATTACGGAACTTAGATTAAGCGTTTCATCTACTTAATAACCCGAATCCCTCTTGGTTGGTCTGACAATGAGACATTTTTGTTCAGTGAGAATTTATAACACATAAATAAATTTTATCATTTAGCATTTCAAGAGATACAGAATTTTTCTTACCATTGTAAAGTACTCAATGAATAAGCGGCATTGAACACTATCATTACTTTTCCTGTACAAAACAAATTATCAACAACTACATCAATTTAAATAAACACAATGACCACACTATACTTACCATTTCGGCAGAGGTACATCAGAATGTATCACATTTAGCCAAATCTTTCGTGTTAAATTATTAATAACGGAAATTATTTATTTTGAAATGTATATCATTCGATATATATACATAACAACTAAGTAGAACTACGTCAATTTAAATAAAAACAAAATATTTACCATGTTAGAAGTAATACATGATAATACATTTCCGTATTAATATCGCAACCAAATAACAATGTCTAATGTTTATTTACTCAATGTCTCTATCAACGTGATAAATAGCTTATATTTACTATTTTAGAAGTAATACATGATAATACTTTTCCGTATTAATATCGCAACCAAATAACAATGTCTAATGTTTATTTACTCAACGTCTCTAGCAACGTGATAAACAGCTTCTGTATATCGCATTGAAATACAATATAAAGTTAAAACCATTTAGATACTGTTTATATGCAACTATATATTAATTAATTAAATTAATATTTAAATTGTTTGCTCAGAATAAAAGTAATGACTTCAAGAGCAACACGTTACGCTAATTATAATGCGAGAAGAAGAGCGGAACGAGCCATTCAATCTGTTGAAGAAGCATATCGAAGAAGAACTGAAAGAAATCAAGCCGACAGGGATCGAAGAGCCATTGAAAATGAACAACAACGAGAACAACGTAATCAAAAACAAAGAAGAAGACGGGATCTGAGTTTGGAATCGAGAGAAAATCGACTACGCAAGAGAAGGCAAGCAAAACGACGTAGATTAAATGACCGTGTACCTGATGCAGATAATTCTCAACTTGACGTTGTCATTGAAGAATATAACTGTGGAAATATGACTCAGACTTGCAATTACTGTGGTGCGCTTTACTGGCCGAATGAACTCAACACTTCTAAAAAATACACCAAATGCTGTCACGACGGAAAAGTTTCCCTCGAAGATTTATCTGAAACGCCTGATTTACTAAAAGAGTTATTAACAACAAACTCACCTGAAGCTAAAAATTATCGAGAACATATCAGAGAATACAACGCTGCTTTAGCTTTCGCTTCAATGGGTGCCGAAATCGAAGCACCTCCAGGAATAGGACCCTACTGCTTTCGTATTCATGGACAAATTTACCATAAGGTTTCTCCACTGTTGACGAACAAACATAACAAACCAGGGTATGGACAACTGTATATATTTGATTCGGGTGAAGCAACAAACAAACGTATGGATAATTACCAGGTCTGTTTAAGAATTGTAATGGAGAGATTAGATACGTTGTTAGGGCAAATAAATCCGTTTGCTGATTCTTACAATCAAATGCATAGGATAACACAATCTAATCCAACAGTAAAAGTTAGAATGGTTTTTATGGAAGATCCGAACTTAGAATTAAGACGATATAACGCACCTACTTTAAAATACAGAAGTTGCAGCAATATTCGTTGGTGATGACGGTGAACCACCAGCCAACCGAGATATTTGCATTTACCCGATAGGAGATACTTGCAAGAACATTTCACCAATGAATCGATGCAGTGATCCGATGGTCTACCCTTTACTTTTCCCGAGAGGCGAGTGTGGTTGGCATATCGGAATGGAACATGTAGAAGAAAAACGATCAGCTAAGCGAGCTCGAGTCACACAGTTACAGTATTTCCCTTATCGACTCTCTGTGCGTAGCGGTTTCAGCCTCTTGCATAGCAGTGGAAAATTATTCCAGCAATATGTCGTCAACGATTACGTGAAGACGGAAGGATCCCGATTGAACTATCTGCGAATGAATTAGAAAGATTTAAGAGTTGAACTATACCAAGGACTGTTAGATGCGATAGTCTCTCGAGCAAAAAATGAGAACATGCAAACAGGTAAGATGATAATATTACCTTCAAAATTCCAAGGAAGTCCACAATATATGCAGCAAAATTATCAAGACGCAATGGCTGTAGTCAGAAAGTTTGGACGACCGGATCTGTTTCTTACCTTCACTTGCAACCCGACCTGGCCTGAGATTTTGAATGCAATGCAAGGCACTCAACGACCTGAAAATAGACCAGACATAATAGTCCGAGTTTTTAAAATGAAGTTAGCAGAGCTCGTGGATGATATTTTAAAACACAATCTATTCGGAATTGTCATTGCAAACATCTACGTAATTGAATTTCAAAAGCGAGGCTTACCTCACGCTCACATTTTACTGACGTTAGATTCAGGTTCAAAAATACGCACAAAAGATGATGTTGACAAGTACGTAAGTGCCGAGATACCCGATAAGAATGCCAACCCAAGGCTGTACGAGATTGTAACGAAGTGTGGTACACTTAATCAGTGTTCGCCTTGCATGAAGGAAGGTGCATGTTTTAAAAACTTTCCGAAGGAGTTCAGAGAGACAACTGAAGAAAACGTTAATGGATACCCTATCTACAGAAGAAGATCCAGAACTCCTGTTAAAATTGGTCAATATGATGTTGTTAACCGATGGGTCGTTCCGTATAATCCCTGACTCTTAAAGAAATTCACCGCACATATCAACGTAGAAGTATGTGCCTCTGTCAAAAGTGGTAAGTACCTCTACAAATACGTCTACAAAGGACATGACGCCGCGTCAGACTGGAAAAGGAAAATAGTACTGGAGTGGTCGATCACGATGAAATATCAACATTTCATGATGGAAGATATGTTAGTGCTCCAGAAGCAATGTGGCGAATGAATGAGTTCACCATGTCAGAAAAGTCTCACTCTATACTCAGATTAGCAGTACATTTGCCTGAACAACAACATGTAATTTATCATGAAGGACAAGAAGACCAGGCAGTTGCAAGGGCATCTACAAAACAAGCAATGTTAACTGCATGGTTCAAACTTAATCAAACTGACGAACAAGCACGTAACTACAATTACACAGATATACCAAAGTACTATGTTTTCGATAAGAACGGGACAAAATGGAAAAGACGCCAACGAGGAGGAGAAGGAGTGGTCGGGAGAATGCCGGTAGTTAGTATAAAAGATAACGAAAGATACTATCTGCGTATGTTACTCATACGAAATAAGGGTGCGATTGGTTTCGAGAGTCTGAAGACTGTCAATGGGGTACTACGTGAGACTTTCCAAGAGGCGTGTGGAGAACTTGGACTTTTTGCAAGTGATAGAATTTGGCATGATACGCTAACTGAAGCGACTCAGACACGAATGCCGAGTTACCTGCGATTGTTATTCGCGATGATCTGTGGATTTGGAGAACCAGAAAATGTACCCGAACTTCGGGTTCAGCATAAAGATGCAATGTGTGAAGATTTTATACGTAGATATTCTGAAGAGACTGGACCACAATACGCGCTTGCAGAAATCGATGAACTACTCAAGGCTAATGGTTTGAGTCTGAGCGAACTTAAACTGTCAGTTGTAAATCTATCTTCAGCTTTTCTTAATTTATACTCCTTTAACATTTTAGAAGAGCAAGCTAAAGCCAGTACAAATACAGAAAAACTTAACGATGAGTAACGAATGGCCGTAGAAACAGTACCGAAATGGTTTTTTTTTTTTTTTAGACGGACCCGCTGGGTCAGACTTTTTACAAAATCTGTCTTTAATTACCAAAACCAGTTTTTAGTCATGGTCAGCTTTACGTAGGTCTCTCACGAGTAAGATCATTTGACTCTCTAATTATTGTATCTACAAATCAAGGAGTCGAAAATTGTGTGTATAAAGAAATTTATCATATTGAGCAATAAAGTTAGACTAGCGCGCAGATACTCTGCGCGGGTAAAGTTAGTTATTTATTATTTTAATAACTCAGAATCAGTAATATATCCTATTAAAATAACAATTACTTGTAATTTCTACTTTTCCTCTTTGTCTGACATCTAGCGGAGAATAGAAAAATCTGAGTTTGCTCAGATGGGCGATAGATGGCGAGGACACACAGCGTAGTTCAACTATGAAAACATTGAGGAAATGTTTAATACATCGTGTATTTCTACAAAGTAAACTATTTCGTAGTTTGACACTTTTTCTAATATAATTAATAACTTACGTATAATTATACCGGCACTGGTAAATGTAGTTACTCGGTTGTCTTCATTTGTTTGTTTCGGGTTTTTATAGATCTTTTAACTTACTTACACTTTTAATTATGCTACGTCATACTGGTTTAGAGGGCTTGAATGTTAACATTTTTAGTTACATCAACAATTAGTTAGAGATAAAATTTGGAATTTAACACCATCTATCTATACATCTATACATATCTATAAAGTAAGGTGTTTGTATGTATGTATGTATGTTCTGCTAAGGCTCAGAAACTACAACACGCAGAAAAAAGAGGAAGGTGTCATATTAACCGTTATCATGTGTACGGTGGTGTAGTAAGGTTTTTAAACCGATTCGGTGTACTATTTAATTATAATAAAATATTTTCGTTTATATGGGATTTCCATTAAAAATTTTTTCGTAAATTTCTCGAATTTTTTAACTCCTTACATATATATCGCAGACATATGCTCTCGCAGACGTTTTTGTGGTAAATTATCTCCTCTTTTGGAATAATTTTTTAAAAGAGGGACTTACTGATCAAATAAGACGAATTGAAGGGAAAATCTTATTTTTCATTATTGCTCAGCATTTGGATATACTTAGCAACCGATGTAAACAAATTACGTTTGAACTATAAACATATCGTAAACATAGAAATAGCAAGTTTTTTCCTATGCTCATCCATTTTGCGTTTCAATAATAATTAGATACTTTTTTGTAATATATAATATCGTTTTGAATTTAAAAAGTTTTATCAATTGGAAATAAGGTTCACTCTTGAATAATTGTTATTTTAATACGACAACTAAATTAGATTAACATTTTGAACACGTAACGCAGTGAATTTCGAAAGATTTTATTTGAATAATACTTTTGTTGAACTTTATTATGTCTTCTGAACTAAAATTAAGAATTCGTGTCTGCGGTTCCATGGGTAAAATGTAAACACTACCGATACACTCACGTAAATAATTACGTTAGAAAAGTAAAACATTTTACTACATTATTTAAAATCGATTCGTTCGAATATCTCAATCTATTATTCAATTAATTACGATGGAAAACACAATTAAGATCAATAATTTTATATTATCTATTTAGAGTAATAATAGGTATTCTTATTTAGTTTCTCCTGTTATTATGTTGACATACAAACTCATATTCCGCGTAATCAATATTTACTCATCACTACGACACGCTATTTTGTGATTGTTGGTTGTTTATTTAGCAACTGAATAGAAAGCGTCAGTCGCCATCATCAGATACATTGAACTTTAGGAGATTATTCGTTCGTTGGTTTCGGTTAGTTTGTTGTTTTCATTTGCTTTCGTTTCGTATCCATTTTTTGTGTTCTTTGTTTTCTTTGTTTTCGTTCTTAGTTGTTCATTTTGTATTCTTTGTTTATATTCTTTAGTTGTGCTCATGATTTTTGTTCCTTGATTACTTATTTGTCGGTTTACACCTTTTATGCCGGCTGTTGGTTAGAGTTTAATTCATTTCTTTTTTCTTGGTGGTTTTTACATTGAACTTAGATTCTTTGGTTGTACGCTTAATTTATGTTTCACGATTATTTATTTGTCGGTTTACATCCTTTTCTGCCGACTATTGGTAAGCGTTTAATTCATTTCTTTTTTCTGGTGGTTTTTGTAGTTTTCGTATTGGTTCGTTTCGTGTTCTTTCCACTTTATTTCAAGACTCCTAATGTAGTTTACAGAAAGGAGAGGAGAAGTTTTAGTATGTATCATTTTCTCAAGCTGTCTTCTAAGCGGGAAAAAGTATAACTATTTGCAGTCCGAAATGCACCCGGGCGAAGCCGGGTACGAAAAGCTAGTTACCTATAGAAACCAGGGAAGAAGGTGAAATTTCATTGCTTGAGACTAAAAAGAAAAAAATAATTAATTAAAAAAAGGTTTTTTAAAAAAAAAGCTTTTATATTATGCACTAAAAAGGAAAAAATAAATTTTTATTTATTTATCGATTGTGAGTTCGGCTGGTAAGGAGGAACAAAATTTACAACAATTTCAGTGCAATAAATTCCTTTTTGCTCAACAATGTTGATTTACTAAACTTTATTTAGAACTTTTGTAAAAGTTATATGGCGCCTTACAGGTTTTATTTTCTTGCGCCATATAACTTTTACAGAAGTTCTAAATAAAGTAGTAAATCAACATTGTTGAGCAAGAAGGAATTTATTCCACTGAAATTGTTGTTAATTTTCTTCCTCCTTACCAGCCGAACTCACGATCGATAAATAAATAAAAATTTATTTTTTCCTTTTTAGTGCATAATATAAAAGTTATTTTTTTAAAAAACCTTTTTTTAATTATTTTATCCCTTCTCGAGCGTGAAATAAAGCTTCTGTTTTCGAGGTTTAACAAGTGCCCATGGCTTGATCTCTGTGGCTCGTCTAACGATTTGTCGAAAAGACTTTTTATCTCTTATAAAGATAACCTGCGGCCGAGATTCCCTACGGGAGTTTTGAAAACCACCTATCTGTCGTTGCTATTCGTGCGAGCTGATGCAGTTAGTCATCGAATTCCGTTTCTGGAAAAAAGTTTTATACAGTCATGGTTATGGAATAATAAATTAAACGTGTGTCATTTGTGCATTGCGTCTCCGCTCTTCTTAAAAATTGATGTTCGGAGGCGAATTGCAACGATGGAAGCAATTAATCCTTTTGTTTGTGCGTAACATTATATTTCATACTATCCACATGTAGTATATATGATATCTTTCAATGCTTACGTCTTCCACTTTCTCGTGCATTCTTCCACTTTCGTTGCACGCTTCCAGTCGTTTTCATTTCGCCTGCGTCATTTATCTATATTTCCTAGAGCAGTGGTTCCCAAACTTTGTGAAGCCACCGAACCCATGTATTCAAATATTTTTTCACGCGGAACCCTAAATAAGATATGGTACGCCTAATTGCAATAAAATAAACTTTAAAATCATTATAATGTTTATTTATATAGCTAATGTATCTTACAGTATACAGTTTACAAGTGAGGCTCATGTTTTCTGCTGTAAATAAGAGAAAGAAGAACGGAACCCCATTTAACTTCTCGGAACCCTAGTGTTCCGCGGAACACAGTTTGGGAAACCCTGTCCTAGAGTACGTATTCCTTTCTTTATTTTATACTGTCATACCGGTTAGAGCGGGTAAAATGCCTTCGGTGTCATCCTAGCTTCCTAAGCGTGGAATCTGTTAAATGGTCGTCTTTGTATTCCGAGAATGAATCATTTCCAATGTAGAGAGGAGTAGCGCGTTGAAAAGGGGGGGGGGGGGGGAGGGAGAGCGAGAATGTGTATCTCCGCGCGAGGAAATAGAGGGAGAGATTTAATAGAGATGAAGCCGCTCTGCAAGGATTTGTCGTATTCCCCCCGTCTCATAGCCATTTCCTCCCTCTTTCCATTACATGTTACCCCACGCGGCTCAACGTACCCTCCTCCACCCACCATTTCAGCCTTCCTTCCCAAATTCCAGCCTCCCTCCCCATCCCTACCTCCCTCAATTCTAACCTCCTCCGTGTGTAAATTCTCGCATTTTGGCGCCGGCGCCATGTAACCCACTTTCCTCATTTCTGTTGTTTTGCGAGCGAGCGGAGGTGTGGTTGTTGCGGGGGAGCGAGATGTGGGATGAGAGGGAGGGGAATGCGGGGGGGGGGATGTCTATGAGGTGCGTGAGACACGCTGCATCAAACACCAGCCTGCACGCACCCTATTTCGCCTTTTCCCATTTCCTCTTTCCTTTTCTCTCCATTCATTTGTTATTTTCTCTCTCACAAGAGTTCCGTTTGAAAATATACATCAACAGTTGAACATCTAGATTTCGAACTTTGAACTCTCATATGAAATAATATGCCCGACTCGTCGGAGTTTTTCCGCTCGATTTCAACATAACACGAGGTTCTCCTTTATCGTCCGCTGAGGTTGGAGTGCACATGCGCACTAATAACACAGGCCTGCGAAGATTTTGCTGTTTTGGTAAACATATGTGATTTATATAAATATTGATGCGCTGAATTCGAAAATGGCATTCGTTCTGGCTTATGACGTACAGATTTTACACAATTCGATATTACATGGCTATTATCGAATCCTATATATGTACAGTGTTATACAATTTCGTTAATGCATTGAACATTGAATAGAATGTGATAAAAAATTCAACACTACTGCCGTCCTAAAGTGGGATAGACTTAATGCTTCTGCTGCCTACGAATTAGGTTGCAACAATTTATGGTAAGCGAGCAAGTGAGCCAGGGGGGCGCCACGAAGATATCTCGCACCCTGGCACAAAGTACTCTTGGCGCGGTCATATAGCGATCGCGCGAGCGACAATATGAAATAGAATACAATGTCTTCTATAGAAGTGGCAACAATGGCATAAGCACGTGAGCAATAAGGCGGGAATTAAATATACCAACCTGTCGTCAGCTATAAGACCTATGCCGCATGACCAGACGTCCCGATTCCTAAACCGCCGGCTGAGTTGGAGGATGTCGAACCCTCATCCAGCTCGGAGTTTACAGCAGAGGAATATGTATGTGTATTTCTCATCTCCGCAGCTATTTACTCAATGTGAGTTGAACGATTTAGTCCGGGACTTAGGTGTTACTAGGAAAAGTGAGTTATTGGGATTAAGATTAAAAGAAAAGAATCTATTAGCCCCAGGAACAACCTTTTACTGGTTTAGCAATCGCGAGAACGAGTTTCGGAATTATTTTAGAATGGAAGGTGAACTGTTTTTCTGCTGTGATATTCCTGCTTTGATTCAACAGTTGGGAGAAGAAACCTACGACCCGAAGGACTGGCGTTTGTTTATTGACACTTCAAAAAGGAGTTTAAAGGCTGTATTATTGATTGCATAATGGAAACAAATTTGCTTCCATACCAGTCGCACATTCAATATACCTAAAAGAGTCATATGAAAATTTACAAACAGTATTACAAAAACAAATAAATATAAAGAACACGAGTGGTCTTTGTGCGGTTATCTAAAGGTTTCCGGGATTTTATTGGGTCAACAAGGAGGCTATACTAAATTCCCTTTTTTCTTATGTGAATGGGATAGTAGAGCGAGGGACAAACATTGGACAAATAAAAAATGGCCTAAAAGGGAAAGATTCATACCAGGAACGAAAAATGTGAAACATGCCAGTTTAGTTGACCCACAGAAAGTTTTATTGCCACCTTTGCATATAAAACTTGGTATCATGAAGCAATTCGTAAAAGCGCTGTACAAGAGTGACTCGTCCTTCCGGTATCTCTACCGTAAGTTTCCATCTGTATCCGAAGCTAAAGTGAAAAAGGGCATACTTTATGGACCACAAATTCGACAACTCATGAAGGACACCGAATTTACTGATACCATGAGTAAAATAGAACTTCAGGCATGGGATGCATTCAACAACGTCATTAAGAAGTTCCTCGGCAATGTAAAAGATCCCCAATATGAAAAAAGCGTGGGAAATATGTTAGAAAAGCTGCAGAAACGGTGATGTAACATGAGTTTAAAATTATATTTTTTGCACTCTTGTCTCGATTACTTTCCCGAAAATTTAGGAGCCCTCAGTGAAGAACAGGGTGAGAGATTTCATCATGACATCAAAGAGGACTTACGGAAAATTCACCGACCACAATTCACCGATTCACAATTCACCGAAACCACAATTCATCAAAGAGATGGAAAGAAGATATCAGGGACGGTGGGATGTGTTCATGATGGCCGACTACTGCTGGACCTTAAAAAGAGAAGTTATTCGTCAAGAACATAATCAGAAATCTATGGAACGCACATTTGGAACAAAGCGAAAACTGAAAAATCCTATTTAAAGGTATTTAAATAACTTCTTACCTTAGATGATGTTTATCTGGGATTGTCAGACTATATATCAGGGGTGGGGAACCTTTTTCAATCGGAAGGCCAAAATTCATCCTTGGGAGATCTCATCAGGCCGCACTCGGCATTGTGGGTCACATACATACAGGCACTTCATCTAGTACATTTGTAAGGTTTGTCGTCGGTGCTTATATACGTTTCCACGAATGAAATTCAATGGATACGGTCCTCGCAAATAGAATATCCATATGCAACTTTTTAAATCACGCTTTAGAGCACATAGTACCCACTATCTTTGTCACAGTGTAGATATCTCTTCTTGAAGCTCACCAAATATTAATACACATTGATTTACTTAAGATTGATCATCACATATAATAATTATTTCAAAAAATAAGCTTGTATTTGTGACATTTATTACTTAATCTTTCTGAGAACTTTTTGATTCAGCGTAGTATATGAAAGGCACCGTATCTGATCTTGCTATCAGTATGCTATGCGTCAATCTAGGCGAGATAATAATGAGGATCCCGAGTACGACAATGCTATTGGTAGTAAACCGAACGTTTAAATGAAAAAGTGGTTTTTTGATTAAATATCGAATTAAGCAAACTTTGGGTGATTTCAAATCTAAAGTTATATTCGACGGTAAATATCCTTTGATATTTTCTTTTAAAATGGTTCTCATCCGTAACGTTATTCATATGGGAAAATTGGCATATTTGGAAATTTCTGGAGTCGAATCCATGGCACTTAGGAGAAAGATGACAATTTTTCTTGTGGTATATCATGTAGGACTAAAATTCCTGAAAATCTCATATAAATCGGCTAAGTAGATTTGGCTGGACATGCTTTCTTATGGGAAATAATGAAAAAGTGATATCGTCAACTGATAGATTTTGTGCTCTACTAACGTTACACCAAAATTTATTTCAATGCGATAACGGAAAGTCCCCTAAAATGATTTTCAATGTGCCCTCAGTGTTATTCTTATGGGAAAGTAGGCATTTTTGGGAATTTTTGGGGCCGAGCCCGGGGCACTTAGAAATGATCTGACAATTTTTCTGGTGATCTCTTAGTTGAAGAACGAAGTATACAAGATGTTCAACTTTAACTCCTTTTCTTTTTAAAATGAAGTGAGCGGCAGCGATCCTTCCCCAACAAGAACCCAGGGATATTTAAGAGCGAATATGTATTTGCGCGAAGGAGAACAATTTTAAAGAAATAAATAGAACCGGTTTCTGGCAAAGCTATACCGAGAGATTAGGTTTTCCCAAACTCGATAAATAAAAGAAAAGGGGTAGGAATTTAGTATTCTTCCAGAGAAAGGATTCGTGGAGGTCAACAGCACCTAGTTCAAGGATTGCCACCCCAGAAGGGTCGTCTCATTTCGTACTGGATTAGCAGTGGCTGCACTAAGTGCCCGCCTCTTCGCTACTCCTATGATGAATTGATCTTTTGCCGCTATTGTTTGTATTCCAGCAACCCTGGGCCATAAAAGAGGAAATTTTTCCTGGGATGTTGACCCATGTTAGGGTTTCGAATTTCCCCATTTCATTCACTGTAACAGAAAAAGCAGACCTAAGTCGACTACTGATTCAACTACCTCAAAGGGTAGGTGGCGCCCTGCTGGATCGTCCACCCGGATCGCACGGCAACACTACATAAGGCCGCACTGGGTACCACAAAAGGCCGCATGCGGCCTTAAGGTCGCAGGTTCCCCACCCCTGCTATATATCGTATGACTTCTCCATGTCTCTGTACATATACATTCATAAACGCATGATTTTAGCGTCAATTTGTTTTGTAATTTCTGAAAAATCCTGACGTGATACGGAAAAACGGGCATTTGATTTGAATTCAGCATGCTCAAATTAAAAAAATCACATACTATTCAACTTGAAACAGCAGAAAAAAAAATCATTTTCGCAGGCCTGTGTAATCTATGCATGAGGAAAACGCGCTCTGGTAAACATGCGTTCGTACACGAGCATATATTAATGTAAAATGCGTCCACGTATTCGATAATTAAACGTCTGTCGCTTGTCAAAAAAGCTCCTTCATTCGCTGTGTCGGTCACTCTTTTTTACGAGGCCGATTCGAATAGAGAGTCGCTGTTTTCACGCAGTCTCGTAATCCTATCTAGCACTCCCCCCCTCCCCTCTTTATTGTAGCGATTGTCGTTCTGACAAGCAAAGGAGAACCGCTCGTGACGACGCCGTACGTCGCCTTTTTTACTTTCCGTCCTATGAGTCGGGAGTCGCTTTTCTTCGTCATTCCTCCATCGCCGCTTTTCCTCTTATAATTCCGCTGCCGTGCGATGCTGCTGCTGCCCGTCTTTGCGCTTTTCATTCCCCTCCCCCGCCCAATCGACCCGCACTTTTCGACCTCCTTCCCCTGTCGCCCCCTTTCCCCTCTCCCCCTTCTGTCTCCGCCTCTCCCCCTTTACCCCTCTCCCCCTTTACCCCTCTCCCCCCTTTACCCCTCTCCCCCTTTACTCCTCTCCCCCTTTACTCCTCTCATCCCCTTTACCCCTCTCATCCCCTTTGCCCCTCTCATCCCCTTTGCCCCTCTCATCCCCTTTACCCCTCTCATCCCCTTTATCCCTCTCACCCCATTTCCCGCCCTCTCCCTCGTTTCGCTCCCTCTAGATCTCCGTGGCAGATTTGGACCATGGGGAAGATGTCGTGAATCTGCTGTGCGTTGCGGAATCCATTTCGAAAGACTTGCGACCCTCTCTCCCCGACGACCTGTTACGAACATGTTTTTTTACGTGTCGGTGATGTCCGACACAAAAGAAAAACTACACCGTATTTTCTATTAAACCAATATTAATTTTTCTTACTTCGCGAACCGGGTCGGAAAACGTGGGGTATTTATCCGAATCAAAGTACACCTCGGATTGAGAACGAACTCCGAAAATACAGGCATACGAGTGGGAAAAAATAAATATATATTGAAAATTTTTGACCAGTCTTTTTATAGAAAAGTGAAAGTAATGGTCAGAGACATTTTGGCGCTCCGGAATAAGATCCATTCCATCTACCTTTTTGCTTATGAAAATGTTTACGGAAGCATTTTAGCTCATTTATTACTGCTTTAAACCAGTGATAAAAATGGAGAAAATACCGGCAAAACCTAAAGAAATGAAGCGACATCAATTGGTTGTCAACGTTACTTTTCATGTAATGTGCGGAGGAATCGTTTAGGGAGCGCATTTTGGTCCCCCGAGCAGATGCCCGTATCGCCAGTGCCTTGGGCCGGCCCTTATAGTGGTACATATATATTATGATATTTTCTCCCGTATTTCACGCAAGTCGGAAGTTCGGGTAAATGTAGTAAGGGGCTCTTTCTGTTTCTTGATTATAATTTAAAATAAAATGTACGTTTTCATGAAGTAGGATTTGGCCATTTTATGCTATGAAAAGGTCTAAAAATACAGATTTTTGAACGACTTTTTTCTGCTGTAGTTTTGCACACTTTTGCTTGAGTCGTAAAAGTGCGCATCCTTTCTACATAAGGCTATTATTCCAACGCTTCAGGAGATGTAGCTTTCTAGCGAAAGGTAAACGGAGAGGGAAAAAAACTTGAATTTTGAATGAGGGCCTCCTAATAAAATATTTTGCGTCATTATCTCGTCAGTTATTCCACGTCGGCGTTCAAAATCTTCGTTATTTTCTTCTTTTCTCGTATCCCGTCTTAACGCTCTCGCGCACTTCTTCAATCCCTTTAACGCCAATAGTCAAAAAATTGCTCCTCCTCCCTTTTTCATTTTTTAAAAAATTTATGAATACATCGAAGGAGCTAGTTGCACTTTTGAGTCGGGTTTTCTTCATTTGTATAAAATTCTTTTCGTGGGAAAGAAATTTAATCTGAGGCTAGAATCATCGTAGACTTTTTGCCCTCGAGCAACCGTCGATTGCGAGAAGAATACGGATTACGCGTGCCAGTGACGTCGCAGTCGTTTTTATTTCTCGATTAAATGCCTTGGATTTTCTCAAAGGTGTGATTTCTTTAACATTATGTACGCCATGGCTCATTTTCTTTTGCGTGTTTCTCATTTTGAATCATTATCACCTTGTATGTAATCTTGACATTTTCTATCGCCATCGCCCGCTTTTTTCGGCATTTTTCACATCACTTGAACTTTAAACTTTTGTTGATGGGCATGTTTACTTAGTGGCAGCAATAAACGGACGTCTGCTTATTTGATTTGAAGCTTGTGAAATGTATGTCGTAGCAGCAAGCAGCATAATCTTCTATTATATTTATATTAAGTGCGAATTATGACGTTTTTCATCGCTGTTGAATTGTCTTAGAATCTAGCAAATCGAGCAAAAACAACGGAAATTTTCAGTTTAAGCTTTGCTCATTACGTCTTATTCTTCTATTTTTTTCCAAATTAATGATCCCGACATTAATTGCGGGCAGTGATTGTGCTTTTACGTACATGTCACACGCTCCTGTGATTTGTAAAAAAATATAATGCAATCCTCGTCATTTTGTCCGGTTTTATCTCTCTCTCTCTCTCTCTCCCCCCTCTCTTATGTGTGTGTCTTTCATCTGCCGTCTTCTCTTTCGATTCGTTTCTCTCTCTCTCTCATCACTTATGACCTTCGTCCTCAATGATCATCTCTTGTATGCCGCCGTCTGTCCCTTTCCGAGCTTTAAGCTTGCCATTCATTGTGGACGTCCATTCGAGATCCCTCCTCCTCTCCCTCCCTTCCCCCTCTTTAACCCTCTGGCTAGCCTCATTCCCCCCCTCCCTGCATTCACCACTTTTAACCCATTCTTTTCATACCCGCCTTCACGTCCAATTTCCGTTCCCCTTCTTCCCTCCGAATCTCTTCCCCCTTCTTCACCTCCCATCCTACCTTTCCCACATTTTTCCCTCTCCTACCGCCCTTCCTTTTTCTATTCCCCACGCACACAAAAAATCTACATTTTCTCCTGACATTTATCTCTCCCTAAAGAGTAAGGAATATCGGCGTGCGTGCGTGTGTGTGTGGTGATGGATGGATATATATATATATATATATATATATATATATATATATATATATATATATATATATATATATATATCCCTTCCAACTGCCTCAGTTCACTGCCTCAAAGTCGGCGGAGGGGTGTAAACGGAGGCTAAAGGGCGAAGAACAGTGGTGTCCTCGGACACCGGTAGGTTCAACCATGCTGTGAAGTCTTTCTGCAATATCTCCGGCCAAAGTGAAAGAGGTACTCACCAACCCGCTCTGGGCCAGCGTGGTGTTTTAAGGCCTACAATCCCCCCATGACATGTACACCCATAAAAAACGGCCCTCATTCTCCGGAGGCTGGATTGCCTCTGACCGTGGCAGTGGTCAGGAACAAGGCAGGAAGGCAGAGGGTGCTAAGAATCCCCGGAGGTTAAACGCCCACTGCCACTCTTTCTCATCCTTACCCAATTCCTTTAACCTCAACCTAACTACCTTTAACTGCCGGACTTTGTCCAGTGAAGATAAACTTCAAGAGCTCCAAGAACAACTGGAGAAGATCAAGTGGGACATTTTAGGACTTAGTGAGGTCAGAAGAAAAGGTGAAGGCCTATTGGAGTTGAAGAGTGGAGATATTTTTTATTACAGGGGAACTGACACAGGAAGAACAGGAGGTGTTGGATTCATCATCAACAAAAAATTGAAGAATAATATCGTGGAAATGGAAAGTTCATCCGAGCGGGCAGCTAGACTAGTGCTTCAAATAAATAAAAGATATCAACTTCAAATAGTCCAAGTTTATGCGCCAACGTCATCATACTCGGATGAGGAAGTGGAAGATTTTTACCAAGAAGTGGGAGAACTGCACGACAAAGGAAGCTGCCATCTAAAAGTGGTCATGGGTGATTTCAATGCCAAGGTAGGAGAACAAAAGGAAGACGACAGCGCAGTTGGAATATGGGGCTATTGCCCAGGGCAGAACATTGATATTCCAGTTCTGGTCAAAAAAATTGTCGAGTTACACTGGCCGTATCTAGCGATGAATTATCCTGTATTACTACCACGTCTTCGCTGTCTGGCACTATCTGTCTGACATAAGGCAGAAGATGCTCATTCAGGATCTCCACTAAATCAACAGCTCTAATTTTTGTTATCGTAATTTATGGAGTATTATATAATTTTTAACCTTGACCCAATGATGATTTTTTACGCTTTCTGAAGAGAAGTGCAGCCTAGCAATTCGCATTAGTAATGCCCACAAAGGTGAAAATATTGCATAATTTCCACAAGTGCTTTCTGGACGCGGAATATTCATTTATGTTTCCCTATCTCATTGTAAGACATCACTGAGGACTTGAGTCGTTTACACGCCTCCTTCTCTCTCTTGTTGCCCTTGGCATGCGAAGGCAACCACCGAGAGAGTCCTTTTTTCCGAGTTGGAATGGATGCCCTCGCACTGTTGAATGGGATTTGTCTCATACGCTCTGATTCCGTTCGTTTCTCCCTGCAAGCTTCGAAACCCACCTCCTCATTCTTCCGCCCCTCCCTCCCTATCATTCCCTTCTCCTGCTTCCCCTCAAGAAGTGGGTACCAACATACTCGGAACTTTCAGCTCCGGACTGTGTGTGGCGTGACCGAGCCGTGTCGCTTGACTTTTCGAAATGACTATACATAACAGAACTTGTTGATATTACCGATTACAATGCTTCACAATTTAAATATAATTTACATTGAGACACTGTAGATCTGTTAAAATTCTTCACTCTCTTCATAACGTTAAAACTTCTTTCCGCAGAAGCAACCCTTCCCCTTGAACTGTTGATAGGTGCTTATTTGCGCCAAGGTTATTTGTTCAATATATAAGAATAAATATATTGAAAACACAACCTTTAGAATAAATTTTGGGGGCCCCCAAATGTCTCTCTCCAACACCCCAGCGGCTCTCCTTCTGGTAAGTGTTCACTGGGTTTCCTTCGACACCTAGTTGCCCTAAATATCCTTACTTACCTTTCCTCTTCCGTAGTTTACACACACACACACACACAGTAGATCATCGATTATCCGGCGCCCTCGGGGGGAGGGGATCGCCGGATTCTCAATAACGCTGGATAATCACATCAAAGTTTTTATACAGCTTATTTTTGAGTATTGTGTGTTGCCTATATGTTGTTTAGTGTTTTTAATTTGTTAAGATGTTATAAATAAAGCATGGAATATTTAAAAACATAAGTACGGTACTGTAATAGAAAATTTGGTAATTTTGGGGAAGTTTTTTTCATGTTATCTCCGTTCATAATGCTCCGATTTCCTTCATTTTTTCCCGATTTTCTTAGTTTTTGAGCATTGTGTGCGGGAAAGCACATTTTACGGCATTTCGAAGCATCAGTTTGGAGATTTTTTAGCTTTTTGGTGCGTTTCGCGAGGAAAAAGTAACAATCATTACCCAAAATGATAGTTCCTGGGCGGTGTGATAGGTGGGAGTCGGCGCAGGAAATCGGTTGGATAATGGTTTAAGCTGGCGTACAGCTTCCGTGCCATCGATGATTGCGATGCCTCTAACCGTAAAGTGCGGGGAAATGCAAACGGACGATGGAAATGTTTTTTTTCGTTTTCAAACCCAAAGACGCATCCTCGAAGCTGAAATAAGTCCTCCGTTGACCATGCTAGACTTAAGATTTAAACTAATGTTGGTAACGGTCATGCCTTATTGGTAAAATCCCGGAAGCAATGTAAAAAGGTGTGTCGGAAGTTTGATAACGCGAGGAAAGATGATTTAGAGCCATCATAAACGCCGAAAGCAATGATATCGGGGTATTCGGGAAATGGCATTATAGGAGGTAGGTGAAATTCAAAAATATCAAAGCCATTTGTTGGCGGTCGGAAGAATTGCAATCTTATCACTTGTGTGAAACGTAACATGCTTTCTCTTCATACCACCTATATCTTTCTTTGATGCCACTTTAACACTTAGGGAGACACAAAAACACTGTACTACTAGTGCAAAGCCAAAAATGTCTGAATAAAGACTGGCGTGTTCACCGCTTCAGAACGATCGCGTGGGTATCGGTTGATACAATGTAATGTATCGGATGATATTAATTACGCAATGTAGTGGTGTTAACTGCGCTGGATCGCCGAAATTTGATAAGAGGAGAAGGCTATTATTGGATAATAAAAATTATCGGATGATATAACGTACACAATATAGTGGCAATACGGGAAACACTTCCGCCGGATCGCCGTAAGCGGTGAAGGCTGTTCGCACTCGTAACCAAGCAATGGCTTTTTCAGTATTTTAGTTAATCAGTAAAACTCAAATTTCAGAAAAAGGATTTTCGATTGCCATATAAAGGTTATAAAAAAGTGAACTTCACGAATAACACCGATCGGTGAGGAACCCTCAATAATAATGGGTACAAAAATATTTCAAAGAAAGAAAACGCATAGAAGACTATAGCGAATGAATTTGTCTGAAGAAATGTGAAATAAAAAGGCCATTAAAATCATTTATTAATTATATTCGTAAAAGTGAGAGAAAAACCCACGGGACATAAGAATCCCGGCGAATAAACGAAAATTCAATACAATTCAGTTATGTATAAGTCAGTATGTGTAGGTCTGCTTTGCATAGTATTTTTCCCTGTATTACAAAAAATGCAGATAAACGAGTACTACGTATGTATAACTGAGTTACGTATAACCAAGATCCTACTGTACTACTCGCGTTCGTTCCGAAATGCTTTGGCACCACGCGGTGCGCTATCGCCGGACTGTTAATGCCTTTGATGCGTTTCTCCGGCGAACGCCGAATTCCTCGCAACTTTCGCCGGACCGGCCAGGACCGCCGGATAATGTTGGAAGCCGGATAATCTATCCCCGAATAATCGATGATCTACTGTATCCTTCCTATATATAATTTTGGAAGTGTCCGTCCGTCCGTCCCCCCCCCTGTATCTCGAAAGTCGTTCGTCGTAGAGATATGCGGTAAACTGCGTTTTGTTTCTACGAGATTGGAGATCCCTAGAAAACCATTCTCATTTTTATAAAGTCCCGGGTTAGAATCCAGGAGATAATTATATGTTCCCATAAGTTTACGCGGGATTTTCGATTTTTCAGAGTGCAAGGTTTTTTTCCATCATTCATTAAAACACGTAAATATGGACCGATTTTCTTCGTTTTTGCTTTATTCGACGGATAAAACTGTATACTATCTTATTTTTGCGATGCTTACATGTTACACGGTTGAGGTTTTCAGAAATACGCAATTGTTGTCGAATTTTTACGGATATTTCGTACTCTTTCTGGGCGTTGCTAAGGCGACCGTCATTGTTACCGCCGATTCAATTAATACCAAATAAACCTTCAAATAGGTGAAATAAAAGCGTTAAGCTGGACGCACACTTATCAGACAAAAACGTCTTTTGACAAAACGCTTTTCTATAAACTCGTCGAAAACTGTTTTCGCAATGCTATGAATAGGACCCAACGCACACTAATCGAACAGGACACAAAAACACGAAAAAAAAACTTAAAATACCTCTATACATCTCAAGACAGAATGTTTTCTCTGCGTTGGAGACCGACAAAAGTGTTTTTGCTTGAGACATCTGTAAACAAAACGTTTTGTCGAAAGACGTTTTTGTCTGATAAGTATGCGTTGACCTTTGACACATCAATACATCTTTGTTGACGATTTATCGTGTCGAAAGCAGAAACACTGCACTTTGTTTTGAGGCGAAACATTCTGCGTGAGTTCAGTCTTTATTGAGAAGTAATAGGAGTAGGGTGGAGGGAAAGTTGTGTGCTTCTGTTAACATGGATGTGTATGCTGAAAAATTACTTGTTTTAATAGAAGAAAGGCCTCCTATTTTTAATTATACTGTGAAAGAACATCACCAAAAAGATTTGCTGGAAAATCCCTTTTCCTGATTCCATCTTCGATTATATTTAAAACATAATAAAAGGAACTCAAACTTAATCTCGTAAAATTTCGGAATTTATTTTCATCTCCTTTTAGTTCGGTCCTCTTTTGATTAATCGGGTGGATCCATAAGCATCTTTCACTCTCTTCCATGGAAGCGAGTTGAATCCACTGCCACAAAATGAGAGCACAAACTTCGTCATCGGACGACATTCTCGCAACTAGTCCAGGCCGAGACTGCGCCGAACAAGAATGATTTCAATGTATACAAAATGTCTTGTCTCAAAACGTGTTTTGCAAAGACGTTTTGTCTTATCAGTATGCGTTGGAGCCCAACAAAAATGTTTTGCCTTTCGACAGAAAGTTTTGTTCAACGACAGAACATTTTGTGTAAAGACATTTTTGTATGACCAGTGTGCGTTGAAGCCCAACAAAATGTTTTACCTTTCGACAAAACGTTTTGCCTCGAGACGTTTTGTCTGATAAGTGTGCGTTCAGCCTTATTCGCTTCGCACTTTTGTTTAAGCATCGAAATTAATGATGCATAGCAACATAAATATTTACGGATAATTATTCTGTTGGCTTCGTATGGGAAACGCAAGGAAGCGTTTCTAACGATTTAATCAAAGCAGTTGAATCTTCCCAATCTTCCTTTCATCGTTTGAATGCTAGAATCTTATCTATTTGTAAGTAGAACCATTATATTATACATCTATAATGTTTATTAATGCAAATAGACTCACGCATAAATTTCATATTAAATGAAAATAGGGACATACATTATTTTTTAACGCATTACATGGTTATCTTCTCTTCATTGATAATCAAATTAACCGGTTGCATTTATTCTTATTTAAAAAAGAAAGGACATATTATTCAATAATAAGAAGCATAGAAAATTATAAACATAAATGTTCGTGATCAATTACTGTGTAGCATTAATATCCTCTCTAGTATGACTTAAAATGCAGATTTCTGACCGACTTATGGGTTATTCTCCCGAATGGATGTGGAAAAGAGACGGAAGACTTAACACACAAGCTCTTAAACAGAGCTAGAAAGGTATGCTCCATTTTTGCCACCAATCTCACGGGTGTAAACCGGACAGCGGTAAGGGGCAGAGCCCCATTACTTAAGGAAACCTCTAGCGGAAGAAATTGAATTAAACTATATGATTATACTACTTGAGTGTAAAGTCCGAAAACATTAGTTACTAAGAAGAATACTTCAAACTTTAGTATACATAGAAAAGTAAATATTTACGGATAATTATTCAGTTAAATGCGTATGGGACGCGTTTCTAACGATTTATTCAAAGCGGGTGAATCTTCATTTCATCATTTGAATGCTGGAATGTTACATTTTAGTACGTAGAACCATTATATTATACATCTATGATGCTTATTAACGCAAATAGTCTCACGCATAAATTTCAAATTAGATGAGTATAGGGACACGTTATTTTTTTGACACATTACATGGTTCTCTTCTCTTCATTGAGGTAATGGAAGTGGAAAAATATACCTCTGTGAAGTTGTATTATCCATTTTATACATTCCTCTATAAACTGATTTTGCCACTTCAATAACCCTTTTATTTTCCACTTGAATTCCAGTATTACATGCATTAAACGTTTAAATTGAGGTATTTCGAACTGTAGGCGGAAAATGATGAACAGAATATGAAACTTTATAATGTTTTATTCAAAATGGTTCATAACCGAAGATTGTAGGTCAATACTTTATTATTTTTATCTCAAAAAGAATGAAAGCCTGCAGATCGAGAATTCCATTTTTAGGTGTTATTTTATGGGAAATGCATTAATTTCCTCTCTAATGTGAAATTTAAAATGCAGATATCTGATCGATTTCGCATAATAAATTGTCAATAAGCGCACACATCCGTGCCCTCAGCAAGATTCGAACCCTCAAACCTTACCAATATGTACCTGGAAAATTCATTATATAGTTAAATGTGAATTATTTAAACCAACTTTTTTTTACACACTTCTCAATCTACTATAATATATTTTGAAGCGTTTGTTTCTGTATTTGTGTGTTTGTGTATTTGTGTGTTTGTTCATGGAACTACTCCTACACGGTAAAAGCTAGAATAACCAAATTTGGTACGATTCTACCTTACATCCAACATAGTGAATGGTCAAGGTTTGGTCAACAGGGATAAATCAGTGCTGCCAATATAGGGTATTAACATTTTTCCATAAGATATTACATATGAATCCATTTCTTGACTCGCAAGGTATTCTTCCTTCAAGCATCAAAATACGTAAATATGGACCGATTTTTTTCACTTTTGCTATATTCGACGAATAAAATCAATACTATCTTATTCCTGCGAAGATTACATGTTACACGGTCGAAGTTTTCAGAAATACGGTATTTGATTCGAAATTTTGTGGATTTTTCGTACTCTTTCCGGGCGTTGCCAAGGCGGCCGTCATTGTTACCTCCGATTCAGTTAGCTTCAATGAAGCTTACAAATAGACGAAAGCTTGGCGTTATTCGCTTCGCACTTTTGTTTAAGCAACGAAACGATCGATGTTTATGGGTAGCAACGTAAATAGATACTGATTATTATTCAGGAAGCGTTTATTGATGAAAGCAATTGAACCTTCTTTCGTCTATTGAATACCGGAATCTTACATTTTTTGTAAGTAAAATCGTTATATTTTACATTATAATGTTTATTAACGTAAATAAGCTCACGTATCTGGTGTACATTTACCGGAGGCAGTGTTCGATCATGGACAACTGTACGTTGCTTTTTCACCCATGTTCAATCATGGGTTTCACGGGTTTCTTGCTTACAAGACATAAAAGTAAATATTTCAGCGTGGCATAATTACACAAAAAATGAAGCTGGATTTGGCGAAAGTGATATATATGATAGGAAATACAATTATCGTTATATTTGAATGTAATACGTTCGGAAACGGATTTTTACAAGCAAATATGATTAGTTGTTAAGAAAAGCTAATTGTAATTTTAAAAGTATCTACTATATAGGTATTTTAAAGTTTGTATGTTGTGCTGTAGTAGCTTCACTAAATCCGTTGTAATTCAACGGGAAATTCTGCTAATATATATATGTATATGTTACGCAAGCGAGGACGACCGCCCCGAGAAGTGCTGCCAGAGGCAGGACGGTGAAGGAGAGTACTGGGAGATCACGTGACGCGAGAGAGAAGAGTGTGTGTCGGGACTCGTGGTAGTGTGGGCCGTGTGTTGGCTCGTGGAAGAGTTTCTGCTGGAGGGCAGAATGCTGGTGTAATTCGGGTTTAAATAAAGTTGGAGTCCCTTGGACGTGTTGTGTTATTTTCGGGTGTGCCTCCCCGAGGAGGAAGTTGGAGGGTGGTGTAGTGTTTCTGACAGAGCAGCGGCGGGATCGGGATCAGATAAGGATAAGAAGATCAAAAACCAGTTTTCGGAAAGTAGCACGTCGTGAGAGAGCCGACTGTTTGCCGATGAAGACTGTACTCCTCCGTAAGTACGTGAAAGAAAAGTGATTCCCGAGTGAACAATACCCCAAGTATAACTAGGGTTGTGAGCGTCGAAACAGACCTGAAAAAGCGAAATTAGCGAAAAAAGCGACCGCATGGCGTTTAGTAGGGAACCGGAAATGACGTATCCAGTGGCGGGAACTGGAGTAAGCGAGGCGTTCTTGACGCGAGCAGCGAGCTTTCCTGAGCTACCGAGAGCGATGTCGACGCCCTCTGTGACCCGACCAAAGAACCACTTAGCGCCTAGGGCGAGCGATAACGACCTTGAACGTGAGATTCTACGACGAGAAAGACAGTTGCTGGAGAGAGAGCGCGCGTTGTTAGACCGCGAAAGAGAAATAATGGAAGCGTGACATTGTAGTACGATGGAGACAACTGTAGTTGCTCACCGAGACATGGCGGAAAGATTGTTGCCCGAGTTTGACGCGTCGACGACCTTAGGATTTACCGCCGAACAGTGGGTGCGGCGAGTGGAAGGGGTCGCTTCCGCGTATTCGTGGGACAATTCCGTATTGCTTACTCACGCGGTTAATAAGCTGAGAGGAGTAGCTAAATTGTGGTTAAATAGTGTCGCGGAAGAAGTTTATTCTTGGGAGACTTTTAAAGAAAGGTTACTTTATAGCTTCCCATCAACAGCTGATCAGGCCGATGTCCACATGAGTCTCACGAAGAGGAAGAAGCAGCGCGACGAAACCTATGAGTCATACGTGTATGCCATGAAAGCGATAGCGCGACGAGGTAACATAGATAAAGAATCCTTGATTAAATACATTTTGAACGGCTTAGGTGACAAGGAATTAGTAAGGTCGCTGGCTTTGTGTGACTTCAAAGATGTTGAAGGGTTACTGCTCAAGATAAAGCGCTATGAAAGTATTACAGAAAGAGCGAGATTAGGTGAAAGACAGTTTTTAGCTAACCGTTATAGTGTCCCAATTGAACCGCCAAACGAAGGTAATGTGGTGAGGAGAAATAAGCAGACAACGCAGGCGAGGTGTTATAATTGTAACGGCCAGGGACACATGGTTAAGGATTGCCCAGAACGACAGCAGAGCAGGCGATGTTTCCGATGCAATAAAGAGGGACACATGATGAAGGAATGCCCTCAGGGAACCCAAGTTAATAGACAGAATTTGGAAATGAAAAGGCGAGTCCAAAGAATTTCGGTGCCGAACGACCAAATTAAAGACGAATATTATAAATGGATAAAGGTTAATGATGAACAAGTTGTTGGGTTCATTGATTTAGGGAGCGATGTTGTGACCATGAGGCAAGATGTCGCTGAACAGCTAGGTGTAGAATACTTTGCGAGTCAAAAAAGTCTGATTGGATTCGGCTGTGGGAAAAGTAACGTAATAGGCTCCAAACAGTTAACCCTTGTTGTGGACGACGTAAGCATTGAGGTAGAAGTGCTTGTGGTCCCAAACTGTTCGCAAGACGATGCCATAATTCTAGGACGAAGCGCCCTAGACCAATCGGGGATTCGAGTTGAGAAGAGCTATCAGAAACTTGTAATTAGGAGAGAGACTGATGGGCAGGAGGAAGAAAGTAACTTCGAAGCCAAAGTTCGAAATGTCAAAGAGAGGACCGGGATAGAAATGGAAGAAATAAATTTGAATAACGACCTGTCTGAAGGGGAGAAGGATGCGGTATACGAAATGGTGAATGAGTATCGAGAATGTTTTGCGAAGAATTTGAGTGAACTGGGTACAGTAGAGTCTGCCAGTTTCGAGATAGAATTGTTGGATAACCACCCTGTGAATTTAACACCGTATCGCCTACCGTACGCCCAAAGAGCGACTATGCAAAAGGCAGGCGATGAGTTAATGAAAATGAGTATCGGGCAGGAGTCGACATCAGAATACGCAAGCCCAGCATTGTTAGTGAAGAAAGCTAACGGAGAAGACCGGCTGTGCGTCGATTACAGAGCACTGAATTTGAAGACGAAAAAAATAAAATTCCCCATGCCAGCCATTGAGGAACAATTAGACGCGCTTGCAGGAAACAGTTATTTTACCATTTTAGACTTGGCGTCGGGATACTATCAAAGCCCTGTGGCCCCAGAGACGAGACCCTTGACAGCTTTTGTCACCTCAGGTGGACTGTACGAGTTCACAAAAATGCCTTTCGGAGTAGTAAACGCACCTGCAGTGTTTAATCAAATGATGAAAAGGGTAGTGCGAATGACAAAACCAGGAGAGGTCCTAGTCTATATGGATGATCTGTTGATACCCAGCAAAACGGTGAAGGAAGGGTTAGAGAGATTAGAAAGACTGCTGCAAGTACTGAAGAAATTGGGGCTAGCGCTAAAAGTATCAAAATGTGAATTTTTCAAAACTAGAGTAGACTATTTGGGCTTTGAAATAACCAAAGATGGGATCCGACCAGGCGAGAGAAAAATTCAGGCAGTTAAAGAATTTCGAAGGCCGGAGAATGTTCACGAAGTGCGACAATTTATTGGTTTGACGAGCTTCTTTAGAAGATTTGTACTAGGATTCGCTACGTTAAGCAAGCCATTAACGCTCTTGACGAAGAGAGATACGGCATTCGAGTGGACAGAGAAACAAGAAAACGCATTTCAAGAGCTGAAGAAAAGATTAATCGAGCGTCCGGCACTTGCGTTGTTTGATGTAAATGCCGAACATGAAGTTCACACCGACGCCAGTAAGAATGGACTAGCGGGGATTATCTTACAGCGTCGAGAAGGAGAATCTCAAAAACCTGTGGCATATTATAGCCGACAGACGACAGATCTAGAGAAGAACTATCACAGTTATGAGCTAGAAGCGTTGGCAGTAGTTGAAGCCGTAGACAAATTTCGAATGTATTTATTGAACAGACCCTTCAAAGTTGTTACTGACTGTAATGCTTTAAAGACCACCATGTCCAAGAAAGAATTGTTACCGCGGATAGCGAGGTGGTGGCTTCGATTACAAGAGTATGATTTCACGATCGAGTACCGACCAGGACGCAACATGAGTCACGTTGATGCCCTCAGTCGAAATCCCGTGGGAGGTTCCGAGGAACCGGATACAGCAGACTTGAAAATCTTCACGTTGCGAATTAATCAGGATGATTGGTTATTAACGATGCAGCTGCAGGATGTAGCTATCCAGAAAATACATCGCACCTTACAGCAACCTGCGGTCGCCAATGAGGAGAGGCAGATCCACACAGACTATGTGCTGAAAGACAACCGTGTCTGTAGAAAGGTAGACGGTGGGGTCCGTTGGGTTGTGCCTAAGAACTCTATTTGGCGCATTCTAAAGGGAAGTCATGATGATATGGGACATTACGCAGAAGAGAAAACCCTAGAACACGTGAAGAGATATTTTTGGTTTCCGAAGATGAGAAGAAGGGTAAAGAAATATATTGCAGCTTGCATTGAGTGTGCTTATCATAAGAGACCGGGAGGTAAAAAAGAGGGGCAGTTGCACAGTTTAGAGCGTGTAGCCATCCCATTTCACACAGTTCACGTGGACCACTTAGGGCCATTCCCAAGAAGTAAAAGGGGCAACGAGTATGTTCTCGTGTACCAAGACAACTTTACAAAGTTCATCCTACTAAAGGCAGTGAAAACCACAAAAACCTAACCAGTGTGCGAAGCTATCAGTGAGATTACGAGCTTATTTGGGTGTCCTGAGCGTTTAATTACAGATCGAGGTACGGCATTTACAGCGAAGGAATTTGAAGAATTATGCGAAAGAAACCAGATAAAGCATATAAAGAATGCGACTGCTACCCCTCGAGCAAATGGACAAGTAGAGCGATCAAACGCATCCATTATAAACGCCATATCCACTATGTATGCACAAGAGGATGGAGGCGACTGGGACACAAATTTGAGAAACATCCAATTCGCCATGAATTCTATGTCAAATAAAACTACTGAGAAGAGCGCTTATGAGCTATTGTTTGCTTATAACCTAAGGAATTCATTGCAAAACCGTGTTATACTGGCGTTGCAAGAAAGCGAACTCGATGAGACTAGAGAGACCTTAGGCGAAGCGATGGAAAAAGCGTTAGTAAAGATATCAGAGACGCAGAAAAAACAGGAGCGTTACGATCAAAGACATAAGGTGCCGAGAGTGTACCAAAAGGGAGATTTAGTCATCGTAGAACGAGAAGCTCAAGCGACAGGGTGTTCGCGAAAATTAGCTCCGAAATTTAAGGGTCCGTATCTTGTCTCAGAAGTGCTAGCTCGAGATAGGTATTCTCTCATGGATATACCAGGGGCAAAGAGGACACAGCGAGCGTTCAATTCTGTGTTTAGTGCAGACCGAATGAAACCCTGGTGTAAGCCCCCCCAAGGCGAAGTAGGAGATGACGACCAGGCCGAAGACAGCCAGGACGAGGGAGATGACGACCAGGCCGCGGACAGCCGAGGGAAAGAAGACGAGAAGCAGATGGAGAACGGCGCGAGCGCCAGAGGAGCAGTTCAACCGGAGGCAGACCGGACCGGGACCGAGGACGGCCCCGATGTCAGGAAAGGCCGACTGTTACGCAAGCGAGGACGACCGCCCCGAGAAGTGCTGCCAGAGGCAGGACGGTGAAGGAGAGTACTGGGAGATCACGTGACGCGAGAGAGAAGAGTGTGTGTCGGGACTCGTGGTAGTGTGGGCCGTGTGTTGGCTCGTGGAAGAGTTTCTGCTGGAGGGCAGAATGCTGGTGTAATTCGGGTTTAAATAAAGTTGGAGTCCCTTGGACGTGTTGTGTTATTTTCGGGTGTGCCTCCCCGAGGAGGAAGTTGGAGGGTGGTGTAGTGTTTTCTGACATATATATGTATATGTATATTTAGGGCAACTAGGTGTTCAAGGAAATCCAGTGAACACTTACCGGAAGTAGAGCCGCTGGGGTGCTGGTGAGAGACATTTGTAGAGGTTAGAGCTTTCCGGATGATCCCTTCGTCAGCACAAGAGTTGCCCTAAATATCCTTACTTACCTTTCCTCTTCCGTAGTATATATGTATATATATATATATATATATATATATATATGTATATGGACCTCCTATTTTTTAATAGTTAAGGTCTTTTCCTCTCATCTCGGACCCCATTATCTTCCTCTCTCCTCTTTCGCTTCACCTGGCGGAACCCACTTTAATACGGGCTGATTAAATTTTTCTCGGAGACGCTAAAAATTGAGGCCCGGGGCTCTCTCCTTTGAAGTCCTATTGTGGGCCTTAATTCTTCCGTCGGAGGAGATTAGGATTACCGAAATCTCCCAAAACCCACGTCGTCTCTCGACTTCCGTTGGTGCGCTTTGACCCGAAGTATTTGAATATTCTGTGAGGTTGGGTTGTTTGCGTGCCATTTGTTGCAAAGTGTTCGTACCTTCCTTAATTTGGCAACCGAAGCCTAATCGTGAAGCTCTCCCATATAACAGCTCGTCTTCGCTCTCGTCTCTATCTTTTCCTTTCTGATTTTTTTTGTCGTTCTTCTTGCATCTCCTGACGTCGTTCGCTCTCTATCATTCACCTAATTTCAAATTTAGCGCTTTTAAATTTTAGAAAAGCATTTCCGTGTCGTCAGTACGCAATGAATGGAATTTTTTGTATTTTTCTTGGTTAAAAATTTCTATTTTCCGTCATTTATGGAATCGTTTTTGCAATTTGACGTCATTTACAGTCCTAGTTTCTTAAACTTTAAAATGGCGCTTATCATTTAGCGTTCGTCGGAGTGATGTCGTAATTCTCGGGATTCACACTTTAGTCTGAGTTTTAACGAAACGTACACGCGTTAGTATTCTGCCGACTGCCTTGCTTTTTTAACACTACCCCCCCCCCCCCCCCCTATATTGTAATCGACTAATTTTCCATCAATTTTCCTCATGCCTTTTGGTTTGCTTATTTTACTTTACGAGTTGCAGTATTGCCGTTAATTCTTTTCCTTCCAGCTGTTATCTAAATTCGAAGTTTTGCTTCTAAGAAATCTCAATTGACCCTTTCATCTGCACCCTATCGTTGTCTATATCAGTGGGTTTTGAGTGAAGGCTGGCTACTTATAGAATCCCGATTTGTGCTCAGAGATCTCCCCTCGCCGCTACTCCGTCTCTCTCGCTCTTATCATCTGAACACACTTCTCTTCTTCTGTCTGCAAACACCCTTCCATCCCTCATCTCTCCGCTGAAACATTCGATAGAGAAACCACGCTTACGTACGTTGGCAATATATTTGCGGCTGTAAACTATACTAAGGATTCTTCGTAGTGCAGTATTCCCCAAAAATTGCGTTTAATTCTTGGAGATCGTTAGAAAAAATCACACCTTTGAAACAGTGATTGTAACTCTGGTCACATAAAGTAGAAAGGAAATGTTGTTTTGAAATACTGCTCCAAGATTAGGCCGAAGGAGTGCGGTAACAAAGGGGAGACCTTCGAATATATTGTTGTTATGATTAACATATAGAGGTAGATTCATTTTATTTTTCCAGCAAATTGATCTTAGCACTAATGTCAATTGACTATCACAGAGGTTCAATGTCAATGTCTCTTACTCGAATTCGTTTCTACGAAAAATCATTTCAACTTATAAGCATTGAGACGCGATGTCTCATTTATTTAAATTCGTAAGGAAACATTTTGTTCTTGCATATGCCATCGTTTTCTTTTGGAAGAGTATCCGTTTTCCGTTCTACTTTTACTGGAGTGACGTTTTGTGCCTACGCGATTGCATAAGAATTAGGATAGGGCGAATTTTTATTTTGTTTACCAGCGATATTCGTGGAAAAATGTAACCATTGTTTATAATATTAATCAATACATCTTTCACATAATATATCGTCGATAAAACGTTATCGATTGAATTCGAGTAAATGCAGATGTTATTGGTACCCGTAAAATAAAAAACTTGGGAATTATGAAGGTTCTGTAGAATGTCATTCTACTGGAAGAATATTTATTAAATTAAATTCTTTTCAGCTTTAACCCTACCAAATTGTATCGTAGATTATTTAGTCCAATATTAATTTATATGGCGGAATTTTGCGCTTAAATATATTTGATTATAGATTTAAGATGTATTTATTTAAGAAATACCGTAATTTTCCGATTATAATACGCATTTTTTCTTCTAAATAGTTGAAAAAAAGTTAGGGTGCGTATTATATATGGTTATAAATGCATACAATTTTTTCAGTACGGAAATAATTTATATTTTCGAATGTTTTTACCAATAAATCGTATATTTCAATGCATTTGGATAACGAACATGTTTTTACAAATAAATCGTACATTTCAATGCATTTCGATAACATTCCTTTAAATATTGTTTTAAAAAATGAAAATAAGAATATTTATTTATTTGCTTTAGCTGTCAGAATTACTAAAGTCTAGGAATTCATTACCACTCCCCTCACTGTCCTCAAGCAGTTCCTCGGTGTTCCTGTGTTCTCTCTCATCGTCTACGTAAATTGCGTCGCCGAGAACATTTTACACACCTTGATCAGCTTGCATGAACTGGACTTGATGTTCACGTAAGCGATGTCGCCGGGCGGCAAAGGTCGAACTGTTATTCCAACGAATCAGGTTAATACAAAAGGCAGGTTTTTATACATTGTATCGATCTTTAACGGGAGTCAGAACATAACGTGATATTTTCGTAAACTCTCTCGTACATATCTAGTTTGGCAGCGAAGCGTGAACTCGTATTCCAACCGATCAGATTAATACAAAAGGCGATATTGAGACAAAATGTTTTTATACAGCGTAGCGATCTTTAATGGGAGAGTCGGAACGTAACGTGATATTCTTGTAAACTCTCTCACACGTATCTCATTTGGCGGCAAGGCGAGAACTGCCCCGATACTACACACAGTCGAGTAAAATTACATTGATTTTTTACAAAAAATATGTGTATTATACATAGTGATAAGAGAATTTTCACGTTTCACTCGTGAAAACATGGGTGCGTATTATATAGGTTGCGTATTATAATCGGGAAATTACGGTACTTTTCTTAGATTTTAAGTTTGCTCAAGTCTGAATTTATCTTCACCCATACCATTAGGGATTTATAAGCAAATGACAAATAGATCGATTTTTCTGTAGAAGGGTTAATATAAAAGGCACTTAAGTTTTAAAATATCCTATTTTGTTTCTATTTAAATTCTTATTTTGTTATACTATTTTCCCTTCACGACCTTCCCTCGTTATTTCAATATTAGACCTTAAACGGCCTCGTTACTCGAAGAATTTCTCTCCCGCCTCTTCCTTTATATACACACACACACACACACATATATACACGTACGTACGTGCATACATATATTTCGGCCGCCTCTCGTGGCGTCGCCGTGTCCATCCTTTGGCCTTCCCTCGGGGAGCCGCCTCTCTCTATTTACTCGCTCGGATAGCTATTGACAAACTCGCACGTTAGATATGTAATTGGAGACAGAGGAGAGATCGTGGAAACGGAAATGGACGTTTTATTTCGGGGCTTTGCGAGAAAGCGAAATGTAACGGGTGGGAGTGCAAAGTGGCGTGACCGCTGTGACTGAGGCGTCGGGATCAAATGGATGATGACCTCGACGTCCTTCCTCTCGACCAGGGAGGATCACATGCGATGCGGCGGAAGGGTTTAGCGAGGCAAAGAGCTTCCTTCCACCGGTGATTCTATCCTCCGACTCTTCAGGCCTCCTAAATGAATTCGGGTTAACTTCCATTCTCCTTCAAACGCTCATGGCAATCACGGTGCGAGCGGCGGCTCCCATTTTTATCCTCCGTCTCTCCGCCTGCTGCCCGTTCGGTCGCCCCTCCCTCCCCTCGTCTTCCTTCCCCTCTCCCCGTCGTGCATCTGCTCTCGTTTTACCTCTCCCGCTTCGGGTGCTGACTTTGCGGTGTCACCGACTGCGAGATACGTTTTCGCGTCAGTCGGCCATTTCCATGATTCCTAACATTTTCTCTCTTATATAGCTGTTTCCATTCCTTCTTCCCCCGCTTTCCCCTCTCCCTTTTTCCTCTCCCCATTTACCCCTCCCCCTTCCCACCCCATTCCCCATCCCATCCCCTTTATTCTCCCATTTCCCCCTTCCCCCCCTCCCCATTTTCTCCACCCCATTTCCCTTACCCTTTCCTTTGGACCACCTGTACGCAACCTTAATGCATCCGCGATCCCCTTATTAATGCAGCTGAACTTAAAAAATCCTCCTCCACCAAATCTATTTACCAATGCATATAAAATAACATTAATTTCAATTGTTAAAACAAGTTAGGAAAGTGTACAACGTATCACAAATGGGCGCGTTTCGTGCAATGGAGTATTAGAAAGAAATTATATACCTGTACGTAAGGGAAATACCGTTTTAAAGTTCTTTTCTGCATCATAAATTATCCAATATCTTCCTATTTAATAATATTACATGCGCACGTTAGGAAATTAAACGTTTCTTTGTGAGATTATGTTATCAACAATGAAGAAGTAACCATGCAAGAAAATTTGTTCAACTCGAATTAAGACATTTTTGTTTGATTTTCTCGATAACGGCTACTTCTGTGATAAAAATGTATAGGTAAGGAAATACTCTTCTTTACCAGTTCTACAACTTTTATTTGAAAGATATTTTGATATGAGTAATACTTTACGAGATATGACGAAAATTTAATTTTTTGTCACCAGTAAAGTGGTACCCCTGATTGAGGTACGTGATTCATTTATGCGATTTTCTTATTATATTTGATTGAAAGTCCTTAATATCAAATTTCATGAAAATCCGTTCAGTAGAAGCCGAGAACGAACATGCGGACGGATGGATGGACGGACGGACTGACCGACGTTAATAGGCGCTCACGCTGTAAGCGAAACGCGCCTAACAAACAAATTTTAAAAAAAAAACTCATTCGAAACTAACTATTAAAAACCGGTTACCCGAGAATGATTAACCGGTTATTGGATAACAAACACGTCAGGTTAACCGGTTTTACCGTTTACGGTTAACCGGTAGAGAAACCCTAGTCTTGCACGGGCCGGACCTAGCCCGCGGTCTGGGTACGGGCCGATCCCTTGCAATTAATTACGTGCCGGGCTTTAAAAATTACTGGAGTCACATTAGTCTTCCGTACTGAATGGATTCAGGCAAAAAAAAGTGGCATGGGTTTTTTTTTGTTAACTAACCCAAGGATAGTGAAGAACGAATGTGTCTCGTCCTCCGTACTGAATTTGTTAATATAATCTTTGCTTATAACATTATATTTGTGCTTTTTGTGTAGTAATTTCTTTTGTAGTCTCACGGACCGGGCTTAAAATTTCTTCGACATCGTATGGGCCGGACCTTGTCCGAATTTGTATGGGCAGGACCTAGAATATCGGGCCCGTGCAGAGCTCTATGCGCTCTGTGTTGTTTGCATTTTTCATAATCTCTTATTGTTAGATGCCTTGTAAAATTTTATTAGTTCGGCAGTATCCCAATAGGTATCGAGTTTATTTTCAAAAATGACTTGAGTCGAACCTACACACCAGATGATTTTCAACCTCGGAACTCATTATTGAGAGTCCTTGATTTGCCTAGCCTGCTTCCAGCCAGTTGAAGTAGGCAGGTATTTTGGCGTACTTTACGTTTTTTTAGTTTTCTTTTTCCACTTGATGGAGGTCAGGCGTGCGACTCGGACCGAAGAAAATGTGATACCGACGCTATGTTATTTTTCGTGTTGTCTTCTGCGGCGTTGTCGTTGTTTCACCAGTGGCTTAGCGGTCACCGTAGTACGCGAAGGAAGAGGCTATTCAGTGTGAGAATACGATCTTGCGGACACGCCTTTCGATCGCTTCCTCACCGTATCGTGGCAGGGAATCGGCATAGGCCACGCGCGCCGTCGCTTCCCGCGTGCACGTATCCCGTTGGTTTTCTCTCTTGGCGTGCGTTAGAGATCTGCACGGGCCGAAATCTTCGGCCCAAGCCCGGCCCGACCCATTCATAATTGAGTCCAAGCCCGGCCCAGCCCGAGACTTCACCCCATTCTCGCACCCAGACCCGGCCCGAGGCCCGAATTATTTTAAACTGACTCAAATTCGGCCCGACCGTGGACATATTGTACATTATTCAGTAAACATATACCCTTTATAAAGTATCTTTTTATGTTTAAAAATTTTCAAAGCATTTCAAATGTAAACGCACTTTTAAAAAAATTCCTTGATTGAATCCATTCCGGTATTTTAGGGATTTGTAAAAAGTTTTAATAACACAAAATATATTTCAAACTACACAAATGCACAAAGAATACAAATTAGGTATGTCAATTTTTATCAGTATGGAAGACCAATATCATCTGCTACCCAGAGCGAATGGACGACCAATTGCGGATACAAAAGGGAGAGTAATGAGATAAGGTGTAGAGGTAGGGAATGAAGCTTCGGATGTAAGACTCCCAAAGATCTCCTAATGCAAACAGAACCCTCTTGATGGTGATATTAAGTAGTTGTTTAAGAGATGGTCGTTGGTGGGAATTCGTGAGTGCTCTAGTGGCGGCCTGGGAGATGTGTTGCTTGTAAAGGAGAGAATGGAGAACTCTCCCTAAAAGAAATAGTGAAGACGAAACAGTGCACAGTGGCGCAAACATGAGGGGGGTCCACTGGGTCCTCAAGTGGCCTGAAGCGGCCCGAACAGGAATGGCGTCGGATAAATCGTCTAGGCCAGGGGTCAGCAACCTGCGGCTCCTGAGCCGCAAGTGGCTCTTTAAGAATTTGCGTGCGGCTCCCAACATCAACTCTCCCTGATAAAACCTTCAAGAAAGAAATTGGCTTCGTAAATTATTTTAATAGAATTTGCAGAAAACTAAAAACGTATGGACGCATTCCGTAGAATAAACGTTTGGTTTACAGAGATAATTCCAAAAGGTAAAACAACAGCAAGGTTAAGGAGGTGAGAATCGCCCCCCGTCAATGACTGCGGCTCTTCTTATGTCGCCTTTTATACATAATTTGAAAAAGTGGCTCTTCTTAGGAAAAAGGCTGCGGACCCCTGGGCTAGGCCCGAGCCCATTGCTTTTCAGCGTTACCCGGCCCGTGCAGACCTCTAGTTTGCGTGTCGGCCCACCGCTCCATCTCCTCCCCCCTCCCCCTCGCCCCCCGTTCCCTCTAGGGCCTCCGAAAGGGGGTCGAGCCGGTGGCAGATCGGGAGCGCGTCCTTGCCCCCCTCCCCCTTCTAGTTCGCGCGCCACCTTCTCGCGGTCTTCGTCCGACTTTTCGGCCGTGTGTTACAGATGAGGGGAGGCGTCGAGCGAGGAGGGGGGCGGGTGTTGCATTCGGAGGTGGTGGGTGGAATGGCGATCCGGCGGGTCTCACGCCGTATTGATTCGCTCGCTCTCCCGCCCACTGCCCTCCCCCTCCCCTCCCCTCGACCTCTCTCTCGTCTCACACCATCGCATCCTCACATCTGCCTCCTCCTTTTTCACGGCCTATAATCCGGCGTTTTCCTTCCTTCTCATTTATGCCTCTCCCCTTTCCGCTTCCTTCTTTTATGCCCACTCGCCCAGTCTCATCTCCTAACCTTACCCTTAATCCTTTTCTCTTATATCTCGCGCGCGCCTTCTCTTCCTTGTACTTTTCTCCATATCTCTTTCTCTTGCCCCTCACTTCCCCTCTCTTACTCTCCTCTCCCCCATTCCCCATCTCTCCTATTTCTCTATCCCGCCTCTCCTCCTTTCGGTATCAGCGTTCAGCTCTTTTCCTCACGAGTGCATTTGTTGTTCTCCACTTCTCTGTCTTTCTCCCCTTCTTTTTCTCCGTTTCTCTCCGCCTTGCAGTGCCTTCGTATTTCTCTTATCCTCGCGTTCCGTTGGTTTCCTTTTATTTTTTTGGAGAAATCCCATAACGGCGACTGGAATACATGGTCCCGTGTCTTTTTCGGTCCCACTGTCTTCCGAAGGAGCTTCGGGAGGTGGGAGGGCAGATTGGGGCCGGCGGTAGGAGAGGAGAGGGGGGGGGGGATGTTTCGCCTTGCTGAGGTCTCTCTCTCTTTGCTTCCGGAGTTTCCTCCAAGAATAACTACCTGACCTTCCCCAATGGGACGCTCTCCTCTTTCCCTTTCTCTCTGCTTCCCCTTCGCTCCTTTACCTTCGACCCAACCGCTTTCTCCATCCCCGAGGCACAGTTCCTCGGAGGTGGCGTCTGCGCGTGCGTCGTGGTGGATAGCGCCTTTTTGCCTGTCCACTTCCCTCTTTTCCCCATCGCGTTCCTCTTTGCCACGTCATCCGGAGGACGGTGGAACATCCCAAGAGGATGCCGAATCCTCGGATTCCTCGCGAGCACGGCGTGATCCTCTTGATTCATGATCACTCCTGTAGGTTGCGGTCTTGTAAGGATGATGGCGCTCCAATATAGTCATGTTGGAATAGGGGCGCAGTTAGTTATTTTTTACTTTTTGTCTTTTAGAAAAATCCATGGAGAGTCTAGCTACGAGGCTCAAATGGATCGATTGAAGGTAAAGGTTTAAGAAATAATCTTAAATTAATCCAGGATTTTGCCAGCAAAGTGTATGAATTTCTCGATCTCTGTTCCTGTTGTTTATTTGACAAAAATTTACAGAAATCACTAATGGATATCATTTTCAAATAGTAAAAATTCTCTCTCTCTCTCTCTCTCTCTCTCTATATATATATATATATATATATATATATATATATATGTATGTATAGTGTGGGACCCTGGATCCGGCGTGCTTGGGAACTGAGGGTTGCCGGATAGGGGGTTTTTCGGGAATTCGGGTAGCCAGGCCTAAAATGTACAAACAAATGCACAACCTAGGATTGTTATCCTTTCTTTTGAGTCTTTAAACCCACAGGGTGCTGATTCCTCTGGTGCAACAACAGTTTTTCTAGGAATATACCTCCAATATGAAGAAGTCTCGTCAGCATTATACACCTGCTTTGCATTAAAATGTGAGCAAAAATCACGAGAATACAAGTCTTCATCATCGACTGGTTATAAAACACATCTGTAGCGCCACCAACAAAAACAAATTACTTGGCTTCCATTTTAAATATTACACTATGACGGTTTCCGGTTTTTGGATCATTCAGATTACTGGGTAGCCGGATACAGAGTCCCACACCGTATATATATATATATAATATCATTCTGTAAGCACCCTTCTTACAGAGGAGGAGGATATAGGATACTGGTGAAGGTGTGCTTGCATTCAGCAAGCATTTTCTCTCATTCTAAAGTAAAAAGTATGAGCCGACAAATAATTTTTAAGCGCAAAAGTTTGCACCTTCTTGCTGGTTTACGTGTTTTTCCTTATTGTCCATATTGCGGTAAAAACAACCCCTAAAATTTATAATTATGATATTTTTTTAGGTTTTCATCATTCGTTACGGATACCTCACATTTGTGCAAAATATCATCGGTGTAGCACCTCTAGAAGTGTATTTATATAAATTGTATTGTTTAAATTTATGAATTTTTAACACCCATAATAATATATATTTCTAAAATTTTCAATGTTATTTACTACCGAAGCATCATTCCCTACCATGTTTAAAACTTTCAGCTTCCTGCACCTTCAGAATGTACATAAGCAATAGTCAATTTCTTTAACATTTGAGAATTTATTAGGGCCGAACGAATGAAATTCTCAAACTATTGTAGTTTGGGCTAGACATTAGTTTCCTCCTATATATATTCTATATATATATATATATATATATATATATATATAATTTATATTGACTCTTCTTACAGAGGATATAGGATATTGGTGATGGTGTGCTTGCATTCTGCAAGCATTTTCTCTCACCCTAAAGTAATGAGTATAAGCCGACAAATAATTTTTAAACGGACCAGTTTGCTTCTTCTTGCCGGTTTGTGTTTTTCCTTATCGTCAATATTGGGGTATAAACAACCCCAAACGTTTGTAATTATACAACTTTTAAAGGTTTTCAGCATTTGCTACGAATACCTCACATTTATGCAAAATTTCATCAATGTAGCACCTCTAGAAGTGCATTTATATGAATTTCTTTGTTTAAATTTTATTAATTTTTAACAGCCACAACAATACATATTTCTAAAATTTTCAATGTTATTTACCACCGGAACATATTTCCTAACTCTGTTAAAATTTGCAGCTTCCTGGATCTTAAGAACGTACATAAACATTAGTCAATTTGTTTAACATTTTAGAATTTATTACGGCTGAACGAATAAAAATTTTCAAATTTCTATATTCCCGTTTTCATTATTTGGCAAATTCTACCTTTTGAAAAAATTTCGGCTTCATAGCGCATTTAGAAGTACCTAAACCATGAAATGTTAGTAAAATAGTTTATAATTTTTACCGGCCAAGAAAATAAACGTTGTAATTTTGCATTTATTCCTCCAATAATTTTTTTTCGGTTCACCTATGTATTAAATTTCAGCTCTCCAACTATTTTAGTTTGGGCCAGACATTAGTATCCTCCTATATATATCATATATATATGTCCTACTAGAGAAGGTGTGCTTGCATTCTGCAAGCATTTTCTATCACCCTAAAGTAAAGAATATGAGCAGACAAATAATTTGTAACTCAACAGTTTACACCTTGCCGATTTATGTTTTTCCTTTTGGTAAATATTGGGGTAAAAACAATCTCTAAAATATATAATTATAAAACATTATCAGGTTTTAGCATTCGTTAGGAATACCTCAAATTTTTGCAAAATTTCATCGGTGTAGCACCTCTAGAAGTGCATTTATATGAATTTCATTATTTAAATTTTGTGAATTTTTAACAGCCACAATATAAAATTATGAAATTTTCAATGTTACTTACTACCGGAACATTATTTCCTAACGTTGTTAAATTTTTCAGCGTCCTGGATCTTCAGAAAGTACATAAACATTAGTCAATTTTTTTAATATTTGAGAATTTATTACGGCCGAACGAATAAAAATTTCCAAATTTCAATATTCCCATTTTCGTTATTTGGAAAATTTTACATGTAAAAAAAATTTCAGCTTCATAGCGCATTTACAAGTACCTAAACCATGAAACGTTAGTAAAATAGTTTATAATTTTTTACGGCAAGAAAACAAACGTTGCAATTTTGCATTTATTCCTCCAATAATTTTTCTTGATTCACCTGTGTATTAAATTTCATCTCTCCAACTATAGTAGTTTGGGCCAGACATTAGTATCCTCCTATATCCTATATATCATTCTATAAACACTCTTCTTACAGAAGAGGGTATACTATACTAGTGAAGGTGTGCTTGCATTCTGCATTCATTTTCTCTCACCCTAAGGTAAAGAGTATGAGCTGACATATAATTTTTAAACGCAACAGTTTGTATCTTCTTGCCGGTTTACGTGTTTTTCCTTATTTTCAATATTGGAGTATAAACAACTCCAAAAATTTATAATTATAAAACTTTAATAGGAGAAAGTTTTCTCGGGTTTCCAGCCGGGTGGTGTGGAATAATGCTTACGACGTTTCGGCAACTCTCTCTGCTGCCATCTTCAAGGAGAAAGACTCAAATCTTTTCAAACTTTAATAGGTTTTCAGCATTTGTTACGAATACTTCACATTTATGCAAAATTTCATCAGTGTAGCACATCTAGAAGTGCATTTATATGAATTTCATTGTTTAAATTTTATTAATTTTTAACAGCCACAACAATACATATTTCTAAAATTTTCAATGTTATTTACCACCGGAACATTATTTCCTAACTCTCTTTAAATTTGCAGCTTCCTGGATCTTCAGAATGTACATAAAAGTTAGTCAATTTGTTAAAATTTGAATTGATTACAGCCGAACGAATAAAAATTTTCAAATTTCTATATTCCCGTTTTCATTATTTGGCGAATTCTACCTCTTGAAAAAATTACAGCTTCATAGCCCATTTAGAAGTACCTAAACCATGAAATGTTAGTAAAATAGTTTATAATTTTTCACGGCCAAGAAAATAAATATTGTTGCAAGTTAGCATTTATTCCTCCGATAATTTTTTTTGATTCACCTATGTATTAAATTTCAGCTCTCCAACTATGGTAGTTTGGGCCAGACATTAGTATCCTCCTATATCCTATGTATATCCTATCATTCTATATCGACTCTTCTTACAGAGGATATAGGATACTAATGAATGTGTGCTTGCATTCTGCAAGCATTTTCTGTCACCTTAAAGTCAAAATAGAAGCCAAAAATAATTTCAATGCATAAGTTTGCATCTTGGCTCCGAATTACGTGTTTTTCTGTTTTGGAAATATTGAGGTATAAGCACCCCTAAAATTTATAATTATAAAACATTTATAGGTTTTTGGCATTTGTTACAGATGCCTCACAATTCTGCAAAATTTCATGAATGTAGCACCTCTAGAAGTGCATTTATATGAATTTCATTGGTTAAATTATGAATTTTTACAGTCACAATATAAAACTTTTATGAAATTTTCAATGTTATTTGTCACAGGAAAATTATTTCCTAACTCTGTTAAAATTTTCAGCTTCCTGGATTCCCGTTTTCATTATTTGGCAAAAAAAATTTCTGCTTCATAGCCCATTTAGAAGTACCTAATCCATGAAATGTTAGTAAAATAGTTATAATTTTTCACGGCCAAGAAAGTAAACATTGTTGCAAGTTAGCATTTATTCCTCCGATAATGTTTTTTGTTTCACCTGTGTATTAAATTTCAGCTCTCCAACTGTAGTAGTTTGGGCCAGACATTAGTATCCTCCTATATGCTATATACAGTAGAACCTCATAAATCCGGCACCCTCGGGACCTAGCGCGAGCCGGATTTTAGAAAATTCCAGTTTTTTGAAAATGTTGCACATTGCCTAAGTATCCAGGGAGGGGCAAATCGGCCTATTTCGGGATAAAACATAAGAAAGCTTTTTGTAATCTATATAATGTATTTCAAAATTTAATCAGAAATCACGCCAGAATATTTAAAAATATGAAATACACAAAATGTATGTAAATAAGCATGCAAAATATTAATTAAATCATAATAGACGCCTTGCTCTCTTGCCACCCTTGGCTACGCCACTGCACCTTCATACCATATCACGGCCTATACGTAAAAAAAATAAAATACATAACATTAAAATCCAAAATTTATGCCAAAACTTATAAAAGAAAGAATCATTAACAACTGGACGAATTTGGAATAAGGTCATAGCAAATTTAATGCACACTTACCAATTTACACGTCTCGTTTCTACTCTTGATGGATAGACGATAAGGTCGAGACAGCGTCTTTAGTTGCGGGAATGCAAGGTTCATTTCATTTCAGTGTTGGAAGCTTTTTGAAGGTTTTTCTGCGAAATTGTCTTGAACATATCACAAAGATTGCTTCATACATAGTGATCTTTCCTTAATAAGTTTATCTTTAATTAGGTACAAATTCATCATATCATGTGATTCGATGCATGACCGCTGCTCTAAAGCTGATATTGTATCGGTGACTAATTCTATGCAACGGTCTATTGAAGGCTTGTTTGCAGCTGCATTGTCACTTTTTTCATAATTCTCACGTTCGGGTTCCAGAACCATTTTAACTATTTCTCCGTCAGTTAGCTGATTCACTACAGGCACTTCATAGTCGATTCCCATCCAGTTTTCAACGTCTTCTTCCAGACCCTTCGTGAAAGCGTTATTCGTCGATCCCTTAGCAAATTCCTTAATTTCAGACACCAGTCTCTTTTTGACACTAACATTGAAACCTAGAAAATCTGGTGGTGATTCATCACATTCTTCAAACATGCTTGCAGGCCACAAATTATGCCAGGCATTTTTCAGTGTTGCGGCTGTTATATCAGTCCACGCTTTAGCTAGAGTCCAAATCGAGTCCTTAATGTTAAATTCCTTTTTAAATCAGTCAACACCTTGGCCTCTATTGCAAGCAACAAGCAGTTTCTGCATAAATTGCTGTCTGTAATAGCATTTTAGTGAGCGTAATATTCCCTGATCCATAGGTTGAATAATAGATGTACAATTTGGAGATAAATAAACCACATGCACGTTACTCAATACCAAAAGTGATGCATCAGGATGGGCAGGACAGTTATCTAATGTCAGAATTATTTTACAGTCATCACCTAGTCCCTTAGATTTACAGTGAGCACGTGCCTCCGGTGCAAAATAATTCAAAAACCAATCCAACATTAATTGAGGAGTCATCCATGCACGTTTATTAGCACGGTAGTTGTTAGGAAAATTCTTTACACTCTTTAAAGCTAGAGGATATGCACTTTTACCAATTACAGTTAGCTCTAGTTTGTGCGTACCTGCTGCATTTGTGCACGCAAGAACCGTCAGCCTCTCCTTTGACTCCTTCACTCCAAATGCCATATCTTCATCGGCGGCTGCAAGTGTGCTCCGAGGAAGACATCGCCAAAATAATCCTGTCTCGTCCGCGTTATATATTTGCCTTGCAGTAAGATTTTCATCCGAAATTAACTTGGTAAACTCCTCTACAAATGTTTCGGCAGCATCCAAATCTGCACTAAGTTTTTTGCCAGACACTGCTAATTTTTGTATTCCAAGGCGAAGTTTGAATCGCAAGCTTTATTGATTTTCAAATCGTTGTGGAATTTCTTTGCTTGCTGCATTAGCAATAGGCCTGATACCGGTACACCTTCACTTCTTCTTTGTCGAAACCATTGAAACAATACTCTATCAATATCGTTGACCATGGAAGTGTGTAATATTTTTCGGCCTTAGAAGTGTCACTGTCTGCATAAAATGTCAGCAACTCACTTTTTCGTTTCTTCAAGTAATACACAGTAGAACAGCCTACACTATATTCTTCACAAAGTCTCTTAATTGAAGCACCTTTTTCAAGTTTTCTTAAAAAATCTACTTTTTGTTCAATAGAAAGAGATTTATGTTTACGCTTCATAATACTACTGGAGGGGTTTTCAGCTTTTTTTTGAAGATATTCCAATATGAACTTGAGCAATATCACACTAATGAAAGACACATGCGATCGCTATGAATCTGAACACGCGACTGTATACAAGTTATACAATGTGACTGTGGAAACTAATCCCTAACAAGTACCAACATGTATTGGTCAACTGACAATTGGACTCACTCACACATACAATGTAACTGCTGCTGTCAAATTTGTTCTAGAATTCGCGAATTTTGATATGAAGCGAGGCGTTTATCGTTCCATAGTGGATTAGGCTACCCCCGGCAAAAATTCTAAAAAATGCACTTTTTAAAAACTGCCGGATTTTTGATAATTCCGGATTTTCGAGTGCTGGATTTATGAGGTTCTACTATATATCCTATCATTCTATAAGCACTCTTCTTACAGAGGAGGATATACGATATAGGATACTAGTGAAGGTGTGCTTGCATTCTGCAAGCATTTTCTCTCACCCTGAAGCAAAGAATATGATCCGACAAATAATTTTTAAAAGCAACAGTTTACACTTTCTTGTCGATTTACGTGTTTTTCCTTATGGTCAATATTGGAGTAAAAACAACCCGTAAAATTTATAATCATTAGATATTTATAGGTTTTTAGCATTTGTTACGAATATCTGACAGTAATGCAAGATTTCATCAATATAGCACCTATAGAAGTGCATTTATATGAATTTCATTGTTTAAATTTTATGAATTTTTAACAGTCACAATATAAAACTTTTCTGAAATTTTCAAAGTTATTTACCACCAGAACATTATTTTCTAACTATGTTAAAATTTTCACCTTCCTGCCTCTAGCGAAAGTGCGTAAAAATTAGTCATTTTGTTTAAAATTTAATAATTTATTACGGCCGAGCGAATAAAAATTTCCAAATTTCTATATTCCTGTTTTCATTACTTGGCAAGTTCTACCTCTTGAAAAAATTACAGCTTCATAGCGCATTTAGAAGTACCTAAACCATGAAATGTTAGTAAAATTGTTTATAGTTTATCACGGCCAAGAAAATAAACATTATTGCAATTTTCCAATTATTCCTCTGATTATTTATTTCGGTTCACCTGTGTATTAAATTTCAGCCCTCCAACTATAGTAGTTTGGGCAGCCATTAGTATCCTCCTATATCCTGTATGTCATTCTATAAGCACCCTTCTTACAGAGGAGGATATACTATACAAGTGAATGTGTGCTGAAATTTTTTCAACATGTAGAATTTCCCAAATAATGTAAATGGGAATATAGATATTTGAAAATTTTTATTCGTTCGGTCATAAAATATTCATAAATGTTTAACAAATTAACTGATGTTTATGTACTTTCTGAAGATCCAGGATGCCGAAAATTTTAACAAAATTAGGAAATAATGTTCCAGTGGTAAATAACATTCGAAATTTCATGAAAGTTTTATATTGTGGCTGTTAAAATTTCATAAAATTTAAACAATGAAATACATATAAATGCACTTCTATAGGTGCTATATCCATGAAATTTTGCATTAATGTGAGGTATTCCTAAGAAATGCTAAAAATCTATAAATATTTAAGAATTATAATTTTAGGTGTTGTTTTTACCCCAATATTGACCGTAAGGAAAAACACGTAAATCGAAAAGAAGGTGTAAACTGTTCCTTTTAAGAATTATTTGACGGCTGATACTCTTTACTTTAGGGTGAGAGAAAATGCTTGCAGAATGCAAGCACAGTATCATATATCCTCTGTAAGAAGAGTCGATATAGAATGATAGGATATATATAGGATATAGGAGGATACAAATGTCTGGCCCAAACGACCATAGTTGGAGAGCTGAAATTTAATACATAGGGGAATCTAAAAAAATAATCAGAGGAATAATTGAAAAATTGCAATAATGTTTATTTTCTTGGACGTTAATATTTATAAATAATTTTACTAACATATCATAGTTTAGGTCCTTCTAAATGTGCTATGAAGCTGTAATTTTTTCGATTGGTAGAATTTTCCAAATGATGAAAACGGGATTATAGAAATTTGAAAATTTTTATTCGTTCAGCCGTAATAAATTTTAAAATTTTAAACAAATTGACTAATGTTTATGTACTTTCGTTAGAACCAGAAAGCTGAAAATTTAACAAAGTTAGTAAATAATGTTCCGGTGGTAAATAACATTGAAAATTTTAGAAATAATTATTGTTGTGGCTCTTAAAAATTCATGAATTTTAAACAATGAAATTCATATAAATGCACTTCTAGATGTGCTACATTGATGAAATTTTGCATAAATGAGAGGCATTCGTAAGAAATGCTAAAAACCTATAAGTGTTTATAATTATAAATTTTAGGGGTTGTTTATACCCCAATATTTTCGAAATAGAAAAACACATAATTCGGAACTGAGATGCAAACTTATACTTTGAAAATTATTTTTCGGCTTTTATATTTACTAAAAGGTGAGAGAAAATGCTTGCTGAATGCAAGCACAATTAACTAGTATCATATATCCTCCAGTAGTAAATAACATCGAAAATTTTGAAATATTTGTTATTGTGGCTGTTAAAAATTCATAAAATATAAACAATTTAATTACTATAAAGACATTTCTAGAGGTGCTACATTGATGATGTTATGCATAAATGTGAGGTATTCAAAACGAATGATGAAAATCTAAAAGAAATTATAATTATACATTTTAGGGGTTGTTTTTACCTTAATATTTTCGAAACAGAAAAATAGATAATTCGGAGCAGAGATGCAAACGTGTTTGAAAATTATTTTTCTGTTTTTATTTTTACTTTAAGGTGAGAGGAAATGTTTGCAGAATGCAAGCTCACATTCACTAGTATCCTATATCGCATATCCTCTGTAATATCTGAGCTTATAGTATAAATAAACTTATGGAAGAGGAAAGGTAAATGAGGATATTTAGGGCAACTAGGTGTTGAAGGAAACCCAGTAAGCACTTGCCGGAAGGAGAGCCACTGGGGTGTTGGAGTGACACATTTGTAGAAGTTATTGGAGCTTTCGGGATGATCCCTTCGTCAGCACATGAGAGACACAACTGATTTGGCAGTGACAGTGGGATGAAGGTGGAAGGGAAGGGAGCGTGGAAAGGTCGGGGATTGGAGGATGCTGCAGGGGGGGTGGGGAAAAAGAAGGTGGAAAGAAGGAAATATAAACGGATATTGAGGCCAGGTGGAGATTAAGAGTTTAAGATTTGGATATGGACCTGTTTGTATTGACTGAGTTGGGGGTTGGAAGCATCGTCTGGGAGGGCATGAATGAAACAAACATTGAAACTAAGATGATGATTATTTGCATGAACGGCTCTCTTTTAAGACTAACGCTGTTGTGATGGCCGTTAATGCGATCGTTGAGGGAATTGCTGGTGAGGCCGACGTAAAAAACAGGGCATTGGGTGCAGGTTAGTAGGTAGATGACATTGCGGGTGATACAGTTGGTAGGGGAAGGTATGGGGTAGGTGATGTTAGTGGTGGGGTTTGAGAATGAGTTGGAGGGTGGGTTTATAGGGCATGTTAGGCATTGGGGTCTGCGGCAGGGGTGGGATCCTGCAGGGTGCAGAGGAGTGGGTGATGGAGTTCTTTTCTTCACAAGATGTTGGCTACATTGGGAGATCTGCAGAAGGAGAGGATTGGGGGTGTGGGAAAGGAGACCTGGTTGGGGGAGGAAGTGAGGATTGGGTGGGCTGCCTTTAAGATGCTCTTTAGGGTATCGTGGATGCCAGGATAAAATGTGGTGATTAGGGTGAGTTGGGGGGTAGAGTCGGGGGTTGCGGGGCAGTTGGAGTGTTGGTTAGGGCTGCGGGATGCTGAACCTTTAGGGATGGCTACTTCCTTTCTGACACTGGTAACCAGTGGTTCAAGTAACCGGGACTAGTTCTGACTAGAGATAATGCCATCGGTTATCACTTCTTTGCTGCTGAGCAGTGTTTATCGCGCTCAACTGGGCAGTGATGACTGGTTACACAGTAGCCGTGTGTTCATGGGCTTTTCAAGCCTATGTTTCTGAGCCCTTCAACAACTAGTTGCCCTAAATATATACACACACACACACATATATATATATTGTGTATACCACAAATAATCCTTATCAGCAATGATTTATTAGGTAAATGCCCATACATGAAAGTGCATGAAAAAATTTTTCGAATAAGAGGATTTCTACATCGAGCTCCTCAGAAATTCTCATTTTAGTGCGGTTTTCATATCGCGATACTTTTCCACTTGAATTTCAATGCATTTAGTGGATTAAAAACTTCGAACGTGTAACATCTAAACATCGCAAAAATTAGATAGTACAATGTTTTAACCCTTGAATAAAGCGATAATGAAAAAAATTGGTTCATATTTAGGTATTTTGATGAAAATATTTTATCGTCTTATAACCTATGTTACCCGCAAGGTTAAATTATATACCTATACGAAGTTCCATACCGATATCCTAAAAAATGTGGATTTGTGTAAAGGACAAACATTATCTGAGTTTCACTTTTATATATATATACGAGTGTCCCGCCCGTCCTAGGACGGGAATTTTTTAAAATGCATGCGTATGTTGTTTAAAATTAAAAACGATACTACCCAAAAATAGCTTTGTGAACTTTAATTTTGAGGCAGTTCCAGAGGCGGTAAAAACTTGAAATTTGGTACCTAGATAGGCCTAGTGATGAAAGTGACAGAAAAAATCGAAAATGACAACAATGTTTATTTTCTTGGCCGTTAAAAATTATAAACATTTAAACAAACATTTCATGTTTTAGTTACTTTTAATGCTTTACAATGCTGTAATTTTTTCTAATGGGTGAAATTGCAAAATCACAAAAACGGGATTATAGAAATTTGAAAATGTTTATTTATTCGGCCCGTAAGAATTCATAAATGTTAAACAAATTCACTAATGTTTATGCACTTTCAGTAGAGCTAGGGAGCTGAAAATTTTGAGAGAATTAGGAAATAGTGTTCCAGTAATAATTAATATTGAAAATTATGATGAGTTTATTATTGTGGCTGTTACAAATTCATAAAGTTTAAACAATTAAATTTACATAAATGCACTTCTAGAGGTGCCACATCGAGGAAATTCTGCATAAATGGGAGGTATTCCTAACAAATGATGAAACCTATAAAAATTTTATAATTATAAATTTTAGGAGTTGTTTTATTCCAATATTGTCCATAAAGAAAAATACGTAATTCGGCGCAGAGGTAACTTTTTCGTTTAAAAATTATTTGTCTGCTCTTACTCTTTATATTAAAGTGAGAGGAAATGCTTGCAGAATGCAAGCACATATTAACTAGTATACACACACACACACACTAGTGTTTGTGTAATAAAGACTAAAATAAGATCTTAATTGAAATTAAAGAAAGTCAATGGAAATTTTACTTTGAGAAAGCGATATGTTTTTATTAGTTTTTTTTACTGTTCCTGATAAACTTTTTACAACATTTTAATGCTTTCGTTGTGGACTTTTTCATATGCATATTTTTGTTGATATGGTGAAAAAAGTTCACAAAGCTATTTTTGGGCACTATTGTTTTTAATTTTAAACAACCTACGCATGCATTCAAAAAAATTCCTGTCCTAGGACGGGCGGGTACACTAGTATATATGAGGTGCTACCCAAAAGTTCCCGAAAGTTGAACGTCGCGAGGGAACCGGTTGTAGTACTGACTAGTGGCTCTCGGTAATGCTGCATGTATCCTTTGTGAACCAGTGTGTGACGTGGCTTCACGCTGTGTGCACGCATTCTTTTGTTCTACGCATTTTTATAACCGTGTTTGTGTCGTTTTGCGATTTTTTTTTCGTTGAAATGGTAGACGTGAAGGAGCAGCGTGTGTGCGTCAAGTTTTGCTTCTAACTTGGCAAGAGTGTGGCGGAAACTCACAAAATGCTTAAACAAGCATTTGGTGATGACGCTTTGGGTCAGACACAAACCTATCACTGGTTTAACCGGTTTAAAAATGGCCGAATGTCAGTTGATGATGACACACGTTCTGGACTACCTTCAACCGGCACAACGCCGGAAAATGTTGAAAAAGTGAGTGAGGCTATCCTCGAGGACCGTAGGCGAATGATCCATGACGTTTGCAACATTGTGGGACAGTCATACAGGAGATGCCAGCGCATTTTGTCAGACGGACTCAACATGAGGTGGATTGCTGCAAAATTCGTGCCAAGGCTGCTGTCTGATGACCAGAAGCAACGTCGGCTGGAAGTCTGCATGGAACTTCAGGAGCAGGTCCTTTCTATGGTCGTAACTGGTGACGAAAGTTGGGTTTATGGGTACGACCCTGAAACAAAACAGCAATCGTCCCAGTGGAAGAGTCCATTTTCACCCCAACCGAAGAAAGCGCAGCAAGTCAAAAGCAATGTTAAGTCAATGCTTATCTGCTTTTTCGACATTGACGGGATTATCCACAAGGAATTCGTCCCTCCAGGTCGGACCGTCAATGCAAAGTTCTACTGCGACGTCCTGAGGTGGCTTAGGGAGGACATGAGGCGAAAGCGGCCGGAGAAATGGTGCAGGAACAACTGGGTGCTCCATCACGACAATGCGCCCTCGCACACCGCTCTGGCTGTGCAGCAGTTTTTGGCTTCCAAAAACATGGCGGCCATTCCCCACCCCCTTTACTCGCCTGATTTAGCCCCCTGTGACTTCTTCCTCTTCCCCAAGATGAAAATCAAGTTGAAGGGGTGAAGATTTGACACCGTAGAGGAGATTCAGGCCGAATCACAGGAGGTGCTGGAGACGCTGACACAAAAGCTGTCCTAGCTTCCGATCGTGGCAGAAACGTTGGGATCGTTGTGTACTCTCCCAAGGGGACTACTTTGAAGGGAATGGTAGCGATTAGGACTTTTGTCAAGTCTACTTTTTTTTCAGATACATTTCGGGAACTTTTGGGTAGCACCTCGTATATAAAAGTGTGAGGTATTCGTAACAAATGATGAAAAACTAAAATTTTTACGATTAAAAATTTTAAGGTTTGCTTTTAGCCCAATATTGTCCAAAAAGGAAATCGATGCAGAGGTGCAAACTTTTGCATTTAAAAATTATTTGTCGGCTCTTACTCTTTATATTAAGGTGAGATAAAATGCTTGTAGAATGCAAGCACATATTATATATATGTACTTGAACTAAATTTTACACTTGAGGGAACAGGTTTGTTATTAGTCACTCATCATTAAAACACACCATTGCCACTAGAAACCTGTTTTTGTTTACCTCGAGGAAAAAGTAATAATGAGGGAGAAGAAGGAACGCTGTCAAGATTGTTTTTCTAAAATATATAACATTGAAAGGATATATTGATGATCCTTTGGCTCTCTTTGTTTTAATTGGTAGTCATCTCTGGATGCTACTGCGCCCTTCGCCTCTGCTTGAATGAAACTATCCCTCCCCATTGCCCGATGATCGGGTTTGTGAATGTCGCGACGGGCCGATCACTCATGGGTTAGCAAGCTTTAAATTAACTCGAGTCAAGCGAGATATAATTCCTTTGTAGACTACATATCTTTGGTTACTAGGCAAATTAAAGACATGTTTAGTAAACAATTAGTTGTGGGTGACTAATAACAGACCTAAGCCCACTTGTGTTTACAAGTGTATTTTGAAACATCATCCCTCATAGTTTGTACGTTTCTTTGTGAATACCTAATTTGGCTGTCCATCTGTGAATTTACTAAAATTAAACACAAGACCATACGTAAAAGCTGCTTTTACGTGCTTTATGTGCAGAAATTTTGGATCCAGAAGACGTACGAATATTACCTGCATTCTTATTGGAAATTTTCATTTTGAGCTTTTCCCTTTATCACTGTTTTTCAGCTATGCATCTACCGCGATCAGTGAGGGATATGTGTATTTTGAATAAGACCATTATTAAATGAATTTTGGGAACAGATTTGATATTAGACACCCACAACCGCAGCACCACCTGATTCTGGAAAAATGAACTATCGAAGTACGCGTATGAGTAAATTATGCCCTTAGAAACTTATTGATGTTTAACCAAAATTATATCTTGTTTGACTGTTGTACTGCAAATGGAGAGGATATTGGCGAGCCTTCGGCTCACTTTGTTTTAATGGGTAGTCGTCTCTGGGCGCTACCGCACCCTTCGCCTCACCCAGAACCAAAGTATCCCTCCTGGTTGTTCAGTGATTGGGTTTGTAAATGTCGAGACAGGCCAATCAGTTTCTGTTAATGTTGTACGTAAGTATGGAATGGGGATAATACGTAAGTACCAGGTCCTGCGAAGGGTTCTGTATATAATATGTAAGTACCGAAAATCTTTTGAATATGAAAAATACTTCAAATGGAAGTACCTAAAAAAACCGTTATGGACAGCAGAATGCTTGAGAATTATTTTGAACGTTTCTTTATAAAGGGGGCTACCGCCCCTTTAACCCCTGCCTTCTTTAACCCGTGGGTGTCTTATATCAAATCTAAGCCGAATTTTGGATTACTGGAACAAATTATGTGGAATCAATTATTTAAGCCTCTCAAAGATGAAGAAAAATAATTAACAGGTTAGGAAAGTGTACAACCCCTTACATACCTGTACGTAAGGGAAATTGCATTTTAAAGTTTTCATCATAAACAATCCATTTTCTTCCTATTTAAAAATAGTGCTTGCACACACAAGTAAATTAAACGTTTGTTTGTGAGATTGTTTATGTTAGCAACAATGAAGAAGTAACCATGAAAGAAAATTTGTTCAACCCGAATTAAGACATTTTTGTTTGATTTTCTCAATAACGGCTACTCCTATGACACAAATGTTTGGTAAAAGAAATACTCTTCTTTACTAGTTCTACAACTTTTATTTGATAAATATTTTGATATGAGTAATATTTTATGAGATATGATGAAAATTTAATTTTTTGTCACCAGTAAAGTGGTACCCCTGATTGGCGTATGTGGTTAATTTTTGCGATTTTCTTAATATATTTGATTGAATTTCATGAAAATCCGTTAGGTTGAAGCCGAGAGTGAACATGCGGACGGACGGACAGACCGACAATAATAGGCGCTCACGCTAGAAGCGAAACGCACCTAAAAATGATGGATCAACATAATCGAACTTACCGGAGTACTTTTTTGAGCGAATCTTTAATACTTTACTAATAGTTTGAATTTTTTATCAACAACTGTAAAGGCTTGCTTTATAAAATTCACGTTTGTTTTTGTGCATTATTGAATTAAAATTTTTGAAATGCTTAATTATTGCTCATCTAGGCTTACTAAACTCTCATGCTAAGGTATTAGTTGTTTAATCTCTATTTATTCTATTTTCAGTAAAGTTCCAGTGTTCATACGGTTATTAGCACCAAAGGGCTCTCTAGAAATCCATGAAGAAGCATGGAATGCGTACCCATATTGTAAAACTGTCATTTCTGTAAGTACTTCAGCTATAATTATACAGTCAGTATAATGATTTTGTGTCACATTAAAGTTTTTGTTTAGTTAAAATTAAAATGTGGTAGGGTGACGTTAATAACACGTTAAACCTTGATCTGCCAAACTCAGGAATACATGTGCATAGTTTTTCGATCCCCATTGCCATTCCAAAGTGTATTTGTTTTCAGATTGATACTTTGTTTCTCCATTTTGTATAATTTTTAAAAATTTCATGAAAATCCATTTCATTATAGGAACTATTACATACTAAAGTAGGGTTATTGTTAAGTAAATGATACTATCAGAATGCAGAGTGTTTAAATAAAAAAAATTGCTTCAAGCATAATAAAGCAGTTAAACTTATAAATTATAATTGAAATATTTTTCTTAAAAAGTGCATAGTTATTTAAAAGCCAAATTTTGGTTATTGTAAAACTCCAGTTACCTCCGAGAGATCTAGCTTGGTATCCCATAAACATAGCTCTTTATTGAAGAAGAAAATGAGTAGCTAAAAATTTGTTGTCTTTAAGTCATTTAAACCTTTTATGTTAATCATGTTCAGAAAGCACAATTTCAAGGATAGAACAATTTTTCCAGTGTAAATAAATGCACCGAGGAATAATATTATTTTTCATGAATAAATTTGTTTTTAAGAAGTTTTAAACTTCGATGTTTAGAAAATATTTTTTATATGTTAACTAAGAAACTGATTTTTAAATGGAATTTACATTCTCATATAGCAGGGGTCACCAAACTTATTACCAAAAGAGCCACATGAGGCTTTATATACCACTGTGTGAGCCAAAAGACTTTTAAAATGACCATTTGTAAATTTTAAAGATAATTTGAGAATTTGTTTGGTTGTGTAATTTGTCATATGCCTATAATTGCAGTATATTTTTTATGCATTAAAAATATTTTATTTAATAAATGATATCTAATGACACCTTCCTGCTGGCAAATATATGGATATCCATGTGATATTGAGGTGTGGCCAATGCTCAAAATGAGTCGGAACGCACTGTTCTGTTTCGTCAGACATTTAGAAATACCGTCCCTTATGACAAGCATTCCATTTCGTAAACATTTCCTTTCCACTACCAATACAAGCATTCCATTTCGTACCATTTTCCATTTCGAGCACCGGGTGTGGCAGCCCAGATGAAATTACTGTGGTAGTTTGGGGACCCCTGTTACGTATTACAGCAAACTGGATTAAATTACATCATTTATGGAATATTCTATTTTATTAAAAACTGTTTAGATGAAAATGAACCCTGGAGCAGGCCCAATTGCATGCAGTGCGCCAAACCTAATGAAAATTTTAGTTGACACATCTGACTAAATTGTCTATATTCTTCTCCCTATATATGCTGTTATTAAGGTTTAGATTTCTGACGTGGTTGACTGTAATGTATGCTAAAGTGAACAGGAAATTGCTGCCCAACAAGTAAATGTTATATTTGGCATAATGTGTTACATATGAGGAATATTTTTATTTTTGGTTCTTACAAATTTATACTTATTACTTTTTTATTTAGGTGTATAGTAAAAGAACATTTAGCATAACTTAAGGAGAATTGGCCCTTTAGTCATTTGAAATTATCATCTCTATGTTTTGATATATTTTTCATTTCACCAGAGAATTATCAAGTTCATATAATCATGGATGTAAACAAATTCAAGAATAAATAAACATTGAAAAATTGAAAAAAGCACTGACATCAGGTATGTACTATTGACCAGGAGAAATGTAACCTATAGCCCGTAGGCCACATCTGGCCCGTGAGAGCATTTTATGCAGCCTTCAAAGCTTTGGTGAAGATATGGTCTGTGATATTTATTACAGATACTTTTGTAGATTTTAAGTTTGACTGTTGCCATAACACACACTGCCTGGCGAAATTTTTTTGCTAAAAATGGTTATAACTTTATTTTTGGTTTTAAAAACGCATATATAATCCCTTGAGTAAGTTCCAATGTAAACTCTAATCTGACCTGCCTAGGCACTCGTGACTTCTAATATGTTTCGCCAAAGCACTCAAATATATGAATGTGGCCCACCATGTACAAAGGCTGCATGTCCCTGCTATAGACACAACAAGGTTATGAATAACTAGATGAGCATTTTGGCTACTGTGCAACCGTCTTCTGTGGTAAAGAATTTAGAATCAACTTTTGGTGAATTCCAAACGAAGATGGCTGTATTTTAGCCAAAATGTGCATCTGGTTTTTCATAACATTGTTATGGCTGTTGGAGATACGTGAAAGAAGTACTTTCTTCAATTTTTTATATTTATGTACAGGCCCGTCTCAAGGATTCACGGGGCCCAGGTGAGATGAGTGCAGTGGGGCCCCCCTTCCATTCGCTTAATAAGGGTAAGGCACGGAGCCTTCATAGGTGCGGGGCCCCCAAAGGTTCAGGGTTCCCAAAGGCACGGGGCCCGGGGTGGCTCCCCACTCAGCCACCCCTTAAGACGGGCCTGTACTTATTCCATAATACTTTTCAGTGATGTGTAATTATTTTCAAAGTTTGTTGAGCTGCCTCTAAATAGAAAAGAACAGCTAGACATAAGAATTAAAAACCTATTAATGAAGATAAGTGGCCATTGCTTATTACAGTAAAATCTCTATACAACGTATCTCTAGAGAGCATGAATTTTTATACTTTATACTTAAAGTACTGTGTACTGAAATACCCATAAGGAGTACAGCATTTTCTCTGAAAGCATCTCGGTTGGAGATCGGCATTCTCACAGGTCCAGCGCAAACCGAAACCGGCGGGAATGAGAGTCTAACAAGAGAGAGAATTCCTAGAACTTAAGATTTTATCTCAATTCTATTGTGAAAATATGAGAGGTATGATTGATCATGGGTTCTAAATTTTTAAGTTTGGAAAATCCCTTCTTTTAGGATTTTGGCAGAGTTCCGCTGATCTTTTCGTACTAAAGACAAAATATGCCCTCAAAATTGGGGTAAACGAATTGAATGAGAAAGAAATGGTTATGATGGAGCCATTTACGGATGAAAGGCTTCGGTAAAACCACAAAAATCTTTTTTTGGGACCTCTGAATATCATACATAGTATTGAAAAGTACGTTAGGTTGAAGTACGTTACTTTGAAATATTTATTCGGTATTTATACAGGGAAATTGACGGGATTCAATAAAAGTACGTTAATTTGAAACAAACGTAATTGTGAAGTATGTTGTAACGAGATTTCACTGTATGTGGTCACTTTAGAAATATTAAAACATTACTAAATAATAACAGAAAACTTGCATTGAGGGTAAGTTTTAGAGCTCTGATGTTCCCAAAGAGTTTAATTAAAATAGGTATGTTAAAGTGGTTTGTTAAGCTGATAGAATTTTGGTACATTTCTGAGCATAAATGAGCATTGTCTGTTCGTCAGTAGCATTGGTAGTGTAAAGTTTTTATATATACTGAATTCCATGTAAGTTCAGAACATTTAATTATTTACAAATATGTAAGTGCGCCATATATAGTTTTAAAGGATTCCTTTTCTATTTTTCTTGAGTTATGTTATAGTTTTCAAAAAAATCTTTAGTGAAACTTGATTGATGTGAAACAGAAGTCACTACAATTCAAATGTGAGTAAACTGGCATTAATGCAATTAATTTTTTGACATAATTTTTGTATGGGATAATGATTGTCCCGTATAGGACTTAATTTAACCATTAAAAAAACCATACATTATTTATAGATTATATTTTATCTGTTTAGATATTGAACTTGATTTCTCATTTAGGAGAGCAGTTCTGTAATGAAATTTGTTTTTATGCTTCCAGGTGTTGTTAGATTGGTGGTTTATCACCAATTTAGCATTTTTTTTTACTTTTTCATAAAATCATTTGCCTTGAGTGATGGAATTTGTTTAAGTACAGTAATACCTCGTGATTCACGAGGGATATGGTTCTCACAAGGTCACGAATAGCGAAAATCATAGATCCATAGAACTCGCGTTATTTAGTATTAGGCTTCACTACTGAAATATATCATAAATAAGTAGGCTATATAATTAAATAATGTATTAATAAATAAAATAAGAAAAATTACTTAGTGTAAGTTCCACTTTATTAAAATAGATTCGACCAGTTTCGACATATCTAGTCATCATCAGGTACAAAAACAAGAAGCAACGCAAATATATACGTAATTGTAGGGGAGTGGGGGAGGGAAATGTGTAGAGGGGATCAATGAATGGGTAGAGCGAGGGGGGGAGGGGGAGATGGCTGAGTCAAGGTATTGGGGAGGGGTGGGAAACAAAGTAAGCAAGGGAGAGTGGGTGGGAGAAATAAGTTCGTTAACGAGGTTGTGTGTTATCATTATGGTGTAAAAGTAATTCCAACTGTTCTAAAAGATTTAAACTGGCACAGTATGTGCCATCGGAGGTTATATTGGTGTTACTATCTTAAAAATCAAATAATCTTTTCAATATTCCATGTAACCTTTTAGTAGATATTTGCGCATCTATGGAGGCGTTTCCTCCATCCTGGAGTGACCCTGAGATGAGATTAGTCTATTTTTAGTATCCAAGTTCTGATGCAGGGGATGCACCAGAGGAAGTTAGAGTGGTGCTGCTCTCTGTCAAAGCAAATAATCTTCCTAGTATTCTGTGTAAACTTTTAGTAGATATCTGACCATCTATTGGAAGTGTTGCCTCCGTCCAAGAGTGTCCCTGAGAAGAGCATATTTTATTTTTTTCATCCAAGTTCTGGTGTAGAGAGTGCGCCGAAGGAAGTTAGATTGGTGTTACGATCTGACAGATGAAATAAACTTTCTAGTATTCATGTATTTAGTAGATACCTGACAATCAATTAGAAGTGTTATCTTTGATATCTATCTATTAGAAGTGTTACCTCCCTTCGGAAGTGTCTCTGAGAAGAGACATTTTTTTCTGAGAATCCAAGGTCCAGCTCAGGGCTTGTGTCGTGCGTCTGCTCATTTGAGTGGTTTTTTCTTCATTGGATTTCTATTATTTCATGTATATGTAAGTACGTTGACGTATTTTTTTATGTGTTTTAGGGATCATAAAGAATACCTCATTGACAAACAAAGTAGGGAATTATTAGAAGACCTCTTCCAGAAAATGAAATAGACTTGTTTTCGGATGATAACGAAGCAAAAGTGAAAGTGAACAAGAGTATGCTGAAGGCGATTCTGATAATGATAACTTCGAGGAACAAGATTTTTTTATTGGCAAAGACAAAAAAACCCGTTGGCAAAAAAAACCAGTACTAAGGAAATTTGTGAAAACAAAGCCGGGAAATTTGATAAAAATATTTCCATATGTAAAAGATTCAGAAACATTATGTACTGAGGTTGTCTGCTTCAAAAAACTATTTGATTCTGAAATAATAGGAGAAATAGTGAAATTTACTAACCTCTTTATTAAAAAAAACAGGAAACGGAATACATTCATGATAGAGACGCAAAAACAACCAATACACCTAAAGTACTGGCTTGTTAGGACTTTTTTATTTGTTAGGTGTAAAAAAATTGTCTCATACAAATGCTTTGGAAATATGGGCCATTGATGGTACAGGATTAGAAATCGCTTGTGCAACAATGAGTTACAAGTGATTTCTATTTCTTCTCAGATGTATGAGGTTTGATGACAGAAATGACAGGCCTGATAGGATGAAAACTGATAAACTTGCTGCAATTTGGTCGGTATTTGAACAGTTTAGAAATAACTGCAAAAACGTATATTCGCCAGGAGAATTCGTGACAACTGATGAGAAATTAATCTACTAATGAAAATATCAATCACAAATATTTTACGATCAAGTATATTTTTAATTTGTCTTTCTTTTCATTTGAACTATTCTTAAAATTCTTATGTATTTGAAAAGTATATTTTATTGTTTTCTCACGTAAACATGCAAATACACGCTGGTGTAATTTTTGGTGGCACGCCTGTTGTTGGAAGAATATTTTGTATTTCGAAAGTTTCCCTCAAACAATTGACCAATTTTTATCTATCCTCAATAGCTTACCTCTATCTGTTAAATTTACCCAAGAGATTGAAGTAGATTACTCCCTCAACTTCCTTGATTTAACCATACATAGATGCACACACTGCATACAATTTGCAATTTTCAGGAAACCGACTTATTCCGATCACACCATTCACTCTTCTTCTTTCCACCCCACTCCACACAGATACGCATCTTATCACGCTCTAATACACCGGTTAACCAACACCCCTCTCTCAAAGGTAGAATTCGATAAAGAATTAAATGTCATTAAACAAATAGCCACCACCAACGGTTTTCCACATAAATTAATCGACACAATACTATATAGAAAACAGAGGAAACTAACTCTTGAACGTTCTTATAATACTTGGCCTTCTGTTAACAAACCTCGTTGGTGTAAATTACCATATATCCACCATATTTCCCGGTTAATTGCGAATTGCTTCCCCAAAGATAAATTACATCCAGCTTTCTACCCCCTTACTAATCTAGGGAAAATTTTATCTAAGAATAAAAATAAGGTTGACAGTTTATTCAGGAGCGGTGTCTATAAACTCATGTAATGACTGTAATGCCATTTACAAGGGCAAACGGAGAAATTTCCACGTTAGGACAACCGAACATTGAAAATCTTTCTTACAAGGCTCATTCAAATCACACTTTGCCAAACACTTACTCGAAAGCAACCATTCTTCCAACTTTAACCTGGAGGTAATTCATTTTGCAACAAGGTCCCACTTTAAATCTTTTGGAACAGTTGGAAATACTTTTACACCATAGTGATAACACACAACCTCATTAACGAACTTATTTCTCCCACCCACTCTCCCTTGCTTACTTTGTTTCCCACCCCTCCCCAATACCTTGACTCAGCCATCTCCCCCTCCCCCCCTCGCTCTACCCATTCATTGATCCCCTCTACACATTTCCCTCCCCCACTCCCCTACAATTACGTATATATTTGCGTTGCTTCTTGTTTTTGTACCTGATGATGACTAGATATGTCGAAACTGGTCGAATCTATTTTAATAAAGTGGAACTTACACTAAGTAATTTTTCTCATTTTATTTATGATAGAGTTCTACCAAGTAAAGGTTTCTTCCGTTGATTTTAATGTATTAACATCCTAAATCAAACTGAATTAAACATTAATAGAGAAATAACAAATGCGAGCGGACGTGAGATGTTGCTTCACCTATAATGAGGAAGAGTATGTACCAGACAAAGGCTTGTGAAGGATGCCGTGACATAAGGAAAGCGAGAGATGCACAGATGCTTAAAAAGGTCTCAAGAGATCTTTAAAAGCTTCACGGGCTGCTCGGGAAGATGCGCAGAGGCTTCAAAGGGACTCGAGACTCGTCCATAAGATATTTAGTGGAACGGTGGGAAGAGCTTACGGATAGCTGGAATGGCAAAACCATGAATAACGAGGCATTACTGTACATATTTATGATTGGATTATCGTCTCTCCATTGATATTTGTTGTTCAAATAAATTTTTTTTAGCATTTTTGTGAAGGAAAGGCTTCTTTACTCGGTGACAGCACTCTTCACTTAGTTACTTCCAACTTTCACTTTTACAGAATCCTCGATACATGAAAGATAAGTTTGTGTTAATGATTGAAACCCTTCATCTTCCTGACATGGGGAATCAAGAAAACGTGAGTCCACCTCAATAAGTGCCCAAGGGCCAATGGGGGCATTGAACCACAAGAGAATTTACATATATATATATATATATTTATGTGCACGTGTGTTGTGTGTGTGGGTGTGAGTGATTTATGGTAGCGTGGCAATTATTTTAACTCTTTCACTTTATCTTTTAATGGACCCTATATCTTCCTTTCACCTTTGCAAGTAGTCATTCCATAGCTTGCCCAGAAAGTGTCATCATATTCACAAATACTATCTTAATAGATTCATATTATCAAACAATTTGTAAATATAACTCATTGATACAAAATAAACCATCTGAATTTGCCATTAGAATTTTATCCTTTGAAACCATGTTCATGTCATGTAAATTTGAAGAGTAAATGTATCATTCTAAAAGAAGCAACAACACAAAACTTCTTGAATTCTTTAATTTCACAAGTTCCATATTTATCCAGCTCCTATTTTTTTTAAAACGTGTTATTTTATTAAATGACAATTGCACTGCTTTACTTTGCAAGATATTTAGATACTATGATTTTAATTCTTTCATAAATGAGCACTTCATCATATCATAACCACATCCATATATTCTAAAAATATTAAAATTTTCAAAACTGCTGTACATTTTAAACAATACCAATATTTTCAGGAAACGATTAGCATTTATTTCCTTAATTCCATACAAAAATTTTTTGTCTGTTTCTTCTGGATTTATGGATTAACTGTGAATGGTTTTTAGGAAAAGTGAGTATTTGTTTACCGAGTATGCATTAACTTTAGCTAGGTATAAGGGAAAAACCATGTTTAATATACCGTGCAAAACTGTGTGATTCTTCTTGTAATGGGATTCTTTTATATCTTGTGGAAAAAGTAATTCATGTAATTTCATAGTGCGTAGGTGGTGTTTGCCAATAATAGGAGAAAGCTGTTTGATGTAAAACTTGAAATCGAGTTGAATTTTTATTGTATTAAATAGAAAACTTTTGATGGACGTATTTTCATTTATTAATTGTACATTTTATTTTCCTTTCATTTCATATTTTTATTTTGATATTGAAGTTGAAAATACATACCTAATCTCAGGACAACATGCTCTTTTAACTTTTATGATAATTTGTTTACATGAACCATCCAAGGATGGCCAGTTTATGCAACTAGTGCCTCAAAAGTTTTCAGTGACTGCAATAAGATGTGTCTAAGCATTTTAGAATCTTACATATTTCTCTCTTTCCCTCTGCATTCTGCGTGCCTTTCCTGCCCTGCCATCATCATACCACTCCATCACAATTTCATCATTTTAATTGGTGGTGGTGTGGACACTCAATGATGGCTTTCTTCGATGTTGCTGCCTTCTTCATAAAAAAATTGTTTTATTGGTGTCCAAATGTCAGAATCCTGGGTACATGAAAGATAACTTTTACATAATGATTGAGTCATTACACTTAGCTGACCAGGGACTCCAGGCCAATGTAAGTGGCCATGTAAAGATTTTCTTTAAATAGTATGCCGCTAATACTATCTGGCATGTAAATAAAATCATATCTAACATTTTATTACTATAATGTGAGAGATTAATATTTGGAGTATTTGTATGAGATTTTAATTAGATAATGATTAATGAAGGCATTGGGCAGGAATGTTATCTGGAGCATTTTCATTTTTTGGCTTAGATAATTTTAATTTTTATTCAATAAATCACATCACATGAATTTTCTTATTGTTAGGCTGCTTCTGTTTGCTTTGTTGCTTGGTAATTTTGCATGCGTTATTTTATGGATGTCTGTGTTTGGCAAATTTATTGAGATTGATTTCTTATTAATTTTGTTATATTGGAACCATGAACAATCTGTAGGCTAAGAAAATCTCCGCTTCTGGTGCCTGCATTGGAGAGCAAGTAGGTTTGATTTTCATGATGTTGACTGCATAACAATAAAAAAGATAACAGCATTTTTAATTTGTCTATTAAGCAGTTTCATTCTGTTATTTTATATATTTATTCTGTAGCAGCATGCTGAGAAACAAATTTCCATGCAATCTTCAGGCATAATCTTATGGCTGGAATTCACAATGGTGGTATGAGATTGCTTCTAACCTTGGTATAAATTCTGTGTGTGTGTTATGTTGTTTGTAAATATAAGTAAAAACTTGTCATTAGTTAAATTGAATTATGCTTTAATATCTTTGAGAGTGTTATTTGTTTGAAATAGCAGTTAATATTTCACATTTTTAAAAATCTTTTAAAATGCTTACATATTCAATTTTTCTTTCCAACTATGGCCATTAATTTCTGCTGAATTTAACTGATATATTTGTGATATAATTTGAAATAAATTATTTGCTGGCTTGAACATATATTTATGGTATAATTTGAAATAAAATTTTCTTAATTTTCATAATAAATTTGTTCAATAGTTTATTTAAAAATCCTTTTATCTCTTTTATGTATATATATTTGAAATTTGTAGAAAACCTGAAATTATTCTCTTAGTAGTTTGATATTTTTCACTCTTCCATCTTTTTAAATTTTATCACTGTTGAAATCTGGTGTTAGTTGTGATTAATTCTTATTTGTCATTCTTATTTGAATTTTACCATTTAAAGCATATAATATTATTGATGTTTTTTGCAACATCATGGCATTGCATTTTGCCATAAATAGGTACATGAATTACCTCCGGAAAAGCTTAAGATACGGGAAATAGTTCACATAGATATAGCAAATGATCCAGTCAGCAGTGCGGATTTCAAACCAGATGAAGATCCCACAAAGTTCAAGTCACAGAAAACAGGACGTGGTCCTCTTGTTGGACAATGGATGGACAAAGCAAGTACAGTTTAATCATTGTTTTCGTATATGAATAATACCTTTAAAATTGGATTTATTTGGTAAGTTATTAAGTTTTTGACAATTTGCAGCTGGATGTAAATAACCATTGGGTTTTCTAAAAGTATAATATCCATAATGAAATATGAATCAAATTTTACCCAATCATTAAATGATAAATATTTTTCATAGAAAATGTAAATAATAAAGGGTGTTATTTTTGTAGAACCAGGCTTGTCTCTCATAGGAATTAGTTTTTCTTGTTCTATTTCTTTTTATGATATAGTACTTTTTTTAGACCAAATTGGTACTTCTTTTTAGGTCATTATTGCGATGGACATTTTAAAGTCATAATTACGTCCACGAATTTTTATTTCCTTTTCTATGGTGAAACTTACAATTAGCTGCAGGACCACTTCTGCCAAACATATACCGTATCTGCCCGAATACAAGCCGATGTTTTCTGTCAAAATCTATAATGAAAAAATCACCCCTCGGCTTAAATAAGAGTTCGAGGAAAATTTGGGTTATGGTTAAATCTCGTAGTCACCCATAGATGGCAGCACGTCTCTCATTTCCGTCGCGTTCAAATGATAGTAAAGTAAATATTTGACCTACGAAGAATGTTAACCCTCTCACGACCAGCCACCCGAAACCGCCCGAAAAATATGCTTTCAAATTTACCTCCGAAAACTGCGACTTTCACTTTTCCTCACGGAAATGATGTCGTATACCATAGAAACACGAGACGTAGCATGTGTTTGGCGTACTTTTTCGAAGTGTGTACGAATTTGCTTTCTGAACTTTCAATCAAAGTTTTTTATTTTTTTCGGTATAAAAACCACCCCAAATGCCGACAGTAATTCTTCTACTTCTGACTATGATTTAAATTATAATTCGGGTAGTGAATTTTTCGGATTTGATGTAGAAGACAAACTTTTCCTGAGAATGAATTCTTCTACAGAACCTCACAGTTGTTTACAATACAAGTCAGATATTGATATTAGCAACATTTCGGATGACGAAGTTAATATATCTGGGGTTGATGCTGAAAATGTTTTTTGGATGAAGAAACAGAAAATATCCAGTGGAGTGATTCATTGGAGTCCGTAAAAACAACATTATTTCTCAATAAATATCTTTAAATTGTGAATGTACAACTATTTTATTTAATGTTTCCCGAAATTGGAGGCCATCTTGGATTATTTCGGACTTTTGGGGTCAGCAGCACGTGGCATCTTTGGTCGTGAGAGGGTTAATGAATAAATAATAAAGGCTAGAATGTTGAATTTAGCACCACCTATGGTTTGTTACCATTTAATGCTGGGTTTTTCACATTATTTGAGTTGTCACTTATTTGCCTACATTGACGGTGCAGACGATTATGCAAACTGAATGCTCAACTGTTTGAATTTCGGTAAACTTTACATGAAATGTGTATAATTACAAAAATGCAATTTCTTAAGGCAATGTAAATGCTAATTTCATTGGAAATAGACTTGGATGAAAAAATATCTTGGCGAGATCGCTGTTACTATATTTCACCTTTTGTGAAAATGAAGATGAATGAAATTATTGTCACTGAATGTGGAACATTATTCAGTGATGCAAAATTATTAATTGCAGTAATATTTCAAAATGTCAACAACTAAACCATTTCCGACTCATTTCTTCGATCTCGAATAACGTATTCTATGCCATGCATGAACGTCCGGCACACTTAAGCATAAAATCTACGAAATTTACGTTTTTGCCAAAAAATTGTGAAAATTTTTGGGGGGTTGGCTTAAATCTGGGGTCGGCTTCTATTTGAGCAGATACGGTACATTTATTTTTGTATTTTTACTTTCTCCATACGTAGTATGGGAAAGTATTGTGATCACGAAAAAAATTGACTTCGAGATTTCAATGGAAATACACGTTTTGAGGTCCCTAGAACACGTTTAGACTATTTTCGGAATGATGTCTGTATGTGTGTGTGTGTGAGTGTGTATGTGATTGTGGGTGCTCTAACTCAAAAAGTACTTGCCATATCGTTACCAAATTTCATATATAACACCTTAGCATGAGCACAAAGAACTGATTAGTTTTTGGACAATACTGGTTAACCAGAATTCGAAGTTTATTCGAAACCCGATTCGGTTTATGCGATATTCTCCGTTAAAACATCATTATTGTATATACAATTCTATACAAAGGTTATAGAGAATGTAATTTTCTACAACTTTCATTTGAAATAATTTTCCATAGCAGTTATAGTTTAGGAATTATTTATAAATAATCGGTTTTTTCAGTTTCCATCAAATATCTCCTTAAAAACGTCGTTATTGGTAATCTTTGTGAAGACTAAAGTTGTAGAGAATAATATTTCTTTCAAGTTTTGCTTGAAACAAATTTTTGTAGAACCATCCATTTCGGAGATGTTTAACTTATCCGTAAATTTTCAGTATACAGCGCCACCAACTAGTGGTGAATTCTGTAACCATATTCAAAATATAATTTACGGCAATAAGGATGACTGTATTCTTTTACGGTACGAAATAATAATTTTGCCTTATACACTAGGGCCCAGATTTGCATTGACTCGATTTGAGTTGTTTTGCAGTTGCGTTGTTCAGATATTAATGGCAACAATCTGTTTTTCATTGTTGAAACTCACAGTAGCGTTGTTTTCTACTTGGGTTTCCCAATTCACCACGTTTGCCGTTCCACAACAGAAGATCGTATTGCCCCCAAAAAGTTATGAGCAAGTGATTCAGAAGGAGTTGACTTTGGGAAGGACTTGGCGTAAAAAAAGAATCGCTTTCATAATTCAGCAAGCGTTGAAAGTGGAAGACATTTTTTCGATAAAGAAATGCTTCACGTCGAAATAACACAGGTGCAATGAGTGACAGAAATGCTCGCGACTCTGCATTAGACTAGATTGGGATCTTCAAGGACTAATCTGATCATATAATTCATTTGCATTTCACAATTGCTTCAAATGGAGTAGGCCGACATCGACGAGGTACTTGGTTCTCACGATGAAGAGCCGAGCAACAAGGACTTAATAGATCTAGATTTGCAGTAAGCCTTTGAAGATGACAACTCTGCAGAAATACCGAGAAATGAATTTTGAACAAAATACTTTCCAAAGCCTTACAGTTGGTAGGCATGGAGATCTTTGCTGAAGATGGCCCGGACGAGGGATAGAGCCCAAGAGTGGCGAGGAAAGTGGCAGATGGTGTAAATTGCTGTAAAACAATTTATAAGGAGAAAATGAAAACAGCTGTTCAGCAAATTTGGATAGCTTTGTTTTTGCAAGTTCTTGGCATGTGTTTGAGTCAGAACCTGAGTCGCTGTCACCATCAAACAATCTTTAGTTTTGTACTTTTAACCTCGAATAAATTATATATTTGTTTAACTAAATATCGTGTTGTTTTTCTACATCATTTCTATTATTTACTGTGATGGTATTTACATATTTAAGTGTGAGTTTAAATATGGAAAATTGGAATTTTACATATTTAAAGGTTTTATTATGGCAAACAGCATTTCGATTTGCGTTGCGTTTTTCAAGAACGTAACCCTGATGCAAATTGAGGTCTTAGTGTAATGCGATTCATAGTAATTTAAATATCTATACCCCAAATATGGAGAAAGTCATGTGTTGGCCACATCAGATTTTTTAGTCTACTGTAATTTATGAGATGTCATGTTAAATCTTTTTACTGCAGTAATCTTTTAAATTTGTGTTGGGAAATTAATTATCACAACAAAAGTCAAGAAAATTTTTCTTTGTGAGTTGGCTCGCAATGCTTTTTAAAAAGCATTAATTTGCATTATTGTTTGTTTAAACAATTTACAAAAATAATTTAATTGATTCAGTGTGTTATGGCTTACCTAATAATTTATAAAAGTTATGTGTTGATTTTTACATAATAATGAAAATACTAATACATATTAATTATTTTAATCCCCTTTCTCTCAAATAGGTTAATCCTGTAATGACATGTTACAAATTGGTCACAGTTGAGTTTAAATGGTTTGGACTCCAGTCTAGGACAGAAAGCTTCATTCAAAAATCTGAAAGACGGTTGTTTACAAATTTCCACAGGTAATTTTTCTTACATTTTTTGTATTGGTTAAATAGCTTCATAATTATTTTGCTTATTTTTTTTGCTTAAAAGTATTTAAATCCCAAAGTTAAGTCTATTAAAATTTATTAATCAATAGATAAATATGTTGATAAAAATTATGCAGATACCAGTGAGATGTGAAAAAGACAACTAAGTACAGGTGTCCACTGCTTTACAAAGGGGTTAGGTTCCACAAAATCATTCATATCAAAAATTCGTAAATTGGGAAGTAGTTTTCTATTATTCTTATGGGAAAAATTCAGTTTGGTTCCTAGTGCTAAGAATGTTAGTTGAAAATTACAATGTTTATTTTCTTGGCCATTAAAAAATATTAACATTTAAACAAACTTTTCATGGTTTAGGTACTTCTAAATGTGCTACAATGCTGAAATTTTTTCTAACGTTGGAATTTACCAAATAACGAAAATGAGATTATAGAAATTTGAATATGTTTATTTATTCGGCCGTTAAAAATTCAAATGTTAAACCAAGCACACATTAACTAGTATCATATATATATATGTATGTGTGTATATATATATATATACCATTTGTTGTAAAAACCATTGATTAAATGCTTAAATATACTTCATATTCGAATGTATATATATATATATATATATATAAATACTTAAGGAAAAGGAAAGGTAATAATAAGGGTAGCAACAAGGTGTTGGAGGAAGCCCAGTGGACACTTACCTAGAATGAAGAGCCGCTGGGGGTGCTGAGGACACACGAAAAACACAAAAGAACAAAAACTACACAAAAATGGAGCTTTCGGGCTGATGCCCTTCTTCAGCGACGGAGAAACATATACTGTTTGAAGTGACACACTGGGGGGATATGGGGAGGGGGGAGGGGTAATGAGAGAAGTTCGGGGATAGGAGGAGACGGGTAGGAGGGACGGCCAATAGGGTTATCGGAGGTTAAGACCAGGTGGGGAGAAAGAGTTAAGGAGAAAGATGTAGGCCAACTCCCACTGTCGAAGTAGGGGAGCGGAGGTATCATCCGGTAAGGCACGGATAATCCTTACAGTGAAGCAATTATTGAAGGTGGCCTGGTGTGAATTGGCGTGAGAAGCCACCGGAAGGGGACGGTTAGTGTTTACGCTGTTCCGGTGGCCATTGATTCTAATGTTGAGGGGGTTGCTGGTGAGGCCAACATAAAAAGCAGGACACAGTGTGCAGGTGAGGAGGTAAATGACGTTCCTCGTCGTGCAATTACTTCTGGAGGGGATGGGGTAGGTGATGTTGGAGGAGGGGCTGGTAAATGAAAATGAGGGTGGGTGGATGGGGCATGTGAGACAACGGGGTTTGCCGCAGGGTTGAGATCCTGCAGCGGATGGAGGGTTGGGAGTGGGGGGTTCTTTCTTCCACAGGATGTTTCCCAAATTAGGAGGCCGGCGGAAGGAGAGAATGGGGGAATTAGTAAAGGGGGGTTGGTGGGAGGTGGAAGTAAGAATTGGGTGGGCAGCGTGAAGGATTTCCTTGAGGACCTCGTGAATCCCGGGGTGGAAGAGGGTGGTAAGGGTAAGAGAAGGGGTAAGATCGGGAATAGGAGGAGTAGGAGGAGTGTGAGGGTGGTGTTTGGTGGTTACCGGTGTGATTACCATCCGGATCTGGTCACGGATCAGGCCCGGTGGGTAACCGCGTTTGAGGAGGGCATCTTCGAGGATGGAGTAATATATTGAGAGAGACCTCCTGTCTGAGCAAATCCTCCATCCTCGGCGGGCTAGGGCATATGGGATCGAGGTTTTGGTGTGTAGGGGATGGCAGCTTTCGAAGTGGAGGTATTGAAGGCTATTGGTGGGTTTGATGTGGACGCCGGTGCGGATTTTTCCGTCTTGGATGGAAAGGTCGACGTCCAGAAAGGTGATGTTAGTGGTGGAGGTATGGTAGGTGAAGGAAAGCGTGGGGTGAGAGGAGAGGCGTAACAAGAAGGATTGGAGGGAGTCAGGTCCATTGGTCCAGATGAAAAAGATGTCGTCAATGAATCTCAGCCACAATAGTGGTTTGAGAGGTGTGTTGAGGAAATGAGTCTCCCATTCCCCTAGGTAGCAATTGGCATAAGAGGGCGCCATTCGAGTGCCCATTGCTGTACCCTTAATTTGGAGATAATGGTGCCCTCCGAAAGAGAAGTTGTTCTTTTTCAGCACCATTTCTGCCAAGTGCAATAGGAAATGGGAGGACGGTCTTTTGTCAGGTCTTGTGTCAAGTAATTTTCTGAGGGCAGAAAGTCCGTCATCATGGGGAATATTGGTGTAGAGGGAGCAAACGTCAATGGTAGCCAAAATGGTGTTGGGTGGGAGGGGAGAAGGGAGGTGCTTAAGGCGTTGGAGGAAGTGGTTGGTGTCTTGGATAAAGGATGGCAGTAGTCGGACGAGAGGCTGTAGGTGAAAGTCCACGAATGCGGATATGCGCTCCGTGGGGGAGTTGAAACTGGCAACAATGGGACGGCCAGGGGTGTTAGGTTTATGAATTTTAGGAAGAAGGTAGAAGGTGGGGGTACGGGGATTCTTGGGGATCATCAGGGCGATGGCAGAGTCGGTGAGGCCTTCCTGTTTTCCTGCGGAATGAAGATGGGAGGAAATTTGGGAGGAGTGGAGGCTTGTGGGGTTGGAGGTGAGGGGGAGATAGAAGGTTTCGTCGGAGAGCTGGCGCTTGGCTTCTTCATTGTATTGGGCGCGATCCAACACAACCGTGGTGGTGCCCTTGTCCGCGGGGAGGATAATAATATTTCTGTTGTGTTTAAGTGTAGAGATGGCATGTCTTTCACGTCTGGTAAGATTGTCTTTGTGGTCAAGAAGGTCGGGAAAGTTGGGCTGGGAGATTCTGCGAAGAATATAATTAAGATAGTGTTCTACCGGGTGTTGGGAGGGAAGGGCGGGTGGGATATATTGGGAAGGGGGTTTGAAAATGGAAAAGGTCTGTGGGAGGCCGGCGGGGAGGTTTGGGTGAGCAGAAGGAGAAGGGTCCCCTTTGGGAGGGTTGGTTTTTAGGCGGAGCGTGCGAGCAAAGGCCTGGACGTCGGCGAGGAGGCGGAAATGATCGAATTTGGTGGTGGGACAGAACGAGAGGCCGCGGGAAAGGAGTGCTGTCTCAGCAGGAGTGAGTTCGTGGGAGGAAAGGTTTACAATGTCGTCTGGTTTGGAAGAGGTGGGGGTGGTGGGGGGAACAGAAAGGGAATCGGAGCGCTTCATATGTTTAAAATTTGAGACAGAGGGGACCCTTTGTGGAGTACGGAGTGGAGGTGGGGTGGGAAAACCCAAGAGGTCCGCAAGGCAGGGCTTTTGGCCTATAAGTGGAGGGGGAGGGTTGATGACCTCACCAGATGGTAAAAATGGTAGGGGTAAACCAAGTTGGAGGTGCCGAACGCACATAAGGGAAAGCTTGCGGAGTAGTCTGCTTTGGTTCGATGTGAGATCTTTCGTCGCTTGAAGGAGAGCGGCGTTGAGGTCGGATACGGAGTTTGGGGATTTGCAAAGATGGAGGACAAGAGTTTTGCATTTTGCAAAATGGACATTGGAGAGTGTGATGTATTGAAGTATGGTGGATCGAATAATGTTGAGCGAAGTGAGGTGATAGGTGAGGGCAAGGGATGCACGGATTGGGGGAGGGAGGCCTGAGAGGGGAATTCTGATAGTGAGAGATTTGGGAGAGAGGCCTAGCTGAAGACAGGAATTAAGGAATTCGATCTGACAATTGAGGGAAATGTGCCTACGGAGGTGATAACGGAGATGGGTTATATCCATGGTGGAAGGGAAGAATGAAAGAAAAAGGCGACAGGAGAGAATTCTTGAGTGAAGGTGAGACAACAATTAGAAAAAACAACTGTGAAGAACAATTGAGAAGAAGATACGATGTATAAATACTTAAGGAAAAGGAAAGGTAATAATAAGGGTAGCAACAAGGTGTTGGAGGAAGCCCAGTGGACACTTACCTAGAATGAAGAGCCGCTGGGGGTGCTGAGGACACACGAAAAACACAAAAGAACAAAAACTACACAAAATTGGAGCTTTCGGGCTGATGCCCTTCTTCAGCGACGGAGAAACATATACTGTTTGAAGTGACACACTGGGGGGATATGGGGAGGGGGGAGGGGTAATGAGAGAAGTTCGGGGATAGGAGGAGACGGGTAGGAGGGACGGCCAATAGGGTTATCGGAGGTTAAGACCAGGTGGGGAGAAAGAGTTAAGGAGAAAGATGTAGGCCAACTCCCACTGTCGAAGTAGGGGAGCGGAGGTATCATCCGGTAAGGCACGGATAATCCTTACAGTGAAGCAATTATTGAAGGTGGCCTGAAAGCTCCATTTTTGTGTAGTTTTTGTTCTTTTGTGTTTTTCGTGTGTCCTCAGCACCCCCAGCGGCTCTTCATTCTAGGTAAGTGTCCACTGGGCTTCCTCCAACACCTTGTTGCTACCCTTATATATATATATATATATATATATATATGTATGTGTGTGTATGTGTGTGTGTGTGTGTGTGTGTGTGTGCGTGCGTGCGTGCGTGCGTGCGTGTGTGTGCGTACACACACACACATATATATATACACACACACACACACATACATATATATATACCATTTGTTGTAAAAACCATTGATTAAATGCTTAAATATACTTCATATTCGAATGTAAGACGACTCTTGATATTTACAGCTGAAAATTTGGAAAAAAAGTCGTCTTAGATTCAGGTGAATACGGTATATATCATGTGTAAGAAGCATCTATATATTATAGATACTCCAGCGGTCCCAAAACCCTCATAAAAGTGAAAAAAGGAGCTTAAAAGAATAGAATCCCTTTGAAGTGCCCTTGTTTTCCCTATGTGCTAAGATTTATTTTTTCTGTGCTAGCGTTCAATTGTCTATACCAGTCTTAGGCAGTGGCGGATCCAAGGGGGGGGATCGCCTCCTCCTTGGATAACCATATTGCACTCTACTAGGCTCTTTCTTAAATTCATTCCGTGCAAAAATCCTCAATTATACGCTGCAGATTAGGTCTGTATAGCAAGGGAAAGAAGGATTCTGATAAGGTAGGGAGATTCAAAATATAGGGCAGTTGGCATGGGCGGGGATTCGATAGGTGCAGGGGCGATCGCCCCCTCCCCTCCCTTCCCCCCCTCTCCCTTGAGAAGTTTCTGTATATCCGCCCCTGGTCTTAGGTAGTCCTTTATCTTGTGATGTAAAGTTACCTACCCTTGCGAAAATGCCAAAATACTGTAGAACCTCATAAACCCAGCAACCTCAGGACCTAGCATTTTCCGGGTTTTTGAAAATGCAGGACTTTTGAAAATGTATAAAAATCCTTAAGTAATGTACATTTTTGGAATTGATTATATAATTCAAATGATGAATAGCAATTAAAAGGGAACCCATTATCAATAAAGACTATTCCTTATACATGCACTAAAATGAGGAATTATAAATGAACCATTAAAAAGTAAATAACGAATGTAAAATAAAGAGTATATCTGATACGCATTTACATAATTATTTTCATCACACATTATTCTGAGTTTTTTTAACAGGTAAAGTAAACTAGCTTGCTTCATGCATTTTGATTTTTCCTTCATCAGTTTATCTTGTATTCAATACAAACACATAATCTCTTGAAAATCAATGCAAGAGCGTTGTTCTAAAGCAGATATTGTATCTGTGACCAACTGTATAGAGCGATCTATTGAAGGTTTGTCCTTAACTATCTCTTGATTATCGTCACTTTCATTTTCTTCATGTATTTCATGCTCAGGTTTCAAAACCATGCCCGCCATTTCGACTATTTCACATCAGTTAGCTGAAGTACGACAGGCATATCATTGTCGATATCAACCTAGTTTTCACTCTTTTTGCTATTGTGAAAAATTTTCGCTTGCTGTATCAGCAGCCTGAAATAGGTACATCTTCACTTCTTCGCTGACGAAACCACTCAAACAATACCTTATCAACGATATTTACCCAGGATGTGTAGTGTTCTACAGCTACACATAGCTTTAGGTGTATCACTCTCTGCATAAAATTTCAATATTCCCGTTTTTTAGGCACGTTTCGCTTACAGCGTGAGCGCCTGTTATCCTCAGTCCGTCTGTCCTTCCATCCGTCCTCATGTTCGTTCTCGGCTTCTACGAAATGGATTTTCATAAAATTTGATATTAAGGACTTTCAATCAAATATAATAAGAAAATCGCAAAATTGAATCACGTACGCCAATCAGGGGTACCACTTTACTGAGGACAAAAAATAAAATTTTTGTCATATCTCGTAAAGTATTGCTCATATTAAAATATTTTTCAAATAAAAGTTGTAGAACTGGTAAAGAAGAGTATTTCCTTTCCTATACATTTTTATCGTACAAATAGCCATTATTGAGAAAATCAAACAAAAACGTCTTAAATCGAGTTGAACTTAGAAAATTTCTTGCATGGTTACTTCTTCATTGTTGCTAACATAAACAATCTCACAAACAAACGTTTAATTTCCTAACGTGCGCATGTAATATTATTAAATAGGAAGAAAATGGATTATTTATGATGAAGAAAAGAACTTTAAAATGCTATTTCCCTTACGTACAGGTATATAATTTCTTTCTAATACTCCATTGCACGAAACGAGCCCATTTGTGATACGTTGTACACTTTCCTAACTTGTTTTTTATTATGCAGCGTCTTCTTTAAGTCATACACAGAGGAACTACCAATGCTATATTCTTCGCAAAGTGTCTTCACTGAAGTACCTATTTCAAGTTTTCTTAGTAATTCGACATTTTTTTCAATCGTGAGATTTTTCTGTTTACGTTTCGTAGCACCACTTATGGGTTATATTCTTTTTTTGTAGTCATGTCAAAATAAAATTTAACAAAAGTACTAATTGCATTAACGAAAAACAACTGCTATAGCCACAAATCTAAACGTGGTTATAATGAGGTAAACAAAACAATTAAAATAGATAAGCGTACATCATTTAATGTAATTTCTAAAGTATTAGAATTTTTTACATATAACTTTCCAAAAAGTGCAGAGTTTTTGAGAATGCTGGGTTTATGAGGTTCTACTGTAGTAGAAAAATTAAAAAAATATTTTTAATGTTTTATAATTGGAAAAATCACTCATGATAAAAATGTGACAATTTCTGAGCAAATAATTAATTAAAGAAAAAAATTGAAATTTTATAAATTTATAAATGGCGTAAGTTTGTTAATATTGTAAAATATCCATTACCAACTTCACAGAACATCATATCATAACAAATACGATAGATCAAGAAAAAGTCAAATTCAAATTATTTGAAAGAAAGGAATAATTCCCCACCAGCTAAAAAATAAGAAAAATTAATTCTCCAGTTAAGGGGGTAAATGTCCTTCGACCTGTGGGATTAGTTTGATTTAAATGTGTTACGTGATTGAGGGGTTTATTGTGTTAAATAACGTTTCCTTAACAACAGCAAGATATATTATGACGTAAACTGCCTAAAATTTAAAAATATATTTTCCCAGTCAAAAATTATTTCATATGAAAGGCTATTGCAATCATAAATAAAAGTTTAAATAGTACATATTTAAAAAAATGCATAGTTTACTTTGTAAATAATAAATTAGCATTGTAGTTGCCATTTGCATTTTTATGCATAACTCGATAAATATTTCGTTTAGAGAAAAATGTATAAAATAAAATTTGTAGGGCATTTTAAAATAGGTAATCATTTTATGTTTTAAGCTAATTCGTGGAAAAAGCACCCAAATGATGTAAATTGGTATTTAACAAAATTGTAGCATATTTAACCCTTCGGCACATGCAATGCCTCAGAGACATTAGCACACGCATGTATCTGTGAGATACATTATGTTTCTAATGCAAATTATAATGTTTTTACACTTGTCAAAGTTCCTGATTTTATTTTTTTACCCTCTCAGATATCCGTTTGAAATAATAAAATATTAAATCTTGTTTTTGCTTATTTTTGATTAATTGCAGTTATATAGAAAATGTTTCCAAGTATTAATTAATTATTGCATTTTGAGTGATGGTATATTTAATTATTTTTTATTAAGAGAAAAATTAATCATTGTAAGAACTAAAGAAATATCATTACTAAATGTACTTTGTTTAATTTTAAAAAATTGTTTAATTGTTTAGTGATATAAAATTTGTCAGAATCAGAGCCTGAACCACATGTTCAATTTTCACAGCAACTTGAGCAAATCATATTGGTATGTTCTAAACAAATATATGAATCACAAAATTTACAACAACATTTCGTCAACCTAGTTCTTTTCGTAATGTTGCAGCGAATGCAGCGCTTTCTTTTTTTACTTTGTTGTGGAACTTCTTCATCTTGTCTCTGTCTTGTAGGCTGAAATCTTTGCAGCTGAGTCTGTTTTTTATTTCGTTTTTATTTCCAAGATAAATCACCTGAGCATTTACGGCACTAATATTCAGAATAGAATAGAATATAACCATTGGCCATCTTCTGCTGTTTCGTGCAATATTATAGGTCTCAGTCATTTCATCTAGATCATCGACTCCGGATTTTGTATTGTTATAATGAGTTATTATTTCTGGTTTCTCCAAATTTCCTGTTTTTGTCAATAGCGTTATCCAAATGCATGCTTGAAATCAATACTACTGTTTTCCCTTTTTTAGGAACGTATGAAACAAGAGTAGTATCATTGTTGAACCCAAATAAACTACTTCTTTCATTCCGATTTTTGGATGAAATAAAACAGGGTGGGATGGGGACCATAATAATCTTCATCTTGCCCATCATTATCATTTGAAAAACAAATTTCTCTAATCAACACAATATCTTGTTCATTTTCAAGGTTGAAAACACGTTTATCCGAAGACATTCCGAAAAATTTCACTCTACATCAACACTAACGTAAGAGCACGCAACGTATCTGAAAGATACGATCCGAGACGCTGCAGTGGAAAACCGACACTAACAGTAACACGAATTGAGTTAAACTGACCAAACATTGACAAGAGATGCATAGAGAAGTAGGTGAAAGGTACTATGACTCACAGCGTCCACAAGGTAGTGAGTCACGAGTAGTAAACAGAAATATGAGTCATGTATCTCTCAGAACCATTGTGTGTGCCGAAGGGTTAATTGGATAAATGCGAGTTCGGAGGTACACTGTTCACATCTTAATTTTGGATTAACTTCCTCGCATATACTAAGATTAGATGTAATGTGATCAGAGGAAAATAGTTAAGCATGTTTGCACGAGAATAATTGCTCGCAAAACCCCTAAGTAAAAACAAGAACTGGATTATTTTATGCTGATCACCATACATAATGGAAATTAAGTTGCAATTGAGGAAATTTTTATCTGCCCGACATTACAAATTCATTTGCTTCTTTTTTAATCTTGTAAATTTTCCTCTGAGACACACCACATAGCTTGCTCGTCCTACTAACAACAGATGACAGGCTTTCATTAGACTCATTGAAGAAACTACTAAGAACATTCAATATTGTTTGTTTTTCCGAACTCACCTTGCTTTCTTTTCCTCGTTGAGACGTCCATTTTCTCACAAAAACCACAATATCATTTTGAAAATACGTTCGGGGATAATCAATGTGTGATGTACATACACAATATTTTTAAAAAAGGGACACTATAAACATAAAACCTGCAAACACAATGTATCTCTACATTTGAACTGTATTACACACTTCAGTTTGAAAACGTTTTGAAGAATTGTTAAAACAACTAATTTGCAATACACAATAAAACTCAAAATTTGTAAGTACTTTCCCTCAAACTTATGAGCAGACAAAATGACGAAAGCACAAGATAGTCCAACTTCTGAGTCGTAACTGAGGGAAGAGCGGGCCAACCTTTGACCGGACTGCAATAATACTTGCGCATTGTTCACCCTCCCCTTGACGACCCAACCCCACATCGGGTGCACCAAAAATAACTTCAAACATATACCTACAACTTTCTCGCTTAGACCATGAAAGTATCTTTTAAAATAAAAAAGTTTCTCACAGACTAACTTTTTCAAGTTAGGATGGAACAAAAGTTCGAAATGTGGGGGTGCTGAACGCTAATTTTGTTCTTTGTGTGGCGCATGTAACGTGTGCGAAAGAGGGGCTCGATACCTCAATATTTAATAGGCGCGAAACTCGATCAAAAATGGCAAAATTCGGTGAAAAACCACAAGCGCTGCACTGACTGGTCAGTTGTGCGGCAATTGCTTCGCATTTATTTCTTCCTGTCATGAGGAATGATAAATGAAGCCGAAAAAGCACTGAAAGTTTGTTATGTGATCGATACTAGCGACATGAGCGTTGTTTTGACAGAGCAGCATCCGCCCGTGCCGCTGCGCCAGCCACCCAGACTGAATGGCAGCGCTGAGGACGCTGTTGTTTCTAAGCCGCCTCCTGCTGGCGACTGATACCCTTCACGCATGTTTAATTTCAGTGTCATCAAGTCATCCTGCTCTATTTTCTGTAATCATGTAATATCTCACTCTTCTTTTAACAATCGCACTTATATTTATGTGTAGGTAAAATCCACATTAGAAGGCAAAGAAGAGAGCATCATAGCATTTGCAAAGGAGCAGCTTGAGCACATTCAACCGCGAGACGATTATAAAGAGTTCTTGGAGCTGTCGATCATTTTTCTCGGCGGTACTCTATCCCATGGTTTCCACTTCAGGTATCCTGGCGCTCTCCATCACGCCAGGTGGATGTCAGAGGCACTTTATTCTCTCAAAATGTTCCTTTTTCGCTGGCAGTTTAAGCTCTCTAGTGCAGAAAGCCGCAATATTAGAAGAATGTGTGTGTTCATAGTGAATATTTACTTGAAAGAGTGGTTTCTGGCCTCGGCTGCAACATCGGCACTGCGCAACGACCTACAGCTCATTAAGGAACTCGTCTCTTTCATAAACCATGATCATCAGCTTTCCACTGCTGCCCTAAATAAAATGTATGGGCAAATGTGGTACCTGAGCGAAGAGCTGGTCGCACTAACTTTTTTTTGACAAAGATGTGACTGTGGACACAAAAGAAGTAATGGTGTCTGCCTTAGACCAGGACACTCCTGAGGACCCTCTGAAGCAGTATCCTGCACATCTGTGCATGGGACTTGAGAAGAAGAACCTCGATGACTTTGTCACATCGAATACAAAGAGGTTTTTCGAATGTCTCAGTCTCCAACACTAGAGTGATCTGGTGCCCCTGGCATGTAGGCATCCTTCCACCCTTACCAAGCACTTCACCTACTTTTTACACCACGAGCCGCCGCCACTGCTACACAGATGAGTTTACACAAATGGTAACATTTACAAAGAAGCGTCTGAGACACTAAAGGGTAAACTCAGGCCATGTAATGTTATGAAACTTAACCCTCTCCAATCCAAAGTGCCTAGAACGAAAACAAGCTTCTGGTCCAAGTTACCAGAAAGCATTCATACATCTTTTCAATGATTTGCCTCACCTCTTAGAACTTTGAGCTGCTTACGTTAGCAAGCTTCATTATACGATGTTTATTGATATCTTTCTCAGCAATTACAAGTTTTTCATTTTTCATCTATTTTCACAAGTTAATGACCATGGCTGGTCAAAACAAAAACTCAATTGTAGAAGAAACAACCAAATATGAGGAATTTTGTGATTCTTAACATGTTCGTGGACAAGACGGCTATAGCCATCATCATGTTTGCACTAGAATCATTCGGCATTTATTGACTGTCCATGAACGTGTTAAGGTACATTTGGTTTGGATGGATTTAGAAATTCAAACAAATCTAGAAGAGTTTTTCTTGAAGTCGATGCAGTTGAGAGGAAAAATATTGAGTTTTATGGTGTCCCTGAGGATTTAGGAGAACTTAGAATATAAAATAGAGTTTATGTAGCAGATCCGGGGCCATGTTTTGGAAGACTACCTGCTCTTCCCGTTCGACCCTCATTAGTGAGGATTAATGACCCTCACTTGCACTCGAGTCCTGGCCTGGCCCTAGCTCGGTGTAGTCTACCCTCACAGCGAGTGGTGAAATTACCAATCTATCATTGCAAAATTGCAATACTTTTTGCAAATAAGACGATTGAAAGTCACATCATTCCATTTAGGTGAGAATGCTGATTATTGGTGTTTTTTAAATGAAATTCTACGATACATATCAACGGAATTAGGAAACAAGCGAGCTAGATGGTGGAGGAGGAAGGAAACTGAAGGGAGAGTGAGAGGTACCAACATAAGCGCTTCGACTTGCCTTAAGCTTTTTAGGAGAGAAATTTGAAATCGACATTGCCTTTCCGAATTACAAGACGTACAACGACTCTGTCCTTTCAGCCATCCCTTTCAAATAGTCTACAGGGCCCAGAAAATATTAAACATAAAGTAATGACGATGAAAATGTGATTGTTTTCATTGTCATTGATCTATGTTTCATGATTTTCTCGGAATTTCATATTTTCTTCTTTGGGAGAAATAAGAACAGGGTCTGGTAAACGTTTCTGTTGCGCTTTTCTAACATGATAAAGTATACCTTCAGGAGATGTGAAATGAAAAAAGTCTCATATGCGCAAAATATGAGTTTTGCACCAGACATAATTCAAGTGATTCATTAAAGGCATAGATATACACTGAAAATATTAATGCAGTTTTCTATGGATCACCACATATCACCATATGCTGAAATATTTTCTGACAGTAGAATCTACCAAATAATGATATCGGAACCATAGAAATTTGAAAATGTTATTTATTCGGCCGTTAAAAATTCATAAATGTTAAAAAAATTGACTTATCTTTATATACCTTCGGTCGAGCCAGAAAGCTGAAAATTAAGGAATTGTGTTTCAGTTACAATTAGATTTGAAAATTTAAGAAAAGTTTATTATTGTGGTTGTTGAAAATTCATAAAGTTTAAACAATGAAATTTATATAAATACAATTCTGGAGATGCTACATAGATGAAATTTTGCAGAAATGTGAGGTATTTGCAACAAATGATGAAAACCTATAAAATTTTTACAATTATAAATTTTAGGGGTTGTTTTTATTCCAATATTGTCCATAAAGGAAAACACATAAATCGGTGCAGAGGTGTAAACTTTTGTCTTTAAAAATTATTTGTCTGCACATAATCGGAACGGATCAGCCGGTTTGGGTTTTTCAGTCATCTTGGATAGTTCAGACGAGGAGGAGGTTATCACTGAGTTTGGCGTGCGATGAATTATAAAAAATTTTCCCATAGATTTTGGTAGTATGAGATTTTTTTCCAAAAGGAACCAGTATGCACTGTATTTGTAATTTATAGTAAGTTTTAATCTAACTACAGTAAAACCTCACATAACACGGTAGTTACGTTCCTGGAAATCAATACGGGACGCACTTTGTGCCGTATTTTCTTATTATAAGAAATATATATACTTCTGATATGTTCATTGGAAAATTCCATCGATTCTCAATTAATATCTATTTAAGAAAACAAATACGTGGCGTGAAAAAGAAGTCTTGAATTTGTTCTCACATTACGATTTTTTCTAAATTTTGTTCCTCTATAAGTCATTACAATGAATCTTTTTGTATGCATACATACCATGAAGACAATAAGATCACCTCGGACTCCACGTTAGATTTCACAAGCCATCGAGAACATATATGCGATACATTGTTGTAACGTCATTGAAGATTCATACATTGTCGCATGAGCATTATAACATCCTGAGAGGGAGGGAGAGCAACAAGTGAAAATGTTTTCCTGAAAAAACTATATTCTTTGGCGATCCAATCGATTTCCTTCATGCTTTCTCTTATTTTGAGGAAAATATTATATGACATTTGAGGCAAAATTGTAGATTATCATATCCTGAGAAATCGAGTTACATTCGTCAGTCCGACAGTCAGGTGCTAACATCTTCTGAGGACCTTGAACCGTAAGGTTTTTTAGTCCCGTAAAATTTTTAAGTTCCATTTTTTTGAAGGATTTGACCTGTAAAATCATCAAACATATGTACGTAATTCACGCAGCCTTATTTCTTGATGTAGAATTAAGAAAAAATAAACAAAGTCAAACCTTATGGCCATAAGCTGTTTTCAGCTCAAAAAAACATTTGAACACAACAATAGCGTAAGACAATCCTTAGAAGCCTTGAATCTGGGAGCTGTTCGCTCCTCCTTCGAAATATACGTTCTCTCTGGCATTCGCTTCCAAAATAGGATGGTTTCGTCCGCGTTAAAAATTTGTTGCGGCTTATAACCTTTTTCTTTGAATAACCTAATAAATTCTGGTATGAAATTTTTGGCCTCCTGGTGATCATCAGAGGCAGATTCGCCCACTAATTTTACATTGTGGTAGTTGAAGCATTTTGTGAACTTCTCAAACAAACCTGAACTTGCACTAAAGGGAACATGAGTGGATGATTCAGCATTATGTTCACTTACTCTTTTATGAAGATGCAATGCTTGATCACGTATGATCGAGAAACTCAGTGGTGCTCTCTTCAATCCACACGCATAGTAATTTTTCCAATGCTTAAGTGCACATTTCGTTTTGACATTCTTTTAATTTTTTCTCCTGCAGAAGTTGCTGCACTTACACTGGCTCTTATTTTTTTTTCATTTTTTTGTATGGTACAAATAGTCGACTCATTCATCCCATAATCCTGCTCTAGCACTGTGCTTCCGTGTCCTGATTTAAGTTTATCTAAAATTTCAAGTTTTTGGCTGTGCGCTGAACTTTTTCTTCTCGCTTGAAAAATCACTTCCATTTTCAATAAGAAAGATAAATATTAAGGATAAGAATAATATTTTAAATCACAGGGGAGGCAAGGTTAAGACAACCACTTACAATAAGACACACAGAGCCTGCTGTTTGAACGAACAATACGAACACGAGGTTACTACCGGGTTACTCCCCAAAATTCTTTCAGCTTGGAAATTATTGAGTGCCATGCGATAGATCGAGATTATAACACGACATTGGTAGACAAAAGGGCAGGGGAAGAAGTAACATTGATGCAACTTCAAGTGAAAGTGTAACAAATTCGGCCATAAGGTATTGAGAAGCATGCATACGAACCTCTTGACGTAACATTTCTGTAAAATGATTACATGAATCACTTTGTCAGTGTTTTTTCTTTAAAATGTTTTAATTTTAAGTTTTCATCATTTGTAGGTTACGGGAAATTTGAAGAATGACTTTAGCTTTGTCTTTTCAAATCGCATCTTAGCAAGGAGAACCACCGCATCTTGTGAGGTTTGGTAGTGAAATGTAAACTGCGTCTTAGCGAAATCGCGTCTTGTGAATTCGCGCTATGTGAGGTTTTACTGTATATGTATTTCACTTCCCTGATCATCCCTAATGTGATTACCCGTATAAAATGATGTAGTAGGCGGAGCTTCATGCATGCTTAATTCTTGTTTCAGAATGCAGATTTTTTCACCTGTTTTCAAATTTCCCATAAAAATGCATATATTATCATATATGTTGATCTTCACGTAATAAATGTTTTTCAGGAAATTTTTCTTCATGTAATATCAAAGTTCCATTTGATTTAATTTTTTAAAAAAACATGGAACATCTCAGTAGTTTGTATACAAAATCAAGGTCAATACATTCAAAGAATTGACAGCAGTCATTGGCCTGTAATTTCTGTTTTTATACTAGGCATATAAGTTGACCCTAATTTAACTAGATTTTTTAAGCTTTAAAGGTCAACTTATATGCCATGATTAGGGCTGGCACCAGGGGTGATCCGGAGAGGCGACAGCTTAAGCCGACATTTTTCTAGGGCAACATTTTTTACTCTTTTCCCTTTCTTATTATTTTTGGAGGCAGCGATTCTCTTGCTCGCCTCAGGTGCCATATTTCAGCATGCCGGCCCTGGCCATGATATTTCATCTGTAATTATATCAAAAACAGTTTTGCTGAGATGTTATGTTAGAGAATTTGCCCTTTTCAATAGAAACAGTAATTTTGGAGCCTAATGTAGCTGTAAACAAGTTTATTATCATTATAATAACAGTCACAAGCAAAGGATAAGTAAAAAACAATTATTTTCATTAAATTATGGTGGTATTCACTCTCATTTACACTAATTTACCTATTTATTTGTAGACAAGTATTCTGTTGGATGGATCGTTGGCATGGTTTAACCATGGAAGATATTCGAGCAATAGAGGACAAAACGAAAGAAGAATTAGATAAGGTTAGTAAACTAGACTGCTGGTATTTGTAATTTAAAAATTAAAGATATCTTAGTGGAAATTCTATTGTATATAGTTACAGTGTCTGGAAACATTTTTTTAAATATGAATTCTCATTTTGTGAATGTTTGTCGTACATGTTTGTCACATTAATTCAAATTAGTAGTGCATTTATACTTTTAAACTAAATAACTGGCATAGTGCATTTCTCTTGGAGAAAATATTTAAATATATAAGCATTGTTTATTGATCATCATTGTATACTTAAACAGCATTTCAAGTATTGATTATTGGCTTAAATGGCAATCATATGAAATGTGATAACATATAAGAAATATTTTTAATGAGTTATATAAAACTAGCTGAACCCGCACAATGTTTGTGCAGTATATTTTCAATTGATTTATAAAAAAATTAATAAGTATGTAAAATAAGTTGATCTCAATAATTAACATTTAACTCTAATAATGTATTTCTCCGGTATAGGATTTTAATGTATTTGGCTCCCAATGTAAGGTTCGCGGGTTCGAATCTCGCTGAGGGCATGGCTGTGTGTGCGTATTGACAGTTTATTATGTGAAGTCAGTCAGAAAGCTGCATTTTACAAGTCCCAACCTAAGAAACTATTGCCGCTCAGAAACATGAGGATTAGTCTGCTAAGGTAGTTCATTGGTAGAGTATACGCCTGGCAAGTGGATGTCCCGGGTTCGCATTCCCGGTCATAGCAGATTTTTTTCCTGTTTCTCCATTTCCCTACACAGTAATTGATCGTGAGCTTTTATGTTTTTCTTTTTATTCAAATATATGTTGTTTATTTTTATATAACAATTAATGCAACCGTTTATGTACAATATCAATGAAGAGGAGATAACCATGTAACGTGTTTAAAAAAATAATGTATGTCCCTATTCTCATTTAATTTTAAATTTATGCATGAGCCTATTTGCGTTAATAAACATTATGGATGTATAATATAATGGTTCTACTTACAAAGAGATAAGATTCCAGCATTCAAACGATGATAGGAAGATTCAACTGCTTTGATTGAATCGTTAGAAACACTTCCCATATGCAGTTAACTAAATAGTTATGTTGCTATGTATAAATGTTGACATTGCTACAGAATAATTTCGATGCTTAAACAACGTGCGAAGCAATTAACGCTATTCTTTCACCTATTTGAAGGTTTAATTGGCATTTATTGAATTGGAGGCAACAGTGACGGTCACCTTGACAATGTCTGGAAAGAGTACAAAATATCCGTAAAATTTCAAAAAAATTTCGACCGTGTAACATGTAAACATCAGAAGAATAAGATAGTATAGAGTTTTAGCCGTCGAATAAAGCAAAAACGAAGAAAATCAGTCCATATTTACGTTTTAATGAATGAAGGAAGAAAACCTTGCACTCTGAAAAATCTAAAATCCCGTGTAAACTTATGGGAAAATATAATTGTCTCCTGGATTCGAACCCGGGACTTCATGAAAATGAGAATAGTTTCTAGGGGTCTTCCTAGCTGGTAGAAACATAACACAGTTTATTGCATCTGTCTACGACGAACAGCTTTTGAGATACAGGGTGAGGCGGACAGTATATATTGTATTGTGTGACATATATATATCGGTGTTTATTCCTTTATAATATAAAAGATTTTTACTGAAGTTATTATCTTCATCATAACTTGTGGTAGTCTATTGATCATAAATTGAAAGTTATAAAGGTGGTTTATGTAATATGTAAAACTTTACCTTTTAAAATATTAAATATTTCAATTTCTTGCCATAGAATTTTTTTTTTTTTTATTTTTTATCTCATGAGAGACATTTAAGCCAGTAAATATTAATACTATAGAGTTAAATGTATATTAAAAGATACCTTGCCAGCTGATTCCCAATTTGTAAGCATTAGATCAGTGGCTCTCAACTGGGTTGACATGACACCTAAGGGTGACGCAATGGTTATTGATGTGAATATTTGATAAATTCACAGTGTATCATATTCTGGTTTATAAACATAAATAAATCCACGAGAATAAATACTCGTGCCTACAGTCATGTCTCGTTTAGCGCATGTTTGTTTAGCTCAATTTTGATATATCGCAATTGGAAACCCGTAGTATACAATTTCATTTATTTTTAATAAAATGAATACTGTTATGTATTGCTGGCTTTTGTTTGCTTAAAAAAATAAAGGAAAGCTTTTTTCACGTAATAAGTTCCAATGACATATTTACGGTGTTTTGTTTAATACCGTATTTACACATGTAACTCGCAAACTCCTATTTTTGGGGCAGTTCTGAGGGAAAAAATTAATTTTGGCCAGAATAAGTTTTTTTTAAGTCACCAATTCCCACTCCCTGAAACAAGTTCTGCTCAAGTTAAGCATCTTCTCCCTTCTACGTGACGAAATTTATTGGATGATCTCTTTATGATGATACTAGCAGAAATCTCCTCACCGATAGTCCTCTTTTGTTAATCCCTTAACTGTTTTTGTTGTATTATTACGCAACTTCGCCCCCGCTTATGTTTTTGACGTAATATTACGAACAGATGTTGAGCTTCACGAACTATTTGTTCATCTATCAACAGGAACTTCCTTAGGTGGATGGGGAGTTTTTTCGCGTATCGTCTCGTGAGTAAATATTGGAAGGTTACAAACAAATGAGTCCAAACACTTGAGATGTGGATTTCTGTCTTCCTTTCGAATGATGAAATCTTTCATTAACAAAAAAATTTCACCACTCTGAATTCCTTGAAGTGGATGAGGGAAAAGGACCAAACTTGAAATTTTCAAGCCAGCAAACCCTCAGTAGTCATTTAACTGTAGTTATCAGTTAGTTGGCATATTCTTTCTGCGTACTGTTGCGAGTTTTTACCTGCAGCGTGAGCATAACTTAGACGTTTGCTTGGTCGCATAAATTTGCATATACAGGCGACTCCCAAGTCTCGTTGGGGATGCGTTCCTGAAAACGTGTTCGAATGTTGAATATTCGAGTGTCGAATGCCGTTTTTCCATATACCTGCATGTTATAATCGGGCGATACGTTCCAGCATCTCGGGAAAAAGTCTCCCCTCACGTTCTATAAAGATAAAATAACATTACTAATATGTTAATACAACAATATTAAATTATCAATAAATTATATAATAAATATTTAAAATGTATAACTTATTTTTTGCACTAAAAAGGAAACAAATAAATTTGTGTTTCGAACTTCAAAGATATGCAATATGCTTTACAGACGAGTTGTTTGTTACAAATGACTCGCACGAGCTTGATAACATACATGCGTACATCTATCTATACATACAACTATTTATCGCAGCGAAATTAATATAAAAGTTATTATAAAAGCACAAAATAACTTAAGAATAAAGAAACAATAAAATTACAAATATTTTTATACCTTAAATCTTTTTCAACTGTGCTTACTGGACTTGGTTTATTAATTGAGAAGTTGGAAGATTTTAGTTGGAAGAAGAGGAGCTATTGGGTGGTGAACTGTTTATTGTTGTTATCAGATTACGTGAATTTATCACATCTTCTAGAATTTTCTCCTTCTGTTTCACATAAGTACGATTTCAGCTTGACTTTCACCTTTCTCAATATGCTTTAAAATTTCTAATTTCAGTTCATAACTATGAATCTTATGCCCTCTTTTATTTGATTCCCTTACATTATCACTATTACATTTCCTTTTAGATGCCATGTCAAGCGATAAATTTATAAATAAATCAATAAAATAAATAAATTTAAATAAAAGTACAGAAAAAAGAGTGAAATCAGCACAAATTCTAACAATTAGAGCAGATATAACTACGTCTACACCAAAACTAAACCTCGCGTTTAGTCGGAACCAATTACTAAGCGAAGTTTATTCTGCGTATATTATCGATCGGCGGGATCGAAATCTCGAATTAATCGAGACTCGAACAATCGAGACTCGGGAGTCGCCTGTACTTCGTAAAATTCGACGTATTTTACGAATATAAACGTAGACGCAAGCATATTCAAGAGAATTTACTATCGATACTCAAAATTTATATAACCTGTTCAGAAATCCTCGTGTAAGATGCGCAACCCCTTTTTTCCCTGGCATTTCGGGAAAAATGTGCGCAGGGTACACGAGTAAATACGGTATCTATGGCAAAATAACATTTTAACAGTAAATAGGGGAAAATAATTTCAGTAAATGATGGCGATCATGGCAGAAAGGAGAAAATTGAGTAAAGGCAATCAAAGTGTAGAAAATAATCCTAAATTATCAAGGAAAAGCATAAATCTGAGGAAAAACTTAAAGTGATGCAGTGTTTTGAACAAGGTGAACGTCAAAGCAATATTGCACGTAAGTCTAACTTCACAACTTCTACAATTCATACAGTTTTGTTAAATAAAGACAAAATAAAAAGTTCCATTGAAGCAGCCAGTGCAGTAACTGCGAAGAAACTCATACGATCACTTATTGTTAGTAATGTGCTTGAAAAAATGGAGAAACTGCTAGTGTTTTGGATTGATTCTAATGAACACATACCCCTTAGTCAAGCACTTTCCCTGTTTGAATGTGTAAAGCAAGAAAAGAGTGGAGATACTTCAGAAACTTTTCATGCCAGTTTTTTTAAACACTGCGCAAATATGCATAGCATTTGTTTTACAGGTGAATCAGCAAGTGCTGATAAAGATGCAGCTATAAAGTTTCCTGACGAATTTCAAGCAATTATTGAAAATGGTGAATACCCTACACATACACACAATAAGTAATTTACGCGTAGATTTGAGCACTGCAGTGACGAAAATGATAACTCGCAGAACCTAGCGATCTATGCATAAATGCGAGCACTGCTGCGAAAGATTTAAAATTGTATTAATATTGATTTTTAATGAATTAATATTAAATAAATAAAAAAGTAACATCATGAACCTTGCAATTTCACGAACTGATCACTACTAAGTACATGTTATAATCGGTTTGTTTAACGCAAATTTGGTTAGTTCAAAGACCATTCTGAACGTATCCTTTGTGCTAAACGAGGCATGACTGTATTTAATTGCCAGAATTTCATCTTTATATGGTAGGGAAAGGCCAATTTATCTTTAAAGGTGACTTGAAGATAATGGAACTGTAAACGGGGTGACGCCTGACTAAATGAATTGAAGGTAGGGTGATGCAGGCAAAAAAAGGTTGAGAACCATTGCATTAGATACTTTCAGGCAGTGAATATAATTTGCTTATATTTTAAGATTTAAAACAAGCAGTGTAAGTTTGGATAGAGCTTTCTAGGAATATCTTGCTTTTTGTCCGGCAAATCTTATTTTTTAAATTAAAAATAATGTAAATCTTATTTTTAAATGATGCATTATTGAAAAATTCTAGCAGCATACAAGTGTTTATTATGTATTCCTCGTTTAAAATCAGTGATAGTTGCAACCAAAAGTATCCCAATACCATTTAATGTCATATTTTCTTGTAAATATTAACAGTGATCTCAGCACTTCCAACAGTATTTTAATTATTAATATATTGCACAATAACTTGGCAATAGCTGTAGGATGTGTATCGATATTTTGTAATCCATAGCAACGAATAACAATGTTTTTGCATATTGTTTTTTGAATGTGAGATGTGATTCAAAAGTATTTTTCACTGTGAAAAGTGTTTAAGATTATGTGCAAGTGTAATTGCAAGTAATTATTCTTGAGGATGCTGATATCGACAGCAACTAGTAAGTACTATTACATTCATATTCATTACTCTATGGAGAAAGTACTGTGCTGAACACATGATTTTTTTATTATCTATGTCAGAGTTTCCCAAACTGTGTACCGTGGAACCTAAGGGTTCTGCATAAGCTAAATGGAGTTGTGTGACAGACAGAGGAAGAGACCCTATACTTTCTTTCTTCTCTTATTTACAGCAGGAAACATGAGCTTCACTTGTAAACAGTGTACTGTAAAGTGCATAAACTATGTAAATACAAATTACGATTATAAAGTTAAATTTCTTGTGATTTTTCTTATTACCTCTTACAAGGAGTCCATACACGTCATGGCAGGGCGTGCTGTGCGTCGTAACTTGAAATATTACGAAGTGAGAAGGCACACCTCTCAAGGGTTTGTGAATAATGCGGAAAATGGTGTGTGCGGCATATGATATGTGCCTACTACGAAGCCCCTTGCGCAAGAAGCCGCCGTAGCGTAGTGTTTATTGACTCTGACTCACGTGCAGAGGATGTGGGTTTAGAGGTTATATACTGGCAGTTCTTTTTCATTTTCTATTCATTATTTTTTGTATTTCATGATTTTATAATCGTTATTTATATTCTGACATTCTATGCTATAAAAATGTTTTAATTGTGAATTTTGGAAAAAATGATTACTTATCGTATTTCAGTTGAGCGCACCAGTTTTCCAAAACGTGTTGGTATGCTTGGTTTGCATCGAAGATCATCAACGAGAGAGAAATTTTCTTGAATGTAAATGAAGTTTGCTTCCTCATCAATATACAGTAAAACTCGTTTATAACGATCACGCCTATAACGAAATCTCGGCTATAACGAAGAAATGTCTCGGTCCCTTGGATTTCTCCATAAGAGCATTGGTTAAATTTCTCGGATATAACGAACACGCATATTACGAATTCTCGGCTGTAACGAACAAATGTTTGGTACCGTGGCAAAAAAATGCCCCATATATAACGAATGTTGGCGAGCGGAGCAAGTAATTAATAGTTTCCGCCCCTGTTTACCGCGCACTTGTTGGTAGAGAGGTCCGGAAACCTCCTCCCCTTCCTCCCTCTGCCACTTCCATACCAATTTCCCCGCTTCCCTTTGTTTTGAAATTGATATTAAAAATGTGAAAATTTATCTAAATTAATGACAATAATAATATTAATTGGTAATTAAAATAAATTTATTGTAAATAAACATATATTGGTAATCGTTCTACACATACAGAAATTATATTGTAACCTTATATTGAAAAACAATGACGGCACGCGAGGAGGGCCATGGACTTTTTAGTGACACGCGGAAGAAAAACGTTGCCGATCCCTGTTCTATACTTTCTTGAAAAAAGAATCAGTGGTTGTTTGACGTGCGGCCCTGTTGGATGCTGCATAGGCCATGTTTTCAAGGCGATGAATTATCCTAAAAAAATCATCATCTACGCTCAGCTGACTCATATACCGCCGGAAAATTTCCAAAGCTTCCATCCCTTCAGCTCGAGTCACAGGCGGATATTCCTCGTCGTGGTCATCCTCTCCTTCGTCGTCGGGATCTCCTTCCGAGTTGTCCCCGTCGTGGGCGTTGAGCATCTCCTCGGCGGTCTTCATGGCTGTGACAGGAGTTGAGTCGTCCGCCGACACAAACTCGTTGAAGTTCACAGATGACTCAAAAAGTGTCTGCACCTCGCTCCACCTCTCGGTGACATATGGGTCGTCTTCTGTTTGTTCCGAAAGGATGTTCATATCAGGGCTGTCCTCCTCTTCAACGCTGAATTCCCTGAACCCAGCATTTCGGAAACAGTTTTGCACTGTTTGCGGCGTAACTTGGTCCCACGCCTCCTGCAACAAAGAAAGGGAACATGGGCCAGCAAACTGCCGCGGTTTTTTCCGGTTTTTAAAGAAAGCGAATGTAATAGAGAAAATAACTACGGATACTCACAGCAAGAAAATGCATGGCTTGATATATGTTGATTTTCATGTCTTTCTTGTCCAACTTCCAGTCAATTAAATTCAGTAGCCGCCGTACCACCTTCTTTCTGTAATAATGCTTCACTGCTCGGATTATTCCCATATCGAGAGGCTGAAGCTTCGATGTTGCATTCGGTGGCAAGAATTCCACGCGTACATTTCTCAGGAATTCCGAAGCCGGTGGGTGGGCAGGGCAGCGATCGATGAACAGAAGTATTTTGCGGTGTTTGGCTCCCATCTGTCCATCTAGCTTCTTCAGCCACTCAATGAAAATGACTCCGGTCATCCAGGCCTTTTTCTGATGCTTCCATTCACATGGAAAAGTTTTCAAATTTTTGAAACACCTCGGTTTCTCAGATTTTCCTATAACAACAGGCTGCAGTTTCTCTGAGCCGTCCATGTTGCAGCACAGCAGAGCTGTGACGCGCTCTTTGCTGCGCTTACTGCCGTGACAGGACTCCGTACGTGACACCATGCTCTTGTCGGGCAGCAGGTTGAAGAACAGCCCCAATTCGTCGGCGTTAAAGGTGTCCTTGGGCGTGTACCCCTGGCGTTTGTTTGGGAGAATTTCATTAATCCAAAAATCAACGCATGTTTGATCGACAGCTTGGGATTCACCGCTAATTTGACGATAGACTATCCCCTTCCGTTTCCTGAAGTGATCAAGCCATCCGTTGTTAGGGGTGAATCCTTGAATATTGAGCTGCTGCGCTATCTTCGCCGCTTCTTCTTTTAGATGATGCCCACTTAGGGGGATGTCCTGTGCTCTCGCCTGATAAAACCACTCGGCGAGCACGTTCTCTAGGTCCTCGTTCTTCGCGGTTCTCAGTTTCTTGCTCTTAGCACTACTCCCTACTGCAGCATTTTCAATGGTTTCTCGCTGAGCCAGTATAGTTGAGAGGGTAGAAGGAGAGATCTCATATTTATATGCGATATCCTTTTTGGGAATATTCGGATTCCTGTCCACATCATTCAGAATGTTAATCTTGTCTGCTACACTAAGTGATTTTCTCTTCATTTTATTTGTCTTCTTCCCGCCTGCTGCCTTAATTGAAGACATGGTCGCTGCCACTCCCGAACACCAACAGTCCCTAGTCACACCTCACTGCACTACGCGCTGTTGACGATTTTCTGTGAAGTGACGTTCGAACGTCTGCCTATTGTGACCGGCTGGTACTGCGTCACCGGCTCGGACCAATCAGAAGCGAGCGAAACTCCATCTCCTTAGGTACATACTGCATTTCGCCTCCGTTTCTCCCTTCCTCCCCTCGAAATTAAACTCGTTACCGAGTGAGACAAAGTTCATCTATACATTGTCGATGGTGTCGAGTTACAGTTGGAGGTTCATGTTATTTGATGACATTATACGTGAGAACTATAGCCACCCACCGTGGTACCAGACAATTCGTCGCTTGGTCGAATCCGCCGTAGAAAATTCCATCAGGGGAGCGGAGAGCGCCTTACTGTGACGTAGTATGTGTGAATGCTAGAGACACGACATCGTAGGAACACAGTCTACGAAAAAATCGTATGTACATAATAACAATCGTACATTTTCCACGCCGCAAAGTTGATAAGCATTTATTTGCATATGTAAATACGGCATTGAAGTGCAAATACATATGTTCCTACATGTTATATGTGATGTATAGGCCAAAAACCATGTTTCTCGTATATAACGTAGTCACGCTTATAACGAAGCAATGAGTCGGTCCCCTCAAATACGTTATAAACGAGTTTTACTGTATTGAAAAGTAGTTGTGAATGTGGCGGGGTTGCATTGCTCAAGTGTTCTTGGTGTGAAAAGATTCTCTGTTAATAAACACTAGGCTACGGCGGCTTCTTGCACAAGGGGCTTCGTAGTAGGCCCATATAATATGCTGCACACACCGTTTTCCGCATTATTCACAAACCCTTGAGAGGTGCGCCTTCTCACTTCGTAATATTTCAAGTTACGATGCACAGCACGCCCTGCCACATGCTTGTTGAAATCGGTGTTCCATGACGCGTATGGACTCCTTGTTAGTTAGGTGTCTGGGAGAAAAAAATATTTGGATATAAGGGATCCATGGTTTAGCTAAGTTTGGGAACCCCTGATCTATGTAAAACTATGATCTTCAAAGTAATGCAGTTCTCAACTTCATTTTAGTATATTTATAATCAATAAAGATAGGGACCCACTTTTAGGTCATCCCATTTCATAAGGAAACCAGGTTGTATCCTATTGGTCTATAAAAGTGTTATACTTGCTGAATAGAAAAACTAAACTTTACTTACCTAACGGGTTTTTAATCATATTATTGCAGTTTAAAATCTTTAAGCGTATACAGATTATGCATATGATTCTGTAATATTTTTCCAGGAGTGTACAAACCTGTTAGACAGCACAGGAGACATGGGAGTTTGCAGAAACAGTCATGGGGCAACTTAGGCAACATTTACTAATTTATTTTCATATTTGCTGAGTTGGTAAAACAAATCATTTTTCTTAAAGGTAGTAGTGCAAATAGCTGGTTAACTGGATTTCCGGATAAGTGGAATCCAGATAAAAGGTTATATACTCTATATAAATGCCATAATTTAGCATCACAGAAAATTACAATGATCTTATCAAAAACTCAAAGAGTATTCGAAGGTAATAAATTTCAAGCACTTTGCTTTCTGGGTGAATTGAGATGAATGTAACCCATGTATTGATTTTCAACAGGCAAATCTCTTGTCTTAGTAATAGACAAAAATTTAAAGATGTGAATATTTAATGCTTTGACATTATGCATGGTGGTCACTCTAGTATTCACAGAATTGGGTCGCATAAAAAAGAAATGCTCTCGCATCCCTTACACACTTACGCTGTGTGAATTTTATTTCACAACCTTTTTATGGCTTTTGGAGATGTCTAATTGTGATTAATTGGAAATCAGCCATAAGATGAGCTCGAACTTTCTCCTTTGAATTTTCTTTTTTAAAATATTATGGAAGAGACAAATCGGTATGCTGAACGGAGGAAGAGCTCTTGCTTTAAGGGTCATGTGTTCCATCTAATGCCATAACCAAATGACAGCTATAATGTGAGAAAAGCTCGTCTGCGACCAGTGACATCCTGGGTCTCTTTGTATGTAAATAAAAAAGTATCTTATAGTGTCTATTACTGCAGCCAGTGCAATGTAGGATTGTGCATATACCCTTGTTTAATTGAATATCACACAAAGAAAAACTTATAGTTAAAGCAGGTTGTGATTTTTTTTCTAGCATTTTGATTAAGTTTAGTGTTCAAGTTAAAAAAACATTTGAAAGAAATGATTTACTAAGTTAATGAACAATTCTTCAAAAATTTTTCATTTTTTTCTACAAAAGACTAATTAAAAAGGGTTGGAGACTAAGGTGAAATGGATGGAGCTCCTTAACTGTACAAAGTAGAATATTTAGAGAGAATACAAATGGTAATTAAAAAGGGGTTTGGAGACTATGGCGAAATGGATATTTAAAAAAGAAACTCCTTAACCATAAAAATTTGAATATTTAGGGACAAGACAACAAGGAAAATAAAAGGAAAACAATTGAAGAAAGAAAAAAGAAACGTTAAACTTACAGGTTTACCGGAAGGCACCTCACAAGAGACTTGATGTCAAGGCCGCAACCTCTGCCATTCACCGAAATAGTGAAATGCAGGGCACTAGTAGGTAACCAATCACTCATACAAAAAACAAGGCCGAATGACGTCACGTTGTCACGGCAACCGCACGTAAGTGATGGAAAACTTTCAACCAAAGTCAAGTTCTTCACATCCCTAGTTGCACCAAACGACTCGGCCGATGCTCGCAGTCAATCCAGCCACACGAACTGACTGAACATGCATTCGTAAAATCAAAATGCAATGCTCCATCTTTGCGATATATTAAAATAAATAATTAATATAAAGTAACCATAATTATTTAAAATAAACACGTATTTTTCGATTAAAATAGGTGAAGTGGCACTTCACTTACTTTACCTGATTAGCCGCCACTGCTGTGTAGTCATTGTGATATATTTGAGTAAAGAAGATGTTATTGTTATAGTTACAAAGATATCTACTATTCTTATTTCTAGTGTTAATCTTCTAACTTTTCAGTTATATCAGCTAAATATGATATTTTCTTTCCAAGTTTCTTATTTTATTACTAAATTTCACGATGACATCAACTTCTTGTTATTTTGTTTTCATTTTCCTATCGTTAATCATTTTACTTTCTCATACGAAGTATCGAGAAAGTATTGTTATCGTGAAAAAATTCGACCTCGAGATTTTTACAGAACTATACGCTTTAGGTGTCGCTGAATCCGAAAAAGTGGTTTTCGCAATGCCATCTATCTGTTACTGGCTCTAGAGCCTAGACGGCAAAGAGAAAATAAATGAAATCTCGTACTTAGGCATTTTATTTATGTACTGGGACTGCTTTTTGAGGTATGGTCACAGTGAATTACTGATGTTTAACTTAAGTTGAACAAAAGTGCTATAATACATATTTTGCTTTCCAGTCTTCAAAACAGAATAAGCATTTTACCATATCATACATTTTGTACTTTCTCATACGAAGTATCGAGAAAATATTGTTATCGCAAAAAAATTCAACCTTGAGATTTTTATGGAAATGTACGTTTTAGGTATTGCTGAATCCGAAAAAGTGGTTTTCTCAATGCCGTCTGTTTGTCTGTCTGTTACTGGCTCTGGAGCCCAGATGGTAGAATGAAAATGAATGAAATCTCGTACTTAGGCATTTTATCATACTGAGCAGAGTATACATAGAAATGGTTGACATTGCTCAATAATTAAGAGTAGTTTATTCTACGCATTTTTAACAACAATCCGATTTTCTCAAAAACAGCTCAAATGATTTTGATCAAATTTCGTACAGTTACTTGAGTCTACGTCTTCAATAATAATGTATAGTTCATATTTCTCAAAAAATGAATATAAGGCTAGTTTATTCTAGGCAACTTTAGCACTAATTTGATTTTCTCAAAAACGGCTCAAACGATTTTGATCAAATTTCGTACAGTTACTTGAGGATACATCTACAATAATACTACGTATTTCATTTTTCTCAATGAATGCATATAAGGCTAGTTTATTCTTGGACAACTTGTACAAAAATTGGTTTTCTAAAAACAGGCTGATACGATTTTCATTTTCTAAAGATAACTAAACAACGCATTAGTATATGAGAAAGTTTGTACATGTTGTACCAATTTTTTAAATATAGGATCCAGAGAATAAAATATAGTTATAGTTCATATGCACACAACCACTTAAATTTTCAATATTAATCATTCGGCATTCTGATGCTTAAATAGCCATTGTAGTGCTTTAAGGAATTAAATTATAGTTACTTTAAAATATGAGTATATTTTTTGAGTAATGCATTTTAATCCAATTTTATTTTTAGAGGTAAATAATATCAAATGAACTAATTATACATTTCATATCAAAGCTAATTCTCTAATTTGTTCTTCACTTAAATAGGAATGCATTATGTATACATATGTATTGCCCATCATTGTGGTTTTCAACTTCAGTAATGTGTTGCATTATAATCTGTATTTTTAATCCTTGAGAATGTTCTAACTGAAATCTTATTTTATGATGGATATTTTGCTTGATGTTAGAACTTTAGAAGAATATTGTTAGTAGTAAAATTAATGAAGACATTTAAGATATTGTTTGTTAAGTTAACTCTGATTTCTCACTTTGTATTGGTAAATGTTATTTAATGGTGGAGATGTTTATTTTTATTGTATAATCAAGTATAATCTACTATAATATATTTTGAAGCGTGTTTGTTCATGGAATTCCTCGTAAACGATAAAAGCTAGAATAACCAAATTTGGTACAATTCTTCCTTACATCCTAACTTAGTGAAAGGTCAAGGTTTGGTCAACTGGGATTAATCAGTGCTACCAATATAGGGGATTAACATTTTTCCATAAGATATTACATATGAATCCATTTCTTGACTCGCAAGGTATTCTTCCTTCAAGCATTAAAATACGTAAATATGGACCGATTTTTTTCGTTTTTGCTTTATTCGACGAATAAAACTCCATACTATCTTATTCCTGCAAAGTTTACATGTTACATGGTCAAAGTTTTCAGAAATACGCTATTTGTTTTGAAATTTTGTGGACTTTTCGTACTCTTTGTCATTGTTGCCTCCGATTCAATTAGCTTCAATGAAGCTTATCAACAGACAAAAGTTAAGCGTTATTTGATTTGCACTTTTGTTTAAGCAACAAAACGATCGATGTTTATGGATAGCAACGTAAATAGATACTGATTATTATTCAAGAAGCGTTTATTGATGAAAGTAATTGAACCTTCTTTCGTCTATTGAATACTGGAATCTTACATTTTTTGTAAGTAAAATCATTATATTCTACATTATAATGTTTATTAACGTAAATAAGCTCACGTATCTGGTGTACATTTACCAGTCAGTGTTCAATCATGGACAACTGTACGTTGCTTTTTCAAGACATAAAAGTAAATATTTCAGCGAGGCATAATCACACAAGAAATGAAGCTGGATTTGGCGAAAGTAATATGATGGGAAATAAAATCGTTATATTTGAATGCAATAGGCTCGGAAACGGAGTGTTACAAGCAAATATGATTAATTGTTAAGAAAAGCTAATTGTAATTTAAAAAGTATCGACTATATATTTTAAAGAGTTTGTATGTTGTGCTGTAGTAGCTTCACTAAATCCGTTGAAATTCAACTAGTATATTATATGTATTAGATATTATTCTCACATTTGCACATAAGACAGCCACAGCTTCATTGTTTTGTTGCATTGAGGTGATATGGCCAAATTGTTAGCATCCTAGTTGTGTGTGACCAACTTGTGACATAACGGCTTTATTGTTAATGAATATTTTTTTTCTTTCCAGCAACGTAATGTTGGAGAAGTTAGGGGAATGAAGGCTGAGACGGATTGATTGCCATGGCTTTTGTCAGCTTCTTCATCCATCTGCCCTTTCCCCCCCCATTGATGCCTCAAATCCCAACTCCTTCCTGTCATCAGAAAACTCAAGATGTCCTCCAATACACACAGTTATGGTTTTAATTTATGCTTTTGCCAATGACTTAAATGTAATGATTTTGCTTAATTATATCCTGTTATTTTTTGTACAGAGTTTGCAAATTGTCCAGTTTATCATTCTTAAGGATAAAGTTGCGCTCAATCCTAAGTTATCCTTTCCCTAATTAAATTTTTAATTTGAACAAAATCTTGCAAGAAATCTGACCGGTCTAACAAAGAGTTCACTCACATGCTGAATCGTTTTTGTCAGACTTGCTCAGCTGTTCTCTAGTTTTACTTACGCTAAATATTTTTATGCAAGCATGTCAAAATAGAGCAGCATACTCTCCAATGGTTAATTTGACCTATAAAGTCATTTCATGTGAAGGGCACTAGTAGAAGTAGGTTGCATAAAAATAACTAGTGCTTTTCTGTTATTTTTGTCATCTTGTGTTTATACATAATAATGTTTGTAATTCTTCAATGTTTTCAGTTTGATATAATATTCTCTCCTAAAATAATGTCAGAACAATTTTGGTCTGTTTAACAAATAATTATTTTATAAGAAATTAAATTGTTGTACAAAGTAGTAATCAGCTAAATGTCAATATTTCTAAAGTTCAGGAAGGGGTAAAGGATTAAACCAATAACTAAGCAACAATTTTATTAGTATGGTCTGTCATTGCCAATTATGGTGCAGAGGGCATACTGTGTCAGTTGAATGATGTTACTAGTGATATTTGAAAATGGTTACCATAGAACTTCATAGTATGTCCTTAATCACTTGATCCTGTATTCTCCAAAGTATGGATGTCTCAACATTAATACTTCTAAGTACCTCTTGCATGTTTAGCATAGACACTGTGACAAGAGATAAGACAGTGGACTTCACACTGCACACCAGTCCAAGAAATAGGAAGAACGAATGTCAGAGCTGTTGCTGTGTATTAATAGTGAATGGGAGGCTGTTATAAATACAATGATAATAACGATTATTATTCATGTATATTGTAAACAAAAACCTAGTTTATGTTTTAAAACTTAGGGTGACATAATGCAATATTGATTGGAAAATTATATTAGAAGTTAAATTTGTTTTCCTTAGCAAAGCTAGGGAGTCAAAGTGGTATTCAATACCATGTGTCATAGGTGCTGTTTCAGTCTCTAGCAGTGAACTGTGCCACCAGAGAAGGAAATTTAGGAACATCAGTTGTGTGAGCATTTCCAAAGACAGTGGCACTAAGCTCATCCTTTACCTACAATTTTATTTTCTATATGTAGTGAGAAATTCATTTAAAATCAGCTCATAATTTCCCTCATTCTTAGTTAAATTTACCTGGTTGAAATTGCTTTTCAAAATTGCTTCAAATCAATAATTATATGCCTTTTCTATGAAATTCATTTGCTATATTGTTAGCATATAAGTTGATCTCATGCTTGAAAACTTCTGCTTATAATTTTGCTCATTGCCAGGTGCTTATACACTTGAGAACATTCCGCACAATTTAGCTAACAACGCTTTATGTATGCTAGTTGAAATTTTACCTAGCCTGGTACTAAGGGTTGTTCAACTCTTACACCACCTGTTTATACCTTGAAAATTAACTTTTGTTGTGTATATATTAAGTGGCATATGTCTGCTCACTCAGTCTAAAGTTAACATGTTATCATGGAAATACCCTTTCATTAATACTTAATAAAAAGGGAAGTAATTAATGTGAACAAAACACACTGTTCACATAGTAAGGTCTACCATTTCTGTATGGTTGTGACAGCTTGATTTTCTCGTGAGACTTTTTCTGAGGTTCCTGGATGTTGTTAGATCTAAGATGGAGATGCTGGAAAATGTCAGTATCTCTAAACTGACATGGAAGATAAATCTTTGGACCAGTTATAGAGATCTCAGGAATCTAAAGCATTCCACACCAGTGGTTGGGGCAGGCTCTACAAAATGTGAATTTTAAGCATCTTGTCAGGAAGTCACTCTTATTCCACCTCCTGAATACCTCCTCCGTATCCTTTTTGCAGGAGCAATGTCAATTGTTTTCCATGGTGATGTGTATTTATGATGTAACTAGTAAATAATTGAAATCTACAGAGAGGAGGTCAAGAGGTTGTGGTTGTACATACTTTTTTAATTGTGATCAAGTGGTGGGCTGAAAGAGGGAAAGATGCAAGTAAACATTGACAATTGTGAAGAGAAGAGCTGCTGTTGGCTACCGGTTTAAGAGAGTAAAAAGGACATGAGGGAAGATGTGCTCTGTAAACTATGGTATAAATGAATTTATGTGGTAGTAAAATGAAATTGGAAGTGATTTACTTTTTTCCTCTTACATATTTTCAGAATTCTCCAAATACCCTCCCCTTCAACCAAAAGCATAATTACAAAAAATGATATAAAAGAAATACTGGTCAGTGTTTCATCATAAATTTATTTGTCCATTTGAAGTATAAAAAGTATGAAATTCTAGATATCAGACAAAAAATGTAAATATTGTGCTAAAAACAATAAATAAATTTACATCAGCCTCTTTTAGGTTTATCCAGTACATAAGGCTTGGTAATACATCTTACTTGCATTGATCTTGAAATAAAATATAAAGAACTATACATTAGTAATATTGGTACTTAGGTATTATCTCCAGGACCTTCACAGGACTCGGATAATACTTAAGTACCAAAGATTTTTATTGATAACGATCTTTCTGAATAATTTATGTAATGATTATAACATTCTAAATTATACTTTTATTTATTTATTTTTACCATGTTTTAGTGGAGAGAACAAGGTTGGATTGGTTTCTACCAAGATATCTGTAATCTACAGGGGAATTATATCTTGCTTGACTGTTGCATGGCAAATGGAGAGGATATTGGCGAGCCTTCGGCTCGCTTTGTTTTTAATATAGTTGTTATCTCTGGGCGCTACTGCTGCGCCCTTTGCCTCACTGGAACCAAACTATCCCTTCCCGTCGTCCGATGATCGGGTTCGTAAATGTCGAGACGGACCGATCAGTCATGGGTTAGCAAGCTTTAAATTAACTCAATGAAGCCATTGTTGTTGAGTCCAGCAAAGATCCTGGAGATAATACCTAAGTACTGTAATATTTCATACATAAAAAGAATTTGGACAAAAAAGGAATAAAAAAATACAAACAGAGGCTCCACGTTTAATCAAAAAATTGTGGGCAAATTACAATATATAGTAATCCTTTTCTACCCATTATTCGCAACAAGGTTTCTTTACACAATATGAAAAGTTAGTTTAGTCCATATTCTTTAATAAGATTGCCCGCAATCACAAGACGCTGAATTTCAGATGTGCCTTCATAGATCTCAGTAATTCTTGCATCTCTATAGTGGCGTTCTGCTGGCATATCAGATACATATCCCATGCCACCAAGAATTTGTATGCATTGATGGGAGACAAATGTAGCTGCTTCTGATGCTGCAAGTTTTGCCATGGCTGCAGCCTAAAGAAAAATGCACATGAACTAAGTAAATACAATGAGGCATAATATTTGTGTAACATGCAAGTTTATGATCTACTTTACATTTATTTAATTAAGTGGATACTGCTTTTCCCATAATATAATCGAGGGGTTTTCAACCTTTTTTAACTCATATACCCCTTAAGAGCTTCATTTCATGGTCGCGTACCCATTAGAACATTTTATTGTCGCGTATCCCCAAGTACATTTAAAATGATAACAAAATGAATGGCACTTGTATTAATATAGATAACTCATGTTTATAACATTAAAATTCACATGTATGGTACATTTTAATGTTTTATGGTATTATTAGTTGTCACACCAACTTTTATTCCAAAGTCATGCACAAAAGACTGAGTAAATAGAAGAATTATAATCTTGAACACTTGCGCATACTACTTGATGTACCCCTAAGGGTACACGTACCACCGGTTGAAAACCCCTGATCTAATAAAATGATTTATAGTTAGTTTTTTGTGAATTACCATATATCTTTGGGTAGAAGGCAATTCGAGTATAAGTCGAAGTGTACTTTTTAGCCTAAAAAAGTGTCTAAAATCCAAGACTCGAGTATAAGTCGAAGCAAAGAAAACGATAATTTCAGAATTTACAAAAAATTAATACAGGTGAGCCCCGCTTAACATAGGGGATGCGTTCCTGAGGTCTCCGTGTTAAGCAGAAATCCGCGTTCGCCGGGACACCATAATGTTTAGGCGCCCAGACGGAAATAACTTCCCAAATGGTATTTTTGGACCCACATTCAATATAAAACAATTTCTACTGGACTTTTAGAATGTAATTTATTAAACAAACTATAAAATTACCTAGTAATGAGTAACACAAAACAGCTTTTTAGCGGTAGACGTACATAATTTCAAAATATTTCTCAGAACACCTACGAAGTTTTATTAAACAAAGAGTCCAGTGTCTATTGCTTAGCTTTTTTTTGCTTATTACATAAAACTTGTCGGTAGCATTCAAATAGTCCGTCGCAGCCCCACTTCATGGCACTCACTCATACGAAGTCACTGTGTTCCAACAAAGTCATGCACTGATCGACGATGCTCTTGCAGCTCCGCTTATAGATCAAACCCATAGTAGTGCCTGTTGGGTTTTCTGCAATTTATATATCAATATATACAGGAATGAGCTGAAGCTCGCTCGAGCCTGTTGTTAATTTTTCTCAGAATTTGCGAGCCAGTTGTTAAATATTTAGAAAATATGAAAATTTATCGATTTTGTCCTTTCAAGTACATTTTGCCCTATCCGATAGTCAATTACCGACAGCGTATGAAATGGAATATATTACGAACCAAAAACTTGTTAAGCTAGCGGAACGGTATTACTAAACTAGAGCGATATGGTGCCCCTGGCATATGGGCCTCCTGCCATTGTATCTAAATTTCCTAACCCCCCTTTTTTAGAGAGCTGGTTCTTAATTTTTTTCCAGCTCGTAACTGATTACAGGTATCCCTCGCCGTTCGCGGGGGTTACGTTCCCGAAGACTCCGCGAACCGCAAAACCGCGAACGGCAAATGCATAAACTAATGGAAGAATGGGATTCCGTTCCTACATCTGCAAAAGTGGTCCTAAGTGGTTATTTACTTTACCTTACTGACGACTGTAGGCCAGAGAAACAAATAGTAAGCTTAAAATATGAAAGGAAAACCAAACCGATGAACGTTTAAATTTAGGAAAACTAAGAAAACAAAAGTTTATTAACTCACCGTGAATTATGTAGAGTGTACGTAGGATGTTGACAATGGAGGTGTTTCGGAAGAGCATTATTTGGAGATGGAAGAGGAAGATGAGGGACTTGGCTTCAGGAATTCTGTGATTTGGAGCTGTTTCCCTTTTGTTTTGATTTTTTTATAAATTTCGTCATAGGGAGATATTGCACAGTCAATTATTCTCTTAAAATTGATGCTCCTTTCCATAGATGGATCAGCCTGCATTACTTCTCTTTCAACTCGTTAGCCATATTTAAAATTTCTGCTAAGGTCTTCACTGAAAACTGTTTTATCGTAGGCTCTACATCTTCTTTGTTTTCGCTCTCACCTGATTGTGCAAATTCTTCAAGTTCCTCATTTGCTAATTCTTCTTGTTGAAAGTTGAGCAATTCCTCCACTTCTTCCTCTTTTAAATCTTCAAAACCCTCTCCACCTATATTTCTAGCCATTTCGATGATCTCTTCAACTTCTCCGTGAATGCTGGTATAAACCTTGGAACGAACAGCTTCGGGCCAAAGTTTCTGCCAACATGCATTTAATGTTGATTGTTTTACTTTGTCCCATGATTCTACTATCATATGAATGGCTGTTCGAATGGGCAGCCGTAAGGCACAACGCACCCCTGGTTCCATAGTGGAATTGAGAAAAATGACCAGAGGTTGCCTAACTTGCAGGAGCTAATTTCCAAATAAGGCAGACCCAGTGCTCGAAATGGAAAATGTTACAAAATGGAATGCTTGTTTAAGGGATGGTATTTATAAATGTCTGATGAAATGGAATAGTATCATCGGTGTGTGTGTGACGAGCCAGAGCGGGAACCGGTGCATTCCACCTCATTCTGAGCACTGGGCAGACGTCATCTTTCTCCTGAAAAACTCTGCGAAACTCCACCAATAATAAATGATACTTAAAACGCAAGGCTTAAGCATTTGAACTATGTCAAATCTGAGCAAATGTTCTAATGATCCTGAATAGGAAGGATCAAGAGTTGAGGGTTGAATTTTTCCCCTGTTGTCAAAAAGAAAGAATGATCCTGAACGGTGATAACAGCTTATATTTTCCAACTTTTCAAAGGTGAACGGGCACAAAAGTTTGGGAGGATTGCATCCTAAAAATATTTAAGTGTATCTAATTTTTTTAATTATGCATATATATATTACATTAATGCACTTACGTAAATATTTTTACATATCAGGCAAATGGGGACGTGATTTTAAGCGTCTGCTGCACAGTGGGACCTGCACATCGTCGAGGAACCTTCTCAGAGCCTTCCACTCATGACGTCAAAAAACCTTTCGGATTTCAGAGCATTTCGGATAAGGGATACCGAACCTGTATATGCATTCAAACAAAGAGTAGAAGCCTTAGGGGCTTAATTAGGCTTAATTTTATTCTTGTAAGCCGTTTTAACACATTCAATATCTTCTTGGTTTTTTATGATCCATCCCCAATGGCCAACCGAAATTTCACTATTTTTTAAAATATCCTTTTTCCGCAAAAATTCGCACTAAATACAAACTAACCGATGAGCAAACTGACAAAAACTAAACTGAGGAGCCGGCTTCCTACGAGGAGCCAATGTGCGAAGCCGTCGCTTAACGGTACAGTTATTACGGAGCGGGAGATGCATTGACGCCGGTCGTCTGCACGCAGTAGCAACCGTCGACAGCGGCATTGAATGTGTTAATGATATGACGATTTTTCCGCATACACCCATTTTCTGTCAGCGAGAAAAACAATTCCATACGAGGTCGGCGTTCACTACTCACTGCGCACTCTACATCTTCCCGATGGTGATATTAGGAACTAAGATCCCACTCCTATCCCCGACCTCCCCTCTCGCCCTCTCCTCTCGCCATTTGACGCGAGTAAAAACCATTGAAAACTGGCTGGAACCAAAGCTGGATCAGTGTAGAAGGAGCCGGAACGAAACTATTTCATGTGCGAACCCGATCCGGAACGGTTCAGTTTCGTTCCATCGACATTTCGTTCCGAAGATTTCATTCCGGTTCCACTTTCGTTCCGGTTCCACTTTCGTTCCATGACTTTGGTTCCTTTTTCGGTTTGGTTCCTGTGAACCGTTCCTTGAACCAAAACCTATCTGGAACCGTTCCTTTTCAGTGGGTTCCGTTTCGTTTAACAACCCTGATTTAAACGACCTTTATATATCTATCCCAGTGTTTCTCAACCTTCTTGCTTTGGCGACACACTTTTTAAATGATCCAGCTCTCGCGACACACCATGAAATAAAAAGTCAATTTTCTTGGTTAAAACAATAAAAATACTTAAAATTCATCATTTAACAATAAAACATAAATATAACAAAAAATATAAGAAAGTGTTTGTTTGTTAACATCAAATTAGTACAAATATGACCGAGGTCATTTCAGAGTATGTACAACGAAATCTTTATATATTTATTTTAAAAAAATAAACAAAAAGAAATAAAAATCTGTCGAATAACAATTTTTAAAAAATTAATGTGAAATTTGAGCGTTTTTCTAAATTTTCGCGACAAACCTGGACCTCGTCCACGACACACTAGTCTCTCGCGACATACCGGTTGAGGAACACTGATCTATCCATTATTGCAAATTTCTCTTTAGCATTCCAAAGTGAATCACATATTAACGAAGCGGCAACTTTGTATTTATTACAAAAAAGCATATAAGTGAAAATAAATATTAAAGGTATGTTTGTGAAATTTTTATATGCAAAAGGGGGTTTGTTTCATTGGCCTGGTGCCAAAATATGATACCTCGGGCTGACAATGTATATTCATGATTTTTTCAATATCGTTTATTCCTTTTTAATCAATGCTGCAAAAACTCGTTTTTATATCGAGTTGACCATAATTTGAACAATAGCATATTTGTAGAAGAATACCTCAGCCTAACCATGCAAAGCATGGTTGAGTGAACGACTTTGTTACAAAAATAAAAGCGCAATAATAATTATTAGTGTTAGAATTTTTTTGAAATTACTCTTATAAAAAATTAGGAGGCCATACCTTACTATTTTACAGTTTTTAAAACATACGATGGTTGACCGTAACAAATTATCTGGTGCTGAATATCACAAAAGAAAGGCTAACAATAAGACTCAGAACTGAAAAAGCAATCTGGGTCTTTACATAAATTCCTTAAAGAAGATCTAACATTGAGAGAATCCGTAACAAGTGAGAATGCAGTTCATTTCATCAATCATAAAAATACACACAAAATCAAAATAATTGTATCTTATTAAACTAATAAACTATTCCTCATATGACTCTATGGGTGCCATAATTGAAATCTGCTTGGGACGCACAAATGCCTTGAGCCAGCCCTGTCTAAGGAAATCATTCGATTTCAAAACTTCAATTAAATGTTTAGTTCCACACAAATAAATCAACTTCTTGAAGTATACTTGATAATAAATTTAAACAAAAGTTTAGATCAATCTGAAATAAAGTTATCATCAGAATAACCTCCAACTTAACTGAGAACTAAAACAACGATTCGTATTTCATACTTAATTGATATGCCATAATTTTTTATGGGCAGTTACGCTAGTTTATTTATAACGTCAAGTTGCTTTTTCCACTTTTATTATCTAAAAATCTTCTTCATAATATTAACTGATTTTTACTTTTGAATTTTCTTTATTTTAACTGAATTTTTCTTATGGCATCAACCAGGATGCTGGATGAAGAAAAGAATAAAAAATATTTGTCAAAGTAAGCGGTATGAGGAAATTTAACTATATATCCTTAAAGACATTTTCGGCATGATTTTGCCATCCGAATATGGGCCAGCTCCCACTGCAACCAACTTTATAATAACGGAAATGGAAGGGGAATAAGCGAGAATTTATAAAACAGATGGATTTGAGTTCCCCACAATATATGAAGAACCGTTGTGCCATTGTTTTGCAAACCTTTTGCTCCTACCCTCGATTCAAACATTTCTATGGGTTCTGGGATGTTTTTATTATACTTGCTGCTATCATTTACCGACAAAGATGGGTTTCTGATGTCTGGATGGTGTTTCACACTACCCAAGGCTTGCTGACCTTCCCCAAGATCGGAAAAGAAGAGTTTTCGCAAATGCTTGGCACCTTGTGCCTTTTGGATGACACGATCCGCCACCTTTCTAGTTTCGGGAAGGAATTTTTCAGTCCAGTTGTCTTTTACATGAAACAATCTGCCCTCCTCCCAGAGTTCACTCCTCCTAATCTAGAGTAGAGAGGTGCAGACTTTTCTTTAAATCACTCTCTGCTGGTCTCTAGTCAAAGTTCTCTCTTTCGTTGGCATACTTATTTTATTGTGTAACACTGAAGAATTCTTACTTTTGGTGAGCGGACTTTGAAATACCATCTACTCCCTTAATTTAGAATCAGGGCAACGTTTGGAATCTAATAGGTAAGATATTTTTTAATATAAAACTGGTGGTGAAATCCTGTAAGGAGACAAATATAAATTCAGTGTTAATTTCTCAGGAGAAGTTGAAATAACTATTTTATTAAAAAAGAAAAAGATAGTCAATTAGTAAAATAATGTGCTATCGTTATAAAATAAAAAGCAACTCTGTCTATAACGCTAACTTAATCGCTAATAACTCGAGAAGTAATGAAGATAGCAGAGCTGAAAACCACTTAAAAATTTTGAGTGGTTTGGTTCGCGGTTCGGTTCTAAATTTTTGGAAGTGGTTCGGTTCATGATTCGGTTCAGACAAGAATTTTGGCAAGTGGTTCGGTTCGGTTTGCGGTTCAGTTGAACTAAATTAATCATTTGAAATACTATTCAGAAATAATTTATCCAATATAAACACTACAAATTCCGTATCAATCTGTAAGTAAATCAATCAGCAGTCATTATTATTTTAAATGAAAGAAGAATTTATTTAAAGAAAGGAAATATTCATATTTTAAATATATTGCTATCCCATCATCATCTTCACTTATTTATATTTTTTAAATGGTATTTTTGATCCTAACATGATTTTTGTTCATTGTTGTTTACATATCAATTAAAAATTCTCTGAATAGATTCACTTCAAATTCATTTACCAACATACACAATTTAATATAATAAAATCCGTCGTCTGTTGGTTGGTTGGTCACGCTATGCAAATGCTAATAACTCGAGAAATAATAATGATAGAAACTCAAAATTTGGTAGGGATACTTGATTAACACTTATTCAGAGAATGACAAATTTAAATCGCGAAAAAATTCCTTGGTTCGCCTCCAAGAGAGGCATTTCCATTTCTCATTACTTAACATGTAAAACAAGATTTTTCGACGTGCAGGCTTTCATTCATTTGGAAATTAAAATTAGAAGAAATTAACAGACGACCTTCAGATTTGAACCATTTTGAAGAAAAATTTTCTTATTCCGTTCGTCTTTTTTCGCCCACAGTTCAAAATATTCCATGTTAAACGTTTAATTTGCATATTTTGTGGAAATCTCGCCATTTTAACGTGATGTTGCTATGTCCACCATTATCATTGTTTCACCTAAAATTACCATTATTGTATACATCCTTCTGGGAATAAGTGTGCCTTGAGTGCTTCAATACGAGAGAGAGAGAGGAAGGAAGGGGAGAGATTGGTGTGTTTTGTGCAAAATAAGTATATTAACGTAAATATAAAAAATTTTAAGTATCAACAGTGTCATTTTAGAAAAATTGGAAATAAAAAGCATTCTTAAATTAAATTCTTTGTAAACCATATGTGCTTACGAATTTATATTGTTATTCCTCGAATTGATTTCGTAACAATGGCCGAAGTTTGGAAACGAACATAAATTAAAATTCAATTAAAATGGCATTTAAAACTGTTAACAGGCAATTTTCAAAGAAACAACAGTGGATCTTTTAATGACTTTATTTGTTTTTATAAAAGGAATTTTGGTGCTTATTTAATACAGAGTAAGTTCTAAGGCTTATAATCCATTTAAATCTAATAACAGTGGCTATTATAGTTTAAAGAAAGAACTTTATTTATTCACTTTACAGAATGAATTAATTTTAGGCTAGCATTGCCTATTATAAAAGGAGTTACTTTGGAATTAACAGTATGTAAAGTGGAAGTTGTACTGAATTGACTCAAGTACATATATTTCAAAGCAAAAATCAATTTAAAACTATTGAAAGTTGTTGTTTCGGAAACTGAGAAGTTCAGAGTGGTGAGCGAACGCTAAACGATATTAAGGTACATTTTATTCCAAAATCTATTTAAAGTATTATCAGAGGCATTTGAAGATTGAACAAATGTTTTTGTTACCGGAATTCTGCTTATTTCATGAAATTGAAATGCTAATGCATTAATCAATTAAAATCTGCTAAGAGTGGCTATTTTAGTTGAAAGAAATATATGTACATGGTACTTTTATTCACTTTTCAGAATGAATGAATTCTAGGTTAACATTGCATATTATAAAAGGATTTTCTTTGGAATAAAAGTTTGTTATGTGGTTATTTTAACTGAATTGAATCAAGTTCTCTTCTAAGTTTGAAATCCATATAAAACTGGTGAAAGTGGTTGTTTCAGAAAATGAGAAGGCAAGAGTGCTGAGCAGACGATAAACGATATTGAGGTACATTATATTCCAAAATCTATTTAAAGTATTATCTGAGGCAATTGAAGATTGAACAAATTTTTTGGAACCGGAATTCTGCTTATTTAATGAAATTGAAATTATAATGCTATAATCAATTTAAAACTAATAACAATGGCTATTTTAGTAGAAAGAAATGAACTATTTTATTCACAAGGAATTTCTGTGAGATTTTAGTTAATTAATTAAAACAGACTTATAATAGAGAAATATTCGATGGTTAAAACAGTGCACAATTTTATTCTTGCGATTTATACGTTGCATTGACGAAAATTTAGATTCATTAAACCCGTTGAAATTCAACGGGCACTTATGCTAGTCATACATAATCAGAAAGAAAATGTGCCTCCAGCTGAAACCACTTTTGAGATTATCCCTGGATGGATGGACAAACCGAAAACATAAATGTGTTTTAAAGAAATCTTTAAAAATCAAAGAAAATTAGTTCCTCGAGCATTTAATTTCTTTTTCTTACCTGTAATACACATTATTAAGAGGAAAAAAGATTTATAACAAGGGCCTTACCGCTCGTCTCCCAATATGTAACCTCTTTAGTTCTACCACCTGCACTTGCCTTTATTTTTAATAACTTTTATATTAACCTCACTCGATATATATATATAGGTATATATAGTGGTTTGTAACCACTTTGGCAAGATACAAAATTGAGGCACTTCCAGGATGTGCTAGAAACTTGAAATTTGGTAGGATTATAGGTTTTTGGTCACAGCCGAAGGAATAAATCCAAAACTTTCTAAATTCCCACTTTGAGGAGTTATTTTGGCCTCTTTTTGCCCCATTTTTGGCCCATAAGAAAACGTAAATTGGTGTAGAGGTTTTTATATTTGCACTTTAAAATTATTTCCCGTGAAGATATGAATTCGAGACTATCAGATAGGATATAAACTGTAGTTTCTTATTTTTCAAGACAGAATTTCAATCCGAGTAGAACTAGCGTAAATTTATAGTTTTTATCGGAAAAAAGTGGTAATTTTTCTGGGTCCAACAATCAGCTACCTAGGCAACAGGCTTAATGCTTTCATATGGGTAAGCTTTTAATTGGAATCATAGTCTTATATTTCTCCTTTAAAACCTTACTAGTGTAATCCCCATTGAAATATCAATGGGAGTAAAGATTCGATCGTTCAAGCTATTTATGGAGATCACATTTGCATCAGAAACATTATTTGTATTGAAAGTCATTTCCCTCTCTCACCCTCCCTGCCTTTGTTCCCTCCCTCCCTCTATATCGTATTGAAAGCAATCAAAGCACGTTTACACCCATAATGATTGTGTAATAGTACCGATTACTTACCTTTGATATTACTCGTGTTGTGCTTTGTTGATTTGTATATGACAAGAAATGTCTTCAGCCTTGATATCCAGATTAATTGAATATAACACTGCCTCCACCAGTAAAAGGCAACTTATGCAGGTAATTTAACCAAATTTGAAGTAACGAGTATAATAAATGTTAAAATATAAAAGTTATTTATAAAAATTTATTTTTATACCTATTACTTGTTCTTATTCCCACACACATACCCATTGCGCATTGATAATTTCCTCCCTCCTCTCTCTGGGGTTCACCGTCTCTCCGTCTTCCACAAGGCCTTTCTTTTTAGTCCTATAGTCCTTCCTCCATCTTTCCCCTAATCCCTCCCGAGATGGTCTCCCCCCTCCAGCCTTTCGTTTCCCCTCCCCCTTTATCCCTTTACAACCTACCCCCCGTAGTAACCCTCTGACCATGGGCGTCGGCAGAAATTTTTGCAGGGGGGGCAAATACAAAAATGCCTATTACCCAGGGGCGGACGAATTTTTCCCAACCCGGGAAAATTTTACTTAACCGACCCCCAACTGACCACAAATCCACATCAATGAATCACTATGAATTATATTATCACTGTACTGAATATCCTCTTGAAATTAACTTAAAGCAGTGGTTCTAAACCGGTGTGCCGTGGCGCATTAGTTTGCCGAGAGGAAGGGACTAGTGTGCCGCACACTCCGAGTATATTTAATTTTTAAAAGCGTTTTAAACAAACAAACTCGAATTAATTTTATGATGCAAGGAATTTTTCATGAAACTATGAGAGGAATTGATTGACCTTAGCAATGATCATACTACTTAAAATTATTATGCTACCTATAGATGTATTTTGGCTTAAAGCTAAAGGTGTGAATATGCTTTAATATCTGAATATGCCATCGACATAACGTTCCAAATTCAATAACGTATTTATGCGAATTAAGCTGTTCGTCAACGGCTCATATTAAAAATATTAAAAGGACATGTATAAAGAACGTAGTTGAAGAACTTTTTCAAGTTCTTTCTATTACTGAGTCAAATATAAAGCGTCTTTGTATCAAAAAGGCAAGCCTAAATTTTGTCTGACAACATTTTTACACGTTGAATTATGTGTTTAATGTACAATAAAATTAAACAATTATTTGAATATTGCTTTACCAATCGTAACAATCTAATATAACTGTGACTTTTACTTGTTATGCTAGTTTCTATCTTTAAAATTATTCCGAGAAATGTCACAATGCACCGAGAAATAATTGAAGTAAATCTCTCAAAATAAATCAAATTACTAAAAGAAGTTTAATATAAACAGTAACAATTCATTAAATTCAAACTAACCTCTCCAATGGAAGACGATGTAGTGACAATGTTGTGAGTGAAGATGTCCCACGTAGTGATGAGAAGATCTGGATCGTTAGGATATCCTTCAACCAAAATTAAAACAGTTTCTCTCACAAAAACTCCAAAAGCGAAACCAAAGAAATTAAAAACAAATAATTAAAATATTTCACGAGTTAAAATACTAACCAGTCCTATTAATTTTTACGCAAAATGCACACACTCTTACTGCAAAAGTACGACACGACTCACTCTCTCTGCGATGTTACTTCTTCCACAAACTAAGAAAATCTGAGGCTCTTGAAGTAATTTCTTTTTCGAGAAATTTTAAAAGAAAAAGGAGAGAGGGTGAAGAGACCAATGTGTAAAACACGTGTCAGAAAGGTTTCTTGGGAACGTCGCGACGTTTGCCGACTCGTCGGTAAGATTTCTTTCTAGCCACCCGTAAGGTCATAAAATCGAAAACCTTCAAAAAGAAAGAAAGATTGCCAGCAGTAGCATTTATGATCTTCGCATGCGTGTCCTCCCACTCAGAAGATAGGTGCATGCGGGTGGTCATGGAATTTCCATACAGAAATAAGCCGTCAAAGACGGTACAGCGGTTCCTGTCCTCCAATTATTCTTTTCCTTTAGAAACATCCGCAAGAGTGCTTTAAAATATTTTCTCAACTCACGTGCAAATCGTGCCGTTTCCCGGATTCTCAGAGAGTGGAAAGGGGAAAATTCTGTCTTCATAATATAAATGAGGGAAACAGAATCGCTGGAATCAGGGATGCCGTATGCCCTTTTAGGTCAAATATGCCGATAGGACCAATGTGTAAAATCCCCCCCTCCCCCACTTTCCTGAAAACATCCCTTTTTTCCTTCACCCTCGGAGACAAAGGAGACGGAAAGCTTGTAAAAACTACCTCGCGGATCCGACCCACACATGTTGCCTTTGTTTTGCTTTATACTTCCCTCCATTTTTCGCAAATATGTCTCTATGAGCTGGGTGGCCGCTCCTGCTGTAAGACCGAAGTTGGGAGCGAGAATTCTTGCCATCCTTACGCAACGTGTTAAGTTTTTTCGCATGCCCAGTTTTTTTACATTTTTAAATAATATCTAATTTAATATTTACGTTTTTACACATTTCCAGGGGGGGGCAACTGCCCCCCCTTGCCCCCCCACCTGCCGACGCCCATGCCTCTGACAATGAGATAGGTTCCTCCTTTCCCTCCCCTCCATTCCTTTCCATCTTACAAACTACCCTCCCTCCCCCGTCTCTACCCATTTCTCTGTATGTACTTTCTATTCTCACCATATCTGCACCTGACGATAGCATTGTAACATCAAAACCCGGGTCGTAAGAGAAATAAAAACAATGGAAGTTACAAAGCGTTATTCCTTTGGTTCATTTATAACAAATAAAAAAATGTTCGCTTTATTTATCAAGGGTCTAGGAAAATTCTTTTCCGTAAGCCCTTATTAAGATTTCCTTGATGGAATGATAGATTTAATTATTGAAGTAGACAGTTTCTTGCTTTCCAATGGCGATGATGCACGGCGTCTCAATTTTTCCAACTATCAATAATAAATTTATGTAAATAAAATATTTTAATTAGTTAATTGGTCAAATAATATGGAATAAAATATTACTCCAAATGAATTTATGATATGTAAAACTCTAATAAATTCGATTATTAATTCTTATTATATAATAAATTCTAAAAGACACTTTTAGCTCGATTCCAAACATATTACATATTGCTAATTTTTTTCTTCTGCCACCTTATAAAAGTAATCAAAAAATCAATATGATAGTAAAATGACATTACAAGAATAATTTAAAATTAATCGACAGTTCGGGGCAGATTATTCAATATACGAACTGGGAAAAACTTGTGATTCAAAATAAACGATTATAAAATGTAGAGTGACCCTCTTTAAATAACACTAGCATGTTAATTAATTTTATTTGTCTCAAATAAAGTTTACTAAAATATTATTAAAAATACGCTCTTTAGATAATTCAAGGAATTCTGCAGGAAATGAATGCCTCCGATCCAAGGGATCCGCCGAAGCCCTCGCCTTTTTTTGCTGGAATATAAACCACCAAGTAATGGAAATACCTATCATAGAAGAAAACCACACGAGAGTTGGAAAAGGAATGATGTCGTTGAAAGCTCAAGCCGTTGAGAGCAACAATTTGAATTTTTCTGAAGAAAAAGATACGAGAAGAGTTAGTGGTGTTCTAAGAAAGACACAGCGAAGCATATTTTCTCTGGTCTGCTAATTACAATGCTGAAGGGGATGGTGGTGATGGTAAGGGCATGGATTTTTCTCTCGGCACAAAAGCGGATTACGGCTCCTTTCTAGGTCATTGTAAAACAACCATTTTGCCTGTGTTCAGATAAAGATATTTCTACATATATTCTGTTGGTCGGTTTCTGCCTACAGTGTTTGACCCGGATATTGTCGCAGTTGGTGTCCCCATAACCCTCACCATAAATGTCGTCTGTGGATAACAATAGTAGCAGAGAGGTAAGAGATGGGCACTCTTTCCTTTGAAGCAAACCCGCTGGTTTTTCCAATGGAAATTCCTGGTCTTTTCATTGGTCCGTACTCTGTGGATTGAGATCGAACCGAAACCGAACCACTTTTGGAAAAAATTACGGTTCGGTTTTTGGTACATTAAAAAATTAATCAGTGGTTTCGGTCGGTTCGCGGTTTAGCAAAATGACTGCGGTTCGGTTTGCAGCTCTGGAAGATAGAAACTCGAAATTTGGCAGGGATGCTTGATTAACACTTTTTCAGGTGATGACGAATTTAAATCGTGAAAAAATTCCTTGGTTCGACTCCAATGGAGGCATTTGCATTTCCCATTACGCGATTTTTCGACGTGCAGGCTTTTATTCATTTGGAAATTAAAATTAGAATGAATTAACCTATGAGCTTCGGATTTGAACCACTTTGAAGAAAAAATTATAAAGTTTCTTATTCTGTTCATCTTTTTTCGCCCACAATTCAAAATATCCCATGTTAAACATTTAATTTACATATTTTATGGAAATCTTGCCATTTTAATGGAATGTTGCCATGGTGACTAATTATATTGTTAGACCTCAAAATCCGATTGTTGTATCAATCCTTATGGGAATATGTATAAGTGCACTTTGAATGCTTTAATACGAGAGAGAGAGGGAGGAAGGAGAAAGAGAGGGGGGAGAGTGAGAGGCAGAGAGATCGAGGAAGGCAATATTATAAACTTAATTAAAGATATTGTCTTAACTTTTATATTTTCAAACTATCAAGCATTTTACGTTTTAGATAATAGAAATATTTATAAGTTTTCGTTTATATTTCAATGAGAACATACACTAGTTAACCCATTAAAGCCCAGTGGCAACAAATGTTGCCAGTAGCCTAATAATTTTTTTTCAGAATATGGGGGAGATTTTAAGGTTTAAAAATAAGTCCGATGCATGCACTGGCATCTCTACTTCAAATAAAGATCGTTAGACAAACTCTGTCCCTTTCACAAGAGGTCATAAAAAACCTCCAAGTACCTGGACTCAAGACCCTTCAGTGCAGCTGGTGGTTCTGCCCGATTCATTTGTTTGTACTGAGCTTAATATTTGAAGGAAAATTATTTCAAAAATATTTTTTTAATGATGAATGTTGCTGTTATAAAACAAAATTATTTTTATTGGGTAATGATTAAAGTTTTTCTCACTTTCTGGTAAACAAACATTGGTAACAACAAATGTTGCCACTGGGCACATACGGTATAAAAATAGGAAGATCTTCTTTTCTTTACAGATATTCGTTTCTTTTGCATTTTTTTCACTGAAAACTGGTTAGACCTGAGGACTCTTCCTTAATCCTCCAACCTACTGTGGTGGCCATAATGACAAACTGTGATCCGCTAAAACCATTTGCAAAGGTGTTACAGTTTTCTCATGATGAGAAAAAGAAAGTGAGCGTTGCACAACCACTCCCGCTCAAACTTTTTATGAAAATATGTGTGGAGTGGATCTCAATGACCAATTCTTTGCAAATTATTGCACAAAAATTCGAACAAAGAAGTGGTGGTTGCCATTTTTTGGATGGGCTGTCGATGTTGCTTGCGTCCAAGATGGTTATTATTCCGAAGATTAGGAAACAACATTTCCCTTTTAGAATTTCACAGAGAAATAGTTTTGTATTTAGCACGACATTATGGATGTCAAAAAGCAATTGGACGGCCCCCAAAACCATCAACGTCGGTTTCCATGAATCAATTACAAAAAGATAGGGAAAATCATTTCATTGTGAAAGGAGAATCCAGATTCCACCGGTGTAGGGCATGTGGAAGAAAAACAATAATTGTGTGTGGAAAGTGCTCCGTATCATTGCATCCGGAATGCTTTAAAGACTATCATAATGAATAAAAAATATCTAGTAATGTTGTAAAGTTTAATAAATATTATTACAATTAACCCTCCAGTACTTGCGCGAGTTTTTCAAACGACCGCAGGGTAGATTTTAACCCCAGATGTAAAATTTCGATTATCTTTGCCAAATGTATTTCATTCGTTGAAAAAAAAATTTAATATAAATCCAATTTAATAGAAACATAACATCGTTTTTTAACAAGATTTAATAATATTACTTTAAAAAAATTACATAACTCTAAATCAATATTTTATAATGTAAAAAATAAGGAACATACATTTCTAGGCGCAAAAATATACAAAATGAAATATGTTGAAAAATGGTTAAATTACAATTACTTTTCATTATAAACATACATGAAAAACAAAGGTTTATAAAAGTACAGTTATTATAATATTCCTATTTTTCGAAAGCGTCCTCATTTTGCCAGATTTTTTGTACACATTCATTTTTCTCAGATTCCTTTTCAAATGTCTCATACACGTTTACAAAATTTTAACAATATTTAATAATATTAGTGTAAGATAAAAATAATAAACCTCAAATCATTGTTTTATAACATCAAAAACATTGCACATTTCTTTGGGGTGTGCAATAGCAAAACTCAAATTGTAATATAGTGAAAATAGACAAATTACAATTATTTTTAATATAAAAATGCATAAAAAATAAAAGTTGAAAAATATAACTATAATAACAATGTTTTTCAAAACACTCTTCACATATTTTTTTCAGATGTTTCATGAACGTTCAATTATCACAAATTTCACAGAAATTTGAAGTTTTGACGTCCTTACTTCTTGGACGTTTACCGCATCTTCTGATTTTCCCCTTTATAGATATTTCCTGCTTTTCTTTGGATGTTGAAGATTCACCATATATTTCAGCTTTTCTCTTCAGTTGTCTTGGGATCATTTTCATGGTCGTTCGTTTTATGATGTACAGCCGTGTTAATTGCAAGGATAGTTCACGCAAAAATTTTAGTCTTGTCATTCTGTTTTCATGATTGACCTGATTGAATATTATTAAGGCATTTATTCCTGCTGTATTCATCAAATGAAAGAAATTGCTAGTGGCCATCTTCTTGTTTCTCTTGCTGTATTATATGTGGCACACATTTTGTCAACTGTGTTAACACCGCCTTTAGTGTAATTATAAAATGTTACTATTTCAGGCTTTCTTTCATCTCTCGTTGTTTCGTCAATACTTATTTGGTGGTGCATTGTGGACATTAGAATTACATTTTTTCCTCTCTTTGGAATGTATGACACAAGAGTCATTTTATTTCTAAAGACAAACAAACTACTATTCACTTATCTGCCTTTAGTGTTTATAATTTGTGGTGGCAACTCCCTTTTGTTTTTTCTTACTGTTCCCACCAACGTTATTTTTTTCGTATGCAGATCTTCGGCAAGGGGAACGCTACAAAACCAATTGTCAGCTGTTATGTTTCTCCCTGTCCCAAGGATTGGGCCAGCCAACCGTTTTACGACCTCTCTCGGCGTATTGTCTAGTTTGAAAGGACCATGTGGCTGCAATCCGGCGTATATCTCCAGGTTGAAGGTGTAAAAGACCCTTGCATCTACCAGGGCAAATATTTTTATCCCATACTTTGCGGGCTTGCTTGGCAAATATTGTTTGAAGGAGCACCGTCCCCAGAACCCAACTAGAGTCTCATCCACTGTCGCATATTCTCCTATCATGTACCATTTTTGGAAGTTCTGTACAAATAAATCAAAAACTTCCCTTACTGGTGCCAATTTATCGAGTTCCTTTCTTTCGACTCTATCATTTATGTTGTCAAATCGAAGGCTTTGCAGAATAAATCTAAATCTTTTATAACTCATTGAAGTATAAAAAATGTCAACGCCTAGTCCACTTTGATCCCACAAATCTTTTACATTTTGCCGGCCTGATCTATAAACTCCCGCGAAAATAAGAAGACCGAAGAGGCACTCGATTTCTAATTCGTCAGCAGGGCCAGCCTTAGGCCAATTGTACCTATTGGACCTAATCGGGCCCTGCGGCTAAGGGGGCCCCGCACCTTGCTCTATATTTTTTGGGAAGGGAAACAGCTTGCGGACATCAAAACTTCAAACTGGCAAACTACATTAAAAGACAGTTTTTTAGTATCTGGTATCGAACGCCCTAGTAGATGAATAAGACGTTATCGCTATCTTCCTTCCTTTTCGTAACGTTGCCGTCAAATTTCGTATTTAGCAAATCGCTCTATATCGCCTCTAGGTTCTTTTCTTTCTTTTTAGATTTATCCATAGTCCCATCCATACCCAAGTGGTCTCATGAGAGGCCATCTGATACTCTCAGAATGCAGGAAATGCGTTGGCGACCTGGAATACACTCCGGATCCCCACCCCCTGGCTCGGCCTTCTAGGTCTCGTTGCTTCAGTCCTTTGGACCTCGCTTGCTGTGCCCCTCCCAAATCTTTTTTTCAAACTGCGCCTTTTATATGTAAGGGCTCTGCCAAAAGTTTTCTAATTGGGCCCCACAATTTCTAGGGCCGGCACTGTTTGTCAGTATGTCTTGCATCCCTTTCACGAGAGTAACTTTTTGATATTTTATCAATCTGGATGTTAGTGTAATTTACAATGTGTTTTAATATGTCCGTATTTAACATTAGACCAAAACATTCAAGAGGGGTTTTCACGCTATCTTTCACCCCCTTGAAGCCCGGTGCTTGCGATACAATGTTATAACCAGGATTTCTTACGTTACGGGGTGGTTCCTCTCTCCTCCACTTCATAGTAGTATCTCTTCCATACCAAACATTTTCCTCGCTCTCATGCAAATCCTCAATTTCTGAATCGGAAATTTCTTGCTCCGTGTCTGTAGCATGCTCTGATTCATTAGTGCTATCTTCTGAAGATCCCACATCTTCATCAGAAATTTCTTCATCTGATGACTGGTCTAAAAGAAGTGCTATTTGCTTAAAATCCATTTCTGTATTCAAACCTAACATCTAAAAGTATAAACAAAGTAATGTGAAACAATTAGAATATAAAATTTTCAGTATTTACTATAAATAATATTGTATATGGAGAGAGAAAGCGAAAAGAAAAAAAGTTTTTTTGCTCACCTCAAAAATATAGTTATCTATTAAAAGTTGTTCAGGGTAGGACAGAATTATAAAAAATCAGCAGTAAGCGAACTTGATATGTGTTTTCATTGTTTGCTTTGAATGTCACAAATATGTATAATGTTAATGAGTAATGTGGATTTTTGTTAGCGCTTCATTAAGCATAGCTGCTGCGCTGTTACTGTAACAAAATCTCCTTTATATCTAAAGGATAAAATGTATTTTTAATGTGCTTTTATTTGTTCATAAAACGTTATTTTATCAATGTTTAACTAATTCCTGTATTTTGAGTGAACAATAAAATATTTGAAATTTTAACCATTATATGTTTTTGATAATATCATAATGATTAATATCCTTTTAACATACAAAAATAAGTACGAAAGAAATGAAAAACAATGCGTAATACGAATTTCAAGGGGTGGGAGGATACGATAAGGGGAGGGGGACCGAGTAGTTCCTGCGGCCAGCCACAGTGGCAGTGCGTACTCGCTCCTACATATTATACATGGAGTGTCAGGCCTGTGACCTCGTGTTCGTTCAATCAGCAGGCTCTCTGTGTGTCTTATCGTAAGTGGTTGTCTTAACCTCGCCTCCTGTGATTTAAAATATATTATTCTTATCCTTAATATTTATCTTTCTTATTGAAAATGGAATGTAAACAAAAAAAATAGTGATTTTTCAAGCGAGAAGAAAAAAGTTCAGCGCACAGCCAAAAACTTGAAATTTCAGATTAACTTAAATCAGAACACGGAAGCACAGTGCTAGGGCGGGATTATGGGGTGAATGAGTTGACTATTCGTACCATAAAAAAAATGAAGAAAAAATGAGCCAGTGTAAGTGCAGCAACTTCTGCAGGTGAAAAATTAAAAGAATGTCAAAACGAAATCTGCACTTAAGTCCTGGAAAAATTACTATGCATGTGGATTGAAGAGGGCACCACTGAGTGATAAAGCATTGCGTCTTTATAAAACAGTAAGCGAACATAATGCTGAATCATTCACTAACGTTCCCTTTAGTGCAAGTGCAGGTTGGTTTGAGAAGTTCACAAAATGCTTCAACTACCACAACATAAAATTAGTGGGCGAATCCGTCTCTGCTGATCACCAGGCAGCTGAAAATTTCATACCAGAATTGACTAGGTTAGGTAATCAAAGAAAAAGGTTATAAACCGCAACAAATCTTTTACGCGGACGAAACCGCCCTATTTTGGAAGGGAATGCCAGGAGCGAACAGCACCCGGATCCAAGGCTTCTAAGGATTGTCTTATGCTAGTGTTGTGTTCTAATGTTTTTTTGAGCTGACAACAGCTAATTGGATTATGGCCATAAGGTTTGACTTTATGGTTTTTTTTCATAATTCTACATCGAGAAATAAGGTTGCGTGAATTACGTACATATGTTTGACGATTTTACAAGTCAAATCCTTAAAAAAAAACGGGACTTTTAAAAATTTTACGGGACCTTTTTAACCTTACGGTTCTAGTTCCTCAGAAGATGTTAGTGCCCGACTGTCAGACTTACGAATGTAACTCGATTTCTCAGGATAAGATAATCTACAATGTTACATTTGCCTCAAATGTCATATAATATTTTCCTCAAAATAAGCGAAAGCATGAAGGAAATCGATTGGATCGCCAAAGGATGTAGTTTTTTTCAGGAAAACATTTTCACTTGTTGCTCTCCCTCTCTCTCAGGATGTTATAATGCTCATGCAACAATGTATGAATCTTCAATGACGTTACAACAATGTATCGCATATATGTTCTCGATGGCTTGTGAAATCTAACATGGAGTCCGAGGTGATCTTATTGTCTTCATGGTATGTATGCATACAAAAAGATTCATTGTAATGACTTATAGAGGAACAAAATTTAGAAAAAATCATAATGTGAGAACAAAATCAAGACTTCTTTTTCACGTCACTTATTTGTTTTCTTAAATAGATATTGATTGAGTATCGATGGAATTTTCCACTGAACATATCAGAAGTCAATATATTTCTTATAATAAAAAAATACGGCACAAAGTGCATCCCGTATTGATTTCACACGGATACGGGACATTTGAGGAAAAATTGGCCGAAAAACGGGACATGTGGTCACCCTATAAGAACCTAACCCCTTATTTCCTATTAACTTAAAGCTTCATATAACGCGATTTCAAGGAATGCAACTACCGCATTATGAGGTTTTACTGTGTGTGTGTGTATGTGTTTGTGTATGTGTATACAGGGTGTCCCAAAATTTGCGCCCACGAATCTCAGTACGCGATTCCTTGCCAAATTCTAAGACCAAAATATTCTTTGTAAAAATTTGGAAAGCTCATTATTACCGAGAAAAATGTAATTAAAGTTTACACGATTAGTCAACGCTGTACTGTGATGAGTCTGCTGTACGATGGAAGTCCACTGCTACTGCCCGTTTCCTCTCACACAGTCTTGGCTAAGTGCTAGAGAATTAGTTTTCGGTGTTGATGGTTGCAGGTTCGATTCCCGGAAGTGCCGATTTTTTTCCTACCCTTTTAGATTCTCCTCTTTATTCTTTTTTTAATGTGACTTTAGAATGGATTTTAATTCATTATGTTTCTTCCGTTTAACCTATTTATCTTTGTCATCTTGTGACTTCATGGTCTTTGCATTATTTTTATTCATTTTAGGTTCACATAATGATTTTTAACGTGAATTTTTCTAAATAATGGCATAAATACTATGTATTGCCTTTATTTATAAATAATAAAACAAGAAAGAAATAATTACAATTCATGAGATACACAACATTCTCCTGCAAAACGGAAAAATGGGATTATTGTTGGTAATTTTAACAATAAATGTTCAAAGTTGCTACCGTCGGTAGCAATGCATGCTTTTGCACGCCGGATAATATTTTCCCGAACATTCTGCAACATTTGGACACTAATTGTTTCTATTCCGGCCGTCATATCAAAAACGTCCTCTGGCTGGCCTCCATCATAAACCGCTGATTTCAAATAATCCCACAAAAAGAAATTTATGGGCATCAGCTCAGGGGACCTCGCGGGCCATTGAATAGGGCCATCCCGTCCTATGCATCACCTCGGCCACTTGGTGTTCAAATACCGTTGCACAGCAATACCACGATGTGCTGGTGCTCCATCCTGCTGATACCACATTTGTACTCAACACTGGAGTGGGACGTTTTCCAACAAAATTGGAAGTACGTCCTGCAAGAAAACATGATATCCCCGAGCATTTAGTCTCTCTGGCAGCAAATAGGGTCCAATTATTTGGTCGTTTAAAATCCCGGCCCAAACATTAATTGCCCAGTGATCTTGAAGTCCTCTCTCGCGTAGTGCATGAGGATTTTCAACAGCCCATTGATGAGCGTTATGTATGTTTAGGTAGACTAGTGCTTCAAATAAATAAAAGATATCAACTTCAAATAGTCCAGTTTATGCACCAACGTCATCATACTCGGATGAGGAAGTGGAAGATTTCTACCCAAGAAGTAGGAGAACTGCACGAAAAAGGAAGCTGCCATCTAAAAGTGGTCATGGGTGATTGCAATGCCAAGGTAGGAGAACAAAAGGAAGACGACAGCGCAGTTGGAAAATGGGGCTATGGAGACAGAAATGAACGAGGGGACCGACTTGTAGACTTTGCTGAATGTACTAGTCTATATATAATTAACACTTTCTTCATAAAGAGTCCCAATAGAAAATGGACCTGGAAAGGACCCAATGGTACCAAAAACGAAATTGACTACATACTAGTCAATAAGAAGCAATTGGCTGAAGACTGTTCCGTCCTCAACCAGTTTAAAACTGGAAGCGACCATCGCTTGGTAAGATGCAGAATAAAATTCAGCTCAAAGTTAGAAAGACAGAAGCTTATAAAGAAGAAGCCTAAGTCTATTATCAACATGCAGGTGCTAAAAGAACAAAACGAAGAATTTCAGCTCCAACTGAAAAATCGATTCAGTGCACTGGAAGACCAAGAAGTTGAATCCCAATTTATAGAGACACTCAAAGAAACTGCTGAATAAATAGGCGGAACAGTTAAAACAAAGCCAGAGAAAAAGTTGACCGAAAAAACAAGACTGCTGATGGAAAAAAGAAGGAAAATGATAATTACTCAAGATCCTAAAGAAATGATCCATTTTGCAGAACTAAACAAAACTATAAGGAAATGCATCAAGGAAGATGTGAAAAAATATAATTATGACCTAATCGAGAAAGCCATAGAAAACAATAGAAGTTACAAGAAAATGAAGCAACATCTCTCGATCGGAAAGAGACAGCTGGTGGCCCTGATGCTAGAAGACGGCTTCATAACCCATAGTAGGAAACTAATCCTGAAACGGGTACAAGAATTTTACACCAAGCTGTATGAGGAAATGACGAAGTAAATGATGATGGAAACATGCCCACCGAAGAGGTCCCAGATATCCTTCCGGAAGAGGTGAGACAGGCAATCAGAAGTATGAAGAATGGAAAAGCATCTGGAATGGATGGTATCACAGCGGAAGTATTCAAAGCATTGGGTAATCATACGGAAACAATTCTCGCTAAGATTTTTAATTCCTGTCTGAGGAAGAAGAAGATACCAGAAACATGCAACCACGCATGTATTATCCTTCTGCACGAGAAAGGTTCCAAAGAAGACTTGAATAACTACACACCGATCAGTCTACTCCCAACAGTCTACATAATATTCACCAAAATACTCACTATGCACCTTCAAAACCATCTTGATTCTGCCCAACCCAGAGAGCAAGCTGGATTTCGCAGTGGGTATAGCACGATGGACCACATCTAAGTCGTGAGCGAGGTAATCAGTCGCAATAACGAGTATGAATTACCTCTATGTATGTGTTTTATCGACTACGAGAAAACATTCGACTCTGTCCGAACTTCGTCGGTGTAACGTGCACTAAAGAAACAAGGAGTAGAAGAAAGGTACATAATCTTGATCAAGAATATCTACGAAAATGCGACAACATCTGCCCAGCTGCATGAAGAGACGAGTGCCTTTAAGGCCGAAAAGGGAGTGAGACAAGGAGATACTATGTCCCCTAAGTTATTTACAGCAGCTCTAGAGGAAGTATTCAAAACGCTAGACTGGGAGGAAAAAGGCATAAAGGTAAATGGAGAATATCTGAGTCACCTGCGCTTTGCAGATGATATCATACTGTTCGCAGGGAGTCCAGAAGAGCTCCGTAGAAGAACTGAAGAGTTTGAGCAAGCAAGCCGAGAAGCTGAACTTAAGATGAATCTTAATAAAACAAAGGTTATGTATAACTCCTTCACAAATTCTGAGAAGATACATGTCAACGGAGCAGAACTCGGAGAAGTAACCAGCTATGTTTACTTAGGTCAACTCATCACTACTGATGGTTTGCTTCTTGGAGAAATCAACCGGAGAGTGAAGATGGCATGGAGTGCTTTTGGCAAGAATGCGAAAATCTTTAAATCAAATATTCAAGTCTTCCTAAAAAGGAGACTGTATGACCAATGTGTTCTGCCTGTTCTGACATATGGTTGTGAAACATGGACCATGAATGCCAGAATGATACAGCGCCTGCAAACAACACAGAGGGGCATGGAGAGATGCATGTTAGGGATCACCTGAAGAGACCGCAAGAGGAACGACTGGGTAAGAAACAAGACTGGAGTCTGTGACATGATTAGAAGAGTGAAGGTGTGCTAAAATGGCAGTGGGCGGGCCACATTGCTATACGAAATGACCAGCGTTGGACGTCCAGTGTCATCGAATGGATCCCAAGAAACATCAAGAGACCAAAAAGAAGACCGAAGGACAGGTGGGAGAGAGAGATTGTTAAGTTCTTGGGGCAAACTTGGAGGAGGGAGGCAGTTGACAGGGAAAACTGGAAGAGTCCGGGGGAGGCTCATTAAAATTAGATGTTTTGCCATCAAGTTCCAAATCTGAGTAGCTGTCACCAGATGAGTCAGAACTCTGTAGATTCACAATAATGTCTTCCGTGAGGTGATCTTTTTTCCAATAATTGTTTTCAATTTTTTGGGCATGTTGAATGCATTTCGTCCATAATTCCAGGGCGACCAACCGCAACGCTTCTTTACAAAGGTCACACATCACATTCACACTGTTTCCTTTTTCAGCAGCATTCACTAAGTTCACTGTAGCTACCTTACTTTTTACATATGCCCATATTAATTCTATTGCATTGAACTCGCAGTGGGGAACGGGAATCCAATTCAGCTCCACATCAGGTGGTATTTCTTTTGTAATAACATCGAGCTTCCTCTGTGAAGTTTTAAAGTAAGGTCTTGCATGGTTTATAAGAGCCACCTTGGTCAAGCTTTCAAAATTTGTTGAGTTGGATGGGATTGGAATATTTTTTCTTTCCAACCAGGCAGTAATCTCCGCTTTTTTCCAAGCCATTGATGGGTTTTTCGTGGCAGGATCTATCATTGTATGATATGGTGCTTGATCTATGACAACTGCTGACTTATGTGGCAGGAGATTCAAAACATTTCGGAACCATTTCTTTGTGGTAGTAGGAACTTCCCTTCTGGTCAACAAAACAGAGTTCAGCTCCTCCTAAAAATCCATCCTCACTTCCTATGTGTAAAATAATTACATGTTTTCCAGCCCCAGATGGAGTTTTGAAGCCACCTCACCAGCCAAAAATCTCCTGTAGGTGCATACGATAGAGGTCATAATTGTTAAAGTCACACTCGAGTGCCTCGACTGTTTTCTTGCCAGCCATATGCCATTGTGTGATTTTGGCCACACCAAGTCTCGTAAGTATAATAAATTTTGTATCCTTTGGATCGTAGGTTCCAAATTCTCCTCAAAAAGTTATGCTGAGAAGCCACGACTGCTACTGATTCCATTAAAACTGGCTTCCTGTTCATTTTTTTTAAACGAAATCCTAAATTTTTTACTATTCTATGGAGTGTACTAATGGAGATTTCAGGAAAATCACTCATGCTTTCCTCCAGTTTTTGCTTCAATTTTTCAATGGTTGAGAATAGTTTCTTGTAAAAATCGTGAATGTGCCTGTAAAAATCGTGAATGTGCCTGCAAATAACTCCAAGTGTAAAGTAGTCTACTTCTATTTTAGGACACCCATACCTTAAACAATGTCTCTTGGCAGCCACAGGTAATTCAGCCCCCACGTTTTCCCTATTCGCAGCTCCAATTTTCTTCACCGAGATATAAGAAATTCCAAGACACTCCGATACATATTTATAAACGGAATAGTGCTTATCACCGCACTTTTCACCTTCCCATTTAAAAAAACAAATCGCACTCAGGATCATCGTGATTTCACCTCCAGAAAACCGTGATCTGGGAGACATCTTCAACTGACGTGAACCCAACAGCACGTAAAGCAGGAATGAGTGGCCACATATTTTGGTACTTAAGGGTACATGAATCACTAATGAACTGGAGGGCACATGAGTCACTCAATGTCGACAACCGCATGACAAACCTGACTGTAAATGGCAATATCGCGCTCTGCGACCACGGTGAAAGTGACGCCAGGAAGGCGTTCGCATCCGCCCGCCGCAGCATTAACTGCTTCTTAAAATGAAACTCAAATAAAAATCGACATAAAATAAATAACGCTACTTACAATACGGCGATCATACTAACGGCGCTGAGACAAAGGCGACGGGATGACGTGCGTCTTTCTTGGACCTCTGGTTGCGGAGCAAAAGTTACCTTACAAAATTAATAATAGCTCTTCATAAAACAAAGATACGGATTTGAAATTGTACATGGTCATTTAGATATGTACGTTCTATATTTCCTTAAAATTTGATAAGAATTGGACCATCCGTTTCGGTTTTAGAAGGCACTAAATTTAGGTATCGGGTCTTGAGGGCCGAAAATAGGGCACTTTTTTTGTTCTCACCTCAAAATCACAAATATAAAATTTTTTTTAAAATATCACTTTATGATCGTTCAATGCAGATTGAAACAAGCTAAATTTTGGTGTAAAATACATTGCAGTGGGGCGAGTCGTTATCAATCTACTTAGCCTCAAACTCTGGTATACATACTTTTGGAACCGATAGTAGGGCCCCAAATTAATTTTTTTTCAGTTTTTAAAGGGACTAACATATAATTATTAAAATAGTAAAATCTGTGAAACACTGAGGCCTGTCTAAGCCGGAAATATCGAAGTCGTACTGCATAATGACAATGTTTTTCTCAAGAAAGTCCCTCCATAAGGCGAAATCTGTGAGACGTGGATGGAAAACTTATGTCTTGAACTTCTTTTATCAAGAAGTAGAATTTTAATCTGTGAAGGGAGGAAATAAAATTTCTCACAGAAATGTTTTCAGGTAGTTTGATTCAGGTCTCGAGTTGTTCACCAATCACACATCACATGCGGTCCGACACTTCTTTTGTTTGAAAGACCTTTCCTCCCAACTGGTAAGTTTGGGATAACCAGGGATGTTATGTTGCTTGAACCTCACAGACAGTTATGATATATAAAGTGAAGCGTCTGTTAGTGAACTCTTAGAAAATATTCAAAGTTAATATAAAATTGAATAAATCGTGTTAGTACTATACTACTAAAGTTTTATTTTTGTTTGCGAAAAAAATCCTACATTTGTTTATTAAGTAAGTTAATGCAGCTGCAGAATCTTGTTCCAAGGCTATTCATTTTTTGATTTTATTCAAAATTTATTCGTCTTCTTTTTGTCATCAACAAAGAGGTGGGATCTACTAATTAAGACAAACGCAAAATCAAATTTTACATTAAAACGAATCTATAACGAAATTAGAAGCAAAAAAACTATACAATTGTTTTGAAGATTATGAAACAGCACTTTTGTTGATTTTATGGAATACACTTCTACAACAAATAAATGCCACTAATAAAAATCTGCAAAGTAAAGATTGTAATCTACAAGAATGTGTAAATCTTCTTAAATCATTGTCCTCATTTATTTTAGAAGTCTGAAACAGTAACGTGTTTGAAGGTATGGAAACAGAAGCACAATCATTGATAGTAACGAATAATACAAATCTGATAAAAGAAGAACCCAAAAAATGAAACTACAGTTCGGCGAAAACAGGGATAACGAAGCAATATTAACTGGCAAAAAATTTATTGTGAGTTGCCTTAATGTAATATGCGATAGTCTACTATCAGAAATCAAAAGACGCATTCAGGTGTACAAAGACGTCTTACAGCAATTCAAAATATTTATAAATTTAAATTTACGTGCTACATCACCGAATGATTATGACAATTGTATTGCAAATTTAATTCATAATTATAAAGATGACATTGATGGAATTTTGTTTAGAGATGAAGTAGCCCAATTTCTTCATTTTGGAATGATTGAGAAATTAAATACACTGTTGGAAATGTATATAGCAATTCAGAGAGGGCTAATTTCACCTTCCCAAATGTTTACATAATTTAAAAAATATTTTTGTCAATGCTGATCGCGAATGCATCTGCGGAAAGGTCATTTTCCATGTTAAAAAGAGTAAAGAATTATATGAGAAATTCACGTGGGAAAGAAAAATTATATAATTTAGCAATATTGTGTATTTAAAATGTAATAACAGAACAAATTAATTATGATAGTTTAATAGCTTTTCAGCTCAGAAGCCAAGGAAAGTTAATATACAATATATTGTATGTACCTATGTAAATGTTCATATTTTAAATGTAATTTTTAATTTTTTAGTATGTTTTTTGTAAGGATGAATAGACCTATTGTTGATTGAATCAAAATAAAATTAAAATCTGATACTAATTGTGACTTTTTTAATTATAAATGTCTGAATATTACCGAAACAAAATTTGTTTTAAGAAACAAAATTTGTTTTAAGAAAAAAAATCATTCCTGAGTTTTTTAAACATTATTTAGATAGGGAGTAGGGCCCCAAATTTATTTTGCCTAGGGCCCCCAAGAGCCATAACGCGCCACTGCATCCCTTATAAAATATATTCATTAAACTCATATTCCAACAACACACTTCAGTTTCTTGTTTTTTGCAGATTTCATCTTCTTTCGACTTGGTTGCTGAACAAGGGAATCATTCAGTATTTTTTCCCGATTAGCCATGATGTTATTGAGCGTAGATACGGGAATATTAAGTAGTTTTGTCATCTTTACATGTGTAGAGTTTCGATTGGCATCCACTTTACTTATAATCTCGAGTTTTTCATTTAGTGAAAGTGGTTTTCTTTTAATTCCCTTTTTAGATGACATCCCTATTCAAAAATAATATACTGGGTTAATAAACTGAATTTAAAAAAGGAAATCTACAACAGCCACAAACACAGAGACCACTATGAATACTTCGAACACGCTATCATAACTGAATGGTCACGGCCGAAAACTACAATAACATAGGGAATTACAATACTGACCGGAATATAAGGCGATGGTTTTTTTGGTAATTATTCAGAACGTCGCGTCCAGTGATTTCCCTCTTTAAAATTTTACCGCTACGTAAGTTAGCCTCTTGCGCTTGTCACTTCGAGTTTGTAAGCTGTTTTGTCTGTTCTGCGCCATCACTTGGCATAATGTGTTCATTCTAATGTTATTTCATAGAAACAATATTAGGTGGCAAGGTGTTCCATTCCAAAATGAATGAATGACTGGGATATTAGGTTTCTTTTTATAGAAAAGTTTTAAAAATATTTAGAGTAAAATTACATTTGGACTAATATGGAAAATACACACGGGAAAGTGCAAATCGCATTAATTTTTTATGTAAGAAATGAAATTAAATATAAAACAGGTACATTTCCATTTTTTAAGGTTCGTAATGACCATCTTAGGCAGGAAAACATTTTAAACAGAAACATATTAAACGGGAAAAATTATATTGTTCTTATGAGGAAATTTTCGGGACCAAAAGATTTGAACATCTTAAGCAGGAAAACATCTTAAGCGAGAACATCTTAAACGGGTTCCACTGTAATATTAAACCTCCTAGCCACAATAGTAACTAGACAGTGAGTGAGACTGTGTTTAAGATGGAAAAAGTTGTGTGAATTATGTAAAGAAACAACGTAATACATTTAAAATGCATCTTGAAAGAGGCTGAAAATTTACTCGCCACCGGTCTCCATTAACTCACCTGTGGTGAGTGGGCGAGCGGATTTCTGGAGACCTGTATGTGTGTATATATCGCCATGGACGTCCACAACACCAAGTAAGTGTCCACTGGTTCCCTCTTAACTACTAGCTGCAATCCTATATATCTCATTTCCTTATTGTTTTACCACACTACTCCTTACCACTATTCTCTTTGATCTATCCACTCTTGACAATTCTGTTCTGTTCTCTTTCCAATCTCTCAACCCCTTACATCGTCTCACTATGCAAGACTTACTCCTCTTACACCACCACCTACAAAAATTCACATCTCTCACTTGTCAAATTAGCTTCCTTAAATCGTGTCTAGCGCTCGGGATCACACCTAATGGCCTAACCATCAAAATCCCCTTAACAGGACTTCCCCCCCAGATTCGACCCAAAATTGCCACCCTTCAGCACAATTTTTCCATTTCCCTCACACGGTCTGTTCTCCAGGAATATGAATCCCTCACTTTCTTTCATCAGAATACCGCCATATCCCTGGAAGACAAAATCAAAAAATCAACTCCGGCCTCACGGGAACACATTTTAAGTGTGCATAAAGACACGGCCTCACAAAAAGAAAGCCATAAGACCCGGCTCATGAGGAAACATTCCTCCCTCTGCGTCAAGCACTTCCAGATGGGTCTCCCACTACCCTTTACCCCTCCCGACCAGGGTAATAAACCACGCCCTCCGCCACCCCTGCTCGGCCAGAAGCCCAGCCTAGCCGATATTTTCGGAGTTCTCACCCCTCCCCCCCTAAGCATAGCAAAACCCCAACCGAGGTGCGGTGACCCCATACTCAAACATCACTCAAATATGCCTCCCCACTCTCGACACAACCCAGACCTAGAGGACTTGTTAGTTAACCTATCAACGCATGACCTCAGTCCCCCAGAACGTAAATTACTCTCCCTGGGACTCTCTCTCCAACTCCGAAGTTCGACCACTTCCGCCTCCTAGCGGACACACAGTCCTACACCCGTTCCCTCTGACTGAAGTTAAAATTCAACATCCCTACACCATCCTCCGTGAACCCACCCATCAACCAAGCCGAGCCCCTTTCTCACTTCAAACTGCCAACCCAACACATACCCCCACACTTCCCCCCCACCACCCTCTAGAACAATACATCTCTTATATTTCCAATGCCATCTCTCACCCGGACTTTCCAAAATCCCTCGACCACCAAGACAACCTTTTCAGAGATGAAAGACACGCTATGGCCCAACTCAGGTCCAATAAAAATATTATAATTTTACCCGCAGACAAGGGTTCCACCTTGGTCATCCTCGATAGGGAGGACTACAACCAAGAAGCCCTCCGCCAACTTTCGGACCAAACATATTACTGCTCCCTCGACTCTAATCCCACAGACATCCACGCCTCCGATATTTCCGCTTTCCTCCACACAGAGGGGCCACGAGAAGGGCTATCAAAGGATTTTATCGTCCGACTTGTGCCCCCCAACCCCCGCACACCCAACTTCTACCTCCTTCCCAAAATTCACAAAACCGGAAATCCAGGTCGACCAATAGTTGCGAGTTTCGACTCACCAACTGAGCGAATCTCTGCCTTCGTCGACCTTCACCTCAAGCCCCTTGTCCAACAGCTACCTTCCTACGTCAAGGATACGAACCACTTCCTCCATTGACTAAAATCACTTCCTTCCCCCCTCCCACCAAACACCATCATGGTCACCAAAGATGTGTGCTCCCTCTACACGAACATTCCCCACCCGGAAGAACTTGCCACTCTTCGAACCTCTCTTGACAAGACGTCAGAGGAGAAGAAACCATCTACTGCCTTCCTCACTACGCTGGCAGAGATGGTTCTCACAAATAATAATTTTGTGTTTGGAGGGCGCCATTACCTACAAACCAAAGGAACTGCAATGGGCACACGGATGGCGCCCTCTTACGCTAACTGCTACTTGGGAGAATGGGAGTCCCAGCTCCTCCAATCCTCCCCCCAAAAGCCTCTCATCTGGCTCCGCTTCATCGATGGCATCTTCTTACTGTGGACCGATGGGGCAGAATCTCTTGATTGCCTCCTAAATACAATCTCCACCCACCCCACACTCTCCTTCACCCACCACTCCTCCACGACAGAATCCATGTTCCTCGACGTTAATCTATCTTTTAGAAATGGACGCATCAGCACCTCGGTGGACATCAAAGACACCAACCACCAACAATACCTCCATTACACCAGCTGCCACCCACACCACACCAAAACATCCCTTCCTTATTCCCTCGCCTGCCGAGGATATAGGATATGTTTGGATAGCACTTCGCTATCCGAATATTGCACAAAAATTCAGGAGGCATTCCTCAACCGAGGCTATCCTCCAGAATTAACCCGCCACCAAATACACCGCGCCATTTCTCCTTCCCCCGCCTCTGGCAAAACACCGAACCCAAACTCACATACTCTAAGCGACACCCCACTGACTCTCACAACAACATTCCACCCAGGGCTACACGAAGCCCTGAAAAACATCCTTGCCGCCGCCCACCCCATTCTCACATCCTCACCCATCACCCTTACACTCTTCCCCAAGCCACCCATCATATCATTCCGTCGACCCAGGAATCTAAGCGACTTGTTGTGGTGCAAAGAACTCCTTACAGGTTCAACACCACCTCCCGCACTAAGTGTTATAATATTAAAGAGCCACTTTACCTTAGTGAAGGGTTCCTTTCTATCCTTCAGAACTGCTGCTCTCCACGTGAGAAGGCGTGCTCCCTCTAACTGTAAAGCCATATCAGCTAGTTTTTGCTAAATATATAAATATTAGAAAATAATTTTAAAATAACAAGAAATCAAACTTTTATTTTTAGCAGAGTACCAAAAAAATATTACATAAAACTTACGAAATTTATAAATTAAATTTCAAAATTTTAGATAATATTATCAACACTTTGGAAAGTAAAAAATACTGCCATGAGCACAAGTATTTTTACATACTACCTAATTCATTCTTCTAGTATAACTGCCTTATGATTTGCACTGGATTACCAGATGAATAACTTAAAACAATTCTGTTTGAATGCAGACTTAGTTACATAACTCAGATGTCAAGGAGAAAAGGGAGGAAATACAGTGCAAGCTTGGAAAGAATGAAAATGAATGAAAACTAAAATTGGAAGATTTACATCATTCTGAATGGATAAGACAATATCCAACTGCATTTTAAGAGAAGTTAAGAAAATGGTCGATAGAGTAGATGGGTGAAATGAAATAACTGGTGCAAAAGTTGATGAAGGAATAAGGACCCTTCATAAACAAAAGAACATGGAATGAAAGCAATAATATGAAAAATTTAAATTAAGTAGTGTTCACCATCACCTTCCAATGAAAAAGTTCTTTACATTAAATCAATGACCCTTCTAGAGTGCTTTTATCAATCTAAGGATTATATTTTAATACAGTCTATTTCTGATAATTAGGTAGAATAATTCAACAACCTAGGAAAGTATAATACTGAAAAGCAGATATTATAAGGTGATTTTTTTACGAAAATAAATTTCTTCCATTTATCGTAGTCTAATATTGTCAATATATTATAGTCCTCTGATTCCCATTAAAAGCTTACCCATATAAAAGCATTGAGCTCATTGCCATGGCACTCCATTGTTGAGACCCAGAAAAAATCCAATTTTTTATGATAAAAACTAAAAATGTATGCTAAAACTTCAGGGATTTGAATTCCATCTTCAGAAATAAGAAACTACAATTTATAAGCTTTCCAACAGTTCAAGTCCTGAGTTTGAATCTTGACTGGAAATAATTTAAAAAAGCAAATATATAAACCTAATCACCGATTTATGTCCTTTTCTTATGGGGTAATAATGGGGCATTTGGTTTCTAGGTTGAACCGTTCCTGAATGAGCTACATGAATGACGAGGCAAGCCTCCCAAAGTGACCAATTAGTAATGCTAAGCTACAAACTAAAACTGTGCCACTGCTTGCCTTACTCAATGAGTCACCGACTACCCCTAGTAAAACCTCACTTAACATGCATTTTGGCATCTTGTTTTCAGTATTGTGCAGATTTTGTTTGCACACTAATTTTCTTTTCAACCCAAGAAAGAAATCCGAAAATTTTACATTTTAGTTTTGTACACTACCTCATGTACTTCAAACATCCACTCAGTAACAAAATAATAAGGCAGTAACCATGCTTCAGTCATGTTGAGCCCAGAGCTGGCTTCAAGCACCAGTACTCCAGGAAGCCAAACCAAAATATGAAATGTGTATAAATTTTCTATCATTTAAAAAAATATTTCTGTTGTTCATGATGAATATAATTTTACCTACTTCAGGTGTTATAAAACAATACAAATCCACAAAAAAATATTAACGCCAGCTGCCTTGGAAATAACAGGCCATGGGTAAGGTGACCATATGTACCGGTTTGGCCAGGACAGTACCGGTTTTGGAGCGCTTGTCCTGGTGTCCCGACAGACTAAACCAAAATACTCATTTGTACTGGTTTTGGGATTTATGCTCCCAAGGTTTCGATAATACTATCGATCCACACAAGCGAAAATAGGGAATGGATTTGATAAATATCGATGGAACGAAGTAACTATACATTGCGACATTAAAGCACTCTATCTTCTATATATAATTAGCCGAAGTAGGGGCAGTTGATGATCTGGGAGCTTTGCTGCGTGCGCTTACGGCATATTGCCAAGAGAGTGGCGGAACTGCGCACGTGGGGAAATAACCGGTAAGAGATGGGGATTCCCAATCGTTTGTTCCCGGCGAGTTGTGGTTGGAGTGGTAACGGAAAGACATGAGAATTGATGTATACTACCACAGTCTACTACACTGTAGCTAACTGGCTTTTAACAATCTCGAAGTTTTCTTCGTTTGCCATTTCATTTTTTGTTCTGTTTAATCTGCGGAATTTCTGCGTTCCACTAGTTTGAAGGAAATGAGATGTGAGGGCGTGTATATAATTTTAAGTCGTTCCACAAGGTAAGAAGTTGTTAACAACAATTTAAAATAACTTTTGTTAGTTTCTATTTAACCTATTCTATGTTAAATTACTTTTCTCAGCATCGATCGAATGTTGGCAACCCTAAGACAATAAGAAGAATGTAATGTCAGGGGAAATTTTGCAATTGCAACAAATTGTGCATTTTCCAGAATGAAATGAAGACTGGATTCCCCTCTCCACCCCACCACCCAACCATATTCAACAGTAAGGATTTATTAGAGAAATAATGTAAAGAAACACTTTCTGTTTGTTGTGGTCTGCTTTCATGGTATGTAAACCCCACAGTCTGTTATGGAAAAACCTCAGCCTTGTTAGCTTATTTAGTAAGGTTAGTTATAAAAAAAGAAAAATACCCCTAAATCATCATGACCCCTTGTAGGAAATGTAAATTCAATGACGATTTAAAGAAAGAGTTTGGATTTATTAAAAAGTAAAACCTGAAGATGAACATGAAGTGCAATGTACTGTTTGTGGAACGAAATTTTCGGTTGCCTATGGCGGTCGTTCGTCGTTCTGATATTAATGATCACATGACATCCAAAAAGCATCAGAGAGCTCTGAATTCAGCAAGTTCAGGCCACAGTGATGCACAACCACAGCTTTAAGTCTATGGACTGTACATCTCAACTTATTAAAGCCATGTATGAAAAAAAATTCAGCTGTGCCCATACAAAAACTGAAGCAATAGTTTTAAACATAATTTTTCCGATTGTAGAAGATGAAGTTAAAGCTGATTTGAATGAATGTAACTTTATGTCATTATCCACAGACACTTCTAACCGTAAGGATTTAAAATTGGTTCCGGTCATGGTTAAATATTTTAAGGCATACGAAGGGATTAAAATCAAGCTCCTAGAATTTAAAGACCTTCCAGGAGAAACCTCAAAATTGATTGCTAATCATTTACAATAAGTTTCAGATAAGAATAACTTAAAAAATAAAATTATTGCCTTTGGTTCAGACAACACAATTAGCATGATGGGTGGGTCAAAGCAAAGTGGTCAAAACAACGTCTTAAAGTTATTGAAGGAAAATGTTGGATCAGATGTGATAGGAATAAGATATGCAGCACACATTGTTCACAACACTGCTCAAGCAGCAGTCGATCAGCTCCCTTATGACATTGAGGTAATGGTTGTAAAGATGTACAAATATTTTTATATTTATACTGTTCGAGTGGAGAAACAAAGAATTTTGTTTGTTTGCTCAAACAGAATATAAGAAGCTTCTTGGATATAGCAGTACACGTTGGTTGGCACTATTACCAGCAATCAAAAGAATAATTGACATATATCCAGGTTTATGGTCCTTTTTTCTCTCCGAAAACGCATGCCCAGCTGTTATTTGCAAATTTTTTGAAGATGCTACATCCGAATTATGGTTACACTTTTATGGATTCAACTGAAATTATTTAATGACACTGTCTTAAAAATTGAAGAGAAGAATATTTTGTTAATGGAAATATCCACTGCCCTGGCCGATTTGAGAAATCAGCTGATAGAAACAAGAGAAGCCAAGTTTGTTGGAATGGTGTCAACAATGGTTGAATCACTCAAAGATGAAGGTGAATTAATTTCTGAGACATCCTATAAGACAGTCGATATTTTCTTCCAGACTGCATTGAATTATTTAGAAGAATGGACAAGAAACTTTAAATTAGTTTCCATCTTTGAATGAACGTTACTTAATGCAACTCCAAAGTGGGAAGATGTTTCGAAATCAGTGAACTTAGTGGATAAATATCTGAATATTGCAGTACATCAAGTGTCTTCCATAGATGAAGAGTCTCTCTTTACTGAAATTTCTATACTGAAGAAGTTCTTATAAGAAAAATTCAAGATAGATGAGTGGAAAAAGAGTTCTCCAAGTGATAAATGGAAGGACATTTTTAAACATTTTCATGAAAACTTTATCCCTTGTCAGTTCATGAAGTTAATTGTCGAGTTTGCTTTTTGCTTACCAGGATCTAATAGCGATATTGAATGTGTTTTTAATATCATGTACAGTGTTTGGTCAGAAGAAAAAAGCTGTATGAAAGTGGATACAGTAAAATCAATAATTTCGATAAGAGTGAATTCTAAAAATGAATGTTGTATGCCATTTTTTGATAGTGTGTCTAAGAATAAAATTTTTCTTAAAAAAATTCTTTCATCTGAAAAGTATAATAATTAAAGCATGAGTTTTGCAAAATCCAATTGGATGTAACAAGTTTTTGATGCCCAGTAAATAAAGTCTCAATTAAAAGTGCAATAAAAAAATATCGTAATTAATTAAACATCCCTTTTCCTTCTTTATCTTTGGTTTCTTATATGCTACTATTGATTTAGTATTTGCTTCTTTATTTATCGCGAGGGCATGTAGCGCATTGACCACCTATCTTGACTACACAGTGTGTAGTACACACCCCTATTACACCTCCAATCGATGGAGTATCAACAGGAAGGGGGAGGGTGAGATTAAATCCTCAGCTCTTATGTATGTAGCAGCAGGAAATTGCACCTATGAGGAAAAGGAGAAGTGAAGTCGTGTAGAACTCTGTAAGACGAGGGTGTCCAACCCCTCACTTGATCGGAGGGAGGTGATCCAATGGTAAATTTCCTATACTCCAGGGGCAAACAGAGTTTGTCCCGGTTTAGCCGATCGGAAATCTGGTCACCTTAGCCATGGGGGACAAATCAATGACAATTGATTGAGAGCAAGAAACTGTTTTAATATTTAAATCAAAGTTTTAAATTGTTTTTATTGGTTTAAATATAGTATTTTACTTTAACATTTTCACATGCAACAAGTATATAACTTGCCATATGGAGAACATAATCTTATCATTTCTCATAAGTTATTTAGGTCATGTAGCCCATTTTATCCCAATGTGGTTGTTTCAGGAAAGTAACTACCGTGTTGTGTGAGTCTACAAGTACAGTACTGGAACAATAACAGATACAATGGCATATCTAATGACAACTAAACAATACTCTGATTCAGATTAGTTTAATCAAATCCAACTAAACCTAAAAGACAGCTCTCTAATTAGAGCAAGTTGAATATTTGTAATTTAGTGAGTAGTAATATATATTTGCAGAGAGTGAATATTATTTATCAAAGCAAAAAACTTCAAGGGTAATCTTTATGGACATACAACAATTTAGTTTTCTATAGTGACAAATTATAAAATGATAAAAATCAAACATGCAGCACTAATGCAAAGCAAAAAAGTTTTACTTTACATACCTGAATACTCTGAAATTTAAGGATTGGTCCTCCAAATGCAGTTCTTTTAGCAGCATAGTCTATTGCACAGTCTAATGAAGCCTGAGCTATTCCCAAAGCTTGTGATGCAATTCCTATTCTACCAGCATCTATAAAAAAGCATTTATGAAAGTAATCTGTGACAGATAACTCGATTTGTTGTACAATTTAGCAAATTCATGATGAATAATGTACATCACAAACAGAAATATCTATGGATTTGATCAAAGATAATCAATTATTAACATAATAAACATAAATTATGTGACCAAAATATTGTTTTGATGACATGCTTCTTTAGGTTCACTGATAAGATGATTAGCAAACATTCTGCCATGTTTTGCATGCCATATCACAATGTTTTCAAGAATTTGAAATATTTTCTTCAACGTTTGACAATCAAAAACATTCCACAAGTAACAAATGCAGCATGCAAAAATATATAGTGATGCAGGTCTCTAAAAATTTACCCTGGTGAGTCACACTTACCCAAAGTCATCATGGCAATTTTAAAACCCATCCCAGGCTCACCAAGTAGATTTTCAGAAGGAATAAGGCAGTCTTCAAATATAAGATTACATGTTGATGATGCTCTGATACCCAACTTATCTTCCTTTTTTCCAAGTGTTAGGCCTAAGAATGGAGATCAGAATGGAGATCATTTTAAGGATGGAGATTCTGAGACCTTTACATCATACACTTGAGATGGAATAATTAATACTTTACAAAATAGAAACTATTAACTAAAACAAATAATTTATGTTTGTAACAAGCTATGAAATAAATAATGGGTTTATTAACAACTTATGATCATCATGATTGTTAATCTATATGGATAACTAACCGTTGGTAGGCTTAGGAACGATGAATGCACTTATTCCTTTGTGCTTTTTACTTTTATCAGTGGTCGCGAAGAGAACGCTTGCTTCCGATTCGTATCCATTAGTGATCCAAGACTTCGTACCATTCAACACCCACTCATTACCTTTCCTTGTCGCTGTCGTGGATGCAGCACCAGCGTCGCTCCCATTACCTGGAAAACTAGTTTTTTTAAGATAATGATCCAGTAAAAGATATCACTATTTGATGAATGTCTCGTAAGATTTGATCCACGATGCATTTAGGCAAAACCATTGCTTAAGAAATATGTTCTTACCAGGTTCACTGAGAGCAAAACAACCAACACGGTCGCCGTTGGTGAACGGCCGTACATATTTCTCTTTTTGTTCCTTTGTAGCAAACTTTTGTAGCGGACCAAGATATAAAGAATTATTAACGCTCATTATGACCCCAGCCGACGCACAACCCCTGAAATTGCATAGTGACTTTGAGTTACCACAATCTCACTCAAGTGATTTTAAATGAACTGCACAAAATTCTATACACTCACCGAGATATTTCTTCCATAGCAATTGAGTAGGCCAAATAATCAAGTCCAGTTCCCCCAAATTCTTCTGGAACGTCGATTCCCATCAAACCAAGATCACCCATCATTTTTATCTAATCAGTCAAAGGAAATAATTTCTCTGAAAATAGTCGACAAGTTATAAACGCTTGTCCCCTATACTGGAAATCTACTTGCCTGTTTTTTTGGGTAGAAATGTTCCTTATCTATTTTTGCAGCTATTGGTTTAAGTTCGCCCTCAGCGAAATCTCGACATGTCTTCTGCAACATTTGGTGAGTTTCAGGGAGCGAAGACAGAGAAGCAATGCTTCTTGCTAGTAAGTGCTGCTGACAGCATTTTACTGTAAAATATCAAGAGATGATTCGTATTTCTAAATAAAAATAATATGCGACTGATTCCAACGTATATATTGAATAATAATTCAAAATTACGATTCCAAGCGACAAGAATTAAGTACGTAATCTACAAGTCATACCTAAGTTTAAAACTCTTGACCGAGGAAAGACCGACATGATCACCTTAAACAGTACCAAATGAATATGTCAAAGGTTCATCACGATACATTTTCGTATATTTTTGGCTTACGCCAGCTGGCCTTTGTTTGTTTATTTTGAGAGAACATAATTATGTTTTTTGTAAATTTTCTCTGCTAGGAATATTTTTTAATCGATTTACATGTATAAAAATATTCGTGTGAAATAATTTCCAGAAGATTTATTAAGAGAAAAAATTAATATATTTTCATTTTTTAAATAAACAAAATACACTCTTAATTCGTGATAGTGGCGCTACCTGGTGTAATACTTCGCTTAGCGTATTTCGAGTGAGGAGTTGCCTTGAAAAAACTGGGATGACGTCACGCAACGTTGAGCTGCCATCTTAGTATTATAAGGGCGAGGGACTTGAATTATCCTTGGCATCGTAATCGCCATTTTTCTAATCCATCCCTGTACAGTTTTGTTTTACAAGTGACTAATTTTGTTCTTTGTGTAACGGGCCAATGGCTGAAACAGATAAATTGAATATTGACAGTATTATAGCACGGCTCTTAGAAGGTAAAATGTTTGTTGTCGTTGACCGTTGCGAAATATGAATGTTAAAAAAATTCTTCCGCTTATCAATGTAATTCTATCACAATGCCTTTTTTTATATTTTACTATTAATTTGAATTATGTATTATGCGTTTCTCCGTTAAATGTTACTATAGAAGGGATTTGTAGCATACGCAGCTATGTATGTGTAATTTATCCTGGTTTTGGACTTTGCTTATTACGTTAATTTATAAGTTAAACCGATAATGCTTTAACCTGTTAACCGAATTTTGGTGTTAATAATATTGTCGACATTTACTGAAGTATGATTTTTATTTTTAGTCCGTGGTGCAAGACCAGGGAAGAACGTCCAGTTAACAGAAAGTGAAATTCGTGGATTGTGTTTGAAGTCCCGTGAAATTTTCCTTTCTCAACCAATATTATTAGAATTAGAAGCTCCTCTTAAAATATGTGGTGAGTAATTTGTGCGTCATGACGTCTAATTTAACGTCAGTAGTTAGACAATTTGACGAGAAATAATTATTTCCTAATTTTGAACCATGTTAACTTGGTGTGTATTAGTAGTACAGCATTTTGTGAATATTTTGGTAAGAGTGTATTGGTGTTTATTCTTTTCTGGGAACATTCTCAAATGCTCCCTAATTTTCATTGCATCATAATCATTTTTATCCCGTAGTATTGAAATTGCCCAATTTTCTTCACTATAGTTTTTATTCTTTTTAAACGTACGTTGCCACATTAAAGGCATTATGCGAGATTTCATTAAATCGCGACATTGTGTGTCGTATACCTATTGTCCAGTTTCAGGTGATATGGCTCAGAGATTAAATATTGGTAATTTATTGCTTGGTATGATTGCAATGAAAGCCGGCATTGCTGTAAGATCATAGCTGAAAGTATCGCCCGCACGTTAATGTTAATTTTCGTGAAATTTGATTGAACTCTCAATTTATATTGTTGGGTTGGTCGTCATTACTGGTTATGTCGAGGCACTGTAATTCTTCTGGAGTAATAGGAATGGTTTCAATTTAAATTTTCTAATCTTTCTCAGTATGCCGGCAATGATAGTTTCTGTACACCAGTTAATTTGTACTGTTAGGCGGGTTGTTGAAACCTTTCGTTTTAGATTTTTTTACGTGAAGAATAATTTGTAAATGTACGTCTCTTGATTTGGAGACGAATCTAAGACATTGGTTTACGTTGGGAGTGTTTCCTCATAGATTTCATGATTCCCAGTTTTCCTCATAGCGGTGACATTTGTCCTTGGTACTAGAACTCTTCCCTTAATTGCCGTTGAGTATCAGGTAATTGTTCCTCTTGGAACTAAAGTCGGAAGTAGTTCAAGTTGGAGCGCTGTCTCTCGTCAATATGAAACACTTTTATACTGTCATTCATGAACTTCTGCAATTCATGTAGCGGGTGTATTTGGGTCAGTGGACGAAGATGCCTGTAGCTTGTGGAGGTGGTGACGTTGCTCTATCACGTGACTTGCTAAGTGCCACTGAGGCGCGCTCTTGAAAGAGGAGGGGGCCTGCCGATAAGTTGATTTGGAATGGTTTGAGGTGAGGCGGGCGAGGTCGGTGTACTGGAGAGACGTAGTTGCGGCGTTTCTTGACTTGTAAAATTAAGGGTTTGTAGCGGAAGAGCGCGGGTAAGGTCTGCCGGCTTTCGTCTTTAACGAACTTCTAACGATCCCTACCATCAGCGCTCATAATTTTTTCTACTAATTTACAGTTTTTATAAATGCTTTTAAATTTATACATTCTATTGTGCCATATTATTGTTTTTTATTTTTTAAATATAACGGGCAGCTGCCCAATTACAAAAAATACAATGTAATTTATAAGATTATCAATTATATCACTTTACAATATAAGTTCTCGAACGCGCCAATTTTTTGACGTCGTCGTAATGTTTACAGTAACATTGCAGTATTTTTGTTGTACCCTACTCGTTTTCGCCCGAGTAGAACTTTATGTAGTATCATGGAATTGTAAGGGTGTCTGAACTGAAGTTTGTTGAGCAATAACATTTTTTATTTTACAATTTATATGTTATTTTATTTATCGGTTATATTTGGGGTAAAACATTGTTAGATTTTGAGTAATATTATTCTTTCGGCCTGAGTATATGTGGTTTCGTTAAATCCATTGTCTGTAATCCTGTGTTATTTTTAGTTACGGTCGTTTTTACTTGGTATAATTAAGAAATATTTGCGACTTACAATTAGTAAAAATTTGATAAGTTACAGTAATATTTGGCGTTGGTGAATCTGCAAACCGGAATTGTTCTTTGTACCGTTTCAGTACATTTGATATATTAAGTACGGCTTAACAAAAATAAAGAGCGTCGTATTTTCTTGGTTTTAGGGAATAAAAACTTTTGCCACTGCTGAGCATTAGGAATTGTTCAAAAGCTTTGAATTGTTTTTCGTTATTGTTGTTTCAATTTCGACTTCCTTGTTTTCATTCGGAATTGCCCGTGATGTCACTGTCGACTTTTAGTTAAGAAGGCGTAGTTGGCATCCCGCACCGTTGGTCTGGGTACGACTATATAGTTTACCGTGTCCGCTGCCGCCGAAGGGAAAGGGGGGGGAAGGAATAGCCATAGTGGCCCAAGGCCAGCTTCGGGCTAAAAGTAGGCGATATCAAAAGTAGTATTGGGAACCAGAAGGTGCGCGGCTTCTAAACAATTTCTGACAGTTTTTCCTCCATGACGTCATTCCCAACTACCCTGACGATACCTTTATTTAGGAAATACAAGTATCTTGGGTCTAGATAAGACTACACAGAATTCTTTGTGCCAGTTGAAACTATTTTCCAAAATCGAGTCTGCACTTCCCAGGATAGTTTTAGGATGGTCATCAAGCATCGCCCTGTATTATTTTCAGTGTTAGAAGTATTCTATTTCCTTGCGTGTAGATAGTCTTCCATTGTAGGACCTTAGGCCGAACAGTAACGTCTCGATAAGACCAGTACTAATTAGTTGACTTTACAGTCATTGCCCTGGCTTGTCCCATAATTTCAGGCGTTTATGCCGTTTATTATTTTTGTATTGTCTGTGTCATTGATATTCGCGATATTATATTTTGGTACTTCCAGTTTGTAAGAATTGATATACGAAATCCACGTACGCGCGGCCCAAATAACATTTTATCGCCAGTATAGTTAAAAAACCGCGGAACTACTCGAAAATGTAGTAACCGAAGATAATATTTCTATCCCAACAATCGGAAATTTTACTACCTTAACATTTTTCCGTGTACGATCTCGTCCGTATGTTATCGTTTGCGTTAACAATTATTTTCGTTTAAAACTCAAAATGATTTTAGTAAAAACTTATTAATTGATTAAATAATTAATTTTAAATCGCACGGTTTTTTATATCTGCGTCAAATATGTTTTGCGAACAAAACTTAGAAAATATTGTCACAGCTTTGTGAAAACTAGAGTACGATATTTGATTGTAAATACTATTTTATTACAATAATATTTTGTGTGAAGGACAGTTTTTAACAGTATTAGTTTGTGTTTGTAAGTTTATCCTGTGTTTCCATCGTTCAATCAGCTAAGGTGCGCGAAAATTGAAGTTCGATTTTTGGATTTTGCAAATGGTCTTAAATGCCGTGTTTGTATTTTTCTCCTTTACTCGTCTCCTAGTTTAGCGTGTTGGTATCAAATTGAACGGCTGACATCAATTCGTGCATGACTCGTTTATTTTTTCGCACTTCGTAATGTTTAAGATTTCTTATTTTGGTCCATCCACATTGCGTATGCGCATTAGGGAAAGTTCGGAAGCTTAGTGGTTGCTAAGCTACAAGGACACTGCTCTCGGCATCTTGCACGCTGCTAGGAAACGGTTGTTATCGCTCTGACAATAGGTGTGTGTCCTCTGCCACAAGTTCCTGCCATTGCACTCCAAAAAGTATTCGGCGAAGCGGAATCCTCAGACAGATGTATAAGGGAATTTCTACGCATTTTTTCTAAAAGCCGATCGTCTTGTGTCATTCAAGATTCTAGTTGGTTATCGCGATTGTATTGTCTGCGAGCGCGAGTATTTTTTCACGTAATTGTCCATTAATAAGGGTGATGGATTTGGTAACAGCTTTCGTAGGTTCCCGTTCGTCAAAGGGCACATGCACATTGCGTGCGCTCTTCCGTAGATTTATCTGCTTTCCGTATCCCTCTTCCCACACCTCCCCTTCTGCACCCCCCTAAACTTCTTTTGTTTCCCCAAGGTCGAGGCTGTGAGCTCAGCAGGTTTTTGGCTTTTGGCCAGGATCAATAAATGTGTATAAATGTCTACCACTAGATTCTTTGCCTAAACTACCTTCCTTCTTTTTCAATGAAAGTGGCATAATATTGGCCGTTTCCTCAGTTAGTTTAGGCAGCAATATTTCTTGTAAATTTGAATCACCAAATCAAAAAGGGTTACTTTATTTTCCAAGGTACTGAAAATCTAGTTGGTTTCAGTGCATCAGATTGCATCAAATAATTTAGCAGTCATGTGAATTGGCGACTTTTATATTTAAAGTCATGGTTCTTTTTATACAGAATTAATATTTATTAACCTAGCTTGGTATTCTGCAATCAATATGTTTTCAGAATGCTCTCTGATGACAGGCTAATATATTTATTTCTGAAAACGTTTTTGATATCCAATTCATCTTTTGTAAATCTTCCCATTAACAGTGAAATGGAATTCTTCAATTTATAAATGAATTTCCAGTTACTTTTGTATGAGCTACAGGCAGTGGCAGATTTGGAAATTTCCCATCTCTAAGAAGAGGAAGGCACTACTGACCCCAACCTATTTGGCTGAAACTTTGTAGAGATAACGTCCATGATGTCCGATTAATGAAAATATATACATATCAGGTCCAATACCCAGCCGTTTTTATTTTGTTAATAAAAATAAGTTAATATTTCCCTAGTAACTGCTTAAGTACCATACACGGTAATGGAACTCGTAAGAGGCGGCCTTGGGAAAAAATGAAAAAAACTTCGGAACAAGGACTTGAACAACAGATCATGACATTTACAGCCAAGCACACTAACCACTATGCCAGCGCCGCTTCTTACGACTTCCATTACCGTGTATGGTACTTAAGCAGTTACTCGGGAAATGTTAACTTATTTTTATTAATAAAATAGAAACGGCTGGGTATTGGCCCTGATATGTATATATTTTCATTAATCGGACGTCATGGACATTATCTCTACGAAGTTTCAGCCAAATCGGTTGGGGTCAGTAGTGCCTTCCCCTTGTAAGCCAAATTATTTTTGTGCGCTTTTTGGTGCTTTTTTCCTAAGAGAGTTGCTAATATACTTGGTTTTTCTGTCCATCCGTCTATATTAGTCTAATTCATGAAAGTCTGCATAATATTAGTTTTTTATTCCCACCCCGAAATTCTGTTTTAATTGCTGCCATTAGACCAATGCCTATGTAGGCATTATTGCAGATATGATATTGCCTACAGGTGTAGGGATTATATATTTATATCAGGTGCACACCCAGCATTTTCTCTTTGGGGGAGGGGTCTCAATTCTAACAAAAAATATTTTGCCAAACATTTGGACAATTTGGGGTTCCCTCAAATACAGGCAGGAGCTCCTCCTGAATATCTAGTTAATACAAACTCTTAGAGTTTAAGGTTCTTAAGTCAGAAAATTTAGCATTTGAGGGGGGGCTAGGCTGGTCGGGCATCTCTCCCCCCCTATCGTTGAACACCTAATTTTATCATGCAAAGTATCTTCCAAAAATGCAATGATTTATATGCTCATATTTGTGAACTAGAGTGTATTTTATTATAAAATTGAGCCTATATTGCAGTTGATAGTTTGATGGTAAACTGTAGCTGGAATAATTACAGCCTGCTATCCTACTGCCAGATGGCTTAAAAACTTTTTGAACTATATAGACTTAACATCCCGAAGAGGCATTAGCCTAAAGCCTAAACGGGTATTTCCGAAAAACGTATGTAATATGGTGTTCATTTGTTATGTTATATGTTAAATCTTTTGTAAAAGAACAATGTAATTTCCTTGTTTTGAGGCAATAAAAACTTTTAAAAGTCAGAGTCACAGCATGCTGATAAAATGAATATCAAATTAAAAGCAAGAAAGTTGCATTACATGATTTTGCAAATAAAATATGGCTTGCAAAAGTTAATTTGTCATCTTTAATTATGAAAATTTAGACTTAGTTTAAATTGTGAAAACTTAATGCAGTGTCCTTCCACTGTTTCTTGAGCACTAAATCCTTCAATACATCTTATTCCTAATCTAACTATATATTTGAATGTTTTAATGTTTCCTTGCCAGTTAGTCTGTAAAAATTGAGTGTCATGGCATCACTATGAAGCTGGCAAAAGGCAAAGTAAGGTTTATTCAAAAGAAGCATTACTCTAACATTTTGTATTTCTACAGGTGATATTTTTAGGCAATTTAAATTGCAGCAAATACTTTATTAAGTACTAATTGCTTGTCTTTGCAGTTGGATCATTTTTAAAGAACAATTAATATGCTATGTATAATAACATTTAAGTCAGATTTGCAGTAAGTAAATAATTGCACGAAACCTATTGTAGCATGTTTGTTTCATTAAGTTATCACATTTGAGATTACATATCATCAGACCTCAAAAAAATTCAAATCTGGAAGCCTTTTATAAGTCTTAGGAGTCTGAACGTGCACCGAAAAGTTTGAGAATATTAGTCTGCAGTTAAATTAAAATACAAAAGTCACTCGATTGTTTGAAATTTCACACACAAACTATGCTTGAATTGTACATAAAAATATTTGTGAATAAAATAGGAGAAACAATAGGTAGTGCAATGCATATTTGAGTGGTGCATATGACCATAACAATAAACTTATTTTTATAATGCATTGATAACTTTTGAAAACATCTGAGTTCTGAAACGAGAGAATTACTCTGCTAAGATCATTTAGTGGCAGAATATCTGCCAATCAAATGGAAGACCCAGATTCAATTCCCGGTCATAGCAGAATTGTTCTGTTTCAAAAATATTCTCAACTTCAGTAATGCATCAAAATGTTGAATTAAATATTGGTTTTTATCAGCAAAATTCCTTAGCATTCCTTGTTTTGCTATTTAACCCCTCGAGCTTGTATGGCAACATATTTCATCCTGTGCAGCATCCACTTTTATAGTTTCTTTATCCTATGTAGGATGAACTTATGCCAAAGATCAATGTCTAAGCTAGTTGGATTTGTGAACTTGTACAAATATTTTCTCTCTGCTTTAGTTTAAATAACACAAGTTGTATTCTGTGGCATTTGCTAGAGGGGTTAAATTATCAGTTGTTTTGCTTTAACACATTGAGTGCGGAGTACTGCCTGAGGCAGTGGTGGTGTTCTCGTCTTTGTGGCGAGTTACTGCCTCAAGCAACCCTTCCCTTTTCTACTTTACTCGCCAGTTTTGTGCCACAGCTCATTGTGAATGGTTCTGTTTTAGCGTCTCGCTATTGATGAGTTTTCAGACTTCGCATTTAGATCGTCCGTTTTTATTTTTGGAGTTTTTTTTATTTTGCACCATATTGTGTATTTTTCTTAAAAATACGAAATATATTTCGGCCTTTTAATAATTTGTCTATTTCTATGACATTATTTACTAAATGATGCTCCATTTTTATTGGTTTTTAAGTTTTTATTTATAAATTACATCGTAATTAAATAATTTCTTAATTTTTTTAGATTTGCATAAAATATTTTCCAATGATAAAAAGATGAGCTTTTATGACTTTAGACTGGCAGTAGTCACGAAATTGGTATCCGAAAGAGGTGAAACTTCAGTCCTGCCAAAAATACCTGATAGACACCTCCATTTCCTTGTTTATTTCCATTTTATTGGAAATGCAGGAAAAAAGTAAAGCAAAAAAATTGCCAGCAGTGCTTCAAAATAACATTAGGAAGCAGGTTATTACCTACTGCCCTGATTGTAAAGCACATCTGGCCTCTGCTGAGACAGTTGTTTTAAAGCTTTCCATGGTCGTAGTGACTAGGAAATGTAGTTAATTCTTATTATTGTTTAACTATGTATAACGCATTATTTTTATACTGTTTTATAAAATATTATTCTAAAAACCTTTCTTTTTGCAAATATTGTTATTCATATATAATTCTAAAAAAATATTGTATAAACTGTGTATAATTTTAATTTTCATGTTTTGTGCCTTTATGTGCATGTATTAAATTTCTATTATTTTATGCTATTACTCACACTGTCCAAAACTAATTTAAAGATTTAATGAATTCATTAATAAATATTTAGTTTTTGTGTTGTAGAATAGTTTTCTATGTCTTTCATGATTATGCTCCTCCTCATAAGTCCTCTATCGGCGTATAGTGATCACAAACTTATCTGCCTCAATATTGAAGATTCATGGACACAGTATTCTTGTCTTTAATAACAAGCATAGATTTACAAAATTGTTAAGCCAAAAAATGATAGATAGAAGTAATCAAAGCTTTTAGCGCATAAAAGAAAAGAAATAGTGTGCTTTTCACACAAAAAAAGATCACGCCATGGGTTGCAGGTTTGCCTACCTTAGTTTCACATATGTGGCAAGATACTGCCGGAGGAAGTACACAATTTTATTGAGAAAACGGTTATAATTTCATTTCTATAGTTAAACACATCATACAGTAATGTAAGACAAATGCTTTTGGACTAAAATTCATTTAAGAAATACTCTTGACACAACAGATGAAACATGATTACAGGCAGTTCTTGACTTTTATACATAATGCGTTCCTGAAAACGTGTCCGAAAGTTGAATGTACGAAAGTCGAAGAGAGATTTACATGTTATAGAGGGGTTCCGTTCCCAGAGAGCCAAAAAATATTATAAAATCTCTAATTATGGTATAAATGTTTAGTTTTTTGTGCAGGAGCCTTTTAGACACAATCGTCGATTTTATAATATAGAGAGATAGAGCAAAATGCAATAAAATATTTAAATAATTGCACAAATAAACACTGCTGTATGGACAAAGATGGCGAACATAGTGTAATTGATTATTATCTTTTTATAATTTATCGTTATTTGTTTTTCATTGTTCTTTTTTCTCAAGAAATTTTTATTACTGTAAACGAATAAACAAAGAAACACTGCTGTACGTACAAACAAAGATGGTAACATTGCCGAGACTGAATAATAATAATAATTTATTGATTATTAACCGACTTTACAGTGGTATTAATCTTGTCAAATTTCAGTACAATATTAAAAAACATTACACACAAATCTTACATTACTTACAATACGTATATTATTACGTAGCATACTTTAATTTATTAAAAGTGTTGGCTTGCCTGACAGACAGTGTCATTATGCGATAGCTTGAAATGTTTGATCGTCAGCTGACGAACGAAAGTCCAAATTCGGTGTTGTTCAGCGTACAAAAGGCAGTTTAGGGGCGAGAATTTACAATGTACGAAAGAGCGAATTGTATGAAAGTCGAATGTACGAAAATCGAGGACTGCCTGTAATTGGAACGCACTCAATGTGTTAATCATGTTATTCCTGGTAGTTAGCTAAGCTGGTTAGTTAGCTAATATTATTTTTCATTTGCTCTTAAAATTACTTTGGGAGGAATAGGCCTTGAAATTCATCAAGTTCTTATGAAACTATACTTTTGAAATTTTAGCAGAATATTTATATATGGAACTAAGTCACATCTTCCTTAATAGTGGCAGGAGCACCCATAGGTAATATTATAGTTGCATGATTGAAAACTTGAAAGAGCTATCAAGACATGAAGAAGACTGCAGAAAATAGGAGTAAATGGAGAACCAGGTTTAACCATGAATAATCACGGACCTGTCTACGAACAGACTACCTATGATGATGATTATTGCTTTGCAGTGTGCATTTAGTTCTACTTATATAATAAAAAATGTGCCCTCTCAATGAAAAACACTTGGTCGAAAGCAACACACCCAATAAGACTGCAAAAATGGGCCTGGTTTGAATGTGTTAAGGCCTTTTAATTCAAGTTGTACTGAATAAGTTGGTGAACCAAGAAAAAGAGGCTGAAATGATTGTGAGAACTGGCTTTGAAAGTTTTGTTAGGAAATTTACATTAAATGAGGGGGTTGAAAATATACTCAGGTGAGAAAGGAAATTGTGGGTATATTGACTGAAGCGTAGTAGCCACTTGGAGGCAGAAGGAAGGAGGCATACATCTAGTAAAAACATTGAAAACAAATCTAGTGTATTTTTAACAACTTTTATATTAACTTACCATGATATATATAAGTAGGTATACGATGTCTGTTCAAAAAGTTCCCGGACTGGCCGCGTGGAGAGCTAACCGGATGTATTACGGACTTGGGCCGCTAGGTAGCACTAAAGAGCTTCATTGTGAAGCAGTGTGCCGAGTGTCACGTTGATACACGCAAGCGTTTTTTTCACAAGCGTTTTTGTGCGTTAGTGGTGTTCTGCAATTTTTGCAAGAGGGAAATTGCAGACTTGAAGGAGCAGAGCATGTCCATCAAGTTTTTCTTCAAACTCTGCAAAACCGCGTCGGAGACCCACAAAATGCTTAAACAAGCATTTGGTGATGACGCTATGGGCAGAACCCAGACTTTCGAGTGGTTCTCACAGTTCAAATGTGGGCAAACATCGGTTGAGGATTCTGAACGTTCTGGTCGGTCCTCAACCAGCAGAACCAAAGAAAATGTTGAAAAAGTGTGTTGGACCATCCACGAGGACCATTGGCGAACGATTAACAACATCTGCAGCATTGTTGGCCTATCGTTTGGTACATGCCAACGCATTCTCGTGGAGGAACTCAATATGAGGCAGATCGCTGTCAAATTCATGCCCGCTTGATGACCCAAGACCAGAGGCCACACCGGCTGACTGTGTGCAGGGACCTCCAGGAACAGGTCAGAAACGACTGAAACTTCCTTTCCAAAGTCATCACTGGTGATGAAAGCTGGGTTTATGGCTATGACCCAGAAACCAAACAGCAGTCATCCCAGTGCTGCTCCTTCAAGTCTGCAATTTCTCTTCTCGCAAAAATTGCAGAACACCAACAGCACTAACGCACAAAAATGCTCGTGAAAAAAAAACGCATGTATCAATATGACACTCGGCACACTGCTTCACAATGAAGCTCTTGAGCGCTACCTAGCGGTCCAAGTCCGTACTACGTCCGGTTAGCGCTCCACACGGCCAGTCCGGATACTTTTTGAACAGACCTTGTATATGTAGGTAGGTAAGTTTTAAGACACCACAAATAATGTCTAATAACTCGAGATCGACTGCTTGTATTTTAGCCATCCTTTCAATTTTAAAGACTTACGTGTAATCACCATACAAAATAACGACCTGAGTTTGATTCCAGGGATGTTTAATTCCCCCAATTGAATCATGGAAATCAAAAACCCTGTAAGTCCAGAAAACCAATTTTCTCAGGAGAGACTAAAAACTGTCAAGGCTAAAATTTAATAGCAGTGCCAACAATATTTTTTTAAATTGTTAAGGTTCCTATGGCAGTAGTTATCCATGGACTTACTTGTTTTATGGTTTCAACACATGCAACGTACAGGCAGTCCCGTACTTTCGTACATAATGTGTTCCTGAAAACATGTATGAAAGTCGAATGTACGAAAGTCAACAATAGACTTACATGTTATAATGGTGGTTCCATTCCCAGAGAGCCAAAAAAATATTATAAAATCTCTAATTATGGTATAAATGTTTAGTTTTTCGAGCAGTGGCTTTTTAGACAATCGTCGACGATATATTTCCAGCATTTCATACATGCTGTTTAATTTTGTTCTTCTCCTTCACAATTGAACATACAATCGTCCGGCTTAAGTCCAATGAGCGACCGATTGAGGCTAAAGATTCGCTGCTTCATGCATAAATTCATATCTTCGGTCATTTGTAGGAAGTTTTAATCTTATTTTCGATCTTTAAGCCTTTATTTAAGTGCATATGCACGAATATTACCGAGGACAACAATACCGGTAACCATGGAATCTTATTATTGAAATGTATAAAAAAACTTACCAAAACTAGAGTATAAATTCAAAATGTGAACGAATTCGAATGAGATTGAGTATTCTACGGTAAGAATGGCATGTTTTAGTGCAAATTTCGCGTCGATAACTTAATTTTAAGATATTTTAAAGAGTAAAAGGATGAAAGCCTTCAAACCAAAAAGGTGATTTTTACGTGTTACCTTATGGGAAACAACATTCATCCTCTGGAGTCAAACCCGTGACCTGTTTCGAAATATTTTTAGTCATAACGTAAAGATTCATGAACACTGAAATCCTGAGAAATTTCAGGCTTCTAAGTTTATTTCTAATCGAGTTATTCACAAAATTAGAGCGTTATGCATGACCATGGTGATGACCATTACGATTTTATAATATAGAGAGATAGATTTAAAAAAATATAAGTACTCCGTAACCGTACAATGTGAGAATATTTAGAGATGAAATAGATGGTAAAATTAAGCTAGGTAAGGAAATAAACATAGTACCAAACAAAATTTACACTTACAGGTTTACGGGGAAAAACTTCTCGCTGGTGGCCTGGTGACATATGTTCATGCAGTCATTCCCTCCCAAAAGAACAAATCCTGTCAGGAGAACATACACTCACACACACACTCAAACAACAAACGGGAAACTATAAAACAGCACAGGGAACACTAGCACTCATTCACTCCTAAAAGAACTAATCCTGTAAGAACACTCATTCACACAGACACGCAAAATCGGGAATCTCTTAAATATTCACAGGGACACTGATACGTATTTCAGGCACAACGCGCTCATCATCAGAGGATGATGTGTTTCCACATCTCCCTCTGATGGTAAGTACGTTCTCTCTGTTTTTAATTATAGTGAGATAGGGCAAAATGCAATAAAATATTTAAATAATTGCACAAATAAACACTGCTGTACAGACAAAGATGGTGATGCTGCCGAAACTGTTGTTCGTTCGTCATTTCGCTGACGTACAAAAGTCCAAATTCAGTGTACAAAAGGCGGTTCAGGGGTGTCAATGTATAACGTATGAAAGTGAGTGTTGCACGAATGTTGAACGTACGAAAGTTGAGGACCGCCTGTGCAATATTAAAAAACATTACACACAAATCTTACATTACATATAATACATATATTATTACAAAGCATACTTTAAGGTTAGTTTTGTCTTCAGAAATTTAAATCTGCTAGGTCACTTTCTAGAAACTCATCAATGGAGTAGAATGATTTAGATTTCAGCCAAGAAGCCATTACTCTTTTGAATTTTATTATATTTATGCATTTTGCTTCATTTGGTAATTTATTAAAAGTGTTGGCTTGGCTGACAGATAGCGCCACTATGCGATAGCTCAAAACGTTTGATCGTCAGCTGATGTACGTAAGTTCAAATTTGGCGTACGAAAGGCGGTTTAGGGGTGAGAATGTATAATGTACGAAAGTGCGAGTTGTACAAAAGTCGAACGTACGAAAGTTGAGGACTGCCTGTACTCTACATGGCAGTTTCACTAATTCCTCATTTTCAGAAAACTATGGACTTACGTTGTTTTTGATTTCATGACTCAGTTGGATAACGTGGGCAGGACCTTCTTGAATTTTTATCTTCTAAACTATGTCATAATTATATGCTCTCATGGACTTTTTTGTTGAAATGTTGTCCTCTAACTGACTAAATTTTGTTAATTGATACCTTACAGATCATATAAAGGCAAGGGAGAGTGAAATATGGATTTCTTATAGTTGGATTAATGGAAATGACGTCCCTTGACTGTGGCACCGCAAATCGGGCCTGCGCCAATGCGGGTGCAAGGGGTGCACTGGACCTGGGCGCTAACTAGTCTGGGGCACCTTCCCATCAAGATATTTGTATCTATATATTATTGAAACGCGATGAATGTGCCATGTTTCTCACCCTTTCACTCCGGATATTTTTCCCTTCAAGCAGAAAGGGAAAGGCAGAAATAGCAGAGCGATACAAAATTTCTGTCAAAATTTACCACTGAATCCTCACAGTATGCATTCGCATTGTTCTATTCTCGGAAAGGAGGACATATTATTAGAGGTGACCGAAAGTCGAAGCTCTGAGCCAGCAAGGGAGATGGGATGCTGCCCTAATTGCACTCTCCATCCTAGCGAGGGTCTATTTCAGTCGTACATTACTCACGACCCTTAGAGGCAATCATAAATCAGTTCTCGGGTGGACTAGGATTGACTAGTAGTAACTTTGGGGGAGGGTAGGGGGGTGCCGCAGAATTATTTTGCACCTGGACGCCAAAGACCCTTGGTGCGGCCCTGCCGCAAATGGCAACAGCCACATACCGATCTATGTCTGACTATCAACCCTTAAAAATGATTCAGGACTCTTGAAGAATTTATGCGAATGTTTGGAGATGAAGAAAAGACTATAAAATTTTTAATTGACAGTAAAATCATTGAATCAAACCGTTGGGTTGGTGTTTCATCTTTACTCTATACACTTCTTGAAAGCTGTTTTTATATATACACTGCTCCCCGGTTATAATGCCGTCAGTTATACCGCGGAATTGGATGTACCACAGGTCTTCCTATTTCTTGGAAAGAAAGTCCTGTCGTTTTTTTAGTATGTACTAAAGTAAAAACAAAAAATATACTGGCGTTTTAAAGAATCGATTAATTACATTTCTTCTACTCACTGTATATTGTTTTTTATTTGAATTTTGTTGTTTGTAGCAAGTATAGAAATTTAAAAAATGAAAAGTCATGACCCCAGTTATACCACGGTTGTCTTATAACGTGGGTCGCAGCTCCTCCCCCCATACCTGCGTTATAACCGGGGAGCGGTGTACTTGTTTGTTTTGATTAAGCTTTAAGGAAACGAGGTTTTGGAGAATTGCAACTAATTTTTTACCTTTTAAAATGAATTGATAGAAAGGATGATCCGAAGATCTTTATGCGACAGGCATAAGCTGTTATGATGGGAAATGAGGAAATGTGAAAAAATCTGCCATGACCGTGAATCGAACGCGGGCCTTCCACTTGCCGGGCGGATATTCTACCACTGAACTACCGTAGCAGACTAATTCTCCTGTTTCAGAACGGGAATATTTTCTTAGGTTGGGACCAAGCTAGCTATGCTAGTATCAATCAGCCCCAACAGATGTCCTCAAGGAGATACATCAAAGAAAACCCCTACCCTCTCAAATGGTGAGAATGCCGTGATATAAATTGATAGAAAGGATGATCCGAAGATCCTTACGCGACAGGCATAAGCTGTTATGATGGGAAATGAGGAAACAGCTAGCTTGGTTCCAACCTAAGAAAATATTCCCGTTCTGAAACAGGAGAATTAGTCTGCCACGGTAGTTCAGTGGTAGAATATCCGCCTGGCAAGTGGATTTTGATTCCCGGTCATGGCAGATTTTTTCACCTTTTTCCTCATTTCCCATTTTAAAATGAAAAAAATTCACAATAATCCATCCCTTTGACGTTTGCCTATCACTGCAGCAAGTCTTATGATGTTTTGAAGACTTTAATTAATATTACCGTATTAACCCAAAAGGTAGTCAACCTCGAATTTAAGATTACTACAGTAAAAAACAAGGTTTGTTCAGGAAAAACTTTGTAATACCAATTTACCATCAATTTATGCACAATTTTGGTAATGAATTTTCACAAAGTATGAAATTAATATTTAAACAAATAAGAAATTTGTCTATATGGAATGTTACAAACAAAATTTAATATATTAATTAAAAGCAATGCATACAATTACAAAGATGGAGTGCAGTACATATCACTGCTGAGTAACACGTTTTTTGTATTTGAAGACCAGTCAGAAAAACACTAATCGAGGCCTTGATTAGAGGTCAATAACTTTAGTTTTAGTCTAAGGAGGTCAAGTCATCCATCTTTGTTTCGTATCACTGGTTTTCTAGAAATGTTTGATATCGTGAAAAGAGCAATTGGGAATGTAAAGCCGGATCAAGTAACAAAATGGAACAAATTAATAAAGAGAAACTATTTTGTTTCGGGAAAAAGGTTTGTAAATAAATGCAAATATTCTTAGTTTGAAAGGACTGAGCAAGTTAGCTCTGACTCAGTTCATGATTGCTTATCCTAAGCAGCCATGATAGCCTAGGGCCGCAGCAGACACCACTTTGTCCTCTATAAAATCTGCGTTATCTATAATAACTAACAAAACTTCGCAAATTTAAATATATTTCCATATATTATGAGTGTGTCCAAATCACTTATTGGCCTCGGAGCAAAACTTTGAAGATTACCTTCGGCAGTCAACCTGTTAAAACTTGACTGAATTTTAAGACGGTGATTAGTCATCGTGATGCAATTTTTTGCGCTTTCAAAAAACAAAGGACGATGAAAATCTTAAGAAGCATAAATCAATAAGAAACAAAACTAAACAGCTTCTGAGGAACGCCAACAATAAGTTCATTCAATCTCAAATGCAAGACAATCCCCTTCAACTGTTTGGAATAATCTACGGCAACTTGGCATTGGTAAACCTAAAGATATTCAGTTCCCATCATGATACTCCACTTGATACTCTAAATGTAAGCTTCTCATCACCACCTGCCGTTATTGATGATGTGCTGAAATGTAATGTAATCCAGAAATTTTCTTTAGATGCTGAAAAGCGTAACTCCTCAAATAACTCAATTTCACATGCAGTTTCATAGTTATGAGTTCTTATCGCCATATGAAAAATGAAATCTAAGGTACAGGGTTCTGATGGAATCCCTCTCATCATGATAAGAAAATTGATCCCAGTAATGCTACCATATATTACGAATATATACAATACTTCTCTTCAATAAGGAAAGTTCCCCTCACAGTGAAAGCATGCTTTAGTGCACCCTGCCCCCAAAAAAACACTTTCGCCCGATGTCAAAGATTTCCGCCCAATTAGTTTCTTACCTATTCTATCCAAGTCTTTGAGAGACTGGTACATGAGCAAATAATATCATTTCATGAGTCTGAAGGTTTATTTGATCCCATGCAGTCAGGATTTCGTAAATCACATAGCATAACTACAGTCTTACTGAATCTCATGGACAACATTCAGCACTCCATGGACAAGAGGGAATAGACCATTCTAGTCCTTCTTGACTTTACCAAAGCATTCAACTCTTTAGGTAAAGATATACTGCTAGCTAAGCTACATTACTTAAGATTCTCACCGATGGTCATAAATTGGATCTCATTATATCTAATCGACAGATATCAGAAGGTAATATCTGATAAACTTTCCTCTTGTTGGATTAAATTGACCTGAGGTGTTACACAAGGCTCAATTTTGGGCTCATTATTATTCTCCCTTTACATAAATGACTGCTTGCGCATTCTTAAACACTGCAAATGTCACTTGTATGCCAATGATCTGCAAATTTATCTAAGCACCACCGTTCTCCACTTACATAAATCATTAGAAAAAGTCAATAATGACCTATCAATGCTTGCTGGCTGGAGTAAAGATAATTTTCTAAGCCTCAACCCACAAGAATCTCAGACAGTATTAATAGGCTATCCTAAAATCCTTGCTTCTATCTCCTCAAAGAAGTTACACATCTCTCAATCTCTGGTACTATCATCCTGTTCTCAAACCCTGTTAATGATCTTGGAATAACTATAATTGAAACTCTTACTTGGAAACACCACATTGTTTAAATCTTTAAGAAAGGTTATTCCTTTCTTCACTCTTAAGCGTTTAATCCTCTTAGTGCCACGCATATTTTGGGGGGTAGAGCCTGAAGTGCCAAGGGCAATTCCTGAAGTTTGTATCACCTTAGGAAAATTATCATTGTGAAATTATTTCTTAAGATAAATTACTAATATTTTCAGTAATTGTAAAAAACACTAATCTTCAAAAAAATATAACTTTTATTTCTTTTAATAATAAATTTATCAGATAAAAACTAATGTTATTGCGTATCATGTTGCAACAAAAAAAGAAAAAAGTTTGTCACCATAAATTTCTATTTGAATTTTATTATACAGCATTAAAACTTATAAATTATGAAACCTACATTAGTAAAGAATATAATTAGCAAAAATCAGCAATGAATACAAAAAATTATATTAAATACAGATATTTTCCTGGACGTTTGCATCTGGAGCAAATAACCGACTGGACTTAAAATTTGTGTTAATAAAATTATACTTAATGTAATAAGTTAATTTCTGCATGATTATTAAATAATGATACATTATTCAAAACTACATAATTTTTCAGTCAATCGGACTTGAAATTATTAATTAAAAACAAAAGTTATTGCACATGTTGCAACAAAAATATCACAAAAAATTTACGTTTGAATTTCATTATACAACATAAAAACTAAAGAATATACAGTAAAACCTCTTTATAACGAAATTGAAGGGACCCAATTCTTGGCACTTTGTTGTAAGGAGGTTCTTTGTATGGAGGTTTTTTCAGATTCGTATATACATATTATTGTTGGTTGTAATTTAGTTCAACACGAATATTTTAGTTAAAGAATGTTTCCAAAATATTCACTTTATGATAGAAAGCAATATATTATTTTTTAATTCCTGTAACATAGATCAATTTTCATAGTAAAAACAATCTATACGATGTGGCAATTTCTGATGTAGAGCTACTGAGCTTTATCATTATTGTTTATCAAGAATTGGATTACTTTATACTAACTTTACTTTTTCAGTATTCAGAATATTTAAATGGCCAATTTTGCTATTTTTAACACTGTGTACATTAGAGACGATAGTATATCAACAAACAGAAAAATAAAAGTAAATGAAAATGTAGCACAAAAAATATTAATGAAAAAATATTTTTAAGTCCTTTATTTAAATAAAAGCTACGTATTCAGTTGGTTTTAAACGATGACCACAAAGAGCTACTAACGAGAACCTATCTAGAGAAAAATTTATTCATGAGAAAGAATTCATATTTTATTACGTGTTTATAATAAATTTTCATACTTAATTATAGTTACCGGCCGACCTCGTCTTTCGCGGGGGTTACGTTCCTGAAAGTAGCACGAAAGACAAAATCGTGAAAGAGAAGTAATTAAGGCAGTGGGAAATACAGGATTTAGTTCCTATCCCAGCAAGAACGGATCATTTGCCCTCTATATCGGTGACCGCAAAGAAATACAGAAAGAGGCGGAAAAATGAACTTCAATGAAAGAGACTTGAACAATATAAAAGAAGATGAAAAAGTATAAGAAAATAAAATCTTATTTAAGTTCCGTAGTAGAATCGAGAAAAATGAACGGAGGTTGCCTAACTTGAAGGAACTAATTTCCAAATACGGCAGAACTCTTCTTTTTCGGGGTGTTACGTTCCTGAAAAACTCCGCGAAACTCCACCAATATAAATGATGCGTAAAACGCAAAGCTTAAGCGTTTGAACTACGCCAAACCTGAGCAAATACCTCAATGATTCTGAATAGGAAGGGTCAAGAGTTGAGGGTTGAGTTTTTCCCCTCGAGACTTCCCTGCCGTCAAAAACATAAGAATAAGATAGTATAGAGCTTTAGCCGTCGAATAAAGCAAAAAAGAAGAAAATCGGTCCATATTTACGTATTTTAATTAATGAAGGAAAAAACCTTGCACTCTGAAAAATCGAAAATCCCGTGTAAACTTATGGGAAAATATAATTGTCTCCTGGATTCGAACCTGGGATACTTTAGCAAACGAAAATATTTTTCCTGGGACCTAATAGCAGGTAGAAACAAAACGCCGTTTACCGCATATCTTTACGACGAAGTTCTCCAGGAACACGACGATATAATTACGCGAGGCTTCATACGGACGGACGCACGCACCCAGCTTCACTACGTGCATAATGCACTTACGTAAATATTTTTACAAATTAGAATAACGCAACAATATTGTTTCAGGCCTGACTATGAGAGAAAACGTGAGGAAATGCGATTCATTCCACATATAAAAATTTCGCCTTGTCCGTGATTTTTCTCCGCGAAAGAGCGAAACGTAAGATCGCGAAAGACAAAACTGGTCGCAAATGCGGAACCGCAAAAGATTGAAATACGCAATAGATAAAGCCGTGAAAGACGACGTCTACTTGTCCACCTTATCACTCGAAATGCTTGAAATTAAAACAAATACCTACTACGTTTCGAGTCATTCAGGCGTGGTCGTAATAACAGCGTTAACACCCGCATAGTTACATTGATTTCTGCTTTACAACAGCGCGTACAATATTCTTTTTTTTAATTTCGCTATATGGAGGTTTGTTTTTAGTGGAACGGGTACGATTATTATTTCGTAATTGGGAGGTTTCGTAATTATCGGAGGTTCGTAATGTAGAGGTTTTCTATATAGTTTTATTAGTGAATTTTTCGGGACCGGCGATAATTTTCGTTATACGGAGTTTTTCGTTCTAAGGGAGTTCGTAAGGTAGAGGTTTTACTGTAATTAGCAAAAATCAGCAAGGAATAGAAAAATACTTTAGAATTATTTCAGTTAACATCTGCATACGTTAGTTAGTAACAAATAACTTCTAAAAAAGTACACAACATTTGTGTATTGACAAACAAACATTGTGTGATACCTCATTCTCTTCCCATCACGTTTTCCACTACATATAACGCAGTTTTTTTCTTTCCTGCCTGGAAGTTTCCTTAGTCCAAATTCCGAATCTCTCTCTTTGTGCACCCAAACCGCTTGAAGTGGAAGGTACACCTGAGTCCTTTCCATATCACTCTATCTCAAGACCCTCAATAATGCTCGAGTTTCTCTTTTATGAGGGTTGAGGGATCATCCATACGTGCATTTCTCGTGACCAGATTTGCGCACATCTAGTTGCATATTCGCACGGTCAGCGCCCTTTATTTCGAAAGAGAATATTTCGTTTCTTTTACCTTACGTAAAATTTTGTTTACATTATAAGTAAACGCACTATTTATTAAGTTTAAAATAAGTTTATTTATACTTTGAAGAATACAAATGTATAGCTACAACTAATTCAATTGTAGCGCCAACATTTCTTGAATGGCCTACGCATGAAAGCATCTGTTCGCTTTCTTACTGATACTATCCAGTTAAAAAATGTCACAGCAGAGGGCAGTAACATTCGGGATAGGATACAAAAAGAATCGTGGCTACAGGACCTTACCCCAATGAGCGAAAAAAAATTTTGAAGGTCGACATTATTTCCGTTCCATACCATGCAGATGGCTATATGCCACAAATATGACCATTTATAAAGCTTAAGTGATAAATTCACGATAAAAGTATAACAAAACTAAAAAAGATTTATTAAGTAGGAAGCATCCTCTTTCAGATGATGACATTATCAAATGCCATCTATCGCATCTATGATGAACTATTACGAGTTTAGTTTCGGTCTACGCACGGGCCGATATATTGGCCCGTGGCACTCTTCGCCCAAGTAGTAAAAGCCGATATATCAGCCCGTGGCACTAAGGGCCGGTTTCTTGAACGCGAGTTATGGAACCGATAGGCCTATGTACTACATAACTTATGAAAAATCGCTAAAAGCGGTTTCTGAAACGTTGAATAGCACTTATTGGTTCCATAAGCCTTTCCATAACTTATCTCTACCAATGGGTACGGTTAAGATGTTATGAGTTCCATAAGAATATAAGATGGCGGATGTTTTGTCATAACATACGTACGCCTTACGTTTTGTTTTTCGTTACATTATTTATACAGTATGCACATTGACAGGAACAGTGCATTTATAACATTACGATAAATAGCAGAATTTCTTTGAGTTAAGTAAGATGCAATTTCTTATATGCTATATTTACATACCCGACATTAGCGTGTTGTTATAATTACTGTTGACATTACCATCTCGTTACTATTACTGTAGACATTAGCGTGCTTTTTTCTTTAATATTATGATTGTTTATCAATTAAAGTTCACTGTAATTCAATAATAAAAATGTACATCGTGAATTATTGTTAGCTATCATTGTCCCGTTTGTCTCGTTCAATATAGAATGTTTTGTTATTATTTTTTATTTTACGAATTACAGTTTGATTTATTCTGGTTGTGTTATTGATTAATATAGTGGGATTTTGACATAGTTTGTTGTTCTATTTATTCTGACTTACAGAATTCCAATAAGTTAAGGCTTCCCTAGTGGATTATAGTTTTTATTATATTTAGATATCATTACATAAAACCCATTAGCTTCTCTGTCTGTTACGTGATCTACTAATGAATTTTCTTTTGTTGATGTAATCATTTAAAAAATGTCAATCCGCTTCCGTCGCAGTTTTCAGATACGTAACCTGACATATAACCACAGCTACTGTTGAATGATGCTTTTCATCCTTGCGAAGACTTAAATCATATTTACGAAACAATATCTGAATCACGTCTTGTAGGACTGGCGCTGTTATCCATACATAGAGATATTAATATAACTGATGAAGTTATTGACAAATATGCCGATAGTGGAAAAAATAGACGGATTAATTTGATTTTGTAAATGATTTTATTACATTTTATTTTTTAATTTGAATTTCTCGCTTAATTTTTTTGGTTTTCGCGCGTGCTACCACCTAGCGGCTTCCACAAAACTACGTGAACGGAGCAATAGCTATTGAAAGGTAACTTATGACGACAATAGCTTCAAGAAACACGGGGGAAGTTATGAGTCCCATAACTTTATGAGTCCAATAGTTATTGGTTCCATAACGAAATCTTTATGCAACCAGGCCTAAGAGGGTTAAATAACAGAATTTCCTTTTCACTCAAAAAGCAACTAGTCAACGAGCTCATAATTCCTCAGTTCGACTATAGTGATATAGTTTACCAAGATCTAACCCAAGAACTCTGTTAAAATTTGGAGCACGCAGAATGTCTTTCTTAGATACATAACACAACCTAAAAAAATCAGATTACATCTCTGAACCTCTACTTAAACTCTCATGGCTGAACCTAGACTCTAGAAGACACCTGCACTTACTTTCGTTATTTTTTCAAATTCGTAAAAGTAACAAGCCTCCTTACCTCTCTTCCTATTTCAACTCTATGAACACAATTCATAATCTACATACAAGAGGAAACCACCAACTTCTCATTCCTCATCACAGGACCAAAATATATAATAAATCATTCAGGGTAATGGCTTGCAGATTGTGGAACGAACTTCCAGATTTTTTTATAAATTCCTTTTCTTTAAAGTCATTTAAACGAGCCTGTCATAAACATCTACTTTTGCTACAATGGGATCACAACACTGAAAGAACGGCATATTAATTCTTTGCTTTTCTCCCAAACCATCCGGGAACACTGACACAAGAAAGCACAGAACAACTTGCACTTACCAAAATGGATTGTTATTCCTACAGAAACTTGCCACTAAGTTGATGAAACTGTTAGTGTAAATAAGATTTTTTTCCCTTTTTGTATGTGTATATTTATTATTATTATTTACTTATTTCTAGTTATTTTAAATGTTTATGCTTTAATTTCATTTCATTTAATTTTAGTAATTTTCATGTTCATTCTTCAATACTTTAAAATATATTTTGTGATTCTTATATTTAAAATTTGTACGTACTATTGTAATTTAACAATTGTTCTTTTATGTATGTAGGGTTTTCACAGTTTTTTTCCACCCCCTTCCCTTCGTGGGTGTTTTTCTGTGTGGTTTTTTACTAGGGTGTTCATGTCAGGTCTTTTGTAGGTTTTTATCACAAATACTTCTTTTCTTTTTGAAGTTTCTGAAATTGTAATTGGTTATCTTACTTTTTTCTGTTGTTTAGTTTCGGGTTTTTGTTTTTTGCGAATGAGTTTATATATGTATATATAATCAGTGCTTCTTTTGTGAAGGTACGAGGCAGTACGGTGTACCGGCACCTTTTTTCAGAGCGATGTTGACACGTCTGATTTCGGTATATTTCATTTTTTTTTAATTCTTTAAAACTTAAAGTAATATATGACTTCTATAAATGTTAAACATTTTGATTTTTATTATCAACTTTATTATTAAAAGTTCATCACAAATTCAATAGAGAATGGGGAGAAGGTGCAGGAAGAGGTGGAGGGGAGGTGGGAGAGGCAATAGTGATTGCCTCAGTTGATTCTTGAAAAGAGCATCATAGTATCACTACAATAAAAATCTTTCATAAGCCTGCTATTTTTGATGTTGTTTATTCCTAATATACATTTCTATCAATTTTGCCCACAGTGTCAATTCAAAGGAATTGACGTTGGGGTGCACAGTAGCATTATTGTACCAGAATTTCTCACTGTGCATGTGCATTAAAGTCGAGGAGCCAGTGCACTTCTGTTAACTATTTTTGTGTATATTGTAACTATGACAATACAACGACTTACTTATTTTCTTTAAATACATAGTACCAGCTCTCTGGATTTGTTTGTATGAAAAATTCAGTTGTTTCCTATTACTTCCCCTTTCTGTCTTTGACAACTGCAGTAAAAAAATATAAATTGGCATCAAATTATATCTTGTGTCTATGACAAAATGTCTGGTCACAACCCTGTACACAACTATTATGCATTTTCTGTAATCATTACCACTTGTCAGCATCTACTGACATTTTAAGAACTCATTTTCTCAAGATTGCTATATACGTATGAGATATGAAATTATTACTAAGAAGTAATATCACAATTTATAATGTAATTAAGTAAAATATTTAACCTTCTGTTGTAAATTTTCTAACAGACAGAGGTGGTTTTAATATCATTACCGTAAATACCCGTGTATAATGCGCGTATAACGTGCAGGTAGGTTTTCGGCCTCATATTCTGCGATTGTTTATATACCTGCATATAGCATGCACATTTTCCTAAAATTTTTGTCTCAGTTACATATTTATCATTTAACTCATTATTATTGTTGTTGTTATGCATTAAATTGTCAATATCGTTGTTATATGATAAAACAGTGAATTAAAACTGATGTCAGAGATGGCTTGGAAAATCACGGGGCCCGGTGCAAAGTTTGCGCATGGGGCATCTTATGCATCAAAAATTTTTAATAGTAAATTATAATAACTAAATCAATCTCTTTCACTATGACACATCAATATTTTTTCATAAATGCATGTACTTTATAAGTACGGTAAATATTTCTTAGAGAGCGTGGGGCCTCTAAGTGAGGGACCTCAATCACGCCATATATTTTATTCACGTAGATTAAAGTTAGTATCATATATAATCAAATTCGATTTAACTTAACGTGCTTATTATGGCCAATATGCATATTAAATCTACCTTTCTTATCTTTATCTGCGCAATTAATTTTTTTAAATACCGCGATAAATATGTACCTTTGTATAACATGCACCCTGCTTTTCAGCCCCAAAATATCGGGAAAAAAGTGCGCATTATATGCGGGTATTTACGGTATTTTATTTGGGATTATTATTTATTTGATCGGATTATTATTTATTTGATCAAGTACTATATAGTTAGATTATATTTTACTAAATCTACTTGAGAATATATTTTGCTAATTACTGTCTTTTATCTCACCTAGGTGATATTCATGGACAGTACTACGATTTGCTTAGGTTGTTTGAGTATGGTGGCTTCCCTCCAGAGTCAAATTATCTTTTCCTTGGAGACTATGTTGATCGAGGAAAGCAGTCTTTAGAAACTATATGTCTTTTATTGGCGTATAAGATAAAATACCCTGAGAACTTTTTCCTTCTTCGTGGCAACCATGAGTGTGCCAGCATCAACAGGATATATGGGTTTTATGATGAGTGTAAGTATAGCATTTTATAATTTATCCAATTAATAGTATTGTAAAAGGCAAAACTTGCTATTGATGTCACTTGTGTCAATAATTGTAATATATTTGTCAGTTGTGTTTTCTATTAAACAAAAAGTTTTAATGACAGATAGTGATTAATTTTTCTTAAAGAGAATGTTCTGTTATCGTTTTATTTGGATTTTGCCAATAATTTTCCTTGATAAATTTTTAATTTGCCAATATTCCTTTAAAATTTCAAAAATGTTATTAGTTCATATATTTGGTTTTCTTGCGCCAGTTGTTCATAGCTTCTTTGAAAACAAGAATTATATTATCTCACGTACAATTACTGAACCTTTTCAAGAGTGATGTCATTGTTGCACCTGCCTCCTAGTACATTTATTATTGTTACTGTACAGGTAAACGAAGGTATAACATAAAATTGTGGAAGACATTTACGGACTGTTTCAACTGCCTGCCTGTGGCTGCAATTGTAGATGAAAAGATTTTCTGCTGTCATGGTGGTTTAAGCCCAGATTTGCAATCGATGGAGCAAATTCGACGCATCATGCGTCCCACTGATGTACCTGATCAAGGTCTACTATGCGACCTTTTATGGTCTGATCCTGACAAGGTAAAACTATTGAAAATCATTCTTCATTTGGGTGCTATAGATCAAGATCCTCAAGTAGATTTTGAGTAGCATTTATGTAAAAATAATTGACCATATTTGCCTTTATGTCAATTTGAGATTCCTATACAGTCATGCCTCATTTAGCGCAAAGGATATGTTCCGAACGGTCTTTGCGCTAAACAAACCGATTATAACATGTACTTAATAGTGATCAGTTCGCAAAATTGCAAGGTTTGCTAATGTTACTTTTTTATTTATTTAATTTTATTATCATTAAAAATCAATTTTAATACAGTTTTAAATCTTTCACAGCGGTGCTCGCATTTATGCATAGATTGCTAGGTTCTGCGAGGTATCATTTTCGTCACTGCAGCGCTCAAATCGATGCGTAAATTACTTATTGTATGTATGTGTGGGGGTATTCACGATTTTCAATAATTGCTTGAAATTCGTCAAGAAACTATAGCTGCATCTTTATCAGCACTTGCTGATTCACCTGTAAAACGAACGCTATGTATATTTGTGCGGCGTTTAAAATTTTTGAAACCAACCGGAACTGAAAATAGATAGGTTCAAGTTTGGTCCTTTTCCCTCATCCACTTCAAGGAATTTGGAGTGGTGAAATTTTTTTGTGAATGAAAGATTTCATCGTTCGAAAGGAAGACGGAAATCCACATCTCAAGTGTTTGGACTCGTTTGTTTGTAACCTTCCAACATTTACTCACGAAAAAACTCCCCATCCACCTAAGGAAGATCCTGTTCATAGATGAACAAATAGTTCGTGAAGCTCAACATCTGTTCGTAATATTACGTCAAAAACATAAGCGGGGGCGAAGTTGCGTAATAATACAACAAAAACAGTTAAGGGATTAACAAAGGAGGACTATCGGTGAGGAGATTTCTGCTAGTATCGTCATAAAGGGATCATCCAATTGCGTCACGTAGAAGGGAGAAATGCTTAACTTAAGCAGAACTTGTTTCAGGGAGTGGGAATCGGTGACTTAAAAAAAACTTATTCTGGCTCAAATTAATTTTTTCGCTACGAATCGGCCCAAAAATAGGAGTTCGTGGGTTACATGAGTAAATACGGTATTAAACAAAACCGCAAATATGTCATTGGAACTGATTATGTAAAAACAGCTTTCCTTAATTTTTTAAGCAAACAAAAGCCAGCAAAAATGCGCACCATGAACAGTATTTTCATTCTGCAGTACGTACGATACATAAAGTATTTATTTTATTAAAAAATAAATAAAAATGTATACTACGGGATTCCAATTGCGCTACAGCGAAATTGCGCTAAACGAGGCATGACTGTATTTCTATTTAGTGAAGTTGTATTTGATAATGGTATTAGAAGATCGTATGTAGTCCAGTTCTAAAGGTGTTTTTTGTATAATATAACATTTTCCTATTTCCTAAATACATTTTTTTTAAATTGACTTAAAAGTGCATTCCTCTTTCTGAACAGGACACTACTGGCTGGGGTGAAAATGACAGAGGTGTTTCATTTACATTTGGAGCTGAGGTGGTTGGGAAGTTCCTGCATAAACATGACTTTGATCTTATATGCAGAGCACATCAGGTAATGCTCTTTCTGTGTGTTTACCATATTATTGCTCGGGAAAGTCAATAATTACTTGAGGAAAGGCTTCGACTTGATATTATCATCATATGCCTTTTTGTTATACATTGATAGTCAAGAAATAGATTGTATATCAGAGCAACATAATGTAGAACTTAGGTTAATGATAATTTCATGGTTCATTGTCTAAAGGGTAATATATCTTACATAATGTTTATTACGTATATCATTATTATACTTGCATAATTTTCCAGTCTGTTTGCTTAGGAAAATTTAATGCAGTTGAAAATAAAATCAACTTATTTGTTGCTACCTAACAAAAAATTCAGAATTTTGTACTTAACCCCTTAGCTGGGGACTAAATTTTCCTTATCCAATCACGTGGTGGGGAGAAATATTTTTCGTCTTATTTTTATCAAACTTACTGTGTTGCATAATTCTGAACAGTTGTTTTTAGATTTGCATTGAAAATTATTAAATTTTTATAATTTACAATATTTTTTTACAACAATTGTTAACCCTCGAGTATTCGCGTCAAAAATACCTTAGTACTAGCGTTGGTTCAAATCGACCCAATGTGTTTTGAATCTTAAAAATCGGTACAACATATATTGTGCAAACTTTCTCATATACTAATCCATCGTTTAGTTATCTTTAGAAAATGAAAATCGTATGAGCCTGTTTTTAGAAAACCCAATTTTTGTTAAAGTTGCCCAAGAATAAACTAGCCTTATATTCACTCACTGAGAAAAATAAAATACATAGTATTATTGTAGATGTATACTCAAGTAACTGGACGAAATTTGATTAGAAACGTTATAGCCGTTTTTGAGAAAATCGAATTGTTGTTAAAGTTGCCTAGAATAAACTAGCCTTATATTCATTTTTTGAGAAATATGAACTATACAGTATTATTGAAGACGTAAACTCAAGTAACTATACGAAATTTGATCAAAATCGTTAGAGCCGTTTTTGAGAAAATCGAATTGTTGTTTAAAATGCATAGAATAAACTATTCTTAATTATTGATCAATGTCAACCATTTCTACGTATACTCTGTCCAGTATGATAAAATGCCTAAGTACGAGATTTCATTCATTTTTTCTCTACCGTCTAGGCTCCACAGCCAGTAACAGACAGACAGACGGCATTGCGAAAACCACTTTTTCAGATTCAGCAACACCTAAAACGTGTATTTCTGTAAAAATCTCGGTCGAATTTTTTCGTGATAACAATAATTTCTCGATACTTTGTATGAGAAAGTGAAAAGACTGACTGGATATACAGAACATTTTAAAAAATCGGTACAACATACATTGTACAAACTTTCTCATATACGTACTAATGCATCGTTTAGTTATCTTTAGAAAATGAAAATCGTATGAGCCTGTTTTTAGAAAATCCAATTTTTGTTAAAGTTGCCCAAGAATAAACTAGCCTTATAGTCATTCGTTGGGAAAAATGAAATACGTAGTATTATTGAAGATGTATACTCAAGTAACTGTACTAAATTTGATCAAAATCGTTGTAGCCGTTTCTGAGAAAATGGAATTATTGTTAAAGTTGCCTAGACTAAACTAGCCTTATATTCATTTTTTGAGAAATATGAACTATACAGTATTATTGGGGATGTAAACTTAAGTAACTGTACGAAATTTGATCAAAATCGTTAGAGCCGTTTCTGAGAAAATCGAATTGTTAAAGTTGCCTAGAATAAACTAGCCTTATATTCATTTTTTGAGAAATACGAACTATACAGTATTATTGAAGATGTAAACTCAAGTGGCTGTGCGAAATTTGATCAAAATCGTTAGAGCCGTTTTCGAGAAAATGGGATTGTTGTTAAAAATGCGTGGAATAAACTACTCTTAATTATTGATCAATGTCATCCATTTCTATGTATACTCTGCTCAGTATGATAAAATGCCTAAGTACGAGATTTCATTCATTTTCGTTCGACCGTCTGGGCTCCAGCGCCAGTAACAGACAGACGGACGGCATTGCGAAAATCATTTTTTCGGATTCAGCGACACCTAAAACGTATATTTCCATAAAAATCTCGAGGTCAAATTTTTTCGCGAGAACAATACTTTCTCGATACTTCGTATGAGAAAGTAAAAATTATTAGAAATGCTAAAACTATTTCAGTAGAAAAAGCAAACAAAATTAAATTATTTAAATAATTTATTATTTAAATAATTTATTGAAGAATGTTTATGCAAATATTTATTCTAAACCAAAAATTTTAATTCTCATCTTCTTCCCTACTTTCAACCTCCTGAAATCTTGTCCTTCGAAAACAATTCACAGAAATGGCAGAACAATGCGCTCTGCAAATATAGTAATTTCTACAATTTTGACAAATTGTTTTGGTTTTGCTGTCCTTTTCTGTCTCACACATTTGGCACACTTATCCTGATAGTGCGGGAGAGAAACTGTTTTTTCGGGGACCATTAGCGTACTTTCTGGAAACCACTGATTACTCCCCCTCTTTCTGTAGATCGCCTTGCCAGTCGGTATACCCTCAAAGAAAATATAACAAACACATTCCCCTACCATTCAAATTCACCCCCGAATTCCTTTGTTGCCGACGCTATGGCATAATACCTCAAACACGTGGCACCATAAAATTTTACGATGGGTTATGACCGCACTGGGATGCAGTTGAGAAAACCAAGGCAGAGACAGAAAAGAAAGTAGGTAAAAGACCCATCGCTGCCCGTCACTCGAGGCCGAAATTTTCTTCATACCATCCTGTATGGATTGCTGCAAAGGTGCAATGCACTTCGGGCTGGCGTGCCCTCATGCACAGACTACATACTTATAGATACCACTCCAATATAAGGTGATTTAGCGAGTTTGCTACTTCTGGAGATTATAACTAATCGCCAGTAAAAATTGTATGATAAAAATGATTTATTTACGCTTCAAAACGGAAAAAATGGTTCATATATGAGAAATTTTACAAATAATAAATATATAACTGCAGAAATTAATCAGTATCATTACAAAATAACAGAACATGAAAACATTTTCTTAAATTTTTCTATCGAGTAAAGTGCAAAATAAATCAAGGGTGCAATATTTTACGTGCGAGTTTCTAGCGCCGGCAATAAGTTATTTGTTCTTATTCATCATTCAATTTTCAATGCCGAGCCCATGGACACGTGACATATTTAAAACATTGTAAAACTCAGCTACTAGTAGAATGAAGTTAGTTGCATTTTAAAATAAAAAGATATGGACGTTTAAAGTTGATCTGCGTCGATTCGACCCAGACGTATTTGAGGGTAATAATTTTTGGAAAATTTACATTTACACTTTCCGTTTCACTCCTTTCAGATTCTTCTATCATTTCCTTCAATCTTCTCGTAAATCTATGTACAGTCGAACTTGGTCCAGCGACATCATTGGCAGATTCAGCTTCATCTTCACTCCCTGTACTTTATTCGCTTTCGCTTTTTTCCTCACTCAGAGATAAAATCTCTCTTATACTCTCTTCAGTGATATTTTGCCATAGTTATAAGGGAAATGAAATAATATTCACAAATAAGAATATAGTCACTTATGAATAATTTTTAAAAGTTTGAATTTTGCGCTAAAAATAATGCAAATAAAACTTCGAAATAATGAAAATATATCTCCAATTTTGGTCCTGTTTACTCTTCCAAATGCAACTACACATAAAACATGAAAAGCGCATCCACTTTATAAATTTTCAATTTTGGCACAACTGTAAATAATAACGAAATAGGAGAAAATCGAATGTTATCTACACTGAACTATACAGTTTGGCGAATGGAAAAAAGGCACTTAAAATGAGTAAGGCTTCTACCAAAAAGTAAGCGCACTTCACAGCAGTAAAGCAGAGACTAAGATTAAAAGAAAAAAAAGGGAACCGAAGGTTGTTTTATAACCCAGATGTTGACAAAACCTAACATCTGGAACGGCAATTCATGAAGCCTATGAAGCTGCAATAAAGTTCACAGGAAGGACTATAGATGGCAGAACGTCACAGAAAAGGATCTGCGTCTAAAGACGCTTTCCCCACGTTTAGAGGCGAAATTTTCAGGAGCGCGTCTATAGACGCGCTCCCCATGTTGCGGCGATCTAAGGGGTGCATCTAAAGACACTTACCCCACTTAAGGGGTTAAGTGTGCTTACAGTTGGCAATGTTGCAAATAGTGAGAATGTGTAAAATAAAAGAATGTAAATGCAAAATTTCATTTGTATGGAAATATTAAAGAAAGTGATGGGACTAAAAAAATGGTGTAAATTACAGGAAAACATAATTTCCAGGAGTGTAAATACGAGGTTTCACTGTATATCTTTGGTAACATCTTACTATGTTAATAACCGTACAGTTGATGCTCTTCCAAACAATTCTGAGTATGACAAGTTTCATTTGCACAATTCAGGAGTTAACATACTATGCCACATATTAGTCACTTAGATGAACATAACCCATATCTAAATCATATTTGGCATACATAATACCATGAGTATAGCAAGAATGTGGTTGCTCTTAAGGACAAATTTTCTGAGTTTGTTCATTACAAACAAACTGTTATTTTAATAGATACCTTTAATCCCAATCAACATTCCTTATTTTGATGTTAAAAATGGCAATATCGCCATAGCAGCTCATTTATTACATGATGCTTAATGAATCATTCTTTTAAAAACAGTAAAGGATATATGTGATACTTGACATTCTATTCTCTATGAAGCAATTAGAACACTATGGAAGAAATACCATCTTACTTGTTGACATTGACTTCAGTAAGCATGGGATTAGAAAATTATTTTCATTCAAAACTCTTATACCTGAAAATTTTAAACTAGACTGAATTGATTGTAAATATACCATTTAACAGTTCAGGTTTTTGGAATGTTTGGATGAAATTATCTCTTGTGGATTTATTATAAGGAGGGAAAAGGCAAGTTTCATTTACAAAAAAGCATGACTTTAGAGAATGAATCAGAGAATGTCTCCTTTAATTTTAGCCCTAATTTACTTCATAAGATATTTTTTGGTTTCTCATCTTTTTCAATTGCCTTAACTCGTTTTACCGCTCTGCAAGCTTAACCCTCTCACAACCAAAGATGCCGTGCGTCTGCTGACCCCAAAAGTCCGAAATAATCCAAGATGGCCTCCAATTTTAGGAAACATTAAATAAAATAGTTATACATTCACAATTTAAAGATATTTATTGAGAAATAATGTTGTTTTTACGGACTCCAGTGAATCACTCCACTGGATATTTTCTTCCATTTCTTCATCCAAAAAACATTTTCAGCATCAACCCCAGATATACTAACTTTGTCATCCAAAATGTTGCTAATATCAATATCTGACTTGTATTGTAAACTCCTGCGAGGTTCTGCAGAGGAACTCATTCTTGGGAAAACTTTGTCTTCTACATCAAATCCGAAAAATTCACTACCCGAACTATAATTTACATCATAGTCGGAACTAGAAGAATTACCATCGGCATTTAGGGTGGTTTTTATACCGAAAAAATAGAAAACTTGGAAAGTTTGGAAAGCAAATTTGTACACACACTTTGAAAAAGTAGGCCAAACACGCTACATCTCATGTTTCTATGGTATACTACATCATTTCCGTGAGGAAAAGTGAAAGTCGCAGTTTTCAGAGGTAAGTTTAAAAGCGTATTTTGCAGGAGGTTGGTCAGTTTGAGGCAGAAAAATTACAGGCGGTTTCGGGAGGCTGGTCATGAGAGGGTTAATATATGAAGTCTCATATTAGGAACTATAAAATAACTGTATCACTAATGTTTAAAGACAGTTGTCTCATTGAGTTTCCTTGCTTATTTTTGTAATTATGAACTTTTGAGAGAGGATTTTAGGTAGTTTCCCCAAGCTTGAAAATGCTTCAGTTCTGCATTAAAACATTTATCTAGTTAATATAATTATCAACAAAGTCTTAATGTCTTGAAGTAGTTTGCAGTTTTCTTCAGGAACCATTTCAGATGTTCATGAGTATGAAATGATGAGATTTTTGTTGTAAAGATATCAATATTTCAGTAAATGTAGTCATGTTGATTAGGTACTCCTTCAATCAAAATACAATTTAATATGCTTCCCTAATTTCTTACCTGATTCATCAAGCAATGCCACTGATTAAACATAATAATGTACTTTTTCCTTCCATACTGGTTTGTTTCTCTTAGCTTTACTAGCCATCATATCCAATATGATCTGATGATACTTGTGTAGCTGAGTTTTAGTGGCGAGGGAATTATTCTTGTTTTTTATTATACAGTATTTCCCGTGGTGTGTTAATTAAATAAAGCATACCTTTTTGTTTTATATACCATTATTTTGTACCCAGTTACCTAAGGTTTTGTAATTATGACTAGGAGCACTGTCTCTTGCCCATTCTTGGACTCAACTCTTCCTGATGGCTATCTTCTCTTGCCTTTTAGATACACTTGTGGAGTTATATTTTATTCCCAAACTCAAGTTTAGAGGGGTAAATTATAAAAATTTTGAGGTTGAACTGGCAGTTGCTAACTATTCCCAATTCATCGTATTTGTTATTGTATCTTATCTACAAAAAAGATTTTTCCATCTCTTATGCTTAGTGGCTTGAGTTGAAGAACTGGCAGTATGGTTAATGAGGGTAGAGGGATGAGGATTGCACACAATACATTTGATGACAAGGTGCTGCTGCATACCATCATAATGAACTGGTGTTCATGCTTTGCTCTTCGTTGGGAGCTGAGGTATTTGGGAATTTGGGCATGATATAATTTTCTGCCTCAATTATATGCTGAAAGGAGGAGGGGATTCTGGGGGTGATCCCATGAAGTGGGCAAGTTCACTTTGCTGAGCAAGGCACTGGGTTAGGTGCGGTAGGCACCAGGGATGGTAATCATGTAATTTACTTATTATATTGTCCTATAGATGAAATTTACTGTTGATTCCTTTGTCCTGTTCAACTACTTCATGTTAGAATTAATATAAGCTTTATATGAAGTTAATGATGACACACTTGGAAGAAAGTTTCAAATATTTGTAACAATCGTTTAAATATTTGGGGTATGAGAAGTTGCCTATGACTCTTCTATTAGAACACTAATGCAGTTTTGTGACATCTGAAATCCCTCTTCTTTCACTAATTAATAAAAAATATTTTGATAACTTAACACTTCATAAGTACTTAACAAAGATTTTCATAACTGCTTATAGCAACCATGATAATGTGGTAATGTGTTACATTTGTAAAATAAAATTAGCTATCATGTTGTAGCTCATTTTTTAAAAATTTTATTTTAGGGTTTATTTTTACATAATATGTATTGAGAAATACCTAGATTTGATGAATGTTGTGGTATTTAACTATATTTATCCTTCGATCAAATGTGAGGTATTACTTAGGAATTCAAAATGTAGTCATCTTCAGTAATATTACTAAAAATGTTTGCAGCTTCTTGCAAAATTGAAGTGTATCCTAGGAAAAGTATTCCATCTAGTGTTACTAAATGTAATTTTAATTCTTAATTTTGTGTTGTGTCCATTGGAAATTAAGTAAGTACAGTAATCAGTATGGGCATGCTATGAAACTTGAAGTATTTAAACTGTTATAGCTCTCCGTAAGTGGTTGATAGATGTTTGTAATCTTTGAGCTGGAAGATTACCGTATAGGTAGAGGAGGGAGGGAGGGGGGTAGGAAATAGAGATTGGCACTACGGATCTTTTATGCGTCCGAGTCAGTGGGTCCTGGTCACTTTGGTGATTCGTTCATTCGGTTCTGTTCATCGGTAGAGATGGGCACTACGGATCAGTCCGAATCAGTGGGTCCGGGTCACTTCGGTGATTCGTTCGTTTGGTTCCGTCATCGTAGAGATGGGTCCAACGGATCTTTTATGCGTCCGATACACACTGAATAAAAGAATAATCGCTATCGATTGAAAATTTCAGATTTTGAAAATACGTGATGGTTGCGGGAAAACTTTCTATAATTCCAACTATAGCAAATGTATGTATTTGTTACTGCTAATAATGTATCTGTAAGTATAGATATCATGACATAATCAAAACCTTGCCCTTGTAATTATTACCATAATCTCTGTTGTTACAACGTTTTAATCAGTTGTAACTCTGTATTTTTTTAATTTTATCCATTTCATTGTTTACATTTTATCTTCTGGAGCAGTACCTAAGTTTGTATTTTTATCACTACATTTTTATCGTTACAAGTAACCAGAATTAATGCTGTCTATATGCATGTTTTGATCTGCATAACAACTAACAAGGCTCTAACTACAAATCGGTTTCTGAAATCATGAATGAAGAAAAATAACAGTCCTCTGTATGGATTCCTCAAGAGTTATTCATGCATCAGATAAAATTATATGTTTATTGATAATTATGTGTGGTTATGTATTTACTTGAATGCATGTTTAAATATATCTGTTCAGGTGTGTGTGTGTGTATGTGGCAGTCGGTGTATGTTTGTATGTTTCCTTTTATGTCTATATATGTTTGAGTGTGAATGCACACACAAACGTGTGCATATGTATATAGACAGATATATTAACATATTTAAATTTCTTTGCATGTATGCGTATGTATGTAATTAATATTTCTTTTTATGTTTCAGGTGTATGTATCAGACAATTATAAATTCTGTCAGAAACAACAAAATTGTACATATTTGCCAATCTAACATTGAGCTGTATAATTTAATTAGTCAACAAAATAATATTATTTTTGCTTTTTTCATTTTTATAAGGATAACAAACCTTTAAATAACTCTTTTAGCCTCTTTGTCTTTTTAGATTTAGAAGATAACAGTAGCTATAATTTTGACATGCTAACTGGAGTTGTAATGAAGACAAACCCCAAACATTAAACTAATAATTTTAAGAAAGGAAATATGTATTGCAGTATTTTGCAGTATTATTTTATTGCACATACTTTAAATGACGTAATTTTTATGAGGAATTTTGCATTAAATTCTAATTACACTTCTCAATCAAAATTACTGTTCAAAAACAGAATCGTTGATAGTTTTGTGGGGCTGAGTCTACTTCTCTTTTCATTTAGTGTTTGTCCAGCTTTGGAAAAAATCCTTTCACGTGGAACTGATCTGGCAGACAAAGCCTTTTAGTAACTACTTTGTAAATCATTGGGTAAACTGCTTTGCAATCATTCCACCAAGCGAGAGGGTCACATGTTCTTGGCAGCAATGGTTCTGCGAGATATTTATTAAGCTCCACTGTGCTTGCAGCCATTGGGCTATTTTCTGCAGTCAGTGTTGCAATCTGAGCATCAAATTCTTTCCGAAGATTGGAACTTTTCTCAAGTGGTTTCAGTACAGCATCTGGCGCAATAATGTTGCTTACAGTGGCCTCACAAATTTTTGATAACAGAGTATTATATGCCTGTCTAAATTTTCCTTCATCTGCAAAACCCTGCTTTTTGAAACGAGGATCTAATATTATGGCCTGTGATACGAGATCATTACTCTCCCTATCCTTAAATTTTTCATTTAAGTTTTCAATTAAATTATTTCTCATGATTTGAACTTCTTTAGGCAAATTGGGAGTTTCTAGGAAGAGCTTCACATGCCTCACCATTGTACGGGATAAGATGCAAGTTTTTGACATTGAGACTTCTTTTTCAGCACTTATCTCCTGTATAACCTCATCAAAAACTGATAAAATTTTTACTGAATTTTCTATGATATCCCACTCATGCTTGTAAATTTGAAATTCTTTCTCCATTTGTAAGAGGCCAAGGGTGGAGACTAACGGTTCTTTATTTTTGAGAATTCTTATTAGCATATCAAATGTTGAATTCCATCGGGTGCTGACATCCTGCTTCAACTTCAGCTCTGACAGCTGCATTTGTTTTTGTGTGAAATTCAACTTTGCCAAAGTATGGGAACTTTGTTTAAAATATTGAACAATAGCCTTTGCTCTGTCAATTACATTTTTTATGGCTTTTAATCCAGAATGTACCACTAAATTTAGTGTATGTGCATGACAAGGAATGTGCCTCCAGTTGCACTGACGTACCGCTGCTACAATATTGGCAGCATTGTCTGTAATCATAGCAGTTATTTCATTATTAATTTCCCACTCTTTGGCAGTATTAATTAGCATGGCTGAAATATTTTCTGCTGTGTGTTTGTCATTAAATTCAATACAACCCAATAAATGTGAATACATTTTTGTGTTTTCATCTAAAAAATGGGCTGTTACAGTATAAAAGCTTTGGTTGTTTATTGAAGTCTAGCCATCTGCCGTCAAGCAAATAGCTGATGCAGCTTTTAGTCTAGCTTTGACATTTTCCAAAGTAGCCTGGTATAGAATTGGCATTGTACTGCTGGTGACAGTTTTTCGGCTGGGAATCTGATATCCTGGGTTCAACAATTGAACATCTTTTGAATTCTGGGTCTTCTACTAAACTAATTGGATGGTATTCTTTGACAATCATTCTGACTAATTGTTTATCAATTATTTTCTTTTTGTGGATTGGCACAGGCTTAGTAATGTCCACATATTTTAACAAAGATGATTGCATTGCAATTGTTCCTGGAACATTTCCAGAAGATGTTGTTGGAGAAGATGTAAAGGCATCTGATTGTGAAGATAATGGGATCTGGCTTTCTGGCTGTGAAGCTGTTTCAATTATTTCACTCACTTCCGTATCAGAAATATTGTGAGAACTTGATGCAGACGTGGTTGGAGATTTCATGCATGTAGTTCGATCCAAAGGTACAGTTGGGTGTTTTCTCTTCAAATACCTGAGTAAGTTACCAGTTGAACCTCCAGCAATGCTTAAAAATGCGTGGCAATAACAACATTTGGCCTGCCCGGCCTCGTTAAGGGAAAAATGACACCAAATTTCACTCTTCTTCCTTAGCATACTGTGAAAAATATGTATATCACGTCTAATTAATAAATGTAAAACAAAAAATATTAATTGTTGGTGAAGTGAATGAGAATCAAATTATAAGTTGAAGAATCTTGAGGAAAAGAAGAACTTCACTATTTGAAAATATTAGTTAAATATTTTCATTTTATTATTTCAATTTTAATTCATCATATTTTTCTGGATGTGCTGGACAAAATAAACATTTGAAATGGTTCGCTTTGATTCGCGTCCAACTGAACGAAGAGCCGAGATCCGTTCACTTGGATGCAACGGTTGCAACTGTCTGCAATGACATGCGCACTGTGCAGCTCAGGTGCTACCTGAACAAAGAGATATTGAGTCCAGTGAGCGACGGTTCACTTTAAACAGGATCCATTTATTCACTCACTTAATTGATCCGTTCAATTGGACCCGTTTGCTCACGAACGACACATCTCTAGTAGGAAAGGCAAATGTTTCTATTAACGAGTAAAATGAAACATCGTGTACATGTATGTAGCTTCTAATGCATACGAGCGCTATTGCTGCGTTTTTTTACGACTTGGATGCGCCATGTTTATTTACATAATTTATTTCTTCGTAGGTGTTCAGTCATTTTGATTCTTTTTTGCATACATTTAAAGTAGATAGTTTACTTACACTTTAGTACACTTATATCTCACGTTATAATGTAACTACGGACATAAATACATTGACTGCTTTTTTTTACACCGATTCTAAGCTGAGTGGCGATTTCTGATATGATAAAAGCGTAAAAAAGGGTCGGCTTACAATCGATTACATATGGTATTTTGAGAAATTTGAATTACCTACTAATAAAAGTTTGGGTACATTTTTGTGTTAGTATTACAGTAGAGTCCCGATTGTCCGAGGTGCATGAAAAAAGTAGCAAAGTATCATTTTGAAAATTTGCAATTGAAAATTATCATATTTGATATGTATCAAAGTGGCAACACAACTTAACAATTAGGGTATTTTGACAATAAATCCAATTTATTTCACAGTAATCTGTTTATACTTTTATTTCAACACAGTGCTACTAAGTTATTTATTGTTATATACAATATATAGGCCTACATATTGAACGTAAATATCGGGAAAATATGTGACGGCTTTCATTAATGATATATCGCATGAAAGTCATTACGTATTTTCCCAATATGGACAACATTCCATATTATCCGACCTCTGATAATTGGGACTCTGTATTTATATTGTTAAATTTACAATATTCTACATTTTATCAAGTGCACTTTTCTATTTAGTAAGACATTAATTTATAATTAACTTATATCCTTTCAAAGCACCATTTCATTGTCAAAATTTTAATTTTAATCCATGGCATAATTAATAGTGCCATAATTAGAAATTTCCGTTATTTTGTATTAGAAAAGTTATTTTCATAATTACCAGGTTTATGATTTTATAAATGCACTTGAGTTTTTGAATGATTTTGTGTATTTAGAAATTGTTCCTATTATAATGCATATATGTTACGTCTTGTGTGGATTTTGTATAAGTTAAATACTTAATAGGATTAGCATGTTAGTGATGAGACATTTTTGTGGTTCTGCCACTGGACAAGATTTTTTTCATATTTCCTGGATATTGTAATTGAAAGAAATATGGATAGGCTTTAAACTTAATAGTCGACTGCAGTTTGGCATCGCCCAAAATGATCACTGCCATGCAACGCCGCATGTGTCCGTAGAATGATGCAATATTTAGGTTTGAATCAATTCACATCCATAGTTGAAGACACAGTAAAACTCGTTTAATACGTGTTTGAGGGGACCGACTCATTGCTTCGTTATAAGCGTGACTACGTTATATACGAGAAACATGGTTTTTGGCCTATACATCCCATATAACACGTATACACATACAGTAAAAGCTGTGCTATCCGGCTATTTAGAACCGGCCAGCCTTAGATACCGGCAATTACACAAGTACAATTCATTTTGTATCTCTTATTCTTTTTTATGAATTTTTGTGTGAATTGTATATGTGTAATATCACAACTTCCACTTTAAAATTTCTTAAAATATAAGATGTATATATTACGTATTTACTCCGTATACTTCTGTGGCTGCCAAGTAAGCATGGCATTTTTAGTTATGTAAGCCATTTGCATTGTCTAGATGTTTTGGTGTACTTTTACAATTTCCAGTTTTATCGCTTTTTATTATTTAAAAAATTACCCATCCATTGAATATGGCATCAAAATAAATACCTAAAAGCAAGGAACAGGAGAGAAAAGGTTGGTTTAATGCTAACACAAAAGCTGGAGCTGATCAAACGAATTGAAAAAGGAAAAAATAGAGCAGCCATAGCAAAAGAATTCAACATCGGATCTTCCACGCTCTACGATATCAAGGCTCATAAGGCTAAATTAATGAAATTTGTCATCTTCTGAGACGAGTAAATCAATTAATAAACATCATACGCTTCATAAGCCAAAAATTGAGGAACTGGATAAAATATTATATGACTGGTTTTCACAGAAATGTTCAGAAGAATTAAATAATTTCGTCCTTTTCTAATAGAGTAAATAAAGATAAATAAGAAAGACATAATCCAATAAATTCAATTTTAGGAACAGGTTCAATGCCGTAATCCCCAAACTTCCCGGACGCCCTAAACTTTTCAATAGTCTTTTTGTTTTGCATGTAAGCGTAGCAATGTATGAAATAAGAATGGGTAAATGGTGTCTATATCTAACTACGTGTGGAAGAATTAAAATGGAAAATGCAAACCCCATGCAAAGTTATGTTTGGGTAGTACGATAGTGAACCTAAGCCCAATTTGTTTGGTTGAGAGATGAGGATATTTCAGCATAAATGTAGCTATTTTTCTTCTTGAATGCTTCTTTTACCGTTTTGTTCGAGTTACTATTGGTCACATAAACTAATATAAAGATCAGAGTCCTGCTTTATAAATCACCAACTGCTCTTCTTCCAAATTCTTTTCTTGACAATTAAAAAAATTGTTTTTATTTTTATACACATTTTTTTACAATTTTTTTAAATTACTTGTTAGTTATAAGTTTGGAAATGGGAATTTATGAGTAAATGGAAATAAGATAAGATAAGATGCTTTATTTGTCCAGAGATCTTGAAAAGTGAGGTACAATTTAAGACATAGGACACGTCAGGGTTAAATAATACAAACATATAAACACTTTGAGTACATTGGTAAATACAAAAAGAAAAAAATATATATATACACACACACACAGGATAAAATACATAATCAGTCAGTATTATCCTCAAGGAACTCTTTTATAGAATAATATAATTTGTTCTGCAGGAATTTCAATAAATTAACTTTGAAAGAAGAGATTCCATTAATAGCTTTCAAATTTTTTGGAAGCTTATTGAATAAACTCAGACCTACCCATTTAGGTCCAAGAGCAGTTTTACAGGTGCGCACATATGGGATATGGAGATCGTTAACTTGTCGGGTGCTAATATGTAAATTAAAGTTCCAAAGCCTTTCTCATGAAAACATTTCAGGTGCGAAGGTAATGTTTTAAGGGTCGATGAATCTGGTTAATTCTATTCTCTTTGGATGGGATTTGTTGTAATCTGAGATTCTTTCACATGTCCATTACTCCTTACCTCGTAACAGTGTGAATTTCCTGCATTCTTTTGCACTCAGCAACTTTTTCTGAGCTGTAGGTCTTGTGAATCAATGAGGGAATTATCTTGACATATCCTGTTTCAAGACTGTGATTATTTTTATTTCTTTGGATTAATTCTTTTTCTATCTTCAGGTTGTAGAAGATGGTTATGAATTCTTTGCAAAAAGGCAATTGGTTACCCTTTTCTCTGCCCCCAACTATTGTGGAGAGTTTGATAATGCCGGAGCGATGATGTCTGTTGATGAGACTTTAATGTGCTCATTTCAAATTCTGAAGGTAAATGTTATACATTTCTGAATTAATGTGGTTAGAATCCACTTACCTATTACTAATGATGAAAAATAATGTTATGATTTTAACTGATTATTTTATAAATCTAGTCACCAAGTCTGATTAGTTATTATTGAATTGTTGCATGCTTTTATGGGTGTTGGAATTAATTTTTTATAATTCTTTATTTGATCTAGCCTGCTGATAAGAGGAAGTTCACGTATGGTGGTTTGAATTCTGGGAGGCCAGTAACACCACCTCGTGGGGGAACCAACAAGAACAAGAAGAAGTGAGGTGAATTGTGACCCATTCAGTGTTTGGTGGATTTGGAGACCAAAGTGGAACAATGGAGTGCGTTGTTCCTTTCATCCTCCTTGCACGGCTTCCCAGTACACACCTGGCCTTCTATTACCTTCCCTTTCCCTTGACCTTTTTTCCGCCCAGTGAAGGCCTTTTTGATTATAAATATTTGAGGAGGATGGGGACAATTCTGCAACTGCAACGCCTCATGAAAAGCAGTAGAAGAAATATTTGGACCAGATATTTGTTCCCTGGAGAGCTTCAGGGTCAATTCTAGCTCTCTTGTTTCCTTGAAGAGAGTGATTTAATACCGAAATATTGTATTAATGGTGAAAACAAGTGAATGACTGGTGATTTCCTAATCATTTTTGTATCCTTTTTGAGCCCCTCTGAGAGAATTGTGTGTGCACATTTCCTTGATGGGAAAAAAATCATCTTGGTGTTGGTAGACCGCTGCGTTAGTATTTTCCCATGAACTGGATTTGTCTGGTGTTGTCATCTGGGAAAATGGAGATGCAGAACTGTTAACTATCCCTCTCATTCCGATTTGGTCTGTTTAAGTTGTATGACAAGAGGAGGAATGCTTTGGAGAAATACATGTCAACAATGAGTAAATTAATTAAACTAGTATAATGCAATGAATATGTCACAAACATTTCATGTTAGAAATTTTAGCCCTTGTCCACAACATTCTAATCTGCTATCATTGTATTAATGTGGTAGTGTCAGAAATAAAGTGACACGCATCTTTATTCACCAAAGCATGGCTAATGTAATTTATGTCATTGCAATGAAATCAATTTATTCTTCAAAGCTCTTTGTTCAATCTACCATGGAGTTACTGCTGGTGTGTTAAACTTAATAACCTCTTGCTAATGTACTGTTATAGTGAGTGGTATTGCTGGGGAGTAAGTGGAATGTACATCCATCCAAAATTGAGCCTCTTTAGTTAGTCGATTACACATCCACGTTCACTTTTATTCCCAGCTGTATTACTTGTGCAAGCATGAAAAAAGAGGATACATGTAAATAAACAATTGAATAGGTTAGTTATAACAAGTAACTTCTTCACAATGTTAAAACTGTAATATTAGGCGCCAAATAAACATTTCCCAAGGAAACTTTTTTATTATTTTTTCCATAACCTATATCCTGTGTTATATTTGGTAATAAAGATAAAGGTTTGAAACATTATGATGATAACAAGGTTCACTACGACGGTTACTGGGTTTGAGAAATGCGAGAACCGACCTAGGAAGAAAATTCGTAGGTGTCACACCAAGTGCCATCTGTGACTAGCCGCTGGGGATCGTTTCGTGGTTACAGGGGCACAATTTCCGTGAGCACATTCTGCGTATCGCATCGCCGCCATATTTTATTTTCGAAGAGATTTGCCGCCCCTTTCGGAGTTAATAAATATTGTCCATGAAGTGGAGAATCTAGTAAAATTTTAGTATTTTGAGAAGATATCTCTTTGAAAGTCAAATGAGACTTTTGAAACCTCACTGGGTAACGCACGATGGTGAGTTAAAATAGAAACAATTGAGAAATTATATAGTGGTCGTTTCGCAGCCGAATGTTAGCATCATGGTTCGTGAAACAGTAAACTTGTTTATTTTTATAAAATTCCTTTACAGCATCGCAATGATGTTGTTGATTCTAGTACTTTAAAAATCCATATAAGTTGTTTATTTATGAGAATATTAAGTGGTCTGATATTTTCGCCATTTTGAGCATTATTATTGCTAATATATAGCGTCACTTTTTAATATTAATTGTTAAGTTCCGTTGATATATTAGATAAAATGCATGGTTTTTATGGTAGATACTTAAGAAAACAGCAATGTCTCGTTATTAACAAAATGTTCCTATACAGATCTCCCAATATTCTCAGTTGACATTCATCCCGATGGATCCCGCTTTGCAACGGGAGGCCAAGGTAATAAGCTTTAATGAGGAAAATTTCCCTTGTTTTAAGATTGAACTTTTAATATGTATGTTTTATTATGTTTATCCTTGCATAATATTATTTGCAATGCGCATACAATTAGAAAATCATCCATTTTACGCTTGATTCAGGATTAAAATTAAGTTCATAGCATTTCTGTATCCGTAATCTGAGCATAAACCTTTATATTCTTTCTTTATCAATCAATTTAGGTGAGGATTCAGGCCGGGTTGTCATCTGGAACATGGCTCCAGTTGTCAGCCACAAAAGTGAAATGGATGAAAATGTGCCAAAAATGTTGTGCCAGATAGACAACCATCTAGGTATGTAAATTTTCTTGTGTACGCATTTGCAATTTGGGAAGTTGACATGGTTTTCCATTGTTTTTATTTAGCTTGTGTGAATTGTGTTCGGTGGAGTGTCTCGGGAAAGTTTCTAGCATCGGGTGGTGACGATAAACTGGTAATGGTATGGAAGATTGGCAGCTATTCATCAGGTAATTAAATGAGATATTGTGTCTAATAGCTTATTAAATTTCATAAAAAATATCTTTCAAGTTCTTTTGGTTTCTCATTTGCTGTCTATAACTGTAACATAATTGCTTAGTGAGTGAATGCATTATATTTTCCAATTCATACCCTTGATACTAAAATAGTAGTTATATATTTAAAACAATTGAAATCTTTTGCACTGAAGTGAATTATTTTGAGTGAAAGTAGCAGTAAATTGTATCTGTGATTTTAGGATGGTAAGTAAAATTATAAAACTATTGTTGCATTAATATTCTAAATTGTCAGAGTTTAAAAGTTGTACTTACTGTTTTAAAGGAGGCACAGTTTTTGGTGGAGGAGGGAAAGTGAATGTAGAAAGTTGGAGATGTGTTTCTACTCTTCGTGGTCATGGTGGAGATGTTCTAGACTTAGCATGGTCTCCTCATGATGCCTGGCTTGCCACATGCTCTGTGGATAATACGGTGATTATTTGGAATGCACTCAATATGACAGGTAAGATGTTTGATGTTATCTCTGAGTCAAGGCAGGACGTGTTTTGGATAATTTGCGCAGTGTGTGATTAATATCAAAATTGGTGATTATTTATTATACCCACTTGCTTAATTATTATCAATTTAAAATTTATAAATGTTACTCTTCTCAAATATATATTATGTAATCAATGATCACTGACAGAGATGGTGGCAGTATTGAAAGGACACTCAGGAATGGTGAAAGGGTTGGCCTGGGACCCTGTAGGGAAATTTGTAGCATCTCAATCTGATGATAAAACCCTAAGAATCTGGCGCACAGTTGATTGGAAAGAGGATACAGTAATCTCTGAGCCTTTTGAAGAAGTAAGTTGTCAAACGGTTTTTAAAATTCTTTATTCGAAATTGCTGCAAATTTGTATGACTATATTTATAAAAGATTTTATCTTAAAAATGAGAATTTTTATGTGTTTATTTAATACACTGTAATGTATTGTTGCAGTTTACTTAGTTGATAATACTTATTTGAAAGTAAATATGTTTTATTTGAGTGATGAACAATACCTAAATTAATAATGTATGGAATGGACATGCATGAAAAGTCAATTACTGTAAACTAATCAAATTGGGTTGAAACCATTTATGAAATTGCTGAATGAGAGTGTGGAGATAGTGAAAGATGCTGAATAAAATAAAATTCCTGATTAAACAGTGAATACATAGATGCAGTGCATCTTACAGAGGCCAATTGTGTATTTCACACTCATAATTATATGATCGACTTTTTTATATTAATTATAGTATTAGATATTTTATTTATCCACCATGATCGTATAAACATATAAATATGCTGGCATGTGATGGAATGTTTATCCAAAAGGATTTTTTAATACAACTCCCATCAAAGAACTATTTATAGTTTTTCTAGTTTTTGCTTATAATGGTTTAAAGGGTCAGAATTTCATCACATTTTAATTAAAACTTATTGATCCTCATTTTCTTCTCTTGTATTCAGGAGTCATTTTTTGTCAATCTGTACCTTTCGCTCTTTGCTATTTCTGTCTTCTTCCTTAGTCCTGCTTTCTTTACCATTTCAAATATTTCAGTTTCTCTCTCATTTGCAGTGGTTAACGAATGGAATTTTAGTACTTGTACTTAAGGACAATGTTTCTAGCTTATCTATCACAAAATTATTAACTTGAATAATGTTACCGTGCACTCAAATTCAAGATGGCTTTTTAGTTTCTTTAATTTTAAGAGTAGGAAAGAAAACCCCATCTTCCTGCTAAGGGAATGTTATTTTTCCATTATCAAAGTTTTCCCAAGATGTGTTATTGGTAGATGAAGTATCCGTTTTGTTTTTGGTATCATCTTACCATTGCTTCATAAAATGACATTCATGGTATATTTATAGCGTTCCATGGGGTTATAATTGTTAATTGTAATTTATTGTATTTGCCTAATAGTGTGGTGGAACAACACATGTCTTACGCCTTAGCTGGTCTCCAGATGGGCAGTATCTAGTATCAGCACATGCTATGAATGGAGGTGGACCAACTGCACAGATAGTTGAGAGAGAAGGGTGGCGGCAGGATAAAGATTTTGTTGGCCATCGTAAAGCAGTCACCTGTGTGGTAGGTATTTTTTAGTTCCATCTGTCAAATCATGATATTTTTAATTAAGAAAGATAACTGCTATTAGGTGCTATGCATTAAAGCCATGTTGATGCCATAGCGTAGGGCAGGGATGGCAAACCTTTTTAATGCTGCATGCCCAAAAAGGGATTGGGAGGAGCAGTAAAATTTTCACGTGCCACTGAGTTCATCTCTATATTTCTTAAGTTTTTAATAATTTTGTAACTATAATCCATTATGTGTAAGCTATTATCCATCTTGTTCTACATAAATTGCTGATGTTACAAAATACAGTAAAACTCCATTATAACGCGGGTTTCGGGAGAGAGTGTACACCCGCGTCATCGGCAACCCACGGTATTTCAACATATTTTGCGAGAAATAATTTTTAGAAAACTTGAAAGTATATGCTTTATAACAAATTTAATTGTAAAATACTATAAAAACATACTGTATTTTGATTTAAATGCATAACTTACTTTAATCGGTGTTTTTAAAATAGTCTGAATTTTCTTTTGGCGCGACAGCTGATGGCATTTCTTCGTCACATACGTCTTAATGTTTTGCAAATGTAAAAGATGAAGATGATCACAATTCCTCTGTCTCTCCATCCAATTCATCACTTCACTGATATTATCCAATACTTTGCTTATTTTAGGGGTCTCAACCTCAAACATCTCTTCATTCTCGCAGTCATCTTCCGATAATTTTTCTGCTCTTCCGCGGTTCTGGACTTCAGCTACAATTTCTCATCATTCTTATAGACAGTGATGGGAGTTTCATCATCTTTGCGAACCCGGGCCAACAGGTCATTTACCTGTAGTCTTTCTACAAGAGCATTGGAAGCTTTACGCGCATCTTCTTCCGTAAAATCCAAAAACTCTTCTTCGTCTTTGATACTTATTTCAAACAACAAGAAACTCCTTAACCGTACAAGGTAACTATCTAGAGCCACAAGCAACCAAAATAATAAAAAATATATATATATAACTACTTACAGGTTTGCGGGTTTTTAATCCTCACCAGGGACCCAATGTCACTTGCTTATTCACTCTCTCACCCACACAAGAAATAATACCGGATTTACGGGCAATAACTCCTCGCCAGTGATCCAGTATTGCACATGATGTCTGCAGGTTTATGTGTCTTCCGACAACGACAGGGACCTGTCAGACAAAACACTCACTTTCACACGCATACAAGAAAACAATCACAACTCTCTAGATATCCGGTAAAACACTAGATACGTATTTCGAGAGCAAGGCTCTCTTCATCAGTAGCTGATGTAGAATGACGGTGTGGTACGTGGTTCGGGGTATTTATACGATGGCTTGTTTGTGTAGAAGTGAAAGTGAAAGGAGATGGCGGGTGGACGGTTAAACTGTGGAGAGAGGGGAGTGGGGGAGAGGGCCGCAGTCGTTATTCATAACGGTTTGTTTATGTTTTTCAATAAGCATGCTTTCGTAGGCGTCCAGTTTGTTTTTATGATGGACCGATTTTAAAAGTGTTAAGTTTTCAATGGTGATAGGATGGTTGTGTTCTTGTATTGTGCCGCTACACTTGAATTATTAAACCTATTGTGTTTAAAATGTGCAATGTGTTCCTTGAATCATGTTTCTAATTTACGCTTTGTCTGTCCTATGTATACTTTGTCACATTTACTGCAGGAAATTTTATATATGACTGATTTCTGTAAGGATGGTATGCTGTCCTTTGGATTGAGGAGAAGGTTGGTGAGTTTATTGTGGTTGACTTGTACAGTTTTGAAACCGTGTTTGGAGAATATGTTGCAAAGTTTGTTTGTGGTTCCTGGGGCAAAATGTGATAAAGTATACATAGGCCCCTTTTTGCCTCATTTTTTGCCCATAAGAAAACGTAAATTAGTGTAGAGGTTTTTATATTTGCATTTTAAAATTACTTCCCATGAAGATACGAACTCGAGACAAACTATCGGATAGGATATAAATTGTAGTTTCTTATTTTTGAAGACAGAATTAAAATCCAAGTAGAATTAGCTTAAATTTATAGTTTTTATCGCAAAAAAGTGGTAATTTTTCTTGGTCTAACAATAGGCTTCCTAGGCAACAGGCTTAATGCTTTTATATGGGTAAGCTTTTAATGGGAATCAGAGGCATATATTTTAATGCCTTTAATGTTAAACTATGCCTAATGAAGGAAATCCGATATTGTAATAATCCCCATTTTTGGGGCTGCTTAGCCCCAGTATTGCTCCATACGAGGACAAAAGTGATTAGGCAGCTCCATATGACTTAGAGACTTGAAATTTGGCCTGATTATAAAAATTTCATTGCCACCGAAGATAAAATAAAACACTGTGAAAATTCCAAATTTTAAGGGCGGTTTTGCCCTCTTTATGATCCATACCAGTGTGAAAATTATACGGCAATTCTTAATGAGATACAAACATGAAATTTTGCAGAATTATGGGATCTTAGTTAAAACAGGAAGAAATCCGATATCGTAAAAATTCGAAATCTTAGCAACTGTTTTGCCACATAAATGTCCTATGTGACGAATGAAATTATAATGCACTTCTAAATGAGCTACAAAGTTGAAAATTGATACGGTTATATGATTTTGTACAAAATTGATTGGGAATAATTTGAAATTGTAAAAATGCTAAACTTTAAAATGCTTGCAGAATGCAAGCACACATTAACTAGTATCTCCTAGGTTACGGAGCTATGGCAACCGAAAGATTTTTTTTGGCACTCCATGCGGTATCCTAGAAACAATGCCATAACATCTTCCCCGTTCGACGAGGGGAGATGAAACTTGGTACGAAGTTACATTAGATTTGTACCATGCTTGGCAGTAGTTGCATCAACCATATTTGTCGCTGTCTCCTTGGTAACACCACAAATGTAGTGTAAATGCCCCCATGAAAATTGAATTTTCAGAATTATCTCGTTTATTTATCGAGATACGCGAAAAGAAGTTATTATCAAAAGTCTTCCACACAGCATGGCCTTTCCAAAAAGACCTCAACCAACTTTCTAATTGGAGTAGTTCCAGAGAAATTGCGTTTGGAGTTATGCGCATCAAGTAAGAAATATCTTCTTGAGCGATTTAATAACATTGTTTAAGACAATTATTTCATAATAAGTTAAAAAATGATACGTAAATAGCAATTAAACTTCAAATATGATTGAATTTAACACGGAATCAAATTTAAATTTAACATAGCCTTTATTATAAGAAATGCCAAAGTGTGGAATCTGAAAAATGTTCCTTAAAAAGGAATAATGACTGAAAACAGACATTACCTCTCACGGAAGACGTAGTATCTCTTTTGCCGAGAACTCCTCAAAACAGATGCTCGAAATAGCCTCCATCAGCTCTAATGCATGCTCGACATCGTCACAGGAAGGTCCTTCCAAAAGGAGTTTAGCGTGAATGTGTGGGCTGGAATTGTTATGATCACCTGATCGGTCCATTTGTGTTACTAAACAGACTGAATGGTAATTTGTTCGCTCACTTCTTGCGAGAAATGCTTCCTATCCTCTTGGAAGACGTTCCTATCAGTGTGAGGAATCATGTGTCGCTACAGCTGGACGGGGCTTCAGCGCATCACAGCAGGAATGTACTCGCACTGCTAAACGAAAAATACCCCTAATCCTGGATTGGTCCTATAAAGTGACCACCCCGTTCTCCCGACTTGACTACCATGGATTTCTATCTCTGGGGATGTTTAAAAGAAATGGTCTACACAGGTGAGGTGCAGACGCGAGATGAACTTGTAAGGAGAATCGAAGACGCAGGTACTGTCATCGGACGTAGACCCCAGCAGTTATCTCGAGTCTGTGAGTCCTTCCTGTGACAATGTCGAGTGTGCATTAGAGCTGATGGAGGTAATTTCGAGCATCTGTTTTGAGGAGTTCTCGGCAAAAGAGATACTACGTCTTCCGTGAGAGGTAATGGCTGTTTTCAGTCATTATTCCTTTTTAAGGAACATTTTTCAGATTCCGCACTGGCATTTCTTATAATAAAGGCTATGTTAAATTTAAATTTGATTCCGTGTTAAATTCAATCATATTTGAAGTTTAATTGCTATTTACGTATCATTTTTTAACTTATTATGAAATAATTGTCTTAAACAATGTTATTAAATCGCTCGAGAAGATATTTCTTACTTGATGCGCATAACTCCAAACGCAATTTCTCTGGAACTACTCCAATTAGAAAGTTGGTTGAGGTCTTTTTGGAAAGGCCATGCTGTGTGGAAGACTTTTGGTAACCACTTCTTTTCGCGTATCTCAATAAATAAATGAGATAATTCTGGAAATTCAATTTTCATGGTGGCATTTCTGTTACATTTGTGGCGTTACCAAGGAGACAGCGACAAATATGGTTGATGCAAGTACTGCCAAGCATGGATACAAATCTAATCTAACTTCGTACCAAGTTTCATCGAATGGGGAAGACACTGTGGCATTGTTTCCAGGATACCGCATGGAATGCCGAAAAAAATCTTTTGGTTGCCATAGCTCCGTAACCTAGGAGATTCGGACACATGCTTATAGGAACTTTTTTGCTTGAAATGACGTTTCCTACATGTGGGTGAAGTTATGCAGTAGTGTTTTGAAACACCCTGTATATAGGATATATTATAATCTTCTAAAGTCGTAACTAAGTAACGAGTGATTGGAAAATGACTGATATGCCCAGGCGCATAGTTTCAGGACTCTCTCCCCCCTCACTCACTGGTTACCGTGGCCTAGCGTGTGATCGGAAAATGACCGTTGTGCGCAGGCGCGTAATTTCAGGACTCTCTCCCCTCCTATTCCCCTCTCCCTCACTGGCTGCCATGGCCTAACGCAGGTGTCTCAAACTCGCGGGCCACGTGAGGCCCGCACGGTGCATTTGTGCGGCTCGTGAAGCAAATTACTTTATACTATGCAACCCAGCGAGTTTCTTGCGTATCAGAGGGACTTACTCTCGATGCCAAATCTAGCATTTCTGTAATGACTGCGTGTAGACGCGTAATGGAGCGATTCCTCTCTTGTGAAAAGGGAGAGTGAATACAATACAAAGAATATGAAAAGGTGTGAAGACTGGGAAAGTAATGAATGCGGCCCACGGATCGTCAGAGAGCTGTCATGCGACCGATGCGAGTTCAAGACCCCTGGCTTTACGAGTGATCGGAAAATGACCGTTGTGCGCATGTGCAGTTTTCCCAGCTCTGCCAGGCGAGGGGTAGCCAACAATGGTCACTATGATGTGGTTGTAGTAGATAAAAAGGAATGGAATAGATTAAGAAATTGAGAAAACAATAAAAGGTACAGGGCCAAAAGGAAGGCTATTAGTGAATGTAATTTAACAAAGCTTGATCATGTTGTCAATAATGATGTAGATAATCGAGAAATTAGTGTAAATACAAACGAGAATTGACAGTTGCTTAAATGTCGTTACGATACCCCGAATCTCTTTAAATACTCAAGATAATCATGAGTTACCTTTTATTCTTAACAGAAAAGAATTCCTCGTACAGCTAGCCTTTGCTATGACAATTAATAAATCTCAAGGTCAAACATTTAACCGAGTGGGCATTCACATCGATCAAAGTAAGCCAATATTTGGTCATGGTCAGCTATACATGGCCCTCTCTCGGTGTCGATCCATGGCCAGTCTCAAAATCAAAATTACAGGAGCTAAAAATGACAGGGAAACATACACAATTCAAAATATTGTGTATGATGAAGTATTAAGAAATCAATAGGTAGTAGGGATGTACCAAATATTCAAAAACTATTCGGTATTCGGCCATTTTTCCACTATTCGGAATTTGGTAATTTTTGGAATTTGAATAAATAGATATTCGGTTTGGTATTCGAAGTCGGTTAAAATTTACCAAATATCAAATCGAATGATGAGCAGCAAAAATTGAAAATGAAATCATAAAATTAGTAAACTTCTAAAAATATTCAACTTTAATTACGATGCAGACTGAAAAAAACAAAATATTAAAAACGAGAAAGAATAAAAAAACTATAAAACTGAATCTCGAAAATATGGGAATTGGAGGTAAATTTGATAACGAGCCAAAGCTTGAAAGCGAAATAAAATTCTAAGAACCAACACTGAAACGCGAGTATTTATTACTGAAGTGAAATGTTTTCCATCACATAGCAACCACACATAATAATCAACACACAAAAATTAAATTAAATATTTTTTCTATAATAAAGACACAATAAGGCCCAGTAAAGTTTCTAATTACCAAACACTGAAGGTTCTTTGTGGTATTGATTTAATAGGTATTTTATAAACTTCTAATACTAATGATTTTACTGGAATCAATTTCACAAGAGGGTTTCTTTTATGTGAGTATAGCTCATTTAGAAATACCTAAACATTGAAATGTTAGTAAAATTGTTAATAATTTTTAGCGGCCAAAATAATGCACATTGTTACAATTTTGCAATTTTTCCTCCGATTATTATTTTTTATTCACCTCGGTATTAAATTCCAGCTCTCCAACTGTAATAGTTTGGGCCAGACATTAGTATCCTCCTATATCCTATATATATCCTAAATCGTATCATTCTATAAGCACTCTTCTTACAGAGGACGATATACGATATAGGATACAAGTAAATGTGTGCTTGCATTCTGCAAGCATTTTCTCTAACCTTAAAGTAAAAATAAAAGCCAAAAATAATTTTCAATGCGTAAGTTTGCTTCTCGGCTCCGAGTTACGTGTTATTCTCTTTTGAAAATATTGGGGTATAAAAAACCCCTAAAATTTATAATTATAAAACATTTATAGGTTTTTAGCATTTCTTTGGAATTCCTCACATTTATGCAAAATTTCATGTATATAGCACCTCTAGAAGTGCATTTATAAGAATTTCATTGTTTAAAATTTATGGATTTTTTACAGCCACAATATAAAACTTTCATGAAATTTCAAATATTATTTTCTACCGGAACATTATTTCCTAACTTGGTTAAAATTTTCAGCTTCCTTGCTCTAATTAAAGTACATAAACATTAGTGAATTTGTTTAACATTTGAGAATTTATTACGGCCGAACGAATAAAAATTTTCAAATTTCTATATTCCCGTTATCATTATTTGGCGAATTCTACAGGGCGAATAAATTTCAGCTTGATAACTCATTTAGAAATACCTAAACCATGAAATATTAGTAAAATAGTTTATAATTTTTAGCGGCCAAAATAATACACATTGTCGCAATTTTGCAATTTTTCCTCCGATTATTTTTTTTGTTCACCTCGCTATTAAATTCCAGCTCTCCAACTATTATAGTTTGGGCCAGACATTAGTATCCTCCTATATCCTATATATCATTCTATATCGTCTCTTCTTACAGACGATATAGGAGATAGGATATAGGATACTAGTGAACATTCTCAAATGTTTAACAAATTGACTAATGTTTATGTACTTTCTGTAGATCCAGGAAGCTGAAAATTTTAACAGGGTTAGGAAATAATGTCCCGGTGGTAAATAACATTGAAAATTTTAGAAATATATATTGCTGTGGCTGTTAAAAATTAAAAAAGTTTAAACAATGAAATTCATATAAATGCACTCTTAGAGGTGCTGCATGGATGAAATTTCGCATAAATGTGAGGTATTCGTAACAAATGATAAAAACCTATAAATGTATTATAGTTATAAATTTTAGGGGTTGTTTTTACCCCAATATTTTCGAACAGAAAAACACGTAATTCGGAGCCGAGATGCGAACTTATGCATTGAAAATAATTTTTAGGCTTTTATTTTTACTTTCAGGTGAGAGAAAATGCTGGCAGAATGCAAGCACACGTTCACTAGTATCGTATATCCTCTGTAAGAAGAGTGCTTATAGAATGATAGGATATATATAGGATATAGGAGGATACTAATGTCTGGCCCAAACTACAATAGATGGAGAGCTGAAATTTTCAGTAATTGTAGATGGCATGGAGAAAACGCCAGAAAAATTGAGATCTCCTACCTAAGTGTCATTGGTTCGACTCCAGAAATTCCGAAATTTCCGTTTTTTCCCATAAGAAAAGCATTGTGGCATTACTGAAAATTAATTTCGGGCACTTTCCGATAACATAGAGAATTCAAAATTGGAGGGTTGTTAGATATCCACGAGGTCTATAGGGAACCGTTATCACTATTATCGCAAGTGTCCTGGGTTTGACTCCAGACGACCCTGTATATCTCCCATAAGAAAGCATGGAAAAAAAGAGTTCCTTCATATAGACGAAACTAAGAGGAATAAATAGATGATATGTTCAGGGTTTGTAGATGTCATGAGTATATCCCCATAGTATTTGACAACTCCTGCCTAGGTGTCATCGGTTCGATTCCAGGCAGCCTTAAATTTGAGATTATTTCCCATAAGAAAACCATTGGAATAGGTCCAAGGCGCTTTTGCATTTATAACTTTTTTGTCGGCTTTTAGTATTTCATATTAAATGAGAGAAAATGCTTGCAGAATGCAAGCACACATTCATTTGTATCGTATATCCTCTGTAAGAAGAGTTGATATAGAATGATATACAGGAGGATACTAATGTCTGGCCCAAACTACAATAGTTGGAGAGCTGGAATTTAATACATAGGTGAACCGAAGAAAATAATTGGAAAATTGCAACAATGTTAATATTCATGGCCGGTAAAAATTATAAACAATTTTAATAACATTTCATGGATTAGGTACATCTAATTGCGCTATAATGCTGAAATTTTTTCTACATGTAGAATTTGCCAAATAATGAAAAGGGGAATATAGAAATTTGAAAATTTTTATTCGTTCGGACATAATAAATTCTCAAATGTTAAACAAATTCACTGATGCTTATGCAGTTTAGTTAGAGCCAGGAAGCTGAAAATTTTAACCAAGTTAGGAAATAATGTTCCGGTGGAAAATAACATTTGAAATTTCGTGAAAGTTTTATATTGTGGCTGTGAAAAATTCAAAAAATGTAAACAATGAAATTCTTATAAATGCAATTCTAGAGGTGCTACATTCATGACATTTTGCATAAATTGAGGTATTCCTAAGAAATGCTAAAAACCAATAAATTTTTTATAATTATAAATTTTAGGGGATGTTTATTCCCCAATATTTTCAAAACAGAAAAACACGTAATTCAGAGCCGAGATGCGAACTTAGGCATTGAAAATTATCTTTCGGATTATATTTTTACTTTAAGGTGAGAGAAAATGCTTGCAGAATGCAAGCACACGTTCACTAGTATCCAATATCCTCTGTAAGAAGAGTCGATATAGAATGATATATAGGATATAGGAGGATACTAATGTCTGGCCCAAACTAAAATAGTTGGAGAGCTGGAATTTAATACCGAGGTGAATAAAACAAAATATTCGGAGGAAAAATTGCTACAGTGTACATTATTTTGGCCGTAAAAAATTATAAACAATTTTACTAACATTTCATGGTTTAGGTATTTCTAAATTCGCTATCAAGCTGAAATTTTTTCTACCTGTAGAATTCGCCAAATAATGAAAACGGGAATATAGAAATTTGAAAATTTTTATTCGTTCGGCCGTAATAAATTCTCAAATGTTTAACAAATTCACTAATGTTTATGTACTTTAATTATAGCCAGGAAGCTGAAATTTTTAACCAAGTTAGGAAATAATGTTCCGGTAGAAAATAATATTTGAAATTTCATGAAAGTTTTATATTGTGGCCGTTAAAAATTCGTAAATTTTAAACAATGAAATTCTTATAAATGCACTTCAAGAGGTGCTACATTCATGAAATTTTGCATAAATGTGAGGAATTCCAAAGAAATGCTAAACACATATAAATATTTCATAATTATAAATTTTAGGGGTTGTTTTTACCTCAATATTGAGCATTAGGAATAACACCTAAATCGACAAGGTGTAAACTGTTGCTTTTAAAAATTATTTGTTGGCTCGTAGTCTTTCCTTTAGGGTGAGAGAAAATGCTTGCAGAATGCAAACACACCTTCTCTAGTATCCTATATCCTCCTCTGTAAGAAGAGTGCTTATAGAATGATATATAGGATAATTGAGGATACTAATGTTTGGCCCAAACCTGTAGAATTCGGCAAATAATGAAAACGGGAATATAGAAATTTTATAATTTTTAATCGTTCGGCCGTAACAAATTCTCAAATATTTAACAATTGACTAATGTTTATGTACTTTCTCTAGATCGAGGAAGCCGAAAATTTTAACAGGGTTAGGAAATAATGTCCCGGTGGTAAATAACATTGAAAATGTTAGAAATACTTATTGCTGTGGCTGTTAAAAATTCATAAATTTTAAACAATGAAATTCATTTAAATGCACTTCTAGAGGTGCTACATTCATGAAATTTTGCATAAATGTGAGGTACCCGTAACAAATCCTATAAACCTATAAATGATTCATAATTATAAATTTTAGGGGTAGTTTTTACCCTAATATTTTCAAATCAGAAAAACATGTAATTCGGAGCAGAGATACAAACTTATGCATTTAAATTATTTTCTGGCTTTTATTTTTACATTATGGTGAGTGAAAGTGGTTGCAGTATGGAAGCACACATTCGGTAGTATTCTATATCCTCTGTAAGAAGAGTCGATATAGAATGATAGGATATATATAGGATATAGAAGGATGCTAATGTCAGGCCCAAACTACCATAGTTGGAGAGCTGAAATTTAATACACAGGTGAAACAAAAAAAATAACCAGAGGAATTAATGCAAAATTGCAACGTTTATTTTTCTGGCCGTAAAAAGTTATAAACAATCTTAACAACATTTCATGGTTTAGGTACTTCTGAATGCGCTATAAGGCTGAAATTTTTTCAGAGGTAGAATTTGCCAAATAATGAAAACGGGAATATAGAAATTTGAAAATTTTTTTTGTTTGGAAATAATAAATTCTCAAATGTTTAAAACATTGACTAATGTTTATTTCCTTTCTGAAGATCCAGGAAGCTGAAAATTTTAGTAGAGTTAGGAAATAATATTCCGGTGGTAAGTTTCATTGAAAATTTTAGAAATATTTATTGTTGTGGCTGTTAAAAATTCATAAATTAAAAAAAATGGAATTCATATAAATGCACTTGTAGAGGTGCTACATTGAGGAAATTTTCCATAAATGTGAGATATCCGTAACAAATAATAAAAACCTATAAATGTTTTATAATTATACATTTTAGGGGTTGTTTTTACCCTAATATTTTCAAAACAGAAAGACACGTAATTCAGAGCCGAGATGCAAACTTGTGTTGAAATTATTTTCTGGGTTTTATTGTTACTTTAAGGCGGGAGAAAGTGCTTGCGAATGCAAGTATACATTTACTAGTATATCTATATCCTCTGTAAGAAGAGTCGATATAGAATGATATATATATATATATAATATATAGACGCTTCTTACACATGATTTATCTATAATACCGTATTCACCCGAATCCAAGACGACCCTGAATCTAAGATGACCCCCCATTTTGATGATTCCAAAACAGAAAAAAGCTCAAATTGACCTTCATTACTACAAAAATTATAAATCTTGTGAAATATTTGTTTTCTCTTATACTTTTCTTGAATGTCATTGTCTTTTAACATTTTAAAATCATAAGATCACATCACAAATAGAACCATTCAGGTTTTCAAACAAATTAAATGGTAGCATTCATTTTAAGATAACATTAAAAATAAAGTAAATACATTGAAAGAATATACTCATTTCAGGACAACAAAAAAACATTTCAATCCAAGTGCTGCATAAAATCATTTTATTGTGTTAGTCATCATCACTGTCTATGCAACCTTCACTATTTTCCTCATGCTCACTATCTTTATCACTCTCAACTTCATCATCAGTCTCCCACAAAACATCATCCTCACTCCCATCCATGGCATTAGATAAGCAGCATTTCTTAAATCCTTTCACTATTACTTTTGAATATATTTGTTGCCACGATGCCTTGATCCATTGGCAGAGCATTGCAACTTCAGGTTTCTTAAGATTTCCTTTTGGTGTTAAAGTGTGAGTTCCACTCTGTAACCACTCAGAATACAAAACCTTTAAATTATTTTTAAAACACTTATTGACAGCAACATCTAAAACTTGAAGTTGCGATGTCATTCCTCCAGGTATTACAATAAGATCAATATTCATCGCACTCATTATGTTTTTAATTTCAGGAGATAAGTGTCCTTGAATACATCCAGTGAAAGCATTGCTCTTTGTTTCAGTAAAGCTCCTGGCCGTCTATTCTACACCACATGTAACCAATCACTCATTAGTTCTTTAGTCATCCACCCCTTTTCTTGACACCTATTATTCCAATTGGCAAATGTTTCTTAGGCATTGTTTTCCGCTTTAGAATCACATATGGTGGTAATTTAGTCCCATCTGCTAAAACCGCCAACATTACCGTGACTCGCATTTTTTCGTTGCCTGTAGTTTTAATTAGGACGGACTTCGCACCTTTTTCGTTCACAGTATAATTAGATGGCATGTAGAAGAAAACCGGAGTTTCATCGGCATTTCCTATTTGGCTCAAAATGTAATTATTGGTTTTTCTAAGTCCAATTACGTATTTCTGGTAAGCGAGAAGTTTTTCTACATAGTCTTCTGACAATTTCTGACACAGCGAAGTTCGTCGCCGTAAAGAAAAATTATTTCGTCGCATCATTCTCACGCACCAACTTCTGCTGGCCTTGAATTCTTGCAATGATATATTAAGTCCTCTAGTAATTTCATTAGCTTTAAGTATAATACTTTCAGTCGAAACAGGCATACCGTTCTTCCTCATGGTGCGCACAAACTTGACTACTTCTTCTTCAATGCCATGAAATCGACCTAATTTTGGACCACTGAGCGACTTCCTTGTGGCTTTGGCTTTTTCTAGTTCCTGTTTTGCGAGTTTCCATCGACGCACATTTGCCTCAGATACACCGAACTTTCCACTCGCATCACAGTTATTAGTTTTTTGGCGTAATTTATCACGATCAGCTTAAAATTTGTATCTTAGCTCCGTCTAATTCCTTTGTTAACTTTCCCTTTGCACTCGTGCCACGTACTTCAACATGATCTGTCATTTTAACTTAAGGGTTGTGCATTTAAATCAAGAATGCACAACTCAAAATTACTTTCACACTTAGTGAGTCGCGGTGCGTCGTTTGAAAGGGGAATCCCAATGATTTCCGCTCTCATTTGTTTTGACTTGCGGTTACCATTACGTGCAAGATGAAAGTACGTCGTCTGTGTTATGATCGTCGACGATGATTATTAGTCTAAATAATTATTATTCCCGTCATGTTTTTCTTATTGTTATTACTATTTGTTTATTTCACTTCTTTATGTACGTACTTGAATTTGCTGTTGTGAATTGTTTACTGTAATATACCATTTGTTGTAAAAACCATTGATTAATTGCTTAAATATACTTCGTATTCGAATGTAAGACGACTCTTGATATTTACAGCTGAAAATTTGGAAAAAAAAGGTCGTCTTAGAATCAGGTGAATACGGTATATAGATGCTTCTTACACATGATAGATATATATATATATATATAGATATATATATATATATATATATATATATATATATATATATATATATATATAATTATATATATAGGAGGAGAAACAATTATGTGGCACTTCCAGATGTGCCATAAACTTGAATTTGGTAGGATTATAGGTTTTTGGTCACAACCAAAGGAAAAAATCTGAAACTGGCGTAATTCCTATTTGGAGGGCCTATTTTGGCACCTTTTTGCCCCATTTTTTGCCCATAAGAAAACATGTAAATGGGTGTAGAGGTTTTTATATTTGCATTTTAAAATTACTTCGCATCAAGATAGGAACTCAAGACTTAAATTATCGGACAGGATATAAATTGTAGGTTCTTCTTTTTGTAGACAGAATTCAAATCCGAATAGAATTTGCGTAAATTTATAGTTTTTATCGCAAAAAAGTGGTAATTTTTCTGGGTTTAACAATAGGCTTCCTAGCAACAGTCTTAATGCTTTCATATGTGTAAGTTTTTAATAGGAATCAGAGGCTTATATTTCAATGCCTTTAATGTTAATCTAATCCTAATGGGGGAAATCCTATATTGTAATAATCCTCATTTTTGGAGCTCTTTTGCCCCAGTATTTCACCATATGAATAGAAATTTCATTGGAAGTGAAGATAAAATAAAAATATCGCAAAAATTCAAATTTTTGTGTGGGTTTGGCCCCATTTCTACCCAATACGAGTGTGAACCTTCTAAGGCACTTCTTAATGAGATACAAACTGCAAATTCCGCAGAATTATGGGTGTTTAGTTACCACAGGGGGAGGAAATCCAATATTGTAAAAATTCATAACGTTATGGCTGTTTTGCCCCATTATTGCCCCATACGAGGAATAAAATTATAAGGCACCTCTAAATTATCTACAAACTTGAAATTTGACACGCTTACATGATTTTTTTTTAGTCAGCAGGGACTAATTCAAAATTGTAAAAATCCTAAAATTTAAAAATGCTTCATCATTATATATTGATGGGCCTTACTTAGTATATAAGAGCATACAAATTTCCAGCGCAAACTACAATAGTTTGAGAGCTGAAATTTAACACATAGGTGAACCAAAAAAAATTATCAGAGGAAAAACTGCAACAATATATATTTTCTTGGCCGTTAAAAATTATAGACTATTTACTAACTTTTCGTGGTTTAGGTACTTCTAAATGAGTTATGAAGCTGAAATTTTTTCCATTGGCAGAATTTGCCATATAATGAAAATGGGATTATAGAAATTTGTAAATTTTTAATCGTTCAACCGTAATAATATCTTAAATGTTAAATAAACTGAGTAAAGTTTATGTACATTCTGGAGATAGGAAGCTGAAATTTTTAAGAATGTTAGAGAGTAATGTTCCGGGGACAAATAACATTGAAAATTTCCCTAAAGTTTATTATTGTGGCTGTTAAAAATTCAAAAATTTTAAACAATGAAATTTATATAGATGCACTTCCAGAGATGCTACATCGATGAAATTGTGTATTCGTAATAAATGTTAAAACCTATAAATATTTTAAAATTATAAATTTAGGGGTTGTTTTTACCACAAAATTCTTCAATAAGGAAAACACGTAAATCGGTGAAGAGGTCCAAACTTTTCCGTTTAAAAATTATTTTTCCGCTACTAATGCTTGCCGAATGTAAGCACATATTAACTAGTATATATATATATTTATATATATATAGGAGGATACTAAATTATAAGGCACTTCCAGATGTGCCAGAAACTTGAAATTTGGTATAATTATAGGTTTTTGGTCACAACTGAAGGAAAAAATTCGAAACTGTCGAAATTCCTATTTTGAGGGGCTATTTTGGCCCCTTTTTTCCCCATTTTTTGCAGAGGTTTTTATATTTGCATTTTAAATTACTTCCCATGAAGATACAAACTCGAGACTTGAACTGTCGGATAGGATATAAATTGTAGTTTCTTATTTTTGAAGACAGAATTCAAATCCGAGTAGAATTCGCGTAAATTTATAGTTTTTATCGCAAAAAAGTGATAATTTTTCTTGCTCTAACAATTGGCTTCCTAGCAACAGGTTAATGCTTTTATATGGGTAAGCTTTTAATGGGAATCAGAGGCATATATTTTAATGCCTTTAATGTTGAACTACGCCTAATGAAGGAATTACGATATTGTCATAATCCCTATTTTTGGGGTAGTTTTGCCCCAGTATTGCTCCATACGACTACAAAAATGATGAGGCAGCTCCATATGACCCAGAGACTTGAAATTTGTCCTGGTTATAAATATTTTATTGCAACCGAAGATAAAATAAAACACTGGGAAGATTCCAAATTTTAAGGGCGGTTTTGCCCTATTTATGACCCATACCAGTGTGAAAATAATACGGCAATTCATAATGAGGTACAAACATGAAATTTTGCAGAATTGTGGATTTTTAGTTACAACAGAAAGAAGAAATCCGATATCGTGAAAATTGGAAATCTTAGCAACTGTATTGCCACATACTTGTCCTATGCAACGAATAAATTTATAGTGCACTTCTAAATGAGCTACAAAGTTGAAATTTATGCGGATATATGATTTTGCACAAACTTGATTGGGAATAATTTGAAATTGTAAAAAGGCTAAATTTTTTTAATTCTTGCATAATGCAAGCACACATTAACTAGTATATATATATATATATATATATATATATATATATATACTAGTTGATGTGTGCTTGCATTCTGCTAGCATTTTTAAAGTTTAGCATCTTTACAATTTTAAATTATTCCCAATGAATTTTGTACAAAATCATATAACTGTATCAAATTTCAACTTTGTAGCTCATTTAGATGTGCATTATGATTTTATTCTTCGCATAGGCCAATTATTTGGCAAAACAGTCACTAAGATATCGAATTTTAACGATATTCGATTTTGTCTTTCTGTTTTAACTAAAAACCATTAATTCTGCCAAATTTCATGTTTGTATCTCATTAAGAATTGCCGTATCATTTCACACTGGTATGGCAAACCTGCCCTTAAAATTCTTAATTTTCGCTGTGTTTTATTTATCATCGGCTGCAATAAAATTTTTATAACCAGGCCAAATTTCAAGTCTCTACGTCATATGGAGCTGCCTCATAATTTTAGTTCTTGTATGGAGCAATACTGGGTAAAACAGCCCCAAAAATAGGGATTATTACAATATTAGAATTCCTTCATTAGGCATATTTTAACATTAAAGGCATTAAAACATGTGCCTCTAATTCCAATTAAAAGCTTACCCATATGAAAGCATTAGTCCTGTTGCTAGGAAGCCTATTGTTAGACCAAGAAAAATTACCACTATTTTGCGATAAAAACTATAACTTTACGTTATTTCTACTCGGATTTCAAAAATAAGAAACCACAATTTATATCCTATCCGACAGTTCAAGTCTCGAGTTCGTAACTTCAACGAAAGTAATTCAAAAATACAAATATAAAACCTCTACACCAATTTACATGTTTTCTTATGGCGCAAAAATGGGGCAAAAAGGGGCCAAAAAAGTCTCTCAAAATAGGAATTTTGCCAGTTTCGGATTTTTTCCTCTGGTTGTGACTAAAAACCAATAATCCTACCAAATTTCAACTTTCTAGCACATCTGGAAGTGCCTCATAATATTGTATCCTCCTATATATATATATATCATGTGTAAGAAGCGTCTTTATATTATAGATATATATCTATAATATATAGATGCTTCTTACACATGATATATATATACAGTAAAACTCGTTTATAACGATCACGCCTAAAACGAAATCTCGGCTATAACGAAGAAATGTCTCGGTCCCTTGAACTTCTCCATAAGGGCATTGGTTAAATTTCTCGGATATAACGAACACGCATTTTACGAATTCTCGGCTGTAACGAACAAATATTTGGTCCCGTGGCAAAAAATGCCTCATATATAACGAATTTTGGCGAGCAGAGCGATAAGTAATGAATAGTTTCCGCCCGTTTACCGCGCACTTGTTCGTAGAGGTCCCCTTCCTCCATCTACCCCTTCCATACGAATTTCCACCCTCCCTTTGTTTTGAAATTGATATTAAAAATTTGAAATGTTTATGTAAATTAATTTATGTAAATAATATTAATTGACCATTTAAAAATCGTATGTAATAGCAGTCGAACATTTTACATGCCGCGAAGTTGATAAGCATCTCTTTGCATATGTAAGTACGGTATTGAAGTCGACTCACTGCAAATACAGTAAAAGCTGTGTTATTCGGCTATCTTGGTGATTGAGGAAAGCCGATTAGGAGAAATATCCGGTTAGGTGAGCGTTTTTCGATTTTGACATCGCAAATTTAGCAATAACTAAACAAAATTGGGCTTAGGTTCACTACCGTACTCCCCAAACATAACTATGCATGGGGTTTGCATTTTCCATTTTAATTCTTCCACACGTAGTTAGATATAGACACTATTTACCCATTCTTATTTAATACGTTGCTAAGCTTACATGCAAAACAAAAAGACTATTGAAAAGTTTAGGGCGTCCGGGAAGTTTTGGGTTTACCGCAGTGAACCTGTTCCCAAAATTGAATTTATTGGATTATATCTTTCTTATTTATCTTTCTTATTTACCTTTATTTACTCTATTAGAAAAGGACGAAATTATTTAATTCTTCAGAACATTTCTGTGAAAACCAGTCATATAATATTCTATCCAGTTCCTCAATTTTTGGCTTATGAAGCGTATGATGTTTATTAATTGATTTACTCGTCTCAGAAGATGACAAATTTCATTAATTTAGCCTTATGAGCCTTGATATCGTTGAGCGTGGAAGATCCGATGTTGAATTCTTTTGCTATGGCTGCTCTATTTTTTCCTTTTTCAATTCGTTTGATCAGCTCCAGATTTCGTGTTAGCGTTAAATCAACCTTTTCTCTCCTGTTCCTTGCTTTTAGGTATTTATTTTGATGCAATATTCAATGGATGGGTAATTTTTTAAATAATAAAAAGCGATTAAACTGGAAATTGTAGAAGTACACCAAAACATCTAGACAATGAAAATGGCTTACGTAACCAAAAACGCCATGCTTACTCGGCAGCCACAGAAGTATACGGAGTAAATACATACTAATATATATACATCTTATATTTTAAGAAATTTTAAAGTGGAAGTTGTGGTATTACACTTATACTATTCAGACAAAAATTCATAAAAAAGAAAAAGAAATACAAAATGAATTGTATTTGTGTAACTGCCGGTATCTAAGGCCGGCCGGTTCCAAATAGACGGATAGCACAGCTTTTACTGTATGTGTATACGTGTTATATGGGATGTTTAGGCCAAAAACCATGTTTCTCGTATATAACGTAGTCACGCTTATAACGAAGCAATGAGTCGGTCCCCTCAAATTCGTAATAAACGAGTTTTACTGTATCTATAATATAAAGACGCTTCTTACGCATGATATATTAATATTTACTAGTTAATATGTGCTTGCATTCTGCAAGCATTTTCTCTAACCTTAATATATAGAGTAAGTGCAGACAAATAATTTGTAACACAAAAGTTTGCACCTCTGCACCTATTTACGTGTTTTTCTTTATGGACAGTATTGGAAAAAAGCAACCCCTAAAATTTATAATTGTAAAAATTTTATAGGTTTTCATCATGTGTTGCAAATACTTCACATTTCCGCAAAATTTCATCTATGTAGCACCTCTTGAATTGCATTTATATAAATTTCATTGTTTAAACTTTATGAATTTTCAACAGCCACAATCATAAACTTTTCTAAAAATTTTCAAATATAATTGTAACTGAAACACAATTCCTTAATTTTCAGCTTTCTAGTTCGTACGAAGGTATATAAGGATTAGTCACATTTTTTTAACATTTATGAATTTTTAACGGCCGAATAAATAAACATTTTCAAGTTTCAATAATTCCGTTAGCGTTATTTGGTAAATTCTACTGTCAGAAAAAATTTCAGCATTGTAGAACATTTAGAAGTACGTAAAAGGTGAAATGTTTTTTAAAAGTTTATAATTTTTAACGGCCAATAAATTAAAATATTGTAAATTTCTATTTTTCCTGTCCATTTCTCTATGCTATGTTAATATGTGCTTGCATTCTGCAAGGTTTTCTAAATTTTACTATTTTTACAAATTGAAATTATTCACAATCGATTTTTTACGAAACCATATAACTGTCTAAAATTTCAAGTTAGAAGATCATTTTGAAGTGCCATACATACAATGGGCCAATAATGGGGCAAAACAGGTAATAGGATTTTGAATTTTTACAAAATCAGATGCTTTCCTTCTGTTGTAAGTAAAAACCCATAATTCTGCCATATTTCAAGTTTGTATCTCAATGAGAAGTGCCTTATAATTTCCACACTCGTATGGGGCCGAATAGGGGCAAACCGCACCTAAAAGTTTAATTTTTGCTATTTATTTTTTTTATCTTCGGTTGCAACAACATTTCTATAATCGTGCTAAATCTTAAGTCTCTAGGTCACTTGGAGCTGTCTCAGTGTTTTTGTTCTCGAGTAGAGCAATAGTGGGGCAAAACAGCCCCAAAAATGAGTTTATATCAGTATCGGATTTCCTTCATTAGTCGTAGTTTAACATTGAAGGCATTAAAATATAAGCCTCTGACTCCCATTAAAAGCTTACCCATATGAAAGGATTAAGCCAGTTGCCTAGGAAGCCTATTGTTATACCCAGAAAAATTACCACTTTTTTGCGATAAAAACTATAAATTTACGTTAATTCTACTCGGATTTGAATTCTGTCTTCAAAAATAAGAAACTACAATTTATATCCTATCCGACATTTTAAGTCGTGCATTTGTATCTTGACAGGAAGTAATTTAAAATGCAAATATAAAAACCTCTACATCAATTTAATGTTTTCTTATGTGCCTAAAATGGGGCAAAAAAGGGCCAAAATAGCCCCTCCAAATAGGAATTTCGACAGTTTCGGATTTTTTCCTTCGGCTGTGACCAAAAACCTATACTCCTACCAAATTTCAAGTTTCTACCACATCTGGAAGTGCCTCATAATTTTGTATCCTCCTATGTATATAGAAGCTGAGATATGACGTTTAATGTTTAGGGAAATTTCATTTTAAATTCTTTTCTTCATCATAAATAATCCATTTTCTTCCTATTTAATAGTATTACATGCACACGTAGGGAAATTAAACGTTTGTTTGGGAGATTGTTTATGTTAGCAACAATGAAGTAACCATGCAAGAAATTTTCTAAGTTCATCTCCATATAAGACTTTCTTGTTTGATTTTCTCGATAACGGCTACTCCTACGATGAAAACATATAGAAAAGGAAATACTGTACTTTACTAGTTGTACAACTTTTATTTGAAAAATATTTTGATATGAACAATACTTTACGAGATATGACGAAAATTTAATTTTTCTTCACCAGTAAAGTGGTACCCCTGATTTGCGTACGTAGTTCATTTTTGCAATTTTCTCATTATATTTGATTGAAAGTCCTTAATATCAAATTTCATAAAAATCCGTTCGGTAGAAGCCGAGAACGAACATGCGGACGGACTGACGGACGGACCGACCGACGATAATAGGCGCTCACGCTGTAAGCGAAACGCGCCTAAAAAGGCAAGGCAGCTGCATAAGTCCTAGAGACTTGAAATTTGGCATGATTATAGCAATTACATATCAACCTAAGATAAAATGATAACATCGGAAAAAAATTCCAATTTTGAAGGGGCGATTGTGCCCCTATTCGGCCCCATACGAGTGTGGAAATTATAAGGCACTTCTCATTGAGATACAAACTTGAAATTTGGCAGAATTATGGGTTTTTACTTACAACAGAAGGAAAGCATCTGATTTTGTAAAAATTCAAAATCCTATTACCTGTTTTGCCCCATTATTGGCCCATTGTATGTATGGCACTTCAAAATGATCTTCTAACTTGAAATTTTAGACAGTTATATGGTTTCGTAAAAAATCGATTGTGAATAATTTCAATTTGTAAAAATAGTAAAATTTAGAAAACCTTGCAGAATGCAAGCACATATTAACATAGCATAGAGAAATGGACAGGAAAAATAGAAATTTACAATATTTTAATTTATTGGCCGTTAAAAATTATAAACTTTTAAAAAACATTTCACCTTTTACGTACTTCTAAATGTTCTACAATGCTGAAATTTTTTCTGACAGTAGAATTTACCAAATAACGCTAACGGAATTATTGAAACTTGAAAATGTTTATTTATTCGGCCGTTAAAAATTCATAAATGTTAAAAAAATGTGACTAATCCTTATATACCTTCGTACGAACTAGAAAGCTGAAAATTAAGGAATTGTGTTTCGGTTACAATTATATTTGAAAATTTTTAGAAAAGTTTATGATTGTGGCTGTTGAAAATTCATAAAGTTTAAACAATGAAATTTATATAAATGCAATTCAAGAGGTGCTACATAGATGAAATTTTGCGGAAATGTGAAGTATTAGCAACAAATGATGAAAACCTATAAAATTTTTACAATTATAAATTTTAGGGGTTGCTTTTTTCCAATACTGTCCATAAAGAAAAACACGTAAATAGGCGCAGAGGTGCAAACTTTTGTGTTACAAATTATTTGTCTGCACTTACTCTATAGGTATATTAAGGTTAGAGAAAATGCTTGCAGAATGCAAGCACATATTAACTAGTATATATATATTTATCATGTGTAAGAAGCATCTATATATTATAGATATATCATATATATAGGAGGATACAAAATTATGAGGCACTTCCAGATGTGGTAGAAAGTTGAAATTTGGTAGGATTATAGGTTTTTAGTCACAACCAGAGGAAAAAATCTGAAACTGGCGAAATTCCTATTTTGAGGGACTTTTTTGGCACTTTTTTCCCCCATTTTTGCGCCATAAGAAAGCATGTAAATTGGTGCAGAGGTTTTTATATTTACATTTTAAAATTACTTCCCATCAAGATACGAACTCGATACTTAAACTGTCGGATAGGATATAAATTGTAGTTTCTAATTTTTGAAGACGGAATGCAAATCCGAGTAGAATTAGCGTACTTTTATAGTTTTTATCGCAAAAAATTGCTAATTTTTCTGGGTCTTACAATAGGCTTCCTTGGTAACAAGCTCTATCCTTTCATATGGTTAAGCTTTTAATAGGAATCAGAGGCTTATATTTTAATGCTGTTAATGTTAAACTACACCTAATGAAGGAAATCCGATATTGATATAATCCTCATTTTTGGGGCTGTTTTGCCCCATTATTGCCCCATTCGAGAACAAAAAAGATCATTCAGCTGCATAGGAGCCAGAGACTTGAGATTTCGCACGGTTGTAGAAATTTCATTGCAACCTAAGATAAAACTATAAAATTGCAAAAATTCCAATTTTTAATGGGTGACTTAGCCCCTTTTCGGCCCCATGCGAGTGTGTTATTTTTATAAGGCACTTCTTAATGAGATACAAACTTGAAATTTGGCAGAATTATGGGTTTTTAGTTACAACAGATGGAAAAAATCTTAGAATGTAAAAATTCATAGTGTTAGGCGCTGTTTTGCTCCATTATTGCCCTATACGAGGATTAAAATTATATGGTATTTCTAAATGAGCTACAAACTCCAAATTTGACACGGTTATATCATTATGTACAACATCGCTTGGGAATAATTTGAATTTGTAAAAATGCTAAAATTTGAAAATGCTTGCAGAATGCAAGCACACATTAACTATTATATATATATATATATAGGAGGATACTAATATTTGGCCCAAACTACAATAGTTGGAGCGTTGGAATTTAATACATCGGTGAACCGAAGAAAATAATTGCAGGAATAATTGGAAAATTGCAACAATGTTTATTTTCATGGCCGGTAAAAATTATAAACTATTTTACTAAAATTTTATGGTTTAGGTACTCCTAAATGCGCTATGAAGCTGAAATTTTTTCAAGAGGTAAAATTTGCCAAATAATGAAAACAGGAATATAGAAATTTGAAAATTTTTATTTGTTCAGACATAATAAATTCTTAAATGTATAAGAAATTGACTAATGTTTATGTCCTTTCTGAAGATCCATGAAGCTGAAAATTTTAGCAGAGTTAGGAAATATTGTTCCGGTGGTAAATGACTTTGAAAATTTCCTAGAAATTTTAGATTGTGGCTGTTAAAATTTATTAATTTTAAACAATGAAATTCATATAAATGCTCTTCTAGAGGTGCAAATTTCATAAAATTTTGCATAAATGTGAGGTATTCATATCAAATGCTAAAAATCTATAAATGTTTTATATTTATAAATATTAGGTGTTGTTTATACCCTGTTTTTTCAAAACAGAAAAACACCTAATTCGGAGCCGAGATGCAAACGTATGCGTTGAAAATTATTTTTCGGCTTTTATTTATGCTTTAAGTTGAGAAAAATTCTTGCAGAATGCAAGCACACATTCACTAGTATAATCTGTAATATATAGATGATTCTTACACATGATATATATATCATATGTATAATATAAAGACACTTCTTACACATGATATATCTATAATATATAGATGCTTCCTACACAATATATATATTGGAGGATACGAAATTATGAGGCACTTCCAGATGTGCTAGAAACTTAAAATGTAGTAGGATTAAAGGATTTTGTTCAAAACCGTAGAAAAAAATCCAAAACTTTCTAAATTCCTATTTTAAGGTGCCATTTTGGCCCATTTTCCCCCCATTTTTTGCCTATAAGAAAACATGCAAATTGGTGTAGAGGTTGATATATTTGCATTTTAAAATTACTTCCTGTCAAGATACAAACTCAATACTTAAACTATCGGATAGGATATAAATTATAGTTTCTTATTTTTTAAGACAGAATTCAAATCCGAATAGAATTAGCATGAATTTGTAGTTTTTATCGCAAAAAAGTGGTAATTTTTCAGGGTCTAACAATACACTTCCTAGGCAACAGGTTTAATGCTTTCATATGGTGTAAGCATATAATGGGAAGCAGAGGCATATATTTTAATCCCATTAATGTTAAACTACAACTAAAGGAGGAAATACAATATTGATATAGTCCCAATTTTTGGGGCTGTTTTGCCACAGTATTGCTCAATACGGAACAAAAAAGATGAAGCAGCTCCATATGATCTAGAGACTTGAAATTTGGCACGATTATAGAAATTTCATTGCAACAAAAGATAAAAGAAAATATTGCAAATACTCCAATTTTTAGGGGCGGTTTTGTTTCATTTCTGCCCCATACGAGTGTGAAATTATAAGGCACTTCTTAATGAGCTACAAACTTGAAATTTGGCAGAATTATGGCTTTTCAGTTACAACAAAAGGAAGAAATCTGATATTGTAAATATTCAAAATCTTAGGGGCTGTCTTGCCCCATTATTGCCCTATACGAGGATTAAAATTATAAGGCACCTCTAAATGAGCTACAAACTTGAAATTTGTGACGTTTATATGATTTTGTACAAAATCTTTTGGAAATAATTCAAAATTTTAAAAATTAAAAAATATTTGCAGAATGCATGCAGACATTAACTATTGTGTGTGTGTGTTTGTGTGTATTTAGTATTTATATATATATATATATATATATATATATATATATATATATATATATATATAAAGGTAGCAACAAGGTGTTGGAGGAAGCCCAGTGGACACTTACCTAGAATGAAGAGCCGCTGGGGGTGCTGAGGACACACGAAATATATATATATCATGTGTAAGAAGCGTCTGTATATTATAGATATACACACACACTGTGGTAATCGGTTACCACGAAATGCTGGGAACCGGCACAAACATTTCGTGTTAACCAAATTTCATGCTAGCATTTTTGATGATAAATTTTCATTTTTAAAGCATAAAATAATCTCGTGGACAAATCTATGATACTGCTATGATCTATCATTATTGCTGTGTAATTTGTGCAATTATTGCTATGCCAAGGAAATGCATTTAGTTAAATATGTTATTTATCATATAATTATAATGACAATATCATGCCATAACTACATTAAAAACAAATTAATATAATATTAGTCTTTAAGACAATTCTAGCCTCTACTTTTTGTGGAAAAAATCAGTTAATTTTTCTTAACTACGTTAATGGTAATTTTCTTTTCCACAAATTTTTCCAAATTATCCAATTTTTCATACATATTTTCTCTATCTGATTGAGCTTCTAAAAATCTCCCCACACATTTAAATATTCCGAGGATATCCGTAGCACTAGGGGTGGACAACACTTCATCATTATCGTCGTTGGCCTTTTTATCACTTTCACTTTCTGCTATTAACCTAATTAACAATTTTTACAATATCACTGTATGTTAAAATTGGTGCAGTATTAATGTGGTCATCTGCTCCAATGTAGTCATTAAGTGTGAGATTTCTTTAAACAAACTCATAATGGAAGACACAACCGAAGATATTGCCTAAATCACATTCGGCAGATGTGTCCTTAATTGTTGTCAATGTTGCTTCGGTTTCATCTGCATCTACAGAAGGATCATTTGCATGTGGAAAATAGAATCCAGCATGGTGAAAACAGTTTGCAATTGTTTTCGCTGTTACTGACCTCCAGGCAGCATGCAACATATGAAAACAGTTTAAAAGTGCCACAGGTCTATTTTCCTCCTTAGTTTCAATACTAGATAAGTATTTTTTTAGCAATCATTTACAATAGTAAAACTTTAGATTTTTAATTATCCCCTGGTCACATGGCTGCAATACACTGGTGGTATTTGGCGGCAAAAAAACAATTTGATGGATTTCAACCTCTCCACCTTCGGATGGGCAGGCTACTGTCAACAAACAAAATTCTCGGTGGGGGTGGTGTTGCCCATGGAGAAGGAGCCAAAGAGTGGATGGGGAAACCCTGTCTCAACTGCCATTTCATGTTATCCAAAGAATTTCCCATTTTATTTTATAAGGACCGAAATTTATTTTTATATTTACCGATATTTCATGTTAAATGTTTCACATTAAGAGAATAAATATACACTGAAAAGTAAAGGCATCCAAACGGACTGAGCATGCATTTCATGTTAACCAATATTTCGTGTTATCCATTTTCGTGTTAAGTGTGTTCCACTGTGTGTGTGTGTGTGTGCGTGCATGCGTGTGTGTGTGTGTGTGTAAATAAACATGGAAGAGGAAAGGTAAATGAAGATATTTAGGACAACTAGGTGTTGAAGGAAACCCAGTGAACACTTACCGGAAGTAGAGCCGCTGTGGTGTTGGAGAGACACATTTGTAGAAGTTATTGGAGCTTTCGGGATGATCCCTTCGTCAGCACATGAGAGACACAACTGATTTGGCAGTGACACTGGGGTGAAGGGGTTAGGGTGGAAGGGAAGGGAGCGTGGAAAGGTCGGTGATTGGAGGATGTAGAAGGGGGAGGGTGGAAAGGGGAAATAGTGGGTGGAGAGAAGGTAATATTAAGAGATATTGAGGCCGGGAGGAGTGAAAGAGTTTAAGATTTGGATATGGGTCAGTTCGTATTGACGGAGAGGTAACCCTTGTTGGAGGTGGCGGGTGCATAAAAGTGAAAGTTTTCAGCACAAGAGAGACACAACACTTGTGCTGATGAAGGGATCATCCCGAAAGCTCCAATAACTTCTACAAATGTGTCTCTCCAACATCCCAGCGGTTCTCCTTCCGGTAAGTGCTCACTTGGTTTCCTTCAACACCTAGTTGCCCTAAATAAATAAATAAATATATGTGCATGTGTGTGCACGTGTGTGTGTGTGTACACACACATACTAGAGCTCTGCACGGGCCGGATTTTCTAGGCTTGGCCTGGCCTGTACGATGTAATTGTAGGCCCGGCCCGCGAGACATTATGGAGGATCAGTGTGACTTGCTTGATATTTGAAGCTCGGGCCCGTAATTAATTCCAAAGGATCGGCCCGTACCCGGCCCATGCAGGACTCTAATACATACACGATGGAGTATAAAATTAAATGATAATTTCACTTTATATCAAATTCTAACACAAAACAATTAAATTTGTCCAGATAAATCAAGGCATCTTTATTATTTAAAGTTATTACTACCTAAAAGTATGTTGTTTTCTAGAATGAACCTTTCCCTTCTATATAGACAGCTAAAAAACCATCACATTTCAGCTATCTATTATTTGTATTAGCTCATTCTTACTTTTGAATTATCATTTTCATTTCACTATCTTATATAGATTTCAAAGCTTTTAAATGAGAGCTGATCTCACATGCTACCTAGAAAATGAATCAACCACATCCAATATTTATTTTATTTAAAAATCCTCAATATAATTACAACACTAGACTTTATTTTATTTAAATATAAAAATTTCACAAATAAAACTTTTAAAATATAGAAATAATTTTTCATCTCAATGTTTTAATCATAGATCTCAGTGAGGCCACGAAAATTTGCTGGGATAGTTATTCTGTAAACTCATCCAAGGAACAGTTATCATCAGAATGGATATGCGAAGTGGTAGCTGTTGTATAGGCACAGGCTGAAGAAGTTGAAGGTTGAGGCTCTGTTGAAACCTTCTTGAACATGTCCTTCAGAACCTGTCATTTCATATGTTTTGGTCTCTCTTTCTGGAACACTTCTTGTATTTTGTAAATCCACATAATATGCTGCTCTGTAATAAAACTCTCCTGTTCCATTCCACGAATTAGTTCTTCTGTTAATTGTATGCACCTTTCAATGGATACTTATTCCTTTTCATTCAACACCTCATCATCTCCTTCAGTATCACTCTTATCATTTTATTATGATTCAAACCATATTGCAAATTTTACTGTCTGTAAGTTGGAGGTAAACTGGAGCTGTGTTGTCAATGTTTAATTAATCTTCAAGAGCTTCTTTATCCACAATTTTGCTGTATCACATGACAACATTTTTGCAAATGCCAATAAGTCTTCGACAATTTCACTTTCTTCAAAAGAAGAAAATCTTTCAAAATTGGGTTCAGTTTCATCATCATCATTTAGAAATTTGGTGGATGGCCATAAATTGTATCATCCATTCAACAAAGTAATCTGGGAAATATTGTCCCAAACCTTTGCAACACTCCAAATAGCATCCTTTATGTCAAATTCTTTTTGGAATTGGGTCACTCTTATTCCTTATTTACACGCTATAAGCATTTTTTGCATGAATTCAGCCTTGTATCTAGCTTTCAGTGCCTGAAGAATGCCATGGTCCTTTGGTTGGATAAGCGATGTGCAGTTAGGATGTAAATAAATACCATAAATTTGTCTTAAATGAGCATTTCAGCATCAGAGTGTACAGCACAATTATCAAGAAGTAATATAATTTTGCAATCCACAGGAAGACGTACAGACTGACAGCGAGTCCTGGCTTCAGGGACAAAATGGTTCTCAAACCAATCAATAAAAATTTGCTTTGTCATCCATGCATGCATGTTAGCCTTATAAACAACTGGAAATATCCTGATCCCCTTGAAAGGTCTAGGATTCTGGCTGTAGCCAATAATGAGCAATTTACACTTATGGGTTCCTGCTGCATTTGAACACCCCAATATAGTAAGCTGTTCCTTGGAGTCTTTGAATCCTGTTGGTGCTGACTCACCCGCCATTACATATGTTTTTCTGGGAATATATTGCCAAAACAATGCCGACTTGTCTGCATAGTTAAACCCTCTTTTGATATCATCGAAGAAAATTCTTTCAAGTATTCCTCTGCGGCTTCATGATCAGCTGCCGCTTTTTCTTTAGTAACACTTTATCCACGTTGATTGTCTTTGACTGATGGAGTGTTTTTCTGTTGTTCATTAACTTTGGAATGTCACATTCTCCGTAAAATTTCATTAATTGACTCTTTTGTTTCTTCAAGTCATAAACAGTCGATGAACGAACACCAAACTCATTGCACAATGTTTTCACTGAAGCACCTTTCTCTAAACGCTGTAGCAATTCCACTTTATTCTTAATACTGTGTTAAGTGCTTCCTCTTTGCATTTATGATAACCACGGGGTTTTAAATTCATGAAACACAGCATATTCTAACAAAACAACAATGATAAAACAGCAGCGCAGTTATCATTTTATATAGATATATACAGGGCCGTGCCGATGGGTGAGGCGGCGAGGCATCCACCTCAGGCGCCTCTTGTAGGAGGCGCCAAAATTTGCCAAAAATGAAAACCTATCAAAATAAGTTCATACGCGTGCGAGGCATCAATATAGTTAGGGCATTTAAACGACATTTTAGATATCTATCCATTATTGCAAATTTCTCTTTTGCATTCCAAAGTGAATCACATATTAACGAAGCAGCAACTTTGTATTTATTACAACAAAGCGTATAAGTGAATATAAATATTAACGGTATGTTAGTGAAATTTTTATATGCAAAAGGGAGCGCTGTTTGTTTGATTGGCCGGGCGTCAGAATATGATACCTCGAGCTGACAATGTATATTCATGATTTTTTTTATATCATTTATTCCTTTTTGAACAATTCTGCAAAAACTCATTTTTATAATGAGGTGACCATGAGTTGGACGATAGCACATTTGTACAAGAATCCCTCAGCCTAATCATGCAAAGCATGGTTGAGTGAACGACTTAATTAGAAAAATAAAGGCGCAATATATCTCGGCTCCGATGAAATAAATTCTGGCAACCTTCCTATGAAGATAAAAAAAGCATTCATGAGAACAATTCATAGTTTTTATCACTTCAAAACTCCATATTTGCGCACTTGCATTTGAATACGGTAGAGTATTTTTCTTTCACTCAACACTTCTTTTTGGTTTGTCGAAATCATCTTTTTGCTTTATCTAAATAATAAAAATAGCTGGACTTTCTCATTTTTATTTTATATAAATATGTGCTCTCGCATACTTTTTTGTGGCAAATGTATTTCTCTCCAAATAATTTTTTAAATCTGTATTTCACAGATCATATAAGAGCTAGGAAGAGGAAAATATGGATTTTTAATTGTTGTTCATGAAATAAATCTTCATATTTGACAATGTAAGTAAGGATTCTTTACTTTGTTAACGTATAAGCTGTTGTATACTATTTCAATGCGGTGAGTTAGACGATTTTTCTCAAAAGTAATAATTTGAAATAGAAATGTTTTGGTCACTAAAAAGCATAAAGTGAGAAATTCTTTGTAAAATAAATTTGTGGCTTTTTGAGGTTTAATGCCTTTAATACAATTCATGGCTTTTATAAGTATACTGCAACCAAATGAAATTTAAATAACTGTGGCTTCTGAAGCTGAAAACTAGGTTAGAATATAACACAATCCACAATTTTTCTTAATTTACTTATATACTGCTGTGTTACATTGTTGCGACATGGGCTTTGGCTATCCTTCATAAGTGGTAATTTAGATTCATTTCCTTTCTATCGTACGATATACCCATCATTTTGCTGGTACGAAATTTTGACTCACAAATATTTGGAAAATATCTAATTTTGTTTTCGATAGATATGGTTAGTGTTTTCTTCTGGAAAATATTAGTAAAAATGCGACCTCAAATCACTGTTCAGCGGGTAACAACGAGGCGAAGACTTCTGGAGATACCATTTGGAAAAACAAAGCCTTACACAAGCGGAGAAGGGATTGGAAAATCTGACCAGGTTCCAAAGACTCCTTGATCTTGGGAACCCTTGAAAATGTTTTCCACTGATCAGCCTTCGAGTCTTAGGGTGAGGGCGGTGGGGGTGATGCTCGTTTTCCTTTTCCGCCTCTCCTTTCTTAATCGCCCTTCTCCCACCCTCCATGGGAATGCATGCCTCGCATCCATCCCGTGCCTAACTATAATGTTTTCATTGATCCCAAAGAAAAATTTAAAATTGATTTTTTAAATTTATTTACTGATTGTCGCTATTAATTCTTTGTAAGAAAGATTTTCTAGTATGAATAAACATAGTGACATATTTAAAATATTTTACGATGTTTGCAACATCAAAAATATGGATTCAGACACTTAAAACTATATGTAACGACATCATCATTTCTTTAATGGATGTAGATTATATGGTATGGAGCTAAAAAATGAATTGGAGAATATTTCACCATTCTTATCTCCAGGAATGACACCATTACAGGTATTAGCCCATCAATTCCCATTACTTAACTAAAAGCTGGCTATTGATGAAACTTTAATTTTCTGCATAATTCCATGTTCAGAACGTAAGATTCAACATCAAAATCGCGAAAAAAAGTAAAAATTAGAGAAAAAAGGGGTGTTACTCTGAGGTGACACTGGGAGTTAGAGGTTGATTTGAATTAAGGACCCATCCATTATTATGTTTTAAGTTTTAGTTTATATAATATTATATTGAATACAAAAGACTTTTTAGCAAAAAGCAAATAAAAAAGAATATTAAAAAAGCATTTTGGAAAATAAAGCAATATAAAAAAAGAAGTTAATGTAAAAATAAGGATGGCTTGCCATGGATGTGCTGTTTAGTACTATGTCCTCCATAGTATGGCACCATTGTCTCGTCAGCAGAAATATGACTCGACGCAATTTTATCAAAATTTCTAATAAAATTTTTGTTAAGCAATTGAAGGTATCGGCGAACTTTCGTGAACTTATCGTCTTTCGGTAGAACCAAGTTATTGCACACGTGTAAATACTGATGTATTTCAAAAAATCGATTCCTGCACATGCTGTTAGACACTAGTTTGTTGTGTGTATCACTTTTTACCTCACAAAACATTCACATATATTTAGGGATCAGATACCCAGTTAGAAGTAAAATGGCTAGATAGACTCAGATTTCATCTGCGGTGACGTTCAAAGTGAAGTTTCGCTGAAGTGCATAAAGGTTCAACATTTCTACTACCAGGTCCACAATTTCATGCAAAAACATCAACTCGAAACGTTCCAGTGGTGATAACGGAGGTCCTTCATACTTCTGGATTACCTCATTGGTATCGCCACAACCGGACTTCTCAGTAAACGAAGACTTGTCTTCCGACCATACTTTCTTTTCTAATTTTCTCCTCTTTGATCCTGATGCAACAGAGGTTGTTTCTCCAGTCGTCTCAAATTCACCTTCAGTTTTGTTTTTTTCCGCACTTACAGAGACGTCAGGCATTGTTTCATTGTAGGGCCTTCTAATTTCTGCTTCTGACCTCAAAATTCTTCCAGGCAAGTGGTTCATATTCACTTCTCGGCATGTCCCAGTCATGTTTGATAGCAGGAAATGGCATAAATTCAATAAATATCGCTCTATAGTGATGTCAAATAAAAAAAACAGGATTTTTCGTACGTACGTTTTCCAGCCATGTGCGTCACGTACAATTTTGATTACGTCATAGTAATAAATGAATCGGCTGATGCATCACATACAGGTGGTAGGAATGTGCTGTTGAACGCATCATTACCGTTCATCTACGGACACGTTTAAAACTAGGCGGAAACAGTAGAGTGCACGCTTACGTACTATGATAAATACAAAATATAAGCCGGTCGGTCGGTGTGTGATGAAGTAAAGCTAAGCACCAATTGTAAGGATTTTCAGGCCCTTGTATCCTACTTCCAAAGTCATACATCACAACGTCTCGTTCAGGATTACGCTGAAACCAAATCTGAACATCATGAAAATTTTGCATTTTGGTGGTCTTACGTACGCATGATTTCCGTTTCGCTTATGTTCACAAGAGCAATAAGTGATGGCGATTGGGACCTGTACTTGTGCGCATTAACAAGGATGCTCCCCTTCATAGCGAGGTATGACCACACTAATTATTTCAAATCGCTGGCTGTGTTTGTCTCAGATGTGCACCAAATACCGGAGGAGGTCGAAGTTAGGTTCAAGGAAGGTAACTTTGGAGTACAAAGATCTCAAAACAAATTTGCGCAGGTCGATGCAGACGGAAATCATGCGTACGTAAGACCACCAAAATGCAAAATTTTCATGATGTTCAGATTTGGTTTCAGCGTAATCCTGAACGAGACGTTGTGATGTATGACTTTGGAAGTAGGATACAAGGGCCTGAAAATCCTTACAATTGGTGCTTAGCTTTACTTCATCACACACCGACCGACCGACTTATATTTTGTATTTATCATAGTACGTAAGCGTGCACTCTACTGTTTCCGCCTAGTTTTAAACGTGTCCGTAGATGAACGGTAATGATGCGTTCAACAGCACATTCCTACCACCTGTATGTGATGCATCAGCCGATTCATTTATTACTATGACGTAATCAAAATTGTACGTGACACACACGGCTGGAAAACGTACGTACGAAAAATCCTGTTTTTTTTATTTGACAGCACTATAGAGCGATATTTATTGAATTTATGCCATTTCCTGCCATCAAACATGACTGGGACATGTTTCGTTGTGTTTTTCGCTCTAGAAAACATAGACGCGAACACTTAAAACCAATATGTGCCAGTGTGGCGCGCAATGTATCAATGGTAAAGATTCATTGGAATAAGAACTTTTAAAAATAAATAATGTTTTGAAGATTGAGCTATTACTTCTATATTGTTAATACTTATTAGTTCATGGCAACTCTACACATAAACAGTGAAAAGTGTTGTAACAATTTACCGTCCTGGATGGTATTAAGTCTACTAGAATTTTGCAGCGAAACTACTCTCTGCATTCAGTCCTTCCTACGCCAATAATTGACAGCGCTAGGTAAGCACTCGAAGAACGTGAACTCGCAGTCCTTTCCTATCGTAATGAGTCATAATCAATATAATACGTGACACACACGGCCGGAAAACTTACTTATGGAAAATCCAAATTTTTTTGTTTTGACAGCACTATAGAGCGATATTCATGAAATGTATGGCATTTCCTGCTATCGAACATGACTGGGACATGTTTCGTTGTGTTTTTTGCTCTGGGAAACATAGACGCGAACACAAATCTTCTTCATAGGTCGAAAAGAGCCAGTAACGCGTGATTTTATGAATGGACGCCATTTTGGACGCCATCTTGAATTCCGGGGTAACGGTCAGAAATACAAGGTGGCAACAGCGATTTTCGTAATCAGCGGGGTCGAAGTATCTTAGAAAACCTTGTTGACCCATTTTACACAGAAATGCTTCTTGATTGTATTTAGGAAGCGTTTTTCCCAAAACATAACTAGACTAAATTGTTGATATCTATTAAATATAGAAGCTCCTTACATAAGATATAGTGGAAGAATGCAAATTATGAGGCACTTCCCGATGTGCTAGAAACATGATATTTGGCACGATTAAAATATTTGGTCACAACCGAAGGAAATAATCCAAAATCGTTGAAATTCCAATGCTGAGGGTCTATTTTGGCCCCATTATTGCCCCATAAGTAGGGTTACCAGACTTCCGGTTTTTCCCGGACATGCCCTCTTTTTAAGAGCGTCCGGGGGCGTCCGGGAGGGATTTTGATTACTGTCCGGAATTGACTTAATAAAATTTATTTTTAAAAAATCTGCGCAGCTTTTATCCCAAAAACACGGAAAAGATTCTTAATGTTCTAAAATGGTTTAAATGTTGAATTTGAACAATTTATTCACAATATATTTTTTATGGAGCTATTTCAATATATTTGGAATCGTGGATAAAACCTTTTGATGAATTTTCCGTTTTTCAGTGGATGAATTTGAAAAATGGTTTAAGTTGGGATAAAATTCTGACCTCGTTATCTAATTTACAACAGAAGGATGTTGATGTTGATGATTCAAAATTTTTTTACCAATGGTGCAACTTAAAATATTTCGTTGAAAATAATGATGATTTTCGTAATAATACTGAAAGATTGGCTCATGAAAAATTGGGTTACTTTTTTCGTTAATATAAAAATATTGAATTATTTTCAGAATTATTAAAGTTGGTAATGTTCTTTTTTGCTTTAGCAGGACATAATGCTAATTTTGATCGTATATTTTCATTCATAAGTGAACAGTGGGCTAAGGAAAGAAATCGATTGAATGTAGATTCAATTAAAGTAATACTATTAATGCAACATAATTTTTAAAATCTCAGTTGTGAGCAGTTTCATGAATATCTTTTGTCAAAGACAGATTTCTTAAATTTTATTGGAATATCTGATAAATATAATACAGTTGAAAAAGAATAAAACTTTTAATAATAATGTATATTATGATGTTTTTAATCATATGTTTTAAAATTTTTTGCTATTATTTTTATTTTCATTGTCTACCGCATGTTTTGATATTAGATTTTTTGTAAACTGTGTAATTTACGTACAGTCATTTCCAAAAGTCAAGCGACACGGCTCGGTCACGCCACACATAGTCCCGAGCTGAAAGTTCCGAGTATGTTGGTACCCACTGCTTGAGGGGTAGCAGAAGAGGGGCATGATAATGAGGTGGAAGAGTGAGGAGGTGAGTTTCGAAGCCTGGGTTGGCGTGCTGGAAGAAACGAACGGAATCAGAGCCTATGAGACAAAACCCATTCAACAGTGCGAGGGCATCCAATCCAACTCGGAAAAAAGGACTGTCTCGGTGGTTGCCTTCGCATGCCAAGGGTAACAAGAAAACCTCCGAGAGAAGGAGGCATGTAAAAGGTTCGAAGTCCACAGTGATGTCTTACAATGGGATAGGGAAACATAAATGAATATTTCGCGTCTAGAAAGCACTTTCGGAAAAGATGCAATATTTTCATCTTTGTGAGCGTTATTTATGCGAAATGCTATGCTGCACTTCACTTCGGAAAGCGTAAAAAAGCATCAATGGGTCAAGGGCAAAAATTATATAATACTCCATAAATTAGGATAACAAAAATGAGAGCTGTTGATTTAGTGGAGATACTGAATGAGCATCTTCTGCCTTATGTCAGACAGATAGTGCCAGACGGCGAAGACGTGGTAGTAATACAAGATAATTTGTCGTTAGTTACGGCCGGTGTAACTCGACAATTTTTTTGACCAGAACTGGAATATTAGTGTTCTGCCCTAGCCAGCTCGCTCGCCGGAATAAAATTTTTATTCCACCGTACTGTATCACTCAAGCGTCAAGAAATTGTCAGCACGAAAATTGCTTTTTCGGGAGAACATTAGGAATTATTTACACCCTTTATCCAATCAGTTTTACCAAAACTCTAATAAATGGCAATTTATCACATGTAGCACTTTTCTCACAGATAGTGGATACATTTTATATTGCCTTTATTTAAATTTTCTAATAAAAATTTTATTCTAGCAGCATTTAATAGGCAATGAAAACAATGAAAGATTATTTAGTGTTTTATTTTAGTATTTAGTGAAGTCTCAGCCTGAGTCGATCACTCCTTGCATTCGACGGTTAATGAACCGTACTAGATTTTCACATATTTGTGGTCGTCGTCCGATTGAGCCCTAGAGTTCCATAACATTCTCTTCAAGAGCGGCTGCCGTCCTCAACTTTCCTTCAGTCCACTCATTCACCATTATACCCCATAAGTTATCAATGGGATTCCTATCCGGCAAGCGAGCTGGCCAGGGCAGAACATTGATAATCCAGTTCTGGTCAAAAAAATTGTCGAGTTACACCGGTCGTATCTAACGATGAATTAATTATCTTGTATTACTACCACGTCTTCGCCATCTGGCACTATCTGTCTGACATAGGCAGAAGATGCTCATTCAGGATCTCCACAAAATCAACAACTCTCATTTTTGTTATCCTAATTTATGGAGTATTATATAATTTTTCCCATTGACCCATTGATGATTTTTTACGCTTTCCGAAGTGAAGTGCAGCCTAGCTTTTCGCATTAATAACGCTCACAAAGATGAAAATATTGCATCTTTTCCGAAAGTGCTTTCTAGACGCGGAATATTCGTCATGTTCCCCTCTCTTCGAACCGTTTACACGCCTCCTTCTCTCGGAGGTTTTCTTGTTACCCTTGGCATGCGAAGGCAACCTCTCAGAGAGTCGATTTTTCCGAGTTGGATTGGATGCTCTCGCACTGTTGAATGGCGTTTGTCTCACCGGCTCTGATTCCGTTCGTTTCTCCCTGCACCGCCTACCCAGGCTTCAAAACCCACCTCCTCAGTCTTCCACCCCTTCCTATCATTCCCCTCTCCTGCTTCCCCTCAAGCAATGGGTACCAACATACTCGGAACTTTCAGCCCCGGCCTATGTGTGGCGTGACCGAGCCGTGTCGCTTGACTTTTGGAAATGACTGTACATCAAAAAACATATCCTATATATAAAAAGTGTCCTCTTATTCAAATTAATGTCCTACTTTTGTCCTACATTTTCATCACTTTCGTCCTACAAAAACCTCAGAAAATCTGGTAACCCTACATCAGTGTAGAGGATTTTATATTTCCTTTTTAAAATTATTTCCCGTCAACATTCGAACTCGGTACTTCCACTATCGGAAGGTATAATATACTAGTATTAATAATTAATGGTTTTAATGATATTTTCCTGTGGCATACAGTTCTCCATAAGCAAACAGTTTTTAAAACTGCGACAGTAACGTAAATAATTAGACGTCGAATATCCACAAATTGTGATTTCCACACCCTTGAAGATGTCGTCACCACACTTCGCAAAGATATATAACTTACGCCTGCGGGTAACATAGGCTATAAGACGATAAAACAATTTGGGGGCAGGGGGTGCTTGATTCAATAATTATTTTCCCATAAGTTTACACGTAATTTTAGATTTTTCACGGTGCAAGATTTTGTTCCTTCAATCATCAAAATACCTAAATATGGACCGATTTTCTTCCTTTTAGCTTTATTCGACGGTTAAAACTGTGCACTATCTTATTCTTGCGATGTTTACATATTACACGGTCGAAGTTGGAATTCAACGGGCACTTCCGCTAGTATCATTATAATATTATCAAAAGTATGCATCAAATTGCGAATACTTATTTATTATTATAACTTGGCATTATTTCTCTAGTGAAAAATTAAAATTAAAAGGCTCGGCTTTTATTAGTTGAATTATAAATCGGGTTCCACAAAATATGTTGGGTGGCTTTAGACAGACTCGGTTTAAAAAAAGTTAAGGAGGCAGAACGTGAAAATATCGCTTCGGTCAATTTCTCGGCCGGAGTAGACCGCGCTTTTGTTTATACACCCATATCATGAGAACTACAAATGATATTTGATGAGTGTTTTCTCCAAAAGTAAATTTAAACATTTACGCACATTTTCCTCGCTTAATATATCACTAACTCAATTAGGGAAAAAGTTTTCCGCAGACTGACTTTTTCATGTCCCAAGCAAAAATTTCGGTGAATAAGAAAAGTTATTCGTTTTTCAAAGGCGTTTGAGTAATAATATATGTTTTTGATTTCTGCCTTTTTTATAATCAATCTATCATGAGATATAATAAAAAAATTGTTCCTATTGGATTACTAGAAGCCGAGATATGACATTTTATGTTTAAAGAGAAATAAAAACGCAGATAGCGGAAGGTTTTATGAGTGAAGTTATTAATTTTTCAAAGGCGTTTGACTGATAATATGTGTTTTTGATTTCTACAGTTGTTATAATCAATGTCTCGAGAGGCATATTGAAAATAATTGTCCCTATTGGATTAATAGAAGCCGAGATATGACGTTTTATGTTTAAAGAAGTGTAAGTGCCCGTTGAATTTCAACGGATTTTGTGACTCTAGTTTCGCTGACAATTCTAGGGCGTATGCAGAATATACAAATACACATTCTTCTACGAAAAACTGAAAACCACCTATAAAGAATACTTTTTCACTAAGATTTTCTTAACAATTAATCAAATTTGTTTGTAAACAATCCGCTTCCAAGTGTATTGCATTCAAATATAACGATAATTTGATTTCCTATCGTATCACTTTCGTCAAATCCAGCTCCATTTCTTGTGTAATTACGCCTTTCTGAAATGTTTACTTTTGTTTTGTAAGCATGAAACTCGTGAATGGGCAACGTTGTCCATGATTGAACACTGGCTTTGGTTCAGATTCTTTCGATAATAACTAATAATTAACGCTAAATCTTTACGATAATTTAAAACACGAATTCGGAACTTGACGGGAAATAATTTTAAAAAGCAAACTTAAAAACCCCTACACCGATATACGGGCTTTCCTTATGGAGCAATGCGCGACGAGTTCGTCCTGCGACGAATTGACGTGCGACGAGTTAGTCCTGCGACGAATTGACGCGCGACGAGCTTGTCATGCGACGAATTGACGCGCGACGAATTGACCGTGACGAATTGCCGCGCCACCGAGTTTTAGCCATCGAATAAAGCAAAAAAGAAGAAAATCGGTCCATATTTACGTGTTTTAATGAATGAAGGAAAAATCAAAAATCCTGTGTAAACTTATGGGTAAATATAATTGTCTCCTGGATTTGAACTCAGGACTTTACGAAAATGAGAATAGTTTCTAGGGGCCTTCCTAGCTTGTAGAAACAAAATGCAATTTATTGCATATCTCTACGACGAACGGCTTTTGAGATACAGAGTGGGATGGACGGACATTATAGATATAGATCAGTAAATCTATTCTGACTCAAATGCTATGAAAATTAAAATATGTATAGTTGAGATTTTTCATAAATATAAGTTACTAGCAGAAATACCGGCTATACCCGGGGAAATTTGGTTCAAATCCGATTGGAATTCTAGATGATACATGGTATTTAAGAATTCACTCGACTGCCGTTTTGAATGAAATGGGCAGTGAGATACGAAACCAAGTATGAATTAGTTCTGGGAGCCCTCCACAATTGTACCAAATTTGGTTCAAATCAATAGTAGGACTTGGGAAAATACGCATAGTTTAATCAGTGCCCACCGTCCAATTACGGATAAGGAAGTAGTTGTTTCCCACCTTTCTCACTGTGTATAAGATGTAGAGTTACATGTTCTTTGAGAACAGGAAGTTTATGAGAACAGTTATTTTATTGAACAGTTTAGGCATTAGAACAGTTCAAAAAGAACCGTTCCGTTCTTTCTGATCCATATCTAGCATTTAGCAGTAGCATACAAATTTATTTTGCTTTTTGTACAATTTTTATAAAACATTTGGGATTAAAAAGTAGTCTACGGCCTTCCTATTTGTGAAGAAAGTATCTGTTGAAATTCTGATTACTCGAGCTTTAACTGTGTGGAAATGTATAGATGCACAAATAAACAAACAAACAAACAAACTTTCATACATACATAGGAGATTATGGATTTGAATAAATAGTTTTTTATTATTTCCTATCATTTTCGACTAACATATAATAAAATTACTTAGTAAAAAAATTAAGGGAGCGCCATATTAAATCTCGTCTCAGGCGGCAAAATGTCTGAGCACGGCCCTGTATATATGTGTGTGTGTGTGTGTGTGTGTGTGTGTATGCATGTATGCGTGCATGTGTGTGTATGTATGTAGAGGGATAGACCATAAAAAAATAGTTTCACCACCTTTTGCTATGTATTTCCTGAAATACCATGGGTTGTCCATGATGCAGGTGTACTTTGTGTCTCTCTGTAACCTCATTATAACAGGCTTCTACTGTATATCTCTTATAAAAGTAAAGAATATTAAAAGTCTCATTTTAGTGTCTTGTATGGGTATAATAGTTTTTATTTATTTATATTATTTATTTTGGTTGTAATTTTTCATGGTATATGGCTTCTCCAGGGGCATATGTCATTTTGTGATGCAATGAGGCAGGATATATTGGATCTCTATTGTATCATTAATGAATATTATGTTGAACTTATTCCTAATTCTTATACTCTTTATCTCTTCTAGCGTTTCAACTCAAACATACTTCAAAAATTTAATAAGGTAACTAAAAAAGATCAACAATATTGTTGTTGTGCTATTGGTTCCCGAGATCGATCCCTGTCTGTGTGGCTAACTGCTCTGAAGCGGCCATTGGTTGTAATCAGGGAGCTGTTCACAAGTTCAGTACTTGATCTCTCATGGAGCGTTGCTGGTCTGCAGCTAATGGCTTGCTCTTGGGATGGTACTGTTGCTTATGTTGAATTTTCAGATGAAGAGTTGGGTGTTCCACTTACTCCCGAGGAAAAGGTAATTATCATTTTAAATTATTGGTTTTTTATTTATTATACCTGGGAGGTAGTTATGAATGTTCAATATGATTGCATGATAAATAGCATTTAAAATTATTGTCCTGTTACTTTGAGGAATAGATGTATGAAATTCAAATCTAAAACAATTCATCAGTGATTAGGATTAAGTAATTTTCAGTTTTAATGAGGACTTGAAGTAAACTGAAGCATGAACCTAAATCCCAAACAAACATTACTAATTTATTGAACCATGATCCAAACCAAAACAATACACAGTATTATTACTATTCATTGTAGATGCATTCCTGGGCCACAATAAACAATAGGGTTGATTACCCAATTGATTTATATGTAGTACATGTAAAATGTGTTCTGTATACAAAAATGTTTCTATACTAAACTGACAATTTCATTTTTTTTACAAATAGCATAAATGCCTGTCAGAAATGGCATGATATCAATTTAATGCATTTATCTATTTTAGCTTGGTTATAAAAAGAAAAACTAAATTAAAAACTTCTTTCTGAGTGAGGGAAAAAATCTGAAAAGTCCAAAAATGTGAGATCATTGTTAAAATTCACCAGGACTTGAATTAACACTAGAACCGCTGGCATATGCTACCCCTAGAACTGCCGAGGGGACAAAAATGTCCCGTGTGAGAATTCATCTTTTGAAGCAAACAGACCTAGGAATGAACTCAATTAGTCTGCTTCAATACAACTTTTATTATTATTCAATACAACTATATATATTATTTACACACACACATTTATATATATATATATATATGTATCTCCTATATATTTATGAAAGTTTGTTTATTTGTGCATCTAAACATTACCACACCATTAAAGCTAGAGTACTCAAACTTTCAACAGATACAGGCGACTCCCGAGTCTCAATTGTTCGAGTCTCGATTAATTCGAGATTTCGATCCTGCCGATCGATAATATACGCAGTAAAACTTCACGTAGTAATTGGTTCCGACCAAACACGAGGTTTAGTTTTAGTGTAGACATAGTTATATCTGCTCTAATTGTTTGACTTTGTGGATGATTTCACTCTTTTTTCTGTTAATCTTTTATTTAAATTTATTTATTTTATTTATTTATTTATAAATTTATCACTTGACATGGCATCTAAAAGGAAATGTAATAGTGATAATGTAAGGGAGTCAAATAAAAGAGGGCATAAGATCATAGTTATTAATTGAAATTAGAAATTTTAAAGCGTGTTGAGAAAGGTGAAAGCCAAGCTGAAATCGCACGATCGTTGGGAATGTGTCCTTCAACTATTAGCACTTATGTGAAACAGAAGGAGAAAATTCTAGAAGATGTGATAAAGTCACGTAATTTGATAACAACAGTAAACTGTCCTAGGCGCGGTGTTGTGATTCCTAAAATGGAAAAACTTCTAAAACTTTAGGTAGATGATCAGTGTCAGAAACACATACTGAAAGCCATACTGAAATCATACGATCGTTGGGAATATGTCAACTATTAGCACTTATGTGAAACAGAAGGAAAAAATTCTAGAACGTGATAAATTCAGGTAATTTTATAACAACAATAAACAGTTCCCCACCCAATAGCTCCTCTTCTTCCAACTAAAATCTTCCAACTTCTCAATTAATAAACCAAGTCCAGTAAGTGCAGTTGAAAAAGATTTAAGGTATGAAAATATTTTTAATTTTATTGTTTCTTTATTCTTAAGTTATTTTATGCTTTTTTAATAATTTTTATATCAATTTTGCTGCGATAAATAGTTGTATGTATAGGTACATGTATGCAGGTATGTTATCAAGCTTGCGTGAGTCGTTTGTAACAAACGACTCGCGTGATCCGGACCGGGCTGTCTGTAAAGCATATTGAATACATCTATCTCTGAAATTTGAGAAACAAATTTATTTTATCCTTTTTAGTGCAAAAAATAAGTTATACATTTAAAATATTTATTATATAATGTATTCATAATTTAATATTGTTATTTTAGTAATTAGTAATGTTATTTTATCTTTGTAGAACATGAGGGGAGACTTTTTCCCGAGATGTGGGAATGTATCCCCGATTATAACATGCAAGTATATGGAAAAACAGCATTCAACTCTCGAATATTCGAGATTCGAACACGTTTTCAGGAACGCATCCCCAACGAGACTCGGGAGTCGCCTGTACTTGCATACATTATACATGAAACAGCATTATACAACTGATTAATTTAATTAAATTTTGATTTACATGATTATGGGCACGTTTACACTGCATATTTTCAGCTAGTGAATGGTAATTGGGCATGTAACTAGAAACAGAGAGAAGCAAACAGTCTTCGAGATGTTCATTAGTGAGAGCATTTCTGGTTTTTGATTTAATTAAGTTCATATTAGAAAATAGAACTTCTTACTCAGGCATATAAGCTTAATGCCTGGATGGATGCGTGGGTGACACAGACCCTCCTAAAGTGCGACCGGTCGCCCATGGGAGACGTAATGGGCACCCCTGCTGTGGCAATTCCACTTTCTTCTTAATACTAAGTGTTAAGTGATTTACGATAGCCACGGGTTTTTCCACTGATATTTTCAACATTTTTATAAAAAGAGGCCTACAAAGATTTTAATTTCGTGAAACACAGCATATTCTAACAAAAGAACAATGATAAAACAGCAGCACAATTATTGTCACTTTCGAGAGATCGCAAAAATTTCTGGTATATACCATTTTCAAATTCGTAACCTCACAAGTTTTGCCGAATTTCAGGTCCTGCCGGATTTTGGGATGCTGAATAAGTGGTCCGATACTGTGTGTGCATATATATATACAGTAAAAGCTCGTTTTAACAGTACCCATTCTAGCGGCAAACTCGCTCTAACGGCATCTTCGGTGAACTTACATTTTCCAATCGTTTAATAGATGTTGCCACAGTCATGACCAATTTTCGTAAGCTTAACCACATATTGCGAGTAGTTCCCCTTCTGCTTCAAGGTGTCAACAGTCGTGACGTACTGCGTAATAATTTTATTTGTTATTAACCTCATTTTATAAACATTTAAAGATACCCTAAAGAGCATGAGTAGTAGCAGCAGCAGTAGAAAACGAGAAGCGAATGGTGTTTAGTTTACGACAGAAAATTGACATTTGCCAACGTCTGGATAATGGGGTAAATAGACATATATTAATGAACGAGTACAATATAAGCTCATCTACGATATATGGTATTAAAGCAAGAAAACGGCAACTTCTAAAAATTTTTGCTGGATCTGAGACAAATAAAAATATCCAAAAACGTAAAAATTTAAGGAAGCCAAAGCTAGAACAATTGGATGCAATATTATACGAGTGGTTGAAAGTGAAACGTTCTGAAGGTTTCCCAGTCACAGATCCACTATTAATTGAAAAGACAAAATACTTTTATCAGCAATGTATTTTTTCTGATGGGTGGCTATCTCGTTTTAAACATCATCACGGGATACAAAAACTGGATGTCTCAGGTGAACTTAAATCAGCTGATAGTGCGGCTGCACAGTCATGAATATATGAATTGTTGATATTTACTTTCAACAAAAAAAGCAAAATAATCTGTTAATTGTGAATAATAAATGATGGTTGTAGTAATAATGTTATTTTCGATGGACCCTTTTGGTTCCCAGAATGAGCATTACAAAAATTAATAAAATTACTAAGGCAGCCCCGGATCTCCGATGCTCAACGCGATTTAAATAAACTGAAAGTTTAGTGAAATAATTTTTATTGAATACTTAATGAAATAAATGAAATGCAAATAATCTAAATAGTTCGGCCCTAGGTTAGATCTTCTTTGTTCCCTATTCATTTGACGGGTTTCCCTATTTCTTTGTCTTTCTTGTACTCTCCGCTCCTCATCTACACGGGCAATCCTATGAGCTTCCGCATCTCTTTCTCTCTCTTTCATACAATACTCTTCCTTTGATCTCTGGCTCCTCTTCCTTTCTCTGACAGACATAGCTGGGCTAATAGCTCTCCTTTTCACTGGTCTACCCCTTGGCATTTTTTAATTTTCTGCGATTTTAAAGCAATATATTATAGCAATTATGTGATCAAAATGCCACAGGGTTACTCAATGCTAGTTTAATATCACGGTATATTCAAAGGGGAAAAATTTTCAAATGTACCTTACCTTAGTTCCAGTGATTATCATTGCACCCTTATATACGAAATCACAAACAGTTGCTTTCCTTCAAGTGCTAACTTCTTACAGGACCTATTATAAAGGCGACGTCAAAGCAACTGTTTATTTAGATTATCAATGAAGAGAAGACAACCATATAATGTGTTTACAAAATAACGTGCGTCCCTGTTCTCATCTAATTTTTAATTTATGCATGAGCCTATTTGCGTTAATTAGGATTACAGATTTGTAATATGATGGTCCTACTTACAAAAAAGTAAGATTCCAGCATTCAAACGAAGAAAATCGGTCCATATTTACGTATTTTGGTGATTGAAGGAAAAAAACCTTGCACTCTGAAAAATCGAAAATCCCATGTAAACGTATGGGAAAATATAATTTTCCCCTGGATTCGAGCCGGGACACTTTAGCAAATGAAAATATTTTTCCAGGAACCTCATAGCCAGTAGAAACAAAATGCCATTTACCACATTCTTTTACGACAAACAGTTCTCGAGAAATACGCCGATATAAATTATACACAAATGTCGACAGATGTCAATGTAAAATTAATATATGGTGAGATAGTTATATTACACCGTAATAGTTACGGCAAAAAATAGTAAATTAGATAACGAAGGACAACATATATGTCTTATAGGGAAGAAGAATGTTAAAAGATATCAAATATGCTCTCAAAGTAATTGGAATGTGATTTTGCGGCACCATTTGTTATAGTGGCACATTCATTTTAGCGGCACGCCTTTGGTCCCATGGGTGCCGTTAGAATGTGCTTTTACTGTGTGCGTGTGTGTGTAAGTGTGTATACACACACAAGTTAATGTCTGCTTGCATTCTGCAAGCATTTTCTATCATCTTAACCCTCCAAGGACTGACGGCTCCATTTGGGAACGGTTTCAGCCCTTTGTTCTAGGAGACCTAATGTTACCCTAGCTACCTGAAAAGGGTCGTAATACGCTATTTCTGGATGTTGGAGGTCTGAGGTTTAGTTTGGTTCCGACTTTAGAGCAGTTAGGCTCAGTGAAGTATTTTTTGCGATTTTTCAAAAGAAGGACAATTTTCGAGGTGGACCCTTCTGGCTGGTAAGTACTATATCTCTTCGTCTTTTACAGTTTTGTCGCTTGATATTTTTAATATAATGTTGCTGCTCTCTATTAATGTAAAAAATTGCAGAATTGATTACTTCCCGTGGTCACAATTGCATTGTTTATCGCAGCGTTCCCGTATGGGAACGTCGGTCCTTCCCAGTGCTATGTTTCTTTTTTTCGATGACGTTCAAGAAATATTATATAACGTATTTTTCCGAACATATAGCGATGTACTTTTCTAATAACTAATTTATTAAAGTAGAATTTGCATTGCATTTAATTGCTAGTTATTCTAATGCACCGTAAAATCTTACGTTTCGTAAAATAAAACGTAAAAATCACGCATTTTCATAAGATATTAGATAATGGTAACACTGTAGATGTGTGAGCGAACACATTATATTGTATTCGAAATAATTATTTCTACTTGAAATGCAATGAAATAGGTTTACAAATTTAGATGCGTAAATGCATCGAAGGCGGGAACAGACTAGGGTCAGTTACCGCCGATCTTCACGTTCGTGTTCTGCAGCCGTAACTTCTCGATATTCAATGAATTGCAGCTGCGGATCGCTCTATTGCTTTTCTTTACCAGGTATATCTTTACAAATAATTAATTTGTGTAGAAATATGTAATGCGTTTACAATTTACAAATAATCCCATATATATAGAGAAACCTAAAAAAATCTCTCGTATTCTTTTCTACATTTTCCTCTAGAAAAGCTTAGAAAACTTGAAGCGTTTCGTTATAACTGGACAAATGTGGTGTATCACGAATTCCTTTTGTGGGAAGAGAAATGTTTTACAAATTTGATTTTTCAGGTATAAGAGGGCGTAAATGGTGGTGGCCAATTTTTACTTGGCTCTTAGACGTAGCAATAAACAATGCGTGGATTTTGAAAAAAAATCCTCAGAGCCGAGGACGAAGCTGGAGTTTCAAAGAGAAATAGCGCAGGAGTACCTAACGCAATACAAAATGCCACTAAAATCACCTGGGGGACAAATGAGCAGGGCATCCACCTCAAAAGGTGGTTCTACTGAAGTAATAAGATATGATAGGTTGGCGCATTATATAACAGAAATTCTAGGGAAAAAGAGGCGATGTGCAAAAGAGGAATGTTCATCACGCGGAAGAACAATGTGCGAGAAGTGCGATGTGGGACTTTGTGTAAAATGTTTTAAAAATTATCATATGAAATAATTTGAAAATAATATAATTTAAAGTATATAAATTGTTAAATAAATCAAGATTTCTTTGAAAAGTAATGTTTATTCATTTCTTTATATTTTTCGTAATAGTAGTAGTGGGAAGGACTGACGTTCCCAAACGGGAACGTGCATTTTTGAAGACTCCGTGATTATTATAATTTTAAAAATATTTTTTCCTTGTACAAGTAGTCCATCTGAAGAAAAAAGTACTAAAAATAAGATTTTTGAAAAAAAAATTCTCGTCCTTGGAGGTTTAATATAAAGTGTCAGAGCAGAGAAATAATTTTTAAACACAAAACTTTCTACCTCAGCGCCGATTTATGTTTTTTTATGGACAATATTGGAATAAAAACAATCCCTAAAATTTATAATTGCAAATTTTTATAGGTTTTTATCATTTGATACGAATACCACACATTTCTGCAAAATTTCATCGATGTAGCACCTCTATAAGTGTATTTATACAAATTTAGTTGTTTAAAAATTATGAATTTTTAACAGCCACAATTATAAACTTTATTATAATTTTCAATGTTATTTACCGCTGGAACGCTATTCCCTAATTTTTCAAAATATTCAGCTCCCTAGCTCTACTGAAAGTGCATACACATTAGTCAATTTTTTAACATTTATGAATTTTTAACGGCCGAATAAAGAATCACATTCCAATTTCTTTAATCCAGTTTTCGTTATTTGGTAAATTCGACAGTTAGAAAATATTTCAGCGTTGTAGCACATTTCGAAGTACCTAAACCATGTAATGTTTGTTTATAATATGTGCTTGCATTCTGCAAGCATTTTTAAATGTTAGCATTTTTACAATTTAGAATTATTCCCAATTGATTACATACAAAATCACCTCACCGTATCAAATTTCAACTATGTCACGCATTTAGAAGTGCATAATATTTTTATTCGTCGCAGAGGGCAACTATGTGGCAAAACAGCCACTAAGATTTCGAATTTTTACGATATCGTCTTCCTTCTGTTGTAACTATAAACCCATAATTCTGCAAGATTTCATGTTTGTATCTTATTAAGAATTGCCGTATAATTTTCACACTGGTATGGGGCATAAATAGGGCAAAACCGCCCTTAAAATTTGGAATTTATGCAGTATTTTATTTCATCTTCGGTTGCAATGACATGTTTATAACCATGCCAAATTTCAAGTCTCTAGGTTTTATGGAGCTGCCTCATAATTTTTGTTCTCGTATGGAGCAATACTGGAGCAAAACAGCCCCAAAAATGGGGATTATTGCAACATCGGAATTCCTTCTATAAGCATAGTTGAATATTAAAGGCATTAAAATATATGCTTCTGATTCCAATTAAAAACTTACCCATAAGAAAGCATTAAGCATGTTGCCTAGGAAGCCTATTCTTAGACCCAGAGAAATTACCACTTTTTTGCAAAAAAAACTACAAATTTATGCTAATTCTACTCGGATTTGAATTCTGTCTTCAAAAATAAGAAACTACAATTTATATCCTATCCGATAGTTGAAGTCTCACGTTCGTATCTTGACGGGAAGTAATTTTAAATTGCAAATATAAAACCTTCTACATTAATTTACATGTTTTCTTATGGGCAAAAAATGGGACATCAAGGGGTTAAAATCACCCCTCAAAATAGCAATTTCGTGAGTTTCGGATTTTTTCTTTCGGTTGTGACCAAAAACCTATAATCCTTCCAAATTTCAAGTTTCTAGCACATCTGGAAGTGCCTCATAATTTTGTATCCTCCTATATATCTATAATATATAGACGCTTCTTACACATGCTATATCTATAATACTAGTTGTTATGTGCTTGCATTCTGCAAGCATTTTCAAATTTTAGCATTTTTACAAATTCAAATTATTCCCAATCGATGTTGTACAGAATCATATAACCGTGTCAAATTTGGAGTTTGTTGCTCTTTTAGAAGTGCCTTATAATTTTAATCCTCGTATGGAGCAATAATGGAGGAAAGCAGCCCCTAACATTAAGAATTATTACACTCTCAGATTTTTTCCATCTGTTGTAACTAAAAACCCATAATTCTGCCAAATTTCAAGTTTGTATCTCATTAAGAAGTGCCTTATAATTATCACACTCGTATGGGGCCGAAAAAGGACACAACCTAACATTAAAAATAGGAATTTTTGCAATTTTACAATTTTATCTTAGTTTGCCATGAAAATTCTATAATCGTGGCAAATGTCAAGTCTCTAGGTCCTATGCAGCTGCTTCGCATTTTTTGTTCTCGCATGGGGCCGAAAAGGGGCAAAACCGCCCTTTAAAAATGAGAATTTTGTAATTTTATCTTAGGTTGCAATGTAATTTCTATAACCGTGCCAAATTTCAAGTCTCTGGGTCCTATGCAGTTGCATCGCCTATTTTGTTCTCGAATGGGGCAATAATGGGGCAAAACAGCCCCAAAAATGAGGATTATATCAATATCGGATTTCCTTCATTAGGTGTAGTTTAACATTAACAGCATTAAAATATAAGCCTCTGATTCCCATTAAAAGCTTACCCATATGAAAGGATAGAGCTTGTTACCAAGGAAACCTATTGTTAGACCCAGAAAAATTAGCAATTTTTTGCGATAAAAACTATAAAATTACGTTAATTCTAGTCGGATTTGCATTCCGTCTTCAAAAATAAGAAACTACAATTTATATCCTATCCGACAGTTTAACTCTCGAGTTGGTATCTTGACGGGAAGTAATTTTAAAATGCAAATATAAAAACCTCTACACCAATTTACATGTTTTCTTATGGGCAAAAAATGGGGCAAAAAGGGGCCAAAATAGCCTTTCAAAATAGTAATTTCGACAGTTTCGGATTTTTCCTTCGGTTGTGACCAAAAACCTATAATCCTACCAAATTTCAAGTTTCTGGCACATCTGGAAGTGCCTCATAATTTTGTATCCTCATATTTATATATATCTATAATATATAGATGCTTCTTACACATGATATATATATATATCATATATATAGGAGGATACAAAATTATGAGGCACTTCCAGATGTGCTAGAAACTTGAAATTTGGCAGGATTATATGTTTTTGGTCACAACCAAAGGAAAAAATCCGAAATTGACAAAATTCCTATTCTGAGGGGCTATTTTGGCCCCTTTTTGCCCCAGTTTTGGCCCATAAGAATACATGTAAATTGGTGTAGAGGTTTTTATATTTGCATTTTAAAATTACTTCCCGTCAAGATACGAACTCGAGACTTAAACTGTCGGATAGGATATAAATTGTAGTTTCTTATTTTTGAAGTCAGAATTCAAATCCGACTAGAATTAACGTAATTTTATAGTTTTTATCGCAAACAATTGCTAATTTTTCTGGGTGTAACAATAGGTTTCCTTGGTAACAAGCTCTATCCTTTCATATGGGTAAGCTTTTAATGGGAATCAGAGGCTTATATTTTAATGCTGTTAATGTTAAACTACACCTAATGAATGAAATCCAATATTGATATAATCCTCATTTTTGGGGCTGTTTTGCCCCATTATTGACCAATTCGAGAACAAAAAAGGCAATGCCGCTGCGTAGGAACCAGAGCCTTGAAATTTGGCACGGTTATAGAAATTTCTTTGCAACCTAAGATAAAATTATAAAATTACAAAATTCTCATTTTTAAAGGGCGGTTTTGCCCCTTTTCGGCCCCATGCGAGAACAAAAAATGCGAAGCAGCTGCATAGGACCTAGAGACTTGACATTTAGCACGATTATAGAATTTTAAGGCACTTCTTAATGAGATACAAACTTGAAATTTGGCAGAATTATGGGTTTTTAGTTACAACAGATGGAAAAATCTGAGAGTGTAATAACTCATAATGTTACGGGCTGTTTTGCTCCATTATTGCCCCATACGAGGATTAAAATTATAAGGCACTTCTAAATGAGCAACTAACTCCAAATTTGACATGGTTATATGATTATGTACAACATCAATTGGGAATAATTTGAATTTGCAAAAAGGCTAAAATTTGAAAATGCTTGCAGAATGCAAGCACATATTAACTAGTATATATATATATATACTAGTTAATGTGTGCTTGCATGCTTCAAGCATTTTTAAAGTTTAGCATATTTACAATTTAAAATTATTCCCAATGAATTTTGTATAAAATCATATTATGAGGCACTTCCAGATGTGCCAGAAGCTTGAAATTTGGTAGGATTATAGGTTTATGGTCACAACCGATGGAAAAAATCCGAAACTGTCGAAATTACTATTTTGAAGGGCTATTTTGGCCCCTTTTTGCCCCATTTTTTGCCCATAAGAAAACATGTAAATTGGTGTAGAGGTTTTTATATTTGCATTTTAAAATTACTTCCCGTCAAGATACAAACTCGAGACTTAAACTGTCGGATAGGATATAAATTGTAGTTTCTTATTTATGAAGACGGAATGCAAATCCGAGTAGGATTAGCGTACTTTTATAGTTTTTATCGTAAAAAATTGCTAATTTTTCTGGGTCTAACAATAGGTTTCCTTGGTAACAAGCTCTATCCTTTCATATGGGTAAGCTTTTAATGGGAATCAGAGGCTTATATTTTAATGCTGTTAATGTTAAAACTACACCTAATGAAGGAAATCCGATATTGATATATTCCTCATTTTTGGGGCTGTTTTGCCCCATTATTGCCCCATTCGAGAACAAAAAAGGCGATGCAACTGCATAGGACCCAGAGACTTGAAATTTGGCATGGATATAGAAATTTCATTGCAACCTAAGATAAAATTACAAAAATGGGGCAAAAAGGGGCCAAAATGGCCCTTCAAAATAGGAATTTCAACAGTTTCGGATTTTTTCCTTTGGTTGTGACTAAAAACCTATAATCCTACCAAATTTCAAGTTTCCAGCACATCTGGAAGTGCCTCATAATTTTGTATCCTCCTATATATATGATATATATATCATGTGTAAGAAGCATCTATATATTATAGATATATACTAGTTGTTATGTACTTGCATTCTGCAAGCATTTTCAAATTTTAGCATTTTTACAAATTCAAATTATTCCCAAGCGATGTTGTACATAATCATATAACCATGTCAAATTTGGAGTTAGTTGCTCATTTATAAGTGCCTTATAATTTTAATCCTCGTATGGGGCAATAATGGAGCAAAACAGCCCCTAACATTATGAGTTATTACACTCTCAGATTTTTTCCATCTGTTGTAACTAAAAACCCATAATTCTGCCAAATTTCAAGTTTGTATCTCATTAAGAAGTGCCTTATAATTATCACACTCGCATGGGGCCGAAAAGGGGCAAAACCACACATTAAAAATTGGAATTTTTGCAATTTTACAATTTTATCTTAGTTTGCCATGAAAATTCTATAATCGTGTCAAATTTCAAGTCTCTAGGTCCTATGCAGCTGCCTCGCATTTTTTGTTCTCGCATGGGGCCGAAAAGCAGCAAAGCCGCCCCTTAAAAAATAGAATTTTTGTAATTTTATAATTTTATCTTAGGTTGCAATGAAATTTCTATAACCGTGCCAAATTTCAAGTCTCTGGTTCCTACGCAGCGGCATCGTCTTTTTTGTTCTCGAATTGGGCAATAATGGGGCAAAACAGTCCTAAAAATGAGGCTTATATCAATAGTGGATTTCATTCATTAGGTGTAGTTTAACATTAACAGCATTAAAATATAAGGCTCTGATTCCCATTAAAAGCTTACCCATATGAAAGGATAGAGCTTGTTACCAAGGAAACCTATTGTAAGACCCAGAAAAATTAGCAATTTTTTGCGATAAAAACTATAAAATAACGCTAATTCTACTCGGATTTGCATTCCATCTTCAAAAATAAGAAACTACAATTTATATCCTATCCGACAGTTTAAGTCTCGAGTTTGTATCTTGACGGGAAGTAATTTTAAAATGCAAATATAAAAACATCTACACCAATTTACATGTTTTCTTATGGGTAAAAAATGGGGTAAAAGGGGCCAAAATAGCCCTTCAAAATAGTAATTTCGACAGTTTCGGATTTTTTCCTTCGGTTGTGGCCAAAAACCTATAATCCTACCAAATTTCAAGTTTCTGGCACATCTGGAAGTGCCTCATAATTTTGTATCCTCCTATATATATGATATATCATGTGTAAGAAGCATCTATATATTATAGATATCATTTGTAAGAAGCATCTATATATTATAGATATCATGTGTAAGAAGCATCTATATCTATCATATATAGATGCTTCTTACACATGATATATATATATATGTGAGGATACAAAATTATGAGGCACTTCCAGTTCTAGTTCGCGTCTTCATTTAGTACGACAATATCTTGGTTAGCTTGAGCACCTCGACCAGGCACCTTTATACATAATGGCATACTGAAATGGAAGATGCCATCATTATAGATGGCGTTTGTATATAAAAAGTCTCTGAATAAGCATAATCAACCAGAAATTCAGAGTAGGGATCAAATGTGAGGTCAGTAGGCAGAGACGAACCGAAAATGAAAACTAAGCACCAATACTTCTCTGGCTCTTCCATGTCTGATGACGTGAAAAACTATGTACATACATGTAGTAAGATTGCAAAACTACTAAATTACTTGTGTTCTTATTGTTAGTTAAAATACGTCAAGATTACATAAGTCAGACTTAAGAAAAACAATTTCGGAAAAAATAAAAATATGCACCTCGTATACTCGAGACCTCATTCCGCGTTTGGTAAAACTGTATACATTTCACAAAACGCGTATACTCAAAACCGCGGTTGGCGAGGGATTACTGTACCTGTATTTACTCATGTAACCCACGCACTCGTATACCCTGCACACGCCTATTTTTGGGCCGGTTCAGAAGGAAAAAATTAGTTTGAGCCAGAACAAGTTTTTCTTTTAAGTCACTGATTCTCACTCACTGAAACAAGTTCCGCTCATGTTAAGCATTTTCTCCCTTCTACGTGATGCAATTTATTGGATGATCTCTTTATGATGATATTAGCAGAAATCTCCTCACCGATAGTCCTCTTTTGTTAACCCCTTAACTGTTTTTGTTGTAATATTATGCAACTTCATCCCCACTTCACTGTTTTTAACGTAATATTATGCACTGATGCGGAGCTTAACCAACTATTTGTTCATCTATGAACGGGAACTTCCCTACACAAATGGGGATTTTTTTCTCATATCGTCTCGTGAGTAAATATTGGAAGGTTAGGAACAAATGAGTCCAAACACTTGAGATGGGGATTTCCATCTTCCTTTCGAATGATGAAATCTTTCATTCACACAAAATTTCACCGCTCCAAATTCCTTCAAGTGGTTGAGAGAAAAGGACCAAACTTGCACCTACCTATTCTCCAGCTGGCAAACCCTCAGTAGTCATTGAACTATAGTTATCAGTTAGTCGGCATATTCTTTCTGCCTACTTTTGCAAGTTTATGCCTGCAGCACGAGCATAACCTAAACGTTTCCTTGGTCGCATAAATATGCGTATACTTCATAGAATTCAATGTCTTTTGCGAATATCAATGTAGACGCAAGCATATTGCAGAGAATTTACTGACAATTTATATAACCTGTTCAGAAATCCTCTTGTAAGACGTGCACCCCCTTTTTTCACTGGCGTTTTGGGAAAAATGGTGTGCAGGGTACACAAGTAAATACGGTAAGTAATATCCAAGGTAAAAATTTCGATGTCTTGCACGCTTCACCCCCTTATAACATTGATTCTTATGGGAAAAACGGTTTCGATTTATATTGATTTGATTTACAGGAGTGCATCCTCAACGTAAACAGGATATTACTATATACGTAATAAATTGAGTAAGATCGTTGTACAGTTCCATTCTCTAGTTGCTATTTGTTACATGCAATGAATATTTTGTATTTAATAGTCTATGCCACTGTTGGATAAGAAGGAAGCATTTAAACCATTAAATAGGATGTCATTCTATTCTAGATGACTCTGCATGAGCGTATGTATGGAAAGAGTCTTGCCATGTACTGGCAAGGAGGAGTTGGGGGTGGAATAGGAGGGCCAACCACCACCATTGTAGAGAATCCAGAACTCTTGGCAATGAAGGAAGAAGCTGAAAAAAAAGTGGCCAGTGATGCTGCAGCTGCTGCTGTGCCCTCTGGCCCGGCTGAGACTGGTGCTGAGCGTCCTGCACAAACTGTAATGCCTCCCAAGGGACCCATCAACAAACAGATAGAGACACGAACTTCAGATGGAAAAAGACGTATCACACCCATGTATATTCCTGATACTGGGTATGTCTGTGGATTGTATATAAAACGATAATTACCGTATATACCCGTGTATATGCCGACTCCATGTATAGTACGACCCCTGGTTTTTTGGTGAACAAACCTGATTTTTTCATATATCTCGTTTATAGTACGACCCCAGCTTTCCACCAGGGTCGATATATTTTGTTTCGATAGCTCGATGGTTACGAGCGAGATATATCGAACGACCTTGATTTTCCACATCACCATAGAATAGACCATAAATGTCGTAAATAGTATTTCTTGCGAGTACACTAAAATTCGGATAAGTTAAGTATCTTACTTCTAAAACATTTAATAAAAAGTGATATGAATCATGATTGCACAAGATGAAATAAAATCGTTTTCAATTCTAGTGCTTATGGATTACGTTCCGCGTACGTAATCCATCTACTTAATAGGTAGGGATAACGAATAAAAAGAAATTACTTTGTAATATTCCACAGTCTTTATTGTTTCTTCAATCACACACCGACCGGTTTCCACAACAAAATCATTCTAATGGTGTTACTAACCGACGTAACACCTTTAGAATGACTTTGTAGTGGAAACCGATCGGTGTGTGATTGAAGAAACAATAAAGACTTGAATATTACAAAGTAATTTCTTTTTTCCAAGATGTCGAAATTCCATAAAGTTACGCCGTCTACGATACTTTTACTCCAACTCGTTCCAATCCATCCCTTGTAAAAAGACGTAAACAAAGATGTACATACATGAAATTCAAGAAAGGAAGTGCCCGTAAATCTTCACTTATATCAAGTATTTGTGAATTTGAAGCTGTATATATGAAAAAGATTCTACTCTTCACGAAGGAACATAACAATGATAAAGGACCTCACTGTTAAGGTTATCCTACCATTAGAATGCGTGCGGGTGGCATAACTTCACCGAAAATGCCGTGAAGATACATGAATTTTAAATCCTCAAATGCATTACTCGTGTATAGCACGATCCCCAGTTTTTGCAATAAAAATTTGGTCGTAAAAACTTGTACTATACACGAGTATATACGGTATATTTGTTTTAAAAACTGGTTACCAAATAGCCTGAGGTAGTGCAAAACACAAGAGTCAAGGATGTGGTTTAAAGAATAAAATCAAAAGAATAACATATTTGATGTTTAAAAGTAATAATTTAATTTTCAGCAGCAAACAGTTAAGATATGGTTGTGAAAGACCTGGCAATTTTTTCAAAGGAAACAAATTGTTAAAAAGTTACCAGACCTGATTCCTACTTTGAATTTCATTGTAGGCATATTTTGAATTACTTGTACTAAAATGCATATAAAAACCTATAGTTTTGGCCAGAGAATTATAATAAATTGGAATTACACCATGCTTCATACTATCCATTATTGAACAAACAAGGCTTTGCTGTAACATACATAAGGAGGTACAAAAATGTTCAAATGTCATTCCTGACTTTGTTCACCTAGTGTGATGTTGCACTTGCTTGGTTTGCTTAGTTTGACTGTTGAAAGAAAAGATTTTTCTTTAAATCAGCTAATGGGAATGGGGGGAAATTATCATCATTTTGATATTTTATGATGTATGCTTTCAAATAAAAGTGCAAATTTTGTTACTTAATGTTAAAAAATGGAAGGTAAAATGAGTCCAGGCAACCCCCTACTTTCGTACACATACATTCCTGAAAACATGTAAGAAAATCGAACATAGATTTACATGTTATAGGGGGGGTTCCGTTCCCAGAGAGCCAAAAAATATTATAAAATCTCTAATTATGGTATAAATGTTTAGTTTTTTGAGCAGGGGCCTTTTAGACACAGTCGTCAATTTTATAATATAGAGAGAGAGGGTAAAATGCAATAAAATATTTAAATAATTGCACAAATAAACATTGCTATACAGACAAAGATGGCGACGCAGTAGAAACTGGTGGCTGGCAACCAGCAGCGCTCGAAATATTCACTGACGCACGAAAGTCCGAATTCAGCATACGGAAGGCGGTTTAGGGTTGTCAATGTATAATGTATGAAAGGGAGTTTTTTTTCATTAAAGCATTTTGCTATTTATATAGTTTTTTTGTAATATTGCCTACCGTATTTAATCGATTGTAAGCCGACCTTTTTTTTAGCTTTTTGCCATCTCAGAAATCGCCACTCGGCTTAGAATCGGGGACAAAAAAAAGTAGTCAATGAATTTATTTCCGTAGTTACATTATAATACGAGATCTTTAAATATATGCAAAAAAAAGAATCAAATTGACTGAACACCTACGAAGAAATAAATTATGTAAATAATACGTGGCGCGTCAAAGTCGTAAAAGAACGCAGCGATAGCGCTCGTATGCGTAAGGAGCTAACACTGAAACATGATAGGAGGAGGAGGGAGGGCAAATGCTTCAATTCACGAGTAAAATGAAATGTGTTAGCTCCTTACGCATACGAATGCTTCTTTAAGACTTTGACGCACCACGTATTATTTACATAATTTATTCCCGGGGTATTATTATATTAAGATCCCTCAAGGTCAAATTACTTTTTTCGTAGAAGTTGTTATGAATAAGTGAATAAAATGTATTTTATGTCACCGTAATTTTAGTTAATACTTTAACCCTCTCACGTCCTAAGGTGTGGGGCACCTGCTGGCATTAAAAGTCCGGAGAAATTCAAGATGGCCACCAAATGGGAAACATTAAATGAAACAATTATACATTAATCTCCAAATATATATATTTTGAAAAATCTCCGAAGTAGAAGAATTACTGCGAGACATATTAGATTGTTCAGGGTCCAAAAAATAGCGAATTTCGATCGAATATTTCTAAAAAATTCTTCGTATACAAAGTTAAGAAAAATCTGCCAAATACGATCTAAATCTCGTGTTTATATGGTATACTACGTCATTTCCGAGAGAGAAGCCATCCAGTCAATGTTTTCAGAGGTAAATTTGAAAGCGTATTTTCCGAGCGATCCCGCGATTGGGAGTATGAAAATTTACTGGCATTCTCGGGCGGTCCGATCGCGAGAGGGTTAAAATCAAATTTTTTTCTTGCATAGCCTTGTGAAAAGTGGGAGTCGGCTTACAATCGATTAAATACGGTAATCATGGCCCCAAGGAGAGTGATGATTGAAATGAAAGAAAAGTCAGTAAAAAGGGCGAAAAAAGTGATGAGTTTGGAGAAGAAAATTGAAGTTTTAGATAGGCTTCATCAGTTTGGTAAATTACTTGGTGTGATTGAGTCCACAAAAAAATCGATAAGGAAAGTGAAGAAGCGATTAGAGCTAGTGTTGCAAGTGGTACTTCAAGGAGTACAAAAGAGTCTTGAGTCTTTTGTACCTAGGAATCCGTATGTAGAGAAGGCTTTAAACCTGTGAATCGAGACCCAAACTCGCAAGAAAATCTCGCTGAGTTCACTTGTCATTCGCAAGAAAGCCAAGCAACTGCACAATCATTATGTTTCAAATTGTTTCGCGGTTTGCTAACGGTATATCGCCAACATCATCAAAGCATGTGTAGATCGGTGGCATTTATTCAGAATGCCGCAGTACGTATTGTATTATTATATTTGTTCTTCTCCTTCACAATTGAACACACGTTCGACTGGCTTAAGTCCAATAAGCGTCCGATTGAAGCTAAATATTCGCCGCTTTCGGCACGCCTAATTATTTCCATCTTTGTCTCAATCGTGTTCACTTTACGAGTCCTACGTTTCTTTCCACTTGTATTAGCACTTTCAGTTTTCCGTTTGTCACTCATGTTTATAAAATAATAGGTGTAAAATGCACAAACAAAGAAACGCTGCTGTACGTACAAACAAAGATGGTAACGTTTGCTGAGACTGAATAATAATAATAATTTATTGATTATTAACCGACTTTACAGTGGTATTAACCTTGTCAAATTTCATTACAATATTAAAAAATATTACACACAAATTTTACATTAAATATATTATTACACAGCATACTTTAAGGTTAGTTTTGTCTTCAGAAATTTAAATCTGCTAGGTCACTTTCTAGAAACTCATCAATTGAGTAGAATGATTTAGATTTCAGCCATGAAGCCATTACTCTTTTGAATTTTATTATATTTATGCATTTTACATCATTTGGTAATTTATTAAAAGTGTTAGCTTGGCTGACAGACACCGCTACTATGAGATAGCTCGAAATGTTTGATCGTCAGCTGACGTACGAAAGTCCGAATTTGGCATACGAAAGTCCGAATTCGGCATACGAAAGGTGGTTTATGCGTGGGAATGTATAATGTATGAAAGAGCGAGTTGTATGAAAGTCGAATGTATGAAAGTAGGGGGTTGTCTCGATTCAAATGAAAAATGTTGTATTGCAGCTTTTTTCGTAACTTTTGACTCGTAAATCAGAAGAAAAACCCACCAATCTGTATGGCCCCCAAACAAGTAATCTGGGCATAAATTTAATAAATTAAAAGTAATGCATGCCAGAAGAAAACTAGCGTATATACTCATGTATAACATGCACTTGTAATTTTTGCCAAAAAAATCCCAACTTTTTCTTATAACCCGTGTATAACCCGCATCCTTGATTTTTGTAAGGTACATATAAGAACAAAATTATATCATTTTAAGTATTAACTAGAGTACCATAAATAAATACATTAAAGCATTAAATTATCACCAGTAAACAATTTCAAAATGCTTGGACTTGCCCATAAGTATTATCTTATAAATATTTTAGTGTGTATGTATGTTCTTTATACGTTTTTACACCGTTGAAGCTATTGAATTCAAAAGTTTCATGGACCATCCTATGGACCAAAGGAAGAACTTGGTCTAGGTTTGCAGACCGTGGGGTCTCTTATACCACATGGGGTCAACAAAATACTATTTCCATAAGAATTTATGGAAAATGGTGTGGAGAAACCCCAAAATGCTATGCAGCCCTTCACTGATGTGGATATAAATATACATAAATATTAACTTACGATCACGGGAAATGGATTATTTTACCCACAAAAGACTGAATATTATAATTCTGTTCATGTTTCGTGGTATTACATGCTAAATCGCTCGTATTTTTCCTTTAAGCACAAAATTTATCGGTTTAGATGATCATTTTCCAGGCGGCAACAATGCTAAATTTCTTAATTGTTGTCCTGTTCAAAGGGAGATATACACGTAAAGATTAATGCAAGGAAAATCCACGCCGCGCACGCCGTAGAGGAAGAATAGCTAACGCCAAGATATGCCTTAATATAGTCTATGAATACTTTTAAAGTGAGTCAAATGATTTTTAAGGAATATTAGAACATTGTTATCTTTTACCATTAACATTGAAAGATTTATCGCAACATAAATCGATACAGCTACTTTGTTCGGTAACCAAGATGTTTATTGTTTATGTTTTGGCTAATAGTATTGACATAATCCACATAATTTTATTGCTGCTTTAAAGGCTTCAGTGCATCTATCCATGTGAATATTAAGTAAGACGTTAATGCATAATTATATTAATGGTAAAACTTGACAATATACAATACATAAAATAGTAAATGTTAATGTAAGCATCGCTTGCATAATTAAGGAATGGGGAATGTTTGCCCCGAACAATAAATATCGTTTGCCACTCTTTCCCGGGCGTCTCAGCTAATGTTCAATAAGCTCCACATGACGTCTTAGAGAGACGTCATCAATAATGAAAGCGATTGAATTGAGATGGCAGCATCTTCATACAGTAAGTTGGCCAAACTGATGCCGCGTAGAAAACTGCAGCACCACTGCTGCTAACCCTTAAATCAGACAAAAAGGGATCTATAAAATAGATTGAGTTTTCATTTATAGTGGATTTTGGTTCTCTCTTTCCTAACTCATTCTAAAACTGTTTAATAGAAGGAATAAAGTGAAAATGTAACAAACAAATCTGGAAGCAGGAAATGCGACACGTAAGATTAACTTTATACATGCCATTCTAGATTCTTTGGGTTTTTAATTAATTACATTGTTAATTATACATACCGTAATCATTAACTAAATAAAATTTGCTTTTTTGTTAATGATGCTTGTTTTGCGGGAAGTCTATCTGGTGATTTTGCAAAGATTACAGCAATCAGCTGATGAGCTAGTGAAATGCAGAATATTTGGAGAAGTTGGTATTATAACTGAATAGAAGTACTTAGGTGTTCTATACATATAATTAATATATTTATACCCTGGATCATCGATAATTATAGTGGTTTTCCCCTTAATTCATCCAAAAAGTGAGAATCTGGTGCGAGGTAGGGTCACTTTAATTTCTGATTTAAGTGCACAAAAGTGTTACCCGTGTATAACATGCACCCCCACTTTATGACCTGAAAATTTGGTCTTCAAACTGCACATTATACACGAGTATGTATGGTATTTACTTCAGGGGTCCACTAGCTACAGCCCTTGCAATGATTTCATCTTGCCCATCTTACCTCATCATTTTTGTAATGTAATAGTTTCTGGCTTAACTTAGTGAAACTGCTTCATGAGAATGGAAATAAAAAACATAAATTCCACATAAATTATTACATATGTGGACTTTATAACATTTTTATTTTAATTCTTATCATTTTCTTTAAGAAATACGTTTGTATATTTTCTTGCAGAAAATATACAATTCATGAAATCTAAACAATATTTTTCAAGTAGCATACTTTTAATATAGTCATATGACATTAAATCAAAAGATCCTTCAAACAAGCTCTTTAAACAATGGTCAAAGTATGTATGCTTTGTTTTTAGATTGCTTTCATTTGTTTATACAATGAGTATTCATTCATCATTATCCTTGCAATCCAGCTTATGCACTATGCTCCATACTGAGTCACAATCCATACTTTCAAAAAATGTTTAATAAAATAAATAGTATCAAATTAAAGTACAAATTTTAATTTAAAATCCTGCTGTAAATACCTTTTTTTTTTATTTACTATGTACATTTATCTGCTGCAGAGACCAGCCACAACCTTTTGGAGCATCAAATTCTCAGCAGCCTACATTCAGTAGTTCTTCAGAGCCAAAGAGTCGCATAGTGATAGAAAAGAGAGATGATGTGATTGTGCAGCCTAATGTTTCTAACTCATCGCAGCAATCTTCAAATCTGTGTATGAATATTCTTTCTACAAATGCCACAGCCACTTCACAATCTGGTGGAAATTCAAGGGGCTTAGGAGGAGGTTTGGTGCAAGGAGAGGATGTACAAAAAGCAGGTGCAGTTTTGCCTTCATCTAAAGCTGTTGTAATGAATGGTACTCATGATGGAGCAGGTGCAGAAGAAAGATTAGACAAAGTGCAGCCAGCTGTTAATGATGAGCAGGCAAAGGAGCCACCAGCTAATGTAAACATTCAACCACGACCTGAAAGGTCATCATCTTTGTATTCTGTTGACAGGTCAGAAGTTATTTTGTTAACTCTTATGATGGAGCTACTGTTTCCATTAGAAATAATGTAATTATATATAATAATTATAAGTTGACTTTGAATTTTAAGCTTGAAAATGAATGTTATACATGTAATCACAGTATAATTCAACCCACGTCTTTATTTAACAGTTATTTTTCATTAAATCTTTATTCAGAAAAAACAAACCTTCCACTGACACATACATTAAGGATAGAGGTTTCAAATTAAATGAACTGTTCATGAGTCACCAGACCAGATGATGACTTTGAATTTCATTGTAGACGTATTTTGAATAATCCGTACCAAAAAGTATGCAAAATCCTATTGTGCTGGCCGAGGACTAATCCTATCTTCGAGTTACACCATAATTTGAAATATCCAGGATCAAAATAATGGGGTTTTACTGTATTTGGTCTACAACAAAGCGTGTTTTTAGACTGTTGGTAAAATTTGAGAATATAAAATTATTTAACTGACAAGGGGAAGACACTACTGATCCCCAACCGATTCGGCTGAAACTTCATAGAGATAATGTGCATGACGTCTGATTAACGAATATACGTATCAGGGCCAATACCCTGCCGTTTTTATTTTATTAATAAAAATAAGTTAATATTTCCCGAGTCACAGCATTAGTCCCATACACGGTAAGGGAACTCGTACATAGTGGCGCTGGCTTAGTGCGTAGTGCGCTTAGCTATAAATGTCAAGATCAGATGTTCGAACCCCTGTTCTTCCGGTTTTTAAAAATATTTTCCCCACATATTCACTTTCCTCATTTTAAATGTTTATTTCCTAATAACGCTAAATATTTTTATTTTTTAATATTTAATATTTTTAATGTACGGGTAAGGTAAAATAAATATCCAGTTTATGTTAACATTAAATGTTTTCTACACACAATAAATATATTTGTATTTTTTTGCTGTCCCTTTCCTACTGGTAATCTCGCGTTGATTTTGCAGTAGATAAGTTGCATTTTGCAACCACCATATGAAATTATTGACTTTCCAGGAAAAAAAAACGTCGCAGAATTGACATAATGATGTGCAGATTTGAGTAATTATGTGTAGCGTACATAGCTGTTGGTTTTCCTCGTCAATCAATTTTTCATTGTATAGCGATTTGTTTGTCCTTCCCATGAATCAACAATGAAAAGAAACTTATTGTCTTGTACGTATGGTTTCACAATCATGGCATTGTCGAAAAATACTTTGTAAGTCATTAGGAAAAGGATCGGAGAGGAGTTGGGGAAGGGTGCTCGGTAAGAATATGTGCCAGGAGGAGCGATTTCAAGTGCTACAAGGTCGGTATTGATTCTTTCATCAGAGCATTGTGAGCATTTTAACTAGCGTGAATTTCAAGGTGATGCATAATATTTGTCAATGCCGCATCACGAAGTACATCAGTAAGATAGAAACAGCCATGCCAGGAGAAATTCCGCAGTCCACTTTACACTTCCGAGACCAAACAAGACCGCTGATCAGTAATTTCAATCCGGATTTTGTAATAAACACAGACCAGACTGGGTGCGAATACCGAGTGCAAATTAAACAAACTCTGACCCACAAAGGAGAAAAACACATAGAGTTGAATGTGGGCAGCATAGCAAAGACTACTCATTCGTACATGGCGCAGTATGGAATGACAATATCGGGGAAATTTCTTCCGAGAGTTTTTATTTGTTTACAAGAGACTCATGGACAGTTTGGTCCTAAAGTGGCAAATCTAGTTAAAAGAGTTGACGGATGAATTCAAAAATGTATTTGTAACCTTGTCAAAATCCGGTAAATTGCAGTCGGGGACTTATGATGAATTTCTCGACAACGTCCTGAAACCATACGTGCAAGACAATAAGTTTCTTTTCATTGTTGATTCATGGGGAGGACAAACAAATCGCTATACAATGAAAAATTTATTGACAAGGAAAACCAACCGCTATGTATGATACAAATAATTCCTCAAAACTGCACATCAATATTCCAATCCTACGACGTATATTTTTTACCGGAAAGTCAATAATTTCATATTGCAGTTGCAAAATGCAACTTACCTACTGCAAAATCAACGCGAGATCACCACTAGCAAGGGGACAGCAAAAAAAATACAAATATATTTATTGTGTGTAGTAAATATTTAATGTTATCGTAAACTGGATGATTATTTTACATTACCCGTATATTAAAAATATTAAATATTAAAAAATAAAAATATTCAGCATTATTAGGAAATAAACATTTAAAATGAGGAAAGTGAATATGTGGGGAAAAATTTTTAAAAACCGGAAGAACAGGGGCTCGAACACCTGATCTGGACATTTATAGCTACAGATAAATAAAACTTGAATTGGTTATTTTGAAACACTAAAGGTGTATTAAAAATTTACCTCAATCTTTATGAATCATTGATGCACTTAAACATGCTCATTTGTATTCATTATTATTTGTCATACAAAATATCATGTGCTCCAATAGTGAAAAGCCAGTGAACCGCTTGGCTGTGAAACGAAAGGCAGCTGATGGCCAAGAGCGACCAGCTGTACAACCTTCTCATGTGACACCTGCTCTAACCCAGAAACCACCAGCCAAGCGAGGACGTCCTCCTCTTGGTGATCGTGCACCAACTTCTCAGGTTACTTCTTCACAGAGCCAAACTCAGCAGGTGGGTTTCAAGACTTTTTAACAGAAGTTAAAAATAAAATTAATTTATTATTATTTTCTCATATTGTCGTGACCCAATGTAGAGCTGTGGTCCTTGAATCTTGGATACGCCGTGATAAAGCAATCGGCTTCGAGAAATTAGAGTTGGGTTCAACTTAACAACTTGATTCAACCATACTCCCTGCCTTACCCAATGACTGGCAGCTCTGAAGCTGAGTGGTTGGTCCAGCAGAGCCTTCGGCGGCACTTTGAGTTCGATTCAAAATTGAATGCCTCCCTTTCGTTAAGTGAAAGAGCTTATATAGCTAAGCCGGCCGCGCCCCATCCGGTGACGAACTCTCAGCTTCTAGAATTTTCCATGCCTCGCCTTGTGGTCAGGTTCACTGCCTTAACGGAGCCACCTCGCTGATAGCGTGATATTGCGCATCAGCCAAGGTTCCAGAACCTTCCATAGGTCAGATAGAGATTAGCAAAATACGTAGTCATCACAGAAACAGGATGATGCAAACTGGCTTACACAAACAGTCCAGTAAGAAATATATTCCCAATTTATAGAATCCAACTGTAACGAAAGGTGTCAGTAACAATAATTGAAGACACTAATGATTTGTTACATCGATTTTAAACAGTGGATCACCCTTGCAACCCTTACGAATCAACAAATACACAATAATATGGGAGCCCACCATACCAACACACTGCACGTAACCTTAAGCTTTTAAAAATTTATTGGCCCAGAAGATTTGATAGAAATGTAGGACAAGTCACAGAAATACATATTAAAAATCAGTTAAGAATTCTGCTGCAGAATACTATTTCTTTTCTGAGATAAGTTTTTAATTTCTTCTTGAAAGTCCAAAATTATAATGAATATTAATGTTTTAGGTACCTGAGCCTGAAAAAGTTGTTTTAGCCATTCCATCTGCAGTCTTGCATCTGTGCTTGTCTCTAGAGCAGTGGTTCCCAACCTGGTGCTTGCGAGCACTGCTGTACTCTTTGGAAGCCTGATGGTGTTCTTTGGCAGCCTGAATCTGCTTAATATCCCATTTCTTAGGACAAATAATTTAATTTGTTTGGTTGATTTACTTCTAAATGCATTCAAGATCATTAAGAATAACTTTGAAGTTGGTTTGATTTTATTCATTACTACTCTTTCAGAAGTGTTGTGGTGCTCTTTTTAACTTCTAGAATACAAGTTGGTGCTTGCTTGATATTCTAGGATACAACTTGGTGCTTGCCATATCGAAAAGTTTGGGATCCTCTGCTCTAGAGGCTAAATGGTTCAGCATAAACTAAAAATATCTCATATCACATTCCCTGGAGTATAAGCCTTTTTACTTTCTCAATACATATGGGGAAAGTATTGTGATCACGAAAAAAATCGACTTCAAAATTTCAACAGAAATACACGTTTTGAGGTCCCTAGAACACGGTTCGACTATTTTCAGAATGATGTGTGTGTGTGTGGATGTATGTGATTGTGAGCACTCTAACTCGAAAAGTACTTCCCATAGCATTATCAAATTTTATATATAACACTTTAACATGAGCACAAAGAACTGATTAGTTTTTGGACAATACTGGTTAACCGGAAGTCGAGGTTTATTCAAAACCGATTCGGTTTTTGCGATATTTCCGTTAGGACATCATTATTGTATATACAACTCAACACAAATGTTATAGAGAATGTAATTTGCTACAACTTTTATTTGAAGCAATTTTCCATAGCAGTTATTGTTTAGGAATTATTTATAAATAATCGGTGTTTTCGGTTTCCGTCAAATATCTCCTTAAAAACGTTGTTATTGGTAATCTTCGTGAGGACCAAGTTTGTAAAGAATAATATTTCTTCCAAGTTTTGTTTGAAACAAATTTTTGTAGGACCATCCATTTCGGAGATATTTAACTTTTTCGTAATTTATCGTAATTTCTAGTATACAGCGCCACCACCATGTAGTGGTGAATTCTGTAAACATATTCAAAATATACCTAATTTACGGCAATAAGGACGACTGTATTCTTTTACGATACGAAATAATAATTTTGCCTTATAATGCTATTCATAATAATTTAAATATCTATACCCCAAATATGGAGAAAGTCATGTGTTAGCCACATCAGATTTTTTAAATAAACCATAGTGTCCATTTATCAACTTTCACAAAATGTCAATATACTCAAAAGTGCTTAAAACAATTTTAATTAAAATTCACTAGTAGGACAGCCCCGGATCTCTGATCCTCAACGCGATTTAAATAAACTGAAAGTTTAGTGAAATAATTTTGATTGAATAATTAATTAAATAAATGAAATGCAAATAATCTTAATAGTTCTTTGTTCCCTATTCATTTGACGTGTTTCCCTATTTCTTTGTCTTTCTTGTACTCTCCGCTCCTCATCTACACGGGCAATCATATGAGCTTCCGCATCTCTTTCTCTCTCTTTCCTACAATACTCTTCCTTTGATCTCTGGCTCCTCTTCCTTTCTCTAGCAGCTGTAGCAGGGCTAATAGCTCTAGCTTACATTAGTTCCAGTGATTATTGTTGCACCCTTATAGACGAACTCGCAAACAATTGCTTTACTTCGTCTATCAACGACTGCTTTTAACTTTTTACAGGACCTACTATAAAGGCAATGTCAATGCAACCGTTTATTTAGATTATCAGTGAAGAGAAGATAACCATATAATGTGTTTACAAAGTAACGTGCATCCCTATTCTTATCTAATTTTTAATTGATGCGTGTGCCTGTTTGCATTAATATGTAATATGATGGTTCTACTTACAAAAAGGTAAGATTCCAGCATTCAAATGATGAAATAAAACAAATTAATTGCACAATTTAAAATAAAACAATGCACTGGGAGCTTGTTTGTTATACACATGTTATTGACACAGCTAGAAATGCTTCCCATACGCAGTCAACAGAATAATTATCCGTAAATATTTATGTTGCTATGCTTCATTAATTTCGATGCTTATGTTAAACAAAAGTGCAAAGCGAATAACACTATTCTTTCACCTATTTTAAGGTATAATTGATAGTAATTGAATCGGAGGCAACAATGACGGTCGCCTTGGCAACGCCCGGAAAGAGTACAAAAAATCTGCAAAAGTTCGAAAAAGAATGCATATTTCAGAAAGCTTCGACCGTATGATGTATAAACATGGCAAGAATAACATAGTATAGAGCTTTAGCCATCAAATAAAGCAAAAAAGAAGAAAATCGGTCCATATTTATGTATTTTAATGAACGAAGGAAGAAAACCTTTGAAAAATCGAAAATTCCGTGTAAACTTATGGGAAAATATAATTGTCTCCTGGATTCGAACCCGGGACACTTTAGCAAACGAAAATATTTTTCCAGGGACCTCATAGCCAGTAGAAACAAAATGCCGTTTACCGCATATCTTTATGATGAACGGTTCTCGAGAAATATGCCAATATAAATTGTAAACAAATGTCTAAAGACGTCAATGTAAAATTAATATATAGTTAGATTTGGCTATAAAGCTAGATTTAAAAAAATTACATAAGCCATTTGTCTGAAATTATGTAGTCTTCAATTTCAATTAATAATAATGTATATTTTAATGTTTTCTCTTTGAACAACTGCCAATTATTACATTTTGGGATCATCAGGTTCGTGTCAGTATTGAATATAGTTATAATCTTATCTTCAGTCTATAAGATGCAGGCTGATTTTTGGAAAAATGTTTTAGCCCAAAAAATATGATAAGTGATAAACCTCACCTTTGTTTTCAAAAACTTATGTTACAGAGAACAAAATGTCAGTGAAGTTGGTGCAAACAGATTGTTTTTATAATGGCGATTATAATATATCAAAAAAATCACTGATAAGTAAAAATAATTTATTTCTTTAACACGTTCGCGACGGAAGCCATTTTCACTGTCTGTCCCCACAGGCGTAAAATTTAAAAAAAAATTTTTTTATTTTTTTGTTTTAATCGCCAAATGATGATTTTTTAATGTTGAAAAAGTGAATTTTAAAAATTTTTTTGCATTGGAAGCATCTGAAAAACTTTTAAAGCCTTCCCCTACGAGCTATGCAATCCCTCATTTCAAATATTATAAGTATTTTTTCGTAATTATTTTGCTTTTACAATTTGTTTAGGAAAGTATTTATAACGAAATACGATAGTTAGATGCTTTATATAAGTAACATTTATTTTATAATACACAATAAATGATAAAAATAATTTTCGTATTAGTAGTAACATTTTCAAGTTTTCAGAATCATGATTCCTTTTTTTAGTATCTCTATCGAAAGAGCCGCTTTATTTGGTAGAACCTCTCATTCTTTTCAAACCCCAGCATTCAGTTTTCGTGTGCCTGGGTTTTATGGCGAGGGTCTCCAAAAGCAAGAGGGATGAGGTGAAGTGCCGCCGGGGACAAAGGAGAGAGTAGCGGTCACTTCTACTCTTAGCCAAGGCGCGCACTTTGAAATGAGTGGTTCCAATATTACGCATCCTGTGCAGCTGCATTTTTGGAGAACTTTCACTATGAATTTTCACCGAGGCACGTGGCAAGACCCACATTTATTGCTTACAAGCGGCTTCTTATTTTATTGCAAGGCAACCACTATCCTATGACCTAAGCGCGCATTTTGAAGCGGCGCCTTCAAAAATTTTACGATCATCCATGTTATATTCCATTATTACGCATCCTGTGCAGCTGCATTTTTGAAAAACTTTGACTAAGTATTTTCTCTGCACGTGGAAAGACCCAAATTTATTGTTTACAAGCAGCTTCTTATTTTATTGCAAGGCAACTGCTGTCTCATGACTAAGGCATGTGCTTTGAAACGGCGTCTTGAAAATATTTTACGATCGGCGTAGGCAGTTACATCTCATTGGCTAAATTTTACTCAGATTCTCTTTTACTCAAGTTTACCCACCCTATAGTTCAGTTGTGTTTTGATTTTCCTCAAGTGATATTGTGTTCAGAGTGAAGTCTTAGAAAATCAGTTTGTGAGTCGCTTTATAAAGTCAACTTTATTCGTTACCATGTCTGATTCAGACTTTTCGATGTCAAGTCACGGTGATTCGGAATCTTCATACAAGCCATCGGAAGAAGAAAGCGAGTTAGAATCATCAGAGGCTGAAATCATGGAAGAATCATCTTCTGAAGATGATACAGCAGAAGCTTCAGATTTGTGGGAAGATTGCTCCAATGCTGATCGTCCTTTTTCCTACACGGGTGAAGAACGTTTGCTGGTCGATAAGGATTTTTCTGATCCGATAGCATCATATGAACATTTTTTAAATGACGAAGTGTTGGGTCTGCTATTAGAGGAGACGAACAGATATGCGAACCAATATTTAGCTTCTGAAATCCCTAAGAGTAGATCCGTGATGAAGAAATGGAAGGACACATCTGAAAGTGAAATGAAAAAGTTCATAGCGGTTTTGATCGCTATGGGCATAAACCATCTACCAAAAATGCGTTTGTATTGGTCCAACAACCCTTTATACCGGAACAACTTTATATGGAGCACTATGAAACGTGATCGGTTTGAGATGATTTTGAAGTGCTTTCATTTCAGTAATAATGTGACTCAAAGCGAAAATAGATTATCAAAGATCAAGCCATTACTTGATCTGATTTGCAGAGGGTTTCAGTCAACAATTACTCCTGGTGAAAAAATCGTCATTGATGAATCAATGGTGCCCTGGAGAGGTAGACTGATTTTTCGTCAGTACCTCCCTGGAAAAGCTAATAAGTACGGGGTGAAGTGCTACAAACTTTGCACGCCTGAGGCTTACACTTATAGGCTGAAGATTTATGCAGGCAAAAGCGATAATCCTGGTGGAAGTGCGAAGGGACATGCGGAACAAGTAGTGCTGGAATTGATTGCGGGGCTTCTGAACGAGGAAGAACATTATACGTGGATAATTTTTATACAAGCGTGCCTCTTTGTGAAAAGTTACTAAAGAAAAAAACCTATGTTTGTGGAACACTGAGGCAAAATCGACGGGGTAATCCACAAGTGGTTTGTGCAAAAAAATTGAAAAGGGGAGAGATTTTCGCGAAAGAAAAGAACGGTGTGAGAGTCATGAAATGGCAAGATAAGAGGCCAGTGCTAATGGCCTCTTCAGATCCTACCCACATGGACACTTTAGTTCAATCAGCATCTAAGTCATGGAAAGGTGAAAATAAAATGAAGCCATCATCTGTGATAGATTATAATTTCGCAAAAAAAGGTGTTGATGTTTCCGACCAAATGTCCTCTTACTATACCTGCCTTAGAAGATCGATGAAGTGGTATAAAAAAGTAGCCATAGAGCTTCTACTTGGAACATGTGTGGTGAATGCATGGATTATTTATAATAAATATGGTGGAAATGTAAAGAAAATGGATGTGCTCACTTTTCGGGAAAAACTTATTTACGGGCTTATTCGAGATAGTGGTGAAAGCAGTGGTGGTGGTGATGGAGAGGCTAGGGTGACCAAAAAGAAAGTAGCGCATACGTTAGGAACATATCAAGGGTTGGCCAGAGATTGTAGAAAAAGATGTGTTGGCTGCTACGAAAAACATCGTAAGGAAAAAACAATGAAGGAGGCCAAAGCGAAAACAAAAAAAGAGAAAACATTTTGCAAAGATTGTGATGGACAGCCCACTATGTGTTTAGAATGTTTCAACAAAAAACATAAGTAATGTTTGTAAATTTATTTCCAAGCATATATTTAGTTATGTAAAATATGATTTCACAGGAATGTCTTCTCAAGTAATTTTTAATAATTGTGCTTCTTTTGTATTTATTTTATGAAATAATTGTTGTATAATTTACTACATGTAGCATTGTAAATTTTGTTCTACTGAATTGTACTAATGTAATTTACATCTAAATCATTTATGCCATTATTATATTTTCAATTTATTTCATTTGATTTTGCTTTGTTTTATTAATCCTATTGTGTTTTTTTCGATTTTTCAATTATGATGCAATAAGATCAAATAAAATAATAAAGATGATTGCAATTTTTTAATGCTAAAATGTTGTTAACTTAAAATATTTTCACCTAATATTTACAAACCCACTCCTGAGAGCGTAAACAAAATATAGAATCCGTCATGACAGGCGTTCCAGAATGAAAAACGTAAGATAAGTAAGCGGGGCGGGACCCACCGGTGAGTCCCGGTGGCTGCGGGCGCAAACACCGGGGACCCACCGGTGGGTCCCAACGCCTACGGGCGCGTACAAGCGGGACCCACCGGTGGGTCCCGTCGTCGCGAACGTGTTAATGCAGGCTGTACTGTAAAAAATAATTCCCTAGCTGTTAGATAAAAAAGTCATTAGCCATTTAGTTAATAACTTCACTCTTGACCAAGTATAAGTGTAACAGTTAAGGGATTGATATGTTGGAATATATTTTATTTAAGGGAGCTGTTTCAAGAAGAGGTGAAGTAGAAGGAAAAGATGGAACTGTACAGAAGGCAGTGAGAAGTTCCATTGGTCACCACCTGCCTGGTATTGGTAGCACACATGCACCAGCTCCCATGATGGGTGAGAGTGGTATCTTCCTTTCACCCATGCGCATGGACAAGGGTACTCTTCTGCAGGTTGGCTTAGTCTTATTATGTGGAAGATTCAGTGAAATCCAATTAAAGAATCTGAAAGTTCTTATTATCATGTTCTTCTTCCCTTGCAACAAGTCTCTATCAGTCTGTTCCAACTAAGAGTTAACTCTTGTTTTTGAGCTGTCTCATCTTAATTCTTGTAATTATTGCTGTCATGCCAATATCCAGACATCCAGTTGCCAAGGGAGGCCAGCATTCTTTTTTTGTATCTAAATTACTCAATATATTTGTTCACTGCTAAGTAAAGGGAAGAAAAGTGTGCCACCAGATTTTATTGAAGGCCAGTAGTATTTCAGTGATTATTTGCATGACTGAATTCATGTATTGTAATATTCTCTACCTTCAGAATAATTTCTAACATGCTTCAAAAACTGTAAATACATGAATTATTTTACTTCTTTTTGGGCTCAAGTCCTCTCTGTCCATTGAATTCTTTAGTGATTTATTCCATATTCTATTTGGGAATTTTTCTATCGTATTCTATCATTTGTGTATAGATTACTGTAGAAGCACCAATGTGGTCATTCTTTCTCTCAGATTGTGGGTACAAACTGTTTCCTGGAGGTTGAAAATGGGAGTAGGGCTCATTCAGTCCGTTTCAAAGAGAGAGTTGGGGATGGATATAAAGTGTTGTGGGAAACAGCCCTTGGAGGATCTCGTGTGGCAGGTGCCACGGTTGGACCCAGAGTGGCAGCTGTGGTGATGGATGATGGTGTGCTACATGTATTTGAGTGTGGTTCAGGGGCTTCCCTTAGTGGAGTTGGAGGTTGCCGACCCTTTCCTCCCCTTGTCCTCCCGGCACCTGCTGCACGTCTCAGTGTTACCGGTTCTTTCCTTATGGCTGTCACAACCAAGGGTGGAGTTTCTGTGTGGGATGTTAGTAAGAGTAAAGTGGTGATTGCAGATGAATCCATGATGCCCATCATGAGAGCAGATTCAGGTGAGAAATAAAAAAATCTCTTAGTAGCATACTGATGGCTAAAACAAAAAAAATGACTAAACATATCATCATCATAGGTAGTCTGTCCGTAGACAGGTCAATCTCCACATACTCCTATTTTCCGCAGTCTTCTTCATGTCTTGATAGCTCTCTTTCCCTTTCAAGTCATCTATCAGCTGGAACCTTTTCCTACCTTTCACCATCCAGTTTTCCTTCTAGCACTTCTTTAATCATGCACTCTCTCCTCAGGTAATGTTCAATCCAGTTTGCCTTCCTCTTTCTGATAGTCTGTATAGTCTTTCGCTTCTCTTCTATTCTTCATAGCACTTCCTTGTTTTTCATCCTATCTGTTCATTTTATCTTCAGCATTCTTCTCCATGTCCACATTTCGAAGCTTTCCAAGTATTTTGTATAATTTTTCCTTAGCGTCAATGTTTCTGCCCCATTCACCATGCATAGCATTTTATCAGCTTCTTGTGGATACCCTCCTTTATATTCCCTGTTAGTAGTACCATTTCTCTAAAAATATTATTTATGTGAAAAGTAAGTTCCTCATATTCAATTGATATGTTGTATAGATTCCTTATATGTCATTTATGTGTGACACTTATGGTGGTTTCTGCCAATTAAGCAAAAAATATTTTCTAATATCAATTGATTCATTTAAGTTTATATTTTATAACAAATTGTAAGCAGAATCAAAATCTTTTTGGCTGTCTTTTTTCATTTTGCATCATTTTCTAAATTATCATAAGTTTTCATTTTCCAAAGTCAAATAAAATTAAATACAGGTAACTCTCATTCAACGAACGTTCGTTGAACGAATGTTCGCTTTAATGAATGAATTGAATTTTATAGCTTTACTTTTCGCCAAAAATTCTGTTCACTGTAACGAACTAAAGAATGTGTATCCAACTCAGATCGAAGAAACTCAAATGTTTACGAAAGTTCTTGGGGTCACAAAGATTGTCTTGTTTATCCATGGATTCTTTGTGTATCCAAGAACCATTTCTGTCCATTTGTAGAAAGAAAAAGTTGGGTCACAAGGCATTGTTGCTGTTAGGTAATGCACCATGTCACCCTGTCATCACCTCAGAAATTTCTGAATGTAGAGTGGAATTTCTTCCAAAAAACACTACATCTCTGATACAGCCCATGGATCAAGGTATTGGGTGATATGCATATAAAGGAGTAATTATTCAGGAGTAACTACTCATGAGCAAGAGCAACATCATCGAGAGAATGCTCACTTCTTTGAGCAATTACTCATTTTCATATGCATAAAGCGTTTCTGTAGTTGGTGAGTAATTACTCCCAGTTTATCGAGAAGTTACTCTTCCTACGTCACAGCTATGACGACAATGGCACGCGCATTTTGATCTGGTATGTGGACATTACGAAAAGGCACCATTAACCAAGGAGCAATTTCGTATCCAACGTCTCCTAATAGTAACGCGTTAGCGGGATTATTAGACGTCACCCTATATACCTCGGAATTCCTCCAAATTCTCAAGTCATGCACGGAGCCTGGCCATGATGCATCCACACTTGTAAATTTCTCAACTGCATTGCAAATAACTGGCGAACTCTTTCCGATTGATAAATTCGTCTCCAAAGATACATGGCCTTTTGATTGCAATGTGTGTGCAATCAATAGCCCCGATAGACCCCGGAAATGTGTATCTATCTTGCCAAATACGTTCGGCTTCATTGAATTCTTCCGTAGAACGAAGGAACTTTATCCAAACATTAGATTTCACCAGTATTTTGTCCATTACCTCGCTGCTTGTCCGGGACACAGTTGACTGATCTATGCCAACATCTTCTGCAACCCCAGTTTGAAAACCGGAGTCAGCAACATATCGCAGAAAAACTCGCATTTTTTCACTGCTTGACAACGCATCGCCTCATGTTTCAGCTATTTCCCTGAGGAAATGGTGGGACGTCCATTCCACATTTTGACTGTTATATCTGTACAGTGCCCTGAAATCTCTCTCAGCACTACTCCTGTGATCCTTATAAACCTTCTCTGACCGACCCATCACCATAAACTCCGCCATCATGCTACTTCTATAAAGTGGAGTATACTACTGACGTGACTCCAAAAATACGGAGCAATTGCTCCCCCACGTTAGCAAGAGTATGTTTTTATGCATATGAAATTGGACTAATTACTCCTGAATAAGAGATCCGTGAGCAATTACTTCCTAAAGGAGCAATTGCTTACTCTGTGAGTAATCTCTCATAGACTTTATTCATACGAAAGTGAGTAATTACTCAGAAAACGCGAACAAAGAGTAATTGTTCTTTATTATGCATACCACCCATTATCGCGACTTTTAAGGCATATTACCTTCGTCGAACAATGCACCAACTCATATCAAAAACAGATAGTGACAGGCAAACGATACGAGAATTCTGGTGGTCCTATAACATCAAGAATGCCATCAAAAACATTAATGAAGCCTCGAATGAAGTGACGTCGGCGACATTGAATGGTTGCTGGGGGGGTGCTGTGGAAGGAATGCAAGCACAACTCCACCGATATTCAGGAGTCCGTTCCTGACATCCGCAAGAGGATCGTTGACCTTGCCAAGGATGAAGACTTAACCAATAAGGAATTAATTCAGCTCGGAGAAGAACAGGCTTCATTACGTGATGATGGCTCTGATAATGATAATAAAGAATTATCCACTCCTGATTTAACCCTGAAGCACTTGTCTGAGGCCAACAAGTACGTCGAGCAATTGCCATTTATACTAAGAATGATCCAAACCAAGAAAGGAGCAGTCAAGTCTCACTTATGATACATGAAGTGATTACATGCTACAATGAACTATACTGGAAAAGAAAGAGACTAGTTTCACAGCTTCCCATCACAATGTTATTATCCAGGGTCTCATCGCAAATGTCTCCAAGCTTACGAATATCTACACAGCCATCTACAAGTGGGTTGGCCATCTTCAAACACAAGAAAACACCACTACAAGACAATTCAGAGGAAGAAGTCGACGATCCTGCAATTCTTCCCGCCCAATAAATTCATCTACAATTTAAGATACAGGTGAGCCCCGCTTAACGCGGCCCCGGCCAACGCAGATTTGTTATAATGCGGATTTTATTTCAAATTAAAATTTTTTTTTTAATATATATATTCACAGTGCGACTGCAGACTAATATCTTATGATTTTTTTTAATTTCGCACTAATCAAATTTCATAAAGTATCCTAAATATTGCGATATTTCAGCAGTGTTGCATAATATTGGTCTGGTGGCCAATTTCACTCTTTTCCCTGTATATTTCATGGGTCTAACACAAAAATATATCTCCTAAGGTGGAAAACATTTGAAAAATGGAAATAGAAATATGATTCATGCTTCATGTTTCTTTGGCATCATTCGATCGTAAAGCATGTTTTTGATGATTTATATTTTTTAAATTATAATTATCGACAATTACTTTATTACAATGTTAATTTACTGTATTAACATGCCATTATAAATAATAATAAAACAATAATGCTACACATCAAAAAATTATATAATTTTGATCTACATATAAAAAAACGTGGTATGCGCGGAGGGATTTTAATGTTTGAATGCATATAATGTATAATAATATATAATCAGTGATGAACTGGAAAAAAATTGAGAACCGGCTCTCTAAAAACAAAAGTCGTAAGGAAATTTGGATAAGGATGGTGGGGAGGCCTATTTACCAGGGGCACCATATCGCTCTAGCTTAGTAATACCGTTCCGCTAGCTTAACAAGGGTTCCATTCGTAATATATTCCATTTCATACACTGTCAGTAATTGACTATCAGATAGGGCAAAATGTACTTGAAAGGACAAAATCAATAAATTTTCATATTTTCTAAAAATTTAACAACCGACACGCAACTGCTGAGAAAAATTAACAACAGGCTCAGGCGAGCCGGCTTCAGCTCATCACTGTGTATAATGATATATAAATTGTGGAAAACTCAACATGCACTACTATGGGTTTGATCTATAAGCGGAGCTACAAGAGCATCGTTGATCAGTGCATGACTTTGTTGAAGGAGCACAATGACTTCACACGAGTGAGTGCTGTGAAGCGGGGCTGCAATGAACTATTTGAATGCTACTGACAAGTTTTATGTAATAAGCGAAAATAAGCTAAGCAGTCGACCTTGGACTCTTTCTACTTTCTCCATACATAGTATGGGAAAGTATTGTGATCACAAAAAAAATCAACTTCAAGATTTCAACGGAAATACACGTTTTGAGGTCCCTAGAACACGGTTCGACTATTTTCAGAATGATGTGTGTGTGTGTCTATGTGGATGTATGTGATTGTGAGAACTCTAACTCGAAAAGTACTTCCCATAGCATTAACAAATTTCATATATAACACTTTAACATGAGCACAAAGAACTGATTAGTTTTTGGACAATACTGGTTAACCGGAAGTCGAGGTTTATTCAAAACCCGATTCGGTTTTTGCGATATTTCCGTTAAGACATCATTATTGTATATACAACTCAACACAAATGTTATAGAGAATGTAATTTGCTACAACTTTTATTTGAAGCAATTTTCCATAGCAGTTATTGTTTAGGAATTATTTATAAATAATCGGTGTTTTCGGTTTCCGTCAAATATCTCCTTAAAAACGTTGTTATTGGTAATCTTCGTGAGGATCAAGTTTGTAAAGAATAATATTTCTTCCAAGTTTTGTTTGAAACAAATTTTTGTAGGACCATCCATTTCGGAGATATTTAACTTTTTCGTAATTTATTGTAATTTCTAGTATACAGCGCCACCACCATGTAGCGGTGAACAGACCCGTCTTAAGGGGGTGGCTGGGTAGGCAGTCACCTCGGGCCCCGCGCCTATGGGGGGCCCTGCGCCTACGAGGAACTCTAGTAGATATTATGCTCGATAAATTCTGTCTCGAAAATTCTCGTTAAAATTTGTTATTTCATATTCTCGATTACCAATAAAACCATTTTTTTAAAATAATTCGGTAATATTGCTTCTCAATGAATTCTCTGGAGAATCTCAAGAAACATCTCTTGGGAAACCACGCAAAAAGTCGATACAATGCATGAACTTGGGGATAGAGGAGTCGGCAATGCGACCGCTTCGTCCAAGAATTAGGAGAAAGCTATGTTCCTGCCTCCAAGACACACATGAGGACGTCATTTGCAAAATTCGGCCTTTGAAAACATCTGGCAGACATCGACATAGACCCCGACAACGCCGTTTCCCAGGCATTCTTTCGGAGATCTAGCCTGCTTTTCCATATCCTAATTCCTTTAGGGAAAGGGAAGACATGCACAATAAAATTCTTATCTTGCCTTCAACAAGGTCAATGCCACTTACAAAGTAAGATGTGCCGCCCGAGCTTTGAGGCTCCCACCAGGAACCCCTACAGACTCATTTCCCTTTCCCTAATGGGATTGTCCACCGAAAAATAGTACAGAACGCACATAGCGGCACTTTATTCCATATAGTAGAATTCAGAAGGGATATGCGAAAAACGAGGGTGAGGGCACAATTTTTCAGCCACATTCGGTTGGGTTTATTGCTTGCAGCTCTGGTGTCATTTTGGAACTTAGGAAAACAGTGAAATGCATCTCCTCAGTTCTCCTAAAACTGTGGTAGAAGGAACATCAACTGTGAGAACTTTTTCTTGTGGCATGTGAATCTTATCTGCAAACAAAAGGACACCTGGATTTATTAGACATTTTCATGAAGAATTTGACATTATCATAGAAGGTTAGTGCATTCATTTATATTATTTAATATTTTAGTATGCGTACTCATGGGCCATTTAAATTAATTTAGAATGCTATCTCTGTTAAATAGTGAACCTTTTATTCTTTGGAAGTTTTGGACGTATTCTGGGAAATGAGTTCAGCATTTTAGTTTTAAAGGTTAGTACCAATATCTCTTCATTATTGTAATATAAGAATATGATACTCTTTTTATACGACTTGTAAAATAAAATTCGCATATTTTATATTCATTAGTATCCCATCACGAAAAAATGAGTACCTCCAGGGAGAGAGATATAGGAAGAAAATAGAAGTGGATCACAAAAAAGAAAAAGGGTGAAAGAAGTACAAGAACAATTGAAGAAACAAAACGGAACATTAAAAAAGTTCATCAAGACCTTTCCAGCGCTAAGTGACATCATATCGGGTAAAAGTGAAAGTAAAGCAATGATTTCTTCAGACGTAAGAATCGAGGTGTCAACAAATAGTGACAATGAACAGCAATTTGCCAAACACGTTCACTTCGTTGTGACTCCATCACCGAGTACGCCATCCTTTTCTTCCCGTGATGTGAATAACGCTTCCATAAATATTAGTCACAGTCACCTTGCTGTAAGCTCTGAAAATTTTAATTTTACGTCAGACCCCGGTACATGACCTACATTTATTACTCCTTTTTATAGGGATCTTTTAGTAGAAATGGGTCCGAAGTACACTGAAGAAAAAATGAGAGCACAGATGCTTTTCTGACTACCATTTTTATAGGATTTTGAAAAATGGGGAGAAGGTGAGAAGGACGTGGTTGTTTTATTGTGAAGAAAAATGTCGTCTTTTGTTTCTGCTGTAAACTGTTTCCATCATCAGAGTCAAAGTCGGCATTGGCGTCTGAGGGGTTTAGTCAATGCTAAGTACTATTCCATTATTCTGGATTGTACTCCAGATGTGAGCCACAAAGAGCAAATGTCAGTAATTCTAAGAATAGTTCATATTGAAAACAGAAATGTAGAAGTAGTTGAACACTTCATAAACTTTCTTGAAGTCACAGATACTACAGGAAAAGGACTTAGCCAAGCTCTACTGAAAGAATTAGATGATATGGGAATTTCATTGAAATATTGCAGAGGGCAAGGGTATGACAATGGTGCGAATATGAAAGGTCATGAACAAGGAGTTCAAGCACGAATTTAAATTTAAATTATAAAGCTTTTTGCATGCCATGCGGAGCACACAACTTAAATTTGGTTCTTAGTGATATGGCTCAATCCTGTCCACGAGCGGTGTCATTTTTTGGTATAATTCAAAGATTGTATACTTTATTCGCAGCTTCACCGGCAACATGGAGTATCTTAAAGAATTATGCAGATATATCTCTAAAACCTTTGTTTAGCACTAGGTGGGAGTCCCGACTCGCAAGCATAAAAGCTGTTCGCTTTCATTTACCAAAAATAAAAAATGCTTTACTTGAGATAGCTGAAGTTTGTAAAGATCCGAAGACAAAAAGCGAGGCAAATTCACTCCTTTTCCATGAATTAAACAGATTTGAATTTATCTTATCTGTTATTGTTTGGTATGACATATTACAAACTGTAAATAAAGTAAGTAAGGTTCTACAATCTGTTCAAATTCCGTTGGATATTGCAGTTAAACATCTGGATGCTTTGAAGTCATCATTAAATATATACAGAAATGAAGGGTTTAATCAAGCCGTATCAGTAGCCGAAACAGTAGCCAATGATATGTCAATTGATATAGAGTTTTCTAAAAATGTAAAAAGGAGACATTCTGATTGCGCAAGAGAGGACGATGCACAGGAAAGCTCGAAGAAGAGGTTTAGAACGGATTTCTTTCTGCGAGTGATAGACATGGTTCTAACCTCTCTGTCGTGGCGTTTTGATCAGTACATTGAGTACATTTCTAGATTTGGTTTCATGAACAGCATAAGCCAAATTAAAAATTAGGATTTATCTAATTTACAGAGAGTCTGCTGCGATATGGAGAAAGTTTTGAAGGATGAAGGAAGTTCAGAGAGCAACATAGATGGAATTGAACTTAGTGAAGAGTTAAGAATGTTATCAACGGTTGTGCCAGAAGATCATAGCGTAATTGATATTTTGAAGTTCCTACACAAAAATAGATTACAGGAAATATATCAAAACATAGAAATACTTTGTAGGATAATTCTTACAATGCCAGTGACAGGTTGCATCAGCTGAAAGGTCGTTTTCAAAATTAAAATTAATAAAAAATTACGATCGACGATGTCACAAGAGAGACTGACTGGATTATCTCTTTTGTCAGTTGAACACGAGGAAGTTGATAAGATTGAGAAATCAACAATAATCGACATATTTGCACATATTAAAGCTAGAAAAGTAAACTTTTAGAATTGTAGTGGGCTGGTTATTATTTTATTTGTGTAACCCTTAACAATTACTAGTTTTTAAAATTTGTTTATGTATTTCTGAATAATACTAATAACTATATTGAAAAATACTAATAATAATACTGAATAATACTAATGTAAACTTGAAAACAAAAATAAAATTGTAAGTAGATGAGAAATTTGATTTCTCTGTGAAAAGTAGGGGGCCCGCGGAAACCCTCTCGCTCGGGGCCCCGCGGATCCTAGAGACGGTTCTGGCGGTGAATTCTGTAACCATATTCAAAATATACCTAATTTACGGCAATAAGGACAACTGTATTCTTTTACGATACGAAATAATAATTTTGCCTTATAATTAAGGTGACCAGATTTCCGATCAGCTAAACTGGGACAAACTCTGTTTGCCCCTGGAGTATAGGCAATTTACCATCGAATCACCTCCCTCCAATCAAGTGAGGGGTTGAACACCCTCGTCTTACAGAGTTCTACACAACTTCATTTCTCCTTTTCCTCATAGGTGCTATTTCCTGCTGCTACATACATAAGAGCTTAGGATTTAATTTCGCCCTCCCCCTTCCTGTAGATCTTCCATTAATTGGAGGTGTAGTAGGGGTGTGTAGCCTAGATAGGTGGTCAATGTGCTACATTCCCTCATGATAAATAAAGAAGCAAATATTAAATCAATAGTAATATCGAAGAAATCAAAGATAAATAAGGAAAAGGGATGTTTAATTAATTACAATATTTTTAATTGCATTTTTAATTGAGATTTTATTTACTGGACAACAAAAACTTGTTACTTCCAATTGAATTTCACAAAACTCATGCTTTAATTATTATACTTTTCAGACGAAAGAATTTTTTTAAGAAAAATATTCTTACACACTATCAAAAAATGACATAACTTTCATCTTTAGAATTCACTCTTATCGAAATTATTGCTTTTACTGTATCCACTTTCATACAGCTTTTTTCTTCTGACCAAAGACTGTTCATGATACTAAAGACACGTTCAATATTGCTATTAGATCCTGGTAAGCAAAAAGCAAACTCGACAATTAACTTCATGAACTGACAAGGAATAAAGTTTTCATGAAAATGTTTAAAAATGTCTTTCCATTTATCACTTGAAGAACTTTTTCCGCTCATCTAACTTGAATTTTTCTTCTAAGAACTTCTGTAGTCTAGAAATTTTAGTAAAGAGAGACTTCATATATGGAAGACACTAGATGTACTGCAATATTCAGATATTTATCCACTAAGTTCACTGATTTTGAATCATCTTCCCACGTTGGAGTTGCATTAAGTAACGTCCATTCAAAGATAGAAACAAATTTAAAGTTTCTCGTCCATTCTTCTAAATAATTCAATGCAGTCTGGAAGAAAATATCGACTGTCTTATAGAATGTCTCAGAAATTAATTCACCTTCGTCTTTGAGTGATTCAACCATCGTTGACACCTTCATTCCAACCAACTTGGCTTCTCTTGTTTCTATCAGCTGATTTCTCAAATCAGCCAGGGCAGTGGCTATTTCCATTAACGAAATATTCTTCTCTTCAATTTTTAAGACAGTGTCATTAAATAATTTCAATTGAATCAGTAAAAAGTGTAACCATAATTCAGATGTAGCATCTTCAAAAAATTTGCAAATAACAGCTGGGCATGCGTTTTCAGAGAGAAAAAAGGAACATAAACCTGGGTATATGTCAATTATTCTTTTGATTGCTGGTAATAGTGCCAACCAACATGTAATGCTATATCCAAGTAGCTTCTTATATTATATTTGAGCAAACAAACAAAATTCTTTCAGTTTCTCCACTCGAACAGTGTAAATATAAAAATATTTGTACATCTTTACAACCATTACCTCAATGTCATAAGGGAGCTGATCGACTGCTGCTTGAGCAGCATTGTGAATGATGTGTGCTGCATATCCTATTCCTATCACATCTGACCCAACATTTTCCTTCAATAACTTTAAGACATTGTTTTGACCACTTTGCTTTGACCTGCCCATCATGCTATTTGTGTTGTCTGAACCAAAGGCAATACTTTTATTTTTTAAGTTATTCTTATCTGAAACTTCTTTTAAATGATTAGCAATCAATTTCGAGGTTTCTCCTGGAAGGTCTTTAAATTCTAGGAGTCTGATTTTAATCCCTTCGTATGCCTTAAAATATTTAACCATGACCGGAACCAATTTTAAATCCTTACGGTTAGAAGTGTCTGTGGATAATGACATAAAGTTACATTCATTCAAATCAGCTTTAACTTCATCTTCTACAATCGGAAAAATTATGTTTAAAACTATTGCTTCAGTTTTTGTATGGGCACAGCTGAATTTTTTTTCATACATGGCTTTAATAAGTTGAGATATACAGTCCATAGACCTAAAGCTGTGGTTGTGGATCACTGTATGATAGGCATTTGTAGTTTCTTTTGCTGCTAAAACAAAATCATCTTTTCCAAATTCCTGTCTCTTAAAAAAAGGCATAAGTGTTTGGCTCGAACTTGCTGCATTCAGAGCACTCTGATGCTTTTCGGATGTCACGTGATCATTAATATCGGAACGACCACCATGGGCAACCGAAAATTTTGTTCCACAAACAGTACATTGAACTTCATGTTCATCTTCAGGTTTTACTTTTTTAATAAATCCAAACTCTTTCTTTAAATCGTCATTGAATTTACATTTCCTACAAGGGGTCATGATGATTTAGGGGTATTTTTCTTTTTTTATTACTAACTTTACTAAATAAGCTAACAATGCTGAGTTTTTTCCATAACAGACTGGGGTTTACACAGCACGAAAGCACACCACAACAAACAGAAAGTGTTTCTTTACATTATTTCTCCGATAAATCCAAGCCTTACTGTTGAATATGGTTGGGTGGTGGGGTGGAGAGGGGAATCCAGTCTTCATTTCAGTCTGGAAAATGCACAATCTGTTGCAATTGCAAAATTTCCCCTGGCATTAGTTTCTTCTTATTGTCTTTAGGGTTGCCAACATTCAATCAATGCTGAGAAAAGTAATTTAACATAGAATATGTTAAATAGAAACTAGCAAAAATTATTTTAAATTGTTGTTAACAACTTCCTACGTCGTGGAACGACTTCAAATTATATACACGTCCTCACATCTCATTTCCTTCAAACTAGTGGAACACGTGGAAATACCGCAGAGTAAACAGAACAAAAAATGAAATGGCAAATGAACAATGGCGGAGTCAGAACTTCGAGATTGTTACAGGCCAGTTAGCTACAGTGTAGTACACTGTGGTAGTATACATCAATTCTCAGTCTTTTCGTTACCACTCCTACCACAATTCTCTGGGAACAAATGTTTGGGAATCCCTGTCCCTTACCAGTTATTTCCCCACGCATGCAGTTCCACCACTCTCTCGGCAATATGCCATAAGCACGTGCAGCAAAGCTCCCAGATCATCTACCACCCCTACTTCGGCTAATTATATATAGAAGATAGAGTGCTTTAATGTCGCTATGTATAGTTACTTCGTTCCATCGATCTTTATCAAATCTATTCCCTATTTTCGCTTGTGTGGATCGATAGTATTATCGAAACCTTGGGAGCATAAATCCCAAAACTGGTACAAATGAGTATTTTGGTTTAGTCTTTCGGGACACCGGGACAAGCGCTCCAAAACCGGTACTGTCCCGGCCAAACCGGTACATATGGTCACCTTACTTATAATGCTATTCATTATTATTTAAATATCTATACCCCAAATATGGAGAAAGTCATGTGTTGGCCACATCAGATTTTTTAAATAAAACTTTGTAGGTGTTCTGAGAAATATTTTGAAATTATGTACGTTTACTGCTAAAAAGCTTTTTTGTCTTACTGTTTACTAGGTAATTTTATAGTTTGTTTAATAAATTACGTTCTGAAAGTCCGGTAGAAATATGTTTTACATTGAATTGGGTCCAAAGATACCATTTGGGAAGTTATTTTCGTCTGGGCGCCTAAAGGTTATGGTGCCCCGGCGAATGCGGATTTTTGCTTAATGTGGAGACCTCAGGAATGCATCCTCCACGTTAAGCGGGGCTCACCTGTAAATAAATAGCCTCTACAAGAATTTCAAATCTTTATTTTTGGTAAGTGTTCAGTCTTCTTTTTTAATAATGAATTATGCATTCTTAACTTTTCTCATAACTGTTCAACTTTTTGTTAATTATTTTCCTGAGAAGTTTAAATCATGAGGAATTTTTAATTCTTTATTGACGGTGTTGTGAGGTTCTGTTTTTCATTCACACGTTGAATTTTCTCGTATCATACAATATATTGCACTGTACTTCTATGTTCGATTGTTGTTGCTTTTGTTTTCTAGTTGATCCAATATTGTAATTGCTTTGACAGACATTTTAATAGCTAAGAATTACAAATTCAAGAATTAAAAAATCTTTTGTCTGGAACATATCTGGAGTTTTAACGGGGAAGTCAACGGAAAAATCACGATCGTTCAACGTTTTACGAACGCTTTTCAGGAACGCATGTCGTTTGTTGAACAAGAGTTGCCTGTATTGTGATTTTTATTTTCCTCTTTTTATATTGCCCATTTAATTATAAAAATATATTTTGATGGCATTTATTTACCATTCATAGCTGTCTATTTTGAATGTTTTTTCTAATTGCATTTTAATGACTCAAGAATTGTCAGTAAAGGTATAATCATTTTTTTTACTTCAGGCCAGAAAGTTACAATATTGAGCTGCACATTGACCCAGAATGGTTGTCCTGTGGTGTCTCTGTCAACTCGCAAAGCCTTTATGTACTCAATTGGGCTTGGTTCATGGTTGCTGTTGGGTAATGCAGGTGACCCCATTCAGCAGTCTTCATCTCACTTGACGTTTGTTCGATCAGTTGAGCGAGAGTCATCATCCCTACCTCTCCATTCTGTACAATCTCATATTCGCGGGTGAGTTATGTTGCTACACTACAGTAGTCAATTATTTCAACAGAACAGAGGAAATATCCCATAAATTTACATTTTATGGTTTTCTTCACTGAAAAGAAACCAAATTGATTTTCTCATTATGGTCACAGTGTAGGCATAACACTGAGGATTCATTGAGCTTCAAACCAGCCTTAAGTATTATATTATTCTGAAGAGTATCACAAGTTCTTTTGCTGTTTTTTATCATCTTTTTCTCAATTCTTGAAAACTTTTTGCTTTCACTAACTTTTCAAACCAGTATATTATGAAAACTAGCTCAACTAAAACTTGGCTGCTATAAATGAAAGTATTTTCCAGTCCCAAGATCCTAAGTGTAAAACAGATTCCATTATCAATTAAATATTGAGACTATGTAAAATGCAATTTCTCTAGATTTTTTCGTATTCACTAAAATAGGCCTGCTTTTTCAAATAGGTCATCATTTCAATCAGGCCGCTTGGTGCAGTGTCTTCCATCATCAACATTATCATCATCAGCAATGGGTCCGTCCACCTGCATCCTTTCATTCATGGAACTCCAACTTGCCTCGTGTCGTGCACTTCACTCTGCCTCAGAATATCGTCTCTGGCTTCTTGCAATGGCTAGGTTTCTCACCCAAGAAGGTAAGATATGCTGTGTATGAGTGTAAATTGAGAAAAACATTGAAGTTTGAAGAAGCTACAAACATTGTATTGCACTATTCTGTCGAATAATACTTTTTTAACAGACATGCTAAAAGTAGGCAATTAAATAAATACTAGTCAGTTTTTTTGATTGGCAAAGAATACCATTAAAAACCTTAATGAAGATTGAATTTTGACTTATTTGATCATGTATTCCTATTTTTTCACCAATTTTGGATTTGCTATATTGTTATAATCTATATTTTTGCTATACAGTAAAACCTCGTTATTTTGATCCCGAATAATTGAAAGTATGGTGTAATTCAAAGCTAAGATCAGTCCCCGGCCAACACCTTAGAATTTTGCATACTTTTTGATATGGATTATTCGAAATACGCCTACAATGAAACTAGAGTCATGATCTGGTCCGGTGACTCACGAACAGTTCCTTTAATTCGAAACCTCGATCCTGTGAAAGCGGAAGGTTTGCACCTGCACCATCACATCACATTTTTGTTCCCTATTTCTCACACACGAAATACATATAGCGCCCCAAACAGGTGACTCCCGTTTACTCATTTGATAGTAGGATGAGCAAACGTCCCATTTTCGCCGGGACAGTCCTGTCTTTTTTATCAAAGAAGCCATTTTGTACTGTTTTGAAGCCCATCGCAAATAAAATTTAGATTATCTGATAGTATAGCTGATATTTTTAGTAGAAATGTAGGACTCTCAGAAACATGGAGGTTATCAAACGAACAACAAATGTTAATTACAGTTGCAATTGTCAGATTAGGAAACCTCAGGGTCATTGATAAATTTGAGATGGCAAACCTGGTCTTCGCATATAATATCCTGCCTGGGTTTAACCTACCGTATATTCTGGCGTATAAGTCGACCCGGTGTATAAGTCTACCCCTGCTTTTTTGGATGAAAATACATGATTAGGCATATGTTCGCCGTATAAGTCGACCCCCACTTTTTCACTTTAAATACTTCTCATGAAACCGTTTTCAGACAAAATCAAAATCATGTACAATCCAAGTTTTACCAAATCTGAAATAAACAATAATAAAAATATATATAAATATTGTTTAGAGTCCGTGCTATTCTTCTTGAGCATTCCATGTGACAGATGTTTTAATTTCAACCATTATGAAACAAGTTTCCTATAATTCGATTGATTTCAGCCGCTAATGATACTATCGAAATGAACTAGTGATCGCGATTGATCTCTACAGTGGCGAAATTCAATGAAATATCGCAAATGTGTACCCCGTGCACCTTTTTACTTTCTCCATATGTGGTAATGGGAAAGTATTATGATCACGAAAAAAATCGACTTCGAGATTTCAACGGAAATACACGTTTTGAGGTTCCTAGAACACGTTTAGACTATTTTCGGAATGATGTCTTTGTGTGTGTGTGTGATTGTGGGCGCTCTAACTCGAAAAGTACTTGTCATATTAATGCCAAATTTCATATATAACACTTTAGTATGAGCACGAAGAACTGATTAGTTTTTGGACAATACCGGTTAACCGGAAGTCGAGGTTTATTCAAAACCCGATTCGGTTTTTGCGATATTTCTCCGTTAAGACATCATTATCGTATATACAACTCAACACAAATGTTATAGAGAATGTAATTTCCTACAGCTTTTATTTGAAACAATTTTCCATAGCAGTTATTGTTTAGGAAATATTTATAAATAATCGGTTTTTTTGGTTTTCGTCAAATATAAGTTGGCATTTGGTATCCCCATTCGCCATATTCATCGTGAGCCACTGATGGTCCTTTAACCCGGGAGAGAACCATAGTTCCTTGTCATTTTTTTCATCCATGGGTGGAATGAATATCGCTATGCGTGCCTACATGACAATAATGCGCAGATATGCACCGGGGTTGACACGGTCCTGTTCCGATATACTCTAAAATACACACTATCGTGTGCGCTTGAAAAATTTAGTGCTCAGCACTTCAAAAACTGGTGCGCGGCCGCACAGTCGCGCAGCTTAGAGGGAACCATGGAGAGAACACACCTACGGGGAATCCCCACATTTTTTTTTTATTTTTTCTAATTTTCTGCCGCCGTAGACATCAACTTATTAAAGTACGAATTTATTTTTTCTCCTCGAACTGTTCCAAAAATAGGGGTGCGCATGGTACATGAGGCCGCAGAACACGTGAGTAAATACCGTATTAAAATTAATTATTATAAATCTTCCAAAATACCGTATTTACTCATATAACCCGAGCACTTGTGTACCCCGTGCACTACTATTTTTGGGTCTGTTTGGAGGAAAAAAATTAATTTGAGCCAGAACAAGTTTTTCTTTTAAGTCACTGATTCTCACTCACTGAAACAAGTTCCGCTCAAGTTAAGCATTTTCTCCCTTCTACGTGGCGCAATTTATAGGATGATCTCTTTATGACGATACTAGCAGAAATCTCCTCACCGATAGTCCGCTTTTGTTAACCCCTTAACTGTTTTTCTTGTAATATTATGCAACTTCATCCCCACTTCACTGTTTTTAACGTAATATTATGCACTGATGCGGAGCTTCACGAACTATTTGTTCATCTATGAACGGGAACCTCCCTACACAAATGGGGAGTTTTTTCTCATATCGTCTCGTGAGTGAATATTGGAAGGTTAGGAACAAATGAGTCCAAACACTTGAGATGGGGATTTCCATCTTCCTTTCGAATGATGAAATCTTTCATTCACACAAAATTTCACCGCTCCAAATTCCTTGAAGTGGATGAGGGAAAAGGACCAAACTTGCACCTACCTATTCTCAAGCTAGCAAACCCTCAGAAGTCATTGAACTATAGTTATCAGTTAGTCGGCGTATCCTTTCTGCCTACTTTTGCGAGTTTTTGCCTGCAGTGCGGGCATAACTTACACGTTTGCTTGGTCGCATAAATACACGTATACTTTGTAGAATTTGACGTCTTTTACGAATATAAACGTAGATGCAAGCATATTGAAGAGAATGTACTATCGATACTCACAATTTATATAACCTGTTCAGAAATCCTCGTGTAAGACATGCACCCCTTTTTTTCCCCGGTGTTTCGGGAAAAAATGTGAGCAGGGTACACGAGTAAATACGGTGAATGCCATAAAATGTAAATACTGGAACAGCTGATTCAAAATAGCTATCACCTCCACCGAAAGATCAACGGTCTTCTTAAATATTGATGTTATTCATTTTTAATTTAAGGTTCACATTTTTATGTTCAGTGTATAATTCGACCCTAAGTTTTAGGAAAATTTTTTTAGACTTCAAATGTCGACTTATACGCTGGAATATACGGTAACTTATTCACTTCGAATTTTGACGACAATGGTGCTAGTCGGATTCTCTTTTGATTGTGAGCTTTGTCCTAGTCTGGTATGCTCCAGATTGTAAGGAAAGTTTGTATTTGCTTTTTTCACTATAAATCGTGATAGTGACAGATCCACCATTTAAAAAATCATGCAAAAATTTTGTGTCGTTTTTAGGCATGTTTCACCTCCAGTGTGAATGCCTATTGTCATTTGTCTGTCTGTCTCCGTCCGTCTGTGTCTGTCCGTCCGCATGTTTGTTCTTGGCTTTCATGGAACAGATTTTCATGAAATTTGATATTAAGGACTTACAAAAACTTTCCGTCATATCTTGTCAAATATTGGTCATATCAAAATAGTTTTCAAATAAAACATGAAGAACTAGTAAAGAAGAGTATGCCTTTTCCTATACATTTTTATCGTAGGAGTAGCCGTTATCAAGAAAATCAAACAAGAATGTCTTAATTTGAGTTGAACTTTAATTTATGGCATGGTTACTTCATCATTGTTGCAAACATAAACAGTCTCACAAACAAACGTTTAATTTCATTACATGTGCATGTAATATTATATTGAAGAAAAGAACTTTGAAATGCTATTTCCCTTACGTTCACCTATATCATTTCTTTCTAATAATCCATTGCACGGAATGCAACCATTTGTGATACGCTGTACACTTTTCTAACTTGTTTCTTACAACGATGGGAAATGTCCCGTTTTCACCTCGGATTATGGTCACCCTATTTAATAGTCAACATAAATTAAAGTTGTAGATAATTCAAATAAATGAATCAGTTTATCCTTGCATCGCTGTGAATGCTTACATTCCCAGTCACATAGCAAAATTCAAGAACCAAGCTCAAATGATCAGAAGTTGCAAGAACCCCTATTATCTCAATCCTCATGCTCTCCCAAACCTGGACAAGGTTTTTCTCATGAGAAAGTGATATGCTCCAGAAAAGACTGTGTAATATTGATTTCTGTCACTGAACCAGTCTTTAAATGATGATGTACAAAGTTATACAGAATGTTGTCTCTAAAAATATCATGCATTTGTTTTACCCGAGAATAAGCGATGAGCCATAAACAAAAACCTAGTGGTTTTACCCAGTGATGAGCTGGTAAAAACATTAAGAACCGGCTTTCTAAAAAAAGAAAAAGAAAAAGTAATGAAATTTAGATAAGGGTGGCAGGATGCCTACATGCCAGGGGCACCAGATCGCTCTACTTTAGTAATAGTGTTCTGCTAGCTTAAGAAGTGTTCAATTTTTAATACATATATTCCATTTCATACACTGTTGGTAATTGATTATCAGATAGGGCAAAATGTACTTGAAAGGAGAAAATCAATAAATTTTCATATTTTCTAAAAATTTAACAACCGGCTCGCGTTATCCATCGGGAGCCGGCTTCAGCTCATCACAGGTTTTACCATAATGTCATAGAAGAAGAGCACAATGTAATAAATATGCAGCAGGATGGGGTATAGATGAGTGATAATCTTTTGGTGAGCGGTTGAAGGTTTTTTCTTTGCTGCATAAAAGAGTAACTTGAAATGTACTGTGAAATTTGGGATATTCATTGGAGCCTTTTTCACATGTGGTGGTGTTTTTGAATAGCACACTAAGTGTTCACTTCAGCTGTGTTCGAATTCACCGTGTAAACTAACTTGTAGAACGGATAGACAATATTCTGTGTTGCGGCTTTGCTGCCCAAGTAGCTGATCGTAAAAAAGTTCGAGTTTTTTGAAAGTTCGTTATTTCGAACCTCGATAATTCGATGTTGTAATTTTTTGGTCCCTTGAACTTCGAAATAACAGGGTTTTACTGTATTAAATTTAGGTCTGTGATTTTGAGTATTTCCTCCTTAATTTTCATTTAATTATATTGTTATTAATATTTATCTTTACATTCATATTTACCTTCTTCAAGGAACAACTTTTAAATATTCACTTATTAGGCTAATGTATTTTTACTTCAAGTTTGAAAACTGTTGTAACTTTGCAGTGAAAATTTAATTATTCAATTTACATTGCTCTTCATTGTAGGTCTAGAATGGAAATTAAGATTAATTTGTGATGAGCTAATGGGACCTGCTCATAAACATGCTGGGCTCAGCAAATCATGGGATAGTCACATTCTGGTTTGTTATAAATTTTTCATTCTTAAAGCCTTTTATGAATTTGGTCAAAATTAGTCTTAATAATTTGGAATGCATGAATTTCATTTTGTTTTTCTTATCTATAGCAATGATTGAGTATTATCTGTTATATTACACACTTTAATTTTGTTGTATTTTATTCGATATAGTAGTCTCAGTAATCACCATATTTGTCAATTTAAAAAGTACTCTTATGATTATTTTTATTAGAAAAATATTTAAATACATATTTTAAAATAATTTATGAGACCAATATCAGTAAGGCAAATAGCTAGTAAAATGGAGTATTTATTGTAGAACTCCATGTAGCTCCAAACATATCACAAACAACAAATTACTGTATTAACCCTTTCAAGATCGGAGATGCCGAGCGTTGTCTGACCCTAAAATCTGGAGAAATTTAAGATGGCCACAATATTTTGGAATACAAAAAAATTATAATATCCTTTCTAAAGATGTTAGATTAGAAAAATGAAAATGATTTGAATAATATTAAACAGCTCTTAATTCAGTGATATTGCAGCGTGATATCCATATTTTTTACACAGTTATACTCTGCATTGCTTACAACCAAAATCACATACTTCAGTGTCCGATTCGCATTCTGTAGCCTGGAAAGTTCTTGCAAAGTCACTCATTCCTGACAAAACTTCATCTTCAAATCCAAAACAGAGGAATTCTTCAACAGAATAACTCTCAATTTTATAATCAGAAGATGAGGAATTACCTTAGGTCATTTTGGGGTTGTTTTTCTGTAGAAAAAAATCTTGAAATTTAATCGAAAACTTGGAAAATTACTTGGAAATGCAAATGTGAAAAAATCTGCCAAACACTATTTCTCGTGGTTATGTGGAATACTGTGTCTTTCTGGCGAGAAAAGTCAGTAAATTAGAGTTCTCAGAGGCAAATTCTAAAGCGTATTTTTTGGTTGGTCTACAGAGAAAATCATTAAAACTTGAGGTGGGTAAAAATTTATCTATAATATATACACGCTTCTGTCATAGGATATCTATTACACTATATAGATGCCTCTTGCACTGCCTCTTAAGTCTGCGGAAGGGTGTAAACGGAGGCTAAAGGGCAAAGCACAGTGATGTCCTCGGACACTGGTAGGTTCAACCATGCTGTGAAGCCTCTGCAATATCTCTGGCCAAAATGAAAGAGGTACTCACCAACCCACTCTGGGCCAGTGTGATGTTTTAAGGCCCACAATCTCCCCATGAAATGTACACCCATAAAAATGGCCCCCATTCTCCGGAGGCTGGATTGCCTCTGACCGTGGCAGTGGTCAGGAACAAGGCATGAAGGCAGAGAACAACTGGAGAAGATCAAGTGGGACTTTTTAGGGCTTAGTGAGGTGAGAAGAAAAGGTGAAGGCCTATTGGAGTTGAAGAGTGGACATCTTTTTTATTACAGGGGAACTGACACAGGAAGAACAGGAGGATTTGGATTCATCGTCAACAAAAAATTGAAGAATAATATCGTGGAAATGGAAAGTTCATCCAAGCGGGCAGGTAGACTAGTGCTTCAAATAAATAAAAGATATCAACTTCAAATAGTCCAGTTTATGCACCAACGTCATCATACTCGGATGAGGAAGTGGAAGATTTCTACCCAAGAAGTAGGAGAACTGCACGAAAAAGGAAGCTGCCATCTAAAAGTGGTCATGGGTGATTTCAACGCCAAGGTAGGAAAACAAAAGGAAGATGACAGCGCAGTTTGGAAATGGGGCTATGGAGACAGAAACAAACGAGGGGACTGACTTATAGACTTTGCTGAATGTACTAGTCTGTATATAATGAACACTTTCTTCAAAAAGAGTCCCAATAGAAAATGGACCTGGAAAGGACCCAACAGCATCAAAAACGAAATGGACTACATACTACTCGATAAGAAGCAATTGGCTGAAGACTGTTCTGTCCTCAACCAGTTTAAAACTGGAAGCGACCATCGCTTGGTAAGATGCAGAATAAAATTCAGCTCAAAGTTAGAAAGACAGAAGCTTATAAAGAAGAAGCCTAAGTCTATTATCAACATGCAGGTGCTAAAAGAACGAAAAGAAGAATTTCAGCTCCAACTGAAAAATTGATTCAGTGCGCTGGAAGACCAAGAAGTTGAATCTCAATTTATAGAGATACTAAAGGAAACCACTCAAGAAATAGGCAGAACAATTAAAACAAAGCCATAGAAAAAGTTTACCGAAAAAACAAGACTGCTGATGGAAAAAAGAAGGAAAATGAAAATTACTAACAATCCTAAAGAAATGACCCATTTTGCAGAACTAAACAAAACAATAAGGAAGTGCATCAAGGAAGATGTGTAGAAATACAACTATGAGCTAATCGAGAAAGCCATAGAAAACAATAGCCATACAAGAAAATGAAGCAACATCTCTCGATCGGAAAGAGACAGCTGGTGGCCTTGATGCTAGAAGACAGCTCCATAACCCATAGTAGGAAATTAATCCTAAAACAGGTACAAGAATTTTACACCAAGTTTTATGGGGATCCTCTAGCAAATGATGAAGTAAATGATGATGGAAATGTGCCCACCGAAGATGTCCCAGATATCCTTCCGGAAGAGGTGAGACACTCAATCAGAAGCATGTAGAATGGAGAAGCATCTGGAGTGGATGATATCACAGCGGAAGTATTCAAAGCAATGGGTAATCATATGGAAATGATTCTTGCTAAGATTTTTACTTCATGTCTGAGGAAGAAAAAGATACCAGAAACAAGGAACCACGCATGTATTATCCTTCTGCACAAGAAAGGTTCCAAAAAAGACTTGAATAACTATAGACCGATCAGCCTACTCCTAAGTCTACAAAATATACTCACTATGCGCCTTCAAAACTATCTTGATTCTGCCCAATCCAGAGAGCAAGCTGGATTTTGCAATGGGTATAGCACGATGGACCGCATCCAAGTCGTTAGAGAGGTAATCGGTCGGACTAACGAGTATGAATTACCTCTATGTATGTGCTTCATCGACTACGAGAAAGCACTCAACACTGTCTGAACTTCATCGGTGTTACATGCACTAAAGAAACAAGGAGTAGAAGAAAGGTACATAATCTTGATCAAGAATATCTACGAAAATGCGACAATATCTGTCCAGCTGCATGAAGAGACGAGTGCCTTTAAGGCCGAAAAGGGAGTGAGACAAGGAGATACTATGTCCTCTAAGTTATTTACAGCAGCTCTAGAGGAAGTATTCAAAACGCTAGACTGGGAGGAAAAAGGCATAAAGGTAAATGGAGAATATCTGAGTCACCTGTGCTTTGCAGATGATATCATACTGTTCGCAGGGAGTCCAGAAGAGCTCCGTAGAAGAACTGAAGAGTTTGAGCAAGCAAGCCGAGAAGCTGGACTTAAGAGCAACCTTAATAAAACAAAGGTTATGTACAAATCCTTCACAAATTCTAAGAAGATACATATCAACAGAGCAGAACTCTGAGAAGGAATCAGCTATGTTTACTTCGGTCAACTCATCACTACTGATGGTTTGCTTCTTGGAGAAGTCAACCGGAGAGTGAAGATGGCATGGAGTTCTTTTGGCAAGAATGCGAACATCTTTAAATCAAATATTCCAATCTTCCTATAAAGGAGACTGTATGATCAATGTGTTCTGCCTGTTCTGACATATGGTTGTGAAACATGGACCGTGAATGCCAGGATGATACAGCACCTGCAAACAACACAGAGGGGCATGGAGAGATGCATGTTAGGGATCACCTGCAGAGACCGCAAGAGGAACGACTGGGTAAGAAAGAAGACGGGAGTCTGTGACGTGATTAGAATAGTGAAGGGGCTAAAATGGCAGTTGGCGGGCCACATTGCTATGCGAAATGACCAGCGTTGGACGTCCATTGTCATTGATTGGATCCCAAGAAACATCAAGAGACCAAAAATAAGATCAAAGGACAGGTAGGACAGAGAGCTTGTTAAATTCTTGGGGCAAACTTGGTGGAGGGAGGCGGTTGACAGGGAAAACTGGAAGAGTCTGGGGGAGGCCTTCATCTGACAGTGGATTGAAAAAGGCTGATGATATAGATATATATATATATATATATATATATATATATATATATATATATATATATATATATATATACATACATACATACATACATACCTTGTTGCTACCTTATTATTACCTTTCCTTTTCCTTAAGCATATATATATATATATATATATATATGCTTAAGGAAAAGGAAAGGTAATAATAAGGTAGCAACAAGGTGTTGGAGGAAGCCCAGTGGACACTTACCTAAATTGAAGAGCCGCTGGAGGTGCTGAGGACACACGAAAAACACAAAAGAACAAAAACGACACGAAAATGGAGCTTTCGGGCTGACGCCCTTCTTCAGCGACGGAGAAACATATACTGTTTAAAGTGACACACTGGGGGGGATATGGGGAGGGGGAGAGGGGTAATGAGAGAAGTTCGGGGATAGGAGGAGACGGGTAGGAGGGACGGCCAATAGGCTTATCGGAGGTTAACGTTAAATGGGGGTTCCACTGTATATATATACTAGTTAATGTATACTTGCATTCTGCAAGCATTAAGAGCGGAAAAATAATTTTTAAACGCAAAAGTTTGGACCTCTTCACCGATTTACGTGTTTTCCTTATTGAAAAATTTTGAGGTAAAAACAACCCCTAAATTTATAATTACAACACATTTATAGGTTTTTAGCATTTGTTATGAAACCTCAAATTTATGCAAAATTTCATCGATGTAGCACCTCTAGAAGTGCATTTATATAAATTGTTTAAAATTTTTGAATTTTTAACAGCCACAATAATAAACTTTAGGGAAATTTTCAATGTTAATTGTCACCGGAACATTATTCCCCAACTTTCTTAAAATTTTCAGCTTCCTGGCTCTTCAGAAAGTACATAAACATTAGTCAATTTATTTAACATTTAAGAGATTATTACGGTCGAACAAATAAAAATTTACCAATTTCTATAATCCCATTTTCATGATATGGCAAATTCTACCAATGGAAAAAATTTCAGCTTCATGGCTCATTTAGAAGTATCTAAACCATGAAAAGTTAGTAAATAGTTTATAATTTTTAACGGCCAAGAAAATACATATTGTTGCAATTTTTCCTCCGATTATTTTTTTCGATTCACCTATGTATTAAATTTCAGCTCTCCAACTATTGTAGTTTGGGCTGAACATTTGTATCCTCCTATATCCTTCTATATCCTAATTAAGAACTGTCAATATATAATGAATAAGCTTTTTTAAATGTTAGGATTTTTACAATTTCGAATTATTCCCTGTCGACTATAACACGTTCGCGGACTAGACAGCTATAGCCGTCGTCATGTAATACTGTTTAGGGGCAAGACGGTGATAGCAGTCATGCCTTATAATTACTGATAATTTCTCGTAAAGCATTAACATATATGGCTGTCTTTATACAAGTTTCAAAATCTATTGGAGAATATAAATGTACATTTTCATTTCTAGAATAATACTGCTATCATCGACTGTCCGCGAAAGTGTTAAAAAAAATCGTGTAAGCGTGTCAAATTTCAAGTTTGTAGCTCATTTAGAAGTGCCTTATAATTTTATTCCTCATATGGGGCAATAATGGGGCAAAACAGCCATAACGTTACAATTTTTACAATATCGGATTTCTTCCTTCTGTGGTAACTAAAAACCTATAATTCTGCCAATTTCAAGTTTGTATCTCATTAATAAGTGCCCTATAATTGTCACACTCTTATGAGGCAGAATAGGCTAACAGCCAATTAAAATTGAAATTTTTGCAATAGTTTATTTTTTTTGGTTGCAACAAAATTTCTATAATCGTGCTAAATTTCAAGTCTCTAGGTCATATGGAGCTGCCTCACCGTTTTTGTTCTCGTGTTGAGCAATACTGGGGCAAAACAGCCCCAAAAATGGGGATTATATCAGTATCGGATTTCCTTAATTAGTCGTAGTTTAACATTAATGGCATTGAAATATAAGCCTCTGATTCCCATTAAAAACTTACCCATATGAAAGATTAAGCAACCGGTTGCCAAGGAAGCCTATTGTTAGACCCAGAAAAATTAGCAATTTTTTGCGATAAAAACTATAAAATTATGCTAATTCTACTCGGATTTGAATTCTGTCTTCAAAAATAAGAAACTACAAATTATAACCTATCCGACAGTTTAAGCCTCGAGTTCGTATCTTGACGGGAAGTAATTTTAAAATGCAAATATAAAAACCTCTGCAACAATTTACGTTTTCTTATGGGCAAAAAATGGGGCAAAAAGGTGCCAAAATAGACCCTCGATATAGGAATTTCACTAGTTTCAGATTTTTTCCTTCGGATGTGACCAAAAACCTATAATCCTACCAAATTTCAAGTTTCTAGCACATCTGGAAGTGCCTCATAATTTTGTATCCTCCTCTCTCTCTATATATATATATACTAGTTAATATGTGCTTGCATTCTGCAAGCATTTTCAAATTTTAACATTTTTACAAATTCAAATTATTCCCAAGCAATGTTTTACATAATCATATAACCATTTCAAATTTGGAGTTTGTTGCTCATTTAGAAGTGCCTTATAATTTTATCCTCGTATGGAGCAATAATGGAGCAAAACAGCCCCTAACATTAAGAATTATTACACTCTCAGATTTTTTCCATCTGTTGTAACTAAAAACCCATAATTCTGCCAAATTTCAAGTTTGTATCTCATTAAGAAGTGCCTTATAATTATCACACTCGTATGGGGCCGAAAAAGAGCAAAACCACACATTAAAAATAGAAATTTTTGCAATTTTGCAATTTTATCTTAGTTTGCCATGAAAATTCTATAATCGTGCCAAGTTTCAAGTCTCTAGGTCCTATGCAGCTGCCTCGCATTTTTTGTTCTCGCATGGGTCCGAAAAGGGGCAAAACCGCCCTTTAAAAATAAGAATTTTTGTAATTTTATAATTTCATCTTAGGTTGCAATGAAATTTCTATAACCGTGCCAAATTTCAAGTCTCTGGGTCCTATGCAGTTGCATCGCCTTTTTTGTTCTCGAATGGGGCAATAATGGGAAAAAACAGCCCCACAAATGAGGATTATATCAATATCGCATTTCCTTCATTAGGTGTAGTTTAACATTATCAGCATTAAAATATAAGCCTCTGATTCCCATTAAAAGCTTACCCATATGAAAGGATTGAGCTTGTTACCAAGGAAACCTATTGTTAGACCCAGAAAAATTAGCAATTTTTTGCGATAAAAACTATAAAATTAAGCTAATTCTACTCGGATTTGCATTCCGTCTTCAAAAATTAGAAACTACAATTTATATCCTATCCGACAGTTTAAGTCTCGAGTTCGTATCTTGACGGGAAGTAATTTTAAAATGCAAATATAAAAACCTCTACACCAATTGACGTTTTCTTATGGGCAAAAAATGGGGCAAAAAGGGGCCAAAATAGCCCTTCAAAATAATAATTTCGACAGTTTCGGATTTTTTCCTTCGGTTGTGACCAAAAACCTATAATCCTACCAAATTTCAAGTTTCTGGCACATCTGGAAGTGCCTCATAATTTTGTATCCTCATATATATATATATATATAATATATAAATGCTTCTTACACATGATATATATATATATATATATCATATATATATATATAGGAGGATACAAAATTATGAGGCACTTCCAGATGTGCTAGAAACTTGAAATTTGGTAGGATTATAGGTTTTTGGTCACAACCGTAGGAAAAAATCCGAAACTGGTGAAATTCCTATTTTGAGGGGCTATTTTGGCCCCTTTTTGCCCCATTTTTTGCCCATAATAAAACATGTAAATTGGTGCAGAGGTTTTTATATTTGCATTTTAAAATTACTTCCCGTCAAGATACGAACTCGAGGCTTAAACTGTCGGATAGGTTATAATTTGTAGTTTCTTATTTTTGAAGACAGAATTCAAATCCGAGTAGAATTAGCATAATTTTATAGTTTTTATCGCAAAAAATTGCTAATTTTTCTGGGTCTAACAATACGCTACCTTGGTAACAAGCTCTATCCTTTCATATGGGTAAGCTTTTAATAGGAATCAGAGGCTTATATTTTGATGCTGTTAATGTTAAACTACACCTAATGAAGGAAATCTGATATTGATATAATCCTCATTTTTGGGTCTGTTTTGCCACATTACTGCCCTTTCGAGAACAAAAAAGACGATGCAGCTGCATAGGAGCCAGAGAGTTGAAATTTGGCTCGGATATAGAATTTTCATGGCAAACTAAGATAAAATTCTAAAATTGCAAAAATTGCAATTTTTAATGGGTGGTTTTGCCCCTTTTCGGCCCCATACAACTGTGATAATTATAAGGCACTTCTTAATGAGATACAAACTTGAAATTTGGCAGAATTATGGGTCTTTAGTTACAACAGATGGAAAAAATCTGAGAGGGTAAAAATTCATAATGTTAGGAGCTGTTTTGCTCCATTATTGCCCCATACAAGGGTTAAAATTATAAGGCACTTCTAAATGAGGTACAAACTCCAAATTTGACACGGTTATATGATTATGTACAACATCGATTGGGAATAATTTGAATTTGTAAAAATGCTAAAATTTGAAAATGCTTGCAGAATGCAAGCACACATTAACTAGTATATATATATATATATATATATATATATATATATATATATATATATATATATATATATATATATCATGTGTAAGAAGCATCTATATATTATAGATATACTAGTTAATGTGTGCTTGCATTCTGCAAGCATTTTAAAACTTTAGCATTTTTACAAATTCAAATTATTCCCAATCGATGTTGTGCATTATCATATAACCGTGTCTAATTTGGAGTTTGTAGCTCATTTAGAGGTGCCTTATAATTTTAATCCTCGTATGTGGCAATAATGGAGCCAAACTGCCCCTAACATTATGAATTTTTACATTCTCAGATTTTTTCCATCTTTTGCAACTAAAAACCCATAATTCTGCCAAATTTCAAGTTTGTATCTCATTAAGAAGTGCCCAAATTTCAAGTCTCTAGATCCTATGCAGCTGCCTCGCATTTTTTGTTCTCGCATGGGGCTGAAAAAGAGTAAAACCACCCATTGAAAATGAGAATATTTGTAATTTAATAATTTTATCTTAGGTTGCAATGAAATTTCTATAACCGTGGCAAATTTCAAGTCTCTGGGTCCTATGCAGCTGCATCGCCTTTTTTGTTCTCGAATTGGGCAATAATGGGGCAAAACAGCCCCATAAATGAGGATTATATCAATATCGGATTTCCTTCATTTGTTGTAGTTTATCATTAACAGCATTAAAATATAATCCTCTGATTCCCATTAAAAGCGTACCCATATGAAAGGATTGAGCTTGTTACCAAGGAAACCTATTGTTAGACCCAGAAAAATTAGCAATTTTTTGCGATAAAAACTATAAAATTAAGCTAATTCTACTCGGATTTGCATTCCGTCTTCAAAAATTAGAAACTACAATTTATATCCTATCCGACAGTTTAAGTCTCGAGTTCGTATCTTGACGGGAAGTAATTTTAAAATGTAAATATAAAAACCTCTGCACCAATTTACATGCTTTCTTATGGGCAAAAAATGGGGCAAACAGGGGCCAAAATAGCTATACTCCTACCAAATTTCAAGTTTCTACCACATCTGGAAGTGCCTCATAATTTTGTATCCTCCTATACATATCAATTGTCAGAAGCATCTATATATTATAGATATATCATCTGGTGAGGTCATCAAACCTTGCCCTCCACTCATAGGCCAAAAGCCCTACCTTGGGGACCTCTTGGGTTTTCTCACCTCACCTCCACTCCGTACTCCACAAAGGGTCCCCTCTGTCTCATATTGTAAACATATGAAGTGCTCCAATTCCCTTTCTGTTCCCCCCACCACCTCCACCTCTTCCAAACCAGACGATGTTTTAAACCTTTCCTCCCACGAACTCACTTCTGCTCAGACAGCACTCCTTTCCCGCGGCCTCTCGTTCTGTCCCACTACCAAATTCGACCATTTCCGTCTCCTTGCCAACGTCCAAGCCTTTGCTCGCACGCTCCACCTAAAAACCAACCCTCCTAAAGGGGACCCTTTGCCTTCTGCTCACCCAAACCTCTCCCTCGGCCTCCCACAGACCTTCTCCATTTTCAAACCTCTTCCCAATACATTCCATCTGCCCTTCCCTCCCAACACCCGGTAGAACAATATCTTAATTATATCCTTCGCAGAATCTCCCAGCCCAACTTTCCCGACCTTCTTGACCACAAAGACAATCTCACCAGACGTGAAAGACATGCCATTTCAACACTTAAACATAACAGAAATATTATCATCCTCCCCACAGACAAGGGCACCACCACGGTTGTGTTGGACGCACCCAATACAACGAAGAAGCCAAGCGCCAGCTCTCCGATGAAACCTTCCATCTCCCCCTCACCTCCAACCCCACAAGCCTCCACTCCTTCCAAATTTCCTCCCATCTTCATTCCGCAGGAAAACAGGAAGGCCTCATCGACTCTGCCATCGCCTTGATGATCCCCAAGAATCCCCGTACCTCCACCTTCTACCTTCTTCCTAAAATTCATAAACCTAACACTCCTGGCCGTCCCATTGTTGCCAGTTTCAACTCCCCCACGGAGCGCATCTCCGCATTCGTGGACTCTCACCCATAGCCTCTCGTCCGTCTACTGCCATCCTTTACCCAAGACACCAACCACTTCCTCCAACGCCTTAAGCACCTCCCTTCTCCCCTCCCAGCCAACACCATTTTGGCTACCATTGATGTCTGCTCCCTCTACACCAATATTCCCCATGATGACGGACCTTCTGCCCTCAGAAAACTACTTGACACAAGACCCGACAAAAGACCCTCCTCCCATTTCGTATTGCACTTGGCAGAAATGGCGTTGAAAAAGAACAACTTCTCTTTCGGAGGGCACCATTATCTCCAAATTAAGGGTACAGCAATGGACACTCAAATGGCGCCAATTGCTCTTATGCCAATTGCTACCTAGGGGAATGGGAGACTCATTTCCTCAACGCACCTCTCAAACCACTATTGTGGCTGAGATTCATTGACGATATCTTTCTCATCTGGACCAATGGACCTGATTCCCTCCAATCCTTTTTGTTACGCCTCTCCTCTCACCCCACGCTTTCCTTCACGTACAATACTTCCACCACTAACATCACCTTTCTGGACGTCGACCTTTCCATCCAAGATGGAAAAATCCGCATCAGCGTCCACATTAAACCCACTAAAAGCCTTCAATACCTTCATTTTGAAAGCTGCCATCCCCTACACACCAAAACCTCGATTCCATATGCCCTAGCCCACCGAGGATGGAGGATTTGCTCAGACAGGAGGTCTCTCTCAATATATTACTCCATCCTCGAAGATGCACTTCTAAAACGCGGTTACCCACCAGGCCCGATCCGTGACCAGATCTGGAGGGCAATCACACCGGTAACCACTAAACACTAGAACTAGATCATGAGATTATCAATTTGCAAACAGACCTATCATTGAAAACTAGAGTGAATGACATAAACTTTTGGAATTTAGTCCAATCTGCACAGTATCCTATTCTAAAACATGTGTCATTAAAGGTGAATGCATGCTTCAGTTCTACATACTTGAGTGAATCAGGATTTTCAATGATGAAAATATTAAAATCAAAATATAGATCATCATTAACTGATAAACATTTAAATGACTGTATGAGAGTGGCCATTACCAAATACACTCCTAGATATAATAAGCTGGCTGAAGAGATTATGTGTCAAGTATCTCATTGAATTCGTTCGAATGAAGTCTTTTCCTAAGAAAGAATTACATATAATGATACTGAAATTTCTTGAATAAGCAAACATCACGATTTATGAAATGGGTTTGATATTTGTTAATCTTCCCTAAGCATTTTTCATGACTATTCTGTGAGTTATTTTGCTATAGTCTACTATAATATATTTTGAAGTGTGTGTGTTTGTGTATTTGTGTGTTTGTCAAAGGATGCTAAGATTTTAATTTACAGTGCTATTGTGTATCCTCATTTTAAGTATTGTGTCAGTGTTTTGTTCCTATTGAATAAGTCTGATGTGGTTAGGTTGCAGGGACTGCAGAACAGAGCCATGAGGGCTATACTAAATTGTAGGTTAGATGCTAGGATTAAGGATATGTTATGTAGTTTAGGTTGGTTGTGTTTGCATGACATTATTTTTAAAGGGACAATGATTTTTATATTTAAAATTGAGAAAGACTTGTTACCTGCCTATTTAAAGTATTTCTTAGAGCGTAACTGTGATATGTACTCGTACATCACTAGGAATAAGGATAGTTTTCATGTAAGTTATGTAAATAAGATTAGTACTCAGAGGAGTATTTTTTATAATAGTTTAAGAGAATATAATAAGTTGTTATTAATAATACGGCAGCAAAATAATGTTAATTGTTTTAGTAGTAGGTTAGTTAGGTTCATTTGTGTTAGTAAAGTTAAGGATTAGAGATTTTTGTTTATTGGGTAAGGATAGTGGTGGTTGAGAAGTGTGTGATTTAGTAATTAGCTTCTTCTTTAGCTATCTAAATACATGTATGTATGTATTTGTGTGTTTGTGTTTGTTCATGGAACTCCTCCTAAGCGGTAAAAGCTAGAATAACCAAATTTGGCACGATTCTTCCTTACATCCTAACTTAGTGAATGGTCAAGGTTTGGTCAACTGGGATTAATCAGTGCTGCAAATAAATGGGATTAACATTTTTCCATAAGATAACACGTATGAATCCATTTCTTGACTCAAGGTCCCAAAGTCAGTTCATTCCATTATATCTCAGAAAGTGCATTTGGACATAACGTGGACTTGAAGAATTAGGTCAATCTTTTTCCGCAGGACCTTCAAGGGGAAGATGTAAACTTTGCCCAAGAAACAAGGACATAAAAGTGAATGATATATGTGCAAATTGTGGTGGTTTTATATGCAAAGAGCATACGATATTGAAATGCTATGAATGTGAGGATACCAGTGATGAATAAAATTGAAATTAATTTTTTTATAGAAACTTTACTTTTAGTTAATTACCTTGTCAAAATTATTCATAAATTATATAATTTTAACTAATAAATGATTTACTTTACATTATGATTAAAATAACAACATTTTCTTGTTAAATTTCAAAATTCATTTTGGGGTCTTAAAAGACCCCACGCGACTAATTAACTTTTTTTCACATCACTAACTAAGGATTAAATAAAAGATTAACAGAAAAAAGAGTGAAATCAGCACAAATTCAAACAATTAGAGTGATTGGCCGGGACCACATACTCCTCGAAAATTACTCCGTGTAAAGTAGTTCCCAATTCGATAGGCTGTGTCGAAATCTCGAATTTGTTGAATCTTGAATGGTCGAAACTCTGGAGTCGTCTGTATATGAAAAAGTCCTATATTATTCCTCTAGCCATGCATTCCACATTTTCTGTATGCAGCATATTTATAGAAAATACTGTGCATTCTGACATTTGTGCATGTCAGTCTCTTTCAGTTCTGTTTTCCTTTGTATCCCATGATCGTTCCAGGACATTTTGTCCAAAGACATTTCGTCTAAAGACATTTCATCCTGAGGCATTTCGTCCAAAGACAATTCGTCCAATGGGTATTTCGTCCAGAGACAATTCGTCCAATGGATATTTCGTCCAATGTTTATTTCGTCCAACAACATTTCGTCCAGAGGAATGGGGAGGGGGGACAAGTAAACTTGATCAGATATAGGCGATATGTGTATCTGTCGACTCGTAATTAAACATAGATTTAATAAAATCGTAATTTAAAACCGAAAACACGTTCGTTGAGGGAAAATATACCGAATACCCTAAGACCTGGGGAAGAGTCTTAAACCCTTCTCTAGGGGGAGAGAGGCAGAGAAAAAGAGAGAAAATCTTTTAAAATAATGCTCTCTTATTTAGATCTTTCTTTTATCAGGATTGAAAAAAACAAAACGAAGTACTACACTTATTTGTTCTTGATGACTTGAATCAGGAGTGCAGTCCAATTGAACAGAGTAGTATTTAGAATTTTTAAGCATATCTGATTTTTTTCCTTAATTTTGGTTGCAAGGAGCTCAGTTATTCCATTCTGAACTTTTTCACCAATGTAATTTGGGATTGTCCCTGCTCCCCGTCCTCCCCACTACACTGCCAAAGATTTTTTCGTTTTAATTTAAGATTTTATTAAATCTATGTTTAATTCTGAGTCAATAGATATCCATATCGTCTATATCTGATAAAGTTTACTTGTACCCCCTTCCCTTTCTTCCCCCTCCCCCCAATTCCTCTGGACGAAATGTCTTTGGACGAAATAAACATTGGACAAAAAGTTGTTGGACGAAATAAACATTGGACGAAATATCCATTGGATGAAATACCCATTGGACGAATTGTCCCTGGATGAAATACCCATTGGACGAAATGTCTTTGGACGAAATGTCTGTGAACCCCCATGATATATATTGCATGTCAGTTCCAGATAATTCACTGAAATAATTTATTATTATAAATAATAAGAATATTTATAAATATCAACAGTCAGTGGTATTCATTACTGATATTTAGTTTTCTTGAATGGTTTTTACCTATTCATGATATTTCTTCTTTTATTTGTATTTCCTTCTTCACTATATTTTTGGAATTACCTAGTAAATCTCAAGATGTGACTTATATTCAGGTACATTTCTTTCCTAATTTCAGTCTTGGCAAAGACTGGAGAGGGAGCTTGTGTGAGAATAAATGTGGTAACCTGCCTGTTGTTATAAAACCAGGTATTGTTCTTGGTAGAGTTGATAATAATAGTACAGGTCGAGCACCCTTTATCCAAAATCCTCGGGAAAGACAGTATTTCGGAATTGGGAAAATTTTGGTTTTTTGATATTACATATTAAGTTAGTATACATAGTGTTCTTGCATAAGTGTATCCTGTACATTATTCTACGAGCACTACACCACTCATGCTACCTTTTACCAGCTTGAATACAAATGAACAATTATTAAATGTTTTATTATAACGCTATATTAAAATAAAAAATACAAACGAACAATTACCGTAGAGCCATTAATTTCCGCTTTATTAGATCTCCCTAGTGAATTTTGACGGGATGAAAGAGTTTTAGAATAACTGCTGCAGTCAGTAAACAATTCACGATACACAGTATGAATACACGGTGGTGATACCCACGCCATAGTCCTTGCTTAATCGCTTCACAGACGCACCATGATCAAGCTTTTGCAATAGCTCAACTTCCTTAGCGATTGATCATGAATTTTGCTTCCTTTTTATTTTCATACTGTTACCCATAAGAGTATGATGGTCTTTTTGAGATGTTCACTATCACAAATACGATAAATAACCACAAATGTCTTAGGGTATGCTAGGAACCAACCGCTGTGAACCACTATGATGAATGACATAGTGCGGGCAGTGTCAGATGTCAGATTACATTGTAACTTAAGTTCATCAACAAAGAATTCTTTGAGCATGTGATGACAATTTAGCTATTTTGTCGCTGGATTTAGAGACTTCATTTCGTCTAACAAATTTTTTTTGCATTTAGTGACGGCGAAAAATTTGAAGATTTAATAGTACTGTGATTTAATGATTTAAACGTGGTTAATAAGTAAGATAGAGTGCATTTCATTATGTATTAGTTATTACAAGTATTATTTTGAAGTAATTTTGCACTTATCCAGCAGTAGCAGCATTATAACGACATTCCTTTGAGTGTAGCACCTTTTTGAGAACAGACCATATTTCCTAATCTTTGGTGTTGACACATCAAAAAAATTTCGGATAATTTTGGTTTTTGGATTTATGGATAAAGGGTGCTCGACCTGTATCATGAAAATGGATTGATGTAGTATGTTCTTTGTGTGTTATTTTTCAGGGACTTTCGAAACATACTCTTCTGCGAGAGGTGTTAGCTGTGATGGGTTCAAATCTAAGATTACAAAGGTTGTATACTGAATACAGTGATCAGATGGAAGCAATAGAGCAGGGATTGGCTTCTAAGAAGCAGTTTGGAAATCAAACAGAACTTTGCCAGGGATCAAATGGAAATGTTAAAGGCCATGGTAATAGCTCTAATGGAGCTGGATAATTTTAATTTAGGAACTTTATAAAAATCAAGGATAAATTTATTTATAAGTTTGTGACCTTATTATACCATACTAGATCATGATATTTTTTACTGCAGAAATGTTAAATTTTTCAGAGTACTTAGTTTGTGGAAATTGTTCACCCAAGCCATACATACATCAGTGCTTCTATTTTGCTTTATGTAGTGAATTTTTTATGAAATTATGTTTGATCATATGTGTATTGTGTGTGTATTTAAACTGTGGATTTCATGTTTCAGTTTGATTAATTTAATTGGAATTATTCTAAAGTTTGTTTTTTGTAAACATAACTTTTCTAGCAAAGCTGCCACCTTTCATTTGTAAATAAATCATGTTAAGCTAGTCATTTGAATGAACATGGCAGGCAATGGACTGCCACTGGCATCGACTGTTGTGCTGGGAGAGAAGAAAACATATCAAAACAAAGTTTTTGGCCTATTCTCTTCATTAATTAAGTAAATTTAACCATTTTTTGTCCTGTGAACAATTACCTGCCATTCAAATGAATTTTTCTCTAATAAATTTTGTAACAAATCATTAATTTGCCATTTCCTTAAAATTTTGAGAGGTTTAGTATCTTTTGATTGTTAAATTGTGATTTCAGATGAAACAAAGCATGTAAATATTTTTTAAAAATCTGCCAGCTGCCAATTGTGTTCCTTTGTTACAGTATTTTTATGAGATAAAAATCAAGCCTATTACTTTTTAATACTCGTTTTATTTGTCCCACCACCATAGTATTCTTGGAAAGCTAACATTTCATCTAATAGTTTTATTTCATTTTACAAATGGAATTCAGTTGTTGCCTGTGCGTATCAGTAATCCAGTAATGGTTTCCATTATCCTTTTGCATCAGGTGTATTATCCACTTGAAGCAGTTTATATACAGGAAAACCTCGTTAATTCGAAACTCAATGGACCAAAAATTCATAATTTTGAATTAAATGGATTCAAATTATCCGAATAAAAATATTTAAATTTGTCGCCAAAACTTGAAGTCGCAAGCTCTCGGTCTCTGGCATGGATACAAATGTTGTTGTCATCCTCAAGCAAGTGTTGGATAGTCGAGTAAGTTAAATAACAAAATTCGATTCTGGATGACAAAAACACACATTTGATGAACAAACAGATATATGTACACATATGCATTAATATCAACTGCCATTAACATTAAAATGCTTTCGAAATGAAAATTTAAAATGATTATAAAATAAAACAAGTTATCACCTCATTTATTCATATCAAATGGAAATATTCATTAATTTTAATTTGTTTTGAGACAGTCCTGTATCTGTTAGATACAAATTCATTTAATTTATCCATTGCTTTAACCACACACTCATCTACATCACAGTTCATTAGGGATTCGAGCACAGAAATCACTGTGAAGGCCTCTTTGCATGTAGGACGTGCACGTTCAAGGAGGTTCTCCTTTTTGACCTCTTCTCCCTCACTTCCTGACGTTACTGTGGAAGCAGCCGCTTCTGTATCCATCGGAAGAATATCTGTTGGACTCATGCATTCTCCGGAAGTTGCTATCATGCCATCAACATTAGTGAAATCTTCTAAATGTGCTCAACCCAGTCTTCAAAATCAGCTATACTATTTACGATTTCGTCCCCAATTTTCTTATTTACAAACCCAGCTATTGCAAAACAATTTGTAATAACGAAAGGCTCTATAGCATTCCATGTAACAACTATGTTTCTCGTGGCATCTGTCACAGGAATGTTCCGTTTAATCTTGCGGAGATAATATCGTACCAGCCTCTTTCGGTATGACCCTTTTAAGCAGTTAATAATTCCTAGGTCTAGGGGCTGCATGTAACTTGTGTTAGTGAGTATAAATACAAAATTCACTTGCTTCAAATCAAGGCCCACTTGATTGTGTGCTGTGCACTGGTCCATTAGCGCAGAGCTCTCCAAACTATGGCCCACGGGTCACATGTGGCTTACGACCCCATTTAATGTGACCCTTGACCCCGTAATAAGTCTGCCATTTTTACTAGATATATCAATCAAGCTGTTGGAAAACATTATGTGTAACCTAACAAAATGATTTTTGAGTAATATAACGAAAAACGTAATGAAAACGAAAACAAGCATTATTTCGTTATGTATTTCATATTACAGTGTGCTCTCGATTATCCGTAGATGGATTATCCATTTTGCAGGTTACCCGTGCGTGATTTTTCCGTATTTCTCACAAATTTTATTTATGAAAATTGCGCTTTGCATTAGTCATGCATTAATGCATGCATAGTCACGTAATACTTTTCACTCATTAATTTATGCTAAGAAAACATTGCATAAAAAAGATCGTACATAAAGTTTTTTTTATGGTAAAGCAACCGTAAAATGATATTATGCTATTTTACTGCCAATTATATTACATTGCATCTTTTATGGAGCGTAGCGGAGACTCAAATTGTTTCATTGTGATTACATTTACCCACGCATATGAAAATTTCCCTTCCCCTCTGTAGTCGTTTATCAGTCCACTGTGTTGCAGTTCACTTGGAAAGTCATACACTCACTTGGAAGTGTATACTTCAGAAGAAAAATGCAAAAAAATTGTGTTGAGAGTGAAGAGGAAAGAAACACCGAGCGCATGAGTCGCAGCCTGGCACTCCAGTATGTTGACAATTTACTTGATTACATGGGGCTGTAGAATTATCAATACAGTGATATTATAGCTGCAAGGAAAATCCAAGCGATCGTGAAGAGAAACCTTAAAGGAGTCAACAAAACAAGCTAAGATTACGGACTATTTAATAAAAGAAAAGTAAACTGTTAAGTGCGGAAATGGGTTGAATAGCATGTAATATGACAGAATGTGAAAAATAAAGCAAAATTTTGGATTATCTGTGTTTTTCTATTTTTTGTGCTTCTTCCCATCATTATCCCAGATAATCGAGAGTACACTGTATCTCAGTTTATGTTTGTTTATTATTACCTGTTTTTACTTCTAAGTAATCTTCATTCCAGGTATAAGACTGAATATTTTCTATATTTTCTACTTCATAAAATAGTTGTGCTTCATTTTTGTTTGATTTCGATTCATATTAGGTGAAGAAAAAATTCAAGTTTGGTTGGACATGTTGAAAAATTTCCCAGAAATATCATAATTTACCGAATTCACTAAACCACTTTTTAATACGAAAATAGCATACATTTGTACATTGTGCGCCTATGGAGACCCCTGCATTAACAGAATAATTTTCCAGTTTTGGGAGGTCATTCATCTCTTCAGTTGCATAAGCCACTCCCGGAAGTTTTACCATTATCCAAGCATTTTTGTTGTCCCTGTAGTCTGAAGGAAGATGTGCTATTCCTTTAAAACATCGAGGTTTTTCGTACTTGCCAACAATGAGTGGTTTTACTTTTTCACTTCATCTTCATTACAAGCTTTGGTTTTTTTCCTGCCATGTCAAGTTTCGCTTTTGAACCCGAGCATTCAATCTGGTTGCAAATTATAAAAAACCCAGTTTCATCGTAACCGAAGATATCCTTCTGCTCGTAATCACAAAGAATTGGCTTGATACTTTCTCGCCAATTGTCTGCAGCTATGGTGTTAACTGATGATACTTCATCATGCATGCACAACCCCACTATATTATGCCGCTTTTGGAAATACTTAGCGTTTGAGCACTTAAAATAAGTCCCATCTTCTGTGCCAATTCATCTGCCATTTCCTTTATGAAAGTACCCAATATTGGAATGTTATTAGCTCTGGTCTTGCAAAACCACTCAAGCACATCTGCTTCCAAGTCTGCATGTTTTGCACCTCATTTGTTAATCTCTTTTCCTTATGTTGCCGCTGCTTCTATAGTATCCCGATTTTTTTACATATGTTGACAATGTTGATAACGGAATGCCAAACTCCTTAGAAATTTGTTTCTATTTTTTCTTTCCTATACAGTGCACACAGAATTTTGATCTTCTCTGATATCATTAAAGCATTATGCTTTCTTTTAGCAATTTTTTTTGTCCTTGCTTTACTCAAAAAATAAAACTACTTGAACAGTTGATAACACAGCATGAGACTTCCTAACTCTCAGCAAAAGAACCGTACCATTTTAACCCTTTCTTCTCACAAAAATAATAACAAAGAAGCCTGAATGACCATGTGGTGTCTTCAGCACTAGACGAATGGAAAGAGGCTCTAGAATTTAACAAAGAATTTTAATGATAGACGTAGGTGTGCAACTGCAGAGATGCTAAGATCATAGCAGATCTAAAGGAGGAGTTGGGAAAGGCAAAACAGAGGATTGAGGAACTAACGAGAGAAAATGCTGCCATAAAGGAGGAACGGAAAAATGGAGCAGAAAAGGAGGAATGAAAACGGATCCAAGTGAGGAAAGGTGAACACCGTGGAGAGAAAATCCAAGGTACGGGCGAAGGACCATGTGTTCGAGTGATGGGTGATTCTATGATTCGTTTTGCAGGCGATGAATGCAAGAAAGAGGGTGCAATAGTAGAATGTTTTCCGGGGATGAGAATCGAACATTTGGGAAAAAGGATTAAGAGTTTGGGGGATGAGAGGAATGAGGAGGTGGTACTGATTCACATAGGAACAAACGACATAAAGAGAGCTAAAACTGACGACCATGTTGTGGGTCTGATGTGGGATATGAGCTCGGTGGCCAAGAAAACATTCAAGAAGGCAAAAATAGTGGTCAGTGGCATAATTAGAAGGAGGGATGTTTCGAGGAGACAAGTGGACTATATTAATGATGGGCTGGATTGGGTTTGTCAGAAGCAGGACTTGTGTTTCGTGGATCCGAACTGTTGGGTGCAGGAGAACGACTTGTGCCGATAAATTTGGAAGTTTGCTTAAGAATGTAATTCAAAATATGAGGGTGGGAAACTAGAAGGTGGAACCGGAGGTGGATTTCTGCATGCAGAAGGTAAAAGGGAGGCAAGAGACAATGACAGACTGAAGGGTGCTGGTCAGAGTGAGAGGGAGGTGGAGTTGGAGGATGGCTTGTGGGTTGGAGGATCGATGCGGCATGTAGATGGAGACGTGGAAAAGCTGGAAGAGGTTACCGGGGGTGACATTGTGGGGACGAGGACTGTCAGCGACAACTCCAGAGGTGTGACTGTGGGAAGACGGGAGGAGCCGCTAAGAAGACAGCAAAATATTGACGCAGGAAAGGGTTTAAGATTTCTTCAAGTAAACTGCCATAGTTTGCTAAATAAGATGAGTTTTCAACATTACTGGATGCATGCAAATGATGTAATAATTGGGACTGAATCATGGTTAAAAAGCGATATAAATACAAATGCAATATTTCCAAAAGGTTTCACAGCACAGAGGAGAGATCGCGATTTTAGGGGTGGTGGGATTTTTATTTGCGTAAAGGATGGTTTACTGAGTGTTCTTGAATGGGTTAGGAAGGATTGCGAGATGATGTGTGTACGTTTAATAGGCTCAAGTGGCAGTAAAACACTAGATATCATTGCAGCCTATAGGAGTCCAGGGTGCAATATATTCCTGTTAGAGACCTTGAACGAGTTGTTTTCAGAAAGTCCAGCTCATCTAAATTGTCGAATAGCCAGAGACCTAAATCTACTGAGAGTTAAATGGGGGGATGAAATAGCGGCGGGTAGGAGGGCCCAGGAACTGATAAACCTGACTCATGAAAGGGGCTTCTCGCAGGTAGTAGAAGAGTCAACTAGGGGAGGGAATGTGTTAGATGTTTTCCTATTACGACTTTACAAACTATTTGTAAGTGCGGAAACCATGCCAGGTATAAGTGATCACAAATTAGAATTTCAAAAGACCCTCACTATAGTACCAAACACTACTACAGTGAAAACCGGTTAACACGAATTGCTGGCGACCGGCACAATCATTTCGTGTTATCCGAATTTCGAGTTAACCGAATGCCATGTTAACAGTTTTAATGGTAAAATTTTCATTATTTCAAATATGGAATTAGGCTCATAGGCAAATCCATGATACATATAAATAATAGAATGTAATATACAGCTGAAGATATTACCACAATCATGGAGAAACCTTATCTCAATTGCCATTTCATGTTATCCGAAGCATATGGCATTTATTTATTTTCGTTAGACCGAAAAATATTTTCCTGTTAAGCGATATTTCGTGTAAACCATTTCGCATTAACAAATGAATATATACAGAAAGGTATAGGCACTGGAACGGACCAAGCATGCATTCATGTTAACCGATATTTCATTTCAAGTGTTTTCATGTTAAATGGTTTCCACTGTATCTGGCAACACAAAAGAGGCGATAGAGAGGGTTTCTTAAATTACCTGTGCGAAAATATTTTGAGCTGGGCAGGGATAGGGGAAATGGTGCATGAAATATGGGAGGATTTTAAGACTATATTATCTGAAGGGATGCAAAAATTTGTTCCCAAAAAAATACTAAGGTTAAAGTCTGAACTGGGGTATTATGATAAAAAGGTGTGTTAAAAAAGAAAGTTAGGAAAGCACACAAAGAAAAGAATAAAGGGGAAGAATATGTACTTATTTACAAGAAATTATTAAGGGAACTAACTAGGGAAAAAAGACGAGCACAAGCAAGTTATCTCCTAAATATGCTAGATACAAAAAAAATTTTCAAATACTGTATATACCTGAATATAAGACGACTCTGATTTTTAACTCCTAATGAAAGGAAAAAATTTATTATGCACAAAAGACAGAAGTTTATTATACCATTGAGTAATGAACATTGAACCTATTGAAATATGCAATTTTGATTGGAATTTTCAATTGAATATTTTGGAACAAATATTTGGCACAAATGTTATTAACTGGTCCTCTAAATTTTTATGACGTCCTTCCTTAGGCCCACGAAATGCTTTCCGATTTGAACTTGCACACTTGAGCATTTCCTGTGATTTTTTCCACCGCCGCAAATTTGCCTCGGTGACACCAAACCTTCTTGCTGCTGCACAATTGTTAGTTTCATCAGCATATTTCGCCACTAAAAGTTTAAAATTTGCATCATAACTATTACGCAATGATTTCGATATTTGTGAAGGTGTAGAACCTCTTCTCAACGTGGTCACCCATATTTTTATGTAAAACTGGATAGTTATACCCGTTTTCTACTCTTATGAAGCTTGACCTTGGTGCAGCGAATAGCCAATCATAGCGTTTTCCCCTTCCACCACCATTTGAAGTTTTCGAGAGGCACAGGAAAGTAGTACACTCTTGCCAGATATCCACTCTTGAAGAAAGTCGCATGCGAACGCTAAGGCATATACGCAGTAGATCTGGCAACACAGTCGAGCTCGGAGCAATGCGAACAGCACGATGGCGAGAGACAGACTGACTTTCTCCCCTCCCCATCGACAGTCTCTCAAGCTTTCATTGGCTGCAGCAGTAAGCATACAACTAGGATTTTCAAGGTCAAGCTTCATAAGAGTAGAAAACCTGAGCAAATAACCCAACGATCCTGAATTGGAAGGGTCAAGAGTTCAATCTTTCCCCTCGGGACTTCCCTCTCGTTATAAAGACAGAAGGCTCCTGAACGGTGATGCCAGCTTATATTCTGCAACTTTTCACGTGTGAAGGGACACAAAAGTGTGGGAGGATTGCATCCTAAAAATATTTAAAAGTATATATAAGACACGTACACGTCTTTTTTATATATATTTTATTTATATTTATTTTATATATATATATATATATATATATACCCACACACATATATACAGGGTGTCCATAAATGATTTTTCCGATTTTGATATTTTATTGTTCAGCGCTACTTCAAGTTACGCTTATGAAACACATACCAACTGAAAGAACAATTCAACAAGTTTTATGGACATACACAAAGTCATTAATAAAGTTCAATGTGAGCGCCACGAGTAACTCGAACGACATCATATCGATATTCAACCTCCTGCCACACGTTGCAGTGCATTTCATGATCAATTTTAGCACAGGCCTCTCTGATCCGTGCCTTCAGCTCCTTCAGTGTCGTTGGCAGCGGGGGGACGTAGACATTGTCCTTCACAAAACTCCGCAAAAAGAAATCCATTTGTGTCAGATCAGGCGATCTCGGAGGCTATTCCATAGGGCCTCCGCACCCAATCCAATGCTGAGGAAGACGTTCATCCAGGTAAGACTTCACGTCATTATGGAAATGCGGTGGGGCACCGTCTTGTTGATAAATCAGATCTGGAATGTCCTCCTGCAGCTGTGGCATTAACCATTCACAGAGCATGTCCAGGTAGATGATCCCCGTCACTGTGGATTCGATGAAGAAGAATAGCCCCTACAACTTTTCTCATGACATTGCCGCAAAAACATTAACCTTGGGACTGTCCCTTTCATGTTCAAAAGACTCATGGGGATTTTCACTGCCCCTGATTCGTAAACTGTGTCGATTCACTCATTCCAACAGGTGAAGACCAACTTGTTCATAATCTCACAGAACGCTTTCTCCGACCCGGATGCCATTTTGCCATACCGACGAATGTAGCTCTGCCTAGCGGGCAGAATGCACAAGTGGCAATGTAGTGCCAAATTCAAACTTTTAGAATTCATCTTTCATATGGTTAGTGTATTTCAAAGCAGTTACTTAAGCAAGCTCTGAGTAATAAAACATCAAAATCAGAAAAATCATTTACGGACACCCTGTATATACACACACACAGGGTGTATCAGAATAACCCCGAAATATTTTGTAGGAATATAGAAGAGACCTAAAAAAACATTTTGAGATAGGAAATGAGAGGTCGGCAATGCCTCCGTTATGCACAACAGAACACCAAACGTCGAGGTTGTGCTTGGAAGATAGACAAACCCTCAAGTATACCTGGAGGCAAACAAACTCAAACATTTCATCCCTCTTCCCCTTTCAGGCCTCGTAGCTACTATGACGTTGTCCGAGTCAGCTGATGTTGCTTACTCGACATTTGACGTTTACAACTGAAGTGGTTAGCATGGCTCAGTACACAACTGCGGAACTTGCTGTCATTGTTTTTGTGTATGGTGAAGCTAAAGGGAGTGCATGGAGATCTGCGCAGCTTTAGAGGGAAAGATTTCCAAAACAAAACACATCCCCATCACACCACATTCACAGCAGTGTTCCAACGGTTGCGGGAGACAGGATCGGTGAAGCCATCAAAACAAGACTGCGGTGCAAAGAGGTCAGACCGAACCCCTTTGTTTGAGGAAGAGGTGTTGGAGTGCATAAGAGAAGAGCCATCAACAAGTACCCGTGATATTGCACATGCTGTGTGGAGGGTCGTTCATGAACAGCAGCTTCATCCTTATCACCCACAGCGAGTTCAGGGTTTGTGCCCTCATGATTTTGGACCCAGACAGGAATTTTCCCGCTGGATATTACATCGTTGTGCAGAAGTCCCTGGTTTTCTCAGGTAGTATGTTTTGTTTACTGACGAAGCCTGTTTTACCAGGGATGGAGTCTACAACTGCAGAAACAGCCATGTGTGGGCCGATGATAATCCACACGTGACTTCCATCCACCACCATCAACAACAGTTCTCTGTGAACATCTGGGTTGGCATTGTGGACGATCACCTCAACGCATTGACTTCAGTGCTCTCTGGTGCATAACAGAGGCTTCTCCGACCACTCATTCCCTATCTCAAAATGGTTTTTTAGGTCTCTTCTATAACCCTACAAAATATTTCGGGGTTATTCTGATACACCCTGTATATACTTTAAAAAAATAGATACATGTACCTATCGATTTTTTTAAATTACGTAAATATTTTTACATATCAGAATACCGTAACAACATTTCTCAGGCCTGACTATGAGAGAAAATGTGAGGAAAACGCAATTCATTCCATATATAGAAAATTTTGCACAGCCTTTTCCATGATTTTTTCCACAAAAGATCGAAACATAAGACCAAGAAAGACAAAACTGGTCACAAATGCAGAACCGCGAAAGATCGAAACACGCAAAAGATAAAGCTGCGAAAGACGAGGTCTGCCTGTATTTCGATTATAGCTATTCAATTCTTCTCATCTCTACCTATCTCTGCCTTCTGTTCCTCTGTCAGTCAAACTATTACGCACCGCATGATTATAAGACGACTAGCAATTTTTCGGTCATAAAAATTGGAACAAAACCTCGTCTTATATTCAGGTATATACGGTATATTAGAAATCATAAGGATAATTGCGAAAAAATTAGAATGATTAAGGGGAAAAATGGAGAGATAACCTTAGATGACAAAGGAAAAGCAAATGAGTTTAGTAACTGGTTCGCTAGTGTTTTTGGGAAAGAAAGTAAATATTCGACGCCAAAAGATCACCAGTGGGGCTCAGCAGGACAGGAATACGAAAGGGCTACACTTACGCGAAATCAATTAAGATAAAAGATCGGGACATAAAGAGGAAAATTGTGAAGTTGGGTAACAATAAATCAAGAGAACCAGATAACATATCAAGTGAAGTATTAAAATTTGCCTTAGAAGAAATAATTCCATACATTAGAGTACTATTTAACGTAACATTGAATAATTCTAAAATACCAGGCGATTGGAAATTGGCAACAGTAGTGCCTATTTAGTATAAGGGCGGAAATAAAACAAATGTCGAAAATTATAGACCAATCAGTTTAACTTCAGTCGTAAGGTTATGGAAAGAGTCATAGCAGATTATATTAGTGAGTACTGGGAAGCGAATAGTTGGCTTTTTAATAACCAACATGGATTTAGGAGAGGTTATTCATGTGAAACAGCTGCTAGCACTGTGCCAAGACATTGCTGAGGCCATCGACAAAGGAGAGGAAGTTAACACAATAATAATAGATTTCTCAAAGGCGTTTGACACAGTTCCCCATGATAGATTAATTGAAAAGTTATGAGATATGAATATTGACCGGAGAGTAGTTCACTGGATAAAAGAGTTCCTTGAGGGCAGAAGGCAAAAGGTCAGAGTAGGTGAGCAATTTTCAAAGGATGCTAAAGTGACTTCAGGAGTTCCACAAGGAAGTGTTATTGGACCTTTAGGTACTTACGTATTATCTCCAGGACCTTACTTTGGTATTATCTTACTTACTTATTATCCCCATGCCATAAAAATATTAACAGAATAACAGCGTATTATTGGATTTACAATATTTTATTTTCAAAACAACATTAACGGAAACTGATTGGCCGGTCTCAACATTTATAAACCCAATCAGACAACGGGGAGGGAGACTTTGGTTCCGGGCAAGGCGAAGGGTGCGGTAGTGCCTGGAGATGACTACCCATTAAAACAAAGCAAACTGAAGGCTCGCCAATATCCTCTCCATTTTTTTTTGAGAGGATATAACATTGAAAGGATATATTGTTTTAGTGGGTAGTCATCTCCGGGCGCTACCGCGCCCTTCACCTCACCCAGAACCAACATCCCTCCCCGTTGTCCGGTGATTGGGTTTGTAAAAGTCGAGACAGGCTAATCAGTTACTGTTAATGTTGTACGTAAGTATTGCATGGGGATAATACGTAAGTACCAGGTCCTGTGAAGGGTCCTGGAGATAATACATAAGTACCGACTTTTATTATTCCTTATATAAGTAAATAATCTCCTGATATCTGTAAAATCAGAAATTAGGTTGTTTGCTGATGACTGCGTCATCTACAGGAAATTATCGGATGAATATGATCGTTTAGTTCTCCAGAAAGATCCAGATGAGGTGGCAAATTGGATAACATTGAATAGGATGAATATAAATGTGAATAAAAGTAAATACATTAAATTTACGAATAAGAATAAGAATGTGTGGGATCCATACGGAAAAGGGCTCACAGATGAGATAGAAAAGGTTCAGAGAAAGGCAGCGCGTTATGTGTTGGGTAGATTCGGGAGGAGAAGAGTGTAACAGAAATGATTAAAGAATTAGGCTGGGAATCGCTAAGTGGAAGAAGACGAGTTAACAGGCTAGGTGGAATGTATAATGCTTTCGTTAAAAATTATGGTTGGAAAGACATGACAAGGCGATTAGGTAAACCAGATTTTGTGGGAAAAAACGATCACAAGTATAAATTAAAACTGAGAAGACAAAAGTAATGTATCTAAATATTCATTTATAAATCGCGGGGTGTGGTAATGGAATATGTTACCTGAGGAACTCTTCAAACCATTCCCTAGAAATGTTAAAACTTTTAAAGATAAAGTTAGAAATGTCAGTGTAAAAGATACTTTTAGTCTTAATGTTAAACTAAATAAACGTACTCTTAATTTAAATTGTAAGACCAAGGGATCTGGAGGAAGTAGATGGACCGCTTGGTAGGATGATGTACGGTAGGGACTTTGAGGGCCCCGGGACCGCTACGGTAGCCATGAAGGCCTGCCATGAACCTCGAAAACTCTAAGCTCCCAAGGTTAATTATATATAGTTTAGAAGAATTGTATATTGTGTAGAAAAGTTGCAAGTTGTATAGATAAAAAATGTATATTGGATACTAAAATGTAACAAGTCTAAAACCTTGCCACCGGGCCAGGCGCCTAATTACATTGTAATAGAAATAATAATAGTAATAATTTACTGACACAATGTCCGTTTATGACTCCTTTCTCCCTGTATATTGTATGTTTATTTTTTGTCCTTTACACTTCCGAGAACTATGATTTGGCCTTTCCCAATGATTTTGAATCCTCAAATAACATAGAGAGTAGATACCAAATGTAGCAGATCTGGAAATAAAATTGATGTTCAGAAGCTAAGGCATCGAACGGCAGATAGTTAGTTGGATTAACTAATGAGATTTTACTGTAATGGTGTGGGACATAACACTTTCGAAGTTTGTTTTGAAATAAGCTACAGTTAAGCAGTCCATGGGACAGAATATTGTATTTGAATTAAAAATTAATCGATTTTGAAATAAACGTACTAAAAACCTCATAAAACTATTCTGTTGGCAGGGAATAGTATCGAGTTCAAATTACCAGATACATTGAATTATCTAATATTGAATTAACAAGGTTTTCCTGTAGTAACAAATGTAAAGGTAAGTAGTCAGCCCAGGATGAAATTGAATTCTTTGCTATTTTTTGCAGAGATGATTAATCAGCTTTTACAGGACAGAAAAACTAATAATAAAATTTTCATTACCTTGTTTTTCTTGCTTGTATATTTAGCATTCCGTCATAAATTCTATGGAGGTAACTTCAAACTATGTTAGAAACCCTTATATACTGTTTTGTTAGGTATAGATACGGTGAACAAGCATCTTGAATTTTTCAGGACAGTCCTGATTTCAAGGATTCTGTCCCGTTGTCCACATAAACCATCGAAATGTCCTGAAATTCCAATATTTCTGCAAATAATAACTGAATAAAGCAAGTCATTTAGCATTACAATAAAAATATAAGTTAAGAAAATAACAAAAGATTGAGAGCCACAAAAGATTTAGAATCACAGGCTCAAGGAACATCGCACACGAAAACATGCACATAATATCCCGCATTATGTACCTATAGCTACGTATGTAGTATGTATGGGTAGGTATGTGTGTACAGCACAGGTGGCTCAGAGCAACAGAAGCAAAGTTTCTAGTCATAAAGCCCATGAACACCATGCTGCATGCACTAATATAAAAACCTGCACAATCGTGGCAGCAAGGCAAAGTTGATCGACTGCAACACGAGGTGATTACGAAGGTAAACATTTCAATATCATTGTTTCTTTGCCTGTAGTTCAGAGTCGTTTGAAGTGTTTTCAAAATTATTTAATTATAAAATTTTATTCTAGGGTCAAAATGAGTGCAAAGGGCAAGAAAAGAAAGTATTTTTAATGAGGTTTTGCAAAAGGAATATCCTTTTTTAAAGAATTTGACAATCTACACATAACATTTTGTACCCAATGCAGTTGTGGGAAATCTGACATCAAATTACATATTCAATCAAAGAAACAGCTGTCGGCTCTGTAGCTTCCAGTGTTTCAATGAAGAAATTTTTTATACAAGATTGTTCTGTCAAAATGGAGATTGTGGCAAAGGAAGTGGTCATTGCATATCATACCGTAAAACCCAATCAATGTTTCAGATCTTTAGATTGTACCTCTATGCTAATTTCCACATTGTTTGAACCCAAATTTTCATCAACACGAACAAAAAGTGAAGCAATTGTGAAAAACGTTCCTGCTCCAGAAACTCAACAGGAATTGGCTCATACTTCGTTCTTCACCATTATGATAGATACATCTAGCCTCGAAAGATCAAACAGTAAGATATTTTCATGAAAATACTGGAGTTAATATGAAAGTTCTTGAACTTGTCTGCAAGGTGAGACAAGTGACCAATTGAATCATTATCTTTTCTGTGTTCTGAGCCGCAGCACACTTCTTGATATGATTGTTGGCATGTCTGCTGATAATACCAATACTAACTTGGAGGTGCAAAATGTACAGATTCTAAGAATCTTTTTCGGAAATTATCGGATAGCTGTAACCTAACATTGGTGGGGATCGGTTGCATGTCACACATTTGCAACAATTGTATAAATAACGCATCTGACATTCTTCCAGTTGATGTGGCAGTTGTTATTGTAAAAATATTCAAATTTTTCATATGTATTCGGCAGAGCTGCAAACCGAACCGCAGTCATTTTGCTGAACCATGAACCGAACCGAAACCACTGATTAATTTTTCAATGAACCGAAAACCGAACCGCAACTTTTTCCAAAAGTGGTTCGGTTTCGGTTCGATCTCAATCCACAAAGTACGGACCAACGAAAAGATAGGAATTTCCATTGGAAAAACCAGCGGGTTTGCTTCAAAGGAAAGAGTGCCCATCTCTTTCCTCTCTGCTACTATTGCTATACACAGACGACATTTATGGTGAGGGTTATGGGGACACCAACTGCGACAATATCTGGGTCAACCACTGTAGGCAGAAACCGACCAACAGAATATAGAAAGATCTTCATCTGAACACAGGCAAAAGGGTCGTTTTACAAAGACCTAGAAAGGAGCCGTAATCTGCTTTCGTGCCGAGAGAAAAATCCTTGCCCTTACCATCACCATCATCCCCTTCAGCATTGTAATTAGCAGACCAGAGAAAATATGCCCTGCTGTGTCTTTCTTAGAACACCATTAACTCTCCTCATATCTTTTTCTTCAGAAAAATTCAAATTGTTGCTCTCAACGGCTTGAGCTTTCAACGATATCATTCCTTTTCTAACTTTCATGTGGTGTTCTTCTATGATATTTCCATTACTTGTTGGTTTATATTCCAGCAAAAACAGGCGAGGACTTCGGCGGATCCCTTGGATCAGAGGCATTCATTTCCCGCAGAATTCTTTAAATTATCTAAAGTGTGTATTTTTAATAATATTTTAGTAAACTTTTATTTAACAGAAATAAAATTAATTAACAGGTTAGTGTTATTTAAAGAGGGTCACTCTACGTTTTATAATCGTTTGTTTTGAACCATAAGTGTCCGCACTTTGTATATTGAATAATCTGCCCTGCACTGTCGATTAATTTTAAATTATTCTTGTAACGTAATTTTACTATCATATTGATTTTTTGATTACTTTTCTAAGGTGGCAAAAGAAAAAAATTAGCAATATATAATATGTTTGGAATCGAGCTAAAAGTGTCTTTTTGAATTTATTATATAATAATAAGAATTAATAATTGAATTTATTATAGTTTTACATATCATAAATTCATTCGGATTAATATTTTATTCCATATCATTTGACCAATTAACTAATTAAAATATTTTATTTACATAAATTTATTATTGAAAGTTGGAAAAATTGAGACACCGTGCATCATCGCCTTTGGAAAGCAAGAAACTGTCTACTTCAATAATTAAATCTATCATTCAATCAAGGAAATCTTAATAAGGGCTTATGGAAATGAATTTTCCTAGACCCTTGATAAATATAGGGAACATTTTTTTTATTTGTTATAAATGAACCAAAGGTATAACGCTTTGTAACTTCCATTGTTTTTATTTCTCTTACGACCTGGGTTTCGACGTTACAATGCTATCGTCAGGTGCAGATATGGTGAGAATAGAAAATATATACAGAGAAATGGGTAGAGACGGGGGAGGGAGGGTAGTTTGTAAGATGGAAAGGAATGGAGGGGAGGGAAAGGAGGAACCTATCTCATTGTCAGAGGGTTACTGCGGGGGGTAGGTTGTAAAGGGATAAACGGGGAGGGGAAAGGAAAGGCTGGAGTGGGGAGACCATCTCGGGAGGGTTTGGGGAAAGATGGGAAGGACTAAAAAGAAAGGTCTTGTGGAAGATGGAGAGAGGATGAACCCCAGAGAGGGGAGGGAGGATATTATCAATGCGGCAATGGGTATGTGTGTGGGAATAAGAAAAATAAAGGCAAGTGCAGGTGGTAGAACTAAAAAGGTTAAATATTGGGAGACGGACAGTAAGGCCCTTGTTATAAATCTTTTTTCCTCTAAATGATGTGTATTACAGGTAAGAAAAAGAAATAAAATGCATGAGGAACTAATTTTCTTTGATTTTTAATGATTTCTTTAAAACACTTTTGTTTTCGGTTTGTTCATCCATCCAGGGATAATCTCAAAAGCGGTTTAAGCTAGAGGCGCATTTTCTTTCTGATTATGTATGATTGTGTATGTTGGTAAATGAATTTGAAGTGAATCCATTCAGAGAATTTTTAATTGATATGTAAACAGCAATGAACAAAAATCATGTTAGGATCAAAAATACCATTTTTTAAATAAAATTAAATGAAGATGATGATGGGATTGTAATATATATAAAATATAAATTTTTCCTTTCTTTAAATAAATTCTTCTTTCATTTAAAATAACTGCAGATTAATTTACTTACAGATTGATACTGAATTTGTAATGTTTATATTGGATAAATTATTTCTGAATAGTATTTCAAATGGTTAATTTAGTTGAACCGAACCAAACCACTTGTCAAAATTCTCATCTGAACCGAACCATGAACTGAACCACTTCCAAAAATTTAGAACCAAACCGCAAACCGAACCACTCCAAATTTTGAAGTGGTTTGCAGCTCTGGTATTCGGTACGAGTGGAGATGCTGAAATCATTTGTAATTTTTTCAAAGTGCAGTACAGACAAATTTTGTCATATTCGAACACAAGATTTCTGAGACTGATGCCTGCTCTTGAAAGAATACTAATAATGTTTAAACCACTGTCAGCTTATTTTTTATCAGTAAGAAAGTTTTCTAAGATCCTAAGTCAGAACTTTGATTGTGGTTCTTACGCAATGTTGCCAATATTTTCCATCATGCTATTTCCAAAATGGAGGGAGAGAACGTATCAGCACCGGAAGCCGAATGGGACAAGGAGAAAGTATATACAGATCAGAGATGGTTGAATGTTACTTAAAGATTTTCATCGTGAGAACATTAATATTCCAAACATGCAGAAAATATGTGAATTTGTCCTCTGACGGGTAGGAACGCTGCAATCGAGAGGTCATTTTTGCTTATTAACAACTTTTGGGGATCAGAAAAGTCATCAATGACCATTGAAACTGTAAAACCTCTATTGATAATCCAAATGAATTACTAAGAAATGTTTGAAAAAATGAGGAACAAAGAATTACTGCGCAACCTGAGTTCTTCCAACAAATACGAGTGGAACAACATGCCATCAACTTTAACAGTAGATGAATGATGAAAGTCAAAGTGCAAATATTATATTAACTGATTATATATAAATATATTTTTGCTGAATTTTGTATTTTTTTCGTGTCTTCTTTCATGTTATTTTATTCTTTTCAATAAAGGTGATTCATTATATGTGATTTAATTTTTATACTTTTGTAAACTTTTTCATATAAATAAATTCACAAATCAGAAAAAATCCTTTGTTGGACCATGTGTCCCGAATTTTGGATCGGAAAATATGGTCACCATAGGTATAGATCCAAGTTCCAAGGTGTTTTGAATTTTTTGTAACAAATTTATTGTATGCAGGTCATTTTTCACTGTTATAATTTTTTCTGGAATTTATATAAGAAATTTTATTTGTAAATCTCAGTTAATTTTGTTAGAATTCACATATTAAGTTAAAAATAAATCTTTATATTTATAATAAATTTAAAAAAAAAATTATGGTGCATCATAAGAATACAAAAGGCAATGTTTAAATGACAATGAATGTTCTTCCAAAGCTTATAATCTAATGTAGAGCAAAATTAATAGACAAGGCTGAGACCATGTAATCGATCTAATATACACTGTTTCTCAGGCTATTCTGACAACGCTTTATCTTATTTTGACAATGATTCATGGTTCATTTAATTTTGACAATGGTCCAATCTATTTTGACAACGGTTCATTTCATTTTGGCAACTTTAATATTAGACTGTTTTCAATAGAGGCTCAGTAATTTCATGGAATACATATTCAAATTTGTAGACATGTTCATAGAAAGAAATAATGAAGAATTTCTCTATTACTTCTATATTATCTATTATGGAGCTGTCCAACTTCTTTAGTGTGGTGGGCCAAATATGCTTAAAGCCACTGACTGGTGGGCCAGACTTGGGTTGGGGGAGGCGTTGCAGGACATTTCATCCAAAGACATTTCGTCCAAAGACATTTCGCCCTAAGACATTTTGTCCAAAGACAATTCATCCAATGGGTATTTCGTCCAAAGACAATTCATCCAATGGGTATTTCGTCCAGAGACAATTCATCCAATGGACATTTCGTCCAGAGGAATAGGGAAGGGGGAGGATGGGGAGGGGGGACAAGTAAACTTGATCAGATATAGGCGATATGTGTATCTGTCGACTCGGAATTAAACATAGATTTAATAAAATCGTAATGTAAAACCGAAAACACGTTCGTTGAGGGAAAATATACCGAATACCATAAGACCTGGGGAAGAGTCTTAAACCCTTCTCTAGGGGGAGAGAGGCAGAGAAAAAGAGAGAAAATCTTTTAAAATAATGCTCTCTTATTTCGATCTTTCTTTTATCAGGATTGAAAAAAACAAAATGAACTACTACACTTATTTGTTCTTGATGACTTGAATCAGGAGTGCAGTCCAATTGAACAGAGTAGTATTTAGAATTTTTAAGCATATCTGAATTTTTTCCCTTGTTTTTGGTTGCAAGGAGCTCAATTATTTCATTCTGAATTTTTTCACCAATAGAATGCTTTTGTCTTCCTGTTTTCCCCATCCGTTTTAGCACATGGCGGTAAAAACTTTGGAAGGGGGAAGAGGCATAGAGGAAAAATGTTTTAACTGGAAGGGTTCAGGCAGCTTACCAGCATTCTATAGATAACGAATTGATTGGTAAGCACGCCTAGAGCTTTGATGCCCCAGGCGGCCGTTCAGCTCACCCGTACCCTGGGCTGGATAAAATCATTATGCCAGCCGCCAGGTGGACAGCCCTAATCTATTTTAATATTATATATATATCATTAAAATCTAATATACATATTTCATTTTAGATAGTAAACCCAGCCATAATGAACTCCAGAAAAAACATAGAGAAATTTAACAATGATAGAAAAACAATCATCAATGCATACCTCTCTGGGAAAAGTGCGAAAATGATTTCTAAAATCATAAAAGTTAAAAGAACAACTGTTCATGAGATAATTAAAAAATACTTAGCCAAAGGTGTTGTTGAAAAATCTCGAAGGGGTGGCCAGAGAGAAAGGAAATTAAATGAAGAAAACTATCGCAATGGTTAGATGAAGACTGCAACAAATCTCTGAAAAAAATCACGGAAAAATTCATGAGAGAGTTTGGAATCAGAATTTCAAAATCATCAATTGGACGATTAGTGGCTGATTTTCAGTATACTATTAAGCAAGTTCATCTCATCCCAGAGAGGCGAAATGATCAAGAGGTAAAGGAAGTAAGATGTCACTATGCTCATCAGTTTATAGAATAGCCATCTCAAGTTTCTGGAAATCAAATATTTTTATTGATGAAGTTGGTTTCAATGTTTCTATGAGAACAAGAAGAGGTTGGTCATCACATGGAACACGTTCCATACAGGTAGTCCCAGATGTTAGGTCACAAAACATCTCCATAAGCCATGCAATGAATTGAGAGAAGTTATTTCATTATTCATCTCAAACTGTGCCTTTTAATAGAAACTTTTTTTGTTCATTTCTTGAAAATTTATTTCAAATGTTTGATGAGAATGGAATTAACTATGCTGTATTAGTACAGGCAGTCCTCGACATCCGTACATAATGCTTTCCTGAAAATGAGTACAGAAGTCGAATGTACGAAAGTCGAACAAAGATTTACATGTTGTAGGGGGGGTTCCGTTCCCAGAGAGCCAAAAAATATTATAAAATCTCTAATTATGGTATAAATGTTTAGTTTTTTGAGCAGGTGCCTTTTAGACACAATCGTTGATTTTATAAATTAGAGAGATAGGGCAAAATGCAATAAAGTATTTAAATAATTGCACAAATAAACACTGCTGTACAGACAATGATGGCGACACAGCAGAAACTGGTGGCTGGCAACCAGCTGTACTAGAAATATTCGTTCGTCATTTTGCTGATGCACGAAAGTCCGAATTCGGCATACGGAAGGTGGTTTAGGGTTGTCAGTGTATAATGTATGAAAGTGCAAGTTTTTTTTCATTAAAGCATTTTGCTATTTTCATTGTTTTTTTGTAATATTGCCTAATCATGGCCCCAAAGAGAGTGATAATTGAAATGAAAGAAAAGTCGGTAAAAAGGGTGAAAAAAGTGATGAGTTTGAAGAAAATTGAAGTTTTAGATAGGCTTGCGCATAATGAACTGCTTCATCAGTTGGTAAATTACTTGGTGTGACTGAGTCCACAATAAAATCGATAAGGAAAGTGAAGAAGCGATTAGAGCTAGTGTTGCAAGTGGTACTTCAACGAGTACAAAAGTCTTTTGTACCTAGGAATCCGTATGTAGAGAAGACAGAGAAGGCTTTAAACCTGTGAATCGAGACCCAAACTCACAAGAAAATCTCGCTGAGTTTGCTTGTCATTCGCGAGAAAGCCAAGCAACTGCACAATCATTGTCTAAAATTGTTTCACGGTCTGCTAATGGGATATCGTCAACGTCATCGAAGCATGTGGAGATCGGTTCCTTGCTCTTTAAAAAAATGTGGTGTTTATTCAGAACGCCACAGTATGTATTGTATTATTATATTTGTTCTTCTCATTCACAATTGAACACACACTCGAGCGACTTAAGTCCAATGAGCGTCCGATTGAAACTAAAGATTCACCACTTATTATTTCCATCTTTGTCTCAATCGTGTTCAGTTTATGAGTCCTAAGTTTCTTTTCACTTGTATCAGCACTTTCAGTTTTCCGTTTCCTACTCATGTTTATAAAATAACAGGTGTAAAATGCACAAAAAAAGAAACACTGCTAGACATATAAATAAAGATGGTAACGTTGCCAAGACTGACTAATAATAATAATTTATTGATTATTAACCGACTTTACAGTGGTATTAATCTTGTCAAATTTCAGTACAATGTTAAAAAATTTTACACAAAAATCTTACATTACATATAATACGTATATTATTACATAGCATACTTTAATTTGGCTGACAGACAGCGCCATTATGCGATAGCTCGAAATGTTTGTTCATCAGCTGATGTACGAAAGTCCAAATTCAGAATACGAAAGGGGGTTTAGGGGCAAGAATTTATAATGTACGAAAGAGCGAATTGTATGGATGTCGAATGTATGGATGTTGAGGACTGCCTGTAATGGATAATGTTCCATTCCATAAATGCTAAAGAGTTAAAACTCTAGTATAAAATAATGGGCAGACATTATTATATTTTCCTCCTTATTCTCCTTTTTCAAACCCCGTTGAATGCATGTTTGCTAAATGGAAAGAAGTAAGGTGTGGAAAATCAGAAAATGAAGTTGTTGGAATTAATCAATAATGGAGCTGATTTAATATTTAAAAAATGATTGAGCTGCTTTTTACAGACCTATGGCAACATTCCTAGATGCATAAAAAAAGAAGTTACAAATGATTAAATACATGTCATTTTGACTATTTAAATACAAAATTATGCATGTATGTTCATGTAGTTCTGGTAAAATGTATTTCTGGCACGTATTTATGGTCAGTTTTATATTTATTCTATGTTTTCTTACTAAGTTATATAATATACATATAATGTAATAAACCATTAACAATTTTCAGTTTACATGATTTTCCCAAACAGTCAAACAAATTAAAATGAAACTTTGTGATGAAATTCACAATAAAAGGAACATTATACAATTTTATCAAAATAATATCATCATCATATCATTGTCAATATAGGACGGACCGTTGTCAAAATAGCCCAGGAAACTGTAATTTGCTTGGCTTGTCATAAATGCTTATTCTGCATTTTCATTGGTTGAATGGCAGTCAATCAGGGTTCACGACACCATTATGAAATTAGAGAACACCTGTGGTGATATCTGTCAGCTTTGGTAGATGGATGGTTAGCATACCTGCCGATGGTAACTAAGGTCGTGGGTTCGAATCCTGCCTAGGGCATATGGAAGAATGGACCTTGATGTCTAAAATACCAACTTAATAAGACGGCTTATTATTATTATATCTCGCACGACAAACTCCTGAACAAGCATCGCAAAGACAGCTACTTAATGTGGAACTACAAGCAAATATTTAGAGTATTAATTATACTAGATACTAGCATAATTACCCGTCAATATGACGGGATATCTTTAGTTAACCTTACCTCCCTCCCTCTCTCTCTCTCTCTCCCCCCCTCCGTTACAATCCCTCTCTCTCCCTCCCTCCCTCCCTCTCTCCCCCTCCGTTACAATCCCTCTCTCTCCCTCCCTATCTCGTATTAAACACATTCAAAGCACGCTTACACCCATAAGGATTGATTTAACAATAGGATTTTGAGGTCTAACAATATAATTAGTCACCATGGCAACATTCCGTTAAAATGGCAAGATTTGCATAAAATATGTAAATTAAACGTTTAACATGGAATACTTCGAACTGTGGGCGAAAAAAGATGAACAGAATAAGAAACTTTATAAATTTTTCTTCAAAATGGTTCAACTCCGAAGGTCGTAGATTAATTCCTTCTAATTTTAATTTCCAAATGAATAAGAGGCTGCACATCGAAAAATCGCATTTTACATGTTAAGTAATGGGAAATGGAAATGCCTCCCTTGGAGTCGAACCAAGGAATTTTTTCACAATTTAAACTCGTCATTACCTGAAAAAGTGCTAATCAAGCATCCCTGCCAAATTTCGAGTTTCTATCTTCATTACTTGTCGAGTTATTAGCGTTTAAGTTAGCATTATAGACAGAGAATTGCTTTTTATTATATAAGATGTAAAATTATTTACATTAAATGTTTTATTTTTCAAATAGTAATATAAATTTAGGGCTGTATTTCTGTATCGTCCCTTCTATCTTTTGGACCTATATTATACGTACAACATATACATAAAGGAAATTTTTAAATAATGTGCAAATTAAGAATATACATTTAAAATTCAGAGGCAAAGAAAAGGAGAAAATAATTTTTACAGTAAGCTACATTGCAACAAATTATAAATCGAAAATTTAGAACCACTGTTTCTTGGAAGAAAAAAGAAAGATTAATTAATTAATTGGCCTCTTAGCTTTCTCATTTGACTTCGCAGACATGGTCACTGAGTTTGTTGCAAAAATAAAATAAATAAGACACAAAATCGGAAAAAAGTGGTTTGAGAACCTCTCACTAGTATTGCTGGTAGACTGATGCTGTTGAACGAAAAGGAAGTGCCATACATGACACGTGAGACAAGTGGCGACATGACGACGGATACGAGAACCGACGACGGATATGGAAATAATGGTGTTAAATGGTAGACGACGGATATGAGAAACGATGGATTGGGAAGTTGATGGATATCGATGTCGTTAATATGCGCTTGTGTTGTGATTATGAGAACTTCAGTGCTGCCTCGTTTACTGCTGGCATATGAGAAAGGACTAACCTGAAGTATGATTTCTTGAAGTTGGAGAGTTTTGTATGTGTGGAGGTAGAGCATTCAAAAGTCTGCATGCAGTGACATGAAAAGATTTATTGTATATTTCTGTCTGGTGAAAAGGAATTTGAAGTTGGCTGTTTCCTCATGTGTATAGGTATAGGCAAAGTATAGGGTAGGACAATACGTTGCCTTTCCATGGGTTTATTGCTTACAAGCCATAAAAGGAAACATTTCAGAAATGCATAATTAAACAAGAAATGAAGCTGGATTTGGTGAAAGTGATGTGATTGGAAATAAAATTATCGTAACATTTTAATTTAATACGCTTGGAAACGGATTGTTTACAAACAAATTAGGTTAATTGTTAAGAAAAGTTAGTGAAAAAGTATTCTTTATAGGTGATTTTCAGTTTTTCATAAACTAAAATGCTTTTGTATATCTCACATATTACGTCCTAGAATTGGCAGCGAAAGTAGATTCTCTAAATCTGTTGAAATCCAATGGGCACTTACACTAGTTCCATAATATTGAGGAAATGCAGCGTTGTTAAAATTAAAACAAAATTCAAACACACACAGCTTTGATGATACATTGACTTCTTACAGGTAACAATGATATGATGTGTTAGTTTAAATAATCAGCGCAACATACATTGAACAAACTGTCATATCCATACCCTTATAGTTAATACAATAATGTTACTGGTTACATTGATGCATATGTAATCATTCATAGGATCAGCAAAAATATTGCTGGAGTGGGGAGAACTTGGTGGTTGCTGAACATAAAACTTGATATATGTATTATAATGTAACTGGAGAATATTTAGTTAATATTTTAGAAATCTAGCCTATGTATTATTATTTATGACATTAAGCTCTACAATTGGACAAAATTTTGACAAAGCCCATGCAGCCATTTGTGCCTGTATTGGCAAGAATAAATTACCCACAATTTTTTCATAATATGGGTCCTTTTTAGATAATACCCCACAGTGGCATAGTGAGGGGGAGAGAGGGAGGGGGAGGGGGGAAGTTGCCCCCAGGCACAGGGCTTAAGGAGTGCAAACTCACAGACCGATTTTTATCGGTGAAAGCAGATCTGCTAGGAGGTTGTGGGATAATGTAATATCTTAGCAGATTAAGACAAAAGAGGTGCGAATCACCAAAAATGCTTCTGGGAACTGGCCCAAGATGCAATGAACCACCCTTGTATTTATAGAATAGATTGATATCGTAGCTTGTCGTAAGTAGGTCAGAGAAAAATATTTACATAATATGTGTGAAGTCCCGCTTAGAGTCATCATTTCTTCATGTCTCACCCAAAGTCTTTGGGGTTATCACTCATTCTTTTGTTTTATGTATAGGTATATTTTCTTAGACTGGATCCTACTTGTAATCAATGTTGTGCCAACAGAGCAGGCATGTTCGCAATTGAGTTGAGGTATCTCCTGAATTGATAGTGAGTTTAGCCTTCTTGCTGATTTCAGTGAATTGGGCATCAAGACAGGTAATATATAACAGATTGGTGTTTTCACTAATATTTAATAGCATTTGCTTCTCTCTGTATTTTATACGAATATTGATTTTTACTGTTTTTCTGTTAACGAATACAGGTGTTACTTGTAGACTTATGAACATACCAAACAGGATCTGTGTAGCAATTCTATTGGAGAGGTTAGTTTTGATTTCTATGGAAACCTTTGATTTTAAACCGTTTACTACTTTGTTTCTCTCCCTTTTGAGTATTTTTACTCAAATGAGATGTCTAAAACAATATCTGCTGTAATAATTGTCTAAATTGAATAGTGCTCGGAATGAGCCGGAATGCACTACAATGCTGCACCGGCTCGTCACATGTGCCAATGATTCCGTTCCATTTCTTCAGACATTTAGAAATACTGTCCCTTATAAAAAGCGTTCCATTTCATAAAAATTTCTGTTACACTACCAATACAAGCGTTCCGTTTCGTAACATTTTCCATTCCGAGCACTGAAATTCAATCGTTTCTTAATTCAAGGAGAATGTGACATTCCTTTTAAATATTGGCATCATAATCAATAGAAAACACCACAGGATATGTACCAATGTAATTTTTTTGTTAGAATGCTATTTGTTTTCAATTCACTTCGATTAATAATTAATGATAACATTAAACGTCTTAGTAAAAACTAGAAGAGTAATTTATTAACTGGGTTGTGTTCAGGAGTGTTTTTAACATCGGTGCACCACACCGGCGGGCCCCTCATATTGCAGAACCCAAAGAAATTCACGGATGGTGAGTTTGCATGTTGATTCTTACTCAGAATGGCCCAGACTGGGGATATACATCCCCCCCCTCTTAGGGGCACCAAGAAGATGCCTTGCCCCCGGGTGCCGAAGACTCCAGCCACTGATATCCCATGTAAGTATGAAATTTCATTAGAATCTGTTTAACCTCTTGAGTCTAGAGCAGTGTTTCCCAAACTTTTGACCCTGCGAACCCCTTTTTATGAAGCTCAAAATCTCGCGAACCCCTTCCTTAAAATTCTAATTTTCAAGGATTACATTTTATATACATATTTAAATATGGGAGAAATATTAGGAATCTGAGATTTATAGCAAAGTACGTCTACAAGATATTATCATTTCTGATCTACATTTGAGAATATGCGTGCTTAATCCAACAAATAAATTTAAGACTACTATTTTAATTTTTGAGTTGAACATATTTTATTATAATGTTTAGAATTATTGTCGATTTAAATATTACAATTTGGTAGTTTTTACTAGGATGATAAATTTGTAAACCATTAATTAACCTATATGAAACATTTTTATCGTCCTTACAATAATTAATAGAAAAAGCAATACTATTATATTTATTTAGGCATATACAGGATGTGGTAAATATTAATCATTATTATATTTAAACAGTGTACCCCATATAGAAATGACAACATTAATTTTAAAAAGTGGAAAATTTTTAAAGCTTACACAAAAATATTATCTACATGTTTTAAAAATCACTATTATTCTATTTAATTTTAAGATAGCAATTAATAGTTCACCCATCTCCCGTACATACTCTTAAAATTTCTTAATGCAATGGATGCACCTGTTTAGTCCTGCATAATTCTTGAAAATCTGGAGCTAATGAAGAGAGGTACAGTCTTAAGTCTGCTTCGGCATTAAGTCTGGATCTATGTTTTGTTTTCAATAGTGCATAAGAGGAAAATGCTTTTTCACATAAATAGGTTGTTGAAAAAGGTAATAAAACTGCAATGGCTTTTTGCAATAGAGAAGGATACTCATTTCTTACACTTAACTAAAAGTTGAGCAGTGATAAACTTTTAAAAGTTCTTTTTAAGTCTTCATCACATGATATGTCAATCAAGTTTTCTTTTTCCCTAGTACATAACTTCTGCGATGAAAAAGTAATGTCATCGAAGGGGTTTCGAATCCAATCATTATCACTAGGAAGTGATGGGAAGTATTCCGTGAATGTTGTACCAAGCTCATTTAGGTGCGCAATTATTTTTCTTTTAATGTTCTCGCCCAAATGAATTTCATTTTCTTCCAGGAAGTCATGTAAAGTATTAAAACAATCAGTTTGATTATTTTCCAGACATTTTTGCCAGAATTGGAATTTCTTTACCATGAATTTAACCCGGTCTTTCACATCAAAAGAGTTTACGTTCGGACCTTGAAGTGAGAAATTTAGTTCATTTATCTTCATAAAAATGTCTGCTAAATAAGCTAGACTTTGTAGCCAAACATCATTTTCGCAATGGCTGGCGAGGGGGAAGGGATGATTCTTGAAGAAAATCAGAACCTCTGCCCTAAGCTCAAATAAATGCACAAGAATTTTCCCACGAGAGAGCCATCTAACTTCAGTGTGAGTCAAAAGACAACTGTGTATGCTCCCCATTTCCTTGCAAAGTGCCTGGAACATCCTTGAGTTTGTTGGCCGTGATTTTATGAAATTGACAATTTGAACAGCGTCATCCAGTACTTCCTTCAATCCCTGAGGCATGCGTTTAACTGCAAGAGCTTGGTGATGGATACTGCAATGAGTCCTTGTGATGTTTGAAGCGACCTTTATTGCTCTAGATACAAATTCGATATTCTTTCCCGTCATTGCCATTCCGCCATCAGTGCAGATTCCTATGCAAAGAGACCAGTTTATTTCGTTATTTTGAAAATATTTATTAGTCAATTTAAAAATATCTTCTCCGGTTGCTCTTTCAGGTAATGGACGGCAAAATAAGTCTTCCTCAACAGCACCTTCATTAAAATAACGTACAAATACTAGCAAAATACAAAGATTAGTTACATCGGTTGACTCGTCTAATTGTAAAGCATAATATGGACTGTTTTTCACTCTCTGTAGTATACTGGCCTCTGTATTATTTGACATATCATTGATTCTTCTCGACAACGTATTGTCAGACATAGGTATCATATTAATTTATTTTTCAGCCGCATCTCCGAGCATACACTTAACTACGTCTTTAATGCAGGGACCTATCAGGCTTTCTGCTATAGTATGGGCTTCTCAGGATTTTGCCACTCGGTAACTTACACGGTACGATGCTTCCAGTGCATTTTCAACGTCAGTAGTTGTTTTTATTAAAAAGTTGGTAATGTCACTTCTTTGATCTTCTAATTTCCATTTGAAAAAATCAGCTGTCTTACCAGTTAGTGTAGGATGGCGGGTTTCTAAGTGGCGGCGAAGTAGAGATGGTTTGAGGCTGCTGTTTGCTAAAACTTCGTCACAAATCACAAACCTTGGTTGTGGATGATCTTTATTCCCAGTAGACGTAAAACCAACTTTATGTAATCATCATTGTACTTTCTTTTCTTATTAATTGTTTCTCCTACACTATCTTGACAATGTTTATTTTCTGTCTTTCTGACACCAACATCCGTTTTCAACCACTTATCCATTATAAAGTACGTTTCATAAAATTCAAATTTAAAAAGATAAAAATACGATCGAAGAGTATAAAAGAAAATAGTCAATACTCCGAACTAAATACACAAACAAAAAACACTGTAGAACACGAAAACACAAAAGTAAATACTAAAGAAAAACTTCAGTTCATGGGAGTAAGTTTACTCCGTGAGGATAAAACACCAACTGGTTCATGGGATGAAAAGAATGCAAAAGTATTGGATAACTGAAATTGAGCACAATTTGTAGCACACAATAGAGATTTTTCCTATTGTGTGCTAGAGTGTGTGCTCAATTTCGATCAATTACATAACATTGTGTAGTTGCTCTGGACCACTTCCAGAAACCAAGCACAATGTACGTGGATAATTGTCACAATGTACCTCCTTAACCTTTACGTTAACAGTGATAGTTTCAACAAAAGTATCAAATTGTGCGTCGTCTCTTTGTATTCCTTTAAATAGTCGCTGCAAAGACGAAATCCAGAATTAAAAAAAAATAGTAGTAAGTATATGTAATTGTTAAAAATATCCAACAAGGACTAAAGTAATTCATCAACTTTGGCCGCCATTACGGACTTTTTTGCCACGAACCCCCAAGAGGTTCGCGAACCACAGTTTGGGATCCACTGGTCTAGAGCAATGCACAGTATACAGACAGATGTAACTGCAAAAGCCACTTGGAACTTGTGGTCACCAAAACATGCATACAATACAAAGTAATTATACCTTCCGGCACACACCATCAAATCCTGGCCATCCAAAGCCTTTCTCTTAAAACTCTCCTATCCAATTCCTTCTTTTAATGAATCTAATGTACCTTTCCTCTTTCTGCCTCTTTCGTAACATTCTTCCTTCTATGACATTTCAGTAAACCTTTTTCTTTCAGATTTTGACCCACCCATTTCTTGTGTCCACCCATTATTACTCTAACTAAGTTCCTCTCTTCCCCTACTGCTATATTCAAAACTTCCTCATTCGCTTTCCTCTCTGTCCAAATGATTTTCTCTACTCTACGCCATACCCACATCTCAAATGCCTCTAATCTCCTCACATCTTCTTTTCTCACTGTCCATGTCTCGCACCCATATAATGCTGCACTCCATATCAGTGTTTTCACTAACCTCTTTTTAATCTCTTTACTCAAGCTGGCTGTCAACAGCTCTCATCGTCTCGTAAATGCCTCTTTTTCTCTTGATATCCTTGTCCTGATCTCTTTCGTACTTCAATCATTTGACAGAATACTCCCTAAATAAGTAAAACATTTTACCTGCTCCAGTCTTTCCCCATCTACTGTAACATTGACCTGGGTATCCCCACTCTTGGAAAATCTCATAACTTTTGTTTTCCTAGTATTAATTTTCATTCTGAATGCCTTTGTATTTTCATTTAAAGAACTAACTAGCAACTGAAGGCCCTTTTCAGAATGCTTTGTCATCTGCATATCTAACTGATTTAACCAGCCCCCTTCCCACTTTTATCTCTGTTTCTACATCTTTCCAAGCCTCTCTTATCATTTCCTCTGCATAAATGTTAAACAATGGTGGTGAGAGTGGGCAGCCCTGCTTCACCCCTCTCCCTATCATTGCCCAATCCGATTCTCCCCCTGCTACCCTTACCTGCGCAGTCTGGTTCATATACAGATTTATGATTAAACGTCTAGCTCTCCAATCAGCCCTTATATTCCTCAACACCTTCATTAGCTTAGGCCATAAAACTCTATCAAAGGTCTTTTCAAAGTCTACAAAGCACGCAAATATATCCTGGTTGTATTCAATGTTTCTTTCTATCAATGTCCTCATCACCCCTATTGAATCCCTGGTGTCATGATCTTTTCAAAACCCAAACTGATCTACACCTATATAGCTATTAGCTTTTGCTTCTAGCCTCCTGTTAAAAGTTCTGAGACTAAATTAAGCTGCATGCGAAATTAAACTGATTGTTCTATAATCCTGACATTCGTTTTATTCTTTTTCTTCAAGGGTATCAAAACATCTAGTGAAATCCTTTGGCCATTCCCCCTCTTCATATATCTTATGGCACAATTTATAAAAACTGTCTTTTCCCTCATTTCCTAGCTCTTTTAACATTTCTACCAGAAGGTCATCAACTCCTACTGCTTTCTTTGACTTCATATCTCTGAGAGCCTTTTTGTTCTAACTATTCAATATTCCCAACCTTACATTGTCGCACTCTACATCTTCCTCCTCCTCTATCTCAATAGATTCTGGCTTCAAATCTTTAGCATATAACTCTTCAATATACTCTTTCCATCTATTCCTCACATCCTCTGTCTCATATAACAATTTGCCGTTTTTATCTTTAATTGTGACTAGCATATTCCCTTTCTTGTTTCCCGTTAACTCCTTCACTTTTGCGTACAATAAGTCTACTCTGCTCTGCAGCTACTCCATGTCCTCACATTGTCCCTTCCACCACAACTCTCTTGCTTTTGTATTTCCCTCCTTATCTTAAACTTCAACTTCTATACCAGTGTTTCCCAACCTTTTTAGAGTCGCGGCACCCTTAAGTGACTTTTCAGAATTTGGAGGCACCCCTCCCTATCCACCATCAGTAATAATTGTGGTGAAGTTGAACCCCTAACTCCAATCTCCGTATATTCTTTCATTTCGAAGTGCCTTTGCGACGAAATGAAGGTTGTCTTAACTCTGGATTTGATTTTTGAAAGTTGACAATGCAAAATGAGGCTAAAAATGGGAAAAAAGAATAATTTTTGCGGCACCCCTCAGAACATTTCATGGCACCCAGGTTGGGAAACACTGCTGTATACATTCTTCTTCCATAATCTGTATTAACCTGTTTCCAGCTTCTCCTCTTCCATCTTTTTTAATCATCTCCTCTGTTACTCAGAGCTTCCTTATTTTCTTAGATGTTATTTTCCCTATCATTTTATTCACGCTTTCTACAATACACATTTTCATAGTCACCCAGTTGTGCTCTACCGATGTTTGCCTACCTGCATTTTCTAAGGCTTGCATAACAGCTACCTGATAATCTTTCCTCTTTATCCCCTTCAGACCTTCTAAGTCCCATTTATGTAACCTGTTCTTTTTTATTAGTTGTTTAAAATTCAAACAAGACCTCATGACCACCAAACTGTGATCAGAGTCGGCATCTGCCCCTGGAAAACTATTTGGGTTCAATACACTTTCTATATCTTTGTCTGACCATGATATAATCGATCTGATACCTTTGTATGTCGCCCGGCATTTTCCAAGTGTACGCTCACCTGTTGTGATGCTTAAACCACATATTTGTGACTATCAATTTGTTACTTTTTCAAAAATATATTTTCTGCACTCTTCCATTCCTCTTTCGTAGGCCAAAATCCCCAACCTCGCTACCATCCTTGCCTGGTTCCATGACAGCATTTCAATCCCTCATGACTACTAAGTTCTTTCTAGCCTTTACTTCTCTCATAACTTCCTCAAGTTGATCATACAACTCATCCAATTCTTCTTCGCTGTGATCACTCGTGGGCATATATACTTCTATAATCACTAAGTTGACTGGTTCTGCCTTGACCTACACTAACATTAATCGGTCGCTTAGCTGCTGTGCGTAAATCACACATTGCCCTGCTTTCTTATCTAAAGCTAATTCGTCTCTGGCTCTCCTTTCCTTCACTTATATTACCCTGAAATCATCGCTCCAGAATCTTTCATCCTCTTTCCACCTGACTTCACACAAACCTAAGGCATTTATCTTACCTCTTTTCATTTCTAGCATCGTCCTCACATTCCAAGTTCCTATCCTGATTTCTGAAATCTTCTTTTTCTTCTTCATTCCATCGACATGAGCTGTGTAAGGATTTCATGGAATGGAGACTGAGACGGCCTTACTGCCACATACATACACCTTACTGCCAGATGCGACACTAGCCATAATAGACATGGTCTCATACACGATGTGAATCAATTCGTTATTCAGTTATGCCATGAAGCTTGGGATATTAGTTGAGGTGATCTCCCGTTGCCTTCCTCAACAGTGTTTTTAATGTGACACCATCACTTAATTATGCTGACCCACTGGGTACAAATGCCTTTTGCAGCCACTTTACTGAGGTACAGATGCTGCATGGACTACTCTTAGTCTGGTCTCTACCTATGGACCTTACTGGCATGGATGACCCTACAAGGAGCAAATGCTCCAGCCAGCATAGTTCTCAAGGTCTACAGAGCACTCAAGCCCTTCTATCACAACAAGGTAGTAGTCCTAAGGGAAAACATGCATGTTCGTTAAAATTGCAAATTAAAATCTTTTCATTTACAATAAAAACAACATAAATATCTCTGAATGTCTATAGATGGTATTTAAATGCCTTTTATGGGAAATATTCATGTGACTTTACATAAGTCAGTCTATCTGGTGAACCATCCCACAGAATTGGATAATATTTTTATATACATATACTATGAGCTGAAATCTGCGGTCACCAACCTCTCTGTCTTCACATTTATCAGATACTGTGGCCCTTTGTGCATATATTAATTTATTTTACATTAGCGTAAATACCCGTTGAATATCAGCAGATTTAGTTAATCTACTTTTGCTGCTAATTGTAGGGCATAAGCAGGATATACCGTATCTTCCTGAATAGAAGCTGACCCCAGATTTAAGCCGACCCCCCAAAAATTTCCACAATTTTTTGGCAAAAACGTAAATTTCGTAGATTTTATGCTGAAGTGTGCCAGGCATTCATGCACATCTTAGAATACATTATTCGAGATCGAAGAAATGTGTGGGAAATGGTTTAGTTGTTGACATTTTGAATATTACTCCAATTAATAATTTTGTGTTGCTGAATAATGTTCCACATTCAGTGACAATAATTTCATTCATCTTCATTTTCACAAAAGGTCAAATATAGTAACAGCGATCTCTCCAAGATATTTTTTCACCCAAGTCTATTTCCAATAAAATTAGCATATACATTACCTTAAGAAACTGCATTTTTATAATTATACACGTTCCATGTAAAGTTTCACCAAAATTCAAATAGTTGAGCATTCAAAGCCGTCAACGCATTTTGCGTAATCGTCAATTTACGCAAGCGATCTTGCCAAGATATTTTTATATATATTCATCGTAGGTCAAATATTTACTTTACGAAAAATATAGTACTATCATTTGAACGCGAAGGCAATGATACACTTCGAGATTTAACCATAACCCAAATTTTCCTCGGACTCGCATTTAAGCCAAGGGGTGATTTTTTCATGATAGATTTTGACAAAAAACATCGGCTTGTATTTGGGCAGATACAGAATGTACAAAACCGTTTTAGTCTACGAAAAACTGAAAATCACTTATAAAAAATACTTTTTCTCTTAGCATTTCATAACAATTAATCAAATTTTTTGTAAACAATCCGTTTCCAAGCATATTAAATTCAAATATTATGATAATTTTATTTCCTATCATATCACTTTTGCTAAATTCAGCTTTATTTCTTGCATAATTATGGTTTTCTGAAATGTTTACTTTTATGTCTTGTAAGCAAGAAACCCGTGAAAAGGAAATGTATAGTTGTCCATGATTGAACACTGACTTTGCTAGAACGATAATTTTGTTGCATAAACAAAAGTGCAAGCGAATAATGCTATTCTTTTGTTTATTTGAAGGCTTCATTGATGCTAATTGAATCAGAGGTAACAATGATTGTTGGCTTGGCAACGCCTGGAAAGAGTGCAAAAAATTCACAAAATGCAAAAACGAAGAAAATTGGTCCATATTAACCTATTTAGATGAGAGAAAGAAAATCTTGCACATTGAGAAATTGAAAATTACGTGCAAACTTATGGGAAAATAATTATTGAATTAAAGACCCTATCCCCACTAGGGATTGCAATCCGGGATCCCGCTAAATATCAGAGTCCCAAAATCCCAGGATTCTTATCAAGGAAATCCCAGGATTTTGGGATTTACAAATAAATACTATTAGTCATTTTTGTGCTGAGATTCGCAGTTTTAACATATCAATGGTTCAATTCCATAGCGAGACTAATCTGAAAAAATTATTATTGTATTTATATTAATTGCTAATAAAGAATTATCCGGCATTGTTTGGCTTCAAGCTTATGTATAAATGAACCGAAAAATTTTTGTTAGCGAATGAGCATTCACAATCCTTTGCTTCATCATCCGGATCTTTCTCTGCTTCTTTACACCAAATTAGTTGGTCCTACGAATTCCGTCAAACATCGTTTTTTAGGTCAGTGGTTTCCAAACTGGGGCATGTAAGATTTGGCTGATACAATATCACTTTTGTTCTAGTCGTGAGACATACGTTGCACCGCTCTCAAATTCCATTCTAAAGGGGCCAGATCTTTTGCTTCCTTGCTTACCTTTAGGCATTAATCACATTCATACTCGAGTACCCTCAACGAATCTTCATTTCAGTTTAGTCCGACTACATTTAAGATATTTTTGTTTACGTGAAGGTATATTCTAACTTTACGCTTGAGTTCCGATAATACCGCTTTGGGGCAGTTTAATATTTCTTTCAGCTCTTGAGCTCAAGTGCTGCATCTCTCGTATATCCTTAACGAATTTGTATCTTCTTTATTGGTTATGTGGCTTCCAGATGTCTGTGAATATAATGCAGTATTTTTTAATTTTTATTTCTCACTGGGTTCCCATAGCATCGCACTTCACAGTCGAAAATCTGCTCCAGCTTAGTGAGTTGATATTTTCACTCTTGTGCTGGTTGGAGAAAGATTGGCCGGGCACCTCGGTATAAACAAAAGGAACTACTCTCTCAAACGCTTTACTCACATTTAAGATAGAATGCTTGCTATGGCTAGTTGATGGCATTCTTTTGTGTTGCTCGGCCCAACATCTTCGTTGCTGTTTGTCCCTTGTGCTTTATAATATAAGTGCACCTGGTTATACAATGAAGGTGTAAATTGAATTCGTTTTCGTATAGTAGCATACAGTAAAACCACGGGCGTTTTATAAGATAATAGTATGTTTTATTATTATTGTTTCACCTGTGTTGCTGTATTTTACCTTCACTTATTACAGTGAAGCAGTTTACCGTATTCACCCGAATCCAAGACGACCCTGAATCTAAGACGAGCCCCCATTTGGATGATTCCAAAACAGAAAAAAGCTTCAATTGACCTTCATTACTACAAAAGTTGTAAATCTTGTCAAATATTTATTTTCTCCTATACTTTTCTTGAATGTCATTGTCTTTTAACATTTTTAAATCATAGGATCACATCACAGGTTTTCAAACAAATTAAATGGTAGCATTCATTTTAAGATAACATTAAAAATAAAGTAAATACATTGACAGAATATACTCATTTCAGGACAACAGAAAACATTTCAATCCAAGTGCTGCATAAAATCATTTTATTGTGTTAGTCATCATCACTGTCTATGCAACCTTCACTATTTTCCTCACGCTCACTATCTTTATCACTCTCAACTTCATCATCAGTCTCCCACTTTTATATTCGCTGAGGGTTGAATGACAAGACCATACTTAAGCGAGATCTTTATTTCGTCGGTCGACTTACAACTGGCTCGGGCAAGCAACAACTGCCGACGCCGCCTGTCTCGGAGGCGAACCCCTCGAGACATACGTCACGCAACGCGACGGCAGGCAACGATGAAGCGTACGGCATACGTCATACACTTCATCCTTCCCCGCTTACAATGGGAAACCAAAACATTACATCCACTTTCAAACAAACAAAAAAATATATACAATCCTTTTTAATACCCATATCTTTAAGGAGGGCGACGAACCCGCTCTGAACGTCTCAAAGGTCGAGCAGGTATTGGGACCGATCCAGGTTCTAATGAGGTAGAACGGTCGAAACTCCAACCTCCTTCCCCCGTAACCATTGGATCACCCGTTGAAAGGGGCTCCGCGATTCTCACGGACTCACTCTCCTCCCTCCCAGACATGTCCCGAGCGGTATTTTCGCCTAACAGCGGCTGCCAATGCGCTAAATTCTGTGCGCTAGTTATATTTTTTTCAGTCGGAACATGTCGTACATCATTTTCAAAAGACTCTTTATTTATTTTATACCTTTTGCGAAGTTGGTCTACATGGAATGCTTTCACAATTCCCGATTTAAGACGAAAAAGATAAACAAGAGCAGAAATTTTTTCAACAACACAACCCTTTTCCCAGAATTTTTCTTGAGTTTTACAATAAACATTTTCCCCAATTGAATACACTTTAACACTTTTATTTTTAATGACATAATCTTTCTTCTGGTTAAGCATATGATGTATGTTAGTGAGTAGTGTTCGTGGTTTTTGTTTAAATATCTGTTGTGCTGGTATGATGTTTGCCGCTGTTGGCGTGTTTCTGTATGCAAGTATGAAGGAAAAAGTTGGCTTTTTATGTCAAATTTCATATTATTGGTCCGGGCCTCAAATAAATGCTTTATAAGGTAGTTTTTCACAGTTTGTATGGATCTTTCTGCTAATCCATTCGAACACGGATGATAAGGTGGCGAGTGGATGAGTTTAATATCGAACGTTTGACACCAATTAGCGAATTTAGTCGATAAAAAAGGCGGTCCATTGTCAGTTACGATCGATTCCGGATATCCAAAGATAGCGATACGTTTTTCCAAAATGGAAATAAGGGAGTCAGCATCATTCTGCCTTACTGGGGTAACGTCCAGCCATTTAGAGTGTGCGTCTATTAAAATAAGGAAAGACTGAGATTCGAAGGTTCCATAGTCTAACTGTAAGTGCACTCGCTGCCAGTTTCTCGGGGCTGACGTCCACTGCTCGATTGAATTTTGATGCGTAGTTTGACATGATTGACACACTTCACAATTTTATCGTTTGACTGATATCCTCGTCGATGTTTGGCCACCATACATACGACCTTGCTAAACCTTTCATTCTAACTTCTCCCGGATGCTGATCATGCAATAGCATTAGCACAGCGCTTCTCAATTTGAGCGGTACAACAACTCGGTTGCCAATCAATAAGCAACCACCTTCAATTGAAATAGTATTTTTTTCTTTTATGAAAGGCTTTAAATCAGGGTCATCTACATATGTTGACCAGTCATGCAAGGTTACATTGTACACTTTTGACAGAATATTGTCTTTTTTTGTTTCACCAACAATATGATTAACATTCAGTGGTAACACATTTTTGACATTTTCAGTAATGAAATTGATAATTTTTGAATCAATTTCTTCACACAGCTTAGCAGGATATGGCAATGGCAGACGTGATAAGAAATCGGCAGGAACGTTCTCATTTCCCTTTCGGTACCGAATTTAATAATTATAATTTGACAAGATAGCTGCCCAACGCTGTCGGCGTGCGGACGCTTTTTGTGGCAATCCCCGTGTTTCTTTAAACAATTCAGTTAACGGTTTATTGTCAGAGTACAATAAAAACTTCCTACCCCAGAGGTATTTATGAAATTTTTGCATCGCAAATATAACACTCAAGGCTTCCTTATCGAGTTGACAATAATTTTCTTCCGCTTTAGTAAGAGTTCGCGACGCAAAAGCTAATGGCCTTTCAACTCCACATTCATCATTTTGGCTTATGACAGCACCTGTGCCGTAAGGACTAGCGTCCGCCGCTATGGACAACGGCAATTCAGGGTCGAATGGTTTGAGGGCCTTGGCTTCGGTTTCGCTCCATTTAAATTCCTTTAGGGCGTATAATGGCTTGGCAAGCGCAGATAACATGGGTATATGATCATGATAATAATTTAACAATCCCAAAAATTTCTTCACCTGTTCAATATTAGTCGGATCGGGGGCATTTTAAATCGCTTCTAGCTTTGTCAACTGTGGCTCAATTCCCCTTTCAGATATTCTGTGGCCCACATAATTAATTTCCGTACACAAAAATTCACTTTTTGCAAAATTAATTTTGACATTATATTTTTGCAAACGCTTCATTACACGAAATAAAAGATCCTTTCCTTCCTCCACAGTTTCTGATGCAATCATTACATCGTCAATAAAACGTCTTCGGAATTCCTTTCAAAATCTTGTCCATTACTTCCTGGAATATGGCGGGAGCAGAGGACACACCGATTGTACCGAAACAACCCTCTGTGGGTATTAATCGTAAGCAATTCTTTTAGACTCCTCGTCTAATTCCAATTGTAAATAAGCTTTCGAAAGGTCTATTTTCGTGAAATATTTACAATTTTTCCAATTCACCGACATCTCCTCAAAAGTAGGCAAGGGATAGTGCTCAACTCTTAGCTGCGGATTTACGGTTACACTAAAATCTCCTACTAATCTTACCGATTTATTACCGGTTTTGACAATTGGTAACACCGGAGTCGCCCAATCACTATGTTTCACCGGATTCAATATTCCCTCCGCCATTTGTCTCTCTAATTCCTCGTTTACCATCTCCTTCATCGCAAAAGGCACTTTATAATGCTTGAAAAAAACGGGCCGAGCCTCATCTTTTAATAATAATTTTGCAACAAAACTCTTTGTGCAACCATGAACCTTAAAAATACCTAGATATTTTTCCTTTAATTCTGCCAGTACATTTTCCCTTTTTACATTCAGGATACGTCTTTTGCCATTCCTCTTATGGGCTTTCGCATTTTCATCTTTAAAAATTTGTGCCCAATCAACCCTGAGGCATTTTAACCAATTCCGCCCCAGCAAACAGGACTGCTCAGCTCCTGCTTCAATGATCACAATCGGCATATTCAGATAAGAAAAATTATTTAGCAAAAAATCAACGAATATCTTCCCGTGAATGGGTAGTTTGACTCCTCCGTAAGTCGAGAGACTAATTTTACACGGTTTTAACTCAAACCGACTCAACAACTTTTCATAAATACCATTAGGTATTACAATAACATCCGCGCATGTGTCAATCTGAAAACTGATCAACGCACCATTAACATTAAATGGAATCGCACAAGGACCCCCATTGCCACCTTTTGATACCTTACAGATAAAATCAACCTCACCCTCTAATATACTATCATCGGAGTCGGATTCGCACTCCTGATAGTTTATTCTCGTTGACCTTTTCCTCTCGTCGCTTTTCTCTGCATCGCTCCAACTCCTCGGGAAGCGGCACATTCTTGCTAGGTGACCAATACGGCGGCAGCAACGACATTCGTACTCTCTTACTCTGCAGGAGTCCGACTCGTGGTCATCACGGCCGCATCTCCAGCACTGCTTCCTCTCGTAGCCCCTCTCTCTCCTCTGCTTTCCCTTCTGTGCTACCTCTCTCCGTGCCCTTGACGAATGAATTGCAATCACCTCCGCTTCCGATGGCACGCCCCGGCCGCAACTCGTTGAGGGTTGCACCTGTCTTTCTCTACAGCTGCTTCAAAATCGTCCTCCATAGGCATGACCTCTTGCACAACTCGAACGTCCCTCGGATTCGACAAAAACGTATCTTTTAGTGTAACATTTATTTGGTCACCTGACATGTTACATCGCACTGCAATTTCGCGGTCCTCTACCGACTCCTGATCCTGCTGCCTTCTACTTCTCAGGTTGATTCGTTCGGTCACTTTTAACGGCCTGGACATGTAATGCGCCATCAGAACGTCGACACATTCTTGATAAGTATGCGTCGGTGGCAACGGTAACCTGGTGCGTAAAACTTTGTAGCACTTTTTTCCTATACATGCTATCAGCGCGTGCACTTTTCTTCGTCCGCAATCTTATTAATTGCACAAAACGACGCGAATCTTTCGATGTAGACATCGAAGTCCTCCTTTTCGTCAAAATCGTCTATCTTTTCGATTTTCGCCATATCAACTTTACGTCAATTTCTTTTCACGCCACACAGGCCGCTACACATCACTGAGTTTTTTCTCATCGCCACTTTTATATTCGATGAGGGTTGAATGACAAGACCATACTTAAGCGAGACCTTTATTTCGTCGGTCGATTTACAACTGGCTCGGGCAAGCAACAACTGCCGACGCCGCACAGTGGTCGGAAATCCCGAAAAGCTGGTCAAAACCCAAAAAATTAAATTTTGATTTTGGAACTTTTTACTGTTGGGTTAATTAGACAAGTAATGGGTGCATTGAAATTGCGGAAAATTTTTCACAGCGTTACATTGAATATAACTTTGTACAGAAGTTTGAACTCGGACTGTGCATTATGGAGGAGATTCCTGGTGGTAAGTAGAATATTTAAATATATTTAGAATTTATTTTACTCATGTTTAACGCATTTAAATATCGTGTCGAACAATAGCCTTACGTAAATGATTTATGAATAAAGAAATCTGTTTTCGACTAATGTTAAAGTTACAAATCCCGTAATATCCCGTGGAATTTGAAGTTTAATCTTTTGCTTTAGACTATTGTTAATCGAATTCTGCAAAAATTGGCTGCTAATATCTGCTAACCTTGTTGTAGAGACAATGTACAATGTATCAGAGACGTACCTAGGCGATATGGCGCCTATGGCAACATTTTAGGAAACACCTTTATTTAGTAGGATATAAAGTTTTCTGCGTTTTAATAAAGAATAAGAGAGTTTTTATTACGTAGAAATTAACGTTTGAGTATTAAAATAATACTTATTTATGGGAAAATGAACTTTTGGCGCTATTTTCGGAAGTTTGGCGCCTTCTGCAAGCGGTGCCTATGGCAAATGCCACCTTCGCCATATACCCTAGTTACGGCACTGCAATGTATTGTAAGCAAAGTTCAATGACGACAGCATCTCAGATGCGAATATACTTGTGACTTCACTTGTGCCATTACAACTCATGTCTGTTGACCGTGAGTCAAAAAATGAGATTGTTATTTGGAAAAATCCAAGACCTTCATCTCCTAGATTTTGTAGGCCGATAAGACTACAATTTCTTCACGAAAATGTAGAGACCAGTCAATGAAATGAGATATGTTGAACGGCAAATCCAAGAACTTGTTCCCTTCACAACAATAATAGATGGGAAGGATATCTCCATAACTTATAAAATGCTGTTTACGATGATAGATGGCAAAGTGTGCAATGCGGTAACATCTACAAAGTCTACGCTACGTTGCGTTTTGTGTGGAGCTACATCAAAGGATTTTAATAACATCGATATGCTGTTAGAAAAGGAGGTCAGTTAGTTTAATCTACGTTTTGGAATGTCAACATTACACGCGTGGGTACGATTTTTTGAATCCTTATTGCATTTATCATATAAATTCAGTATTAAAAAGTGGCAAGCATGTACTGAAGAGGAAAAGAAGATTACACAAGACCGCAAAAAAATAATACAAGAAAGGTTCAAATTAGAATTAGGGCTTATTGTCGATCGTCCAAAGCCTGGATTCGGGAGCACCAATGACGGAAACACAGCTAGGCGCTTCTTCGAAAATTCGACAGTGCCTGCTTCAATAACGGGGTTGGATGAAAATATGATCAAACGATTCCATGTCATTTTGTAGGCAATTTCAAGTGTCCACGAAATAAATTGTGAGAATTTCGAAAAGTATGCTGTGGAAACTGCAAGGATGTTTGTGGAAAGATATCCGTGGTTTAACATGCCGACTTCAGTGCATAAAGTATTAATTCACGGCCCGCAAATAATAACCCATGCTTTCTTGCCAATTGGACAATTGTCTGAAGATGCTCAAGAAGCACGCAATAAAGACAAAAAAATATCGTGAGGGCTTCTCGCGTAAGTTTTCGAGGAAGAAGACAATGGAGGACGTGTTCAACTGGCTGATGGTTTCCTCGGACCCTTACATCACCAGTATGAGAAAGCTGCATAAAAAAAATTGAAACAGTTATCGCTAGACACTCTGCAACTTTTGATGTGTCCGAATGTTGCACCAATAACAGAGCATTCCTCTACTAATGACGTCGATTCTGATTGGGATTCTGATTATGACTAGTTTATGTAAATATGTACACAATGATTCTCTATTTTAATAAGCAAAACTCTTGTACACTGATTTTCATGCAAATTGGATAATTTATTGAAGAATCAGTCAGCCATATTGGATCCGCCATTTGTTTTTTGTAATTTTGATTTTGGATTACTAATCAGTGACCCCAAAAACCCCTATGTGCCAATTTTCATGCAAATCGAAGTAACTTTTAGGTTTTGGCCAGCTTTTAGGGATTTCCGACCACTGTGCGCCACCTGTCTCGGAGACGAACCCCTCGAGACATACGTCACGCAACGTGACGGCCGGCAACGATGAAGCGTACAGCATACGTCATACACTTCACCCACAAAACATCATCCTCACTCCCATCCATGGCGTTAGATAAGCAGCATTTCTTAAATCCTTTCACTATTACTTTTGCATTTATTTGTTGCCACGATGCCTTGATCCATTGGCAGAGCATTGCAACTTCAGGTTTCTTAAGATTTCCTTTTGGTGTTAAAGTATGAGTTCCACTTTGTAACCACTCAGAATACAAAACCTTTAAATTATTTTTAAAACACTTATTGACAGCAACATTTAAAACTTGAAGTTGCGATGTCATTCCTCCAGGTATTACAATAAGATCAGCATTCATCGCACTCATTATGTTTTTAATTTCAGGAGATAAGTGTCATTTGAATGCATCCAGTGAAAGCATTGCTCTTTGTTTTAGTAAAGCTCCTGGCCGTCTATTCCACACCACACGTAACCAATCTCTCATTAGTTCTTTAGTCATCCACCCCTTTTCTTGACACCTAACTATTATTCCACTTGGCAAATGTTCCTTAGGCATTGTTTTCCGATTTAGAATCACATATGGTGGTAATTTAGTCCCATCTGCTAAAACCGCCAACATTACCGTGACTCGCACTTTTTCGTTGCCTGTAGTTTTAATTAGTACGGACTTCGCACCTTTTTCGTTCACAGTATAATTAGATGGCATGTCGAAGAAAACCGGAGTTTCATCGGCATTTCCTATTGGTTTTTCTAAGTCCAATTATGTATTTCTGGTAAGCGAGAATTTTTTCAACGTAGTCTTCTGGCAATTTCTGACACAGTGAAGTTCGTCGCATCCTTACGCACCAACCTCTGCTGGCCTTGAATTCTTGCAATGATATATTAAGTCCTCTAGCAATTTCATGAGCTTTTAAGTATAATACTTTCAGTCAAAACAGGCATACCGTTCTGCCTCATGGTACGCACAAACTTTACTAGTACTTCTTCTTCTATGCCATGAAATCAGCCTAATTTTGGACCACTGAACGACTTCCTTGTGGCTTTGGCTTTTTCTAGTTCCTGTTTTGAGAGTTTCCATCGACGCACATTTGCCTCAGATACACCGAACTTTCTACTCGCATCACAGTTATTAGATTTTTCAGCGTAATTTATCATGATCAGCTTAAAATTTGCATCGTAGCTCCGTCTAATTCCTTTTGTTAACTTTCCCTTTGCACCCAAATTACTAGCAAAGCTTTAAATTTTCTCCTAGCATATTTTGGAAAAAGGCATTATTTTGTAAAAATAGCCGGTTAACTGGATTTTTGGATAACTGGAATCTGGATAAAAGGTTCTAAATTGTATACAGATATATTATTTTGTATTGTTGTTTATATAGTTTATATATGAGATTAGATTCAACAAAACTTATAATCAACTTTTATATAAAGTATGTATCCAGACTTTGCTCAGTTAAACATTACTATTGATGGTAACAGTTATAAATTCACCTCAGTGACTGATTTTATCAAAAGTTCATATTTTGGCTGTTTCTTAAATAAATTCCTAGAACTGTTCTTTAAAAGTGACATTTCTGTCTCTTGAACCATAGTTAATTAAAGATGCTACTATATTAGGTGAGTATGCCATCATTTCTAGGTCTCAGTAATTGTTTGTAGCAGCAGACTGAAAATTTCCCTCTCTCATTTTCATCTCTCTAATTCAAAGTGCTGAGTAATTGACTGAACAGTATTTCACAGTGCTACCACATCAAACATGAGAATTGAGAAAAATACATGGAAAATTTACTGATCAAATCTCCAGATATTTTCAGTATTGGTTCATTGCTAAATACGCATTTTTGTTGACTTGTCCTATATTTGTATAAAATCTCCTGGACCAATAAATAATATTATTATTATTGTTCTCTACATATGAATGTCACAATTTTGCTCAAAAGTTTTGTGTGGAATTTTTACATAATTTGTACATCAAGATAATTTGAGAGGTACCTATGTTGGACAGAAACTGGTATAACACCATTAAAGATACATTAGAAAAATAAATGTAAATGCAGAGTAGTCTTGTTAAATCATTTGTCAATATTTATCTATGAAATTATACATTATAGTTTTTGGTTGTAATGCAGATGAGGTTGGATTTCATTTTATATTCTAATTATGTTTACGCTAAATCTTTAGTCAATATTTCTTAGCCTCTATGAAAACTATAATTTCATATTTTGTGCATCACTTAATTGGCAAATCAAATTATATCAATGTATCTATTTGTTTGTATCTTTTAAGTTCTATTTTAAATCCATTATGTTCCATTTATGAATGAATAATCACATTAAATATATTTGTGGAAATAGCAAATATATTTATTCATTTATACAACAATAATGAGGTAAAACTAATTCATGGGTACAATCATATGTCATTTAACAATTATATGTAATTTTTAAATCGTTTTTTATAAAATAAAATGAAGTAATTATATTGGTACATCAACATATCTTACTAACAATATTGAAAAAATGTTTGATGTCCTTACACGGATACCAAATTCTTATATTAATATCTGACTTTTTGTGAAAAAATTGTGAGATGGAAAAAAATTATTCTTAAAGCAAACAAGCTGTTGCACAAATTACTTTGAATTAGAAATTTTTAAAGAACAATACAATATATACAAAGGAGTTCTCAGTAAGACATAAAGAATACTTTATGGAAAGCAGACAAGAAGAACTTGAAATATGTTAAATATACCTATGTAATTACCATTTTAATATTAAGATTAATAATTCTGAGCAATCTAGGAGTTTGTATTGGGATCTCTGCAAAGTGCTGTCCAACCTCTCGGTGGAACCATGGCATAATGAACTATAATGTGCGCCATGGTTTTTTTTAGTAAAGCAACATTTGCTTCTTTTCTTTTATCAATAAATGAAGTGTTACAATCTCCAATCATCAGTACTTTCAGTTGAGGAGCATATTTAGGAATTTGAATTAAACTGCATCCAACGAAGCCAGTACAGTTCCAAAGATTTAAATACCTATGAAATGAGAGCATGTTTTTCAGTAACTCATTATAAAATATCTTAAGTGGAAATTTTATCTGGTAATAGGATATACTGATTTAAGGAATTCGTAAGTGATTAGCTTTTTTTTCAATTTAAGATTGGGCACGTAAAAATACTTGTCTCAGGTACAGGCAGCATCCGCTTAATGTACATCTGCTGATATGTACATTATATATTGACACCATATATCAGCATCTTCGTATTTACTGTCCGCTGATACATACGTACATCGATTCTTGCACACACGGGTAAAAAGACAGTTGAGAGAGCTTTGGTGGAGCACAGCCTGATTCTTGACCCTCGCACTCAGTGGATCTGCCTTCCCCATATAAACAACTTGGAGAAGGCTTGTATCTTGAAATGATTATAAACAGAACTCAGCTAGCTTTAATAAAATGTCCACTGATTCATTTCATTTTACAGTTGATATAGTGCGTCATCTTAAAGACACAGGTTTATGAAAGACATTATGGTTCTTAAGGAATGCGAATGGGGGAGGTGTTTTAAGTTTTAAGCACACCAAGAAGCCATACTGCTGACTCTCGTGATAACTTCAGTTAGTTTCTCACATGCTAACACACAACACGTTTGTGACTTCTTAAGTTTGCGTGTGCATTAATGTTTAAACAATTTCAGTGAAAATTTTAGTCAAAAGGGGTGATAAAGGAAACATAAGTGCAATACATAAAAAATTGGTATATTACCTTTGAGGAGAAAAGAAGCATTATAAAGAAGGCTGAAAAAGGCGAGTCTATGGAGGCAACAAGGCGTGACATAATTTTAGCCATTCTACCATTAATACCATTATGATAGATAAGGAGAAAATTATGAAACATTCAAAGTGGGATTAATATTAAGCAGACTGCAGGAACTAGTGCAGGTTGCAGTGTTATGGAAGAGATGAAAAGGCTTTTGAAACTTGGATGAAAGATGAAAATCAGCATCGCATTATCCTGAGCCTTTCCATAATTCAGGAAAAAACAAGAAGACTTCAAGAATATTTAAAAAAATATTATGGGAGAAAGTTCTAGTGTAAATGATAGTGAAACATTTAACACTAGAACAGCCAAATCGGTCAATTTGATCGCTAGCAATATATCTCATGTTGCTGTGTTTGCAGATGTGTACCAAATGACCTGCAATTTTCTGACTTTCATAAATAAAGGTTCTTTACCTTTACATAATCACTTTTAGACTCTTATGACTTTAGCACCAGACTTATAACATAAAATCCCTAGAACGGCCAGAGCGGTCAATTTGACCAGTAACATGAATATAAATAAAAACAGACAAATCTGGTTTTAAAATCTGGCTTGTAATTGATGTCAAATCAAATACCTCCTAAATGCTTTTCCCTATCTCCGAAAAGATGAATCACAACCGGGTGATGAAAAACTTTCTGAAAATGTTGTGCTTGAACCCTTTTTGGATAAAGGTAGGAATGTAACAACATATAATTCCTTCACTTATCTAAAGTTGTCCAAAAAACTAAAAGAAAGAAGTACAAGTATAGTGGGCACAGTAAACTGTGCTAGAAGAGAAGTTCCAGCATTAGTAAAGAGTGCATGCACTGAGTTTTACAGCACAAGTATCTAATTAAAAAGGGGGTGGATACTACGGTGAGATAGATGTTACAAAAGTAAATATAACGCCTTAACTATACAAGGCAAATATTTAGAGACAACACAAAATGAGGAAGATAAAAAGTGGACAAGAAAGGAAAAAATAGATACAAAAAAAAGAGGGGGCACACTTACAGGTTTACAGGGTATTAATCCTCATCAGGGACCTGTTGTCAATCACTCATACACTTACACAAGTACTAACCCTGAGGTGGAAAGGATAAAGGCAGTGTTAACCCAAACTCACACCGTTGCTGGTAGGTTTGTGAATCTGTACGATCGTGACAGGGACCTACTCAGCAACCACACATGCTTGCACAATAAGGAAAAAAGGGGAGACGAAAAGGGATAAGAAAGGAAACAATACCAGATTTACAAGAAGTGATTCCGCACCATGATCTGATATCACACATGATGTCTGCAGGTTTATGTGTCTTTCGACAGGGACCTGTCAGACAGAACACTCACTCTCACATGCACTCAAGTAGCATCCACAACTCTCTAAATATTCAGTGAAACACTAAATATGTATTTCAAGAGCAATGATCTCATCATCAGTAGTGACTGACGTGGAATCCAACCTGGTATTGTTTCCTTTCTTATCCCTTATCCTCTCCCTTTTTTTCCTTATTGTGTGAGCATGTGTGGTTGCTGAGTAGGTTCCTGTCGTTGTACAGTTAAGTAGTTGTATTTACTTTTGCTGCACAATATCCTCAAGAGCAGGTGTCTTAAACTCACAGCCTGCGGGATGCATGAGGCCCGTGCGATGCATTTGTGCGGCCTGCGAAGCAATTTACTTTATACTACGTGACCCAAACTCAAATCTATTTCTTGTAAAATATTTCACACAAATATTTCTAAATAATATAAGAAGTGTACTAAATCATTCCAGTTTATATCAGCCTGCACGGATGAGTTACTGAAGAATGTTTATCCCACTGCCAGCGAGTTTCTTGCGTATCAGAAGGACTTAACCCTCGATGCCAAATCTAGCATTTTTGTAATGACTGCATGTAAGATACGTAATAGAGCGATTCCTTTCTTGTGGAAAGGGAGAGTGAATATAATACAAAGAATATGAAAAGGTGTGAAGACTGGAAAAGTAGGGAATGCAGCCTGCGGATCAGCAGAGAGCCGTCATGAGGCCTGCACACCGATGTGAGTTTGAGACCCCTGCTCAAGAGCATTCATGACTTTACACTAACAGTTTATCAGAGTAGAGTGAATAAAAACATCATCATCATGAGCACATTCCATCCATCTGTAGACATTGGGCAGGGTAGGAAGAAACTTCCAGAAACAGTAGTTTTATAACTCTATGAAATGTGTTGATGTTTTAGACCAAATTTGTTCCCCTACACAGCGAAAGCAGCATTATGGCATTGGCCAGTGCATGCTTTCTATAATATGTTAGATCAGGTAGCAATCAATGCCTGCATGTTATTAAGAGAAATAACAGGGAAAAGAGTCAAAAGAAAGGATTTTGTCCTTCAGGAGGCTAAAGAGCTAAGAGAGATTTAGGTATGTGAAACAGACTAAGAGATCCAACCTTCCAGCAGCAGTAGCTCCTCAGGGTGATGGCGATGTAAGAGATGACGGGAATTCTAGAGGCCAAAGTGGTGTTGAAAGACAAAAAGAATATCTAGGTGTAATGGAAACAAATCGGTGCATGTTTGCATGTTATGTAAAAATGTAGTTTGTTGAAAATGCATAACAAAAATTGTAACATTTTTATGTGGACTACTTGGAATCTAAGAAGTTATAAATAATGAGATATCTAGGTTTGTATTTTGTATCTATTCTTAATTCAGTAAAAGTGATGTTAATTTAAGAATATTCTGTTGCTTATATCATTGGCTTATATGAGCGGTCATTGTGACTGCTGTGGCTGTTCTACGGGGGTATGAGTCACAAGCCTCTCTAGTGTTAATGCAAGTTGGGTTGGTTCCGAAGATTTAGGAACTGTGCTAGGCTACATAACATCAAAGTAACAGGCAAATCTGCGAGTGCAGATGTTGACACAGCAAATGAATTTCCTAGGGCTCACAAAAATTATCGAAGAAGGAAAATACTGTGCTTGTCAAGTCTTCTTTAAATTATTATTTTAAAGTTTTATGATATTTATTTGTTTTAATATATTGTATGCATGTTTAAATTTAATGCTAGTTAATTTATAAATATTCCAACTTGATTTTGAGAGAAAAATATGGGATTTTCCATTACAGGAACATCTCCATTTATAACATTAGATTCTATGGAAAATGACCATCTGCTTAACATACATCCGCTTAACGTATGGGTTTTCAAGAACATAACCTGTACATTAAGCAAATGCTGCCTGTATCTCCAATAGCCACCAGGTTAAAAAACACGATGCTCATTTTGGATATAAAGCAACCATATTCAATAGTAATTAACCGAAAATAGATTATAGATACCTGAGACAAATATTTTTTAAGTGCTTGGTTTCACCCATAAGATGAGCTTGATAATATTCCGTTGAATTAGTTTGTTTATGAAAATTTAAACTTTCTAACTTATATCCTAAATACTTTCTACATGTTTTGGTTGAAAAGCAGCAACATTGAAATAATCTATGGAACCATTAAATTTTAAATCATGGAGTTACTATAAATTTATCACTTTAAGCAAATGATTTCTTCTGTAAAACTGAGGCACTGGTATAATAATGGCATGAATTTTATGTAATTGTCACATTAATTATTGGGTCAACAAAGTAGAAATAATGAAATATATAGGCATTACTCTCTACAGTGGAGGTGATTATTATATAACATATTATTATATAATTTTTAATATCTGCACATGAAAGTTCTCACTCACTATGCTATAATATATTTTTAACTCATTTTTCATACTGAATTTTGTCAATTGTTATCACTTACAGCAGCGATGTTTAAGGGAATTTCAGTGTTCATGAAACTTATAGGAAGCAGGTCATAATCTTTGTCATACTGTACAAAATATATGCTGTATTATATTTACTAATTTAATGTTTTTTAAAAGAAAATGACAGTAAAAAATGTATATGATAAAAACAAACATTCTACAGCTGCAAAATCCATAATAGGTTTCAAATTTGAATTACCTTTTCATTTTCTTTTTAGTGAAATATTTTACAAAATTATAACCTTTAAAATTTATTTTTGAAATGAAATATCTTGATTAAGATAATTACTTTCAATTGGCGATACAAATTAAAAATACTATTTTCAATAAAAACAACATATGCAGATGATTTTTTAAGTTAGGGCTATAAAAATGTTATAAAATCATTTGGCTTCCCAGGTGCTGGTCTAAGCTATCACCTGGTAGTAGAAGAGTTTAAAAGGAAGAGGATGGAATCCTTTATACTGTCTTTTATGGCCATACTACAAACATTTGATTTATAACTTTACATGAGATTGTTTTCCTAGAATGCAGAAATGATTTTTAATTTTCGAAAAAAGGTGCTGGTAATGCATACTGTCCATAACCACCTAAAAAACACTGCTTACTACAGTGTCAGTGTTACACTTACAAATCTTTTTCTTTCACCTATGTCCTTAAATTGGGTAGACAAATTAAAAGAGTAAATACATTGATCAAGAGTATCCATTTGCTGCATGTCTTTGAACAATTTGTCCCATGCAGTGAGTGATGACTGTTATACCCTTTGGCCTGTATGACCCAAAAGATGCTTAATTTAAGCAGCATGTCAAAATAACTTCTTTCATTTGCCAAAGAATTTGTTGTGTAGGAGAATTGCAGTGCTGTTGATGGTTCTGAAATTAAGGCTATTCGTGGATGTTACACTGATGTTGGTTATTGAAGGATGATAATGCAGCTTATCTGATGAAGATAACATCTGTATTGCCACCACACAAACAATAAAAACCAAACAAAAAAATAACTAGAAAATGTTTTTAATCAGCTGATTACATGAATTATAAATTTTGAATAAGAAAGTTATAATAGCACAGTAAGATTACGGAATTTTATACAATATTTTTATTTGCCTATAATTAAGGAAAAGTTTGTTAAGCAAAACAATGTTTGAAAACTACCCAGCCTATAATTTCTTTCTACTTTAAAATTGCTATACTCAAACTATCTGAATATTTATGATTTGAAATTATTATTTTAACTACAAAAGGGCATTTTTTTATTTTCACCTTTATGTTTAATGACAATAATATTATTTGCAGTGCACATATGTTACCCTGTTAAATGAAATGTGTAAATAAATTATAATACATTAATATTGGTAAGCTAAATGCTATATGACATAATTAACCTTTATTCAAGGGTCATCATTCTATCTTTTATGGGATCGAGTTTTCTGAGAAACAATAATAATCTTACCTTAAATTGCGACAAAAGCACAAGATGCTACGAAGCCCTTCGTCTGTTATTTTTTTGCATTGGGCCAATGACAGGTGCTGCAGCTGAGGACAATATGATGCTACTGCATGGACTGATGCATCATCAATACCAGGACATTCAATCATACTGAGATATTTCAAGGGTAATTTTTTTTTATCACTGGCTATGGATCTCATTCTACAATGTAATTCTGTATAAAGGATGACTGGGCTGAGTCTATATGCTTGGTTAATTTGCAAAGATGTGAGATATTGTAGACTTATGAGCATTCTAACTACAATTGTAGAGTTGATACTTAAGGCATTGTTTAGATGAAGAGCTTGCAATGAAATACATTTTAGTAGTTCTTCAAACATTTCTTCTTCTATGCTTATTGCATCTAAACTGAGTACAACAACAGAGGGGACAAGAAGTCTTAAAATATGAGACATATTCGGGATTTGCATCCTCCAATGTGAGGATGAACATTTTCTAATATCATTATTGCACCAATTGTAAATGGCATTCAAATGAAGAGGAGTAGCACGAGATCCTTCACCTAAATAATCTCGCAGAAGAGTTGCCATTTCCCAAGCCATAATTCCTCCACGATCTCCTATAGTTACGTCAACACTTTGTAATTTGGGAAGCTGAACTAATTCCTCAAAGAAGCGTCGACTACGCATTTCAATGCCTAATAGATTAATTGCACGCAGACGACGGCATGATCGTAAAATCCTCAGTAGAATAAAAGCTGGCACATGTGAATTGTTCTTAGTATGAATAGGCGCATAAGGAATACTTGTCCCGTCAAAAATCGACTCAATACACTGCCAGCCAAAATGAGAGTGATCAGTTGAGAAATTTATGGCATATGGACTGAGTCGAGTGGCTTTTGGATTATATTGATGCTTTATGATAATACGTTCTAACTGACGGTTACTGCGAGAAACCTCCGATAAGAGAACTTTTGTATCAGTTCGATTTATGATTTCAAGTTGCTTAAGTTCTGGTGATTGGCGAAGAAGACGAAGAACTTCTTGAGTAGACGTTAAATCACCCTCGAATTTCAAATTACGCCAAAGAGATGGGGAGCGAGAGCAAAGAAACCATTTTCGACACACGGGCGCAACACTTAAGCTAAGATCCTTTATACTCAGGTTCGATAGTATTTTTAGCAGTATTTCGGTTGGTAATCTTTTAATAGATAGCATACGATCAGAACGTGAATTTGGCCTTGAGGCTTTGCGTCCATCTTCTTTAAGTCTTTGATCTATTCTTGACAAAAATGAGATTTTACTTTTTGAGGGTCTTAAAAAATATCTTCGCCGGATGTCCAGAATCTTACCGTTTGTTTCTTTTTGCATTCTTTTCTTTGGTATTTTCACCAGTGCACCCCTGAAATTATTTATAAATATCAAATTTTATAATCTTTTCAAATAGAAATACTGAAATTAGGTTTGCGATATAGATTTGAATTAATAGCCCGTAGTGAAATCATACAGAACGTACTCTGTGTTATATAAACATTTTGTAAAAATGAATTAATAAAGGCTTACCTATTATTGTATGTTCCAATAAACAACCAACAATAATGACGGATCTGGTCCGTCAGTAAAGAAAGTGATTTTGTTTTATCTTTGCCTAAAGTCTGCGTTCCATTTAACCGCTTTTTTAATGCGTAATTCTCTTTTGTTTGTACTTCCGTACGCCACCGCAAGTATAATTTTTGTTTTTAGTTTGTATAGACGATGCGAGTAATTAATTTAAATTTCATATCAAATCGCCTAAATATTTTTTCAGGCATAATTTTTTGTTGAGAAAGATAGTCTTCTATTAAAGATATTAGTGCATCATCGTCAGAATGCTTTGTCTTTTTCTAAAATAAATGAAAGTGAAATGGAACATATGGAGGATAAAAGAAGAATATTTTCGTTACCCGATACGGAGAGACATTTGTCTGCTGATCTACCAAAACATGTCGTTGAGCGTATTAATCGATATTTTTCCGCACATGAACTGGGAATTGAGAAAATAAGTAAAACCTGGTCATCTGTATCAGAGCATCCTTTACTGTGGCTGAAATTAGAATTTCGAGGTGATGGCACTCCATCGGATGTGATTTGTGACATCATTCGAAATGTACATATGTATTTAAATCTATCATTGTCAGTTTATATGGCGCTTAAAGATATTTATTATTATTTAAGGTGCTTATTTGTATTGAATATTAAGGTAAGTGATATCATTTATTCTTTATGATTACTACCTATTCCTTAATACAAGGGGAATGTTGAAATTGGTTTGCTATTTTAAAATATTCTGGGTAATCTATGTTAAGACATAAGATAGCATAGATAAATTATGAAAGAAAAATACGTGTCAGTTTTGCCAATAAGCTCGCGTTGCCTGTTTTTCCTTTTCATAACGTATTTATAGGTGAAAAATGTTCATACTGTTTTTCTTTATTAGAAACATTGGGAGGTCAGTATTCAAAATATTTAAAAGACATGAATAGTTTTAAGATTCTTAGAATTGAAAAAGCATTAATAATTTTTCTTTTGATGCCATTTTATCAACATCCTATGTTTTTTAGCTTATATCTCAAACGATGTTTTCATTTCAAGATATTTAGTATGCATATTTTCAACATTCGTTTATGCCAAGTTAATGTGCTCGCAGTTATCGCATACACCACGGATGGCAAATGATTTTTGAGTCGCGTGCCAAGAAAGTACTGTAAACCATCAGAATATATTTTCGCGTGCCACTAGTTAACTCCTTCTCTAAGAAACGTCATGTTTAATACAGAAAATACAAGCTTACGCGTGCCAAGTAAAATCGCTTGTGTGCCACGTATTTGCCATCCCTGGCATACACCATGGATTTCATATTACATACTTACCTTCTCTTGGTCATGTACCAAGTTGTTCCAGTGGTTTATCATTGGATGTGATGTGTGAGAAGCAAGGGTGAATCCAGATACTTCCCAGGTAGTAGTTGGGCTATGTTGACGACTGACAACCCTTCGTACAAAACATCTTTCTTTCTAATGTCATGTGCCAAATTGTACAGTACTGAATGGGTTCAAGAGAGCAATATAGCAGGGGTGGTGATCACTTCATCCACCCTCTTTCTCTCTTGTATCTGTCACTGATGCAAAGATGTAATTTTTTAACATTTCTCCCTCCAGTCTCCTTTGCTGGAATCACTGCAACTAATAAACGTACCAGATGTGGTGAGCATCCTCCGCCAAGCATGTCGTTGTTGCAGGCAGTTGAAATGCCTCACTGTGCGTTTCTGCCATACAGGTGAAGATCCAAGCAATCAAGTGTCCGTCCCAGAATCAGCACTGCGTAACGTCATTTCATCTTGTCCTAACCTGAGCTACCTGGACTTAAAAGTTAGTTTATTCCAACTATCAAAATAAAATCTTTTATTATGCTATAATCAGTTTTTACTTTTATTGTGGATATATTTTCTTTTTAAAATGCATTTTATTCCTATGCATTATCAGTTCTTCCAGTCGTTCTTACATATACAGGGAGTTCTTGTTTTACAACGGTTTGCTTTCCTACAGTTCGCTTGTCCAATGCATAACCTTTAAGGCCAGAAATTTCACTTCCCAATGCTCGACTCTCTTATCTGACACTTGACACATGATGATGATGCCATAACATTGAAACCGGGTTGTGTTGAATAACAACTTATCTGGTAGAAATGGATACAAAGTTATTTCTTTCCCTTAATGTAATGAATTTCCACAAAGTAAGAGCTGTGTCTGTTCACTTCCCCTTATCTTACAAGAGAAATGAATAATGGAATGCCTGCTCATTTGGTCTCAGGACATGAATCTAATAACAGTGCCGAATCTCCTAATTCATTCCCCGTTTATCCTTGGAAATGGCTAGCACAAAACAGAAAAGCGATAGTGACAGTCGCTCCTAAGAGAGAAAGGAAGCCCGTTACTATGGGAGTCAAATTAGACATTATTAAGGAGAATCAAACTCAGAAAGAGGCAAGAGTGTTGAAGATCCCCCATACTACTGTGGTGACAATTTTAAAAGGCAAAGATAGAATTTTGGAACAAATAAAGGGCTGAGCTCTACTGCAGGCAAAAACAATAGGCAATGTAATGGATAGATTGCTGAAGTCAAAAAATACTAAATACCACCTCGTTGATCCAGCCAATGGACCAGAGGGTCATTTCTTCCTTCAAGACATGCTATCTGCAGCACACTTATGCAGAGACCATATCAGCTATTGAAAAAGGAGGAGGTTCAACCCTATAGGATTTTTGGAAGAGCTTCAATATCCTTCATTCTGTGCAAAACATCGAATCTGCATGGAAAGATGTCAGCCAAACCAACTTGAATTCCGTATGGCAGAAATTGTGCCCTGATTTAGTCTCACATTCCCAAGGATTTACAGAAACAGTTGAAGGCGTAATTGAAGAAGTTGTTGAGATGGAACATCGACTGAATTTAGAAATGGACAAAGAGGATGTTGAGGAGTTGCTGGCTTCGCATTAGAGGAGTTGAATAATGAAGAGCTACTTCAACTAGAGGAGTAAAAGGTTGCAGATTCAGAGATTCTAACTGTTAAAGAAACTCCTCAAAAGAAGGTTTTATCTACTAAAGTTCTAGCTAATGTCTTCAAACATTTGGAAAATTCCATTGACCTTTTGGGAGAACATGATCCAAATGTTCAGTGCAGCTTTCAGTAGCATGAGACCTGAGAGACCAATATCACTGTTACAGAGAGCTCTACAGAAAGAAGAAGAATGAAGCTGTTCAAGCTTCCTTAGACAAGTATTTTGGAAAGCCCTAACCATCCGCTTCAACTGAAAGACAAGAGAAAAGCCACCTGAATCATCCGTGAAAAGCATTCGCCTGGACACTGCAGAAATCCTAATCTTCAATCCTCTAATAAAGGACTTGGCACTACATATCAAATTGAATTTCTTAAGTTCAGAAAGTAAGACGACAAGGTAGGCACTTGTATTTTTTTATTTTCTCATTTCGCTACTTTTTATTTTTGCATGTCAACTGAGGTCTCATTTTATAGAATCTATTGTTTGTCAAGAAATGCTATTTATTGTTAAATTTGTTGTTAAAATTGCATGTATAAGAACAATACTCTAGGCAGTGTTTAGTCAAAAATTTGTTTCTGACTTGACCGAGAACGTAATTTTGTTTTTTACATTATTCTTATGGGAACAACAGTTCGGCTTTCCGACAATTCGTTATCCGACAGAGCTTTCCCGAATGTAACCTGCTGTATAATTGAGGACTCGCTGTAGGAGGCAGGATAAATTACAGGAGTAGGTGCAATTATGAGAAATGATCGGAAGAATAATCCAAAGGACAAGAACACCACAATTCAACATGACAACCAGTTAAAAACAGGAACCAGTAAGCCTAAAAACCTATGGCTGAAATCCCTCAAATTCCTACACATCGACATACAATGTGTTAAAAACAAACTTGACCAACTAGAGATATGTCTTGCAGATAGGGTTGCCAACTTTTAGATCTTCATGAACCGGAGAGTTGTTACGGGTTGCCTACTTTAAGATATTTGCTTGAAACCTTGATACTTTAGAAGTAATCCAAGAGGAATTAAATGTAATGATAAATTTATTCAATATTCTTAACCAGTCATCTGGGTATTTAAATTTCCGAAACCTCACCCGTGGTGGGTATTTAAATTTGAGTTGGGGCAATTTTTTTAGCGTCCGCAAAATAAGAAAAGAATGCTTTAAAAATCAGTAATTGTTGTTTATTTTCTAAAATATGATTATTGGAATGTTTTAGTTACAAGTTATGTATTAACATTTTATATTTGTTTAATTTTCAATTATGACATTTTTTTTAAATTACATAATTCCTAATACAGTAAAACTCGTTTAATACGAATTTGAGGGGACCGACTCATTGCTTCGTTATAAGCGTGACTACGTTATATACGAGAAACGTTTTTTGGCCTATACATCCCATATAACACGTATACAAATACAGTAAAAGCTGTGCTATCCGGCTATTTAGAACCGGCCAGCCTTAGATACCGGCAATTATACAAATACAATTCATTTTGTATTTCTTTTTCTTTTTTTATGAATTTTTGTGTGAATAGTATATGTGTAATACCACAACTTCCACTTTAAAATTTCTTAAAATATAAGATGTATATATTACGTATTTACTCCGTATATTTCTTTGGCTGCCGAGTAAGCATGGCGTTTTTGTTTACGTAAGCCATTTGAATTGTCTAGATGTTTTTGTGTACTTCTACAATTTCCAGTTTTATCGCTTTTTATTATTTAAGAAATTACCCATCCATTGAATATGGCATCAAAATAAATACCTAAAAGCAAGGAACAGGAGAGAAAAGGTTGGTTTAACGTTAACACAAAAGCTGGAGCTGATCAAACGAATTGAAAAAGGAAAAAATAGAGCAGCCATAGCAAAAGAATTCAACATCGGATCTTCCACGCTCTACGATATCAAGGCTCATAAGGCTAAATTAATGAAATTTGTGTCATCTTCTGAGACGAGTAAATCTATTAATAAACATCATACGCTTTATAAACCAAAAATGAAGGAACTGGATAAAATATTGTGACTGGTTTTCACAGAAATGTTCAGAAGAATTAAATAATTTTGTCCTTCTCTAATAGAGTAAATAAAGATAAATAAGAAAGATATAATCCAATAAATTCAATTTTAGGAACAGGTTCACTGCCGTAATCCCCAAACTTCCCGGACACCCTAAACTTTTCAATAGTCTTTTTGATTTGCATGTAAGCGTAGCAACGTATTAAATAAGAATGGGTAAATAATGTCTATATCTAACTACGTGTGAAAGAATTAAAATGGAAAATGCAAACCCCATGCATATTTATGTTTGTGGAGTACGATAGTGAAGCTAAGCCCAGTTTTGTTTGGTTATTGCTAAATTTGCGATGTCAAAATCGAAAATCGCTCCCCTAACCGGATATTTCTCCTAATCGGCTTTCCACAATCCCCAAGATAGCCGGATAACACAGCTTTTACTGTATTTGCAGTGAGTCGACTTCAATGCCGTACTTACATATGCAAAGAGATGCTTATCAACTTCGCGGCTTGTAAAATGTTCGACTGCTATTACGTACGATTTTTTAAATGGTCAATTAATATTATTATTATGGTCATTAATTTACATAAACATTTCACATTTTTAACATCAATTTCAAAACAAAGGGAGCGTAGAAATTCGTATGGAAGGGATAGAGGGAGGAAGGGACCTCTACGAAAAAGTGCGTGGTAAACGGGTGGAAACTATTCATTACTTATCGCTCTGCTTGCCAAAATTCGTTATATATGGGGCATTTTTTGCCACGGGACCAAACATTTGTTCGTTACAGCCCAGAATTCGTAAAATGCATGTTCGTTATATCCGAGAAATTTAACCAATGCCCTTATGGAGAAGTTCAAGGGACCGAGACATTTCTTCGTTATAGCCGAGATTTCGTTTTAGGCGTGATCGTTATAAACGAGTTTTACTGTACTAAAATATTGTATAAAGGCACTCAAATTATATACAATACTGAAATTCATTTTATAATTAAATAATTGAAAATATTAATGTTTTACATAGTATAACATACACTATTTAAAATGAGCATTATATAAAAATGAAGAAATATTTTTTTTCGTAAATACAAAATTTTCAGAATGAAATATTATAGGCATGAAATTATGTTTCACTTATGTAAATAATGATAAAGTTGATGAAATAAACAAGTTCAGAATGCTAAAAATCAGGCAACATGTTAAAAACAACAAATGAACATTAGTTGTTCAATGAAATGTAGGGGCAATAACAGGCAACACCACATGACAAATGCGTATATTCTCATCTGGGTTGGTAGAAAAATTATAAATGTACACAATTACTCAAATTTTATACAGAGAAAATAATGACACTAAAAAATAAAGACAACTAATGTAATAAATAAATAATACAAATATAAAATAAAACAAATTTATATTACACAATATTATGAATTTGGGGAGAATATAAATGTTAAATGTAATAAGGTATGCTGAAATTGAAGTACATTACAGTAAAAATTCAATATCACAATTCAATGTAAATATGAACTTAAAAAAACAATAAATTGTAAAATTTGGAGAATTTCTTTCAATTAGTAATCGATTTTTGTGTGGTAAATTCTGAAACAGGGAGCAGGGCACAAACCAACACAACAATCAGGAAACCAATATTTTGATTCCTTCCGTTTTCCTGCTTTATAGCAAACCACACACCTTTTTGCAGGACACTTTTTTGTTGTCGGAGGGACAGTGTCGGGAAAATGTTTCTCGGTAAGACATGATGGCTTCGGCAATTTAGCAGGTCTTCCTGGGCCTGTTTGGACGTCTTTTCTATACTTATAAATTAATATTTCGGCAAGAGATATGAAAAATTCTTTTCTATTTAATTTTCCCATATTCTTTTTATAAATGGCCTAGGCATTCAACATTGCCATGTCCATCAAGTGCCGAAAAATTTTTTGGTAATATTTTTTTGGCTGATTTTGTGCAATTTTATACATGTTCATTAGCCCATCACTTTTATCAACCCCACCCATGTTCTGATGCTAGTCTTGCACTATATTGGGTTTCACCACTTTTTACTTTCTCATACGTAGTAATGGGAAAGTATTGTATTCATGAAAAAAATCGACTTCCAGATTTCAACGGAAATACATGTTTTGAGGTCCCTAGAACACGTTTAGACTATTTTCGGAATGATGTCTGTGTGTGTGTGTATGTTATTGTGGGCGCTCTAACTCAAAAAGTACTTGCCATATCGTTACCAAACTTCATATATAACACTTTAACATGAGCACAAAGAACTGATTAGTTTTTGGACAATACCGGTTAACCGGAAATCAAGGTTTATTCGAAACCCGATTCGGTTTTTGCGATATTTCTTCGTTAAAACATCATTATTCTTTATACAATTCTATACAAATGTTATAGAGAATGTAATTTCCTACAGTTTTTGTTTGAAACAATTTTCTATAGGAGTTATTGTTTAGGAATTATTTATAAATAACCGGTTTTTCGGTTTCCGTTAAATATCTCCTTAAAAACATCATTATTGGTAATCTTCGTAAGGACCAAAGTTGTAAAGAATAATATTTCTTCCAAGTTTTGTTTGAAACTAATTTTCGTAGAACCATCTATTTCGGATATATTTCGCTTTATCTTAATACCAGTGTACAGCGCCAACACCATGTAGCGGTGAATTCTGTAATCATTCAAAATATACGTAATTTTCGGCAACAAGGACGTGTCTTCTTTTATTATACGAAATAATAATTTTGACTAGTAATATTATTCATAATAATTTAAATATCTATATCCCAAATATGGAGAAAGTCATGTGTTGGCCACATCAGATTTTTTCCCTCTTTTGTCAATTTCACTCATATCAGTACCATGGTAGGTACTAGGGATGCACCGATTAATCGGTAGATAATCGGTAATCGGCCGTATCGGCTCTTTTGCAGATTAATCGGTAATCGGCCTTTTGGTCGATTAATCGTTTCACATTAAATTTAATTTTCCCTTATATTTCTGCTATTTCATCTCTGTCAAGAGAATCATCAGTTAGTTTTTTCAGTGAATTGGATTATAGCAATAGTTTTACTTTCTTCACTGTTACCTTAATTTTCAGTGTCTGGCTGCTGATATGGCTATTTATTGATACAACAAACACAAAAAAATGAAATAATAGTTTTGATAAACACATAGCTTCATTAATAAAAAACACAAAAATGAAATAATTTTGATAAACAAACGCTTGGGTTTTGAACTATTATGCTACAAATAAGAAGAACATCTTGGAACATTTAAAAAAAGTAAATAACTTAAAACAGTTTTAATGAATATAATCAAATTCCATTACTCTTAAATTATAATGTAGGAACATAAGGGTTTCTCCATTTTCAGGGCATAACCTATTTCTTGTAGGTTCATATATATTTCCACCTGTACTGAATATTCTTTCACTTTCGACTGAAGAAGCTGGTGTACTTAAATACAGTAAAAGCCCATTCTAACGGCACCCACGGGACCACAGTCGTGCCGCTAAAATGAATATGCCGCTATAACGAATGGTGCCGCAAAATCATATTCCAATTACTTTGAGGGTATATTTGGTATCTTTTAACGTTCTTCTTCCCTATAAGATATTGTATATGTTGTTCTTCGTTATCTAATTTACTATTTTTTGACATAATTATTACAGTGCAATAAATCTATCTAACTATATATTAATTTTATGTTGACGTCTGTCGGCATTTGTCTACAATTTATATTGTCAAGAACCATTCGTCGTAAAGATATGTGGTAAATGGCATTTTGTTTCTGCTGGCTATGAAGTCCATGGAAAAATATTTTTGTTTGCTAAAGTGTCCTGGGTTTGAATCCAGGAGACAATTATATTTTCCCATACGTTTACACGGGATTTTCGATTTTTCAGAGTGCAAGGTTTTTTTCCTTCATTCACCAAAACGCGTAAATATGGACCGATTTTCTTCATTTTGACATTATTCGTCGGCTAAAACTCTATACTATTTTATTCTTGCGATGTTTACATGTTGCATGGTCGAGGTTTTCAGAAATACGCATTCTTTTTCAAAATTTTGTGGATTTTTCAGTGGTTAAGCTTACGGAAGATCGGTCATGACTGTGGCGACATCTATTAGAAAATTGGAAAATGTAAGTTCACCGAAGATGCCGTTAGAGCGAGTTTACCGCTAGAATGGGTGCCGTTAAAATGAGCTTTTACTGTATTTTATAGCTAATTTACTCAAAAGAGGAAAGGTTTCTTGTAAATTTTTCCACCACAAAAAAGGGTCATCAGTTTTTGGTAGTAATGGTAAATTCAAATAGTGATGCATTTCTCTTGTGCAAGTACAATTAATGCTTGTTCTTTTCCTTTTAGATTCCTTTTCTTTTGATATTGCTGGTTCTTCATTCTTCTCCGTCTTAGCAGAAGCTAATTCATCAAACAATTTTGAAAAAGTCAGTCCATTGTCACTTGAGGATTCTTGATCTTCTCCAGAAATGGATGAACATAAAATATCTTCTCTGAATTTCCCTTTATGCTCCATTTTGCCCACAGCTTCTAATACTCATTCCCATTATTTTGGCTTACATATCACTTTTCTGAAATCTCATCTTGAATCTAGCATCTATGAAAGAAGATAGACACAAAGATTTGTTTTCCAAATAAGTAGAATATCTTTTGTCAATTGAAGATCTAAGTTCTTCAATTGTGGTGCAAATTCTGCTGATGTTATTACTTTGTATAGCCTTTGATAAAAACAAATTAATAGTTTGAATTGTTGGGATGATCATTGAAATGGTGGATTCTCTCTTACTTGATTCCTTAGTAATTTCTTCAAATGGTTTTAAAAGTTGAACTATTTTCTCAACAAGATTCGACTGGTATGAATTTAACGTAGGGACATATGTCACAAGAACTTTTTGTTGCTCTAGATTTCTTTCCAGCATGTAATATGTTGAATTCCAACGCATAGACACATCTTGAATTAATGTGTTTTTTAAAATCTAGTTTATCCTGTATTTCCGTCAACTTATTAACTGCTGAAGCAGAATGGTTGAAGTGTTTTACAATATTTCTACTAGTTGTAATGATATTCTTCACTGTCTGTTGGGAAAATATGGATTCATTTAGTGAAAGTTGTAGTGTATAGGGCATGATTGCGACTCTAAACCACAATTATTAACTCCAGCTACCATATTTGCTCCAGAATCTCGCAATACCAGGAAGATATTATTGTTTGTCAGCTTATAATCTTCAAGAGAATTGTTTAACTGTTCACTGATTCAAACAGCTGTGTGAGAGCCAGCTAGTAGAAATAGTATAACTGTCATTAACCCCTTCCGCCCGGATTGCAATAGCGTTATTGCAGTGCGATATACGTTTTTTTGCTATTTCAAATTAGTATTTAGGAAGTAAAAAATGCAAAATTACACAGTATTCATAAAGAAATTGTAAATAATTGTCGTAATCACGCACTAAAGTGGGTAAAGGAGTAGGCCTTGTGTCACAAAATATGTTTGCTATTCTTTCCTAACCTTGAGATAAATGAATTGGTTCACATTCTTCATCAGATAGATCATATTCTTCTCTATCATAGCTCTCTAAAGCCTAGTTGAAATGGGTCCCGTTCCAATGCAAAGTGAATGATGGCAAAGTTGGGCAAAGTGAAGGATGACCCTTCATGCGCACTTGCATTTCGAGTTTCAACTGTTTTGTTAAACTGTTTAGTAAATTTTACCTATATCACGAAGAAATTAGAAAAAAAAATTGAGTCACAATAAGCACATATTATGAGTGCATTAATCATATAACCTAATGAACCATATGTGAAAGTCAATAATCGGCCGATTAATCGGAAATTGGCCGATAAGCTAAGGCCGATTAATCGGAAATCGGTAATCGACCAATTTGCTTATCGGTGCATCCCTAGTAGGTACTCACCATTATCACATCCCTTTTGTCCTTCCACTTCATTACCATTTGTTTTCCTCGAAATGCTGCCGCTATTTCTCCTTTCTTTAGTTTGGCAGATTTCACAGATTGAGGAAACTCTTTCCTATTGGAAACCATCATTCCTACTACATCCAGTTCGTTTTCTATTAATTTATCCACTAATCTAGGGCTAGTATACGAATTGTCCAAATACACAGTATGGCCCTTACCTAGAAGAGTATCTGCTAGATCAAGAACGATTCTGGCGCTGACATTTTCCTCTTTATATTTTTCACTATATATTGTGTCCTTTCCGTATAAATTAAAAAATTCCATATATACCCTGCCTTACTTTTGCAGAGCACAAAAAATTTTATCCCGAATTTGCTACACTGTGATGGTATGTACTGCTTCCAAGAGAGCTGACCTTTCCACATGAGTAAAGATTCGTCTACAACAATTGCCTGATAGGGAGTGTATATGGATGAAAATTTATTTTTCAAATATTCCAGTCCTGGCTCAATTTTTAAAATTTTCCTATTGCTATAATCTGCATTGAACGTGTTGTTGTCCACAAAATGCAAAAATTTTAAGAGGAGGTGGAATCTCTTTTCACTAAAAATTTTCGAGAAGAAAGGAGTTGCAGTGCTCTCTCGTTTGATGAAATACATAGCATAATCTGGTTTCAGCACAATACCCTGAAGTATGAAAATTCCTAACAGAGCTCTTATTTCATTTACAGTCGTCTCCACCCAACTGCGTGCTCTAGAGCGTGGTTTCAGGCTATATTACATTTTATCTTCGGTCAGCACATTTATTTTTAGTTTGGAAATACATGAGACTTTAGAATCTTAAAAGAAACACGTCTAATTTGTGAAATATGCACAGAAAAAATCTTATCGCATCAGCAGCTAAAACTCTGTGGGTGACTCGCATTTAGGTGTATTTGCTACCACCATATCTATGGCAACGACAAATTCTGAATCTCAGCGAATGGCTCGTAGCTCTGATTACTACGTTTATTCTGTGATTTGGGATTGGTGGCACTGTTATAAAGTAGGTACCACTACAATCTTTCGTTGGTGTTCGAGGGAGCCGCCAAGTTGCGTGAGAGAGCGACAAAATATGGCTCATCACATTCACATTTCTATGAAAACTAATTATCTCTTTTGTATTAAACATTTAAAAACAGTAAACATACTTCAATTTCTTCACATATGAGAATCTCCAGGCTAAACTAGGAAATTACCGGGACAGAAAAGGAAATCTCTGGGTCATTGATGAACTTGAGGTGGCCACTCAGGTTGCCACCTTTTCATCTCTCACCTGAAGTCTTTAGGGTGATCGCTCATTCTTTGAGTTTCGGGTTACACTCTTGTTTTGCCTATATATTTCCTTAGACTGGATCTCACTTGTAAACGATGTTGTGCCGATGGGCTAGGGGGGTTTGCAATTGAGTTGAGGTATCTCCTGCCATCTAGCCTTACTCACACCAATTTTCCATTCAAATATGTTTGTTACATACGGTAGCAAAACAGGGAATTGCTTGAAGACGTCAACATGCGAAATTAAGTACAGAAGACCCCGTAAACTCCTCCCCCTGGAACTTGGTGGCAAGAAAAACTGGAAATATAATCCCCCCCCCCAAAAAGATGCCTTGCCCTGGGTGCCGAAGACCCTAGCTATGCCACTGGTCATACAAGAAGTGCACAATGTAATACATATGCAGCGGTATGGAGTATAGATGAGTGATAATGTTTCAGCGTGCAGTTGAACGTCTTTTCTTTGCAGCATTAAAGAGTAACTTTAAATGTACTGGGTAATTCGAGATATTTGCTGGAGCCTTTTTTCACGTGTGGTGGTCTTTGTGAATCGCAAACTAAGTGTAAACTTCAGCTTTGTTCAAATTCGCCATGTATACTAACTTTTAAGGCCAATTCATTTGTAGAATGGATAGATACGATTCTGTGTTGCGGCTTTGCTGCCCAAATAGCTGATCATAAAAAAGTTCAATTTTTATGAAAGTTCATTTATTTTGAACCCGAATATTTCGAAGTCATAATTTTTTGGTCCCTTGAACTTCGAATTAATGAGGTTTTACTGTATTAATGATCTTTCTTCTCAGCTCAATAATGAGAATATATTTATGTATGCTGATGACATTAACCATCTTCTAAAAAATTACAAAAGCCCAATAGCCATAATATCTGTACGAGCTATCCAATCTGTGGAAGATTGGTGTGACAGTAACCAAGTCTTTATCAACAGCAAAAAGCCAACTTTCATACAATTTCATCCTCATCAAAAGAAAATTCTATCAACCCCTCTATTAAAGCTAGCAGGATCATGCATCCCTGGCAGCACCAGCTGAAAATTTTTAAGAATAGAAATTGAAGAATCCTTAAAGTGGGCAGCTTACATAGAAACCCTGAGCAAAAAGATTGCATCAGGTTGTTTCCTTATTAAGCGACAAATGTCAGTTACAAACCTGGAATATGTCAGGCTTGTTTATTATGCTCAGTGCTGTTTTTGTAGAAAAAGAGGTGCCCCTCCACCTCTTCCTGCACCCTCTTCCCCCTTCTCTATTGAATTTTTGATGAACTTTTAATAACAAAGTTGATAATTAACATCAAAATGTTTAACATTTATAGAACCCATTTATTACTTTAGGTTTTAAAGAATTAAAAAAATGGATATGTACCGAAATTAGACGTGTCAACATCACTCTGAAAAAAGGTGTCGGTACGCCATACCAGCACGTACCATCACAGAAAAGCACTGATTATGCTTATATACAAAGTTACATGAAATATGGCATTGTTGCTTGGGGCCACTCTCCATCAGCCTTCAGGTTACAAAAATCAGCAATCAGGTATATGCAATGCCAGATTAAGGTAGTCTGGGGCCCTGGCGCAGAAATTTTTATGGGGCTCTTACAATTTCTGGTCTTCCTCAATTTTTTCTGCACAAAATACTTTTACGATCACCTCCAGAAAGAATTTTAAGACCAATGCAGAATTCCGAGAAAACAAGGTGTGGAAATTTCACTTTTTTCACACCTTTCTTTTAAATGGCTTTAAACTTCCCTAAATTCGTCTGGCAAAAGGAATTTAAATCTGGGAGTAATGTTAAAATGTCTATTTGGGTTGAGTCTGGCCCCCTCGAACCTGGGGCCCTGGAGCAACTGCGCCCCAGTTAATCTGGCCTTGGGTATATGTGCCAAGCTAAAAGAAAGGATAGTTGCAGACCCTTATTTAAGCAATTGAATATACTGACTCTGTCCTCATTATATATTTATTGTACTATTATGTTTGTAAAGAACAATGATACTTTATTAGAGTTAGTGTACAACTCAAATATTCATCATTACAACACAAGAAACAAAATAAATTATGCAAATCGGTGTCACAACCTAAAACTTTTTACATATAGCCCTTCCTATGCTAGGGCAAACTTATATAACAAACTCGCAAATGTCTTGAAAGAAATAAACAATAAGGTGATTTTCAAGAAGAAACTAAAAACTTACCTTGTCAATAAAACGTACTATTCTGTAGAAGATTTTTTATGTGATGAACTTCATAACTATTAATTTTGTATTTTTGTTGTCACAACCTTTTTCTGTAAAAGTTTTTCATTTTATTTTGGATTACTGCAAAATACACATGTTTGTTGACTTGTCCTATATTTGCATCAAATCTCCTTGACCAATAAATATTATTATTATTTGTGAAGTGAGACACTTATTTCCCTGTGGATGATTGGCCTATTGTTTTGCGAGTGAGAACTCTGCTCATTAAATACCACACCATACCAGGTAGAATTTTGATTGGGATTAATTTTAATTCTCAGGATATGTTCGACGTTCTACACATTCATAAAATGTGATACAAAGAAAAAAACGTACGAATGAAAATGACCCTATGCCAAGGCAAATGCTGGGTGTCAGGTGACAATAATGCCTAGAAATTTTGTTGTGGCACCTAGAATTTTGGAAGCAGTTATTGTAAATTGATGTTTTTTTCAAACACTACGTTGCCAAACTGCTCATCGCTACCAGCGAATAGTCCAACTACCAAAATGCGCAAAGAGTTTACCCTTTGTACAAATGACTTCAGGCCGTATATTCATTTGTATGCATGTGGTATTGTTCATTAGTGTGTTTAAATTGTTAGACTCAGTATTGCAATTCACTTAAAATAGTCTGTTTTTGCAGTATTTTTCTGTTTGTTATATACTGTAAGAATGAAACGTGCGGGAAAAACAGAGAGACAAGAACACTCAAAAGCAAGCACGACTAACAAGCAAAACAAAAGACCAAATAAGGAATAGTGGAAGTAAGTGTAATCTAGCTTATTTACTGTTTTACATCAGAATGTTATTTTGTATATTGTAAATGTGCATGCTAGTTCATACCCGCAATAGTGGAAGGTTTATGTTTGTTGCCAGTCGTTGTAATATAAATCCCCAGAAGGCAAAAAATTTGTCTGCCTCCTAAATTTTTCAGCTGGAAAACAAACAAAATATCAGCAGACTGATGCTGCCCATGGGTCAGCTCCTCCTCTCTGGACACATGCTGAATTAGAATGTGTCCATAGAGGAGGAAAATAATATAGTTAATAAGTAAAAAAATTAAATGATTCATGTAATATTAAATATTACTAAAGTATATGCATATAATACTACGAGATGGAAAAAGGCTGGGTTAGACTGGTAGGTAATGTGCCTGCTTTCTAACCCAAAGGCCACAGGTTTGAATCCCACATAGGGCATGGATGTTGTGATTGGTCCCTGGGGTTTTTTCCCCTATCTGCAGACAAGCTTTTGGCTTTGTGGGGAAGGCATCATAAAAAAATAAAAAGATTCTTGCCTCTGCCCATGTTGCCGTCCCTCATATGTTGCTGTCTGAATGTGATGTCAATACTCAACCGAGCAGGGCACCCCTTTTTTTGGTAGGCTCTTTTACCGTGAGCTTGTTCACCTTCGGAAGCTGCATGCCCTTAGACTCGGCTACAACAGGCTACTTCATCCTAAGGACATCTTCTCCATCGTTGGAGCATGCAGAGGTAGACTAACTCACTTCAGCCTTGTGCAGTCTATTCATGGGCCGCCGCCCTGTGTGAGGCCTTACGGGTCGGAGCCTCTGAAATCCTCTAGGCGAACGAACAGGGACCGACTCCTTGTCCTTCACGACCACTCATACGAAACAGCTGAGGCTGCCCCGCACCCACTCACAAGCCGCGAGTGCGCTTTCCTAGTGGAAATGCTTGGCACCGAGTTGATAGCCCTGGAGCTGGATGCAGGTGCAGTTGATGGACGAGTCTTCCGACTCCTCTCCAGCCGCTGCCCCAACTTACGCAGCCTCCGTCTCTACAACGCTGTCAACCTCCCAGGCGACGTGGTCCGCCGAATTCCATCTGCAATGCCGTGCCTCGCACACCTCACTCTCCGAAATGCATACCTCGCCAGCAGTGAAGACTTGCTGAGCCTGGTGCGCTGGTGCGAAGCGGAGGATCTGCCACCACTGCCAGATTGGAGAAGCATGTCTGATTCTCTTCCATCTGTTGCAGCAGAGGAAGAAGAGGAGGCAGAAAATGTGGAGCTGGTGGATTGTTGGTGGGAAGATGGATTTGCCTCGGAAGGAGATGAAAGCCAAGTGGACAGTCTAGGAACAAACAGCCAAGGTGATGTCTTAAGCAGTCATGGTAACAATAGTGCCAACTTATTGTTTTAAGGTGATGTTTATTTGATGTACAAGTGACACCACATTTAGGAAATGCAAAAGTTTGAGAAATGGTCACTAAGAGACAAACCATCTTTTGAGATATGACAGGTGTCTGGAAAGTTTCCAAACCACACCTGCCACTTATCAGCTGCAGCATGTACAATGCTGTGGCCTCATTCATCAGTAGGCTTGTCCTCTTTGTAAGTCCTATAATGTAAATAAAGAAAGTGCCCTATCTTATGCCAAAACGAGTTTCTTCCGACCATTTGTGCCTGTGGGAAAAAACTAACTGCAACCTATTATGCAAAGTCCAAAAAATGTAATTGAAGCAGAAAATCACAACCAAAAGGCTAGAGTATGCAAAGACAGGATAGATCCTCCACCAGAGCAACACAACAGTATTCCAGTGGCAAAACGGAGCAAATTCTTGAAGATTTAGATATGAAAGTAGTAGGTCACACACCCTGTAACTTTTTGCCTATCTTCTAAAATGAAAAACTACATCTTTGAATGCATCATTCTGTGTCACACAATAATATTATTAACACAATGATTTTATTATCAATCAGAGCCATGACAGAGCATTTGCCATTCGTGCCGCTCACAAAAGGCAAACAACCATTTCTGCTAACATTAAAAATTATATCTTTTTGTTAAAAAAATATTTAGTTGATGCTCATATCTCACAGTTGTTTTAATTGTAATCTGTGTAATCTATAGATATCTGTAAAGAAATGTATGTTTTTTATAGCTCAGCAACTACAGCATGTAGAAACAAGAGAAAGGTATCATTTTAACTGGAATAAAGAGTTAATTAATGTAGTCAGGTATTTATATCGATTTGATTGACCTTTCTAATTTTTAAAAATATTTTTTTTCATTTTCTTCATTTGAATAACATAGGGATAAGTGCAGCTTATTTTTCATTTGAATTTTAAAATTACTTATTGTTAGAAACATGGTACAAACGTGAGACTTGGATGGTTTTATGAAGGAAAGAACAAAGTTTATTTTTATTGAAGACAGAATCCGAATCATGGTCGAATTAGCGTAAAAATGCATCTAGAATCAGAAAAATATGATTTTATTCATGTTTATGTCAATACCAATTATAAGCTAACATGACAGCTCTCATTGTCGCAGAAGTTGAGTCCAATGCATTTATATGGGAAAATTTTTAAGGTAATATTGATTTTCAATTTCTGTGTGCGATTTTTCTTTGTTTACATGGCAACCAAATATTTGTTGATTTTAATTGAAATATTACTAATAAACAGTTTTTAATGGTGTTTTTGTGTAGAGTTCTCCAAAACAAACTGTTTTTAAAACTAAGTAAGTAACTTAAGTAATTAGACGTAGATTGTCCACAAATTATGATTAGATAAGTCTTTTTATTGCTTCCAAAATATTGTTGATATAAACTATTTTCTCATAACAGAACCAATGGACGAGAGAATCGAGCTAATGGTTGGAGGATAACATTCACTCTGTGATTCTTAAACATACTCTATTTGCTTTTTCTTTTATTAAATTAATTAATTTCATATGTTCCTTTGTTCATCCATTTTTGTTGATTATTGCGTTCTTGCTGGTTATACTTACAGTTTTCGTTTTGAAGATATTGTCACGAAGCTTTTCATAGGTATATAATTTTACCCTGCAGGTAACATAGGCTATATGATGATGAAAATTGGGAGGAGGGAGAGCTTAATTCAATAATTATTTTCCCATAAATTTACACGTAATTTTCGATTTTTCACAATGCAAAATTTTCTTCCCTTATTCATCTAAATAGGTAAATGCAGAGCAGTTTTCTTCATTTTTGCATTATTCTACAGTTAAAACTGTGCACTATCTTATTCTTGCAATGTTTACATATTACACGGTCGAAGCTTTAGATTGACTAAATCCATTGAAATTCAACAGGCACTTCTGCTAGTTCTTAATAAAAACAGAGGAAAAATAATATTTCACCTAATTTTGTTTTTGTAAGGTGCTAGCTTAAACTTTGCCATAGGTGCTGTTTCTACCAGTATGACTGTTCACAACACTATGCAAAAAATCAGCACAATTTACATTGTACAAACTTTCTCATATGAGAAAGTTTATACAATGTAAATAAAATAAAAATCGTATGAGCCAGTTTTTTAGAAAATCCAATTTTTGTTAAAGTTGCCCAAGAATAAAGTTGCCTTACCTATATTCATTCATTGAGAAAAATAAAATATGTAGTATTATTGCAGAAGTATACTCAAATAATGGTACGAAATTTGATCAAAATCATTGAGCCGTTTTTGAGAAAATCAAATTATTGTTAAAGTTGCCTACAATAAACTAGCCTTATATTCATTTTTTGAGAAATATGAGCTATTTGGTATTATTGAAGATGTAAACTCAAGTAATTGTACGAAATTTGATCAAAATCGTTGTAGCCGTTATTAAGAAAATCAAATTGTTGTTAAAAATGCTTAGAATAAACTTCCCGTAATTATTGATCAATGTCAACCATTTCTTCATAGCATCTGCTGAGTATCATTAAATGCCTAAGTACGAGATTTTATTCATTTTCGCTCTACCATTTAGGCTTTAGAGCCAGTAACAGACAGACAGACGGCAATGCGAAAACCACTTTTTCGGACTCAGCAACACCTAAAACGTATATTTCCATAAAAATCTCGAGGTCGAATTTTTTCACGATTACAATACTTTCTCAATATACTCCGTATATGAGAAACTAAAAAGGGCTTTTCGAAAGTGTTTGAAATAGGATACAGTGCTGGAACAGTTGCAAACAACTTGAAGGGAATTTCATTGAAGGAAAATAACATAATTACCATTACAGCTTGTATTTTGTGAATTAAGAGTCTCAATATGGAAACTTTCCAAACATTTGTACTACGTGACTTTAATTTTTCACTATGAGTAAAAAGTCTAATATATTATGAAATTTTATAAGCTAAACTTAAAATTCAAAATATCTGGTGGGCTACATGATATGACATGCTGAGCAAAGATGACAAAATATAATTTAATTGTTGCAAATGAACTATTAACTTATTGTATATTAGCTAATTTCAATCTAGAGTCACAAAACACCACAAGAAGACACTGCACAATTGACATTTCTTTGATAATAGGCCTAGTCAGGACTTTTTCATCTGATTGTGAGCCACTAAAAAAATATGTGCAAGCCACATGTAGCTTGCAAGCTACTTATTGGGGACCACTATAAAATAATAGGTTAGCTATATCTGTTTTTTTTAATTCAGCAATCTCATAAAGAGATACTCAGGTGTACTTCCTTGACTTTAGCTTCTGGCTTAGACCTGAACCAAATTGAAAACTGGAATGATCACATTAATTTTCTGAGCCACAAACCAAAACCAAATGCCTATTAATTTTTACTGAATTGTGAGCCAAAACCACATTGAAAGTTAAACTATTAGAGGAGAGATAAGTGAGTTAGATCAGCAGAATCGTCAAAAATCCACAGTCCGTGAAAGAAGCTCTAAAAAACTGTGATCAAGACAAAAATTTTTTAGTGAACCAACTTCAGAAAATGCTTCAGTCATTGCCAGTTAGTGTTGAGTCTACCAGGAGAAGCTTTTGATAACTGCAATCTTTAAAAATATATTTGATAAACAGAAATAGGTTGACAGATTTAGCTCTTCTTTATATGTACAGTAGAACCTCCAAATTCAGGGGGGTTACGTTCACGACAACACTGCAAATTTGGAATCCGCGAAAATAGAATGAAAAAATGGGGGTTAGGTTCGCGGCTGCTGAGTGCGTATGAAGCCTCGTGTAATTATATCGGCCGTTGTAAAGATATGCGGTAAACGGCATTTTGTTTCTACTGACTATGAGGTCCCTGGAAAAATATTTTCATTTGCTAAAGTGTCCCGGGTTCAAATCCAGGAGACAATTATATTTTCCCATAAGTATACACGGAATTTTCGATTTTTCAGAGTACAAGATTTTTTTCCTTCATTCATTAAAAACGTAAATATTGACCGATTTTCTTCTTTTTTGCTTTATTCGATGGCTAAAGCTGTATAATATCTTATTCATGCGATGCTTATATGTTATACGGTCGAATTTTTCAGAAATACGCATTCTTTTATGAAATTTTGCAGTTTTTTTGTACTCGTTCAGGGCGTTGCCAAGGAGACTCTCATTGTTGCTTCCAATTCATTTAAGCCTTAAATTTGAAGGTTTAATTGGCCTTAAATGTTAAGGCCAATTAAACCTTCAAATAGACGAAAGAAAATCATTATTGTTATCTTCTCTTCATTGATAATCTAAATAAACACTTGCATTGACGTCGCCGTTATAGTAGGTCCTGTAAGAAGTTAATATTTGAAGGAAAGCAACTGTTTGTGAGTTCGTCTATAAGGGTGCAACGATAATCATTGGAACTAAGGTAAGGTAGAATTAAAAATTTTTCCCCTTTGAATATACCGCGATATGATCTAACGTAGGGCCGAACTATTTAGATTATTTGCAAGCCTAGCTGCAGCAGGCTGCTAGTGTGGCATTTAAATCTGCCGTAGCTGTACAGTAGGTTTAAAGAGATAATTTTGCATAAACCATGATTAGCAAAGAATATACTGAAAAAATATTTATTGAATCACGTAAACGGCAAAAAAATGCATGCATTAAATTTGGTGAGAGCTAGAAAACAAACCCCTCGCCGAGCATACCGTTACGCTACCGTTATGTTCAGCAGTATAATCATACCTTAAAATGGAGGTTATTGTTCCTCTGGCCTAGTGTCCGATTCATCCGGACACATCACAGAGGAGTGCGGGAGGTCAGCGATTGATGCTTGAGGTTCGGACTTCCATAGAAAAATCGTTATGGGCAACTGTCGAAGTTTTTTTTGCAGGCTTCAATAAATTTCTCTGTATGGCATCATAACATTTTAAATTCCTCTTTTCATTTTAATTTATGCAATCCATATCGTAAAACGGGGCCACAGCGTGATTAAAAAAACCTTGCGGACGGGGAAATTCATTTGTTTAGTGTTTTTCTCATCCCTTCAAAGATGGCAGCGGTAGTCGGAGAAACTGCGAAGCACGCGAATTTGGAAGCCGCAGATTTGGAGGCTCTACTGTATTGTTAAATTGAAGTACAAAGTGTGGAAATCAAAAATAAAATTTTGTATTGTGATTAGTGTGTATATTAAACAGTTAAATAGTCATTTGTATTTTTTATGATTTTCTTTAATTTTTTAAAATGTCATTTTTAGGTAAAAATTAAAAGGGCTCATGTGTGAATAAGTGTTTAATTGCTGTGAAAACTCACATGTAACCCCCCCCCCCCCCCTTCTAAAGAAAAAGACTGAATCCACCAATGGTGGTACTTATTTTTTATTCAATTAAACATTTGAGGGGTGTGAGGCAAAAACATGATAATCCACAAACTTATCTATTTGGAGCTAGGTTGCGTACAGAAAAGAAGCTCCCACCTTTGTATAGATTTTATTTTGGTTTCGATATAAGCAGAGAGATGCTGACAGGAGCCACTTTTGGTAAGCCAAATCATAACATTTGCAATTCAGAAGTTGGTAACCCACATTTCCAAGATGTAGGATATGCGGGTCTTTCAGCACTGGGAAAAAGGCCAAGGAAACAATTATTCAACTTTGAAGTTGGTGATTTAGTGAATGATGATTTGTTATTCAGTGAATCAGAAAGTGAATATGTGCCAGAAACTGATGAAAGCTATTGATCTTGTGAAAATATTGCAGTCATAATTTTCCACATAACCTCTTGTTGAATCATTTGTTGCTTACCATGTTTTGTTTCTGTGATTTTGTAGGGTGCATTGTATTAGCAAATACGAGTTTTTCAAGACAACTCAGCATGCACCAGAATGAGATTTACCATATTATGTAATGTTTCGAAAGAAAATGTCAGTTCAGCCCAACAATTTTGAAATTTTGAAGTTACGTGGGTTACCATGTTTTGTATTATGTGTCTAGCAATTTATCATCGAGGAAGTGTATTATACCCCTCCCCCCTTCAAAATGGCGGCACTACATAACATATATTTCTTGGAAATACCATGACAACCATAAATACGACATTGTAGTGGTTGTTATTTAGGTAAGTATAATTATTTTTGAATTCATTCTATATAACATTGAAAGGATATATTGGTGAGCCTTCGGCTCACTTTGTTTTAATGGGTAGTCATCTCTGGGTGCTACCGCGCCCTTCACCTCTGCTGAAACGAAACTAACCCTCCCTGTTGTCCAGAGATCGGGTTGGTAAATGTAGCGACAGGCCAATAAGTCATAAATAATAAAATCTTCGAAATGAGTTTTGAATTAGCAAAGAAGGTATTCACACGTAGCGAGACTTCGACAACTCTTCTTGGAAACGATAAATTTGTCTTGATAGCTGCAATTCCATCGCATTTTTGACATCTCCGAATGTTTTCAATGACATTGTGATCAGTCAAGAATTGCAAACACTTTTCTTCATTACAGAACATAAACATAAATTCCTCAAGAGTTGGAATCATGTTGGAACGGTAAATTATCATCGATTGTTAAACTAACGAATGAAATAAAAAGGTAAACAACAACATAGTATCTGGAGAAAGGAAAACACGAAATAATAAACAAAAACATAGTAACCTTGAGGGGGGATATAATACACTTTGGTCTTATCACTCATATGATGATGATTTACAATACTTTTTTTCATGATCTTAGATAAACAAATATAATAGCTTATACACACTGGGTCAATAACATAGAAGTATTTCAGTATTTGCACCTTACTGTTAACCTGTACGTCTGTTTTTACAGAGTTCTAAGACCGTAAACCAAACTACATATTCCCAAACACTAATAGAAAAGGACAATTTAAGAGGCCAAGAAGAGTCTGACGGTGAACTCCTCTTGAATTAGAAACACCACCTTTGCACAAATAAAAGAGAATCTTTCCCTAAACTTTTGAGGAAAACATCACACTTTTCAGGACTACAACACCATAAAAACACTAAATAACAAAGGTTTTTATTTATATTCAGACAAAGGCAACTCAGTAGTCATTTTGGAAAAACAACAATATTATGATAAAGTTGAAAAAATGCTAGAAGAGGGACCTTACAAAAAAATCCCCAAGTTTCCTCTAAACAAAATGATTATAGATACAAAAAACACCCTCAAAACTTGCACTTCGGTGATTACCAAAAATCTCTGGCTCCAACTACATATCTTCAACTCCACTATCCCAGGGATGTATTGCCTTCCAAAAATACATAAGAAAGACATCCCTCTTAGACCTATTGTTCCTGCTATAAACTCCCCAACATATGAAATATCCATTTGGCTAAATAAAGAATACAGATTATGGCCCCTTATGCAGAACTCAAACATTAATAACAACATTCACTTTATCAATCAAATTAAAGATTTAAACCTCAATGACCATGAGATTTTAGTTTCTTTTGATGTTGTTTCCCTTTTTCCCAACGTCCCTATAGAAGAAACCATGAAATTTCTAGAAACATGGCTCAAGGAACAAAATCTTCCCCAAGTAACAGTCAGGGATTACATACACCTGACATGCCTTTGCATGAAACAACTTTTTTAAAGTAAACAATTATATTTACCAACAAACCCATGGCACAACCATGGGTAATCCCCTTTCTCCATTTTTAGCAAACCTATTTATGACATATTTTGAACAACAATGTAAAGACACCTTCTCCTACTTCCCAAATACATGGTTTAGATACGTTGCTGACATTTTTACCATTTCTGACACATCAAAAGACAACATCACCAATTTTTTGGAAAATTTAAACAATACGGAACCATTAAATTTACACATGAGGAAGAAAAAGACAACTGCCTGCACTTTCTTGATTTATTAGCTATAAGCCAAGATAATAAACTTAAATTTAACATATACAGACAACCTACACAAACAGACATTTACATACCTTTTGAGTCAGACCACCACATTTCACATAAGTTAGCAGCTTTCCATTCCATGATACATAGACTTTTACATATACCACTATCCAAAACTTTTTCAAAAAGAACCGACTCACATAAAAATGTTGCTACGCTGAATGGCTACGACACAAACGTAATTTACAACATACTACGAAACATAAGCACACTTTTTCTTAAAACACCCACGACTCTCACTAATTTTTCTGCAGCCAAAGTAAAATATATGAAAATTCCTTTTGCCCCAAGAACCACAAACAAACTATCCCATTTTTTCCAAACATGGTTTTATAACTGTACAAGTTAACCAAAATAAACTTACTAACCTCCTTCACAATCCGAAAGACACCATACCACCTTTACATAAATCAGCTATTTATAAAATTTCTTGCGGTGGTTGTGACAAAATTTATATTGAGCATACAAAACGAAAATTGGAAACTCGTTTTAAGGAACAGTTGGCACATTTTAAATAGAGTGTGTTTATTAATTCCAGTGTAGCATTTCACATACAGGAATACAACCATCCCATTACCTTTGAAAACTTATCACTATTAAAATCTGTACATAACGATTATAAACTGGATGCCACGAAAGCATGCTCATTGAAAAATACAAAGAATCCGTTACGAATAGCGATTTCGGCCCTCTCCCCCATTCCCCTCTCTACAGTCTAACGGTCAACGCTTCCCCCTCCTTCACTTTCACATAAACACTTTTCCATAACATTTTCAAACCACATGCCTGACTTTTATTCCATATCACCCTTTGAGGATGGGCGCTTCGTGCCCGAAATACGTATCTATATCTATAGTTCACCCTGCAAGCCACTGCAATGGTGTGTGGCAGGGGGTGCAATAGCACCAAGGTAAAGCGCATAATAATGTATAGTATCATTCTACGTCGGCTGATTTCCTTTCGTAACTTCTGTTCTGCTCAGCTATCGTTCTAGGGAAAAACGAGCCTTTATACCTCTCAGTCCTACAGGCTATCTCTCTTATTTTACGAGGATGGTCTGTTCTACCAATATAAGTTGGCGCTCTTATTATTTCTTCGACATCGCTGGAGAATATATGCGTTCTAAATCTTTCGAGAAGTTTTAACGTAGAGCGTGATCGGCGCTCAGCTAGTGATTCCCATCCTAAGTCCTGTATCAAGGCTGTAACACTATTGTTTCTATCGTAACAATTTTTGACGAATCTAGCGGATTTTCGCTGCACTCTTTCTAACTCTGAGATTGATCCTTTCATGTACGGATCCCATATGCTCGACGCGTACTCTAATAGCGATCTTACTAACGAGAAGTAACATGTCTCTTTGACTTTTTCCTCACTTTTACCTACTATGCGTTTGATGAATCCTAGTTTCTGTTTAGCCTTCCCGCATATATTTCGTATGTGCATATCCCACGAGAGGTTGCTTGTTAAAGTAACGCCTAAGTATTTGACGGAATCGGCTAGTTTTAGCTGGACGCCTTCAACAGTGTAATTCGTCGTGTCAATGTTTTTGTTTCCCCAGAATCTCATAAAGGAACACTTTCCTAAGTTCAATTCTAACTGCCACTCTTTACACCACTCGAGAATTGCATTTAAGTCGTCAGAAAGTAATAATTGATCATTAGGACTGTTAATCTCTCTGTAAACTACTGTATCATCCGCGAATAACTTGATTTTACTTTTAATAACCTTATCTAAGTCGTTTATGTATAAAAGGAATAGTAGGGGGCCGATTACACTTCCCTGTGGAACGCCTGAGGCTACGCTGACTGAATCTGATTTAAATCCATCTATAACTACTATTTGTTCACGCTCATTAAGAAAGTCCCTGATCCACTCGATTATCTTTCGATTTATTCCACAGTCATTTAATTTCTTCACTAACGTACTGTGCGGGACTTTATCGAAAGCCTTCTTGAAGTCGAGGAAAACAGCATCTAACTGAGTCTTACGGTCTCCTGATCTTAGTATATCGTGAACGAACAGAGCAAGCTATGTTTCACAAGATCTCGTCTTCCTGAAGCCATGCTGATATTTACGTAGCAAGTTCTGACTATCTAAGAAGTCCATCACGTATTAGTGCCCCTGTGAATATTTAGAGATTCCCGTTTTTGCGTGAGTGCATGTATGGATGTGTTTTCTAAAAACCTTAATTTCTTCTGGAGTGAACGAGTGCTAGGTTTCCTGCCTCTTTTTTTTATTGTTTCCCGTTTGTTGTTTGAGTACGTGTGTGAGTGATTGTTCTCCTGACAGGGAAAAAATGTTTTTCCTTTGGGGAGAAAATGAGTGCATGAACATTTGACACCTGGCCATCAGCGTGGGTTTTTTTTCCTTGTAAACCTGTGTTATTTTTGTTTTTCTTCCCTTTGTTTTTTCCCTTACTGTTTTATTCATTGTTTATTTTGTCTCTAAATATTCTCACTTTATACGGTTAAGGAGTACTTATTTTTTAATTAACTTACTTTACTTCTTAATTAATTTATTAAATCAGTGTCATGTTAGCTAAGAGTTTCCATGAAGCATAATTGACAAATCTACTTGGTTTTTTAGGCCAGGCAGACAGCAGAGTGAGAGTCCCACATAAAGATTTGACATCCCTTCATACCCTTGAGCTCACCATGTGTCCCTCAGTGAATGATTCGGTGTTGTATATGCTCTCCCTCAACTCAAGAACAGGAGGACTTCAAAGATTAGGACTCCGTGGTTGCCAGCAGATCACAGATAATGGCCTAGAATTTTTGAAAAAGTGTTCCAAGTTGAAGTACTTAGATGTAAGCTATGTAAATTCAATGAGAGGACCAAGCAGCAAATGGTTAAAGTCAATACCACAAGATCTGCCTAATCTCATTACTCTGATTGTAGGGTTTTTGAACAAAGACATTGAGAGAGAGACTGCCATTACTGATTTAATTGAAACAAATCCAATGCTGCATATAAAGAAACGTCTCTCTTTGTACCACTCAAAAGAATTGATTTTATCCTAAACATCTAATTGTGATTTTTTTAAGTATATTGGTTTCACAAAATGGTCTAGTTAAACCTTTTCCATTTGAGACAGTTTTATTATTGATGCTGTATAGCAAAATTAGCTTTTTTTAAGGTGCATTACCAGTCTTAAATGCTTTATGGACTCCGGTATTCTTTTAAACCAGACAAATCTTACCTTATAGTGTGAAAAAACCATTAGGTGCAATGTAATCCCTCATCTGTTATTTCCTGGCAGCAGCTTTGAGCAACATGTTACTACTGCATGGATTGAAAAATCATCTACACCAGGACATCAATTAAATTGAGGCATTTGAAGATTAATGTTAAATATACATTTTAACTATGAAGTTAATTGTGCAGAGTTCATTTTGTGGTTTTAAATTCCAAGTAGTATAAAAGATGGTACATGTTATTTGCTCTTTGTTTCTTTATTATCTTCAAAAATTGATGTAGTTGATCACCAGTTAAAATGATGTGAAAAGTTAACAGCATTGTGATTGTTTTGACAGTGTATATTTTAACTGGCAGTTATTGCAACACACATTTAATTAGAATATTTGTTTGCTTTCTGTCAATTGATGCACATAAGAGAGTTAATCTCTCAAGATATGATATGCATAGCATGCATTTCTATGTACCTATTTCATGCTGCTGGAATAATTTCATATTTTCACAGTCAAAGGGCTAAGCACATGATAGAAGCTGTATCAAAATCATATCCAGTAGAGACATTCATGGACCTTCTTTGCACCGTTGGAATTTAGATAGACCTGCATAACTTTGATATTCAATTTGATTCTGAATAAAGAGGGATAATTCAATTTGTTTCAATTTCTCTAAGATGATTTTGTACTGATTGTCTGTTTTTCTCATATCCCTATCAGTTTTATACTTAGGTGAATTTGTCCTTCACTTTTTAGTTTTGTTTGCAAGTATTCTACTGCATAAATGGATAGCACAGGCTGCAAACGAAGACAAATTTCAATTACACTGGCAACAGAAATGAAAATACTGGAAGATATGAAATTGGGTCATCTTTCTAAAACACAAATTGCAGAAAATTATCAAATTCCCATGCCAACACTTTCCACAATGTTAAAAAATAAACAAGATCAATCAAGCTGTAGCTAGAGGGTCAACAATACCGACTAATGAATGCCTACAGAGGGCCCATATCAAGATTAAGAAGAAGAGTTGCTGAAATGGTTTTAACATATGAGTTCATTTCTGTACCTCTCATCAAAGAAAAGATTAAGGAATTAGCTACCAAACTTGGAATATAAAATTTTGGCTATTCAAGCAGATGGTTTTTGAAGGATCCAGAAAAGACCTGGACTCACTTTGCATGTTATTTATGGTGAAGCTAATAAAGTGGATGAATTAAGTGTAAACATGAGAATCTTGAAATCATTAAGAGGTCATATTCTGATTGGAACATTTTCAATTTGGATGGATGTTTTCTTCCACCTGTTACCAGATCATTAGTTGGACCTCAAAAGTCTTGTGCCATTGCAATACAAAGAGCAAGGAATTTAACCATCTTCATTTACCACAAGAATAAAGTCACCACAAATGAACTTGGATTGATGCGACTTCATTCTGGGGATGAATCATTGAATTTCAATGGAAAATGGCTGCCCAAAATTACTATGGACAACTCTGCAGAACATAAAATTGATGGGCTAGGTTTACTGAATGAGAGGGTAGTATTTTTTTCCAATTATGTATTACCACAAGCAGAGCTCAGCCTTTAGTTTAAGGTGTTGTAGCTTCACTAAAAGGTCTGACAGAAGACTACGCCTTGCAATGGCTACAATTCTTGTTAGAAAAAACAAATAATATTTAAAATTGTTTCAGAAAGGCCTAGACAAGATCTGGCTTAGACAACCTACCACAAACTGAAATTAGTGAAATTGAGCTGCCTGAAGGGTGGCAGGCAGTGCTAAAGACACAGTCGTCACCTTCAAACCTTGCATTTCATAATTTTTCTCAAATTGAGAATGTTCCTCCAGATGACCCATTGCCTGAAGAAGACATTTCAAGAATCTTCCAACAGCAGTGAAGATTTAATTAGAATGTACTTCAAGAGATAAAGTGATCTCTGCATTGTCATTAATTCAGAACTTTTCAGATACAGCAGAAGTGGATTCCCTATGTATTCAACCCTTAGAGAAAATAACACAAAACCGCATACACTCATGCTAAAATGAAGCAACAAATTATCAGAAGTTTTTCAAAGCAGCCTCTGGAGTCTAAAAAATGTGTATTTCTCTACATTCTTGTAAATGTAGAGTACCATAAAGTCTAAATCCTGCATATTCTTATTTTAGGTATACAGTAATACCCTGTTATAATGTAATTATGCGTTCCATGGTTTTGGTATGTAAAGGGAAAGTACGTTAAGTGAGTATAGGAATTACATGTTAAAGGTTCCAGACTCAAGATTAAACATGGTTTTTTTGCCAATAAAGTCCAAAAAGTGTTATATAAAGTATTAAAAGCATTAATTAACATATAACAAGTTAGGAAAGTGTACAGCGTATCACAAATGGGCGGGTTTCGTGCAATGGAGTATTAGAAAGAAATGATATACCTACATACGTAAGGGAAATAGTGTTTTATAGTTCTTTTCTTAATCATAAATAATCCATTTGGTTGATGTAGTAGATCCAGGGCCATATTTCGGAAGACTACCTGCTCTTCGCATTCAACCCCCATTAGTGAGGATTAGCATCCCTCACTCAAACCTGGGTCCCGAACCCTAGCTTGGTGTAGTCTACCCTCACAGCGGGTGGCGAAATTACTGATCTGTCATTGCAAAATTGCAATACTTTTTGCAAATAAGATGATTGAAAGTTACATCATTGCATTGCGGTGAAAATGCTGATTATTGGAGTTTTTTAAACAAAATTCTATGACACATGTTAACGAAGTTAGGAAATGAGCTAGGTAGAGGGTGGGGGAGGAAGGAAACTGAAGGGAGAGTGAGAGGTACCACATAAGCGCTTCGACTTGCCGTAAGCTTTTTAGGAGGGAAATTTGAAATCAAATTGCCTTTCCGAATTACAACACGTACAATGACTCTGTCTATTCATCTATCCCTTTAAAATAGTCTACAGGGCCCAGAAAATATTAAACATAAAGCAACGATGATGAAAATATGATTGTTTTCATTGTCCTTGGTCTATGTTTCACGATTTTCTTGGGACTTCAAATTTTCTTCTTTGGAAGAAATAGGAACAGGGTCTGCTAAACGTTTTTGCTGTGCTTCTCTAAGATGATAAAGTAGGCCTTCAGGAGATGTGAAATGAAAAAAGTCTCATATGTGCAAAATATGAGAGTTTTGCACCAGACATAATTTAAGTGATTCAATAAAGACACGGATATATGCTGAAAATATTAATGCAGTTTTCTGTGGATCACCAAATCACTTTGAAATGAGGAAATACGAGTGCTTCTATAAGTTCACCTTTTTACAACATGCATTTTAGAAAAAGGGTAGCAGTAATGAAATATGTCACAGTGCCTTGCCTGTTCACTCATTCCAATCTGTCCTTGCCTTCTGTTTCTCCTCCCTCCCAAGGGGAAACTTTCCGAGAAGTAATGAGCAACTGGTTTCGTTGGTCTATATTTCATGATTTTCTCCGAATTTTTCACTTACAGCAAATGAGATTTCTCCTTTTCAAGAATCTTTTTTAAATAGTCCTACAAAATTTATATGTTACAAGCTAAAAAATTTATTTTCTGTACAGTGCCTTATTTTTACAGAGATGCATTTCAACTACACGTACTGAAGTGTGGGAAATGACATACAATAACATGCAAGTCATTTCCTTGTTGCTCCATTCCTTATTTCATTGGCTCTCTGGCAGTACTCCCTGATGTGTAAATTCTTGGAATCAGCCACCGTTGTACAGCAGTGCAGTGAGCGATCCCCCCCACAGTTCAATCTAGACGCTGAGAGGCAGATAACTCTTTAACCAGAAAAATGGAATACCTCCAAAGTATTGCAGCGTTCAATGGCCACCTTTCTTCAGCTGGACTTATGCCATTTTTAATATCTTTTGGTATAATAGCGGAGCAGAAAATTTGTGTGTGCAGCCAATGGAGAGGGATCAGCCACAATGGCGCACCAAAAACTCATATTTTGCGCATATGAGACTTTTTTCATTTCACATCTCCTGAAGGCCTACTTTATCATCTTAGAAAAGCGCAGCAAAAACGTTTAGCAGACCCTGTTCCTATTTCTTCCAAAGAAGAAAATTTGAAGTCCCAAGAAAATCGTGAAAAATAGACCAAGGACAATGAAAACAATCATATTTTCATCATCGTTGCTTTATGTTTAATATTTTCTGGGCCCTGTAGACTATTTGAAAGGGATAGATGAATAGACAGAGTCATTGTACATGTTGTAATTCATAAAGGCAATTTGATTTCAAATTTCCCTCCTAAAAAGCTTACGGCAAGTCGAAGTGCTTATGTTGGTACCTCTCACTCTCCCTTCAGTTTCCTTCCTCCCCCACCCTCTACCTAGCTCGTTTCCTAACTCCATTAACATGTGTCGTAGAATTTTGTTTAAAATACGCCCATTTCCCTGTTCAACAATGATTTTGTCACAAAGATATTTTCAGGTGTTATGTATGCATGTTTTTATGCTGATTACGAAACTGAAAACAGTGTTTCTATCACCCACCATTTTTGATTGACATGCAAGTTTAGACTTTTGCAAAACAGGTAATATTGTGGATTTTCCCTAAGCAATGACGGTCGCAGTTTTTTGACGATTTTATCCCTCCTCTCCCCCTGTTCATAAAAATCCGCATAGAACAACCCCCCTCATTTAATGACGTCTGCAGGGAGACACCCCCACCCCCGTAAAATAGTGGTTTTGTAAAAAGCAATTTTCACAGAAATATATGCATTCATTGAAACACGCATTATGTATTGTATATATGTGTTAATACATTGTGCATAAAACCAAAACATTTGCAGCTTTTGCTGATGTCCACATGTACATACATGATACTAGAGGGTCTGACTCGAGATTTATCGTGAGAATCGTTATTTTTTAATTTCTTGTCATGGTGGGAAATATAAAAATTTCTCGCCAAGACAAGAATTTTTTTTACAATCAGGTCATTCTTTGCCTGCTGCAAGAGCTTCATCCATAAGCAGATGAGACAATCAGGCATTTGAGCTCCTACAGATTCTGTCACAATGTATACATTTGTATGTTTCAAAAATTTTATATCCTAGATTAAATAGTCTTGAAGAGTAATTCTCAGAAACCGTCTTTTACCGCTCCATCCTCATCCACTCTGCTAAATTATCTTACAAAGTCTTTCATATTACGGGGCGCTCTCTCAATTACTTTATTTTGAACAACAAAGTAAGTAAATATTCACCCATTTGCCAATGGAATCAGAAGCCTGGAAAATTATAAAAAGATTGCAGACGAAGAATATGTGATATGTAACTATTGTTCAAGTAAATCATATATTAAAGGATCAACAACTACTGTTCTTATTCGTCACTTGATAACATAGCATAATATTTCAATTAAAAATAAACGTGATGACAGCACAGAAAGTGTTCAAATAAAAAACAGAAAAACCAGGCAACAGTGATTAAATTCACAAAAAGAGAAACCATTACCTGCTATTGTTGCACTGTTAGCAGCTATGAACGAAATATCTGTGAATGCTATAACTAACAGCAGCTTCATTCGTCAATCGATCTCTGATCGTGGTTATGTTCTTCCAAAAAATAAATCGGATGCGATGAAATTGATTAAAGAATATTATATAGAAGTGAAAGACAATTTAAGTAAAGAATTACATTCATTAAAACATGAAATAAAAAGTTCAGCATTACAATTGACGAATGGACCAGTAACAGAAACCACTGCTACATTACTATTAATGTGCGTAATAGTGAAGGAGAATGTTATAATTTGGGCCGTGTGAGAATTGAAGGATCTTGTCCCACAGAAAAAGTACTATAAATTGTGTAGGAAAGACATGATGATTTTGGATTGACTTTTTCGGATATTGTCAGATGCACTAGTGATGGGGCTGTTGTTATGGTGAAATTTGGAAATTGATGCCTGCCTACCATCAACTTCGTTACAGTCATGGAATACACTTAGCAGTTATGGATGTATTATATAAACAAGATAGGAAAGTGTACAGTGTATCACAAATAGGTGCGATTCGTGCAATGGAGTATTAGAAAGAAATTATATAGATGTGCGTAAGGGAAATAGCATTTTAAAGTTCTTTTCTACATCATAAATAATTCATTTTCTTCCTATTTAAAAATATTGCATGCACACATAAGGAAATTAAACATTTGTTGAGATTGTTTATGCTAGCAACAATGTAGAAGTAACCATGCAAAATTTTTTCTAAATTCTACTCTATTTAAGACTCCTGTTCGATTTTCTAGATAACGGCTACTCCTACGATAAAAATGTATAGGAAAAGAAATACTCTTCTTTCCTATTTCTACAAGTTTTATTTGAAAAATATTTTGATATGAGCAATACTTTGCGAGATATGATGGAAAGTTCATTTTTTGTCACCAGTAAAGTGGTACCCCTGATTGGCTTACGTGATTCATTTTTGTGATTTTCTTATTATCTTTGGTATTACAGGCAGTCCTTGACATCCATACAATTCACTCTTTCATACATTATAAATTCTTGCCCCTTAACCGCCTTTCATACTGTGAATTTAGACTTTCGTACAACAGCTGACGAACAAACGTTTCGAGCTATTGCATAATGGCGCTGTCTGTCAGCCAAGCCAACACTTTTAATAAATTACCAAATTAAAGTATGCTACATAATAATATATGTATTATATGTAATGTAAGATTTGTGTGTAATGTTTTTTTAATATTGTACTGAAATTTGACAAGATTAATACCACTGTAAAGTCGGTTAATAATCAATAAATTATTATTATTATTATTCAGTTCGGCAATGTTACCATCTTTGTTTATACTTACAGCAGTGTTTCTTTGTTTGTGCATTTTACACCTATTATTTTATAAACATGAGTGAGAAACGGAAAACTGAAAGTGCTGATACAAGTGAAAAGAAACGTAGGACTCATAAAGTGAACACGATTGAGACAAAGATGGAAATAATTAGGCATGCTGAAAGCGACAAATCTTAGGCTTCAATCGGACGCTCATTGGACTTAAGCCGGTCAAGTGTGTGTTCAGTTGTGAAGGAGAAGGACAAATATAATAATACAATATGTGCTGTGGTGTTCTGAATAAACGCCACATTCTTTTAAAGAGCAAGGAACCGATCTACACATTCTTCGATGATGTTGACGATATCTCGTTAGCAGACCACGAAACAATTTGAGACATAATGATTGTGCAGTTGCTTGGCTTTCTCGCAAATGACAAGTGAGCTCAGCGAGATTTTCTTGCAAGTTTGGGCGTTGTTTCACAGGTTTAAAGTTTTCTCTGTCTTCTCTACATACAGATTCCTAGGTACAAAAGACTCTTTTGTACTCATTGAAGCACCACTTGCAACACTAGCTCTAATCGCTTCTTCACTTTCCTTATCAATTTTATTGTGGACTCATTCACATCAAGTAATTTACCAGCTGATGAAGCCTATCTAAAACTTCAATTTTCTTCTGCGAACTCATCACTTTTTTTCACCCTTTTTACCGACTTTTCTATCATTTCAATCATCACTCTCTTTGGGGCCATGATTAGGCAATATTACAAAAAAACTATATAAATAGCAAAATGCTTTAATGAAAAAAACTCACACTTTCGTTCAGTATACATTGACACCCCTAAACTGCCTTCCGTATGCCGAATTTTGACTTTCGTGCGTCAGCGAAATGACGGACAAATATTTCGAGTGCTGCTGGTTGCTAGCCACCAGGCCACCAGTTTCTGCCACATCGGCATCTTTGTCTGTACAGCAGTGTTTATTTGTGCAATTATTTAAATATTTTATTGCATCTCTCTATATTATAAAATCGACAATTGTGTCTAAAAGGCCCCTGCTCAAAAAACTAAACATTTATACCATAATTAGAGATTTTATAATATTTTTTGGCTCTCTGGGAGCAGAACCTCCCTATAACGTAAATCTATGTTCGACTTTCGTACATTCGACTTCCGTACACGTTTTCAGAAACGTATTATATATGGATTTCGAGGACTGCGTGTCAGTCCTTAATATCAAATTTCATGAAAATCCATTTGGTAGAAGCCAAGAATGAACATGCAGATGGACGGGTGGATGGACAGACATACGACAATAGGAGCTCATGCTGGAGGCAAAACGCACCTAAAAACACAATTTCAGCGAAGATCCGTCGGAATCGGAAAATGAGTTTTCAGAATCCTCTGAAGCTGAGTTATCGGATAATACTGAGGACAATAATGATTTGTTGCCAATTTTAAATGATGACATTGACAGCATTTTGAATTGCATAAAGAAAACCGTAAAAATCTTTAAAGCATCACTGACAAAAAATTCAATTTTACAAAAGTTTGTTTTACAAAGATATAAAAATGAATTTTCTCTAGTTTTGGACTGCTGTACACGATGGAATACTATTGAAATAATGATTGAATGATTTTTTTAAATTGAAGAGGGCATAAATGATACGTTAAGGTTTTTAAATATGAAAAAGTATATTATTAATGAAGAGCAAATAAACAATTTGGAAAATTTATTGAATACTTTAGACCCCATAAAATTAGCTGTAGAAGTACTGAGTAGAAAGAATTCAAATTTAATAACAATTGAGAGGATTTTTAACTTTTTGCTAGAAACTCTTAGCAAAAATAAAAGCAATATAGCAAAAGCTGTTTTCGGCTATAATACTTCAAATTAATGAAAGAAGAAACCAAACACTGGTGTCTGTGCTTCTATTTTTGCAAATCCAGAAATATTATAATCGAGTACAGAATTTGAGGAGCTAAAATTAGCAACAAAAAGTAAAATCTGCGAAATTACAAAAAAAATTGATGGAGAAATTATTTCCAATTACAATGCTTACCGAAGACCAGAATTTGGACATCATACCTGAAAGTAATGAATCTACACTTTCTGAGAAATTACAAAATAAAATAGACACTTGTTTTCAAATAATGCCAGTTAATGAAGATTATAATAAATCCATGCTGATAGAAGTCAACATTATGAATTGAATGGACAAATCACTACCAAATTAAAACAACCATTGGAGGCTTTGAAAATGATAAGACCAACATCAACAGAAAGCGAGCGAATCTTTTCAATTGCTGAAAATTTTGTTAGAAAAAAACGGTCTTCATCGGGGGACGATTCAATCAATGTTTTAAGTTTTTTGAAAAGCCATTTTTCGTTAAATGAGAAACAAAAATAAATTTTATGCTAAAATAAGTAATTGTTTAATTCTTTAAAAATAATTATATTATTTTTAACTTGAGATTTCTCGAGATCTTGACAAAATTTCTTGGGATTTCTCGTCTCGCTGAGAAAGCTAAAAGTGTCGAGAAACACGCTTTACCTGATAACACCCTCCCATTCGCCAATACCCGTAAAGTTTTCTCCCACCCCCCAAGGTGAGGACGTCACTGTTGAACAGTCCCTTCCAGTCTTCCAACTGTTTCTCTTTTTGTGATTACATGTTGACTTTAATTTCATAGTTACCATATATACTTGTGTATAGTACAAGTTTTTACGACCAAATTTTTATTGCAAAAATTGGGGATTGTACTATACACGAGTAATGCAATTGAGGATTTAAAATTCATGTATCTTCACCGGCATTTTCGGTGAAGTTATGCCACCCGCACGCATTCTAATGGTAGGCTAACCTTAACAGTGAGGTCCTTTATCGTTGTTATGTTGCTTCGTGAACAGTAGAATCTTTTTCATATATACAGCTTCAAATTCACAAATACTTGATATAAGTGACGATTTACGGGCACTTCATTTCTTGAATTTTATGTATGTACATCTTTGTTTGTGTCTTTTTACAAGGGATGGATTGGAACGAGTTGGACTAAAAGTATCGTAGACGGCGTAACTTTATGGAATTTCGACATCTCGGAAAAAAGAAATTACTTTGTAATATTCAACAGTCTTTATTGTTTCTTCAATCACACACCGATCGGTTTCCACTACAAAGTCATTCTAAAAGTATTACTTCGGTTAGTAATACCATTAGAATGATTTTGTAGTGGAAACCGGTCGGTGTGTGATTGAAGAAACAATAAAGACTGTGGAATATTACAAAGTAATTTCTTTTTATCCGTTATCCCTACCTATTAAACAGATGAGCGGTTTGAACCATTACGTACGCGGAACGTAATCAAGACGTACTAGAATTTAAACGATTTTATTTCATCTTGTGCAATCATGATTCATATCACTTTTTATTAAATGTTTTAGGAGTAAGATACTTAAGCTATCTGAATTTTAGTGTACTCGCAAGAAATACTATTTACGACATTTACGGCCTATTCCATGGTGGTGTGGAAAATCAAGGTTGTTCGATATATCTCGCTCGTAACCATCGAGCAATCGAAATGAAATATATCGACCATGGTGAAAAGCTCGGGTCATACTATAAACGAGATATATGAAAAAATCAGGTTTGTTCACCAAAAAACCAGGGGTCGTACTATACATGGAGTCGGCATATACACGAGTATATACGGTACTCAATTTCGAGTATCATTCCCATATAGAGCTTTTATTACGCTTACAATGTAGTTAAATTGTCACAATTTGTCTCAAGGCACTGGGCCTTTCATACTATAAGCATTAATCTTTCATTATTCCGTTGCTTGATTTAGCTCAGTTAACTTTGTGTATCTTGCTCGTAGTTTTCTTGATTGCCTGCAACTTGTAAGTGTTCATGTTTTTTGTGTGATTGCACGTTTTATAAGCTAGGATGCCACATAACCACCCAAACAGCTTCTGCTACATGTATGGAGACAACTTTTAAATCTCAAAAGTGAAATATCTCTCCTCTCGTCAAAATAGCTTACCAACTTTATTTTGGCTGTAATGTAGGCGACCAGGATAAGACTTGGGCACCTCATGTATGTTGTATTATATGTGTAAGACTTTGACTGGATGGTTAAATGGTCTCGTCATATGCCGTTCACTGTTCCGATGATATGGAGAGAGCCAAAAGACCATTCAACAGATTGTTATTTCTGCTTAACAAATATTTTAGGCATTACTTCAAAGTCTAAACATATGATAAAATACCCAAATATACCATCAGTCATAAGATCTGTTTTGCACAGTGAAGGTTTGCCCGTTCATAGGCCACCGGAAATGTGGAATTTAGATGATGAATGTAAAAGTGATTTGTGATGTAATATTGATGAATCTCATGATTTGCTCACAGAAAAGCAGTATGACATTGATCCACTGTTCGAACCACCTTGTTCATCAACAGAGCCTCATTTAATTTCTCAAGCATTCTACATTCAACCAACCAACCTTATTGCCATAAATTATATTTTGAATATGTTTACAGAATTCACCGCTACATGGTGGTGGCGCTGTATACTGGAAATTTATGCATAAATTAATTATTTACTAAATGGAAGGTTCTACAAAAATTTCTTTCAAACAGACTTGGAAGAAACATTATTCTCTACAACTTTGGTCCTGACAAATATTACCATTAATGACGTTTTTAAGGATATATTTGACGGAAACCGAAAAAACCGATTATTTATAAATAATTCCTAAACAATAACTGCTATGGAAAATTGTTTCAAATGAAAGTTGTAGGAAATTACATTCTCTATAACCTTTGCATAGAATTGTATATACAATAATGATGTTTTAACGGAGATATTTCGCAAAACCGAATTGGGTTTCAAATAAACCTCGACTTCCGATTAACCGGTATTGTCCAAAAACTAATCATCTCTTTGTGCTGTAACCAAAGTGTTATTGATGAAATTTGGTAATGATATGGCAAGTACTTTTCGAATTAGAGCGCCCGCAATCACATACATACACACAGACTGCATTCCGAAAATAGTTTAAACGTGTTCTAGGGACCTCAAAACATGTATTTCCGTTGAAATCTTGAAGTCGATTTTTTTCATGAAAATAATACTTGTATATGGAGAAAGAAAAAAGTGAGAAATGAAGGAAATGTTGGGTTAAACTGTTGTTAGTCGAATGAAGCCGGTTTGGTATTGAGCAAATATTGATTAAAGATTTAATGTCTATGAATGGTGAAGATTTCATCAACTTTTCTAGAATGAATTATGAAATGTTTTTAGATCTGCATGAAAAGGTTAGTAGAATAAATAGACTTGCTTGTGTTTATTAGTTAAAGATGAAATTCATTTCTTGGTATCAATAAATTTATGGTTTATATACATTTTCTGTTGAACTACCAGTAATCATCGAGCTTTCCATTTTTTTTGTCTCTTGTATGAATGTCGAACTCAGGGAATTGATCTTCTTGACAAACTCAACAGTCATTCCTATAGCATCACTAATACCTTTGTAGGTATTTAATCATAAGATGTTATTTTTATAGTCTTTCGATTTAGTGTCCCACAAACACGGGTGATCGCGATACAATGCAATAAAAGTCATAGATTGCTCATCACTAAAAACACGTTTCTCAGTTGACGCCATTTTGAAACTCGCAGAATAACAGCAACTTGGACGGGTACTAGGAAAGCCACCTATCTATACAAGTAACTTGCACGTACTGATATAAAAGTGTACTCATATAAAAGTACCTATTCTACATATCCAAGTACTCCTATAGCAGTAACTTCTATACAAGTATACTCCTATGTGTAAAGATAGCTTTACTCTCCACAAAAGACAACAAAGATATATGCCAATTAGAGAGTTGGAAGCAGGGGCGTAACAATCTCTTATGGGGCCCCAGTGCAAGATTCGACTTTCGGGGCCCCTTTCATTAATTATATTATGAAACTGGAAGCAATAATACAATGAGAACATGATTTTTTATATTTTATTAAGTTAATTACTTAGATTATATATATTTAGATGGAATATTCTGTAAAATTAAGTTTACAACCGTATGTTAAGATTTATATATTTATAAACATTCTACAAATTCAAAATACATAATATAAAACATTTAACACATGATATTCAATTTATTAACTCTCTCATGGATTTTCTTTCTGGGAATGTTGTTACCGGTGAGTCAATATCTAAAGAACGGGCAACATCATTCTCTATAGATAAGACTGCCAAACTGCTCAGTCTTTCTTGTGACACTGTACTTCTTAAATAATTTTTTACAATTCTTAACTTACAATTAGAGAAGCTACGTTCACACGACACTGATGTCACAGGAATAGTAAGAAATAATAATAGTGAAGTAACTACTTCAGAAAAACTAGAAGAAAAAAATTGCTTCTGTACAACAAGTAACTCCACTACCTCTCGAATTGTCTTTAATGGTTTCAATTCCTCATTTAACAGAAATTTGTTCGTAACTAAAAATAAAAATCACCGTTGCACTTCTAGAACTTTTTAAAGATTTATGTGATCCAAAAAATTGTATTTTCTCTGTTTTAATATGTTTAATCCAAAAAGTTAAAATCGAGTAGTGAGGGGATTGATGCAGTATTGACACATCTTGTACCTGGAGTATGCGATTTGGAGCTACTAGCCTTCATTATCGCTATCAAAAGTCCTATTTCCATGAAATTTTAGTCAAATCCTAAATCCGATCGAAGTGCAGTTATGGGCGCTATAGAGTGTTATGAAGCGTGGGATAGGTGGTTGTAAGGTGCACCATATCGATGTGCTTGGCAACCCCGCATTACCCAATTTCGCCAAAAACTGAGTGATTAATGTTTTTATATTTTTCAGATCATAGAATTTTTTAAAAACTGTTGTCATTTTCATGGCACATTCGGTTAAATATCACAGTACAGTTAATCAGAACTCCATTTCTAAAAAATTTAAATAGAAAGGAAATAAAATTGTCTTTAAGGTGATGCCATTGAAATAATTTTAGGTTTCAAGTAGAGGTCGTAGTAAATCGTGAAAGTCCAGGGGCACATTATTTTGACGGTGATAGGCTAGAAATTTTAATATAAAAAATTGAGTTTTTTAGGCACGTTTCACTTCCAGCGTGAGCGCCTATTATCGTCGGTCTGTCCATCCATCCGTCCGTCCACCTGCATGTTCGTTCTCGGCTTCTACCTAATGGATTTTCATGAAATTTGATATTAAGGACTTATAATCAAATATAAGAAGAAAATCGCAAAAATGAATAACGTTTGCCAATCAGGGGTACCACTTTACTGGTGACAAAAAAATAAATTTTCGTCATATCTCGTCAAGTATTGCGCATATCAAAATAGTTTTCAAATAAAAGTTGTAGAACCTGTAAAGAAGAGTATTTTCTTCCCTATACATTTTTATCGTAGGAGTAGCCGTTATCGAGAAAATAAAATGAGAATGTCTTAATTTGAGTTGAATTTAGAAAATTTCTTGCATGGTTACTCCTTCATTGTTGCTATCGTAAACAATCTCACAAACAAACGTTTAATTTCCTTACGCGTGCATGCAATATTATTAAATAGGAAGAAAATGGATTATTTTTGAAGAATATAAGAACTTGAAAACGCTATTTCCCTCACGTACAGGCATATAATTTCTTTCTAATACTCCATTGCACGAAACGCGCCCATTTGTGATATGTTGTACACTTTCCTAACTTGTTATTTAAGTTTTCAGAATTGAAAAAGAAACAAGGAATGATATACCATACTTTATGATGTGATGTATGCAAATTAAAATCTAATAATTGAATAATTCTTTCCCTACAAGAGAAATCTCAGATTTTAAGTATAATATTATCTGAATAGAAATAAGTTATAAATAAAAGCTAACCTCTGTGAAACAAGTTTGCTTTATTCTCTAGATGCACCGAATACCCAAACTGAAGTCGTTTCCTGATCCAGAAAACGTAGAACAAGACTGACTGATGGAAATATAGATGAGGGTGAAATTAGCAAAATGATTGCTAGAATAGATACAATGTGTGCTATGCCACTGCTTTCTTAGCACTACCACTCCTTTAATTGTACATTCAAAGTTCTCGCAGTAGCTGGAATCTTCCGTCAGGCGCTCCCACCATAGGCTCATGTTTCTCCTCTTTTTAATTCACAACGATAGGATTCCAAACTTGTTTACATCATCAGGTACAAAATGGTTACATTTTTAAAGTATCTGTACAAGAAAGTATGGTAGGAAGGTTAGGTCGCAACCGTAAAGGAAACTTACTTGCACCTATGTGGAATTGGAATGGTTTCTAATATAAACATCTTTCCAAATTTGTAGTCCCGAAAAGAAACAATGAAGAATGTTCTAGAATATTACTGTATGGTAGAGAAATAGCAGTTTTGTATTGGTAAAGCTGCTTGCATTAATTCTTCCATTCATATGTAAGAGAGCAGGGCCTCTAAAAGTGATGCAGTCGAAATTTTTTTCAGTCTTTTATAAGATCGACGTAAGATGTCTAGACATTTGGGGCCCCTATGGCTGAGGGCCCTGGTGCATTGCACCTGTTTGCTACATGTACTTTTATTTATTTATTAGGACACCAATAACAGCAACAGAGGCCTTTTACATTGGGTGTAGTAACAAATAAATTATTTAAAAAACTAACAATAACAAAATGACAAGATAACAGAAAAAATATATAATAGTATTAACAATAACAAGGATATAATAAGCATGATCTTAGTTGTTTATGCGATGTTTGATGAAAGAGATGAAAATACTAGGGGAGTTGAAGAGGTCCAAAGACGGATATTTTGCATTAAGGGTGTTGAAGAGGGAGGGGATTCGGTGGAATAGAGATCACTGGGAAATAGATAAACAGAAGTGAGGATGTGCAATAAGCTCATGTTACGGGTGGGGCAAGGAGGAATGCGAAAGGAAAAGAAAGAGGAGGAGGTCACCAGAGCGAAAATGTCCGTTCAGTACACCACGTAATAATTTTAGGTCAGCTGTTAAGCGGCGGTGGAAGAGGTGGGAAAGCCCTAGGGATGACAACACGACTTCTCGTGAGTGATTCCTAAAGGAAGGAACGCGATATCAGACAATGGCTAGGAAGAAATTTACCGGGCGGTTGAGAAGTTTGAGAGTTGTGGGGCTGGCAGTAGACCAGATGGGTGAGCAGTATTCCAGAATGGGGAGTACACAGCCAAAGAACACTGCTTTCAGTGCAAGGGGGTCAGTAATTTCGGAGAAACGGTAAATTAAGCCAACTATGGACATTGCTGTCCCGGAAATGCTCTTAATGTGTTCTATGAAGAGTAGTTTGTCATAAAAAATTACGCCCAAATCAGTGTGTGTTTTCACAGAAGGGATAGGATGATGGGAGAGGGTGTAGGAAAATGAAATGGGATTGTGCTTGAGGGAAAAGGACATTACAGCCGACTTAGCGGGGTTAATACGTAGGTGCCATTTGGAACACCAAGCGTCGGCAGATTTAAGAGCAGATTCAAGTGATAAAGAATCGGCTAGAGTGTCAACTCTTTTAAAGATTTTACAATCATCTGAGTAAAGAAGTATATTGCAGCCCGATGGGAGTACGCATTCTACGATGTCATCCACGTAGAGGGCAAAGAGAAGGGGACCGAGAACGCTACCCTGAGGGACACCGGAAGAGACAGGCAATAGAGGAGAAGAAAAGCCATCGATTAAAACTCTCTGATTACGAGAGTTCAGGAAATTAGAAATTACTGATAAGAGGCGGCCATGGATATTGTAACGAGGATCACGTTTGTGGAGGAAGAGGGTGTGGCTCACTGAATCGAAAGCTTTAGAAAAGTCGATGTAGCAGACATCGAGTTGAGATTTTAATTCAAAGGAGGAAATAATATGATGTTGTAAGACAGAAAGATTGGTAAGACAGGAGCTACCAGGAAGAAAACCATGCTGAAAGGAAGAGATGTATGGAAGAGTGAAATGTAGGATACGGTTGTGGATTATACGTTCAAAGATGATAGAGAGTACTGGCAAAATGGAAATAGGGCGATAATTTTCAACAATGTCTTTTGATCCTGACTTTAAAATGGGGGTGACGTTGGAATTCTTCCAAAGAGACGGGAAAGTTCCTGACGAAAAGAATTATTGAATAATAGGGAGATGGGAACGTGGAGAACGGTGGATGTGCGTTGGAGAAAGAACCAATATTATCTGAGCCGGTGGATTTCGAGGGAGGTAGGGAGGAAAGATGAGCTAGAACCTCCTGCGGTGAAGTTGTTATAAACGCAAGGGAATGGGTGCACACGGGCTGAAGAGGTGGGAGAGGAATGCTGGGGGAGGCGGGTGTGAAATTGGAGCAAAAATATTCATTGAAGGCTGAAGGCCTAGCATCCCCTTGGAACGATGTGCCGTTGGCAGAGACGGAAATTGGGATACGATGTGTTTTCCTTTTGGAGTTTATCAGGGTCCAAAGTCTCTTCGAATTGTTTTTAATTTCGTCCGTTATCCCTTCAACAAAGTTCGAGTAATCTCGGCGAAGAAGATAACGGGCGTGCCGACGTAGGGTAGCAAAGGAGGCACGAGTGTGGGGATTGGGGTGAGACTTCCACAATCTCCACGCTGAAAGCTTATTCTTTAGGACGAGGGTCGTCTCATGCGATACCCAAAGACGCTTTTTCTTCGACACTCGTCGTGAAGGGACGAAGTCCTCGATGACTGCATGGAGAAGGTCGTAGAAGAGGTCGAGCCCATCCTTGGTATTACCGCTCTCGAGGAGGTCCCAGGGAAGGAGGGAAAGAGCACGGTTAATAGCGGGCCAGTCCGCTTTGTTCCAGGTTCTGAGGAACCTGGGCGGGGTTGGAAGCGTCGGTGCAGCTCGCCGGGGGGTAGGGAGTGGGAGGGATAGCGAACACTCGAGGGATTCGAGGTCAGTTTCGAAAATGTTACGCCCCACGGCTACGGGAGACACTGGGATGGAGGACAGAATTAGATCCAGCGTTGCCATATTTATAGTAGGAAAAGAATTACACTGAAGGAGGCCTAAGCCATTCATGAAATGATCGAGAAAATAATGATCAACGTTATTAGATGAACTGCCACTGGTGGATGAGGTCCAATTGATGGATAGGTTGAAGTCTCCGAATAATATAAGGTCACCTAATGCACGAATGCGAAGAACTGAATCAAAACAAGCTTCCAAACACAATAAATCATTGTTAGGTGGGCGATAAAAACAACCAACAAATAATTTAACTGAGTGCTCACTCTTGGCACTACATTTCACTCGTAATTTGGTCCACAAAATTTCACAATTGGTTTCTAAATCCGCCCGTCGGGTAGCAGGTAAGTCAAAATCAATGGCAAGGAGAACACCGCCACCTCGGGAAGTTCGATCACGACGAAAAATTTGGTGGGTAGCCACAAACGCAAGTTCACCATACACTGGTTGGAAGTAGATTGACAGCATGGGGAGGGAGGGTTTTATGGATATTATCTTGGCCATTATATTCTCTAGAACGGGTACTATATTATTATGCCAGACTTTATGACTTTTTTTAAAAATATCAAATGACTTCAAATTAAAAATTCTTTTCCTGTTCACTCTTAAATTGCTCACTCAAGCAACAACATTTATAATTAGGTTATGAGTGTTGGTTACAAGTGTGAGATATTTAAATGTTTCTCTGGTAAAATTTTCAAGCCCTTGTCTAGAATGCTTGATAGTTGATCTTAAACTTCTACCTTTCCAATCAAGTAAGTAGCTCTAGAAGTTCATCAAATGTAAATACTTATTATTAAGGTTATGATTGTTGGTCCTAAAAGAAGTTCTTCATTTCCAATTAAGAAATTTCCAACGTCCAAACCAGCTTCCGGGCGGAAGTGGAATATTCTGTTAAGTTAAAAGTGTTCTAGCAGGTAGTTATCTGCAATGAAACCAAGAGCCATCTAGCATTCATTTTGTGAACCCTAATTAACAATATGGCTGTTAATATGAATTTTCAGATATATCTGGTAGCCGCCTGACTGAACAATTTTAACTTTGCGTAATATTCTGCTACCATCCGGAAAGGGTTAAATGCTTGTTCTTGAAGCCATAAAAAGGTTATAAAAATCATTGGTATTCACCAGTAGTAGATTATAAAAGAATTCTTCAATATATAGATTTAAAAGAATTTTGGATTGATTGAGGATATGAGTGGCATGTTTTTACAAATGAGTTCCAACAAGCAGAAGGATCTAATATAATACATAAGAAAATGCATTAAAATACAGTGAAACCTCAATTGTCTGACCCACGATTAACTGACTTTCACTTTAACGGACCAAAAATGGATGAGCTGTCTAACCATGGTCGGGAAGCATATGCCAGTTGCATCCTCTGAGAGTCGGTTCACGTGAAAGATCCACATGAGTCGGTTCACCCAAGAGATTGCCTGACAGATGATTCACACGGGAGATTATTACCACTAATTATTTAATCTAGTAAAATCAAATTGTGATTAAATATTCATTACGTCTTCTGATTCTGAATTTAATTTAATTGAAATATTTTTGCTAATAATATTTTACTATATCATTTTTTGTTTTAATTTCACTGTATAATGGTCTGAGCTGCACATAAAATTCTTAAATAAATAAATTATGTTCCTAAATGAACATTGTTTCCATTATTTTCAGATTATCTGAATTTACAGTTTATCCGACAGTCCTTCTCTCCATATAGGTCATATAATTGAGGTTTTACTGTATATGCTAGCATAGGTGATACTACTGGTTCTTTTTCCTTGGTACTACTTTCCGTTCATTTTCTAATTTTTATATCTTTAATATACTCTATGATTGTGTGTTTGTAATCATCTATTAAATTTCAGTATGTTGAAACATACAGCATAATTCTGTTGGAATATTATTGATAAATAATAGTTTATAATGAATACATCACAACTCAGTGGGAAATTCATAACTTTATTGCCTTTCAACCAGTAAACCATCTAAAATTTCTTCATACCCATCTATGGAAAGTCAATTGATCTTCAAGTAGACGTGTTAATTCATAGTTAATAATTATATTATTCCAACATTTGATACGCTTTGGAATATCTTCGGTGATAATTCTTGTATTTCTCATTTTTTGTTTTATTTCATTTTGGAGTGTTCCATATATATCTCTGTCAAATACTATTACTTGTAATTTTTGTAGATAGTTGGGCACATGTCTCAAACTTTCCTCAACCCCTTCTGCCAATCCCTAAACAATAATAAAAACAAAATAGTGTTATTCATTTTGTTGATTATTTTTTCAAGTAACGGCATGTTTCAGTTATATAAGTGATAATATTTTTTGATAAATGAGTGCAAAAGGAGCTTAAGTTTTTGAGTAAGTCAAAGATTTAACAAAAGTAGTGTTTTCAATCACCATTTCATATTTTTTCAAGCATTAAAAGTAATGCAGGGGTCACAAACACAAGTTTAATTATAATTTAACCCAGAAAACACCTTTCAAATGGAAAAAAATCATTGATGAGAAGCATTAATGAAAGAAATTTTACAGTTTCTGCTTCTTAAGTATATAATTCAATTTCTATAAAATAAATGTGATTAGGAAAATATTGTATTGTGTTATTCATAAAGACAGGATACGTTGGATAACTTTAGGATCTTTTTCTAACATGATAGGCATTTTTTTATGTGAGCCCTGTTTGAATGTATACCACCTCATGTAGTGGTAATGCAGCAAAAATTCATTGGGTAATGTTTGATGGTACAATAAACTGTATTTAATATATTAAAATGGGAATGCCATGTTAAAGGAGGTAATTATAAGAGAGTTACCAAGAAAGGGGTGATGAGGAAGAAAAATATTGGGATACACAGCAGTCTAATGTGAATGGATGAGTGGGAGAAGATGAAGTGAAGAGCAGAAAAACAAACGAAAGAAGAAAATTTCAAGAGTTGTCAGTGACAGGAAACCTACAGTTGTATACATATATTTGAGATTATTCCTTTAGATCAGAGGTCAAAAAAACTATTGCATGCATGTCCAAAGTTGCACCCTAAGAGATTTTACATAGCGTGTTATTTTGCAGAAAAAATTATATATTTTTAAAAGAAGTTCTTTTATTTAAGTTACAGTTCGTACTACAACTTTACATCATCATTTTAAGATTTCCTTGTATTATAATTAATTTTCATAAGTGACATGGATAAAAGGAATTTGATGGTGGCACACTCCATCAGTCACACATTTTAAAACTCTGTAAAGGGTGGTAACAAGCAATAAAACATTATCAATTCTTCTTCTAAATTCAGCTATAGAAATATAATCAAAATCTTAGTAGATGTAATAAATACAGTATAGAACCTTTTATCCATAAATCCAGTTAACTGGCTATTTTTTAAATAATGCATATTCTCAAAAATTTGTTAGAAAGAAATGTAAAGCCTCGTTAGTAATTACCCGGCTCACCACCATTTGTTGGGTTTGCACCGGTAAACAAGTGAACACGTAATTTGGAAGAGAACAAGGATTTTATGTTTGAAAGTATGTACCCGATTACATGAGCCACCTGGGAAAATCGCAGGACCCAGTGCAACGTGTGCGTGTACTTTATAAGTATGACAAAAATCTTTTAGAGAGCATGGGGCTCTTTAAGTGCAGGGCCCGGTGCGATTGCACCGTTCGCATCACTATCAAGCCTACCCTGCCAATTACTGTAGTATTACTGCACAGTGCAGGCAGTGATGAGCTCGAATAAAATTAAGAACTGACTCTTTAAAAAAGAAAAAAATAGGAAATTTCGACAAGGATGCCTACATGCCAGGACCACCAGATCGCTCCAGGTTAGTAATACTGTTCCGTTAACAATGTCCTGTTCGTAATATATACTATTTCATACAATGTCAACAATTGAATGTCAGATAGGGTTAAATGTACTTGAAAGGACATAATCAATAAATTTTCATATTTTCTAAAAATTTACAACCGGCTTACAAATTTAGAGAAAAATTATCAACCGGCTCGTGCGAGTCGGCTTCAGATCATCACTGAGTACAGGTATATATTATATTAGTGCTTGAAATGGGAAGTGTTACGAAACGGAACGCACGTTCTGGTAGTGGAACTGAAAGCAGTGGACGCGAAATAACTGATAGAACATTTACAATAGAGAAATTTTGATTTTTTTCCTTATGCACTACGATAAAGATAAGTAAAGAAAAAATTTTTACATTATTTTTATTAAATGAAGTTAACATAACGGTCTGATGAGACAGAACGATATTATCGACATATGCAACGGACCAAAACATCGTTTTAGTGAGTTCTAGCTCTTTCCGAGCATTGTTTATAGGTAAATTCCAGATAACTGGCTGTCCCCATATCCCAAGCTTGCCGGATAAAAGGTTCTATACCGTAGGTTAACTTTATTTTGGCCTTGGTTTTGGATGAAGAGCTATTTTCCTTGAGTAATATTGTCTAAAGGAAAATTTCATATGAAAAACTATATATCAAGCGGTAGCTCTTACTTTGATGTTTAAATATTGCAGATTTCTGCATCCATGTATCAGAGCATTGCATCCTACTGCCCCAACATGGGAACAACCAGCAAGAACAAGGCATTGCAAATATTGGAAATATTTTCCTATATTCTGTGCAGCAATGTCATCTATACCAGTGCAATCGGAGAGAATCAAAACTTTCATCTTTGGCCCTGCAACCATTCTTGCTGTGATTGAAATATGAAATGTTTATTTTAATCGCTAATTATATCCACATTTTAAATTAATTAAATCAAAGTTTGCCATTGAAATGCTAATATTATAAATATGCACATTAAATATACCATTTAAATTAATTTTGTATTATAAGTATTATTTTTTATTCTCACCGAAGACCTCTGCCCAAGTTTGTGATGGCACAAGGTTTGCCCCGGATAAGTCGAGAGAAACAAGCTTTGTAAGATGGATGGCTAGGTTTATGATTCCATTTCCAGTTAATTTGTTAGCATTTCTGAGGTGTAGGGTGCTCAGGTGGACACACTGAATAAGGGCGAGGCAGGAAATATCAGTAAGTGAAGAAGCGTTTATCTGTAAAAGAACATCTGTTTTTAGAGGCTGTAACATGTTATCTTTTAAGAGGATGGTAAGGAAACTGCTTCATTCAAGAAAGTGTATCCAATGGTGCACACACAAACACACCTTGATAACGCTAATAGTTTGCCTCATTCGGTCGCAGAAGAGAGAAAAGTCTTTGTCGATCGCGTGTGGCATCGTGCTCTTATAGCCTTCTTCTCTGTAAGCTCTCAACTCCTTAAGCACGAGGCCGCTGACGGCCACTGCAGCCAGCGCCGCCGTGCCGAACTGGCGGCAATGGCCCACGTCGAGGACAGACAGGTTGGGGACACAGGAACCCAGTTTTCGGAAGAAAACCATGCTCCTGTGGCGACGGACGTCCCTCACCACGAGCTTGCGGAGGTTTCGGAATCGGTGCAAGGCGCGGATGAGGACAGTGGAGGGCATGGGACCGTGGATGCGACGGAGGACGAGAGAGGTCAGGTCGGGACGACAAGAAGAAGCGAAGGACAGGAGGATGGCGGCGTCGTAACGTTCCGTTATCTCGAGCTCCTTAAGGTGAGGAACCGCCTTCTCGATTATACTGGTGGCCATGACCGTGGACTGGGCTTTAATCCTTTGGCTGTCGCCAGCGTCTCCGGTGATGTCCTCTTCTCCCCTGAATCGCAGTCGGCGCCATAGAGAAGGAAGCCGGGAGAGGTGGAGCATCTTCCTGCAAGTTGGAGCGGCAGAGCTTATGAGGTCGAGTGGAGGGAGGAAGGAAAGAATGTGGAGCAGACTCTCCTCGGGGATGGTATCTATCGATGGCCTACTCACGTCTCCTCTCGTGTCTCCAGTTTCGAAGCCTTGCCTGGAGGAGAAGAAGATGAGAATGATGATGCACCTATGAATGGTGAGTCCTCTTTGGAAACGAACGCTAGAATTTATATGATCCCTTCCCATCATGTAGCGAAATTAGTGTAATTTATGGAAGCTGTAAAAGTTTTCATTTTAATAGTTCGTTTTACCTTTCGTAATCACACCCACAATAACAATGCAGTTGAGTTACTTTGTCATATAACAGCGAATAAAACCTTGAAGAAAGTGAAATTATTATTGAAAGTAAATAAAATACAGTAATATTGCAATCCTAATATTAGCGTTTTTTTATGAGAATCTTCAGCTGTGGATTTATCAGGCGTAGACTAGGGTACTCATGAGACGTTATTTTGTGGAATTTACTCAAAATTTCTTTGTACCATTTCCATCTGATTCATTAAACCGAAGCGACACGTCTTTAGTCAGAATGATGTTTTTGGTTTATTTCAAATGTTTCCAAAGGTAATGGTCACTCTTTAACCAAATTCTATGTAAGCTGATAGTGACTTTTAACCCGTTGAAATCTACGATAGTCTTCATGATATCCTAAGTCAGGGGTCGACAACCTATGGCGCGCGTGCCAAAAGTGGCACGCTAGGTGATTTTGAATGGCACGCGAAAAAAGAAATGATAAAGAACATCAAAAAATCGTAGTATACATTTATTACAAGTATGTAGTACAATCAAAGACTTTTGGAAATGTATTGAGCTAGCGTTATATTTTATATTAAGAGTAATTATTACCCTCTAAATTCAATTCTGTAGCACTGCTCTCACACATTTCATGTGCCTGTTGTCTCCTGTTCCCTCTCGCGCCGCCTTGGTGTCTAATAAACAAGATAATTCAGACCGATAGGCACAAATGCATACAGTTTACAATGTGGTCCTTTAAATAAACCGGGGTTATCAAATACTAAAAAGTATCATATAATTAAATTGAAATTTATTAGTGGCTCGCGAGACCATACATTGACGTTAATTTGGCACGTCACTTGTTAAAGGTTGCCGACCCGTCCTAAGTTTTTCTAATTCATGACTGATCTGGTTCCCAAAAACTTCCTTCGTTAATAATAGCGCAGAAGGCATTTAACTTATTGATAAATAAATATACCGTGTACATAAAATAAAGATAACCTTCTGTCGATAGGATGAGCGTTTAGGGATTTTTATAGAACAAGTGGAATTTTATTGTAATATTTAAAAGTGACTGAAATTTTCACTACATGTCTAGTATGCTGTGGCAGCCTAATAGTGTGACGCAGCAAAACGTTTGAGAGCAACTGACTCATACTGAAGAGATTAGTTTCTGCATTCGGTATTAATATGGATTTTATGAAGGTCGAAGTTAATATATCTTTGGAGGTTTGAGGAAACATATTGGAAACTATCATAAGGGTGTCTCTTACCTTGGTTGACTGACAATATTCATTCTCGTCTTTTGGCTGGGGATCGGTCCGGCAATGTTCCTAGACCTTAATCTCATATTTGACCTAACGCTCAAAATTTTCTTTTGTCCAGGGAAACTTTTCCTTTTGGGAGCCATTATTATAGATAACACCACGTAAACTGTGTAGAATTTTAAAACGAGGAAATTTTGTTTGCTTATAGATAAATCTAATGTGAAGATCTGCGTTGAACGGTTGCCTAGGTAACATAAGTACCATTGTCGCTCCATAATGGAGTGATTAGTAATAATGGCCACGCCGCTTATTTTATATCTCGTTAATTTATTTCTGGCAACAATGAATATGTCATTAGTCTCTACATATTTTATTACATAAGCAATATAATTTTCATAGCTGTGCTGAGCCTTTATTTATAACCGATTTTTTTTATCCATTTCGATGTACAAAAATCTCTCGGGTAACGACTTTTCGCGGTTAGGCTAGGGCCGGATTAAGCGGTACGCAAAACACGCAAGTGCGTGGGGCCCAGAGGACAAGGGGCCCACCAGGAGCGGAATGGGCCGCCGGGACATAGAGCAAAGTCCTGGTGGGGCGATGCTGTCCATGGGCTGGGGTTGCCTGAGTGGTTGCTGCCTCGGCCAGGAGCTGTCGCTTTTCCGTATTCTAAAGCTATTTCAGCTATACAAGTGTCCGTAAGACGGCGGCAGCCCGGAGTGCGTCGGTAACATCACTAGGCTGAATGGAGGCAAAGTATTTTACGGGGGGCCACGTCCCGTTGTGTCGGTCTCTTCCAATTGTCTTATATTTACGCTATCCTCGGTTTTCCCCAACTACAGCATTCTCACCCGCCCCCTCCCCTTGCAGTCTAGAGCAGCGTTTCTCAACCGGTGCTCCATAACCATTAGGTAGGTGCTCCGCATCCTTCATCATTTTGTATTTTTTAATTAAATAACCAATATATAATATATGTGAGAGAGTCTTTAATTTCATTTCAATTTTTTGAGTTCATTCATTCATTATTTCTGGATCGTTTTTAAACTGACAAGTGTACTATGACGGACATTCCAACTGGTAGGTAACAAATGATTTCCTGAAAAGTTTGTTCTAGTGCTCCTAAGTTAATGAATACCTTTAGGCAGAGTGCGAGGTACCTAGGCGAATTGAGTCTTACGATTTCTAAATATTTTTTTATTTTAATTAGGAAAACATGCAAATAAATTTTGAATTGTTAATTTATATGTATACTTGCAGTATAGAGGTTGAGCTTCTGATGTCGATCACGAACCAGTCGAAAGTCTTAAATCGAGTTGAACTTAGAAAATTTTATGCATGGTTACTTCTTCATTGTTGCAAACATAAACAATCTCACAAACAAACGTTTAATTTCCTTACGTGTGCATGCAATATTTTTAAATCGGAAGAAACTGGATTATTTATGATGAAGAAAAGAACTTTAAAATGCTATTTCCCTTATGTACAGGTATATAATTTCTTTCTAATACTCCATTGCACGAAACGCGCCCATTTGTGATACGCTGTACACTTTCCTAACTTGTATGTTTATTTTTAAATATGTGCAAGTTTATATAATATTAAATTTTCTATTTATGCATTTCTGTAATTCCATTTAATTAACCTGCTGCATACATTTTTTCCATTCGTAAGTTGTAAAATTTTTTGCAGATTGGGTATCCCCATCCCGGTCAGTTGGGGACCTCCCTAATTTTTTGCGCCTGTGGCCTTCGGATACCTTAATTCGTCACTGTGGAAGGGAGAAAATATTCTCACTGTTTCAACCGATCCTGCGCCACTCCGCAGCACAAAGCAATAAACAGGAATGCAGGCTTATTCATTTTGCTTGTCTATATACTACAAACGTTAAAAACTGATTCCTCTGCAATAAGATGTTGGGGTGAGAAATCTATTAAGGAAGCAAGGGATCCAGGTACTAGGGAAGTCAAACATCAATGTTTTCCTTAGATGTTGTTTTTAACATTTTTTAACAAGAGCCTAGCACAATACCAGCCACATTTACTGATCATCAAAAACGTTAAAATATCTAGTCAGCAGTATGATTAATATCCTAATTGTATCCCAAACAATTTGGACCCCGCGTGAGGTGAACTATTGAGGCAGCGGCCTCAGGCGGCATATTATAGGAGCGGCAATTTACAAGTTTGTTAAAATATTAAGATTTTATGTTTAAAATTCCAGTAAATATTATCAAAAAAGATATCTGTGGATTGCGATTTCCGAAAATCAGTTCTTTAAGCTTCTTAGTCGAGCACGAAAACACTTCTGCAGGTTCCCCACTAATACCAACACCACTGATGTTACACCCACACCTAAGGATTTTTTTCTATAGATCTCACCCCGCAAATGGTGGCAGATGGAGAAATGGCTGCCAAAATTAAGGGATGGCTGCTGGCCGCTTAACTTCATTTTTGCAATCCCGCCACGCTCAATGTCCGGCTTTCCAAATTCTGCCTGGAGTATTTCATCCCCCTACCCTTTCATTTATTTTCCCATACGGTCAAAAACGATTTTGCAGCGACGAAGGCGGTCTCTTTTGAGCGGCAAGAAGAAGGGGCGGCAAATTCCTCTGTTTCCAGAGACCCCAAGGATTCATGGCCCGGGAACTTTTCAGGACAAGTCTTTCCCCCTCCCAGTTGCTTAGGGTAAGGAGGCATGGCATGTGATGCACTGGGAGTAACAAGGCAGATTTTTATGACACAACTCTTTTTCCTTTTCAATGGAAGCCGCCACATGCCATAAACATTGGATTTTCTTTGGCGCTTTGTTTATGATACTCGTCCTTCCCTAGTCTCCACTTGAGGATTTACAATAAGGTATTTCGTAGTGAAATCTATCGTTGATAAATTTCCATAGCTAATAAATATGAAAGATTTTACAGCATATTATAATACAATCCGCATTACTGTTAAAAATACTGTACGTGTCTGACGATAAATAGTCTGCCCGTGTGTGTCGCACACATCGCACATATGGACGCCCCTGCATCTGGAAGTGGTCCCGAGCGGATACGGCAACAAATAATATTATGGAGTTTCTGAAATTTGCTTGCTTTGTACAACACCTTAGGGATAATATTACTTTCGCATTCTTTTCACGCAAGGTCTCAGAAAAGCTTAACTTAAATCAGTTGGTGTTTGTTTCTCTGACGGGCTGAAGTTTTTCTATAATTTTTGGTTTTCTGTTTGTTCTATTTACTCCGTTGCGTTAAATATTTCCTTTTATACTTTTTTCGTTTAAATTCTAATTTTCTAGTAATTTAATTTTTATTAAACGTACATGATAATGGATAAGTGGCTGAAAACGGATGTTGCTATTGGAAAGACAACAAAACGAACGTTGTCAGGATAGTAAAGGAGAATCAATTATTAAGAAAAATACGTTAATTATATAAAATTTGGTTAAATCTGTTGTTGATCGCCAGTGTCCACAACCACAACTGAAACACAAACAGAACCGAACCTATTACAAAAAATAGCTTTCTTAGGGGCCTCTTAAAGCTAGGGGGCCCACAATCAGGAGAGCTCTATGAACGAGGGCCCCTACGAAGTGGGTTGTATGACGTCGATATATATCTCTGAATCTAGTAAAGGAAATAAATCTAAAAATTTCGCAACAACATTCTCTCTCACACCTCCCTTCAGTTGATGCTTTCTCTCTCTCCCCCCCCTCCTTCCCTCCCCCCCTCCCTCTCTCCTCTCGCTCGTCTTTTAAGAGGGGTTAATGGTTTGCGAAAGAAGACGGCCTAGACCAGGGGTGGGGAACCTTTTTCAATCGGAAGGCCAAAATTCATCCTTGGGAGATCTCATCAGGCCGCACTCGGCATTGTGGGTCACATACATAGAGGCACTTCATCTAGTACATTTGTAAGGTTTGTTGTCGGTGCTTACATACGTTTCCACGAATGAAATTCAATGGATACGGTCCTCGCAAATAGAATACCCATATGCAACTTTTTAAATCACGCTTTAGAGCACATATCTTTGTCACAATGTAGATATCTCTTCCTGAAGCTCACCAAATATTAATACACATTGATTTACTTAAGATTGAGCATCGCATATAATAATTATTTCAAAAAATAAGCTTGTATTTGTGACATTTTTTACTTTTAAAATAGGTAAGAAAAATACTTTCATTCCAAACATATAGGCTAAATCATTCAATCAAATTTAAATGACATTTAAATTCTCTGGTATGTAAATGATGGTATGCGGAAGATTCAACGCTATCAACTCACCGCCGGAAAATTTACCACTAGCAATTCACCGCCGCGAAAAATTCACATCCGAGTGAAACTAATAGAATTTTATGGATTATCTATAGCAGGGTTTCTCAAAGTGGGGTACACGTACCCCTGGGGGTACTTTTAAAGGCGTTAGGGGGTACTTGAGAAAATGTACGTAATGGCTGACATTATGACACTCCCAATCAGCTTTTACTGTTGTTATAGAATATATTTTACAGTAAATTTCTTCACTATGTGTGCACATAAGCAATACAGTATATTTTTCTCTAAAAATAATGAAACCATACATTACAGTAAACTACAGCCTTATCACTGAGGGCGGTGACTTAGGTATGTTGTTTGCTTCTGTTGCACAAGGGACGTGTTACGGATAAATTCATAAAATAAAACTACATAAAACCAAACGGACGAATCTAAAATACGTACAGATTTCGTTTCCTCAGTTGTCAGAAATAAAGGAACATTTGGGAGGACTCACGGATCAATTACTGTAGTATTTTCCAGAAACGGACGATTCTAATAATTGGGTGCGCAATCCATTTGATGTGAATTTTTCGATTCCACATCTAACAGGAAAAGAACAAGAAAGACTCATGAATATTTCTATCGACGGTGAATTGAAAATAAAATTCTCGAGGGTATCTTTGATTTCTTTCTTGGGACAATTATCAAAGGAATACGGGAATTGGCTAAAAAAAAGCAACCCAAACATTCATTCCTTTTCCCCTCAACGTGTATGTGCGAATGTGAATTTTGGTCTTTGTGTCTCATTAAGACAAAACATCGTCGGAAATTGCATGTCGAACCTGACTTACGATTGAGACTTTCTTCAATCGAACCAATTATTGATTCTTTATGTCATGGAAAACAGTCACATTCATCTCAATAGGTGTTATTTATTATATGTAAACTCGTTCCTTTTTAAGTAAACCTATTTTGCGTAATACTTATAGTATTATTTTATATGGGGGTACTTCAATGGATTGATTGAGTTCAAAGGGGTACGCGGCAAAAAATGTTTGAGAAACCCTGATCTATAGCATATATGGACGCTTCTTTTGTATAGGATACAGGAGGACATAAATGTTTTGGTACTTCTAGATGTGCTAGAAATCTGAAAGCGATGGCCGAAACAGGGGATGACTAATAGCAACACTCAGATTTAAAAGCCCATAAAAAAACCCAACGGTACTTATGAAAACGGAAAAAACTTAATCCTTAAACTTTTTTACTTTCACCTAAAGATTTTAGTTTAATTTATAAATAGCAATTATACCCGGTGTAACTCGTGTTCTTAAATCAATGCAAAAATTCGGTACAACATACGTCCCGACGGTGACTCGTTGTGGTAAATGCAAGTGGACTGTATAATTTAATAAGACTAAACATAGGTGGAACAATCTCCAGATTTATATTACTTCGACACAATTAAGTGGTGAAAAACAGACTTTCAAAAAAACAGAACACTTGAAATGAATCCTTATTAGCACTGTGTATCTAAGCACGTTGATAGTTAGTGTTTGAATCGCACTGTTTAAGAGAATAAACACTACCATTACACTTGGTGTGTGGAGCTCACCGAAAACACATCTCGTCGTGAGAGCGATCATGTATGAACTCGCCTCCGTCTCGAAGGCAACCAACAGCCTTGCCTTCCCTTTCACTACAAAGTAACTCACATACAATGTAACTCGCATGCAACTCACAACATACGTAGTACAAACTTTCTCATATATTAATGCGTCGTTTAGTTATCTTTAGAAAATGAAAATCGTATCAGCCGGTTTTTAGAAAATCCAATATTTGTTAACACTATAGAACGTCGGACGGGACAATTTTGTCCCATTCTGATGTTACGTCCCCTACAGTTTCTGTGATTCCGGTTTAATTTAGTCGGGATTTCGTGACTTTTAATCATTTGAGGGTTGCATTCCACTCTACACTTTTGAACATCCCCCCCTCAATATTAAGGATTATAAAACCATTTTACCCTAGAACGGCGGATGGGACAATTTTGTCCCAAAATGAGTTACTACTTTGTTTCATATTCTCTGTGATATTATTCTTATGCAGGCGGCTTTGTAACGTTGTAGACTATGGCATGCCCTTCCCCTCCTCCCCTCTCATCTTTCGCCAGTCCAAATTCTAGCCCCACCCTTCTCCCCTCGCACCTTTCACTTGCTCCCGCAGTGTGATGCAGGTTAGAACGTGTTCCTGCAGCACTGTTTGCGAGCTAATTTACTTGAGCGTTTCAGTTGAGTACGGTGCAACGCCACATTCTATAGCATGCTAAAGTATGCAATTATTAATGTAGAGACTACAACGTTCATAAAAATTGAATCTAGTAGTGCGACTGTACGACTTTGTCGTATAGGACATTTTTGTCCCGTCCGCCGTTCAAGGGGGTACGTCATGTTCAGACGTTCTTGTGTTAAAGTTGCCTTATATTCATTCATTGAGAAAAATGAAATATTTAGTATTATTGCAGACGCGTACTAAAGTAACTCTACGAAATTTTATCAAAATCGTTCTAGCCGTTTTTGAGAAAATCAAATTATTGTTCAAGTTGCCTAGAATAAACTAGCCTTATATTAATTTTTTGAGAAATATGAATTATTTGGTATTATTGAAGAATTGCGAAAACCACTTTTTCGGACTCAGCTACACCTAAAACGTATATTTCAGTCAAAATCTCTAGGTCGAATTTTTTCGCGATAACAATACTTGCTCAATATACTTCGTATATGAGAAAGTAAAAACAGATATATTAGGTCGTTAACTTTCCTTGGTCCAATTAGCTAGGGACCGGTTTAGAAATGAAGCAATGTATCGCATTATTTCTGGGATTCGGTATCCATGTCATTATATTTATACTATAGTCGATCCGAAGTCGGAAGCCTCCTGACCTACTTAGAGCAAGTAGCCAATCACGAACGTTTCCCCTTCCATCGCCCCTCTCAACTTTCGTGCGGGAGAGCAGATACCGATGCGCGCTGCCAGCTCTTGCTCAGCTGATATACTACGCAGTTTCTAAATAAAAAGGAAACGGCGGTAGAAACGGCAACGCAGTACGATGCGATCTCTTCGAGAGCAGGAGTGAGACTGGTTTCCTCCCCACTACCTTCCCAAACAAACAGTCTCCTATTGGCTGCTGCTAACTCGTGTCCGCCCCTTTTTAGAGGCCAGGAGTCTTCCGACTTCGGATCGACTATAGTATAAATATAATGAAGGGAATAAAGAAACTTCAAAATTATGTTATCATACCGAAGTTTCCAAAGTGAAACAAATATATCTTAAACTTAAAATAGTTGCTTATATTATTCTACAAAGAGAATGAATGTACAGTGAACCATCGGTATATCGGACCTCGATAGAACGGACTTCGGATATAACGGATAGATTTTCCAACTGCTACTTTCTCCCAAATTTCCACCATGGTCGGGAAAAAACTAAATTTTCGAAAAAGTTCGATTCCTTGGAATCATTCCGTTTCAAATAAGATATATGCGAAAATAAATTTTTATTTCGCAACTCCGAAATTAAAGAATTTTTGAGCGATTTAGAATTAAATGCGAAATTCTTTCACATGGATAAAAAACTTTACTCATTTCTTCGTAGGATGGTACATATACACTTCGCGTAGATAGCTTAATTCTGTCACCTTCAAAAAAGCTAATGAAAAGTCCTGCACTGTGAATTCGAGGCATTCACATGATATTCAAGTGGAAAACAAAAATTATTATTTCAACCTTTCACCCAGGATATTTCGGTGTGAAAAATAGCGCATTCGTGTAGTTTAAGCAGAAGGATAGTTTATGCAAAACTGTAGATTATCGCGAAGTATGACTTTATACTGAACAAACACACTCTTCAAAATATTTATGTAAAGCTATGTGAAAATATTGATTTAAAGTGATAAGAGTCCACGTTACCTGGCAGAGTACGTTTTACCTGGCGTATTGTTTAGGCACGGTGGACTCTAGAGTCCACCCTGCCTGCAGGTACCGTGGACTCTAGAGTCCACCCTGCCTGCAGGTACCGTGGACTCTAGAGTCCACCCTGCCTGCAGGTACCGTGGACTCTAGAGTACAATATGCCGTTAGAGTCCACCCTACCTCCTACACCGGCCCTGCTTATGACCTTTTGCAAGTTCATCAATGCTACATGGATAGAGGAACATGGAATTAGACTGATATCGAAAGTTCAATGATTGAATGAAATTAGTACATCAAGAGAATAATTATTGATTGCATCATCTATTAAATGTGGATCAGATATTGTAACTTTATCTTTATCTGACGTGGTAGGTATTGACCTAGCTTTTCCATTGCCTCTAATTTCGTTTATAATTTTCCAAGCTTCTTTAGAAATATTTGTTATGTTTTTTAACCAATGATCATCATAAAACTTTTTGGCATTTTAATGAGGAACCTATACTGATGCTTGATGGCTCTATGGTAATCAAGGGTGTTAGCATCAGCCGATTCAATATCAGTTGAAGCAAACATTTTTGTTTGCCTTGAAAAGGATCTAATTTCATTGGTGACTCAGTTCTTACATTTATTGTGCTTGTGCTGCATACATTTAGATAAAGGGAATGTGCAGTTGAAATAAAAAATGTAGGCTGATTACAAATTATTAAAACTGTCATTAAATGACAAGGAATGATAAACATTTGACCAATCATGTTTAGTAAGTAATTACAAAGCAAAGTCAGAGCAATCATCATTTGAAAGATGATTCGATTGTTAAGATGTGGACTCGTATTTTGAAAGAAAACGAGTTTACAGTTCTCATTCAAAATCTATTTTCTATGTTCGAATCAACTTGACTCTGTGAATCAACTTTTTCCGCAGTTGATGAAATCAAGGTGTGAAATTGGAGGCGGAGTTGAGATGCACACTTAATGTGGATTTTATGCCAAATTTCAATGCGCTACTTATATGAATAAACTGTCAAACATCACATTAAAATTTATTGTTTGAATTTAAAGATTTATTTGACTAATAAATAATTAAACCATTATTGTGCATCACTGTTACCTGGTATTTGTATAAAGTCCTATTTTTAATAATAATATTTTGTATTATATGGCGAAAAGTCTGATCCGTTCGCCACAAGTGGGCGAACCTGAAAATTCTGTTGGTCCCCTCTGTTATAGAATATATTTTACAGTAAATGTCTTCACTATGCGTGCACATACACAATACAGTATATTTTGTCCGTAAAAACATTGAATGTATACATAACAGTAAACTGCAGCCTTATCACTGAGGGCGACGGCTTAAGTATTTTGTTTGCTTCCGTTGTCCAAGGGACAAGACATGTTTTATGGATTAAGTCATAAAACCAGGTAAACCCAAACTGGCGAATCTGAAATACGTACAAATCTATTCCTGAGTTTGGATTTGTCATATATAAAGGAATATTTGGAATAAATCACATAACGATTACGATAATATTGTCCAGAAACGGACGATTCTAATAATTGGGTGCGCTATGTGATGATTTTTCGATTCCACATCTACCCTCACTCGCTTTCAATATTATAAAAATCATTATAAAATATTCTGATTATTTCAGGTTTATGAAATCAACTGATTCGTAATACAGAGAACAAGACGAAGCCAACGGTGTGCGTACCAGGTCTTAAAGTATAATACCTGCGGAGATACGACGGTCTCATAAATCGAATAAAATATTGTAAACGAAACAAGATAGAGATTTGAAATCTTCCATGCATAATAATAAGTGTATAAGACACATTATACTAAAATGTAACTGCAATCGGAAGAGCCGTATTGAAATTATGAACCGGCAAAGTGGCGCCTTCCGTCGCAGAGCTCTAAAAATGGGGCCATTTTTCATTCTCACCCCGAAGACATCAACTTTAAAAAAAAACGAAAAAAAATTACAACTTTCATCATTCGACGCAGAATTAAACAGGCTGCAAACTGATATGACTCTTATTAGAATATATTAAGCCGTTTTCGAGATATTTAGCCTCAAACTCGAGTCTACATACTTTTGGCGCCGACAGTAAGCTAATGCTGCATCAATCGTAACGTGTATTTTTTCGTATAAAACTCGGAAATTATGAGAGTCAAATTTTCCTGCGGAACACGTTTCCGAGACTAATTAATTAAACAACAGGCATCTTCATAAAACGTCTTCAGTTTTAAGTGCAATTATTTTTTCAATAAGAGAAGGAAAAATGTATCCCAAGTGTTTTTCAGATTAGGAAAGTCGAAAAAGTAAATCTAATCAATTGTTCCACAAAAAAGTTCTTTGACCCCGGGAGTGACACCGGAACAGTTTCTATAGGCTCTTTGTAGCCTAAAGTTTATAGGGACACAAAATCTCGCAAAGAGCGCCATTTATTCTAGAGCTGACCCCATTTTTGAGTAACACCTTTTAAGAATTATCAGTCAACCCTTGTGGGTGTGCGTCTGAATATTTGTTTCTTTACGTTCCATTCCTCTCTCTCTCTCTCATCACCATGCCCAAGGTCCTTTTCATCCGTCGTCCAATAGGTCGTTTCCTTCTTATCTCGCGAGCTTCGTCTCTTGCCCTTTTCAAACACAAACAACTTATTACAATCGACATGGTTGCATGGATAGCAAGAGTTGCCATTTTGATGCACCATTCTCACCGAAACGCTAACTTATGGCATATTACAGTGTAACAAGCGCAAAGTGACTGTGATCCAATGATTATTCGTTCACAAATATCGCTCTAAAGCAGAGGTTCTCGTACTGTGGTTCGTGGTTCCATTATTAGTTGGTAGGGTCCCCTTATGGGGGAGGTAAAAAGGAGACAATTTCTCGGGTGTTCAAGAAGCCTGGCTTGCCAGGAAAAGAATTCACCTTAAAAGTGAAGTTTGGTCCGTATGCGAGTTTTTACTATGAACTATAAAATCATTATCGGGCCTAGCAGGGGCGTAATTATACAGGTTTCTAAGGGCCCGGGCGTAGCAGAGGCAGAACGCATCGCTCAATAATTGTAGCTTGACAACTCCGCTTGTAGTGGAATACAGGCCTTATAAATGACTGACATATGTTCAAAGTAAACCGTTTTCAAGTATAAAATAAAAAATAGTATGTATAATGTTAGCTTATTTTATTCGTAAAATATGTATCTTACAATATAAGCATTGTATTGAAACGCTAAAATAAAAATCTAAGAAAAAATAAAAATCTTCTTACCTTAAAAATAACAGCTGATATTTTCAGCAAAATTAGGCATTATTTTCTTCGCATTGCGAGGGGGAAATTTAGGCTAACGCTGAAGTTTTATTTTATTTGCGACAATTTTGGATTATTTTAAGTAGCGGTGTTAAATAATTTTAATAAGGTATATTAATTTAAATAACATGTGCGCCAGTACTTCTTCTCATAATAATTGCATCGACACGTTGGGCCAGGGCCGGCAGAAAGCATAGCTACACGGCTGTTGGAGCGGCCAATAGGAGGCTACCTTTGGACGTTTCATTTAATTGAAACTGCGTCTTCCTCAGGGTTTTTAATATCTAGAGGGCGGCCAAATCATTCCTAGTCCACATTCATAATAATTGCCATCGGCGGCGCCCCTTTGCGGCATAATAATAGTTAATAGGTTTCAGTGAAACGAATGAGAAATTGAAAGCGATTGCAATGGCGGTTCGACAGTATCGGCATTCCAAAAGGGTTACTAACTGCAGGGCATCGGTTGTTTAAAAAACACAGGCGGCCAAAAAACAGACTGCCAAAAAGTATCAAACTAAAAAGTGTTTAAAATACTCAAGCTCTAACAAATTACATGACTCAAGTGAGCTTGTATTTATTTATCAGGAGGCGGCACAAGCTACTACTTACTGTTTTACTTACAAGCAAGGGTGGATTTGACAATAGGCCCTATATAGTCCCCGGTATAGAGCGGCAAATTTTAGGGGAGGCAATTTTTCAGGAAAAATAAATAATGATAAATATAAAATACTAAAAACATTTATATTTGTACATTTCAAGGAACAGAAACATATGCTATATAAATACGTTTAAATGTTTTTATAGTAAATAAAAATTTTATGATTAATAACATAAGGGGCGGCAATAAGCTTAGCGCCTATGGGAGGCAAAAAGATAAATCCGCCACTGCTTACAAATTACAAGATAAGTAACAAAAAAAGGGTGTGCGCTGTACAATTGCATTATTATATATTAAATGGACTTTGTACGACTCCCAAATTGGTAGTTGTCCATGGTGTGTGATCTAAAGAGGTAGGTGAATGCATTTTGCATATATATTTCTTTAATGGGGGAAGGCTATTTTCTACTTGAAAAACAGCGGCCAACTGCCTATGCACTGGTCTGACTAACTGGAAATCAAAGACAGACTTCAATTACAGAATCGTGGCTGATCACGGTCCGTCATTGTACACTAAAACCTTTCTAAACTGCTCCACCCCCCTCTAAATTCCGTGAAAAATGGCTGTTTTAATAGGGTCACCGCCTAATAGGGTTTTGATTTGTTGTTAATTTGAAAATATGGAGGATTGGTCGTCGTGGGGGTAGCCATTTTATGTGGTTTGATATTATTCTTCTGTTCCGACCCGTGAATATGGAAATGGCGAGAACACTTGGTCATCGAATAAACAGCATGAAAGTTATTCGATTGAAGAAACCCTTAGGGCAGTGTTTCCCAACTTGTGGTACGCGTACCTTAAGGGGTACGCGAAAGAACTTGAAGGGGTACTCAGAAGAACTTTTTATTTTACTTAACAATAATATTTTCAGCTTTAAAAAATAATTGATTAAAATTTAATAAATATTAATTATATAATTCAGAGGTCGGCAGACGGTCAATCGCATAGGACTTATTAAAAAACCAAGAAATTGAAATTATGAATTTACGCCAGACAAAATAACCAATAGACGCCGCATTGTATCTACTGAAGCGTGAGAACATCCCTCCCCCTCACCAATCAGAATGTAGAATGTAATATTTTGAACACAGAAGAAAGATATAGTTGATAGATGTATAGTTGCTGCTTCAATGTGGGAGAGATACATATTATTCCACTGTATTTCAAGTAGAGAAACATTAAGCAGATAGCTCGCGAAAGCGTTTAACTTTCTCATACGAAGTATCGAGAAAGTATTGTTTTCCCAAAAAAATTCGACGAGATTTTTACTGAAATACGCTGAATCCGAAAAAGTGGTTTTCGCAATGCCGTCTGTCTGTCTGTCACTGGCTCTGGAGCCTAGACGGTAGAACGAAAATAAATGAAATCTCATACTTAGGCATTTATCATATTGAGCAGAGTATACATAGAAATGGTTGACATTGCTGAATAATTAAGAGTAGTTTATTCTACGCATTTTTAACAACAATCCGATTTTCTCGAAAACGGCTCTAAAGATTTTGATCAAATTTCGTACAGTTACTTGAGTTCACGTCTTCAATAATACTGTATAGTTCATATTTCTCAAAAAATGAATATAAGGCTAGTTTATTCTAGGCAACATTAACAATAATTCGATTTTCTCAAAAACGGCTCTAACGATTTGTTCAAAATTCGTACAGTTACTTGAGTATACATCTACAATAATACTATGTATTTCATTTTTCTCAATGAATGAATATAAGGCTAGTTTATTCTTGGGCAACTTTAACAAAAATTGGATTTTCTAAAAACAGGCTCATACGATTTTCATTTTCTAAAGATAACTAAACGACGAATTAGTACCCATATATGAGAAACTTTGTACAATGTATGTTGTACCGATTTTTCGCTACGCTTCGCTCGCTCCACCCTGGTCATTAAAATTTTTTGCCCTTCGAAATGAGTGCCCATTGCAGTATGCCGACATAATTTCTGTTTTGTCCCATGTCAACTTATATTTACACTAAAAATATAACATTGTAACCGGTGATCGCCCGAAAGTCGGTGACAACGCATATGTGTCGTCGCCGGCAAAGTGTTCTTGATTGCAACGTATACGTTAATAGTGAAGCTGAACGGAAAATCGTGAGCTGTGCGGATAATATACATACTTGCTTTTACAGTAGATACGTAACTATACTGACAATTATTGCTGAAACTTAAAGAGCACTGGGCGAAATCCGATTTGAAGAGCATTCGTTTTTAAGAAAAATAATTTATATTAATTTGTATTATTATAAATTAATATAAATTGCTTTTCTTAAAAACGAATGCTCTTCAAATCGGATTTTTCCCAGTGTATTAATTGACAGAATTTCTCTATTTTTTATTAAATTTTTTATTTAATCCTTTAATATGGATCGTTGGCTAAAAACTGGATGTGTGAAACGTAAAAGTGAAAATAATGAAGAAACTGAACGTGTTAATTACAATTTTTAGGAAAAACGCAGCAATATACCTGCAGCAGACATATCTGGTGATAAAATAAGTGAAGTGTGTGAACCATCAAATACAAAGAAAGTGAAAAAAATCCGCAAATATGATGAAGATTATCTTATACTGGGATTTTCATGGACTGGTGATGAGATAGAGCCTGTTCCACTATGTGTGATTTGTTACGAGAGATAAATGAAAGTATGAAACCGTCAAACCTTAAACGTCATTTCGATACAAAACATAAAGAGTACCGTGGAAAGCCTGTAGAATTCTTCGATAATAGGAGCAAAGATCTTCAAAATTCACAGAAAGTAATGCGCAGTGTGACAGGAGGTGAAAATATGAAAGCTTATGAAGCTTCATGTAGAGTGGCGTACTTAATAGTAAAATCCGGAGCTCCCGAAGTAATTGGCGAGACATTAGTAAAACCTGCAGCCAAAGAAATGGCGCAAGTGATGATTGGAGATAAAGCAAAGGAAGCTATAGACGTGTTCCCCTCTCAAATAACATTGTTCATCGTAGAATCATAGATATGGCCGAAAATGTAAAGCAGATATTATTGTTTATTTTTATTTATTTTCACCATTACCTAAAAATATGTTAATCGAGCATTCCTGCCAAATTTCGGGATTCTATCAGCATTCTTTCTCGAGTTAATACCATAATTCGCTACCAGAGGGCTATGGAATAGCGTGACCAACCAACCAACAGACCTGGGCTATTATATTATAAAATTATAATATAGCCCTCTGATTCCTATTAAAAGCTTACCCATATAAAAGCATTGTCCATTATTGGGACCCAAAAAAACCACTGTTTCCCGATAAAAACTATATTTAAAAACTATAATTTACAATAATTCTACTCGGATTTGAATTCCGCCTTCAAAAATAAGAAACTACAATTTCTATACTTTCCGACAGTTCAATACCTGAGATCGAATCTTGACAGGAAATAACTTTAAAAATCAAATATGTTAACCTCATCACCGATTTACGTGCTTTTCTTATGAGACAATAATAATTTGGCAAAATTGGCCCCAAGCAGCTGATCCCAGTCCACTAAATTTTTGTTACATGTAGCTCTCATATGTAGTAACTAATCCTGAAATTTTGGTTTCCCTACGTTGTACCGTTTCAGAGATATCGTCTGCACAATCGGACGGAGGGACGGATAGACAAAGTGAATACATAAGCGATTTGTAAAAAAAATCACGGAAAAGGCGGCGGAGGGTAGGATAATAAGATGCGGGAATCGTTTCTAGCTTGGACCTTGAACCTGCCAGAAATGACAAAATACTGAAAACGCTAAAGAAAGGTCGGCTATGCCCGCCGCAGAGCTGCAAACCGAACCGCTGAACCGAACCGCAGCCATTTTGCTGAACCGCGAACCGAACCGAAACCACTGATTAATTTTTCAATGAACCGAGAACCGAACCGTAATTTTTTGCAAAAGCGGTTCGGTTTCGGTTCGATCTCAATCCACAAAGTACGGACCAACGAAAAAACCAGGAATTTCCATTGGAAAAACCAGCGGGTTTGCTTCAAAGGAAAGAGTGCCTAACTCTTTCATCTCTGATACTATTGTTATCCACATAAAAATCATGTTAGGATCAAAAATACAATTTTTTAAATATAAATAAATGAAGATGATGATGGCATATATTTAAAATATAAATTTTTCCTTTCTTTAAATAAATTCTTCTTTCATTTAAAATAATAATGACTGCTGATTGATTTACTTACAGATTGATACTGAATGTGTAATGTTTATATTGGATAAATTATTTCTGGATAGTATTTCAAATGATTAATTTAGTTGAACCGAACCGCAAACCGAACCGAACCACTTGTCAAAATTCCCGTCTGAACCGAACCATGAACCGAACCACTTCCAAAAATTTAGAACTTCCAAATTTTGAAGTGGTTTGCAGCTCTGGCCCGCCTTAAACTATTTTATCAAATTCATGTCCTTTCCGAAGCGTAAGTTGTCGACGAATAACGAAAGCAGTCAATTTAAAAAAATCCTTTTGCTCATTCTTACGGCGAACCGGATCTCTCGGCTGACAATTTAGGTGTCATGGAACCGTAGTTAGATTTCGATCGACGTCAATCGTCTTGAGTAAGTCGCTTCCCGTGATACGCTCCGCAAATTATCCCTTCGAAGAAACAAACAAGAACGGACTCATGCAACGGTAATGCGTATCGGCATTGTTATCCGATAGGTGAATTTGCCCCGATTCATAGGTCATGAAAACATTAGTCCTTCCTGGAATTCCTTCAGAGGGAGGGAGATCCGCGAAGGGAGGGGGAGGGGTGGAAGCACGTACGTACTATGACTGACTCACTACTTTCTGTCAACAGAGATCGTCGACCAATGGCTTTCTTCGTTGGCGACGTACGAGAGGCGTCCTTTGACCCATTTCCAAGTTGTGATACGGCGCTTGAGGACGTAGCCGGGACCAGGTTCGGCGGTCCATTCAAAACGTTGCCCGTCTGTTGAGCGCAACCGCCTTCGACCTTTAAACAAGAAAGTGATTGAAAACCGTGAGAGAAAGAGAGAATGTGTCTATAAGCGATCGAGAGTGACTCGAAGGAACTGGAGTGTTTATCCTTTGAAGAGAGAGAGAGAGAAAGCGGGGCTAGTAGTACCACGGCGCAATTAAACTCAAGCGACGGACAAAACTTTTAACGATGTTTTTATATCTGGGGCTCCCATTCGTGTTTTTTGCTTGAAAGATTCTGTTTTCACCATAAAGACATGGATTTCTACAAGAAACGACGTCTATCGATCATCGCAATTTGCGCCTATTTATTCCTTGGAGGTATCGAGTTTGGTGAGTCGATATTTGTTTGCAGTGAGACATCTTTTCGTCGGCGTTTACGATAGCTACTTTTTCTTTGCTGAAGTAATTGGAAGATGTTACCAGAATCTCGAGCATTTTTCATATATATGTTCTTAAAAAGTCAAGGGTTACTTTTTTCGGGAACTGAATTATGCCAAAAATTCGAACTAGTTCGCACGCGCCTCTTGTGACCATATTTCGCGGCTTTGTGCATTCACGAGAATTCGTTAAATTAGTTCGCCGTATAGTTTGTCTCTGATTTCTAAGAAAATTACCATTGCATTCACCACCCGAAGGATGCAAAATTTAATTCCTCTGTACCCTAAATTGGGAATGACACATATGCCTTTGTACTGGGAATGATTTTTGCAAGTATTTTGGTTTAGATCCGAAAATTGATGCTGGATTTTTTAAAGCTAAATTTAAATTTAAAAAATATTTTAGCGTACCTAATACTGAAATATCGTTAATTATAAAAAACGAAATAATATCAATATCTTAATCACGATAGTTAAATCTATTTAATAAATATAACCGATTATATAAAAATACTTATAAAAAATAACTGAATAGCAAAAACTACACGTTTGAGTAACGATTTTTTGCATTCTATGATTGCCATGTAAGGGAAAGTCCCATATTTCATGGGCTTAACCTGTTGTCCCATAGAGGTCTGTGGAATATATTTTGTGTATCTTATTTGTCAGCATCAACTCTTGCAATTTTGAAAATTGCATAAACTTAATTACTTCTGCCATTCCTAACCCCTGAGATTTCGGTGTCACACCAGCCACATAGAGGATTGAAATATAAGTGATTCGTTTTATTCAATAAATAATTTTCTGAGCGTTAATATTGTAGCGTTTTCGGAAAAAATAGAAAGCTCTTGTTTTATTAAATCAAGTTTAAATTAAGTAAAAATGAGTTAAAAATGGTATGTTATAAAAGGACACGATATCTGTATTTAATTTGATTAATTATTTAAAGCAGCGTTTCCCAAGCTGGGGTCCGACGAGGTTTTCATGGGGGTGCGCGAATATTTTTGGGTGTTTACAATGTTTTTCTAAAATATAGAAATACAAGAAATTATCCAACCACACACATACCGAGGCGAACAAAAACCGATATCTGTTGTTATTTATGCTTTCATTTTTCTGAGAATATCTTATATGTATATGAATACTACTCTTCCTTTTGTAGAGTGCTTAATATGAGAGCTCTCACGTGTTATTCTTTCACGGTTGCCACCTCAACAACCCGGACATTTTCAATGCTGACCCGGATATTTCCTAATTTGACCCGGAGATTTTTTAAGGGCAACTTTCTTTTTACTCTTCCAGAATGAAAATAGGATTATGATTTCTTTGTTGTAACTGTTTATGATTCTGTCTTTGTTTGCCGGTCCCCACTATCAAATTTTGAACCAATACACCAACTTTCATGACAATTGGTTAGAAACTTTCTACAGAGGCCAAGATCATGGGGATAGGTTTTATGACGAAAATTGAAGTTCCAGGGTCGATTCCATGAATTATCCTTTCCTTTTGATTTAAATGGAAAATCGGAAACCCATCGTGCAGGGTTATTTCCCTACCCACACTAATATACATAAGAAAAATTATATCAGCGCGGGATTTTCGCTATTCTCTGAGGAATTGAAATTCTAATTTTTGCCGTAGAATTTTCTTATCGATCGTATTTCTTTGAATTTTGCTTTAATAATTGCAATTCTGCAATTTTTATTCTCTCATAACGAGATTATTGTCATGGAGACGATTATTTCTCAACTGCCCTGGGGTATAATCTAGTATACAAATGCGTCATTTTTTCTCCCAAAATTGCATAATCAACTGAATTTTTTATGCAAATGTAAGTATAATACCTACTGTCACCGTCAAAATTATGTGCCCCTGAACTTTGAAAATATCTATGAGTCAATACGCATGCTAATGCAAGGTAATACATATAACATTTTAAAGGAAATTTCATTGGCATACACCCTAATTTTTTAAATGCCTGTAAACTTATAACTTAAGACGCAGGACCGCAACAATTAACTCCATATACCCTAAAATTTGCGCTTTTTCGCGCCCTTTGGAATTTCTCGAGTTTTGCAACTCATTTTTGAAAAGACTACTGAACACATAACGAAATGCTTTTAACCCAAGTTGCAGTATCATATTTATGTTCATTCTAGTGCAAATTTACAATTGTAAAGTTGTTAATTTTTTGTTAAACAATTAAAATGTTTGAACATTATCTAGTCCGAGAGTTTTTAAAAAATCGAAAAATGAAGAATGCGAATGAGTTCATTTAATTTTTTAGAAATTTTCTATGATCTGATAATGTATAATTTACAATTTTCACGGTTTTTATGCCTGTTAATGGAAATCGCGCAAATTCGGATCTACGCAGCGTTGCCATATCTAACGCGCGCAACTCAAATTCTATCGAACTCTCAATTCCTTGCGTCGCGGATGAGCCATTTATTCTGCTTTATTGTTTTATCAAATAAGTATTATAGGAACGTCGGTTTGTGTCATTATGATCTGCAGAAATATCGAACCGATTTAAATAACATTACATATCTTGAAAGATTATGCCTTGGCAGGCCTCTCGTATTGTTTTAGATGAATTCCTGCAAGGCGTTGTCCGACGAAAAGTGAAGAATACTCTTCGGGATGGGAGGTGTTTTACCTCGATGAAACTTGGTGTGGCGCTAACCATACGGTAAAATACGCATGGCAAGAAAAAATTAACGAAATCTCAGATACAGTTGATTTTGATCGAGGAGTGATCCAGGAAGTGAATGGCTGGAAAGGGGGGATTTTAACGCCATCTAGAGCTGGTAAACGAGTCATTATTTTACACAAGGGAAGTGAACGTGGGTTCCTTCAACCAGAGGAAGAGACGATGCTCGTGTTCGAGGGAAAAAAAGACAGTTCCGATCACCACTCCGAAAAGAACGCTCAGCACTTTGAGGAGTATTTCCGGAGAATATTACTGCATCTACCGGAAAAATCTGCAGTGGTAATTGACCAGGCGCCTTACATACACAATGCAGGATCCGGAAACAAAGAACCCAAGCATGAGATGGGCGAAGAAGGAAATCATTGACTGGCTTATAAAAAAGCGGATCGAACCATCAGTAGACGATGATGGTTACCAGGATTCCTATGAATCCCTTACTGAAACAGAGCTCATTGCACTGGGGAGAAGAAAATTTCAAAACTTTTAAGTAGGTACCTCCTTGACAGTGTTATCGAAGAAAGTGGAAAAAACGTTAAATTGCTATGGACTCCGGTAGCTCACTGTGAGCTCAATGCAATTGAATTAATTTGGGCTTGGGTGAAGGACTGGGTGGCAAAAAAAACAATACGCATAAAATAAAAGATGTGCTTCAGTTATGTGTTCAAGCTCTGGGTCTTGTACCCAAAACAATGTGGAAGAATGCTGTGAACCACGTGAAAAAGGTGGAAGATTATTACTGGGAAAAAGACCGTCTCGTGGAGAAATCCATTGAGCCCCTAATCATAAACCTTGAAGAGGAGAGCAGCTACAGTAGCAGCAGCGATGAAGCTGAGTAGGTGTGGCGAGATATCTCTCGATGTGAGTAGTTTATTAGAATAGTATGTTCTCTCATGGGTTGTTGCATCTGTCATTGCTTTCGAATATCTGGCTAGCATTAGTGAACGTTGAAATATGTGAAGGATGAAAGTCAGCACACCTTAAGCTACGTTTTCATGAACGCGTTACGAGCGCACAGAGGCGCAAGTTCTACGCGTAGGTGTTCGCATGAAAGCGTTCAGCGCAAGCGTAGGTTCGCCCCGCTTTCTCTTTCAAAAATATAAAATTCTGTATAAAATATTGCGTTCATTTCAGTTTAATGACATTACTTGATTCGGAATAGGAATACCGAGAGGAAGACGACAGTGTAAGTCGCGTGCCTCCAAGCCGCATACTTACGGAGAAAACACGGTTTCATAAATTGAATAAAATACCGTAGACGAATCAAGTTAAACATTTGAAATTGTGCACACGTAATTATAAGACTACGACTCAGATTCTATTAAATTTTCATTTCATTTGAACATCCCGTTTTGTTGTTACAAACCGGCAAAGTGACGGCAGCCGCCGCAACGCTCAGAAAAGGGGTCCATTTTTCATTCTCACTCCAAAAACATACCTTAGAATAATTTTTTAAAATTCTGCTTTACCTACACTAAACGCAGGACAGAATTATCTACACGCTGATATGCATTGCGCGAAAATTCCGTCAGCCGTTTTTGAGATATTAAGCCTCAAACTCGAGTCTACATAATTTTGAAAACGATAGTAGGTAGCATATGCGCGCTACCTAGGACGCGCGTGAAAGTTGAGATTTTCTCAACTCAGACGACGCGAGAATACGCGAACTCGCGCGTAGTTGAGCGAAGGTTTCCCGGCTCCTCATTGGCTGCCCATACGACCTTCGCCTCTGTACGCTTCTAACGCGTTCATGAAAACGCAGCTTTAGTCTAGCTCCTTTCCCGTTCTCCGGCACAGGTCTCCTGCAAAGGGGTTGCCTACGTGAGAGGGGAGGACTCCCGCACATTACAGCAACGCCGCATTCAAATAATATACCTAAGCAAGTAACAATGATTTTAAAAATGTTAGATCATAGAAAATTTCTAAAAAATTAAATGAACTCATTCGCATTCTTCATTTTTCGATTTTTTAAAAACTCTCGGACTAGATAATGTTCAAACATTTTAATTGTTTAACAAAAAATTAACAACTTTACAATTGTAAATTTGCACTAGAATGAACATAAATATGATACTGCAACTTGGGTTAAAAGCATTTCGTTATGTGTTCAGTAGTCTTTTCAAAAATGAGTTGCAAAACTCGAGAAATTCCAAAGGGCGCGAAAAAGCGCAAATTTTAGGGTATATGGAGTTAATTGTTGCGGTCCTGCGTCTTAAGTTATAAGTTTACAGGCATTTAAAAAATTAGGGTGTATGCCAATGAAATTTCCTTTAAAATGTTATATGTATTACCTTGCATTAGCATGCGTATTGACTCTTATAGAGATTTTCAAAGTCCATGGGCACATAATTTTGACGGCGACAGTAATGATGTTACATAAAGTATGTAATGTGTGAAAACAAAGAGCAGCTCATCGGCAGTGAAATTAAAGTTAATTAACAATTTAATGACAGTATAAGTAATTAATTAGATGTCTACTTTAGGAAAGTAGGCATCTTAAGTTCTGTTCGATCATCTTGTTAACAGCTTAATACACAGGAGCTAAGTAATTTTTAGAAAAATGTTAGGAGCAAAGGTATTTAATTCCAAAACTACAATAATAATGCAAGATTGAATAATACTTAGGGAAGAACAAATTGAATATATTTCAAAATACATACTCTCTTTAATGGTTAATGGTCAGTTTTACAATAAATGGTATAATTTTAACATTAAAATAAACAGCCACAAAAAATATATGAATACATTCCACATGAATTACAACTTTCACATAAATTTTATAGGAAATGGCGAATAGGATTACTACATGATTGTACATACCTTTTATCTTTTCTTAAAAGTATATTTTGTGTTGCTTGTGAAACATTTTAACAGTTCAATTTGTTTAGTTCTAGTTGTGTTTCAAAAGTTGCCAGAAGTTGCTCCCCGCACGTTTATTTCTGTTACGATGTGGCCGGCAATGCCGTGTGTTTTAATTTTGAATGATAAAGTATTTATTCTCATGCATGTTGCTTCATACACTGTACTGCATTATTATTTTTTTAAATATTTTCATGTATATTCGGGACCGGCCAAGTATTAAAGGAGGCCCGGATAAAAATAATTTTGGGGCTCTAATCCACCTCCTACACACGAAAAAGATACAAAAATGGTGAAAAAATATAATTTTTAATAAAAATTTGTTACTTCCTAAAATTTAAAATAATCATAATGTAAAAACAACAGTATAGTAAACACAAAAAATCTGATGTGGCCAACGCATGACTTTCTCCATATTTGGGATATAGATATTTAAATTATTATGAATAGCATAATGACGCAAAATTATTATTTCGTATCGTAAAAGAAAACAGTCCTTATTGTCTTAAATTATATTTTGATTATGTTTCTAGAATTCACCGCAACGTGATTTTGGCGCTGTAAACAGGATATTACGAAAAAGGTTGAATATCTCCGAAATCGATGGTTCTACGAAAATTTGTTTCAAACAAAACCTGGAAGAAATATTATTCTATACAACTTTGGTCTTTACGAAGATTACAAATAACGAAGTTTTTAAGAATATATTTGACGGAAACCGAAAAAACCGATTATTTATAAATATTTCCTAAACAATAACTGCTATGGAAAATTGTTTCAAATAAAAGCTGTAGGAAATTACATTCTCTATAACATTTGTATAGAATTGTATATACAATAATGGTGATTTAACGGACAAATATCGCAAAAACAGAATCGAGTTTCGAATAAACCTCGACTTCCGGTTAACCGTTATTGTCCAAAAACTAATCAGTTCTTTTACTCATGCTAAAGTGTTATATTTGAAGTTTGGTAAGGATATGGCAAGTACTTTTTGAGTTAGAGCGCCCACAATCACATACACACACAGACATCATTCCGAAAATAGACGAAACGTGTTCTAGGGACCTCAAAACGTGTATTTCCGTTGAAATCTCGAAGTCGATTTTTTTCATGATCACAATAATTTCCCATTACTTCGTATGGGGAAAATAAAAACGAGGTATACTAACTATAATTATTTCGATCAATGTTTGTTGGTTTATTTAATGCCGTTCTCTCTATGAACTTTGAGAAACCGTAATTTTTTAATAAAAGTTTGCGCAAAATTTACGGCAGATTCTTTAATAAATAACTGACCTCTACATTTTGGGGCAATAAACGAATGTTTATTCGGGACCTGGATACCTCGCATCCGCTGAACCCCCCCCCCCCCCCCCCCTATGACCGGCCCTGTGTACCTTCTACCAGGTAAATGAGGCAAGCCCGAAAACCCGGAGAGGTGGTAACCCTGGGGGTCGCCTTATATTCGGGCATTTACGGTACTTTTGACTTTAATCTTAACTAATAAAGTATGTATCGTTTATTGTAAATTTAAAATCTAAAATTTGTTTTAAAATGTCATTTCCATCTGATCGCAGCTGTGAGGGCCCTTGAGAATATGAAAAATAGAATAGGGGTCTGTGAACCAGAAAAGTTTGGTAACCGCTGATTTAAAGCGATATTACGTGAAAATATCGAAAATGGTATTTTTCCCCTCTTCAGCAATAACGCTTAACTTCGGTGTTACAACGACGAACGGATTTGTTTGAAGCCATAGATTCAGTTTTCCAACAAAGTATTGTCAACTTAAAAGAATTATCTTTAAATACTTTACCATCCCAGTCAGAATAGTAACAATTACTTACTTTAATTCTTAGAGATCACTGAATCTTGCGTCACAGGAAAAGTCGTCACAAGGTTTTTGATTAACTGCACGAATTATACTATATTTGTAGTTATACATTAATGTAAATGAAACGTAGTATGGGTAGGAGTGGAGGTTTGAGGTATTTCAGCGTCTCCTGCAGATAATTTTAAGAAGACATTTAATAAACGTGTATGTTAATATATTTATTCTTCCTAAAAAATGTAAGCATTGACTTCGAAAAATTAAATTAGTGCCATTGAGACTGCCTTTTTAGCGATGTATATTTCTAGCCAACATTTATCAACTTGCAAGAAGCGCCAAATGTACTCGTACCTGTACTGCCTATGAAAGCATTAAGAAAATTTTCTGATGAGAATTTGTGAAACCTATTACAGTGCTTGAATAGAAATGTTAGTAAATCTAAAAATGCTATATCAGCTCTCAAATCTTTTTAATAGGTAATATAACTATTTCTAAAAATATTTTCGTAAGTATATTGTTACATGTTTATTCGCGTACTCATTTTCAGGCACACTTTATCTTCCAAGTCCCTCCACTTTTATCTACAAAGGATTGATGTTATCAACTCTTTGTCAGTTTCTGGGGCATCATGTACTAGGAAACTCAGATAATTCCTCCCGGCATCAGCGTCCTCAAGAATAAATATCGGCAATGACACTCGTGAATAGTTTTCAAAAACTTTTTGGATGATTTTCACAGTGAAAAATACTATGAAACGCTTATCGCATTGAATCTATAGATATCTATAAAGTGTTTGTATGTATGTATTTTTATAACTCAGCAACTACAGCATGTAGAAACCCTTGCAAAGGCTGTGCTCATAAGCCCTCCTGCATGTGTTGTCGAAAGAGACAAGGGTGAGAATGGCACTTTAATACTCCCTTCCTTTCCCTCTTAAATTTTCTATGCAAGGGTCACCGCTCTGTGAGGGTCAAGCTCCCAATAATTTGCCACTAATTTTCTTCAAACAACTCTTTTGCTGGTGGTCATGGTGTGCAGTGGCAAAGTGACGTTACGGAATAACCAGATGTACATGGTCAAATTCCAAGAAAAGAAACTGAAGACTCTCATGGGTTCATCTCAGTTCTAAGTTATCTGTTGCAGTGAATAGACCAGTTTCTTTTTTGCTCCAATTCTTAGTAGAAAAGAGTAAAGGCAGATCTTCAACCTTAATTATTTTGGTATGTACAATATGTTCTTATTATGCAGATAACCGAAACTTCGATTAGGTACTATATATATATATATATTTAGGGCAACTAGGTGTTGAAGGAAACCCAGTGAACACTTACCGGAAGTAGAGCCGCTGGGGTGTTGTAGAGACACATTTGTAGAGGTTAGAGCTTTCGGGATGATCCCTTCGTCAGCACAAGAGAGACACAACTTTCCTCTTCCGTAGTATTTATATATATATATATATATCCCTTCCAACTGCCTCAGTTCACTGCCTCAAAGTCGGTGGAAGGATGTAAACGGAGGCTAAAGGGCGAAGAACAGTGGTGTCCTCGGACACTGGTAGGTTCAACCATGCTGTGATGTCTTTCTGAAATATTTCCGGCCAAAGTGAAAGATGTACTCTCCATCCTGCTCTGGGCCAGCATAGTGTTTTAAGGCCCACAATCGCCCCATGACATGTACACCCATAAAAAATAGCCCTCATTCTCCGGAGGCTGAATTGCCTCTGACCATGGCAGTGGTCAGGAACAAGGCATGAAGGCAGAGGGTGCTAAGAATCCCCAGAGGTTAAATGCCCACTGCCACTCTTTCTCATCCTTACCCAATTCCTTTAACCTCAACCTAACTACCTTTAACTGCCGGACTTTGTCCAGTGAAGATAAACTGCAAGAGCTCCAAGAACAACTGGAGAAGATCAAGTGGGACATTTTAGGGCTTAGTGAGGTGAGAAGAAAAGGTGAAGGCCTATTGGAGTTGAAGAGTGGACATATTTTTTATTACAGGGGAACTGACACAGGAAGAATAGGAGGAGTAGAATTCATCATCCACAAAAAATTGAAGAATAATATCGTGGAAATGGAAAGTTCATCCGAGCGGGCAGCTAGACTAGTGCTTCAAATAAATAAAAGATATCAACTTCAAATAGTCCAAGTTTATGTGCCAATGTCATCATACTCGGAAGAGGAAGTGGAAAATTTCTACCAAGAAGTTGGAAAACTGCAAGACAAAGGAAGCTGCCATCTAAAAGTGGTCATGGGTGATTTCAATGCCAAGGTAGGAGAACAAAAGGAAGACGACAGCGCAGTTGCAAAATGGGGCTATGGAGACAGAAATGAATGAGGGGACCGACTTGTAGACTTTGCTGAATGTACTAGTCTATATATAATGAACACTTTCTTCAAAAAGAGTCCCAATAGAAAAAGGACCTGGAAAGGACCCAATGGTACCAAAAACGAAATTGACTACATACTAGTCAATAAGAAGCAATTGGCTGAAAACTGTTCCATCCTCAACCAGTTTAAAACTGGAAGCGACCATCACTTGGTAAGATGCAGAATAAAATTCAGCTCAAAATAGGAAAGACAGATGCTTATAAAGATACCGAAGTCTATTATCAACACGCAGGTGCTAAAAGAACGAAAAGAAGAATTTCAGCTCCAACTGAAAAATCGATTCAGTGCAATGGAAGACCAAGAAGTTGAATCCCAATTTATAGAGATACTCAAGGAAACCACTGAAGAAATAGGCGGAACAGTTAAAACAAAGCCAGAGAAAAAGTTGACTGAAAAAACAAGGCTGCTGATGGAAAAAAGAAGGAAAATGATAATTACTAATGACTCTAAAGAAATGATCCATTTTGCAGAACTAAACAAAACTATAAGGAAGTGCATAAAGGAAGACCTGAAGAAATATAATTAGAGCTAATTGAGAAAACCATAGAAAACAATAGAAGTTACAAGAAAATGAAGCAACATCTCTCGATCGGAAAGAGACAGCTGGTGGCATTGATGCTAGAAGACAGCTCCATAACCCATAGTAGGAAACTAATCCCGAAACGGGTACAAGAATTTTACACCAAGCTGTATGAGGATCCTCTAGGAAATGATGAAGTAAATGATGATGGAAACATGCCCACCGAAGAGGTCCCAGATATCCTTCCGGAAGAGGTGAGACACGCAATCAGAAGTATGAAGAATGGAAAAACATCTGGAATGGATGGTATTACATTGGAAGTATTCAAAGCAATGGGTTATCATACAGAAACAATTCTCGCTAAGATTTTTAATTCTTGTTTGAGGAAGAAAAAGATACCAGAAACATGGCGCAAGAAAGGTTCCAAAGAAGACTTGAATAACTACAGACCGATCAGCCTACTCCCAACAGTCTACAAAATATTCACCAAAATACTCACTATGCGCATTCAAAACCATCTTGATTCTGCCCAACCCAGACAGCAAGCTGGATTTTGCATTGGGTATAGCACGATGGACCACGTCCAAGTCATGAGAGAGGTAATCAGTCAGACTAACGAGTATGAATTACCTCTATGTATGTTTTATCGACTACGAGAAAGCATTCGACTCTGTCCAAACTTCGTCGGTGTTACGTGCACTAAAGAAACAAGGAGTAGAAGAAAGGTACATAATCTTGATCAAGAATATCTATGAAAATGCGACAACATCTGTCCAGCTGCATGAAGAGACGAGTGCCTTTAAGGCCGAAAAGGGAGTGAGACAAGGAGATACTATGTCCCCTAAGTTATTTACAGCAGCTCTAGAGGAAGTATTCAAAATGCTAGACTGGGAGGAAAAAGGCATAAAGGTAAATGGAGAACATCTGAGTCACCTGTGCTTTGCAGATGATATCATACTGTTCGCAGGGAGCCCAGAAGAGCTCCGTAGAAGAACTGAAGAGCTTGAGCAAGCAAGCCGCGAAGCTGGACTTAAGATGAATCTTAATAAAACAAAGGTTATGTACAACTCCTTCACAAATTCTGAGAAGATACATATCAACGGAGCAGAACTTGGAGAAGTAACCAGCTATGTTTACTTAACTCAACTCATCACTACTGATGGTTCACTTCTTGGAGAAATCAACCGGAGAGTGAAGATGGCATGGAATGCTTTTGGCAAGAATGCGAACATCTTTAAATCAAATTTTCCAGTCTTCCTAAAAAGGAGACTGTATGATCAATGTGTTCTGCCTGTTCTGACATATGGTTGTGAAACATGGACATGAATACCAGAATGATACAGCGCCTGCAAACAACACAGAGGGGCTTGGAGAGATGCATGTTAGGGATCACCCGAAGAGACCGCAAGAGGAATGACTGGGTAAGAAAGAAGACGGGAGTCTGTGACGTGATTAGAAGAGTGAAGGTGCTAAAATGGCAGTGCTAGAAGAAATGACCAGCGTTGGACGTCCAGTGTCATCGAATGGATCCCAAGAAACATCAAGAGACCAAAAAGAAGACCGAAAGACAGGTGGGACAGAGAGCTTGTTAAGTTCTTGGGGCAAACTTGGAGGAGGGAGGCAGTTGACAGGGAAAACTGGAAGAGTCTGGGAGAGGCCTTCATCCGTCAGTGAACTGAAAAAGGCTGATGATGATGATATATATATATTTATTTATTAAATTATAATTAATTAATAAAACTAATGATTTATTTTATTTGTGGCTAGTGGTTGCTATAGAATACTCAAGGAACTCCATCCCATTAAAATGGCATCACCTAAAAGGAAGTGCAAATTCTCCAGTAATCTGAAGGCAAAGTATCCCTGTTTCGACATTGGGAGGAATGAATATGAGACGAAGTGTAAAATTTGTGATTGTTACATATCAGTTGCAAATAAGGGATCTTATGATTTAGAGCATCATATACAAAGTGAAAAACATAGAGAAATGGTGCGAATTTCGTCTTCATGCAAAAAATTAATGTCTCTTTGTCTCCAAAACAGCTTGTGTGATAAAAAAGCACGTGCTGCTGAAGGAATTTCAGAATTTCGGAGGCATTAATAGAAATAAGGGTAATAATGTGCTCTCTCACTTAAAGGAGGCTCTAAATAGAGAAATTGTAGGTATTGGGTGTCCAGCTCACATTCTCCACAACTGCATGCAGCATGGAGCAGACGTATTAAGTGTTGATGTGGAGTCCCTTATTTTGAAGATCTTCAATTATTTTTCAATATATACTGTTCGAACGGAGGCTCTGAAAGACATTTGCGAGTACATAGAAATTGAGTATCACAACTTGTTATCTTCAACTAAGACCAGATGGCTAAGTTTAGCACCAGCTGTAGAAAGACTTTTGAAGTTGTTCCCTGCTTTACAGCAATATTTTCTATCCCTTACTCACTCACCAACACTGATCAAAATTTTTTTTGAAAGTGGAATGTCCGAACTATACCTGTGGTTCTTACTCTCGCTGACATCTATTTTCAAGAACAAAATTGAGGCAGTTGAAAGTGAAAAGAATTCTGTTTTGGAAATTGTGAACTTCCTTAAAACTGTGGTAAATTCATTGAAATTACGACTTAGGGAAAATTTTATCTCATTATCAGTTAGACAGCTCATGGAAAAACTACAAGCAAAGGGGATGGGTAAAGAATGCCAGAGTTTTCTTGAGGAGACGCAGCTTGTGTATCAAGAATGCACTGATTATTTAGAGAAATGGATAAATTTTCTTTTAATAAATATATATGGAAACTATCTTAAGGAGCAAATAACCAAAAGAATATCCAAAAACATATATATATAATTATACACACTCATTATTCCAAAAAAGCCCGTTAATTATTCCCTAATATTGTTTGTCCAGCTTTTTTCTTTTGTGTCCTCCTTTTTTGCCTTTATTGTCCTCCCTTCTACCCTTACATGTCTGGTAACCCTAAATGCACTGGGGTCCCCAGCCAAAGGGAGGCCCCAAATGCCCCAGATAACTTATATCAACTATGATAGATTGATGATGAAATCGAACTTTGCACGGGGGCTCCATAGGAGTTTGCTACTCTCAGAACCGGCCTTACAATTATGGCAGCCTTAGGAAAAAGTTTTTTGTGGCCCCAGTTGAAAGAATTTTCTGTGAGGTCACGTTGTTGTAACAAATTTTTAAATTTTTACCTTCTAATCCTAAATAAAAGATACAGTTAGCATAAAAAACATTAGAAATTTATTGAAAAGATTATCTTATACAAACAAATAGGTAACGTATAATTACAAAATGTGAACAAAATAAATTTATTTATTCTAAATAGCAATTTTTCTTGCTTTTTTGCTCGCAAATTTTCATATTATTAGACTATAGTCTAAATATTGACAAAGTTCATTTTCAATTGAAATAATTGAAACATCCAGTATAAGAAAATTGTTTTGAAATAGGTTATTTCTGAAATATTCTGAATTCCTAATTTGCTGCTATCATTGAAAATGGAATGAGAATACAAATGGCAAATATTCACGTTCAAACAATTTATATAATAATTTTATTAGGAAATAAATGACTTCTAATTATTATGTAAAATTACGAGCAATTTTTAATAAAGTTGTCATGAGTTTACTTCAAAATACTTTATTGAAATCATTCAATTATATTAAGGTAAGGCTTTCAGTTTTCTAAAGGACTTTATTATTAACAATGAAAATTAAACAAAATTACGCGGCATAAAATAATTAGTTTTACGTACCAAATACTGCCAATTGGATACTGTAGAAAGTGGTTGTTTTGGAAAAGTAGACGGGAAAAAGAATAGGTCGGAAAACAAGAACTTCCGAAGCTGTTCCCTTCGTCTGAAGAGAAACACTCGTGATAAATGTAAAATGTTCGGTTCAAACCACGAAAATTAATGATTTTGGAAGAATTTCTTAATCACCTTTGCGTATTTTCAAACGAGTTAACCAGGGCTCACTGTATACGAAACGTATGAATTCGAACTGTTGATGTTGTTTCAAAGAAAAATCAAATGAGACTAACCCTCCCAAATAACTTCCCTTTTCAAGAAGGGCTTGAAAAAATTCTTAGAAATGCATTACCAAGAAACTCATACGTAGCCCTTCCAATACATTGTTTCATACATTTGAAAACTATTAAAGGGGGCGTTTCCGTTTACCCCTTCATGTGGACAAAAGAGTAGTAGTAGTAAGAGCCCCCTGAGACACTCTCCCTTCTCCTACGGTCACCATTCGTTCGGAATGTGGGAAGGGGGCAGTAAAATAAGCACGAGGGAGTGTGTGAGAAAAGAAATGCTTTGGAATTTCGTGAAAAGAAAGTGAGGCAGAATTAATGATAATTCCATTCACCCGACCACTGTTATTTTCAGTATTTGTGCCTGGATTATCTAACCCAAGTACTAACAGTGGCCTCTGTAATTGGTGGCCCTAGGCAGCTGCCTAGCTGGCCTATGCCTAAGGCCGGCCCTGGCTATGTTACTGACATAAGGGAATTTCTCTCACGCCGCACAATGGGGCGGAGACCCTGTTTTTCGGGACAAAATTCTATTCGTCGAATATTTCAGTGGTTGACATCCCTCGCTTGTCTACAGAGATGAATGCTCTAGAAAACATCACAGACACATCAAAAAATGATTTGCAGCAGTCGGGAGACTGATTTTCCGTGAACCATGACAACTACAGCAGGGCAATGTGAGTGTTTAAGCTTACAGGAAGTGAATATGAGAGTAGGAATGGATAAATAGTCACTTTGGGTACACAAAATGTTTGATTGCAGATATTTAGAAACACGAAGGATTTTTAACTGATAATAAATTATCAAAACATAACGGTAAACATAAATAAAAATATTAAGAATGAAATGAAATCCTGTTTTCTTCTCCAGTCTACTCGTCATCACTTAAGTCGGAGCTCTCTATCTCCACTTCTGCAATTGTTGATGACCTCACATTCGGTGGACAAAGCAGGGAAAGCACTTCTTCAGGTAATGGTGCTGTTTTCTTGCGAGGCAGTCTTTTCAGTGACGAAATAAGGGGATCGGAGGTCTGCAGAAAGTGGAGCAGGTCCTCATTGGTGGCCTTGCAGAATCGCTTGCAATCTTTGTTTTTTGCCTCTTGGGCTTCTTCTGAAAAGAGTTCAATAGGTAGTGGTACTGCTCTGATAATTTGTGCACCATGTAGCAGAATCTTGTGCAGAGTGACTGGCATTTTATACCATGAGTACAGTTTTAAATACTCCCGGGCAGTTTCCATGCAGTATGCCTCAAATGCATCTGTGTCCACTTCATACCCTGAACTCAGAACGTGCAATATACTTGCAATGCACTTTATAAGGTTCTCATCCAGTTCAATTATAGATGCAGTCGTTCCTGGATCCATGAAAAAGCGTCTGGCTGTATTGCCGTCATTGGACGAGCCGAATCCCTGCTTTGGTTGGTCTACTACCAAACCCATCCTCTCCTTAAAAGCCTTTTGAATATTCTGCTTTCTGTCTTCCACTTTCTTCTTATTTTCTTCTCCTACTACACACCAAGATGCAACTTCTAGCTTATATGAAATGTGCAGTAAGCACTCGAAACTCCTGATCCAACTGTGTAATGTGGATAGACCATAGGTAAATATCTCGACTTTAACATCCTTCTTCAGTAATTGTTCAAGATCGTTCATGTCACTTGGCTTCGCACCGCACACACAACAAACTTGTGAAGACGTTGAAGTCAGAGCATTAACGACCTTCGTATCTATCATAGTGATGTGGAGGCTATGACTAACCGTCACATTACAGTCTGAGGCTCTTAATTTTGAATCAGGTAAGTCACTAATTTGCTGATGGAAATAATCTCTTATTCGGGTCGTTAGCTCAGGAGTTTCTCTATGAAAATCTAGTTTTAGGGGTCGGCAAAACCTTGGAGATGATGGCCTTGGATTTTGCCACACCACTATCTTCTGGGACCCGGTTAGAGAAAATAACTGCAGAGGAACAAGGGTCGTCACGAATAAAAAATCGTCGTCAAAGTAGTCACCAGTAGAGCATTATTACTCATTCTCAGCCAATTCTTGTTGCATCTTGCAGTATAGATATCAGTCTTCACTTTAAATGTCCGTTCGCAACAGTGCAACGCAGTGCAAAGTTTGTACCTCACGAAATGTATATAACTTTATATTTTTCGTCACAATTTCGTTAAATGTCATTATTTTCTTCGGCCATGATTAAAAATTGAAAACTTCTATGTCATATTGCAAGGAATAGGTCTAAAGATAGTGCAAAAAATACGGGAGCGACAGGAATAATGTTTTGTTTTAGATATTGGCAGTGAAACTTTGATGTCGAAGTATCGTGGAAACGCCTACTCAAGAATTTGCGAACTTTGGCTGCCTGTGCAGAGCAAAACAGCTGGCTCACTGTCCAAAAACCTTTTGTTTATGATTATTTGGACATTTATCTCCACTTTGAAAAGCTCAGGGGCCATCCATGATGAATTCTGCAAAAACCCATTTTGTCCTGAAAAACAGAGTCTCCGCCCCACTGTGCGCCGTTTTGCCTGTCTAGGAGTTGTGACTCGGATATTTGGATCAGCGGCCGCTAGGGCAATGTTACGTGTTACGTTGCGGCCAATCCAAGGCCCCAAGGCAATGCCTTGTCGTGCCTTGCCATAGTTTCGCCTCTGCAAAGTATATATATATATATTGCAATTTTTGTTGAGGAAAAATTGTCCTTACTTGCACGTATTTATGTTCCTATATGATGTGTAGCGATTTTCACAAAACTCAGTACTTCAAAAGTTAACTTTTTTTTATTTTGTCACTCTTTTTGCCGCCCCTTGGACCGTGCCGCCCAGGGCGCCCGCACCACTCGCCCCCCCCCCCCCCCCCCCCCCCCCCCCTCCCCTTAGCTACGCCACTGGGCTGTCTGTCTGTCCGTCTGTCCCCCCTGTATCTCAAAAGCCGTTTGTCATAGAGATATGCGGTAACTGTTTTGTTTCTACCTGCTATGAGGTCCCTGGAAAAATATTTTCGTTTGATAGTGTCCCGGGTTCGAATCCAGGAGAAAATTATATTTTCCCATAAGTTTACACGGGATTTTCGATTTTTGAAGGTTTTTTTCATTCATTCATCAAAATACGTTAATATGGACCGATTTTCTTCATTATCTTCTCTTCATTGATAATCTAAATAAATGGTTGAATTGATTGATATCTGAAAAAAGGACACATACTACTTCAATAAAAAGAACCAAAGAAAATTAAAAACATAAAAGTTTGCGATCAATTACTGCATAGCATTAATTTCCTCTCCAACATGACTTTTAAAATGCAGATTTCGGACTGACTTCGCATAATAAATTGTCAATACGCACACACAGCTGTCAGCGAAATTCAAACCTGCGAACCTTACATTGGGAGCCAAATACATTAAAATCATATACTGGAGAAATGCATTATTAGAGGTAGATGTGAATTATTTTGATCAACTTATTTCACACACTTCTTAATTTTTTATAAATTAATTGAAAAAAACATGGAGAAGGCAAGAAAGAGAGAGGGATGAGGAGGCACACAGGATTGCCCGTGAAGATGAGGAGCAGAGAGTACAAGAAAGACAAAGAAATAGGGAAACACATCAAATGAATAGGGAACAAAGAAGATCTAACCTAGGGCCGAACTATTTAGATTATTTGCAAGCGTAGCTGCTAGTATTTAACATAAAGTGAGAAGATAAATCAAAATATCTCTTACACAATCGGGTTTATGAAAAATGTGTTACAAACAAAACTTGTGGAAAATTACATTCTCTTCAACTTTGATAATGACAAATATTTACATAAAACGACAAGAATAATAATGTATTTCCTTCTTTATAAAACTTTTTATGGTTTTCAATAGATTTCTCCATTCATTATCGTTATTTGACCATAGGGCTCAATTTATTTTTTCTTTGATCCAGTAGACAAATATTACCTCTTTTCCATTTAACTATTTTCTAATGAATGAAGCAGCATTAGTTTTATACTTGGACATTCAAGGAATAATTTAAGCTAATTTTAAAACAAGTTAGGAAAGTGTACAACGTATCACAAATGGGCGCATTTCGTGCAATGGAGTATTAGAAATTATATACCTGTACGTAAGGGAAATAGCATTTTCAAGTTCTTTTCTTCATCATAAATAATCCAGTTTCTTCCTATTTAAAAATATTGCATGCACACATAAGGAAATTAAACATTTGTTTATGAGATTATGTTTGCAACGATGAAGAAGTAACCATGCAAGAAATTTTCCAAGTTTGAAAAGAAATACTCTTCTTTACTAGTTCTATAAGTTTTATTTGAAAACTATTTTGATATGAGCAATATTTTACGAGATATGACGGAAAGTTCATTTTTTGTCACCAGTAAAGTGGTACCCCTGATTGGCTTACGTGATTCATTTATGCGATTTTCTTATTATCTTTGATTGTCAGTCCTTTATATCAAATTTCATGAAAATCCATTCAGTAGAAGCCGAGAGTGACATTCACTGCTTAATTTTTCATTCCACATTTATAGAAGTTTCTACTGGCCATTGAAGTGTACAATAGATTTTATCTTACTAAAGACAAAATGATGGTTCCTGGGGTGAAATGGATGCGAGGATGGGTGGTGAGGGTGTAGGAAACCTTTTCTCTACCTCGGCTTGGCCTGAAACAAGGGCGAGTAATACCTACGTATTTGGGCCTAGATAGAAAGTGTGTGCCTTTATTTTTTAACCCTTGCAAGGATAAAATATTTTCAATGTCAACATCAACTGTACATTATTTCGACTCGATAGGGTGTGTATCATATGGATTTAACCAACCCTTTTCTTTTTCCCCCAACTTTAACATTTATTAGCTAATTAGTTACACCGTGCATTATTTACAGCCACGGTTTCCTTCAGACAGTTTGCCACCATGAAGTTAAACAAAAATTGCCACCTCCTGCTCATGCTTGATTCTTTATACGATGAATACAGACATTGTATGAGAAAATTTTATTTGGCGGATGATTAAGATATCGTTTTATCTTGTCGATATCATCAAGATGTTGGATTTATATCATATCTTTGTTTTCAAATCCACAAAGCGTTTCTTAATTCATCGTCTTAAAATAATGTCTTTGATCAATTACACAACATATTCAACTTCTGAATAATATTCTTCAAATGTGTTCCTTTCTTTCGATTATGGATGATATTAAAATATCAAGAAATGACTCATCTTTCAAGCCCACAATTGTGGAGAAAATTTTTTTATGAGTATGCAAAGAAAGATGATAAAACTGATTGGAAAGTGACAGTATATTCAATTAAATAGTTGAATTTTACTTGTTATTCCTTGCTTTAGATAATCTTTGAACAGCTTTTTACCAGAATCTCTTATGCAAAATACGGAAACCAAATGTAGATGGATTGGATACCAAGGTCCAAACACTAGATCCAACTTAACAAGGAAGGAATAATAATCAGAAATATTATATGTTTTCAATTTCGTATAAAAATATAATAGTAGAAATTAAAAAGTCTATGTTTTAAATTTTTTAAATGTAAAAATGTTATTGATAATATATTCAATTTTAAGGGAATCATTTTGGAATTGTTCTGGATCCATTCTGGAACCAAAATTTTGACATCATTGTTCCGGTTCTGATAAAAATTTTCTGTTCCGGGTCCTGGAACTGGAAACATTTTGGAACCGTTCCTTGTTCCGGATCCAAAACTTTCCCATCTCTGCCAGAGATTTATTTTATTTCTTCTTTTTCTACAGCTGTGATCTTCCCTACTGCATGGGAATACATTCAAAGTCTTGGTGTCAAAGATGAATACATGCTTGGCATTACTCTGTCAGGTATGCACCAAAAATAATATGCAATGATAATAATAATACTTTTTGGCCTATGGATTTAATGTGATTTATCATTCATTGTTTGACATACAGAGCTGCATAATGGTTACATTGATTTATACTACAATTTTATTTATTTCTGTGCTAATTAAAAAAATTCATTTTATGAAGTCTGGATATGATCGTTGTAGTATTTTCTAAAAGTCTTATATGCTTAATAGATACTTGCAAAAAGATAGTTTGTAAAAACTTTCGTTGATTTTTATGTACTTCATGCATGGCTTTGTTGAGTAATTAAATAAGTCCTCATAAAATCAGAGAAGTTTGGTAATTTTCTGAATACTTGTTACAGTGAATGCAATTTTATTTTATATTCCACAGCTTACAGCTTTAGCGGTGCTATTGCTGGGATACTAGGAGGTCATTTGGCTGATGTTTATCCAAATAGAACAAGTTTTTTCTGTGTGATCTGTGTTTTACTCATGTTTGTTGGCAACTTGCTATATACCATTGGACTGAATGTTTGGAATATTGTTGGAAGTCGATTGGTTTGTGGTAGGTATTAATATTGCTTAGTAATCAATATCAAAGTACTAAATTAATTATTTAATTAAAACTTGCTATATACCATTGGACTGAACATTTGGAATATTGTTGGAAGTTGATTGGCTTGTGGTAGGTATTAATATTGCTTAGTAATAAATATGAAAATACTAAATTAATTATTTAATTAAATTTGAATATGTTAAATGAATCTTATTTTTAATTTGAGTCTCAATAGTTTTATTGGGATTTACAATGTTGAAGTATGTAATGAGTTTCTTTCAGCGAGAAAGAAAGACAAAAGAGTAGTTTTTTCTAGCCTTAATTGTAAGTTTAACCCTAGGAATACAAACCTAGTTTCAGTCCCTTGCTTTACCAAGAGAGAGGGCTTCAGAGACCCTCTATCTTTATTTAATAAAAAGTCTTATTAATGATTTTAGATATTTTAATATGTCCATCATAATCTTGAAGATGCACCAACAGCAGTATAAACCACCCATTTGCTTGATTATATAGAAATGCATATACTTCATAGAATTCTTTGTCTTGTGCAAGTATAAATGTAGACGCATGTTGCAGTCAATTTACTATTTAGAATTATAATTTTTATAACCTGTCCAGAAATCTTCGTGTATGACGAGCAGTCCCTTTTTTTTACCAACATTTTGAGAAAATTGGTGTCTGGGATACACGAGTAAATACAATATATCATAGGAATATAAATATACAATTATCATAATTAATCTGATATTATATTTAAGATGTTACAAAGGCAGAAATATTAACTTTTTTCACATATATCCAAATTATGTTTGCCTGCTCATATAAGAGTGCTAACATACCATAAAATGCATTTTGTTGAACCCGATGTGGCCACTGCCCTGCCTTAGGACAATACTCATTGGGGAAGGGGAGAGATTTGCTCCTTTAATGTGTAAGAGAGTGAAGTCTTTTTTTTTGGCACCCTGTATCCATGGGTTTCAGGAGAGGAAAGGAAAATGAATCAGCCAGCAGCCGTCCCTTAATGCCGACCAACCATGTTTGATAGCATGTGGCTATTGCCAAAAATAACTGTATTAATGAGGGATGTGTATGAACTGATTTAAAACTATTCCTGCTTGCATATAACAATAATGTAATTTTAATACCACTCTAAGGAGGCATTTTTGCTAGAAAATTATCATATTACCATGTATATTATGCTTTTTCAAAGAGAAAAAATAAGTTTTAGAACAGAGAAATCATATAATTTTATACTTATTAATTATCAGCTTCACAATATGTTTTTGGAATAATTGCCATTAATCTTGAAGGTCTTGGCACTGCTGCTGGTGCATCATTGTTGGCCTATGTCTGTCGTGTGACAACAGCTAAGGAGAGGACTGCTGTCTTATCTATATGTAATGCTTCTCGACAAATTGGGGTGATGATTGGGCCAGCATTCCAGGTAAGAGAAAAGTCATGTATTATTATGGAAAACTGCTAGTTTTATACAAAGTAATGATTTAATTTCTTTTTTTATTTAACATATTTTTTCTATTATATTTATCTATAAATTAAATGTTATATTGTTTCTTTGATTTTGTTTTTCCTTTTTATAAAAACATCACAATAAATGCCTCTGCTATAAAATTGATAATAGTGAATATGGATTAAAATCCTATAATTTTACTTTTAAGGATAGTTAAAACTTTTCAAGAATTATTACAGCAAATTTAGAACTAAAAAAATATAAATATAGTGAGGATACCTATATGGTTTAATGTATCTCATTTTTAGTATTGAAGTTTTTAAAAATCATACGGGAAGTCATTATAATTAATCTTAGTTGATGAAATATATAAGGTAAATAAGCAATGGATAGCAACAAGGTTTACAGTGATTCCATTGGGAGAGTCAAACAAACATACATGCATGTGCATGCACATACAAATTTATTTATATTTAAACTGACACTTTTATGGTATTTATCAATCAGGTTTGTATTAAAGAGGTTGTAATTGTGAAAAATATACCTATTTTGTGCATTGAACTGAAGTATACTTTGTAGAAACAACAATTTTCTATTAAAAGAATTTTTACTAAAAGATTTTTATTGTAAGTGATAAATAAAACTTGATTTTTTTCTTCTACAACTTTTTAATGAGAGAGGTCCTTCTCACCCAAGTGAAGATGCAAATTGGCCCCATAAAAATTGACACCACCAATGCTGCTGGTCTTCTGATGGCAGTACTATGGTTATTTGGGTATTTGCCTCTTCATTTCTTTCTTGGAGACTTTGATTATACATCTCAGCCTCTGGGAGATTATGAAAGCCTGCCATCTCAACAGGAAACTTCTAAAGATGTCTCTGGGAATACAATGCTTACCATGTCTTCCTTATTGCATCACTCTTTGCTTAAAAAAGGTTTGAAATATTTTAATTCTATCTTTACTTAACCCTAGAACCACGGGCCTGACACTCCTTGTATAAAAAGTGGGAACGAGTACGCACTGCCACTGTGGCTGGCCGCAGGAACCACTCGGTCCCCCTCCCCTTATCGTATCCTCCCACCCCTTGAAAATCGTATTATGCCTTGCTTTTTAATTTATTTCGTACTTATTTTTATACGTTAAAAGGATATTAATCATTATGATATTATCAAAAACATATAATGGTTAAAATTTCAAATATTTTATTGTTCACTCAAAATACAGGAATTAGTTAAACATTGATAAAATAACGTTTTATGAACAAATAAAAGCACATTAAAAATACATTTTATCCTTTAGATATAAAGGAGATTTTGTTACAGTAACAGCGCAGCAGCTATGCTTAATGAAGCGCTAACAAAAATCCACGTTACTCATTAACATTATACATATTTCTGACATTCAAAGCAAACAATGAATACACATATCAAGTTCGTTTACATAGGAGGATATGTTTAGGTTCCTCTACTTGACATTGTAACATGAGATTCGGTATTACGACAGGGTATTGGCCATAAGCAACCAGAAAAATTGAAAATCTTAAAGAAATTGATTACTTAGGGGTGGTTTTAACCCCTACATACACATTAAATACCAAATGGCCATAAGGAAAGCGTTGAAATCGGTTGAGACATTTTTTTGCTTGACTTGTTAAATTATTTACAATCAAGACAAAGATCAGAGAAGCAATATTTATGACAGAAAGTATGTTTCTTTGCTTTTCCAAAATTACATAATTTGAATATGTGCAGATTTTGCAAAAAGATACCTTTTTTTAGGCGCGTTTCGCTTACAGCGTGAGCGCCTATTATCGTCGGTCCGTCCGTCTGTCCGTCCGTCCGTCCGCATGTTCGTTCTCGGCTTCTACTGAACGGATTTTTATGAAATTTGATATTAAGGACTTTCAATCAAATATAATAAGAAAATCGCAAAAATGAATCACGTACGCCAATCAGGGGTACCACTTTACTAGAGACAAAAAATTAAATTTTCGTCATATCTCGTAAACTATTGTTCATATCAAAATATTTTTCAAATAAAAGTTGTAGAACTGGTAAAGTAGAGTTTTTCCTTCTCTATATATTTTCATCGTAGGAGTAGTCGTTATCGAGAAAATCAAACAAGAAAGTCTTATATGGAGTTGAACTTCGAAAATTTCTTGCATGGTTACTTCATTGTTGCTAACATAATCAATCTCCCAAACAAACGTTTAATTTCCTTACGTGTGCATGTAATACTATTAAATAGGAAGAAAATGGATTATTTATGATGAAGAAAAGGACCTTAAAACGCTATTTCCCTTACGTACAGGTATATAATTGCTTTCTAATACTCCATTGCACGAAACGCGCCCCATTTGTGATACGTTGTACGCTTTCCTAACTTGTTAATGATAAAGAACACTATTTTTCGCTCTTGCAACAAGCAGCAATAGTAATTAACATTGTAATGAATGCAATGCCATTTCCATAAAATGCTTTGCCATTAAACAATGGATGTTATGGGCCTTACTCTAATAAATTATTTCTATCCTGGGGTAGGACAATCACCAACACAATGGCACCCTCTTTTTCCAAGTTATCACTATGAGCTTTTCAAGAGGGCAAGAGCTAAGACTTTATCATTCAAAGTGAACCTATGGCCTTTGCTCTTCCTTCCTGCTTCCCTAACTTGACATTGCAGAAATGATGAGACAGCCAGTGAGAGATCATGAATGGAATCTTTATAACCTAGACTTAATGCTTTATTAGCTGCTTGCAGCCTCTTTTTAAAATTATGTAGCCTCTTAGAGGAACGAGAAATGCTCCTTTTATAAAGATGCCTAGCTTTTGGAGTCAACTCAGTTAACTTCCTGACACCCTAACTTTTTGAATAGATTCAAAAATAATCATAAGTAATAATACAATTAGAATTTATCACCTTTCTGAAGATTCCGTAGGAAAAGGAGACCTTCTGGAGGACTGGCCAACAGATGCAGATTCTGAAAAAATATAAATATAGGAAATGACTTAATATGTTGCATATTCCTGCATTGCTTACAAACATGTCCACAATCTTATGTCCCTCTATTTTGTTATTTCTTAGAGTCAAAAAATATAAAAATCAGACATTAAGTAATTTATATTATGTAGTTCAATTCAACGTCTATTTAAGTAGAACATACCTTCTGCTGACCGTAGGAGCTTCAGAGGGGTCACAATCCACCCAGATGAGCAGCTTCTATCTCCTGACTTTTCAGCCCAAGCATCAGAAATTCCTTCAGTCCCTAGTAAATAATTAAAAAATCACTATTTAATGTTTATGATGCACCATGGAATGCATGCTATTAAAGTGTAGCCTGTAGTATATATAGTACCTTTTCCTGCTCAAGGGATTAACTTCACCATAAATACCGTTACCCGTACAACAGTCGCCATTAACATCTAAAAATAAGTGTCACCCACTTTCTCGGAAAAAACAACCAGTACCACTTCTCCGAATAATCGAGGAATTCAACGTCAACATCTAAAATCACTAACTAAACCGCACAGCACTACTTTTCAAACACATCTATTCAAATTTGTAACGTTCGAAACAGTCGCCCAGTGCTGCCGTTCCTCCGAGGTGGAGGGATGCATAACTTGGTATCCACGGACAAATGCTACTACTAGTGCTAAAGTGGTTGGCCGCCCTAACTACTTGAGGGCTTCAGAAAGTCCTCCTAGTGTAATGTAAGTGCACCCCCCATGCCTAGAACTACCAAGGGGGGCCTCAGAGGTCCACAAATTTTGTTTTCGTCTGTATCTCTATTAAAAATAAAGATGACGTCTTGATATTTAATTACGTTATGCAGAGTTTTTTATAGATAACAATTACTTGAAGTTTCCTGTAAATGTATGCATATTTCAATTTTCTGCAAATTATTTTGTCATAGGCTGCATGCCTTGACAAGCGGGTGGCCTAAATTACAGAGTGCCTTCTGATTGATCAATTTTATTCTTGCAACTCCCACCTCCCAGTATTGCTATTTATAGTCAAATTATGCTGCATTTCATTCTTTTCCACACCCTCCTTATTAGTAGTTCATTTGTTTTCTCATAGAGTAATGTATCGGCATGAAAAACCTTACATGAAAGCAAGGATGTGGGTGGATTTTCGTTTTGTTTCTTTCAGTATGAATACGACATTAGTTTGGTCCATACCAATAAGCAATATGGCATCATGGTCGTTTTATGACAGTATGACAGCAAAAAGAAGGTCAAACCCGCGGTCTTGTAAAACGTCGGGTTCATGGAGCCAGAAAAAGAATCACCCTTCCCAAACGAATAGTGGCCCAAGCCAGGGCACAGACCTTGAGGGTGAAAAGCGTGCATTTTATGACATGATAACATAGTGAATTCCCCGTTTGTAATTTTTCCATTGCAAAAGAATTCGTCGCAAGCCAGAAGATGCCATATGATACCAAAAAATCCGAGATAAATATTTATTATAATTCCACAAAAGGAGGGGTTGATACTATAGATCAGATGGCAAGGAAGTACATATACTACAAATAGAGGCACGAGGAGATGGCCACTTTCCATGTTCCATACTTTTATTGGCATAGTTGGGATCAATTCATATACTATTTTTATTCTTAACTTCCCAGACTGGTGTGACAATAAAAATAAACAGTGCTGCATATTTCTAAAGGAATTGGGAATAGAATTGATGAGATCCCAAGTTGAGGAGCGAGCAAAATATATGACAGGGTTCCAGAGACCAATTACAATAGCTATGGAGACTATTCTTGATAGAAAATTAGTAACAGATTTGCCACCTCAACCACAACAACCCATTCGCGGGAGATGTTATATGTGTTGCAATGAATCCCTTTCCAAAAAATATACGTATAGTAACCCTGGAAAATCCACCATGACATGCTCACAGTGCAAACACCATGTGTGTGGAAAGCGCAGTATGAAGCGTGTTTGTTGTTTAAATTGTTGTGTCAGATGTAGCAGATTAAATTGTATTTCTAATAAATGTGTTATTATTTTTGTAAATACAATCTTACTGCAAAATTGATGTGCTCTTTAACCCAATCAACACGGCACCGAAAATCCGAGTTCTTTGCCGGTGACTGAATCCAGTTTCCTTACATTTCCAGTAGAATTTAGTGTAAGAAATGCAGATATGAAAAAATTTAACGAAAAAACGCAAAAATAGATTTTTAACGATTTTTTAAAATACTTACCGATACAACAAGTTATTACAGAAAAAATACGCAAATCGTCGAAAAAAAGTAATAATATAAAAATGAATTTTCCTAAAATATAAAAAGGACCTGGAAAGAAAAGAAAACAACCTTTAATCGATAATAAAACGACTAATTTTCATTCACTGACGGTAATTTGAATCAAGTAGTTACCGACAAATTATTAGAGGAAAAACACGCAAATCGTCGAAAAAATTAACGATGTACAAATGAATTTTCTTATAATATAAAAAGGAATTGGAAAGAAAATAAAATAACCTTTACTTCATAATAAAACTAATTCTCAATCACTATAGGAAAATCAGAGAGTACGTACCCAAAAAAAGAAAAAGTCGAAAATCCGAAGAAAATCTACCAATTGCAAAATGGACTTTCCTCAAGCGCTGGTTAGGGTCAAACTGATGGCTGGAGACGCATAGGAAAGTCATTCCGCCGGCGGTCCCTTACCCAGACCGCTAGAACCAGATGTAGTGCTATGACTGGAATTCCAGTCATGCCGCCATTCGATTGAACCACCATGACTGGAATTCCAGTCATGCCGCATGGAATGGGTTAAAACATAATGAGGAAAAATGTAAAAAAATTGTTTTTATGCAAACATACATACATATACCGTATCTGCCCGAATAGAAGCCGACCCCAGATTTAAGCTGACCCCCCAAAAATTTCCACAATTTTTTGGCAAAAACGTAAATTTCGTAGATTTTATGCTGAAGTGTGCCGGGCATTCATGCACATCTTAGAATACATTATTCGAGATTGAAGAAATGTGTGGGAAATGGTTTAGTTGTTGACATTTTGAAATATTACTCCAATTAATAATTTTGCGTGGCTGAATAATGTTCCACATTCAGTGGCAATAATTTTATTCATCTTCATTTTCACACAAGGTCAAATATAGTAACAGCGATCTCGCCAAGATATTTTTTCATCCAAGTCTATTTCCAATGAAATTAACATATACATTGCCTTAAGAAACTGCATTTTTATAATTATACACGTTCCATGTAAAGTTTTACCGAAATTCAAACAGTTGAGCGTTCAAAGTCGTTAACGCATTTTGCGTAATCGTCAATTTACGCAAGCGATCTTGCCAAGATATTTTTTCATCCAAGTCTATTTCCAATGAAATTAGCATATATATTGCCTTAAGAAACTGCATTTTTATAATTATACACGTTCCATGTAAAGTTTTACCGAAATTGAAACAGTTGAGCATTCAAAGCTGTCAACACATTTTGCGTAATCGTCAATTTACGCAAGAGATCTCGCCAAGATATTTTTATATATATTTATCGTAGGTCAAATAGTTACTTTACGAAAAATATAGTACATACTATCATTTCAACGCGAAGGCAATGAGAGACTTCAAGATTTAACCATAACCCAAATTTTCCTCGGACTCCCATTTAAGCTGAGTGATTTTTTCATGATAAATTTTGACAAAAAACATCGGCTTGTATTCGGGCAGATACGTTACATACCAATCACGCTGTTTCCTTACGGGGTAAGCAAGCTTATTGCCTCTACCATTCACAATATTTCTCCACATCTTTCTATCCTTACATACTTCTTTTGCTTCAAACACATCCATGCATCGTTTCATACATCATCTTCCATTTCTTAAAACTTTGAGTGCTAGCGATGTAATGTTATGTCGTGACAAACTTCCTCAGAACTGAGGACAACGTAATATTACGTCGCTCACTTTCTTTGTATTTTAACGTGGCTTGCCGTCGTAGTACGTCGCTAGCATTTCTTGTAGAGGTAGCTTGACCACTTAGTACCATCCAATTCTGATAGATGGCATAGTACTTTAATATCAAGCGAGCATTAGCTTTTCTTGCATCAGCCTGCACGAGCCGTTCTAGTCACGTCAGTTTTTCATCATGGCGGACGGAACTTTGCGTGATGATGAAATTTTGAATGAACTTCATCATGAATGGAGTGATAGTGTCAGTGAAAATGTTACAGATGATAGTGAAGATGATCCTGATTTCATATGTGGTGCTGATATCCCGGATTCAGGCAGTGGCGTAGCTACCATATAGCAAGAGTAGGCAATGCCTAAGGGCCCTCAAACAAAAGGGGCCCATACGTTGTGTTGAAATTGTCAATATCTTTGCAAACGCAAAAGCAAGGAAAAAGACATTTTAAGCTAATTTCTTTAATCCTTATATATCCTGTGCTGCATAATAAACTAGTGGTTGGTATTCTTTCACCTCTTTCTCAAGAGGGGCCCCCATTACTAAAATATTTCCACTTAGGGGGCCCATCAGCGATTCTTGCCTAGGGGTCCGATACCTCTAGCTACGCTACTGGATTCAGGTAAGGGAAATACTCCATAATTCTTTTTCTGACTATTGTGCACCTTTAGGTTATTGTATTTTCTTTATTTCATTTAACATTGTTGTAGTTATTTGTTTATTTTTGCTTCTTATTGTTAGTAAATGATTTTTCAAATACAAGCTGTTATATGAATCTCTTGCTTGGTGTTTTTGTGGCAGAATCCAATGATGAAAGCAGTGAAAGTGAGGATAGTCAAGCTGCTGCGCCTATGCATCGCGGTGTCGGAGGGAGAAGAGGAAAGACATCAGGAAGAGGTGGAAGGCCGACCAGGCAGATAGATTCGCAAGAGGGATGGACAGAAGTTGACCAGGTTCCAAATATAAACATTTTCACTGGCCTAACAGGTGTGACTGAAGAGGCAGGTCTTGATGCAAACAGTCCAATGCCGGAATTTTTTTATTATTTCTTTGATCAGAATCTAATAAATCACATCAAGGAACAAAGTAACCTCTACGCTCGGCAGAAATTGCAAAAAAAAAGAAGATTAAATCAAATTTCTCCCAATAGTAGACTAAGGGCCTGGAAAACTGTAACTCAGGAAGATGTGCGAAAATTTCTAGCTATTGTTATCCACATGAGCATCAGTGAGAGACCTTCATTGGCCGATCATTGGAGTACAGACCCAGCAGTGTCATGCAATTTTTGTCCCAACATAATGAGCAGGGATAGATACCTTTCTATTTTAGCGAACTTCCATTTGAATGACAACTCAAATGCAATGAAGAAAGGGGAGCCAGGTTTTGATCCCCTACACAAGGTTCGGCCAATGTATGAAATTTTGCAAAACAAATTCAAAAATGGTTATCAACCAGCGGAGGACGAGACAATTGATGAAGGTATGTGTGCGTTCAGAGGCAGACTTAGTTTCAAACAGTACATGCCTCAGAAACCCAGCCGATATGGAATAAAATTGTATATGCTATCTGAATCTGATTCGGGTTATATATGGAATTTTGATATTTTTTGTGGTCAGGAAAACATAGTGACGAATATCGTAGTGAAGCTGCTTGACAGCTTAGCGGGGAAGGGACACACACTGTTCACAGATAGATACTACACAAGCCCCACACTTGCCATGAAGTTAGAAAGTTTACAAACTGCTTTAGTGGGAACAGTGCAAAAAAATAGAAGAGGGATGCCCGCTGCACTCCATGATCCTTGTCTTCGACGTGGACAAAAAATTTACAGGAGAAAAGGGAACATGATAGCATTATGTTGGAAGGACAAACGAGATGTGTATATGATAAGTACACGCCACACATCTGAAATGGTGACGTTCAGCGATTGAAGAGGGAATGAAAAGTGTAAGCCAGCAGCTGTAGTGAACTACAATAAAAAAAGTTTGGTGTCGATCTCTCCGCTCAACCCATGTCATATGGTGTATTTGATCACAGAAGTGTAAAGTGCCACGTAAATTGGCCTTCCATATCATTTTGATGAGCTTATCAAATGCATGTGTAATAGTGATGCACCGAAGCTCGGCTTCGGCCTCGGTATTCGGCTTCGGCCTTTGGATGGCTGAATAGCCGAATACTACATTTTTTTTTTATGAAACGAAAAATGATAATGACATAATAGAAGCTGAAAACACTAAATAAAAGCATAATACATTGAGTTGTTGCCAATACAAGTCACATATCTCGGATTCAGCCTGACAATTATGTGCTACTCGTTTTTACGGCCTACGACGTATAATATATTAGTGGTTCCAATATGTGGACAATTCGTTTATTTAGAATACTCCTCCTCATTAGTTGGAATTTTTGATGTTTTACTGTACTGTGTAGGTAGCAGACAACCTCTGACATCTGGTTCAGCCCTGCACAACTCAGTAGTGGGGGAAGTAGTTTAATGTTACACCTTTAGATTATTACAAAGGACACAACTGTCACACCAAGCGCGCGCTTTTAAAACATCAGGTTTTTTAATCCTCGTAAAGTGCTTAATACTTATATATAATATATATACCGTATTTAATCGATTGTAAGCAGACCTTTTTTTAGCTTTTTGCCATCTCAGAAATCGCCACTCGGCTTAGAATCGGGGACAAAAAAAGTAGTCAATGAATTTATGTCCTTAGTTACATTATAACGCGAGATCTTTAAATATATGCAAAAAAGAATCAAATTGACTGAATACCGACGAAGAAATAAATTATGTAAATAATACGTGGCGCGTCAAGGTCGTAAAAGACCGCAGCGATAGCGCTCGTATGCGTAAGGAGCTAACACTGAAACACGATAGGAGGAGGAGGGAGGGCAAATGCTTCGATTCACGAGTAAAATGAAACATTGTGTTAGCTCCTTACGCATACGAGAGTGCTATCACTGCGTTCTTTAAGGCTTTGACGCAGCACGTATTATTTACATAATTTATTCCCGGGGTATTATTATATTAAGATCCCGCAAGGTCAAATTACTTTTTTCGTAGAAGTTGTTATGAATAAGTGAATAAAATGTATTTTATGTCACCGTAATTTTAGTTAATACTTTAACCCTCTCACGTCCTAAGGTGTGAGGCACCTGCTGGCATTAAAAGTCTGGAGAAATTCAAGATGGCCGCCAAATGGGAAACATTAAATAAAACAATTATACATTAATCTCCAAAAATATATATTTTGAAAAATCTCCGAAGTAGAAGAATTAATGCGAGACATATTAGTTTGTTCAGGGTCCAAAAAAATAGCGAATTTCGATCGAATATTTTTAAAAAATTCTTCCTATACAAAGTTAAGAAAAATATGCCAAATACGATCTAAATCTCGTGTTTATATGGTATACTACGTCATTTCCGAGAGAGAAGCCATCCAGGTAAATTTGAAAGTGTATTTTCCGGGCGGTCCCGCGATCGGCAGTATAAAAATTTACGGGCGGTCCGATCGCGAGAGGGTTAAAATCAAATTTTTTTCTTGCGTGGCCTTGTGAAAAGTGGGGGTCGGCTTACAATCGATTAAATACGGTATATAATTGATCGCAAAATTCTAAATATAAATATGAAATTGAAAAAATAAAAGTTATTGTATCTTAATAATATTGCTTTATTTAAGCTTCATTAGATGTACACATAACAAGTAAATATCGTATGTTTAAGTGAAAAACAACCGTAGCACTTAAGCAAATTGCAAACTTGTTTTTGCGAAAATATCACAAATTATTTGCCGATATTCACTCATTGTCAGAAAGAAGGTACAGTTATATTACAAAGTAGTACCAGATAAAAAGAAACTGTTGCCAAATCTCAATTTAAACATAAGCAATTCAACAGAGATCACACATGGAAAAGTAGAAAATGTGGAAATCAACCGGCATTACCCAAACAGAAAAAACAGTGATAAACCAAGTATAAAAAACGCTTCACATATATGTAAATATATGAAGTAGTATAGACAACACTGTAAACCATGAAAATATGTAATTCAAGACGCAATTTTGACAAAAATAGGTGAACACATGGAACTACCTTATATTCACAAAGAAAGAAGATGCCGTTGCAAATATATCAATGCAGTTCTAACAGTAGCATTTCATTAGAGATTGCAAACAGGTTTTTGCAAACATCACGAATTACTAACAGATATTCACTCAGAAAGAAGGCACAGTTACATCACAAATTACTATCTGATACTCAATCAGAATGAAGGCACAGTTACATCACAGATTACTACCTGATAAGAATGCACAGTTGCAGAAATCTCAATGCAGTTCAAAATTAGCATTTCAACAGAGATCACACACGGAAAAGTCACAAAAGCTGCGGAAATCCACAATGAGTCATCCACTGGTAATGCATACACAGAATGAACAGTTACACCCTTAACCAGCTCATTCTGGAAGCAAGCATCAGGAAAGTGCTTGGAGCACACCCTTCTCTTACTGAACACTCGCTTGGCCCCACTATGGAACAAGGCCCTCAGTTCAGTGCTCCTGCAGGACACCCATTCCAAGCACCTGCCAGTGTTGAATCCAGGGGGGTACCCGGGGGGGGGGAAATCCCCCCCGGAGAAAATGGTCAATTAATTCAGTTTTTATGGGATTTTAGTGAGTTTACGCATCTTTAACAATATATATTTTAATTATATTTTCTACTAATATTTAAGCACGTTTAACTAAAATCGGGTTTTAAATATTTATTGTGACATATAAGTTATAAATATGTATTTTAAAGATATTTTGACATGTAGATTGCATCATATATTTGCTGAATCCTGAAGCGTCGATACTTTGTTGCGCATGCAGCGTACAGAAAAAAATCATGCCGTCGCAACGGAAGCAGACTCATGCTTCAAGGTTGTGATTCAAAACAATGTTTTGATTTTCGCTATTAAAATTAGGCATATAGTATCTTCTCACCATTCTAACACAGACTGCCTGGAACAATCTTGAAAGATAGAAGAAGTACTATCTCTCTATTCCCGAATACTTCCTACTTAATTAAAAAAATCTTATTAAGCATGACGATATCCTCAATACTTGGTTAAAAGGCCGCTCTATTTATATTAGCAAAGCGACTGGGTCAGAATTTATTTCACGCATTGGAGAGATATTAGATAAACATGATTCCAGCATCGTTGTAAAAAATAAGTACTTTTCGCTAATGGCTGATGAGTCCACAAATATTAATAATATGTCAGAACTTACGATAATATTACGTTTCATAGATAACAATAATATTAGAGAAATGTTCCTCTGTTTAATTAAATTAGGTAATGTGGATGCAGAAACCATAACACAAACCATTTTATGTCAGCTAAAACAATGGAAAATAAATTAAAATATTTAGTGTCATGTTCATTTGATGGAGCTACTACTTTCTCAGGAAATATTTCCGGTGTACAAAAGAGATTATCAGAAAAAGTTGGACGAGAAATACCTTACATACACTGCAGAGCGCACGTATTATCCTTAGCTTTGACAAGCAATAGAAACAAATATCCAGCGATTAAACGAGTGCTGCATGTTGTTAAAGATATTTACAAACTGTTTCATAGACCATCTAGACGGGAAAGAATGTTACACAATATTCAATCCATTCTTGAGGAACCACTATTAAAAATTCCAGAAACCATAGAAACTCGCTGGCTAAGTAATTTTAGATCTATTGCTTTGTTACGGTTCCATAATGATGAACAGATACATAAGGATGGTGCAGACCTTGCTTCTTTAGCAGGAGGCATTTTATTAGAAATAGAAAAATCCAGTTTTTTAATAAACCTCTGTGTTTTACATGAAGCACTACTCGCTGTTTCAAATCTAAGTAAGATTTTACAAAAAAGAAGATTTATGTTTATCTGCTTTACACAGACTTATTAATTCCATTATTAAACACCTTAAAACTATATCTCATGATTGCTTTGAAAATAATGAAGAAAGCACAATCTGGAAAAACTACACGCCCATAGTTAAAGATTTTGAAAATATATGCCCCGTAAAGGAAAACAAAAAACCTGAAATAAGTTTTAAAACAGCCAGTAAATTCGTCAATGAAATAATTAACCAGATGAGTTATCGATTCAACGACAAGGCTATACTGTTGATCAAAATTACCTCGAAGTTGGAATCGGCAAAATAATTTCGTACTGTGACTGAACATTTATCTGGCTTGCTGCATTTAAATTTCGATGCATTGTTGAACGATATTCGTTCCTTTACGTATGCCATCCAATCCTAATAATATATTGAAATTAATATTGAAATCCAATATTGAATATGATGAACTTAAGAGTTTATGCGTAAAACTATGTTGCATTCCAGTATCCACCGTGAGTGCTGAACGGTCTTTTAGTACAATGAATAGGCTGATGACAAAATTAAGAAATAGATTGGGACAAGAAACATTGCAAGACCTCATGAAAATCGCTTTCGAGGTACCTGATGAGTTACCAAATACTTTGTTAGACGATGTTATTGACACATATGCTAAGAAGCAACAAAGGAGACTGAGGTTAACTTAAATTGTTTAAGTTCCTTATCAAGTGCCTTGAGAGTAAACCATAAATTCATATAGTTATTATTTTTTATTAAGGCATAGGAATTTGGCAGTTTTTGTGAAATAAAATATTTTTTTGTTACATTATGTCTATTTAAAAGTACTAGATGCGTAAATAGGTATAATTTCGTATATTTGTTTAGTTTTAGTTTATGCTTTTTTTGATCTTTCTGAGTACTGATGAATACACGTTTATTTATTTCTTCTTTTCAATAAATATATATTTAGTGTTTTATAATTACATATATTACTTATCAAGACTAAAGTTTATTGAAGCGTTTGTTACATATCTAATCAAATTTTCTATGATTATTCCAAAGATTAAATTTAGTTAATTTTGTTATTAAATGATGTATAAAATTATATTACAAATTATTTGTTAATCTGCAATAAATAAATTGCATTTTATTTTACTTAATTATTTAAACAATTACAAAAAAGACAACTCCTACTAATTTTCTAGCGATATATTATATACCCCCCCGACCCATGCAGTTTCCCTCCCGGGGAAGAACGTCTGAATTCAACACTGGCACCTGCACATAAAGACATTCATCAATACAAATAATAATAGATTACAAAAAAAAAATAAAAAATCCCTTAAAGGTTTATTACTCTTCCGAAAGAATTGGAAAACCATTCATCTAGAAAGCATTGGAAGTTGTACCTTTGAACAAACAGTGGCATTATACTTCCACACTAGTTATGAAATTTAATTTGTGATTCCTGTCATTGTTTACCATTCTTAACATAATTGCAAAGGGTGTTACTTACAACGTAATCAAGAAATACAAAAGTATCACACGGTGAGAACAATAAATGCGGAAAATAAACACATTATAACAATTAGCAGGATTAAATGCATTCTAGGAACTGGTCATATTAGGAGTGAAGTTAATGCATCAAAATATACCACATACATATATCATCTGTCTGCACACGTAATTTTCTTTTTTTATCTCACATAAGGATGTGTTCAAAAAGTCAATTCAGTCTATGTAACTATTTGATGCCCTTTGGATTCTCTTTACTGACACATTATAACCATAATTTGTGCTGTGAAAGTTTGTATTAAATGCAAGATAGTTTCTCACAGTTCGAGGAGGAACTCTAATGTTAACAAGTGCTAAAAGGCTAGCAGAATCAACACAGTCATTCAACAATTTATACAAAAAGATTGCCTGCTTTTATTCTTGTGCTAAGGAGTATCTAAGGAAAGAATCTCCAAGTGCATACAATAATTCACATCGAAGCTGAAACGTGTAATTTATAATTTACAAAACGTAAGAATTTATGCCAACCTTTCCACTCGATTTAATTGACCAATCTTATATGACAACCAAGCCACCGATACAACAAATGTTATATACATGAAAGCGAACTGGATAAATAAAGTTCAAAATTACAAGTTTTGCTTTGAAGGGCAAGTATTCGTAGGAAAAACATCAGTTATAGTTCCTAAAGCGACTTATGAATTACATTCATAATTTACGAAAACGCTTCAGCATTCACGTGAAAAATATTCATTGATATAAATTTACTTACAGTTCCTTAACCCTTGGGAAGTGAAAAAACCTCACCGAAGGATCATCCTTAGTGGACAAACAGCCCAAAACTAGTGATGGGCATAATCGATTCATTCGATTATGACATATCATTCGATTATACCAAATTATAGTCGTTTCATCATCTGAAGGCTCTTCACCTACTTAGAGCAAGTAGCCAATCATGAACGTTTCCCATTCTATCGCCCCTCTCAACTTTCGTGCGTCAGAGCAGATATCGGTGCGCGTTGCCAGATCTTGCGGATTTTATAGTAGTTAGTATTACTACTACTAATTTGGTTAGTACGTGATGGGCATAATCGAGAGATCGTAATCGATTCATTCAAATTAATAGTTATGATCATTCGAATGATTTTAGTAATTAGGAATCTTCCGAATGATATTAGTAGTTGGAATCATTCGAATGATTTTAGTAGGTGGTTTATTTATTTATTTAGTAGTAGTTTATTAGCACCTAGTTTGAAATTTTACAAAATAATTTCAACAAAAGAGAATTTTCAGTTGCATATGGTTGTAAAGGTTTTGTTTCGTTTAACATGTATATTTCTGTAAGTATATTTGCTACATGTAATTTATGCAGTTTATAAATGTACTTAATATACATGTTTATTTTAAAATTATTAAATTTTTTTATGATGAATAGTGTCTGTGATGAAATGTTTATTATAGCTTCTGTATATTAATCCTTTATTTAGGTACATTTTTTGACATTCTCATTGTTTTACATTATTAGTATTCTTTCATTTTTTTTATAATTTGCTGTGATTACACGAAATAAAACAGAGCTATAACGAGAAAATTTACTATAAATCATGACCAACCGAGTGCTGTTGAAAACGTAAATAGCAAACAGTACATTTTATTTTCAAACTTTACTCATCATTTTTCTCCCAATTGAATATTTTGTGAAAATTAATTCTAAATACATTTACACAACAATTATTTAACTTCACATTTACACAAAATAGTCGTGAATAATTAACTAGTAATCAAAACGAATGATTTGAACGAAGGAGATAATCGAATGATCTTAACGAATGAATATCTCGATTATAGAAATCATTCGATTATGCCCATCACTAACTTTTACCATCTTCGCCATTTTCCAAACGGTCACGTCACATGTTCTTCTACATGCTTCTACAGTTCTATCATGGTTCTATAGCGCCGCTTAATTTTCAAATTTTTGTAAAGTCCGTTGGTACCACGTTTTTGCATGACGTAATATGACATATAAACAGTAGCGCCATCGTGCCAAAACCAAAATGACAGTGTCGACTGAGTTTTCGTTTCATTTTTGAATTTCATAAGTGCAGACATTTTTATATAACAGAATATATAATAAACTTAACAAGGCTGCGATTCTTTGTATATATCTTCATATTAACAAAGAATTTAAATAGATTTCTATAGAAAACATTAGTGTTCATTAGTTGGTACTTCAGGTTGGTAGTGTTTTAAAAACGATTACGGAAATTCCCCGGGAGGAATATTCTTGCGACTGTAACCAACTTTCACAGTCAACATTGGGGTGGTGTGTAGATTTTTCGTAAACCCAAAACTTATTAGTAGTATCATTTTTAAATTTAATAGGTGAGGCTCAGGCTCCGTCCCACGTACAAGCGACGTGGGCAGTGCTAGTGGACTAAGCGGAAAAACAATACAATGTAATGTTATGGCGGTGTCCGAAGTTCTGGCGTCAATGCGTGTACTCGTGCGAGCCGTGAGCGAGCGTCTTCGAAGCGATCAACACACTTTGTTTTCGAAGCGAGCGATGTTTTCGAAGCGAGGGACCAGAGCCGCCGTTATGGCAAATACTTTGTATTTCAGCGTTTTCTTTGTAGTTTTATTGCCGTTTTAAGTTGTGTTCTTACACTGTTATGGAAATGAACGAAAATTTAATTTCGAGATCCAAAAGAGTTCCATCTCATGGAACTTAAAAGATAAAAATTATTTTAATCATTTTTGGCCGATTACCAAGGCCGACGCCGATATTCGGTGCATCACTAATTTATGCTAATGGAGATATTCATATTCGGCCGGATACTGATTTTAATATTCGGCATTCGGCCAAAATGAGTATTCGGTGCATCTCTAGTACATACTAAGTACAAGTTAATTTTCACTACATCTTGGGTTAAAAATTAGTTTTTTTGTTTAAGTAACATTATTGCTTTTTATTTCCTTTGTAAATATTAAAATCAAAGTTTTCATACTTAGTATATGTAAAAGAAGAGTTCTATGGTTGATTTAGTTAATTTGATTGCCATTTGACAATGTTATTCATATTTAGATTGAATAATTTTGGTTTTTGTAGTTATATATATACGTTAATTTTTACGAAATTTTGTGTTTAAAATTTGTATTTTTGTTTTGTTTAAGTAACATAATGGTTTTTCATTTTCCTTGTAAATGTTTCAATTGGAGTGTTCATAGTTATCATTTCAGATATTCATGTGTTGATTGAGGACAAACTATGAAGTGTGTGCATGTACAACATAAAAAATAAACCTCAAAGCTACTTTAAAACAGGTAATTTACTTTTAAACAACCTGAAGAGCTTTTTCTTGAAAGCGTAAAAACCTTTCATTCCTTCCTACAACAAAACAATTTCTGCCCCTTCCGAGATACCTGCCACACTACGGCGCGATGTCAATGGTCTATTCTGTGAAAGCAGGTACTTTTCTTTTCATGTTGGTTGCTTTTGTGTTGCTCTCGTTGAAATCTATCACCTTAAAAGATTCGTCCACATTTCACATAAGCAGGAAACTAATATACAGGTTTGTGAAATGAACCAGTGACCAAAAATATAATAACAAAGTGTGAATAATAGCCACACAAACACCAATGTTCATTTCCAATTCCATTTCTAAAGATAAAATTCGATGCTTGCGTAATAATGTTTCAAAAATACTTTTTTCTGGCTAGATCGTGCTTTCCGCCCAGTGTGCACTGGTTAAAATCCACTCTGACCTGCTAAATACTTTGACACAAATAGCCTATCTCCCTTGCCGGCTGGGTTAGACTGGTAGGCAGTGCGCCTGCCTTCTAATCCAAAGGTCGTGGGTTCGAATCACACTTCAGACATGAATGTTGTGATGTATGTTGATTTTCTCAAACAGAAATTGACGGTGCAAAATGACCTTAGCTGTTGACACACGTAAAAACCTAATTACTACTACCTATCTCCCTACACCCGATCTTTCTTCCCCTCACTTTCCTCTTCCCATCTACATCTCGGTGATATTCAACCTTTTTGATCAGCATGCCTCTTGGAAAACTTTGAAGATGTGCATACCCACTGGTATGATCACATAATACGAACAAATCCACAGAAAATCTTTAAATGATTAGAACTAACTTTGGTCAATTAAGTTAGTATGCACTGCATCTAATCATAAACATTATGAGAATCTTCTGCATATCCTGTAAAAACCTCCCATATTTCCGGTTGAATGCCTATTTTTACCTCCTTCCTCTGTAACCCTCTCACCTTCTTCCCTCTACATCTCTTTTGAGCGCATATAGGTACTGCATTGACACTTTTGCATTACACATGTAAATTGATAAAACAATTGGCATGGCTAGTTAAAAACGTGGAATTTTGCCTAAATTGGACTTGACTGAACTTTGTGATAATTGATACTCATATTAACGAAGAATAATAACTTAGATGATGCTAGTTATTTAGCAAAACCAGTCGTGAAATAAAAAATTGTGGAATTTAACTAACAATAAGTTATTTTTCTTCATTAATATGGACACTGAAAGCTTAAATACGAGCGAATCCAAATCGAAGGATAAATTGATTTTAAAAATAAGAAATGTTCCTTTTTCTTTAAAATATTCTTGGTCCATAGAACACGTCAAACTTTCCAATATTCATTTGCAGTAGGAACAAGGGCTGCTGAGTGGAATTTTAAATATTACATATTATCTTATGAGAAATGATAATAATCCCTAGTGGTCGATCTTGCGACATTTTTCGAGATATATTACCCTGTTACCTTCATATATCCAAACTTCCTGCCAAATTTTCGATCCTCTGTGTACACCATTTAACGAATTGTCCAAATTTCTCTACAGTGTGACACATGGACCAAACAAACAGCCATTCAACGGGCAAACCAATTAATACTGCCATTTATTATAATTAGAATCTTGCACATGGGCAGACGGACAAACAAGGTGAAAATAGAAGTTTAAAAAATAACAACAAATAAATCCAAAATCTAAGAAATCAGAATTACAAGGTGGTCATAGGATAAGTACCGTAATTTTCTGATTGTAATACGCACTTTTTTTAACGAAAAATTGACAAAAGTTAGAATGCGTATTATATATGGTAACAAGCTCACAACTTTTTTAGTAAGAAAATAATTTATACTTTTGGACATATTTTTACCAGTAAATCGTACATTTCAATAAATTTTGATAACATTCCTTTAAATATCGTTTTTCAAAACAAAAATAAGAATTATTTATTTACTTTAACTGTCCGAACATTAGCCTCTGAATTCATTATTGCTGTCCTCAAATAGTTCGCCGGCGATTTTGTTCTTTCTCATCATCTACGTAAATGGCATCACTGAGAACGTCATCTTCATCCTCACTATCCACTTCGGCGAAATCATTATCCCATACGATGTCGTCTTCAGAACCATCCATGGCATTTGTGAGGCAACACTTTTTAAAGCCACGCTTTTTAAGAAAAAATCAACGCAAGTTGCAAGCAACAAATATTATTTTACATACCTCAACCGGCTTGTATGAAGACAGAGTCAGAACTAGACGTGATATTCACGTAAACTATCTCGCTCAGCGGCAAGGCGAGAACTTTTATTCCAACACCAGATTATTACACAATGTGACATTGTATCTATCTTTAAAGTGAGAGTCAAAACTATATAGGCGTGAAGTTTTTGTAAACACTCTCGCTTGGCAGTAATGCAAGAACTGTTATTCCAACTGACCAGATTATTACACAATGTGACATGAAGACGTTTTTATACATTATATCAATCTTTAACGTGAGAGTCAAAACTATATAACATAAAATTTTCATAAACACTCACACACAACTCGTTTGGAAGTAATGCGAGAACTGCTATTCCAACTTACCAGATTATTACACAATGCAACATTGAGACGTTTTTATACGTATCGATCTTTAAAGTGAGAATCAAAACTATATAGACGTAAAGTTTTCGTAAACACACTTGCACAAATCTCACTTGCCGGCAAGGCTAGAACTATTTTGATACTGCTAATAACCAAGTGAAAAATTGCATTGATCTTTTTACAAAAAATGACTTGCGTATTATACATGGTGATAAGACAATTTCCACATTTCACTTATAAGGACATGGGTGCGTATTATATAAGTTGCATATTATAATCAGAAAATTACGGTATGTACTTCAATTTTCAAAGACACAAACATAAATGACGATAAAATGAAACCTACACTTAGTGATTTCCTTCCTTTCTATAGAGGCAACGATGCAGGGATAAAGCAACTGATTTATGCTCAGGGATCAGTTAGGCAATTCTCAGGTTAATTTGCTTTCATAAGTTTCTAGATCAGGGGTCCCCAACCCGCGGCCCGTGGGATGCATGCGGCTCCCGAACCAATTCTGTGCAGCCCTTGGCCCCCCTCAAAAACTAAGTCTGTTTGCCACATTTGACAGGGTTGTCTTGCAGTCAGCCAATGCAAATGCATGGCCGCTAAGAGCTATGGTGTTAGATTTGTTGGCAAACTTGTCCTATCAGCAGGTCTTTTTCTCTCTAGTCGCTGGATAGCGGGGAAAATCGAATTCAGACTGGCATTCCCTCTCATCACAGGTGAAACATTGTGTGTCTCAATGTTGGTGAGATTGTCGAAGTGCTGTTGCTTTTGTTACTTTTAACTGTTAATTTTGAAGTATTTGGTGATTACGTGATTCCACAAGGATATTATAGATGGCTGTAACCAAATTTCAAAATTTAGGAATCCAAACCGAGGTATTATTTTGGGTGCAAATGACTTTGTGCGGAAAATTACAATTGATGTGTTTGATATGGTGTAGTCTGTGCAGATTTGTAGATACTGTTAAGAGAAAACTCCAACAGTAGGACAATTAAACAGAATATGGGGATGTGCTGTTCCATGCCGAAGTTAGGTGACCTAGAAGAGGGAAAGTTCTCAAACGTTATTTTGCTCTTATTCATGAAATTGATATTTTTCTCACTGAAAAAGGAAAATATCAAGAAGCATTTTCTGACCCAAAATGGGTTTTGGCTTTAGCTTTCTTAACTGATATAACAGATCATTTGAATTTAAGATTACAGGGCTAAGGAAAGCTAGTGTCTGACATATATGCTGAGGTGAAAGCTTTTGAGGGGAAGTTGAACATTTTTGTGAAACAGTTTAGTGAAGATAATTTTTCACACTTCTCAAATTATTTTGAGGGGAGGGGGCGGGGGTGGTTGGGTTGAGTTGGGTTGGGTTGGGTATGGCTGGCAGATTAAATCACTGCGCAGGCCGTAGTTAGGGGACCCCTGATTTATGTGGTCGGGAAGCAGTTGGAAAGTGTACAGCATTTTAAAAATTTGCCTGTCAAAATTGATAATAATTTCAATAATTTCTGTTTTTATTATTTAGTGTCAGCAATATAAAAAAGTACTTAACACAGAACAATAATTTCTTTTCCATGGTGTGGTTGTAGCTTTATATGTGCTCTTTACTAATGGTATAGTTTTACTACTACATCCATAGTTTTTTGTGAAAATGACTGTACCACTCGAACCACTTTAGAAAAATCTATGGTTGTAGCTGGTTTCTGTGGTTTTAGCGTATGTCACCTGTCACAGTCGCAAAGTTTTATAGTTTTTTCAAGTCATTGTCACAAGTTTCGGAAAGTGAAGTAGTTTTAAAATTGAATTAATTTATATTACGGTTAATTACATGATTTGTTCCAATTTTATTTTATTATGTATTTGTTTGTTTTTTAGAAAAATAACATCAAACGCACCACGAGGAAGGAAGGACTTTGGAGAATTATGATTAATAAAAAAATGGATTTCTTTATCTTCGTTAAAATCGTTGCTTTTAAGAATTTAATATTTATGTATTATCGAAATGTTTTTATTTTGTTAAAATACATATTGTATTTTGTGTTTGTTTACTTTCTCATATACGAAGTATATTGAGAAAGTATTGTAATTGCGAAAAAATACAATCTCGAGATTTTGATGGAAATAGACGTTTAACTGATTGTGAGTCCGAAAAAGTGATTTTCGCCTCTGTTTGCACCTCTAGAGCCTAAACAGTAGAGCGAAAATGAATGAAATCTCGTACAGAGGCATTTTATCATACAGAATAGAGGCTATGAAGAAATGGTTGACATTGCACAATAATAATAATTGTTGTTCTAGGCAACTTTAATAACAATTGGATTTTCTAAACAACAGCTGCAATGATTTTGATCAAATTTCATATAGTTATTTAAGTTGATGTTTATAATGATTGTACATAGTTCATATTTTCAAAAGATAACTAAACGATGCATTTGTATATGAGAAAGTTGGTACAATGTACATACATTATACTGATTTTTTCATTTTATACAGCCAGAGCCGTACTTATGCATTTTGAAGCCGAGGCGCTTTTTATTTCTAAGGTACGATATTAAAAGGTATTTGTATTACCAAAGTAATTTTTGTGATAATTTATTTAAAATTACACGCATACTAAATATAAATAATTATAAAAATTAACAAATAGAAATCTGCCAAATTAAAGAAAACTCTGTTATTCTTATCATTATGAAAATATTATATAAAATCCACACTATGTATGAGTTTAATACAATAATAGTTTTATGACCTCTGAAAATATAAAAAATATCTACATTAGGTAATACCTTTGAGTTCCTACCAAAAACAATCACATCATTAAACGGGAGTAGAGTCGATAATCATTGAAAAGTATATAGCTTCTTTTATTTCAGATATTAATGTTTCTTTTGTCTTATTTCCCATTAAATTTATAAATTTATCGCAGGTTTTGTGACAAAGATAATTTGTCTTACCAGGCCCACAATTTGTGTATGTTTCTATATGGCGTTTTAAAAATGTCAAATCGACTAAGATATTCTAAAGAACTCAAAAAATTTCCCTTACGTTCAGAATATATATTATCATTACTGCCTCTAAATGCTAAACCAAGGTTACCTAATAACTTAACTGTAGCAATGACTCTTCTTAAAACATCACACCAATAATTTTCTTCGGCATGTATTTGTTTCATTAACTCAGTATCAACACGTCCCATTGTTGAACATCTTTTCTTATACATGCACATAGATTGGATATGATCCTTTGAGCATTCATGTTCAGTCAATGCTCTACAGACATTTTTCCAGTCATTGAATCCATTTATAAACTTGTTTGATGACTTTGAAAATAATTTGCAAATGAAACAATATACTGATTTACTAGTCTCAGAAAAAATTAACCATTTGCACTTTTCTTTGCTTCCGTTAGTTTTCTCACAGTAAAAATTAGATTCTTGAACATTTCTATAATATTAGCGGTCACGTTCTATATATCTTACTTTCAAATTTTCAGTTCTACCAAAATTTTGACGGTTATTTATTAAATAGTATTCTATAGAGTTATTACTTAGGCTTGTGTTTGTATTTACTGGCCATTTTGCAATATCTTTAGGATAAATCTCAGAAGGCCTACCTTTACATAAATTAATACCAGTATTCTGGTTTACGATGTCTTCTTGTCCTTGTTTTTGTTCCACATTTTCTTCAATGAGTTGGTCTTGTTCTGCTAGTTTATCTGTATTCTGGCATACGCTGTCTTCTTGTTCTGCAGTATTTTCTTCAGTAAGTTGGTCACTGGCATTTCTGGATTCAGGCTTGCATCGCCTTCTGGTTCTGTATTTTCGAGTTGTTCTGCAGTTCTTATTTTTCCCTTATTATTATTCACAGATCCAGAGGGAAGTAAAAACGATGTAATAGCATTTTTCTGGGCTATTGTTGTTTTTCTTTCTCATTTTGCTTCTTTCGTAATGCTGCTCCTGATTTGAATCTTCTTTTCATTTTGGGTTGTACGAATCGTTTACTTAGTATTTCATGAAATTAAATTAAATTAATATATAAAACAGAAAGATCATTTCATATTCATTAAATAAGTATGTATATTACCTTATGTTATATTAATTACATGAACGTCCATGCACACCGCAAAAGACTGTGATTGTAATGTTTCATAGGTAGAGAAGCAAAGAACGAACGCATATGTGTTAACACAAGCTCTGCCCAGCATTTACTGGTGCCACTGTGCAGGCACAACTATCATCCTGAAAGTGCCAGACTGGCACCGCCAGTCAAAAAAATAATCGTAACTATGTACTCGATCGCGAGCGATGGCCGGGCGAAATAAACGCATAGTGTCACTTATTTTTTATGTAGCAGAATAAAAGCGCCACACTTACAGTGTTGTGCACATTCTAACCAGTGTGTCGCCGGCCTAAAGATAACAAGAAAATAATTTCGAAATTTTGAAAAAATAAAAATTAGCGAGGGCAAGGGCTTCGCGAGGCCCCCAGCTAGTGCCTCATGCGCCTGTTCATAAGTACAGCCCTGTATACAGCATTGAACTTTTGGAAATCTGGTCACTTTAATTTTGCTATTAAAAACATGTCCCTAAGAATCCGCTACGAACAAAAATTTCTGTCCCATACCATTATTTTTTCTCAAGCTCAGGGGCAGTCGAATTTACAGCCCTTGTGACCACATGGAGAGAGAAAAGAGAGCGACGGGGGAGGAAGGTGAAGGATGTAAGAGGGGTGGGGAAAGAGCCCCTGGGAAGTGTGTCGAAGCCCGATGCAGCGGAAATAAGAAAACCCAAGTGCCGCCTTTTATTATAGGTCGCCGGGGTAGGTAGAAACTGGAGGCTTGCACTGATACCGACTTTCGTGTTTGCATCTAAACTTTAGCCTCGGCATATTTTTTCGTATTCTATGGATATGAGTATGTTGTCTTATTTTCAATGACAATGAGTTAGGACTGACACACAATTTGGGCACATACAAGACCAACTAATTTGCCGCCCCCAGTGAGATGCCACCCTAAGGCGGTGCCATACCTGCTTATCAATAAATAAGATATTTGTTAAAATAAAGTGACATATTTGAATGGCTAGTATTCTCGCCATCCGTACACAATATGTTAAGTTTTTTCGCTTGTCCACTTTTTTCACATTTAAAAATATCTAATATAATATATACGTTTTTACACATTTCCAGGGGGGGGTAACTGCCCCCCCCCTCCCCTTGCACCCCCTCCCCCACCCTGCTGACACCCATGGCCTTAGATAAAAGGATTTATCCTAAGAAAATATTCTTTCTAAAGGATAAATCTTAATAAGTAATAGAGAAAATAATTGTAAGGGCATTTGATGTTGTATTTGAACTGGTTTTGCCCAAAAATTCATTGAATATTTTTGTCATTTGACTTTCCAGAAAAAGAGTACCTGCTTGTCTCAGAGACACATGGTATTAGATGACATGCTTTATAGTGGCATATTGCTACAATTAAAGCAATTTGGATATTTAGGTTGTTTAATTCTATTAACTTATAGGTTTTTATTGCCAAAAGAGTTCAATGTTCTAGAACAGTGGTTCTTAAGTGTGGCTACAAGAAAATTTCAATAATTCGAATTATTTAAATAAAAGCAATTATTAATGATAAATAAGTAACTGTTGTCATTAAATAAGAAGGTATGAGGATGTTTTTACATGATTATCATTACATTTTCTGTAATCTTTCCTTGATGCGTCCACAAGAGAATATATCTCCTGAGACCCACTGTTCTACAGTGATCTATAATACCATGCCTATGATAAATAAATATATATTTATATATAGTTAATAATACTTATATACAGTGAAACCTCAATTTTGCACTCTAGAATTTTACATTTTACTTGTTTTTATGTACTTTTTGTCTGGTCTCAGCCAATTGCTCGTAAGAACAATGTAAAATTTTAACCGATTTTATGTTTCCTCAAATTTACATTTTCCCTGAATTTACACATTATTTTTTGAGTCCTGATAATGGAAATTCACCCATTTTTACATTTACAATTTTCTATTTAGGAAAATGCAAAGAATCACCGGCGGTGTTCCTCTCATATTCACAGTTAAAATTGCCATATTCAATAGTTTTAGTCGCTTGGCATTGTTTATAAATGTGACAATCCATTAATTAATTAATTTTTTGGCCTGAAATACGGGTAATAAAGCAAAACGGAAAGTATTTATGGTAAGTGATAAAATTAGCTCAAGTTGATGAACATGTTGGAACATGTATCGAACTGACTCTGTTTGACTGGTTAAAGAAATAAAATGGTATGTAGGTTAGTTTATTTGCATTTACATTGTTATTGTGTTCAAACATATTTTAGATGGCTTACCAAAGTTATGACATAAAGCAACCCACATTTTTCTTTATGTGATATAATTTTCATTTTCCCAATTCTACACTTTCCTCAATTTTACATTTATTTTAGGTGGTCCCTTCAGTAGTGTAAAATCGAGGTTTCACTGTAATGCATGTTTATATAGAAGATTTTTGACATAATGCAGTTTTCATTTAGTGACTCAAATTTTAAATTGCACCCACTATTATTATATAGCATGCTTTCACAGTGGTCTCTCATGTGCACTTGGGTCTCACCCATCCTCAGTCTAGATACACCTGTGTCATTGTGTACTGTTTACAGCCATATTACAATGTTTTTGACAGTACATGCGATGCCTGAGATTTGGCTGCTAGACATTCGACTAACTCGAGAATTCAACATTTTATACATTATAACTAGGGTTACCATACCGGGATTGTCCCAGTTTTTAGGTCTTGTCCCGGCCGGTTTGCTGTTTTGTCCAGGAAAATAAGTATGAATCAACGTAAATATGAATATTTCCACATTTAACGAAAGTTATTGAATATGTATTCTGTTTATCCGGAACATCAGCTCCAGTAGAGCGACTTTTCTCTATTATGAATAACGTGTGATCCCTAGACCGTAGTTGCATGGATGAAAGTACAGTACGAGTGATATTACAGAGTAAAATCAATATTTATTTGAATTATGAAGAATTTTATGTTAAAATAAAAAATGATAAAATGTTTTTGGATCAAGTCATGTCTAGCGACAAATATAACTGGTTTAATAAACAGTTATGACGAGCATAGATTACGTGGGTTGAGGCAAGGGAAGAAGGAAAGGTCCTCCAAGTGTCACTGCAGTACTGATTTATTCACAGACTATACAAAATTTGCACAAAGAGCAACTTCGCTCTCATGGTCCAACGCGACCACGCTACAACGAACTACGCGGAAACCACAGATGCGACTCTCGTTCACTCTCGCTCACACTAACTATATGCACCCCTAACGGCGACTTCACTAATTACATCCACACACACAGCATCACCGCACTGCACACTACTGCTCCAGTGGTCACATAATATACTAGGTCGCGTGTTACACAGATTTTAATATATTGTATTGATATATTTACTATTGAAATATGACAACTTTCTTTCCGTCTCCACATCCCCATAATATCTTTTTTTGGTGTTTGAAAATGTATAAAACAGAAAAGAATCGAAATAATGTATATATAAACAATAAAGAATAAAAGACTAGCCGTCCCAGATTTTGTTCCGGTTGTTTGCGATTTGCACGAGAACGAAGTGGACTGTAATCTAATTTTAATTCTATGCGAGAGACACTGAGACGGGAACCCAAACCCGCGACAATAATCCACCACTCACCTCTTCTCTCGGGTCCTTTGCCTTCAGTATTAGGGAACTTTCGGCTCCTCCTTGTCGATCCGCACTCCTCCGGTATCCATGACGACAACCTTCGACAGACTTCTCCAACAACTCTCTGTCCACGACGACAACCTTTGACCCACTTCCACCGAGACACAGTGCCTTCATAAAACCCCGACAGCGACCAACCCGTGAGCTGTGAACTCATGCCCCAGGTGGCTCCCTCTCGCGCACATATTACGACAGTCCAAGGAAATAGTATATCGCACGTATTCAATCCTTTAAATGGCGCGAACACCGTTCATGTTAGATTATGTCCCAGATTTGTCCAGGTTTTTCTTCTTCAGAAATCATTTTGTCCGGGTTTCGATCCTTGAACATATGGTAGCCCTAATTATAACCTCAACTAGACTTTCGACCGGTTGAAGCTCGCCTATTCAATTGAGCCAATCTGTCGAATTTATAATTTTTAAGCTAATAAAAAATAGTTTTTCCCAAATGTTGTGCCATTTTTTTCATGTCCAGGAACATAACCCTATTTTTCTCATATGTTCAATTCATATTATGCGTTTTTATATAACACTAAGTTTTCCAGGAACACAACTACTGCATTATATCAGGATCAAATGTTTGTACAAATGTATATTTATATTATGTGTGTATAATATTTTGGCCATTGCAGTAGAATAATTTTTATCCAATAATGAATTAATAATAAGTTAAACGGAAAAAAGCTCTGGAGCCAGTAAAAGATTTGATTAATATATATTTCAGCTACAATGTAGGCATCTTCTTTCAACCAGTTCATTTGCTCGCAATACGTATCAGTCAAAAAAATTTCTCTTACTGGCTCCGGAGCTTTTTTCCATGTTTCTTATTTGATAATAAGTTGTTGCTATTTGAAGTTGAATGTAGTATTTTACCAATTATAAATTTTTTAACAGAGCAAATATGTGTATCAGACACGAAGGAAGACAGTATAAAATACAAAAATTATCAACATTCTCCCACTGAATCTGAAATTGATGCTCCATCATTTAAAGAGCAGTTAAAAATGCTTTCTACTACAAATCAATGTGAGTATCCTCTACTTCCATAACTTATTTTGCCATTTTTTTCAAGTGTTTCCTTTTCTTTAACCATGCAGCAGCATAGCAGTATTTTATTGAAGAGTAAAGTAATATAAATTATGAAATATTTGTGAAGCATTAGATGATGCATTCTCTCTTGCTTAAAATGTGCAGTTTATATTACTAAGCTCCATCAATTGTGTATTTGACATTAGTCAATTTCCCTTGATGTTATTAATTTAGTGAAGCAGAAAAAGGATATCCACGTGGAAGATAGTTCTGACGAATCATTATCTGGGGTTCCCTCATGGGAGAGGTGCAATATTCATGAGAGCAGTCCAATACCAATGAGTGGGAGATCATCTATGGCCTCTATAGCAAATTTTATGGCATCCATCAGCATTGATCCAGGATTTTCAAATGACAGTCAGCCAAGTCAACCTTCAAGCAAATGTGGTATACTAAGGATGAATCCCTTATAATACTCTATTTTAAGTATTAATTTTTTCTATTCAAATTTCTGATGAAATGAAAATACAGTAAAACCTGCAAAAGGTGGAAGTTCAAGGGACCGGCCTATTTTTCCATTTTTTGCAGGTTTTCTTCCTACTACAGATTAAAATATTTTACACAATTTTACTTTTTGGTAGATTTTAATTAAAAAATAAAGTTTTTCTGTCCCAATGAATTAAAAAGCTTTAAAATCACAACAACAATCGATATAGACAATAAATGTGAACACAAACTTGAAATTGCATGCAAACACAATCCTGAATTTATTATAATATTAAAATTCTAACTGTGCATACATGTAGCAAAACAGCAGTGTATTTCTCTAGAACCGTTCATCATAGAGATATGCAGTGAACGGCATTTTGTTTCTACTAGCTAGGAGATTGCTGGAAAAATTTTTTATTTGCTGAAGTGTCCTGGATTCGAATCCAGGAGTCTTATATTTTTCCATAAGTTTACACGGGATTTTCAATTTTTCAGAGTGCAAGGTTTTTTCCGTCATCCATCAATATACCTAAATATTGACCAATTTTCTTCGTTTTTGCTCTATTTGACATATAAAATTGCACACTACCTTATTCTTGCAATGTTTACATGTTACACGATCAAAGCTTTCAGAAACATGCAATTGTTTTCAAAATATTTGAGATATTTCATACTCTTTCCTGGCGTTGCCAAGGCGATCATCATTGTTGCCTCCAATTCAATTAGTGCCAATTAAACCTTCAAATAGATGAAAGAATAGTGTTATTTGCTTCAAACTTTTGTTTAAGCATCAAAATTATTGCTGTCAAACTTTATACATAGTAATGTAAATATTCAACGAGTAAGTATTCAGTTAACTACATATGGGAAGCATTTTTAACGATTTGAAGTCAATTGAATTTTCATTTCAACATTTGAATGCTGGAATCATACCTTATTGTAAGTAAAACCATGGGTGAACCCAGGATTTTCTCTTGGGTGGGGCTCAATACTAACAAAAAGTATTCCACCAAACATTTGGACAATTTGGGGCCCCCTCAACTACAGACAGGAGCAGAAGCTCCTCTTCAGTACCTACATATCTGGTTAATACAAAGTTTAAGGTTCTTAAGTCAGAAAATTTAGCATTTTGGGGAGGGGGGCGAAGCCCAACAGCCCCTCCCCCCCGGTTGAGTAAAACAGTTATATACATTTATAATGCTTATTTATGCAAATAGGCTAATGCATGAATTTAAAATTAGATGAGAATAGGGAAATGCGTTATTTTTTTAACATATTGAAAGTTACATGGTTCTCTTCTCTTCATAGCTATTCTAAATAAATGGTTGCATTAATTGTTATATAAAAAAGGAAGGACATACGAGTTCTGTTCAAAAAGTATCCGGACTGGCTGCGTGGAGTGCTAACCGGACGTAGTACGGACTTGGGCCGCTAGGTAGCGCTAAAGAGCTTCATTTTGAAGCAGTGTGCCGAGTGTCACGTTGATACACGCAAGTGTTTTTTTTCACGAGCGTTTTTGTGCGTTAGTGTTAGTGGTGTTCTGCGATTTTTGCGAGAAGAGAAATTGCAGACTTGAAGGAGCAGCACTGGGATGACTTCTGTTTGGTTTCTGGGTTGTAGCCATAAACCCAGCTTTCATCACCAGTGTTGACCTTGGAAAGGAAGTTTCGGTTGTTTCTGACGTGTTCCTGGAGGTCCCTGCACACAGTGAGCCGGTGTTGCCTCTGGTCCTGGGTCAGCAAGCAGGGCAAGAATTTGGCAGCGATCTTCCTCATGTTGAGTTCCTCTGCGAGAATGCATTGGCATGTACCGAACGATAGGCCAACGATGCTGCAGATGTTTTTAATCGTTCGCCGACGGTCCTCGTGGATGGCCCAATGCACTTTTTTGACATTTGTCTTTCAAAAATCGCAGAACACCACTAACAGTAATGCACAAAAACGCTCATGAAAAAAAACACTTGCGTGTATCAACGTGACACTCGGCACACTGCTTCACAATGAAGCTCTTTAGCGCTACCTAGCGGCCCAAGTCCGTACTACATCTGGTTAGCACTCCACGCGGCCAGTCGGGATACTTTTTGAACAGACCTCATATATTTCAATAAAAAGAAACAAATAAAATTATAAACATAAAAGTTTGTGACCAATTACTGCATAGCATTAATTTCCTCTCTAATATGACTTTTAAAATGTATATTTCTGACTGACTTATGGGTTATTCTTCCTTGCGCTGGATTGATGTGGAAAAGAAATAGAAGTCGTAACACACAAGTTATTAACCAACAGAGCTAGAAAGATACTCTGAGTTTTTGCTGGCAATCTCATGGGGTTGGGCCGTGGATCCCCTATAGTTAGAGAAACCTCTAGCCGAAGAAATTGGATTGAGCTACTGTTAGCGATTCCAGATAAATGAAAAGGAATGTTAGTCAACGAGCTACGTTTATTCCGGAGCAGAGTGAAAACATTTGTTTTACAATGAGAACCTAGAACTTGCCGAAACTTACTTGCTGTAATTGTGACAACAGGCACCTAATTAGAAATTAATAATCTTCTGTTAAAAATTTTCAGAAGCAGAACAATAAAATGTCATACAGTTGTCAAAATTTTAAATACACATTAAAATCTAATAAAAAACATTAAACAAAGTTAAGAAATACTAAACATTTGTTTGAAAAAATATCCGATTTTAGTAGAGTTGCTTTTTTCTGTTTTCATTAAGTTGATAAAAGAAAACCCTAATTCTACAACTTTGTTAAAGAAATCATTTTCACCCTTCATTTTGGCATAATATTTTTAAACTTTAAGATAGTGTAAAACGTCCGATGTTGTTGGCATTTCCAGTATTTCACAATCTTCCTCCCTCTTTTCATCCTATGAATTGAAACAATTTTATTGCTTTGTGATTCTACCAGTTTTCAAATCAATTTCATGCTTGAAATTGATTTGAAATGAAGTTAATGAAGAAAAAATCAGATATTTTAGCAAGTAGTCTATTTTTGGAGAAAAATAATTTAAACTTGGATATTAAATCACTATCTCTCTGTCTCTCACTGAAAAAAATCCTTTACTCAAAAAATTTTTATGCTTACATTGGTATCCTTTACTTCAAAAATCTCATCAATCAAATTTTAAATATCACAACAATCAATATAGCTACCTGCCTTATCACATTCATTAGCATCATTGAAAACAGAGCCACAATTTATAAATCAATTTTTAATATGTGTTTCTTGTACACACTAATGAACAACTGAGAAATGAAATTGCATCTAAAACATCAATTTTAACTGTTAAGCACATTCAGATGAAAAACGGTATCAACTAGTACGATTTTATTTTAGGTTTCCGGCTTTTGCAGGTTTCCGCCAAATACAGGTTCTGACTTTCACATGTTTTACTGTAAAATAAGTCTCAAAATAAATTTTATATTAATGCACTAATAAGAAAAAATTTCCATGATTTGTTTCAAGTGTACCATAAGACTTTTGTATCAACTTTTGATCACTGGTTAATCCCAACCACTATAATTAAAATATTTGTGGAACCTCAAAATCAAAGTACCTCCAACTAGAAAACTTTTGTTGTGTCTTTGTTTATAAGTAGTATGTTTTCATTAGATAATAAATATTTTTTTAAGATTAAAAAGTTCAATGGAGAATTTATTTCATTAATCAGTTGTGCTGCCATCCTTTGTTGATTTCTTCATTATTGACAGTGGTGCAAGTAGGCTGGTTGTACTGCACTACCGGTAAAACAGTGAGTGCCGGTACAGTGCACCTGTATGAATTATTTGGGATTTTAAGATTTTTTCAATTATAACAACTTCCACTGTGACACACAATGCTAATTTCCAGATGAAATTTGTATATTTTCAAATTTGACTAAGAAAAACTTGTCGCTTAATGAATAAAATTCTAAGCCAATATATTATAAACATCACAATCTTTATTATAAAAAAATATCATTTCAGCCGTTTGTCACCATCCTTATGAAAAACAATCTTATATTAAAAATTGTTGTAACTAATGTACAAAATTCACAACGTTTACATCTTTTTTCTGGGAGAGTACTCTGAGACACCACCTCCAATGCTTTAAATGTTTGGGAGTACCGATAAGAATAAAAATCCACTTTCACCACCCATTCATGGGTTTGAAAATATCTACATATAGGCTGTTTATAAAGTTCGTGTGCACATTTTATCTTTAATAACTTTACATGTACCTATATATGATGAATGATTTGTAAATGGAATAATAAAGCAAATTTTGTTAAGTTTTGTGACAACAGATTGTTATGTTTCAGATTATGTAAGTATAACATAATCTCTTTAATTCGTATCCTTAGTGATTAAAATGGTGACAGTAGAGGAGAAGGCTAGAATTCAAGAGCATAACAGCTCTGACAATGAGAAGAAAGTTTACTGCCTATTACGAGAAAAATGCACCTCATTCAATTTCTAAATGGATGAAAAAGTTTAAAGGAATTGGGTCTGTGAATGACCAGCAATGATCCGAAAGACCTCAAATCTGCAAGGTGACTGTGGAAGTTGTGAAAGAAACCTTTGAAAAGAGTCTACAAAAGTTCCTGAAGCATGCATCTCTTGAATTAAACATCCTAAAATCAACAGTGCGCAAAATCCTCAAAGAAATATTGCAAGATTCAAGTGCATCAAATGTTACATGACGAGGTCTTCAATGCAAGGTTAGATTTCTGTCATCAGTTGAAATTAAAATTTGTCAAAGTTCCAGGATGTTGACATTTTCCGATAAGACAGCATTCCAGATTATTGGAAAATTCAACTGCCACACATGCCACATTTGGGGAACAGAGAAACCTCAGGAAGTCTGGCAACATGAAAGAGACCCAAAAAATCAACATCTGGTGTGCTTTGAGGAAGTCATGCATAATTATCCAGTACTTTTTTCGAAGGAAAAAGAGTAAACTGAATGTTATCTTACAATGCTGCAGAATTATTTCATCTATGAACTGCGCCAATTGAATATATTTATATCACTTTTTTCCAGCAAGATAGAGCTCCATGACAATATACACTAGGTGTGTGGCTAGAGTTGCCACCTTTCCATGAGCTCTGACCCGGAGATTTTGGTCCCAAACCCAGAGATTTATAAACCTAAACAAAGAATTAATTTTTTTTAGATGTGAATTTTAAAACGAGCTTTAGCATGATTATGAGATGATACATAGAAGTATAGGAAATTCCTATATCATAAATTCTTGAGAAACTGAGAAAAAAATCTTTAAAATAAGTATTTTGAGAGCTTATATATATTTTTATTTTTTAGTTTCCAAAGACATTAAAATGAGCTATTATAAAAAATAAAAAGATTTTTGCACCAGTAATATTCCCACTTGAACATATTATTTTAATTTCCAATTGTATTTTTCATTTCTTACTGCTCTTCTGAATAATTCAACTTGCTCAGACTTACTAATGAAGTTATAAAATTCCAGGGAGGGCCAGGGGCGGATACAAAAACTTCTCAAGGGGGGACAATCGCCCCTCCACCTATTGAATCCGCCCCTGCCAACGACCCTATATTTTGAAAATCCCTACCCTTATCAGAATCTCTTTCCCTTGCCATACAGACCTAATCTGCTACATATAATTGAGAAATTTAGAAAGCACCCATGGGGTTGTCCAAGGAGGGGGCGATCGCCCCCTCCCCCCCTCCGTCGAACCGTCACTGGGCAGGGCATACCAAAATTCACTTTAGTGCACATTTCTGCCTTAACAAGGTCTACCCTCATTCTGTTCCCCCTACCACTCCATGTATTTCCCATTATGGAAAAAATTCTTTTTACCTAGGCATTACATGTTGGAATGGATAAAATTTTGGCTACAAGTTTTGGCAATTCATTAAACTCATTACATCTGGAGAAAATTTCAATCCACTTTTTGTCAACGAACACATCAAGTACAGGCGACTCCCGAGATTTGACCAACTCGAGAATTCGACCGGTCAAATTAAAAACTAGTTTACGTGAAGTAATTTTCAGTCCACCCATCCACGAGGGGTTTAGTTTCAGTCTAGACATCGTTATTTCTGCTCTAATTGTTTGAATTTGTGTTGATTCAATAGTTCGAGATTCGACCACATTTTCAGGAATGCATCCCTGTCGAATCTCGGGATTCGCTGTACTTGTATTTGAATCTCATTGTATAAATTATTTTCATCTAAATTGACCTTCACATGTTTTGATGCATTAAAAAAATCTTCATATTTAAGGTTGTCATTCTTTAAGTTAATAACTGAAAAATATTCAAATGGATTATTTTCACAATTGTACCACTTCTTGAGATAGTCAACTGCCCTGTAGTAAACTTGAGTTGTTTCTTTTAAGAACTTCTGTCTGTCTCCTGAATCAAGATAACTCAAACTGGAATTTACTTTATACCCTAAAAACTTATCCTTCAGTATGCATTCAAGCTTTTCTTTTAACATACGTTATTTCATGTACTTCTGAACTCATAACTGTTTCACATTCTAGTAGCGAAATAGCTTTGGTCATAGTGGACATAAAGTGATGTGCAAAGTAAAGATAACACTCAGGCCGAGTCAACTGAGTTTTGCTGTCATCCTGAAGCTCATCTTTCTGATCCTGCACAAAACTCCAAATTACTTGAGCTGTTTCTTCTTCTCCTTGCTGTATAAAATAAATTTTTATTGCTGGCCAAGAACTTAAAATGCGTTCCAGAACTCGTTGGTACATACCTCAGACCATCCTCATATTCCTTCCCCAAAATATCAAAACATTTTTTTAATTCTTCTGACTTTTTGGACTATATGAAAATTCAGAAAATATTTTTAGGATTAAATTTATGCTAAGATGGATTGTTTATCCGTGTAGCTTTTATTTATTTATCCAAATTTAACAAGGTTTTAAAAATTTATTTCCCAAGAAAAATTAAGAAATCTAGCGATCTCTGTGGCGTAATATGAACGAATGGCGGCATACAAGATGTTCTTCTATATAGCGTACTGTGTAAGCAGGACACTTTTGAAAGGTTAATAACGCAATGAAAAGTATTCGTGTACTTTGTTAATTTTTTCTTTTAAAAAGTAAAAGTAATGTAATACAAAAATTGTGGAATACCAGATTCAAAAATTTTCATGTTAACCTGGAGAATTTTTGCAAACAGATGAAAACATGAAACGTGTTCAGGATTTCTCACCGACAGATGTTTGAAAGTTAGAGAAATGGAATTCCAGCTGAGTATTCCAAAAATGACAACTCACAAAATTTTGAATGAAAAACTTGGTTGCCGAAAAGATGCAAGGTGGGTGCCCAAATAACTGACTGATGCCCACAAAACAGCAAGACTTGGTTGTGTTCTCGAAAATCTTCTTTGTTACCACAATGATCAATTGTTTGCTCATGAATTAATTACCAGAGATGAAACCTGGATTCATCACATTACACCAGAAGCAAAAGCGGGCAGCATGACATGGAAACATCCCTTGAGTCCAACTTAAAAAATTTCTTACAACTTTATCAGCCAAAAAAGTTCTCGCCACCATTTTTTGGGATTCAAAAGCGATTCTGTTAGCCGAATTTTTGCCATACGGAAGCACTGTGAATGCAGATCAATAGTGCCAAACATTAGAGAAATTATGGAATGCCATTCGCTTGAGGAGACCCAGTTTACTCACCAAAGGAGTCAAGATTCTTCATGACAACGCCACTCTGCATACAGCGAATGTGACGAAGACCAAGCTTCAGCTGTTAAAGTGGGAAGTGTTACTGCACCCACCTCATAGCCATGATTTTCACCTCTTCAGTCCATTGAAGAAATTTTTTCAGAAAAGAAGTTTACTACAGATGAAGAAGTCATCGCAGAAATGAAAATGTGGATTAGGCAATAGAGCAGTGATTTCTTTGAGAAGGGTATGCTTTTGCTAGTGTCATGGTGGGACAAATGCCTTAACAATGATGGGGATTACGTTGAAAAGCAGCTTAAACTAAAAGGATTAATGTATGGTATAGCTCATTCATTTTGAATAAAAAGTCAATTTTTTATGGCTTAGTGTACCTTACTTTCTGGACAACCCTTGAATGTATACATGCAAAGTCATTAAAGTTAAAAAATGTACATGGACTTTATAAACACCCTATATATGAGTGAAGTTAATATAAAAGTTAATGAAGTGTGCTTAAAAAGGAATTAAATGCTGTGTATTGAAAGTCTCGCATTAATGCTGAAGTGAATAGAAAAATTGATTTATTTAATATTTTTGCATTCTACTTAAAAATCTTTGTATACCTTTATAAATTTCCATGTTATCACTTAAATAGCACTTCTCTATTTGTACCTTTCATGTATGGTGTTGGAAGTACTTCTATCTGATATTGTAGTAAGTCTTCTGGGAACTGCCTTCACTCTATTCTTTTGCCAGGTATTAATAGAGGTAAGCTCAATTATTTTTAAACATTAATTTACCATATATCTCCCATTTTACAGCAGGTAACCTCAATTACCTTACAATAACTGTATCTTAATATTGATACCTGTTGGAATACAGTTGGCCTCATGATTTAAAGAGCATTTAATATTAGAAAAATCAAGAATAAGCTTATAATATATGATAGTGAATAATATATAATACTAGTTGTTATGTGCTTGCATTCTGCAAGCATTTTCAAATTTTAGCATTTTTACAAATTCAAATTGTTCCCAAGCGATGTTGTACATAATGATATAACCATGTCAAGTTTGGAGTTTGTTGCTCATTTAGAAGTGCCTTATAATTTTAATCCTCGTATGGAGCAATAATGGAGCAAAACAGCCCCTAACATTAAGAATTATAACAGTCTCAGATTTTTTCCATCTGTTCTAACAAAAAACCCATAATTCTGCCAAATTTCAAGTTTGTATCTCATTAAGGAGTGCCTTATAATTATCACTCTAGTATGGGGCGTAAAAGGGCAAAACCAAACATTAAAAATAGGAATTTTTGCAATTTTACAATTTTATCTTAGTTTGCCATGAAAATTCTATAATCGTGCCAAATTTCAAGTCTCTAGGTTCTATGCAGCTGCCTCGCATTTTTTGTTCTCGCATGGGGCCGAAAAGGGGCAAAACCGCCCTTTAAAAATGAGAATTTTTGTAATTTTGTAATTTTATCTTAGATTGCAATGAAATTTCTATAACCGTGCCAAATTTCAAGTCTCTGGGTCCTATGCAGTTGCATCACCTTTTTTGTTCTCGAATGGTGCAATAATGGGGCAAAACAGCCCCAAAAATGAGGATTATATCAATATCGGATTTCCTTCATTAGGTGTAGTTTAACATTAACAGCATTAAAATATAAGCCTCTGATTCACATTAAAAGCTTACCCATATGAAAGGATAGAGCTTGTTACCAAGGAAACCTATTGTTAGACCCAGAAAAATTAGCAATTTTTTGCGATAAAAACTATAAAATTACGCTAATTCTACTCGGATTTGCATTCCGTCTTCAAAAATAAGAAACTACAATTTATATCCTATCCGACAGTTTAAGTCTCGAGTTTGTATCTTGACGGGAAGTAATTTTAAAATGCAAATATAAAAACCTCTACACCAATTTACGTTTTCTTATGGGCAAAAAATGGGGCAAAAAGGGGCCAAGATAGCCCTTCAAAATAGTAATTTCAACAGTTTCGGATTTTTTCCTTTGGTTGTGACCAAAAACCTATAATCCTACCAAATTTCAAGTTTCTGGCACATCTGGAAGTGCCTCATAATTTTGTATCCTCCTATATATATGATATATCATGTGTAAGAAGCATCTATATATTATAGATAGCTGGGATGAAATTAAAATAAACTTAAATTTTATAATTAAAGTTAATGAAGAAAAAATCAGGTATTTTAGCAAGTAGTCTATTTTTGGAGAAAAATAATTTAAACCTGGATGTTAAATCACTATCTCTGTCACTCATTAAAGAAATCATTTCCTCAATAAAAATCCTTGGAGTCAAAACTGATCAAATTCTAAGCTGAATGTAGAAGCTTCAAAAATGACTTTATAGGAAACCTATATAATTGTGTTAGATGCTGCTGTCATACTTTTGGTTGGCTTTATTTTAATTCAGAGATTTTTATCACATATCAAATACCATTATATATTTATTAATCCCTTTTTACAGAGTAAACTATGAACACAAGAGATAGTTATCTGTACTAATACAGAAGGTATTCAAATAAGGTGAAATGTATAGTGATTACCATATATTCCAGCATATAAGTCGACCTTTGAAGCCTAAAATTTTTTTCCTAAAACTTAAGTGTCTACTTATATGCTGAACATAAAATGTGAACCTTAAATTACAGATGAATAACATCGATATTTATGAAGACCTTTCATCTTTTGGTGGAGGTGATCGCTATTTTGAATCAGCTGTTCCAGTGTTTACATTTTATGACATTTATTTTAGAAGATTTATAATAATTAATTTTAATACTGTATTTACGTAATCCACGTTTTCGTGTACCACACGCAACCGTATTTTTGGACCAGATCGAGAGGAAAAAAAATAAATTCCTGCTTTAATAAGTTGATGTCTATGGCAGCGGAAAATTGGAAAAAATCAAAAAAATGTGGCGATACCCCATAGGTGTGTTCTCTCCATGGTCCCGTCTAAGCTGTGTGGCCACACAGCAGTTTTTCTAGTGTGCACGATTGTATCTTAGAATATATCGTAACGGCCACGCCTACCCCGGTGCATATCCGCTCACTAGTGTCATGTAGGCGCGCATAGCGATATTCATTCCGCCCATGGATAAAAAAAATTAGAGGGGACTATGGTTCTCTCCCTGGTTAACCCATTCAACGCGGCACCGAAAATCCGAGTTCTTTGCCGGTGGCTGAATCCAGTTTCCTTTCATTTCCAGTAGAATTTAGTGCAAGAAATGCAGATATGAAAAAATTTAACGAAAATACGCAAAAATAGATTTTTAACGATTTTTTGAAATACTTACCGATACAACGAGTTATTACAGAAAAAATACGCAAATCGTCGAAAAAAAGTAATAATATAAAAATGAATTTTCCTATAATATAAAAAGGACCTGGAAAGAAAAGAAAACAACCTTTAATCGATAATAAAACGACTAATTTTCATTCACTGACGGTAATTTGAATCGAGTACTTACCGAAAAATTATTAGAGGAAAAACACGCAAATCGTCGAAAAAATTAACGATGTACAAATGAATTTTCTTATAATATAAAAAGGAATTGGAAAGAAAATAAAATAACCTTTAATTCATAATAAAACTAATTCTCAATCACTATAGGAAAATCAGAGTGAATACGTACCCAAAAAAGAAAAAGTCGAAAATCCGAAGAAAATCTACCAATTACAAAACGGACTTTTCTCAAGCGCTGGTTAGGGTCAAACTGATGGCTGGAGACGCATAGGAAACTCATTCCGCCGGCGGTCCTTTACCCAAACCGCTAGAAACAGATGTAGCGCTATGACTGGAATTCCAGTCATGCCGCCATTCGATTGAACCACGATGACTGGAATTCCAGTCATGCCGCATTGAATGGGTTAAAGGAGTGTCAGCGGCTCACGATGAATTCGTCAAATACAAACACCAGATACCAACTTATTCCGGCAATAAGTGTAGGTAGAAACTGTTAGTAAATTTTTAATTACAGAACTGCTTTTTTGAGTAACATTAATAAACTTAAAACTCAGTTAAAAGGTACAACTTTAATATTATAAAAATATTACGTCATCTTAATCCTTAAAATGTCAGTTGTGATCTCGAAGATGCACCAACAGCAGCATAAACTGCGCATTTAAAACCTAAATGTTTCTTGGTGGTGTAGATACGCATAAACTATGTAGAATTCTTCGTCTTTTGTGAGTATAAACATAGACGGAAGCATGTTGCAGGAAATTTACGATCGAAACTCGTAATTTTTAGAAATTGGTCTGAAATCTTCATGCATGATACAGTCATGGGCGTCGGCAGAAATTTTTGCAGGGGGGGGAAAATACAAAAATGCCTATTACCCAGGGGCGGACGAATTTTTCCCAACCTGGGAAAATTTTACTTAATCGGCCCCCAGCTGACCACAAATCCACATCAATGAATCACTATGAATTATATTATCACTGTACTGAATATCCTCTTGAAATTAACTTAAAGCAGTGGTTCTAAACCGGTGTGCCGTGGCGCATTAGTTTGCCGAGAGGAAGGGACTAGTGTGCCGCACACTCCGAGTATATTTAATTTATAAAAGCGTTTTAAACAAACAAACTCGAATTAATTTCATGATGCAAGAAATTTATCATGAAACTACGAGAGGAATTGATTGACCTTAGCAACGATCATACTACTTAAAATTATTATGCTACCTATAGATGTATTTTGGCTTAAAGCTAAAGGTGTGAATATGCTTCAATATCTGAATATGCCATCGACATAACGTTCCAAATTCAATAACGTATTTATGCGAATTAAGTTGTTCGTCAACGGCTCATATTAAAAATATTAAAAGGACATGTATAAAGAGCGTAGTTGAAGAACTTTTTCAAGTTCTTTCTATTACTGAGTCAAATATAAAGCATCTTTGTATCAAAAAGGCAAGCCTAAATTTTGTCTGACATAACATTTTTACACGTTGAATTATGTATTTAATGTACAATAAAATTAAACAATTATTTGAATATTGCTTTACCAATCGTAACAATCTAATATAACTGCGACTTTCACTTGTTATGCTAGTTTCTATCTTTAAAATTATTCCGAGAAATGTCACAATACACCGAGAAATAATTGAAGTAAATCTCTCAAAATAAATCAAATTACTAAAAGAAGTTTAATATAAACAGTAACAATTCATTAAATTCAAACTAACCTCTCCAATGGAAGACGATGTAGTGACAATGTTGTGAGTGAAGATGTCCCACGTAGTGATGAGAAGATCTGGATCGTTAGGATATCCTTCAACCAAAATTAAAACAGTTTCTCTCACAAAAACTCCAAAAGCGAAACCAAAGAAATTAAAAACAAATACTTAAAATATTTCACGTGTTAAAATACTAACCAGTCCTATTAATTTTTACGCAAAATGCACACACTCTTACTGCAAAAGTACGACACGACTCACTCTCTCTGCGATGTTACTTCTTCCACAAACTAAGAAAATCTGAGGCTATTAAAGTAATTTCTTTTTCGAGAAATTTTAAAAGAAAAAGGAGAGAGGGTGAAGAGACCAATGTGTAAAACACGTGTCAGAAAGTTTTCTTGGGAACGTCGCGACGTTTGCCGACTCGTCGGTAAGATTTCTTTCTAGCCACCCGTAAGGTCATAAAATCGAAAACCTTCAAAAAGAAAGAAAGATTGCCAGCAGTAGCATTTATGATCTTCGCATGCGTGTCCTCCCACTCAGAAGATAGGTGCATGCGGGTGGTCATGGAATTTCCATACAGAAATAAGCCGTCAAAGACGGTACAACGGTTCCTGTCCCCCAATTATTCTTTTCCTTTAGAAACATCCGCAAGAGTGCTTTAAAATATTTTCGCAACTCACGTGCAAATCGTGCCGTTTCCCGGATTCTCAGAGAGTGGAAAGGGGAAAATTCTGTCTTCATAATATAAATAAGAGAGAAACAGAATCGCTGGAATCAGGGATGCCGTATGCCCTTTTAGGTCAAATATGCCGATGGGACCAATGTGTAAAATCCCCCCCTCCCCCACTTTCCTGAAAACATCCCTTTTTTCCTTCACCCTCGGAGACAAAGGAGACGGAAAGCTTGTAAAAACTACCTCGCGGATCTGACCCGCACATGTTGCCTTTGTTTTGCTTTATACTTCCCTCCATTTTTTGCAAATATGTCTCTATGAGCTGGGTGGCCGCTCCTGCTGTAAGACCGAAGTTGGGAGCCAGAATTCTCGCCATCCTTACGCAACGTGTTAAGTTTTTTCGCATGCCCAGTTTTTTTACATTTTAAAATAATATCTAATATAATATTTACGTTTTTACACATTTCAAGGGGGGGGGCAACTGCCCCCCCCTTGCCCCCCCCTGCCGACGCCCATGGATGCAGTCTCTCTTTTTACTGACATTTTGGGAAAAAATCTGATGTGGCCAACACATGACTTTCGCCATATTTGGGGTATAATTATTTAAATTATTATGAATAGCATTATAAGGCAAAATTATTATTTCGTATCGTAAAAGAATACAGTCGTCCTCATTGCCTTAAATTAGGTATATTTTGAATATGATTACAGAATTCACCGCTAAATGGTGGTGGCATTGTATACTAGAAAAAGCAAAATATCTCCGAAATGGATGGTTCTACGAAAATTTTTTCAAACAAAACTTGGAAGAATTATTATTCTCTACAACTTTGGTCCTTACGAAGATGACCAATTACGACGTTTTTAAGGAGATATTTGATGGAAACCGAAAAAACTGATTATTTATAAATAATTCCTAAACAATAACTGCTATGGAAAATTGTTTCAGATGAAAGTTGTAGGAAATTACATTCTCTATAACCTTTATTACTTTCTCCAAATGTAGTAATGGGAAAGTATTGTGTTCATGGTGTGTGTGTGCGTATGTATGTGTATGTGATTGTGGGCACTCTAACTCAAAAAGTACTTGCCATATCGTTACCAAACTTCATATATAACACTTTAACACGAGCACAAAGAACTGATTAGTTTTTGGACAATAACAGATAACCGGAAGTCGAGGTTTATTCGAAACCGATTCGGTTTTTACGATATTTCTTGGTTAAAATATCATTATTGTATATACAATTCTATACAAAAGTTATAGAGAATGTAATTTCCTACAACTTTCATTTGAAACAATTTTCTATAGGAGTTATTGTTTAGGAGTTATTTATAAATAACCGGTTTTTCGGTTTCCGTTAAATATCTCCTTAAAAACATCGTTATTGGTAATCTTCATAAGGACCAAAGTTGTAGAGAATAATATTTCTTCCAAGTTTTGTTTGAAACTAATTTTCGTAGAACCATCCATTTCGGATATATTTCGCTTTTTGTTAATACCAGCCTACAGCGCCAACACCATGTAGCGGTGAATTCTGTAAACATTCAAAATATACGTAATTTACGGAAACAAGGACGTGTCTTCTTTTATGATACGAAATAATAAATTTGCCTAGTAATATTATTCATAATAATTTAAATATCTATACCCCAAATAAGGAGAAAGTCATATGTTGGCCATATCAGATTTTTTCAAATATTTCACCGTCTAGCAATAGGGTAAGCTAGAGACTCCGTCTACCTTCCAGTTTATGTCCGTAAAATTATTCGATGTCGTGCCAATGACGAATTCGTCCGTGTTTGTGTGTAAGTGGTCTTTTTGTTATCTTTTCGGTCAATTCCCCATCGTGCGTGTTACCACGTACTTGAATTTTGATGGATTTCTACGAATTTTTGAGTGATTTATTTGTTCGGTTTTGATGTGGTTTACAAGTTTATTACTCTTTAAATTTATTTTATGCTATTGCCCTTTAAAATCAACATGGATGAAACCAAAATACAGCGCATTTTGGTGCTTATTGCTCTAAAACAGTGGTCTTCAAGGTGAGCGATGGCGCCCACCAGTGGGCGTTTTTGGATTTTTGGTGGGTGTTAAAGAACTCACCAAATGCTATTCTAATTTTTACACTGAAAAATAAAATTCTATAAAAAAGCCTAATGATACGCACACATATTCTGTACAACTATGTTATGTAAAACTATTACAGTTCGTTTGTCTTTAACTATAGTATCATATCATACTATACTAGTGACATCTATCCATCGAAAGGCCCATGAGGGTCGTCGGAGTCTCTCGCAGAAGTAGCAAGGCGTCTAAGTTTAATTTTATCAAATATATAAAATCATAAATTTTTAAACACTGTTATTACCACTGAGACCGTATTCGGTAATCTCATCTAACAACAATTCCACTAGTATTAGGGTTACCATACGTCCGGATTTTCTTAAAATTTACCGAGATTTTAGCAAATAAAACCCATTTTTTTCTGGTTATGCCCATCAAAATCTTAACGCTATAGACTTAAGCAATTAGATACCTTGATTTAAAAAAAATTATACTACATGTTAGGTTTAAAATTAAAATTGTCCGGGTTTTATTATCAGAATATGGTAATCCTAACTAGTATGTGCCATTTAGGAAAGAAATGCTGAAAAGCGGTCAAAGGTTTAAGATCCCCAATGGGATACCTTCACTCAGATATTTGATACATTATATGGGGAACGCAGCGAAATGAAAGAGAAGCAATATTAAGAGATAAGCATACTCTCTCTTCCCACGGACGCTCATTGATTGCAAAAATGTTATTTCGGTATTCATTGACAAATTGGATTTATTCAGAAAAAACATCCTGCAGTTTTCGGAACTACACAACATCAAAGATAATCTTACAGCCGAAGACATAGACAAGTTTGCAGATCACCTTTCTGTCATTAGAATTGATATGATGACTCGTTTTCGCGATGTAATAGACTTGAAAGTGGATGCCTGGATGGTGACTCCATTCATCACATATGTGTGTGATGTGGTTATTGAATACCAAGAGGAGATAATAGAATTAATTCATGATGATGAGTGTAAAGCCAATTTCAACCAAGGTGGATATGTACAGCTTTAGCAGAACAAGAAAATGCCCTCTCTGTATCCACGCTTGTGGAAGAAAATATCGTTGCTCTTGTTAGCTTTCCCAACTTCATATGTAGTCGAGAAGGGATTCAATGCAGTCGACAATCTCCTGCCCAAAAAAAGAAACCGCTTACAAATAACAGAAAGAGGAGATCTTCGAATGACCCTTACAGACTTTAAGCCAGACATTGATTCCCTGGTTTGTAGGCACCAAACACAAAGTACGCATTGAAATGTATGCCAAATGCTTATTTTAACATAGTTTTGGGATTAATAAACATAATTATATTTTGTCTTTTTAAACATTTATTTTAATAAAAACTTTATTGTTAAGTTGATATTGTAGGTGGGTTTAGTGGCGTAGTGAAGGGGGGTAGGGAGGTGCAGTTGCATATAACATTCACTTGTTCTTCATGCTATCAACAAACGAATTTTGAAGAAGAATCTGAATAAGTAAATGAAAAGTTTTGTATTTCAATATTCCTGTTTATACTCCCGTTTTTTACCATAGTAATTTTCAATCATCTTCATTCTTTATAAAATATGTAATTACGGGCTTTTTTTTAAATAACATGTTTGCACAAATACAATTTTTGGATTAATAAATTTCAAAAAGCAAGTTTTTAATAATTGGTCTTTTCCCTAACATGCATGCCATGGTGTTAAAAAAGGTAGCGCATGTCCTTACGGGATAATTGAAAGGCAATCCTGTACTTTTCAAAATCTGAAAAGTGCTGAGAAAATTTTTGTAGCAGATTCTGCAACCAACACACATAGCAGTGACGTTCAAAATCAAGCTTTCCTACATATTACGCCATGTTAGGAATCCTCGCACTTTTTTAATTTTTTCAAATATTTCGCCGTCCAGCAATAGGGTAAGCTAGAGACTCCGTCTACCTTCCAGTTTACGTCCATAAAATTATTCGATGTCGTGCCAATGATGAATTCGCCTGTGTTTGTGTGTAAGTGGTCTTTTTGTTATCTTTTTGGTCGATTCCCCGTCGTGCTTGTTACCACATAATTGTGTTCTGACGGGATAATTGAAAGGCAATCCTGTACTTTTCAAAATCTGAAAAGTGCTGAGAAAATTTTTGTAGCAGATTCTTCAACCAACACACATAGCAGTGACATTCAAAATCCGGCTTTCCTACATATTACGCCATGTTAGGAAGGTGCGCAAAATGTATAACCTCTATATGCTCCACAAAAAATTTTAGTTTTGAGATTAATTCTCATACATACGGTGACAAATTATAAATTACATACTGTATATCTTCGATTATAAGGCGGTTCGAGTATATGTAAGTCGAAGTGTGCTTTTTAGCCTAAAACAGCATCTAAAATCCAAGTCTCGTGTATAAGTCGAAGCAAAGAAAACGAAAATAAGATAATTTTGAAATAATAAAAAACATATATATACAGGTAAACCTCTACTTACGAACATTCAAGAAATGAACAATTCATATTTATGAACATTCCACGTCAATAAATTGCGCCTGGCACTTCATTAACGGACACACCCTCCTGCAGTTACGAACATTGGTCTCAGTAAGAACACGTAAACTTGTCAACACTTGTCATTTGCCGTTTGTATTCAAAACCGTTCGGGCGCATGTTTATATACGTATTGTTTCTTTATTACCCTTGAAATATGGAAAACAATTGTAAACGTAGTTTGTGAAAGTACTAAGAATGGTAAAAAATGTCGAGTGCTTTCGATGGAAGCTAAAATGGACATAATACATAGATCAGAAAAAGGGGAGTCACTTGCTTCGATTGGTCGTGTTTATAATCTCAATCGTTCAACAATTGCAACAATTTTAAAAGACAAAGGAAAAATTGGTGATCATATTCACAATGTCTGTTAAGTCCGTGATTATAAGTAAAAAATCGGTACAACATACATTGTACAAACTTTCTCATATACCTACTAATGCGTCGTTTAGTTATTTTTATAAATTGAAAATCGTATGAGCCTGTTTTTAGAAAATCCAATTTTTGTTAAAGTTGCCCAAGAATAAACTAGCCTTATATTCATTTATTGAGAAAAATTTTTTGTAAGTAAAATAATTATATTCTACATTATAATGTTTATTAACATAAATAGGCTCACATATCTGGTGTACATTCACTGGAGTCAGTGTTCAATCATGGACAACTGTACGTTGCTTTTTCACTGTTTTCTTGCTTACAAGACATAAAAGTAAATATTTCAGCGAGGCATAATTACACAAGAAATGAAGATGGATTTGGTGAAAGTGATATATATGATAGGAAATACAATTATCGTTATATTTGAATGCAATACGTTCGGAAACGGATTGTTACAAGCAAATATGATTAATTGTTAAGAAAAGCTAATTGTAATTTAAAAAGTATTTCCTATATAGGTATTTTAAAGAGTTTGTATGTTGTGCTGTAGTAGCTTCACTAAATCCATTGAAATTCAATGGGAAATTCTGCTAGTTATAAATAATAATAAAACAATAATGCTACACAAAAAAATTATATAATTTTGATCTACATATGAAAAAACATGTGGTATGTGCAGAGGGATCTTAATGTTTGAATGCATATAATATATAATTAGTGATGAGCTGGAAAAAACATAAGAACCAGCTCTCTAAAAAAAATCGATAGAACATACATTGTACAAACTTTCTCATATAATAATGCGTCGTTTAGTTATCTTTAGAAAATGAAAATCATATTAGCCTGTTTTTAGGAAATCAAATTTTTGTTAAAGTTGCCCAAGAATAAACTAGCATTATACTCATTCATTCAGAAAAATGAAATAGGTAGTAATATTGCGGACGTATACTCAAGTAATTGTACGAAATTTGATCAAAATCGTCAGAGCCGTTTTTGAGAAAATCAAATTATTGCCAAAGTTGCCTAGAATAAACTAGCCTTATGTTCATTGTTTGAGAAGTATGAACTATACAGTATTATTGAAGATGTAAACTCAAGTAACTATATGAAATTAGATCAAAAGCATTAAAGTCGTTTTTGAGAAGATCGAATTGTTGTTAAAAATGCATAGAATAAACTACCCTTAATTATTGAGCAATATCAACCATTTCTACATATACTCTGCTTAGTAGTGGTGTATTGGGGCCGGAACGGTGTTCCGGTACTTTTTCTTGAGCTGGTTCGCATACCACCTCTATTACACACCACCAGTTTGACATTAAATGAATATTTGTTTTTACTTTATTGATGAAATAAATAGGAAACGAGCAAATGCCCACCCCGATCCAGAAATGTCCCACTTTTTAGCAGTCACGAAAGAAAAGTTGGAACAATCGCTATCGATAATCATCGTTTCGTTATCAGTCGTCGACGTCCCGGAAATACAGACATTCTGTCTTCTCTAATGCAACATTGTACCTAGTATGTAATGCGAATTAACTTTGTAACTCACCTCACCGTCTCACTGATCTAGAGGGCTTAATTGCTTGATCATGTGACAGTGCAAACTAGTATGTCTCATTCGTTATTCCTGTAGTGACTTTTCTTTCATTTGGAGAATACCCGCTATGATGTTTCCTGTTACTATAAAAGTTCACCCTCTTGAAAAAACACTACTGGCAGGGGTATAGTCCAGCCAGGGCATCGCCCCGGTACTTTTTTAAGCAACCCTGCCTCTTTTCCGTCGTGACCGTATACTATAAAGATTCAACTAGTGTCCCTGCTAGCATCCATAATATGGGGAAATGCGAGCATAGTCATGGTCACCTAAACTTAACATCCGAAAATATGGGTCGGCACTAAATCTTTCATTTCCCTTTCACTATTCCTGTCTGCCACTGTCGGATTTACGGCCTCACTTGTGACTCCATATGGGCCCGCCCTGACCCAAGCAGCAAAGGGTCATACTACCCGGGCGGCAACCCATGGGGCGGAAACTCACGCAGGGCGACGACAAGAAACTTAAACTAGGCCTTTCCATCGCAACCAAGGCTTTCGTAGGTAAATTGGGTTCAAAAGGCCGACAGCTAAAATACTACTAACAATCCAGGTTTCCTTTTTGAAGAATATGACCCGAGAAATGGTGCACCTCCCGGGTTTTTGCGCCCCTGACGGTCGACCGTCCCTTGCAATGGCACTGATTCTACCCCGACCACTTCTGATTATCCTTGAGGACCTGTAAAGTCGTCAATTATATCTTCATATTTCAATTATTTCATAATATCACTTTCTATTGACATAAGTTATAAACCAGTTAACTATCGTCAGACATTGTTGTGCGTAAATCATTCTTGATAATTTTTAACTTTGAGAATGACCTTTCTGCAGATGCCACAGTCAAAGGTAAGGTTAACAAAATTCTAATGGCTATGAAGGTATTGGGATAAAGAGCAGTTAAGTGGTTTTGGATGATGAAATTCAATACATTTATGGGTAAAGCTGTTCAATTACCTCAAGTTATAAAGGAAACTAAGATACTCACTGTGATTTTTAAGGAGCTGGAACCTCTCCCTTTTGGAAGCAATTGTTTAATCCAACACAAAATAAAAGAAAATTTTCTTGAGGATCTTGAAAATTTTCACCGACCTGCGCACATTCAAAATTGGAATTCTTTCTTTGTGGCCGAATTCATGTCTCTTGCATAAAATTTGGTTCTGTCTCTAATTTTGTTGTCAGTTCTCAAGCATCTATGAATATTTTATTTAACCATATTTCTGACCTACAATCTTCGAAATATGCTTGAATCTGCATAAGAAAATTTATTGAAGCCTTCATATCAACGGATGGACTTTGCAACAATTTACTAGTTCTGTTTATCTTTTTAAAAATGCCATACCAAACAACCAGTGAACAAATAAATTGGAATTGGTAAAAAAAATTGGCCGTGTGTTAGGAGTAAGATGGGTTGCAAGTTCATTTAAAACTGTGTCAGCTGTTTGGCAAAACCATGCATCACTCTGCAATCACTTTAAGTTTGATAGTACAGATAAAAATCGAAGTAATTTAATGGACTTTATAAGCGTATATCATCAAAGCAATTTCTCCTAGATTTAGCACTTATGTATGATGTACTTTTTAAATTATCCCTTCTTTCTGAGTCGTTACAAAAACGAGAAATTATGATCGTTCATGCAGACAAGCTAATTCGTCGAACAATTCGTTTTTTAGAGTCAATGAGAGAGAGGGTAAAATGGGCAAAAAACTATTTGAAGCTGAAAATGCTGCAAAAGAAATGAAATTTTTATCGGTAGCTCTCACAGATAATAATAAAATTGTTTCAATTAATAAAGGTCAGTTTTTAACAATCGTTGTTTATTCTCAGCTTCATCAACTCTTTCCGAAACAGATAATTTTCAGTCAGATATAATTCATGAATTTTGTGTCCTGGAAGCAGGTGAGTGGCCAGCTGATAGAGATCTAGGCTTCGGAGAAATTGAAATAGAATCACTTAGCAAGCGTTTCAGTTTGTCATTTAAAAAAACTCTAAATGCATATAGAGACTTCCTCGATAACAGTGGACGACTTATCCCAACAGATTTACGTGATTTGATACAATGTTCGTAAATGATACCAGTCAGTTCTTCTGAATGTGAGCGAGGTTTTAGTAGTATGAATTTAATCATAACAGAAACAAGGTCCAGACTGTTAATAAAGCATATATCAAATCTCATGTTCATAAAACTTCACGGTCCTCCAATACAAGATTGGAAGCCAGAAGATTATGTACGTAAGTGGCTTAGGTGTCATCGTTCAGCAATTGACAACCAAACAAAAATAGCAAAGCCTAAAGACATTGTTGCAGATCAAGTTTGGCAGTTCCTTTAGGTTTAGGTTCATCAGGACGAATCTGGAATCTCTGTATCGAATTAGGTATTATGTGATATTAATTTAGTAAGTTTCTAGTTATGTGTGTATTTTAATAGATGCAATAAAGTTATAATAAAAATGTTATTTGTGCAATAATTAACAATTAATAATTGTTGTGATATGTAAATAATTAAATACATTAATCAAATATTGTCATATTTTATTGTATATATTACAATAGAGTTCACGAGCTGGAGGGACCGAGCTTCGCTTCAAGCGCTATGTGTTTATTTAATAAAAACCATGTTTTGTTTTTCAAGTGCCCTTGGAAAAAAACGCCATAAAGACTATCTCTTTACCATTTTAACAATTTTATAATTTTATAGTTTAGCAGTTTTATAGATTTTAACAATTGACGACATAATGTCATTGTTGGCGTTTGACATAATAAATGACGATCTAACAATAATAGTATAAATGGATATAGATTTGTAATTAGATTCTCCCTACTTTCCTGTCCAGCTACCGTACAGGAACTTTTTTTTAGCAATACAACACTGCTGCTTAGTATGATAAAATGCCTAAGTACGAGATTTCATTCATTTTTGCTCTACCGTTTAGGTTCCTGAGCCAGTAACAGACAGACAGATGGCATTGCGAAAACCTCTTTTGCGGATTCAGCGACACCATGAAAATCTCGAGGTCAAATTTTTTTGCGATAACAATAGTTTTTACTTTCTCATACGAAGTATCGAGAAAGTATTGTTTTCGTGAAAAAATTCGACCTCGAGATTTTTACGGAAATACACGTTTTAGGTGTCAATGAATCCAAAAAAATGGTTTTCACAATGCCGTCTGTCTGTCTGATACTGGCTCTGGAGCCTAGACGGTAAAGCGAAAATTAATGAAATCTCGTACTTAGGCATTTTATCATACTGAGCAGAGTATACATAGAAATGGTTGACATTGATCAATAATTAAGAGTAGTTTATTCTACGCATTTTTAATAACAATCCGTTTTTCTCAAAAACGGCTCTAACGATTTTGATCAAATGTCGTACAGTTACTTGAGTTTATGTCTTTAATAATACTGTATAGTTTATCCATGCAATGTCCGGGTGGAATAAAATGTTTGTGCACGATCCTCAGCAGTGGTTTGTGTGTTTCTCGCTTGCGCTTCTTGCCGCGATATCATAATTTCTTATATGTATACTTTTTAAATTATTATACATTTAATAGGTGATTATTAATATTACAAGAATGATTTACCAATGGTAAAAAATATTTTAAACCTAATTAATGATTTTATGGTTTGTTATGTCTATATTTGGCAAAAGCCATTAACTGAATTACCAATTCTGCAGTGAATGAATGCAGACAGAAAAATATGGAATGCATAACAAAAGAGAAAAATAATGATCTTAAAACTTCACTGAAATTAATTCATGGAAAAATTCCACAGAGTTACGCCAAAACTGTGGATTCAATAGCGCACACATACTATTATCAGAACACTAGGCAAATGAGTCCGTTTAAAATGGCCTTTGAAGACAAACAATATAAAAATAAAACCAACAAACAAATGATAAAATTATAATATTTGAATAAGATTGGAAAGGGCTACAAATGAAAACAAAGGGATAGTTTTAAAAAATTAAGAGGAAAACAGTCTTATACCTCAATAATATTATTTTAGCTATTCAGTAGCTCTCTTATAATGACGTTCCTTGTGAATACTCTTTCGTTTAACAGCAATTGCCCTTGATCATCTTTATCCTTAACCCAAAATTTCAAATTAAGCTTGTCACATGTTCTAGTTATGGCTGCATACAGCTGTCCATGTGAAAAGCAATATTTAGTAAGTAATCACAATCAATCGTTCAATTCAACTAAACAGCAGTTAAGAACAATCTCAATAGATATCTCAATACACACGCAATCAGCGCATATACCGTATTTATTTAGATAACAATGTAATCGTTGTTTGGTTGGTTATCCTATAATTGGATTGACGCAAATTAAAAATAAACAGCATGAAATTATTTTCATAATATCTGTTATATTCAGATAATGCGAAGGCACAGCGCAAGCAACTGTCTTTAATGTGGAGAAAGACTTCGAGAAGACAACGAAGGCACGTTAAAACATCGTCGAATTATTTCAAACATTAGCATGTTTTAAAATACGTAATTTACCCCATTTATCCATCCAATTTACCTATGAGCATTTATGGCTTGAAACAACAATGCCCGTTTCCAAGGCGATCATTGATGAAAATGAGCGATTTTTTTACATCGGCGAATTTAAACGAAAAATTTGCTAAAGTTTAACTTTAGGTGAGAAAAGACGAACAAAATTAGACGACCCGTTTATTTTCCTTTAAAATGATCCTAATTTGAAGGTCGTAGGTCAATTCTTTCTAAATTTAATTTCCAAAAGAGTAAAACTCTGCACGTTTAAAATTAAATTTTAGCGTGTAAACTTATGGGCCAAGATATGAGATTCATATGGAATGTAAAACATTCTCCTGGCGTTGAATCCGGGACTTTTTTAAAAAATTTTTTGTAGCGTTCGCTTTTTGAACGTATTCATAGCAATCCTACCGAATTTGGCTGGACTGGCTGAAGAAATGGCCGAGATATGTTGAGATATTTAGCGTTACACAAAAAATGATGACCAATAGATTTAGCCTTTTATAGTTATCTATATCTATAATAGCCGACTGTCCATCCGTCCGTCCCACCCTGTATCTCAAAAGCCGTTCGTCGTAGAGATATGCGGTTAACTGCGTTTTGTTTCTACAAGCTAGGAAGGCCCCTAGATACTATTCTCATTTTCATAAAGTCCCGGGTTCGAATCCAGGAGACAATTATATTTTCCCGTAGGTTTACACGAGATTTTCGATTTTTCAGAGTGCAAGGTTTTTTCCTTCATTCTTTAAAATACGTAAATATGCACCGATTTTCTTCGTTTTTGCTTTATTCGAAGGCTAAAACTCTATACTATCTTATTCTTGCGATGTTTACATGTTACACGGTCAAATCATTCAGAAATAAGCAATTGTTTTAGAAATTTTACGGATATTTCGTACTCTTACTGGATGTCGTCAAGGCGACCGTCATTGTTGCCTCTGATTCAATTAATGCCAATTAAACCTTCAAATAGGTGAAAGAATAGCGTTATTCGCTTCGCACTTTGTTTAAGCATCGAAATTATTGCTGTAGCAGTGTCAACATTTATACATAGCAACATAAATATTTACGTATAAATATTCAGTTAACTGGGTATGGGAAGTGTTTCTAACGATTCAGTCAAAGCAGTTGAATCTTCCTATCATTGTTTGAATGCTGGAATCTTATATCTTTGTAAGTAGAAACATTATATTATACATCCATAATGTTTATTAACGCAAATAGGCAAATGGTACTACTATATCAGGAGGTCGTTCCGGTGAACGAAAACGAGACCACTTCGCGCATGACGTCACTTGGTCCGCAAATGGAAGCGCGGCGTTCAAAGATTCTTTTCAGCCTGTGGTTACTAGTAATTATGTCGCATTATAATATAAGTCATAAATACATTTCTTGCTTTTTGTCTTTTATTATGTCACACTGTATTTTCAGTTATTAACTTGATCCTAAAGAGTTGGGGCACCTCTGCCAATTGATGCGTATTCATTTCTCGTCCGCCATACGCACAATTAATTCCTTTTGTCTAACAACTGCAAAGCTTAAAGATGCTCTCTGTGGTCAGAAGGACATGATAATTTTATTGACACATCAGGGGGGCTTGAAAAAATTGGGCAAGTCACATCATCTATTATATAAAGTCACGTCTTACATGTAATTATCTAATTATATAAAGCTGCTTCTTCCTGCGATATATGGATACATAAGTCATATAGGATGATACAATTTCTTTTATTTATTTATTCATCATAAATACATGTCCAGTGAGCCTAGGCTCTTTAGGACTATATGAATAAAAAATACAGTCAATTGCACAAAAGAAAAATCACAGTGAGTGTTTGAATACCTTATATCAGAGATTATTTACATCATTTAATCCATTTAGATTCCTATTTAAAACCCAAATTTTATAAACAAGTGCATGAACTTTTTGTATATCCATCAAGAAAAGAGCAATGTAAATGAACAATATTATGCTTCTAATTAAAAATGTTCATTTGAAAATGTTGACAGATGCCATTATAAAATTACACAAAACAGAATAAACAAAAGAAACTCAAGTTGGATAAAAGTATAGAACCTATTACTTAATACAACAGATTAATGGCAGAAAAAATACATAAATCATATACATAGAGCTGAGAATAATAAAACATAAAACAAATATAACAGTATTATATTGAAGTAAAAGTAAATTACATTACATAAATGTGACTATAAAAAGACAAAGCAATAGAGTAGATATAAATAAGTAATTAGTAACCTTATAAAGGAATAAAGAAAAACAATTAGGATTCTAGGTATTCAGCCCATAATGTGTCAATGAGTCTTTTCTTAAATACAATTACATCTGAAGAATCTTTCACATGTAGGGACAAGTTATTATAATAATAAATAGCTTTGTATTTTAAACTGTTTGGCCCCGTATTTACTTGAATGGGAAACTTCAGTTTTCACATTAATGTCACCCTTCCTTCGCATGCCTGAATCCACTTCTTTTGGACCAAAGCTTCTATAGGAAAACAAAAAAACCTCACCTTTCCTTTGGTATTGCGATCCATATTGTTGCAACCAAATACTGCACAAATAGTCATTTCTAAAAATCGCTTTCACACTCTCACAAAAAAACGCACTTAAGGCTAGGGCCACACAGGCGTTTTTTCGCGACGAAGACTGGCGTCAAGATAACGCTACAAAATAAGCGTTATCTTGACGCCAGTCTTCGTCGTGAAAAAACGCCCGTGTGGCCCTAGCCTTAAGTGTGTTTTTTTGTTTCCTTATGGAATATGCCACACGGGGATTTTTTGCCTGCCTGACTAGAGAGGGAGGGACACATTTTCAAGGTCGAACGCCACGGCGTGCCGGACGGATGGGCCAGGGCGTGTTTCGAAAGCATGGCGATAACGTTCGAAGGTGGCCACATGGAGCCTTTTCCCGACGCCTCTCTGTCACGGTCGCGGAGTTGAAAATAGGGAAAAAGTATGAAATGTATGCACGTGCAATGCTATCTGTCAGTCGTTTTATTACCGACTCTGTCTGGCACTCCAGTTTTTCAACGATCGTTTCCAAATGCCTCGTGGCTGCCTCTAGGTGTCTAGTTGTACCAGTCATTTCTTCACGCTCGCTGTCGTCACGAAAAAACGCTCGTGTGGCCCTAGCCTAAGTGAGACAAGTAAGTAAATTCGGTAACCACGTGAAACACAGCAGACTACTTGCGGACCAGGTGACGTCACGCGTTCGAGACTATTGCATAGCACAGCTATCGATTCTTGACACGGATGTGCAACGACCTACCCATATATTAGTATCATGAATTACACTGGGTTTCCCTTAGATCAGTGGTTACCATACTGAGGTTCAGGGGCAGACTGGCAAATTGTGCAAATGTGCAGTGGTGAAAAACCTCAATGTAAACAAATAAAGCTTACTCGGAGAGGCCTTCAAATTCGTCATATGATACATAATGGACTAAAGATAAGGTACACAGAAGGCCAGAGATTAAATGATGCTGAGAGGTTTAAAAATTTTTAATAATGTAATCCACCCACACCACGACCGACGTCTAAGGGTTAAAAAACAAATCAGCCAAGAGCCGAGATTTTCCTCTTCCAAAAAGAGGAAAATTCAAAATTAACGTAATAAAAAATTCGCGCCCTAATTTTTATATAGAACACCCTTTTCAAACTGTACACTTGTTTCTTGTTGAAATATAGTGATATTTTTTTCTGTTGCTCTTTCAATTTTTGGCACCCCCTAAACTTCGGCGCCCTGAGTCAATGGCTCATCGCTTAAGCCGGCCCTGAGTAAAGAATGTTTTATAAGGAAAGCTTTGATCCAGAAGGATCTCTCCCTTATTTCATATATTTGTATAATGAATATCTACATCTTTGTGTATTTTTACCTTACACAGCAAGTTTCAGGAAATAATTATCCATTCAGTCAATGAGATGCTAGTGTCTGAGAAACTAAAGCATAAAAAACTTTAAGGTTTATGTATGTGTTAGTTAAAGTGGGTTTCAGATCCTTATCATTACATATAACTACACTGTAAATAACTCAAATCTACAATTAACATAATTTATGTATTTTTTGAAATGTCATTTCGTCTTTTCGGGAAAACCACTTGCAGCAAATTGACAATTGAGGCTCATTTAAAATTTTGTTTTTTCAATATCTCTGAAACTATAAAAGACAGAAAGCGGAAAATTTGAGTGTAAATTTCCACGTTAATGACACTTATTCCATAAAAGTTTGAGAAAAACCCAACAAGAAAGTTGTAATTTATTTTGAAATTAGAAAATTTCTTGCAAAGATTTATTGTTTGTTGTCAATGAAAGCAGTCTCCATAGCAACTGAAGTAAACAAGATATATTAGAATTATAAATACTTTAAATTGCCTTTCTTGTGCAAACAGAGCATAGTAATTGAAAAGAAATGGATTATCTGACAGTGATGTAGCATACGAGTGAACCGGTGCAACGCACCAGGGCCCCCAGTCGAAGGGGTCCCTAAACACCCGTAACATTCTTATATCTAACTGATGAGAGAGCAGAAACAAAAGTGTGACTGCACCATGCCTCATGCTTACAGAGACCCTGCTCTCTTTAAAACGTGCCTTACAAGCAATTTGTCATTTTGCTGCAAGTGGTTTTCCCAAAATTTTATTGCTATTTGTGTTCCATATAATCACGTTCTCGGAAGTTCTTCAATGTGTCCTTTCCCCTAAACCTTGTCCTCCGTGCTGAGCAAAATGCGCTCTTAGAGGCATTCAGTACAAATGTATCTCGAATTTGGGCTGCACGTTAGTTCTAAGCAAATAATATCTTGCAGATTGAGAGTTACACCAATAGAAGATTATTTGGTCTACAGAAATCTTAGAAGACGATAGGTGCAATCGCTCCCATTGAATACCACCTCACTCTGTCTCTCCCACTTGAGAAGTTTCTAGATTCCCCTGGAGGTTAGGATACTCTTGAGTTTATGTAAACATGTTGTTGAAAGAAACAAACTACGTCAATTCTTACTCAAATATATTTGTTAAGTGGACATGGCCTATGCTGGAAGCAGGGGATATCCCTTTAAGAAAGGTTTGGCCAACCTTTATGCCTTCCTGTCTATATTATGGGCTCAGTCATCGGTAATATTAATCCAAAAGAGCAGGTTGGCTGTCCTTATGCTTCGGGATTTAATGGGAAAATTCACATGACTGCAAACTATTCAGTGAATCAGTAGCCAGGTATTCAGTAAAGAATTGTGAGTGAAAGCATGAAGGTGTCTCTTAGTGTTATCAGGAAGATGCAGTAGTAGATAATAAATAAGCTTGTTTTAGATAATTAATTAGCAAGAATTCTTATCTTTGTGTGTATATCAGGACATTGTGTTTAGCAGGTTTTGCTTTTTCGCAGTTCCTATTTACGATCAGTTTCTCCTTCTGTGATATCCTTATTTGCTTTTCTGTGGTTCAAAATTAAATACAGTTTATTTCTACTACTGTGAATGTTAAATAAACGAATGCTTTGAATATAAACGAAAATAAACATTTCTACTCCAATGAAGGCAAGATATTTTTATTAATAGTGAATAACCTACATTAGATACATTGAACTTCATTTTAATACATAATTTTCAGAAACAGTTTATAAATGAAAAGTGATTGATATTGTGTAAATTGAGCAAGTTAACATCTGTTAGTCTCCTATTTTGTCGCATTGTCTCACAGTCCTGAAAAATACCACAACGATGTTGTAATATAAAACATTATTTACTTAACTACAATAGTATAATAAATACATGAGGAATAAGACATTAATTTAAACTAATTATTTATGTTTTGAAATATTATTACAAGCATTCCTCCCGTACTATTGTGTCTCTGCTTATTAAATTAGAAGAGTTGCTAAATACAGTGAAAAATGTATTATAATAAAATATACTGTTAAACTAAATGCTGTACAAAAAATTATATACAGTTAAACCTCACATAACGCAAATTCACCAGAGGTGGCTTGCCTCACTAAGACGCAGTTTGACAAGTCAAAGCCAAAGTTAACCTTTAAATTTCTCGTAAACTATAAATGATAAAAACTTCAAATTAAAATATTTTAAAGAAAAAATACTGAAAATTTGATTCATATAATTATTTTACTTTATAAAAATGTTGCATCGAGATATTCGTATGTGTGCTTCTCATATTGTGCTGATACAGCAGAGCTTCGCAATCAGTGTTATTCAATATTCTTTGTTACTTACTGTATATGAAAATAAACTGTAAGATAAACCATAAAAACATTGATGTTCTCATTGTAATATTTATTTTCTGATAAAATTAATGTTAGGGGCCCCAAAATCGAATTCTGCACTGGGGGCCCCATAAGAGTTTTGCTACACGTAAATACATTGATTTTCCTTACATGCACACAAAGCACGTAGTAAGTGAAAAAGAATTGATAATTTACGATGAAGAAATGAAATTTATAGTAAAGATTGTTACAATTACTCAAGTGAGGTATATTTTAAATAATTTTCTATTGTTTTACTTATATCTCTGAAGGTATAAAAGATGGTAAGCTAAATGTTTGAGAGTACATTTCTACAGTGATGCCACTTATTCTTGAAAAGTTTTACTTTACAGAGGTGAATACAGAAACGTTATAAATTACAACATGTACAAAATTGATTGCGCTCAAAAATAAACTAAACAAGGCTTTAGTAACTGAATATGAAAAATAAAAACGTGCTTATTCATCCAAGTTCATGGATAAAACTCATTCTATTACTACTTTTTAATATTCAGTGTATCTTTATTCAATTGTAAGAGGCTGACAATGATTGTCCTGTTGAGAGCATTAATAAAAATTTATTGCTGTGATATGTTTACATTTCAGACAATTATTCCAGTATATATGAAGGATATCTGGGGTTTTGGTGATGTAGCCATCAGCATGGCATATCTTGTAGGTGGTGTGGAATGCCTGGTTATATTTGCAACTCTAATACCTCTGTCCCATCATGTTTCTGATACAATCCTCCAATTGATTGGAAAGGTCCTTCTTCTTCTTGGGTTCATCATTCTTTCTGTGGTGTTACCAGTTGTTAAAATAGGTAATGCATAAATCTCTTAGAGACTTGGAATATAGTCTTTCATTATAAATGACATTACAATGTGTGCCTTATTAATACTTATTCTTGATTTTTCAACATGGAATATAAGTGAAACTAAGTTCAAGACATTCAGATTATTTATTTGCAATAAAACCATGAAAGTAAATGGAAATTTAAAAGAAAGTTATAATTTTTTCACAGATTAATTAACTTATATAGATGGATAAAACATTATTTTATTATTTAAATAATAAATATGCTTCGTCATATGTAAGTAAGAATGTAAATTCTTTGTTAATGGCACATTTAAACTATCATTTTGCTAATACTTTGAATTTGTTCTTTTAAGGGAAACTAAGTGATTTCTGGTATTTTCTTGGAGGGTGCCTTATAGTGGGTCTCGCTTATCCCATTGCATCAGTATCTAATGCATCCCTGTTGTCAAAAGCATTGCCCAGTGATATTCAAGGTATACTATTAATCAGTGGCAGTCGGTGACCCATTGAGTAAGGCAAGCAGTGGCACAGTTTTACTTTGTGTAGCTGAGCATTACTAATTGGTCACTTTGTGAGGCTCGCCTCGTCATTCATGTATCTCATTCGGAAATAAGCTACAAGCATAACAAATAACGGTACACCTCGTTTGAAACAAATTTATTCTTCACTCTCTGTTTCCAATAATTTTAATCAACAGAAATATATTAAATTATACTTCGGAATTATCATAACCATGCAATTACTTCTATAGCTTCAACTAATTGTTGGCATTCCAGCTTGAACAATGTTTTTTTAGTTGCAAAATCTTGATAATTTGAAAATGATTTCACCAATAATTTTTTATTACACAGTGCTCATTATCCTCACATTTTAGGATTAAAAGTAAATAATGTTTAATAGAAGGAAGTACCGATGTAGCGCACCAAAAATAAATGCTTTATAAATCACATCGAGGCCATAAAACAGCTAAACAAATACATCTCTAAAATATGTAAAACCAAATTTGCCCAATAGATGGAGACAACGCAGTATTTTCATGTCACGTTCCATGCCACATAGAAGCATTTCAAATTCTGCTTACTTCCCCTCCATTGGGCTGACATAGACCCTCCCCTTTTTTCCCCATTCTTGTATCTGCACGTATAACCACCATAGAAGCAAATCTGAAACTGCTTTATGAGGTCTGCTCAGTAACAATTGAATAATACGAATCGCAATCAAGTTAGTAGAAATTTGTTCAAATGATGAAAATGCTAAATATATTTCTATCAATTTTATAGTAGTAGGTAATTACAGTTATTGTAAGTATTTAAAAAAGTTTATTGTGGTGTTGTTTCACTAGGCAAGCAGTGCTTGCATAGACCGACTGCCCCTGCTGTTAATATATTTTAATCTTATTAATTATTTGAAAGCATACATCATAGGCATACAAGGAATATACACTAAATCCTCAAAACCTGTTTTTGAGTAAAAAGAATTTTAGTGAATTTTCACTGTCATAAAAAAATCCTCAGATGGACTTACAGAAAAATATGAGCATCATAGCAGTATAATGGAACTAGATAGTACTTAATGGGTTCTCACAGTAGCCAGATCATTCAATTTAGGACATAGTGGTATAAATAACTCAATTTAGCCTAAACTTGGACTTAGTGGATTTTCATTGTATGCCCACGATATACACCTAGTTCTCGTAGTTACGCGATAGGTGGTTCCTGGAAATGGCCGCATAAATGGAGAACGTGCAAAAAGAGAGCTATTTAACATGTATTTCAATGTAGGGCATTTCAGAAAAGTTCCGTACTCATCTAGGCTATGAAAAATCTTCATAAGAAATAAGTTAAAACATGTAACAACATGCATTATATAACATATTAAGACAATAAATGATTTTTTTCATCATATCTAGTGCATTATAGCACATACTGTACCGTATTTTAATATAAAATCATTTGACATTGCATGCAAAAATTGTCTAGAAAGTTATCAATGTTATAGAGTAAGATAAAGAATATTTGGACTGGCTTAGAAAAGTCTCTGGTAAAAACTGAGCAAAAACAGCATTTTCTGTAATTATGAGCAGAGACAGATAAAATGGGCACTCAAACATTTAGTGCTAATATTTTTATTTCTCCTGTTTTAATTCCAGTACGTATTTTTATATTGATTGTTTATCATCACTCATTTTCTCTCTCTTTATTAACTAAACATTCATTTTTATTCAAGCATTATGGATAATGAATTAATAATAACTTGTATTTAGTACTTTATTTAGACAAACTAACTGTACAGAACTGCATTAATCAAAATTATTAAAGTATTGTAATCGAAAAATATTTTAAAACAATGTTCATTATAAAATATTGAGTGCAGTACATTTGACATTTAAACATCTGAAACAAAATTAAAGAGCCTGACTTAGGACTTGAATAATATTATAAATTAAGGACATCTTGACTGGAGAGAACATTTTTTCTGCAGTAAAAAGAAAAGCAAATGCAGTACAATATAGTAAAAGATTAGAGTAGGTACATATTACAATTACAACAATCGTGGGCCATTTAATGGCACATTTCATCCTCATCATCAGAGGACAGAACACTGACACGTTCTTCTGGCAATGATTTAGAGGCGAATATGGAGGCAAAGGATGTTGACGGAGTCGAAGATGAAAAAGAAGTGGATGGACCTGAAGTTTCCAAGCTTTCTCTGCTTGGTTCTTTGATCAAAAAAGACATTATGGATAATTGCTTGGCTGCTTTCCTCTTTTCATGCATTAATAGATAATAGGGCTGCAAAGACTTTTTCATGTCTCTTGTTACTTTTCCACTTCTTTTTGCACTTGGGTCTCCATCTACCAAGCTTTGGAGGACATTTTAAAGGACATATTAAAGAACCCTTGAAGAACAGAATTAATTATTTGTTTTTCGTTGTCATTGTTGTCACCTTCATTTGGAGAGTTCTCAATAAGCTTCGGCTCCTTGTGAAGCTGCATCATTTCCTCGTTGCTCATTTCCTCCTTGTGTTCTTTTATCAGGTTTTCAACATCATCAGCATTCACTTATTCAAATCCTGCCTCCTTTGCCAAGTGAACACATTGTTTAACAACTTTTAAGTGATAATTTGTTACAGTAAAGCCTTTGAAGTTGTGGACGAATTTGGGAAGCAACTTTTTCCACGAACTATTTAAGCAACTTTGGTTGACATCATTCCAAGCTTCTCTGATTATGTCCATTGCTTGCTTGATATTAAATGACTTCCAGAACCCAGTCACTGTTGGCTTGTATTCCCATCTGTTGCTTGAATAAGTTTGGCTAACGTTCTTCTAAGGTAATGTGCCTTAAATGAGTAGACGACTCTCTGGTCCATCGGCTGGAGTAAGGCGGTTGCCATAGGTGTCAAGAATACAACTTTTATACTTTCATTCAGATCACAGACTGTCATGGGATGTCCAGGGGCATTGTCCAATATGAGGAGGATTTTGAATATCACATTTTCTTTCCTACAATACTTCTCAAGTTCAATGGGGAGCTGCCTGGAAAACTATTCCATGTAAATCGAAGCTGTCAACCATGCAGTTTTGTTGGACCTCCAGTGTACTGAGAGCTTGGCCTTGAGGAGTCCCTTAAATGCCCTTGGTGTTTCGGCGTGATATATGAGCACTGACTTTAACTTGTAGTCTCCTTCACAGTTGCTTCCAAGCATTACACTGATTCTGTCTTTTGAAGGTTTGAATCCTTTAACTGAAGCTTTGTTCTTCAAGATGTATGTTCTGCTGGGCATTTTTTTCCAGCATACTCCAGTTTCATCTATGTTGAATATTTGTTTTGCAGAATATCCCCCTTCTTCTATTATTTTTTCAAGGTCATCAAGAAACTGTTGTATTGCTTTGTGATTGGCACTTCTTGATTCACCAGTGAATTTCCTGTTGTGTAGATTTTGGCAGTTTTGAAACTTCAAAAACCACCCACTACTGGCAGTAAATCCTCCCTTTGACAACTCCTCCACCAAATACTGCTTGGACAGATCATCATAAAGGCTTTTGGCTTTGGCTATGCATGCATTGTAAGTAGCACCTGACCCCCGTTCTGCTTGGTTTTCAATCCAGGTGCATAACATTTTCTCCATGGTTTGCATGATGGGTGGACGGTTATAGCATACAAAAGAAGTTTTGAACTTTATTCCTGCTTTGCAGGTGTTCTTTATTTTCTCCATGTTCTTCTTAATGGTTCACAAAGTACTTTCACTAAAGCCTGTTGTATGTAAAATCTCATGGCTTTTTACGTTCTTCATATATGGTGATTATCTTCATTTTCTCCTCTATACTAATTGCTTTTCTGGGCTTCTTTGGCATTGTAGGTTTCTCAGCCATGATGAACTCTGAAATAAGGAGTAAAAATATTGCAAAATGCTATTGTTTATCTTGTATAGTACATTTAATTTAATTTAAAAATAAAATATTAACATATTAATAAAAAATTAACTTAATTACAATAATTAAAGTGATTTAATTATTGTATATTCAAATGCATACAATAATTACATGATGCTATTTGTAAACACATTTTTCTCAAAACAAATTAGAATAACAACATAGTCATTGAAGTGACTGCAGTCTAACCAAATAAAATTCTTACCAATAAATTTGGTCACAAGGCAAGTTGTGATGTGGTTCTACTTCAACAGCTGGGGGAAGACTATCTGATGTTAGTTGCTTTGCTTCCACTTGAGGCCATGTGCCGTCATGAGAGATTTTTACCCTCTGTGCCACGTTGTGTCACATTGTATACACATTGTGAATCATCCATAGGAACGCTGGCGATGGCAATGAAGGTGTTCGTAGTCCACTGACTGCCAGGGAGAAGTGACAACGAATACTTTCACGAGCTCCCTTTTATTCAGTGCAGACACATGAATTTGATGCATCGCGTTAGCATTTAGCATTCCTGTGTTTTAACAGGGACATGATGCGTCAGAATTGAACAATAAGTATAGTGTCTGTTATAGAAAACAGGTATAGAGTACTACACCAGCTGAGTTAGAGAAAACTGCCTCTTTCCCGGCATGTTTGGTAGATTTTGCTATTTGCCTGGCAGATGAATAATTTTTGAGGTTTTATTTCCAAATCGCGTATCTATGAAAATTTTTGCGCATCTTTGAGAGGTGGGATATTTTCTTTAATTGCATATTTCCGAGAACGCGTAAATGGAGAGTGCGTAAAAAGAGAACTGGGTTTATAATGTTGGCTGAAATTGGTTTTCTACATGCAGTTACAGAATAATAAAAACATAAATTAGAACTATAGAATACTATGTATGGTCAAGTAGCATTAATTCACCTCTAAAGTCCTGGAAATTTACTGTTTCATATGCTAATTAATAGGTAGCTAAAATGATCTCCAGATCTATGAGTACAAATTCATTTCTAGAAAAAGTCATAACTTTTTTGTTTGTATGATGGTTTTGGCTATGTTCTGGAAGGGTAGCTAATGAATAATTAGGGGATAGCTTACATTATCTTATTTTTAATTATACAATTTAAATTCAAGGTATAGGACAAGGATTACGACGACTAGCCTCATATCTTGGACTGATTTTGGGACCATTGTGGGGTGGTTCTGCAGTTCGACAACCATTAATTCTCATGGGAGTATCACTCACAATCATCTTAATGCATATGGTAAGATGATTACAATAAATTCAATTCTTTTAGTCCCTTCTCAACCTAAGGATTACGTTTCTTGGAAAAAGCTATGTTAAGCAAATTTAATACCCTATGGAATAAGTCATGTTTGTTTCAGGTTCAAGTTCTTTCCCATCACATCCCATATAACATTTTCTGTATTGCCTACACTAGAGATTTGCCCATTGAAAATCAGTGAGAGAATTACATTAATTTCCATTCACCTAGTAAATGAAGCGCTTGAAATTTATTATATTCTAACACTCTAGCTGAGTATTTGATAAGGTCATTGTAATTTCCTATGATGTTTAATTATGGCATCAATACACCTTGCTCATTTTCTTATGACTTAATTTGCTAGTCTCTGGCTCCATTGGTCTTCCGCTTAATTTTCCCAGTTAATTTATATTCTCATGACAATCTGCCAGTCGTTAATTCATTGTTTGTTTGTTTTCATTTATGTTTTTGTAAATTTCTTTTAGCTTGATCTAATTTTGCAAGGTTAGTTTTATAATCAGAGTAAAATCAATTTGAACACAACAATCCATAGGGCCAACAATACAGCGAATCGTAAATAAATGCTGATATCAACATAAGAATGAGATGTTTTCTACTTTCTTTGTTTAATTTTATAATTATTATAATTTTATTTTGCATATCTCCTGATGTTAATGCCTATCAAAATGAAGGGAATGAATGTACTATCGATACTTTTTTTAGTTAAATTATTTGACTTTTATTCATTTAATTTAACATAATGATATTTTTACTGCCATAACAATAGACTATCTTAACATGATAAAGGACCGATTGGTAGTTTTGTCATTGAAGTTTATATTACTAACTCTCTGATATTTAATTTGTAAGACTTCTATAATATTGAAATAAAATTCTTTATTTTGCCTCGAGAGTGCCAGTATGCTGGCAACTATGAAATGCTGTTGTGCTCAATAAGTTCCACTCACAAAAATACATTCACTTGAAGATCTAATGAAGTTGCACAATCTGAGTCCACATGCTTACTACTCCTCTGAAGCATTTAACAGAATAGCGGCACAGTGGAGAGAGACTGGGGTTATGCATAGTGCATTACTGCCTGGAAGTCGAGTGATGAGTCATCTAAGTCATGCGATTTGAGTCCACACTCTTAGTACCCTTCTGAAGTATTGAACAGAATAGCAGCATTGTGAAGAGTTGAGCAGTCTGAGATTAGCATCACTTCTACACTTCTACACTGGAAGTTGCCAATTCTTCCGTGGGCCGGATTAGAATTTAAATCAGAAGTTATCTATATACTCTGAGGTGCTATTTAAGTGAAAATATAGTCTGAGGTTTTTATGGTAAATATTCCAATATTGAAAGTTTTATTAGATATATCCAGTGCTTTTTTTGTGACGGTACGTGCTGGAACGGCATACCAGAACCTTTTTTCAGAGTGATGTTGACCCACATCTAATTTCAGTACATTTTTATTTTTTAAATTATTTAAAACTTAAAGTAATAAATGGCTTCTATAAATGTTAAACATTTTGACTTTTATTATCAACTTTGTTATTAAAAGTTCATCACAAATTCAATAGATGAGAGGGAGAGGGTGCAGGAAGAGGTGGAGGGGGGGCAGGAAGAGGTGGAGGGGGGGCAGAGTACCGGCATCTATTTTTTTACAAAAGAAGCACTGGATACATATGTTAATAATTTGTCGACCTCCGTCATGCTCAGCAGTATTTTTAATGGCTGACTGGCCAGTCAATCAGAGATTGGGATTTCATTGTTGAGGAATACAAACTGTTTACCTAGGTTATGTTTCTGTTTACCTAACACGAACGGATAATATTAAAAAAATTTTAAAGTAAGTATACAAAATTGAAGTTTTTTTGTTGTATTAGTAAATGAATAATGCAACTTTAACAACTATTGAGAACATCTGTTGTCTTCATACATGTTTCAAATGTAAAAGCTATGATGTATCTGTTTTTGTTTATATTTTGTAGGTTATCTGTTTTGCTTAACACGAAATTGTCATTTGTCTTTTTGGTACATTTTACTTTTCTGGTCTACCACTTAGCATTTTTAAATTTTCTGCGATTTTACAGCAATATATTAGAGCAATTACATGATCACAATGTCACAGAGTTACTCAATGCTAGTTTAATATCGCGATATATTCAAAGGGGAAAAATTTTTAATTCTACCTTACCTTAGTTCCAGTGATTATTGTTGCACCCTTACAGATGAACTCACAAACAGTTCCTTTCCTTCAAGTGTCTATCAATAACTGCTTTTAACTTCTTACAGGACCTACTATAAAGGCGACGTCAATGCAAGCGTTTATTTAGATTATCAATGAAGAGAAGATAACAATAATGCTTTTCTTTCATCTATTTGAAGGTTTAATTGGCCTTAAATGAATCGGAGGCAACAATGAGAGTCTCCTTAGCAACGCCCGGAATGAGTACGAAAAATTGCAAAATTTCGAAAAAGAATGCATATTTCTGAATAATTTGACCATGTAATGTGTAAACATCATAATAATAAGATAGTATAGAGCTTTAGCCGTTGAATAAAGCAAAAAAGAAGAAAATCGGTCCATATTTACGTATTTTAACGAATGAAGGAAAAAAACCTTGCAGTCTAAAAAAATAAAAAATCCCGTGTCAACTTATGGGAAAATATAATTGTCTCCTGGATTCGAACCCAGGACACTTTATCAAATGAAAATATTTTTCCAGGGACCTCATAGCCATATCTTTACGACAAACGGTTCTTGAGAAATATGTTTTAAAATGCTGAACGGTGTAATTATACCTTTTAATCTTACCTACGTTAAGTAACATATTATTTCCAACACAATTGGAACAATTGGAAATTTGCATCGCTCCTTTGTTTATGCATATGCCGCCAGGTAATACTTCTTTTCGCGCATAAAGTAAAAAATCGTTACTTTTTTAAATTTGGGCCCCCCCACAAACTGGGAGCCCGGATGCTAGGTATCCGCAGAACCCCCCCCTTGGCCGGCCCTGTGTACCCCGCAGGGCTGGCTCTAGGCAGTAAGCGAGTTAAGCAAGGCATCGGGGTGTCGAAAATCAAGGGACGTTCAAAAGGTTTTCGGCGGTTCTCCATTGTCACTTTGAATCGATACATTATTGGAGAGTGTTGAGTGAGTCTCCTTGTGGGTTTTACTTAAGAGTAAGATACTAATTTGTTGTAGGTTTCGCTTGTGAGGTTGACAAGTATAAACATGTCCAGTTACTTTGCGTCCACCCTGTACCTTGATGGGAAGGCGTTCTAGGACTTCCCTTAATTATTGAGCAATGTCAACCATTTCTTCATAGCCTCTTCTTTGTATGATAAAATATATAAGTACGAGATTTCATTCATCTTTGCTCTTCTGTTTAGGCTCTAGATCCAATAACAGACAGACAGATGACATTGCGAAAACCACGTATATTTCCATCAAAATCTCAAGGTCAAATTTTTTTGCGATTACAATACTTTCTCAATATACTTCGTATATGAGAAAGTAAAAATAAAGTTTATTCATTGTAAAAGCCTAGAAAATCTTCATCACTGCTGCTACAGTCATCACCACTAGCACTTTCATATGAATCTTCATTATCTTCATACAGCTGATCATCTTCAGTGCCATCTAGTGCATTGCTAATTCCACATTTTAAGAATGATTTTGTAATTGTCTCTTTTTACCAAATTCCAAGAGTTTTTCACCCACTCACAACCGTTCAAAATAGAGGGCCTTTTCATTCATCCTGTTGGTGTCACGTCATGATTTGGCTTCTCCATCCAACCTTTCTACTCCTCACACATGAATGCCTTAAATGCGTTATTAACCTTTAACTGCCGAAAGGGACACCGGTGTCCCGCTTAGCTCCGAGGCCGCTCACAGATGTCGTTTTTGTCATAGAATCAAAATTTTTGGAAGAGAAGAAAGATGAGGCATCCTTTTCCATCTGCTCTCCCAAGGCCGAAGGTCTTGCGTATTGGGGAAGGGGAGAGTAAACAAACAATCGAGAGTGCCTCACTCAAAGTGTACGTCTCCACTGAGGTGAGACTCTCTCGCAACACAAAGAGATGCAATTAGCTGAACCCCAAACGTCCCTTCCCTTTGTTAGTCTTCCTTTTCCGCATTTCTGTTTTACTACGTTGCAACCCAAAGAGATGCAATAAACTGAACCCCAGGACTAAGCCCTACCCCAAAGCTTCCTTCCCTTTCTTATTTTCTTCTTCCATTTCCACATATATGCATATACCTATGTTTTACTATGTTTACGTTCATTCATTTGCAGACTACGAAGTAGAGCGGAAGTAGACTTGTGCGTTCAAAATATCTGTAGCTGTTCGTCTGTTTATTTTTGAGTGATTCCTTTATTTTTATATAACTAGTTGAGATAGGATGGCTAACAGCTACACCATCGGTCGCCGCACTTGGAAATGGACAAAGAAATTATTTTTTCATTTAGTCGATCTAACTATCCTAAATAGTTGGATTCTCCTTCCCTCGTGCGGTGGCGCATTTTCACATCGGCAATTCCGACTGTCCCTTGTGCGGCAAATGGTTGAAGAGGGCGCTAGAACTCTTCCTTCCCAGACTCTCTCAAGGGGGCGACCTAGTGCTAGTGGAATGCAAATAAAGTGCTTAGAGGCCAAGGACAATAAGCATTGGCCCATTTCGGGGACCCTTATCTGTTGCCATGTGTGTTCCTCAAAGAGCAATAACTCAAGGACGAAATATAGGTGCAAGACATGTGACGTGGGACTATGTGTTGAGCCCTGCTTCGAGGAATACCACACTAGCTCGACTCTATAGGGAAGTGTAAATACTGGGGTTGTGTCAGCTGCAGACTGAGCAGAACCACATTGCCAAAAAGTGACTAAATGCAGTATTTTTGCACTTTATTTTGATTTATATCAACAATAAGTTATTTCGGCATCGTAATTTAGTCTATTAGGGTTATATAACCCTTTTTATTTCTATAAATAGGCAGAACGATGTAATTCTCTGATAGTTTGACCACAAAATGCTTTTTATTTGAACATTTTATCACCAATAGTTCACGAGATATGCGATTTTTGCAAAAGACGTACACAAAATATTTAAATGTCCAAAATTAAATCCGGCAGCGGGACCCCGCCAGAGGGTATTTAAATCCGGCGGATAAAGGTTAATCGAAACATCCAGAGACTGTAATTGGCTTGTCAATCCACCTTGAATCACTGCCAGATGTGTCTTCAGTTTCATAAGAAGCCATTTCATTGACTATTGTTATATGAGCCTCTAACTGATCATACTAATAAAGATGTTTTTTCCAGATGGCCACCTGGATGTTTTGACCATACATTCTCTAATCATATCTTCAAGCCTCCTTTTTCAATCCATCCCCTAGGAATGACATGAACAAAAATTCTGCGTTGTATTTTATCTTTTGGAAATGTTTTTCTAAATATTAATAAAGGTGGCAGTTTTGTGGCATCAGCACAACATGCAGGAATGACAATGTAGTGGGTCTTTTCATGATCCGATGTATGTATTGTAACTCTCTTAACACCTTTATCGTCCACTGTCTGGTTCGATGGAACATCGAACGTGAGAAATACTTCATCCATATTTCCTATTTACCCAGTTCAAAACACATTTTCTTTCTCATATTTAGAACATATTGATGGAATTCTATAGTCTTATTTTTGTATTCCATTGGCATTTTTTACGCTATTCTAGTTTTTGTACATATGAGATGCAATCCAAAAGTTCTCAGACTGGCTCAAAAACTAGACATGGACTTATCTTAATTACAGATCATTGTTGTCTCCTTCAAAATAGTCCCCTTGTGAGTTAAGATACAGAGTCCAGCATTTCTGACATAGCTGGAAACACTGCTGAAATTCATGGACATGGATATGGAGAAGAATGCTGAAGATAAAATGGACAGATAAGGTGAAGAATGAGGAAGCACTACGAAGAATAGGAGAGAAGCGAGCGATTATACAGACTATCAGAAAGAGGAAGGCGAACTGGATTGGGCATTACCTAAGGAGAGAGTGCATGATTAAAGAAGTGCTAGAAGGAAAACTGGATGGAAAAAGAGAAAGGCAGGAAAAGGTTTCAGCTGATAGACAACTTGAAAGGGAAAGAGAGCTACCTAGACATGAAGAAGACTGCGGAAAATAGGAGTACCATATATACTCGTGTATAACACGCACCTCTACTTTTTGCCAAAAAATCCCGACTTTTTATCATACTTCATGTATAATGCACATCCTTGATTTTTGTGGGATACAAGAACAAAATTATATCATCATGCTAAGTATTAACTAGAGTACCATAAATAAATATGTTAAAGAATTATTGCCAGTTAACAATTTGAAAACATATTTCGGAAGAGAATAATAATTTTGTTAAATTCCACAATTTTTTATTGTGTAATTTAACAAAGTTATTATTTTATTTGGAAATCTGAGTATCAATTACCACAAAGTTCAGCTTAATTCCTTGGATTTTTATAATTTTAAAACGCTTGGACTTGCTCATAAGTATTACATTCAATAAGCACCACATTACGTCTTAGAGAGACATCATCAATATTGAAAGCAATTTAGTTGACTTGGCAGCAACTTCATACAGTAAGTTGGCCAAACTGATGCAGCATAGAAAACTGCAATGCCACTGCTGCCAATCCTTTTAAATCAGACAAAAAGGGATCTATAAAATAGAAAGTTTTAATTTATAGTGGACTCGCTAAAACGCCCGGCTTCGCTTGGGAAAGAGTGGCAAACGATTTTTATTGCTCGGGGCAAACGTTCTCCATTCCTTAATTATGCAAGTGATGCTTACATTAACATTTACTATTGTATGTATTGTATTGTATGCATTAACATCTTACTTAATATTCACATGGATAGATGCACCGAAGACTTTAAAACGGCAATAAAATTATGTGGATTATGTCAATACTATTAGCCAAAACGTAAACAATAAACAACATCTTGGTTACCGAACAAATGTAAGTATATGTATCGATTTACGTTGCGATAAATCTTTCAATGTTAATGATAATAGATAACAATGTTCTTATATTCCTTAAAAATCATTTGACTCACTTTAAAAGTATTCATAGACTATATTTAAGCATATCTTGGCGGTAGCTATTCTTCCTCTACGGCATGCCACGGCATGGATTTTCCTTGCATTAATCTTTACGTGTATATCTCCCTTTGAAGAGGACAACAATTAAGAAATTTAGCTTTGTTGCCACCTGGAAAATGGACATCTAAACCGATAAATTTTGCGCTTCAAGGAAAATTTCGTGCGATTTAGCATGTAATACCATGAAACATGAACAGAATTAAAATATTCAGTCTTTCGTGCGTAAAATAATCCATTTCCCGTGATCATAAGTTAATATTTAGGTATATTTATATCCACATCAGTGAAGGGCATTTTGGGGTTTCTCCACACCATTTTCCATGAATTCTTATGGAAATAATATTTTGTTGACCCCATGTGGTATAAAAGACCCCACGGTCTGCAAACCTAGACCAAGTTCTTCCTTTGGTCCATAGGGTGGCCCATGAAACTTTTGAGTTCGATAGCTTCAACGGTGTAAAAACGTATAAAGAACATACGCACACACACACACACACTAAAATATTTATAAGATGTTGGTTCTATCTTTCCTATCTCATTCTAAAAATGTTTAATAGAAGGAATAACGTGAAAATGTAACAAACAAATCTAAAAACAGGAAACATGACAGGCAGGGCCATGCCAACTCGGGGTGCAAGGAGTGCTCGGCACCTGGGTGCCAACTAGTTGGGGGTGCCTTTCCATCAAGATATTTGTATCTATATATTACTAGCTGAATGTACCTGGTGATGCCCGGGTTATGCCAGACGTCTTTGGCGAATAAAATTATGTATTATATGCTAATACAATCATTTCTCCCTTTTCACACCTCAAAACGTGTATTTCCGTTGTAATCTCGATTTCGAATTTTTTCATGAAAACAATACTTTCTCTATTCTACGTATACTGGAGAAAGTAAAAACTAATTCTGAGATATCTCTATTACCTATGAATTGGGCTATATTTTCTTCCTATTTAAAAATATTGCATGCACACAATTTGAACTTATTTTTGTGAGATTATGTTAGCAAAAATGATGAAACATCCATGCAAGAAATTTTCAAAATTCAACTCGAATTAAGACATTCTTGGGTACTGTACTGTTATACCCCCACAAATTTATTGTCCCTTAAGAACTCCAAACAAGTTGGGAAAGTGTACAACGTATCACAAATGGGCGCGTTTCGTGCAATTGAGTATTAGAAAGCAATTATATACCTGTACATAAGGGAAATAGCGTTTTAAAGTTCTTATCTTCATCATAACTAATCAATTTCTTTCCTATTTAAAAATAGTGCATGCACACGTAAGGAAATTAAACATTTGTTTGTGAGATTGTTTATGTTAGCAACAATGAAGAAGTAACCATGTAAGAAATTTTCTAAGTTCAACTTGATTTAAGACGTTTATGTTTGATTTTCTCGATAACAGCTACTTTTACGATAAAAATATATAGGAAAGGAAATACTCTTCTTTACCAGTTCTACAACTTTTATTTGAAAAATATTTTGGTATGAGCAGTACAATATATGACGGAAAGTTGATTTTTTGTCACCAGTAAAGTGATGGTGCACGTGATTCATTTTTGGGATTTTCTTATTATATTTGATTTTAAGTCCTTAATATCAAATTTCATGAAAATCCGTTTGGTAGAAGCCGAGAACGAACATGTGGACAGATGGACAAACGAACCGACCGACGATAATAGGTGCTCACGCTGTAAGCGAAACGCGCCTAAAAATGATAAGAATTGATTGCTATGAAATGCATCTGCAATTACTTTATTAACTGCTGATTCCTGATGCCACCAAAAATCACCTACCAACTCTCACTCACAGTTCTTTACTGAGTGCCTGCCTACTAATTGTAAGTCGCTGATCAGTCCAGGAGAATCATAGGGGTATTTCCCATACATCCCAAGTCATAACATTGTCCAACATAAGGCTTTTTTAGAAAAATATTACAGATGATTTTCAGCCAGCGCTGTCATAGAGGGGTTTCCCCAGCTTCCAGTATTCACGTGTCTGCCATTCTTGAGTAGGAATTGACGTCAGTTTTTTATTCCTAGAGTATGTTTACTCACTTCTGAGGGCGGACACAAAAAAATTCGCAAGAGGGAGGAGAAGGTTTGCTTACAAAGGCATACCACATAAATCAAAGAAAAAATGTCATATTCCTGAGATGATAAGAGCCTTTTAGCTGGCTCATGTATATCATTTTGTTTCTTCGTTCATCAGTTGATATAACAGGCCATCTCACAACAGCATCCTCCAGTAGTGCTTTAACCACTAGGCTAAGTAGCCAACTGCCTATGGGCGCCGAATATTAAAGGGTGCAGGGATGCCAAATTTAAAAAATTTGATGTAGCCAACACATGACTTTCTCCATATTTGGGGTATAGATATTTAAATTATTATGAATAGCATTATAAGGCAAAATTATTATTTCATATCGTAAAAGAATACAGTCATCCTTATTGCCGTAAATTATATGTTGAATAGTTTACAGAATTCACTGCTAGTTGGTGGCGCTGTATACTGGAAATTTAAGAATAAGTTAAATATCTGCGAAATGGATGGGTCTACGAAAATTTGTTTCAAACAAAACTTGGAATAAATATTATTCTCTACAACTCTGGTCCTCACGTAGATTACCAATGATGACGTTTTTAAGGAGATATTTCATGGGAACCGAAAAACCCGATTATTTATAAATAATTCCTAAACAATAACTGCTATGGAAAATTGTTTCAAATGAAAGTTGTAGGAAATTACATTCTCTAAAACCTTTTTATAGAATTGTATATACAATAATGATGTTTTAACAGAGAAATATCACAAAAACCGAATCGGGTTTCGAATAATCCTAGACTTCCGGTTACCCGTTATTGTCCAAAAACTAATCAGTTCTTTGTGCTCATGCTAAACTGTTATATATGAAATTTGGTATTAATATGACAAGTACTTTTTGAGTAGGAGCGCCCACAATCACATCCATCCTTCCACACACATACATCATTCCGAAAATAGTCTAAACGTGTTCTAGGGACCTCAAAACGTGTATTTCCGTTGAAATCTCGAAGTCGATTTTTTTCGTGACCGCAATACTTTCCCTATACAGGCGACTCCCGAGTTTCGACAGGGATCCATTCCTGAAAACGTGTTCGAATCTTGAATAGTTGAGTATTGAATGCCGTTTTTCCATATACTTACATGTTATAATCAGGGGATACATTCCCGCATCTCGGGAAAAAGTCTCCCCTCATGTTCTATAAAGATAAAATAACATTACTGATATGTTAATACAACAATATTAAATTATATAATAAATATTTTAAATGTATAACATTTTTTGCACTAAAAAGGAAAAAATAAATTTTTGTTTTGAACTTCAAAGATAGATGTATGCAATATGTTGTGCAGACTGCCCGGTCCGGATCGCGTGATTTGTTTGTTACAAACGATTCGCGCGGGCTGGATAACATACCTGCATACATCTATCTACGAGTATACATACAACTATTTATCGCAGCGAAATTAATGTAAAAGTTATTAAAAAAGCACAAAATAACTTAAGAATAAAGAAACAATAAAATTAAAAATATTTTTATATCTTAAATCTTTTTCAACTTTGCTTACTGTACTTGGTTTAACCTTTATCCGCCGGATTTAAATACCCTCTGGCGGGGTCCCGCTGCCGGATTTAATTTTGGACATTTAAATATTTTGTGTACGTCTTTTGCAAAAATCGCATATCTCGTGAACTATTGGTGATAAAATGTTCAAATAAAAAGCATTTTGTGGTCAAACTATCAGAGAATTACATCGTTCTGCCTATTTATAGAAATAAAAAGGGTTATATAACCCTAATAGACTAAATTACGATGCCGAAATAACTTATTGTTGATATAAATCAAAATAAAGTGCAAAAATACTGCATTTAGTCACTTTTTGGCAATGTGGTTCTGCTCAGTCTGCAGCTGACACAACCCCAGTATTTACACTTCCCTATAGAGTCGAGCTAGTGTGGTATTCCTCGAAGCAGGGCTCAACACATAGTCCCACGTCACATGTCTTGCACCTATATTTCGTCCTTGAGTTATTGCTCTTTGAGGAACACACATGGCAACAGATAAGGGTCCCCGAAATGGGCCAATGCTTATTGTCCTTGGCCTCTAAGCACTTTATTTGCATTCCACTAGCACTAGGTCGCCCCCTTGAGAGAGTCTGGGAAGGAAGAGTTCTAGCGCCCTCTTCAACCATTTGCCGCACAAGGGACAGTCGGAATTGCCGATGTGAAAATGCGCCACCGCACGAGGGAAGGAGAATCCAACTATTTAGGATAGTTAGATCGACTAAATGAAAAAATAATTTCTTTGTCCATTTCCAAGTGCGGCGACCGATGGTGTAGCTGTTAGCCATCTTATCTCAACTAGTTATATAAAAATAAAGGAATCACTCAAAAATAAACAGACGAACAGCTACAGATATTTTGAACGCACAAGTCTACTTCCGCTCTACTTCGTAGTCTGCAAATGAATGAACGTAAACATAGTAAAACATAGGTATATGCATATATGTGGAAATGGAAGAAGAAAATAAGAAAGGGAAGGAAGCTTTGGGGTAGGGCTTAGTCCTGGGGTTCAGTTTATTGCATCTCTTTGGGTTGCAACGTAGTAAAACAGAAATGCGGAAAAGGAAGACTAACAAAGGGAAGGGACGTTTGGGGTTCAGCTAATTGCATCTCTTTGTGTTGCGAGAGAGTCTCACCTCAGCGGAGATGTACACTTTGAGTGAGGCACTCTCGATTGTTTGTTTACTCTCCCCTTCCCCAATACGCAAGACCTTCGGCCTTGGGAGAGCAGATGGAAAATAAGGATGCCTCATCTTTCTTCTCTTCCAAAAATTTTGATTCTATGACAAAAACGACATCTGTGAGCGGCCTCGGAGCTAAGCGGGACACCGGTGTCCCTTTCGGCAGGCTTACCCAGAAATTTGCCGGGACACCGGTGTCCCTTTCGGCAGTTAAAGGTTAATACAGTGGCACACAAAGAATTTTTCAAGAGGGGGTTCCGAAATATTTGGCACACATAAAAAATGTGTTTACCGTTTATTTATTTAATTTAAACAACTTGCATTTAAAAATGGTTTCATTTTCTAAATAGTACATACATTAACATTGTAACAACAATTATAAGAAATATATTATAATATATTATCTAAAGTTTTTGTTAAATATTATTACAGTGGAATGTAGACTAATAGCCCAGTGTTGATTATCAGCAGTAGTAGACATAGTTTAATGCAATATTTCACCATCAAAAAAATAAGTAAAAATAACAATAAACAAACCAAATAAACATTATGAGTGCTAATTCATTTCAAAGTACTATTTTGTTTCTCAAATAGTGAAATCCAGTTATCCTGCTTAACTTAAGTTTTCGTTAAATACTGGTATTTTCAGTGGAATGTAGAAAAATTGGCCAATTATGATTCTTAGTAGCGGTTTACGTAGTTTTACTCTCATAATTTAAATTTTCTGAAAATTAGGGAATATAAGAAGAAAATCAACCAAAAACCTTCAATTTCTAATAATCTAATTTTTAATCATTTCATAATAAATGTACATTACCCTTTATAATGAAAAATTCATTCGCAATTATTAACTTAGATTCACTGTGGTTGATAATAGTCAAAATAACAAATCAAAGAAAACAGAAAAGTCATTCAAGGGGATACAGTGGTCGTGTTAGCTATTAGAAGGTGGTTGATTCATGTGCTGGCCTGCTGGGAAGGTGGTGATCAGATTCGAGGGGGTGGGTGGGAGGAGTTGTCTCAGGGAAAATAATTGTACTAGGAAAAGCACTTCTTGAAACTGTTCCACTAAATAGGAGTCACTTTGAGAGATTGTTAACCTTTGAAGGGCGTACTGCACTTTATTAAAAACTAGGGTGGAAGCCGTCAAAAATGACAGGAAATATATGGATTTTCTATGTAAAATTTCTTTTAGCTTAAACTTTCTAGAAATTTTTTTGAAAGAAAAAGAGAGTTGCAACTTTTAAGTTTTAAGTTAAGTTCATCATGAACTGGGTAGTTTTATTGACTTGTTTATGATGGTTGTCAAGTAAATATGTCTGGTTGCCAACAACCAAAAGTCTATATTTTCATTTCCCTAGCCCTTATATGATCTGTAAGGTGCCAATTAAAATATAAATTCGGAAAGAAGAGAAAATGTTCTACAAAAAAGTCCTTGAGAGTACATACGTACGCTGCATATTTGTTGAGATAAAAATTCGACAATGTTCCGAGGTCAATTTACATGCAAACCCCGTAAGCAGATTGAATTTAATAAAAAAACGCTATTTTTTGACTTTTTCTCTTAGGAGTTAAAAATCTAGGAATAGAATAAAAAACTATAATCTTTTATATGCCAATCAATCCAAGTCCGAACCTTATCGGATAATATTTAGGTATTTTAATGAGCGAAAGTGTATAAGCCTGCATGTCGAAAAATGTATTTTTATGTGCTTTGTTATGGGAAATAGAAAATGTCTCCAGGAATTGAACCTGGGTCTTTGATCTCAAGTTTAATACATTAAAACGTATTTTGATTATATCGTAATGCCATCCTGAAAATCACATCAAATTCGGTTCATTAATTTGCGAGATATTAAGCTTCAAAGAGGGTTACGATGACAGAGAGATCTGGGATATTATATGTACGTATATTAATATTTCTTACCCCAAATGGTAAAATCCAATCGTCTCAGTTTTTTGCTTAATTTGTCCATAACATCTTCTGGAGACACCTCTAAACTGTTGATATTTAATAATGCAAGACTATTAAGTCGATTACTTTTCATGGTGTTTCTTAGATAAGTCTTTAGCCTCTTCAAAGTATAGAATGATCTTTCGCTGGTGCAGGTGGTAACGGGAAGTGTACAGAGTATTTGTAGGAGCACTTTGATGTGAGGATAAAACTCTCTGTCACAATAAATGAACCCTTCAATAGCAGAAAGCAGTTCCTTGTTCCTTATAGAATGTTTCCATAGTTTAAGTTCACCAAGAATGCTTTCCTTATTGTCGCAAAAAAGATCATCACTGATCGAATAAAATTCTGCTAACTTGAGAAAATCACTTTCCGTTTCATCATCGTAATTTTGAGTCAGCAAGCAACCAAATTTAGCTAAAATGTTATTATGTTTTTCAAGTCTTTGTTTTATTTGGACCATTATAGCCCACCTGTAGTACTCCTCAGGGGATGTAGCAGGAATATTGTTGCAGTACACTGATCGCTTTCAGGCACATCTTGGAATTTTAGTTTCTTCCTCTACTACAAATTCCAGAAGCTTTATGGCCATTTCAAAAATCTCTTTAAAAACTGTTTCAGAATTAACGTTTAAACTTTCAAGTACTTCAATGACCGAGTCAGCATAACTCATTGCCTTCTTCAAATCAATATTAACTATTTGTAAATATTCACCCAACTTTATTTATAGCCAGCAAAGAGATAATAAAATCAGCTTTGGAAATCAATATATTTAAAAGGGGAGCTTGAACAGAGCCATCATTATCGTCATTTCATTCAGTAATGCTTGTATAGCATTAAACAATTCAACCATAACTAGCATCAAATCGTGTCTTTCAATCCGTCTTGTGCCACACATTTGAACTAATTTTTGTTTTTTAGAAAGATGACTGTATTTTTCAATATTTCTTATTAAAACATTCTACCTCAATGGAGTGTGAAAAAAATTATAGATTTTACCCACTATTCCCACAAGGTTTCTGATATCGGGTAAATTACAAGAATCTGAAATCGCTAAGTTTAAGCTGTGTGAGCTACAGAGCTGCAAACCACTTCAAAATTTGGAGTTGGTTCGGTTCGCGGTTCGGTCCTAAATTTTTGGAAGTGGTTCGGTTCAGATGGGAATTTTTATAAGTGGTTTGGTTTTCGGTTCGGTTCAACTAAATTAATCATTTGAAATACTATCCAGAAATAATTTATCCAATATATACATTACACATTCAGTATCAATATGTAAGTAAATCAATCAGCAGTCATTATTATTTTAAATGAAAGAAAAATTTATTTAAAGAAAGGAAAAATTTATATTTTAAAAATTTATATTACGGTCCCATCATCATCCTATATATTATGCGCATAGTGAAGCTGTGTCCGTCAGTGCGTATGAAGCCTCGCGTAATTATATCGGCGTATTTCTTGAGTACCGTTCGTCGTAAAGATATGCGGTAAACGGCATTTTGTTTCTACTGGCTATGAGGTCCCTGAAAAAATATTTTCTTTTGCTAAAGTGTCCTGGGTTCGAATCCAGGAGAATTATATTTTCCCATAAGTTTACACGGGATTTTTGATTTTTCAGAGTGCAAGGTTTTTTTCCTTCATTCATTCAAATATGTAAATATGGACCGATTTTCTTCTTTTTTGCTTTATTCAGTGGCTAAAGCTCAATAACATCTTGTTCTTACGATGTTTACACGTTATACGGTCGAATTTTTCAGAAATACACATTCTTTTTTCGAAATTTTTTGTACTCATTCCGAGCGTTGCCAAGGAGACTCTTATTGTTGCCTCTGATTCATTTAAGGCCATTTAAGCCTTCAAATAGACGAAAGAAAAGCATTATTGTTATCTTCTCTTCATTGATAATCTAAATAAACGCTTGCATTGATGTCGCCTTTATAGTAGTTCCTGTAAGAAGTTAAAAGCAGTCGTTGATAGACACTTGAAGGAAAGCGACTGTTTGTGAGTTTGTCTATAAGGGTGCAACGATAATCATTGGAACTAAGGTTAGGTAGAATTAAAAAATTTTCCCCTTTGAATATATCGCAATATTAAACTAGCATTGAGTAACTCTGTGACACAGATCACGTAATTGCTCTAATATATTGCTGTAAAATCGCAGAAAATTTAAAAATGCCAAGTAGAGCTATTAGCCCAGCTACAGCTTCCAGAGAAAGGAAGAGGAGCCAGAGATCAAAGGAAGAGTATTGTAGGAAAGAGAGAGAAAGAGATGCGGATGCTCATAGGATTTCCCATGTAGATGAGGAGCACGTCAAATGAATAGGAAACAAAGAAGATCTAAACTAGGGCCGAACTATTTAGATTATTTGCAAGCGTAGCTGCAACGGGCTGCTAGTCTTCATTTATTTATATTTAAAAAATGGTATTTTTGATCCTAACATGATTTTTATGTGGATAACAATAGCATCAGAGAGGAAAGAGTTAGGCACTCTTTCCTTTGAAGCAAACCCCCTGTTTTTTCCAATGGAAATTCCTGGTCTTTTTGTTGGTCCGTACTTTGTGGATTGAGATCGAACCGAAACCGAACCACTTTTGCAAAAAATTATGGTTCGGTTTTTGGTTCATTGAATAATTAATCAGTGGTTTCGGTTCAGTTTGCGGTTCAGCAAAATGGCTGGGGTTCGGTTCAGCGGTTTGGTTCGGTTCGGTTTGCAGCTCTGGTGAGCTACAATGCACATATAATGCAGAGGGGAATTGTTTTTTAATATGAGCTTGAACTCCTTGGAACTGTCCACTCATTGCACTAGCCCCATCATATCCTTGGCCTCTGAAAAATTTTAAATTAATATTGAAAGATTGCAAAGAATCTATCAAATGTGTGGCGAGACTTTGCCCTGTTCTGCTGACAACCAGTATAAATTGTATAAACTGTTCTTGGACTGTATCATTTGCAATGAATTGAGCAGCAAGGGCAAACTGTTCTACCCTAGCAACATCAGTAGTTTCATCTGCAATTATACTGAAACACACTTATTGACGTGATTTGCAATATCCCTTAAAATTATATCATTTATAGAAGAAATGATTTCATTTTATGTTCTCCAGCTTATGTAAGAATTTCTTCCAGCGCCTTTTAAATGATTCCGGAACATTTCGTGTCCTGCTTCGACATGCATTCTAAGTAATGCTGTAAAATTTCCTTCATTTTTTTCAGGGGTTTCTTCAACATTTAAAGGACCATAATCTAAATGTCCTCATCCCACAAAATATAACAGTTTTTATTATTGAGCCAAGTATTTCTCTGTTTTTTGCTGTTTCCTCTGCTTGGTTTTTATCTAAAATCAAATTAATTGGAAGCACCTTTTTCTCATCAATTTTCTTTAAATTATGAAAATTTCCAAGCTTCCTGTATGATATGATAATTTGTTATGCTTCTCAAAATATTCTAAGGCATGGTTCCATTTGTTGGAAGCTTCTGAAACAAATTTACCCGGATTTTGACCCTTATGTACTCCTACTTTAAATGGAGAAATAGCACACAATATTTGCATAATAGATCTTCCATCAGTTCTGAATAACATAACCAATGTGATTTTTCAAACCAATGTGCTTGACACCTTAAATTTCTGCCTTTAATATTGTTAACAGGAAATTTATATTTAGCATCTGGTGACCATAAACGATTAAAAACTTCTAGGAGTTTCTGACCTGAAAAATATTATTTCGATTTCAACAAATTTGCTATATCATTAAGGTTACCTTTATTGACTGTGCCTGTCTGCGGAGTATATCCAGTAACCAATGCAAATGACGAACATGGCTCTTTTTCTTGCAATGATGCACTGTCAGTTATGTCACTCTGTTCACTAAAATTAATTTTCTCACTATCACTTTGTTCACTATGTACATTTTTCCATGGCTTCTTCACAAATGATAATATTGTAATTTGTTTCCTTTTATTTAATATAATAAAAGCCGTCGTCTGTTGGTTGGTTGTTGGTTGGTCACGCTATGCAAACGCTAATAACTCGAGAAATAATAATGATAGAAACTCGAAATTTGGTAGGGATGCTTGATTAACACTTATTCAGAGAATGACGAATTTAAATCGCGAAAAAATTCCTTGGTTCGTCTCCAAGAGAGGCATTTCCATTTCCCATTACTTAACATGTAAAACGGAATTTTTCGACGTGCAGGCTTTTATTCATTTAGAAATTAAAATTAGAAGAAATTAACAGACAATCTTCGGATTAGAACCATTTTGAAGAAAAATTTATAAAGTTTCTTATTCCATTCGTCTTTTTTCGCCCACAATTCGAAATATTCCATGTTAAACGTTTAATTTGCATATTTTGTGGAAATCTCTCCAGTTTAACTTGATGTTGCTATGTCGATCATTATCATTGTTACATCTCAAATTACTATTATTGTATACATCCTTCTGGGAATAAGCGTGCCTTGAGTGCTTCAATACGAGAGAGAGAGAGAGAGAGAGGAAGGAAGGGGAGAGATTGGCATGTTTTGTGGAAAATAAGTAGGTATATTAAAAGTAAATATAAAAAATTTAAAGTATCAACAGTGTCATTTTAGAAAAATTGGAAATAAAAAGCATTCTTAAATTAAATTCTTTGTAAACCATACGTGCTTACGAATTTATATTGTTATTCCTCGAATTAATTTCGTATCAAGTTTGGAAATGAATATAAATTAAAATTAAAAGGACATTTAAAATGTTAACAATCAATTTTCGAAGAAACAACAGTGGATCTGTTAATGAATTGATTTGTTTTTATAAAAGGAATTTGAGTGCTTATTTAATACAGAGTAAGTTCTAAGGCTTATAATCCATTTAAATCTAATAACAGTGCCTATTATAGTTTAAAGAAAGAACTTTATTTATTCACTTTACTGAATGAGTTAATTTTAGGCTAGCATTGCCTATTATAAAAGGAGTTACTTTGGAATTTACAGTATGTAAAGTAGAAGTTGAACTGAATTGACTCAAGTATATTTCACAGCAAAAATCAATTTAAAACTATTGAAAGTTGTTGTTTCGGAAACTGAGAAGTCCAGAGTGGTGAGCGGACGCTAAACGATATTAAGGTACATTTTATTCCAAAATCTATTTAAAGTATTATCAGAGGCAATTGAAGATTGAACAAATTTTTTTGTTACCGGAATTCTGCTTATTTCATGAAATTGAAATGCTAATGCATTAATCCATTAAAATCTGTTAAGAGTGGCTATTTAAGTTGAAAGAAATATATGTACATGGTAGGTACTTCTATTCACTTTTCAGAATGAATGAATTCTAGGTTAACATTGCGTATTATAAAAGGATTTTCTTTGGAATAAGAAGTTTGTTATGTGGTTATTTTAAGTGAATTGAATCTAGTTCTCTTCTAAGTTTGAAATCCATTTAAAACTGGTGAAAGTGGTTGTTTCGGAAAATGAGAAGGCAAGAGTGCTGAGCAGACGATAAACGATATTAAGGTACATACATTATATTCCAAAATCTATTTAAAGTATTATCAGAGGCAATTGAAGATTGAACCAATTTTTTGGAACCGGAATTCTGCTTATTTAATGAAATTGAAATCCTAATGCTATAATCAATTTAAAACTAATAACAATGGCTATTTTAGTAGAAAGAAAGGTACTATTTTATTCACAAGGAATTTCTGTGAGATTTTAGTTAATTAATTAAAACAGACTTATAATATAGAAATATTCGATCGTTAAAACAGTGCACAATTTTATTCTTGCGATTTTTACGTGTTGCATTGATGAAAATTTAGATTCATTAAACCTGTTGAAATTCAACAGGCACTTATGCTAGTTTCTCACTCTACTTTTTCACTTGCATGGCATCTATAACCTATTCTGTCGTTTAGGCTTATGCTTTTCCTGGGTATAATCTAAATGGTACACTATCAGATAAAGAAAAGATGTGTAACCAGCCTAGACCATTACCAGGGGTGTTCAAAAGCAAAGAAAATGTGTACTTTCTTACTTTGTGTGTGAATTAAAGTATATTGATTGATCGTGCAGCAAGTTGTAGACAATGTATATATGTGCATGAAGAGGAGTTAATCAGGAGTAAGAAACACGTAGACACTGCGATTGGTCGATGTTCAGGATCTGTAGCGTAAATATTGCTCGGTGCTTGTATTATTCCGAAAGATGCACTTTTACACAGTATGGGATACAGTCATCACTAAACTTCCTTACTCATCGAGACTTCTTTTCCAACTAACCAACTTCTCCAGTTGTATTCTTTTAAGAGTCTCACCTGCAATCTTCGTCCCCTTTAAGTGGAAATAGGATATTTTAAACAAATGGGCATTCTCTTGGTCACCTCGACCTCCTCTCATGCAATAGGGGCCCAGGAAGTCTCCGAAAGATCACATGGAGAACGGAAGACACAGGAAGTGATGTATGTTTCTCAACTGAAACCCTTTCTCATAGAAATAGGATATTTTAAACAAAAAGATTTTCTCTTGACCAGCAGTCACCCTAACCTCTTTCTAACCTTTCTTTACCCCTCCCTCCACCGACCTTTTCTTGGAAAGGGAACTGACCCTTCTCCTTTCCTCACTTCCTTCTCACTTTCTGTCTTTCCCATATCCACGCCCTCTTTCCTGGAGCAAGAGCATTCTTGAGAACACTTAGAACGTCTTACTGCCTTCACCTATGTATATCTCAGGATTAAATATGCTCCCATGCTGGGGGTCCAGACCTGGCAGACCCCCAGGTTTATTAATTAAGAGATTTATTAATTGAGAAGTTGGAAAAAGAGGAGCTATTGGGTGGGGAACTGTTTATTGTTGTTATCAAATTACCTGAATTTATCACGTTCTAGAATTTTCTCCTTCTGTTTCACATAAGTGCTAATAATTGAACGACACATTCCCAATGATCGTGCGATTTCAGTATGGCTTTCACCTTTCTCAACACGCTTTAAAATTTCTAATTTCAATTCATAACTATGAGTCTTATGCACTCTTTTATTTGATTCACTTACATTATCACTATTACATTTCCTTTTAGATATCATGTCAAGTAATAAATTTATAAATAAATCAATAAAATAAGTAAATTTAAATAAAAGATTAATAGAAAAAAGAGTGAAATCAGCACAAATTCAAACACTTAGAGCAGAAATAACTATGTCTACACTAAAACTAAACCTCGCGTGGTTGGTCGGAACCAATTGCTCTGTAAAAATTACTCCGCGTAAAGTAGTTCCCAATTCGATCAGCTGGGTCGAAATCTCGAATTTATCGAATCTCAAACGGTCAAAACTCAGGAGTTGCCTGTACTACGTATGGAGAAAGTAAGAAACAGGTGCTTAATTTTTAAAGTTTATGGCAAAAAGTATGGGTTTGAGAGGGCGCAAAATTTTACTCCTCCTACGGGTGCACAATGTCTTAAAGCACCCCTGGCACCCTCACTCATCTCAGCCGTGTTCCCAGCTGAGTGCAGTCGTCAGAAGAAGAGATATTTTTTTGTCACTCAGTATATTGGTACGTGAGGAGAAGGTTTGCTTACAAATGATGTATCACCACAATCACCGAATAAACCTCATATATCCGAGATGATGATAGCCTTCATTCATCGGTTACAATAACAGACTGTGATTAGAAAATTATTTTTTTACAGTGTGTCTATAGGAGAAGGAAATGAGTACATGAGACAGAAGAAATGCATTCAGTGAGAAGAAACAGTCCCAACACAAAGAAGTCATTCATAACATCCCAGAAGAGAAAGAAAATATCTTGGTATCTGAGTGCGCTTTCGAGTGCCTTGTGCCATAAGGTCAGTTTAGGTTCGGATGCTTCATGCAGGAAAGGGTTAATCCGCTAGGATATTACTTTGTTTTACGACCTCCTAGCGAATCTGCTTTCCGTCCGTGAGTTTGCGCTCCTTAAGCCTTGCACCCAGGGGCAACCCCCCTCTGCAACCCCCCCCCCCCCCCCCCCCCCACTTGCTACACCCCTGGGATGCCAGGACAAAAAGTCGGTACAACATACATTGTACAAACTTTCTCATATACTGATGTGTTGTTCAGTTATCTTTTGAAAAATATGAACTATATAGAATTGTTATTAACATCAACTTAAATAACTATAAGAAATTTATTAATTGGTTGAAGCTTTGCTGTGGTTATATGTGTTTTTTGAGTTATCCCTCGTAAATTTTTTTGAGTTAAACGCCGACATTTCTTCTCCTTTGCCGAAGACTTCTTCAGGGTGATTTGGCCAGGTGTCCTCATGTAAACATTATATATACTACTATGGTAGCAGAGGAGGGGTGGCTGGTTTATAGAAAGGGGAGGATTGATGGTGCGGTAAGTTTTGTTGTGGCATTCATCTTATCATGTTGTTTACTATAACTGGGGTCCAAGTGTTGCTCAACTTATAGTCACTGTCTCTGTTGAAATTCTTTCCGTGCTTTTTAATTTCTAATGCCTCCCATAGTAGTCGTTTTTCGTAAAGTTTTTCTTTCGCGAGAATTCTTGTGTTTTCAAAATCTATTTTGTGTTTCCAATCGGCATGTTCTGCTACTGCTGATTTGTCGGCATGTTTGAGTCGAATGGCTCATTTGTGTTCTTCTATTCGTGTCTTGATCGTTCTCCCTGTTTCCCCTATATAAACTTAATCGCAAGTCCTGCATGGTATCCTATACACCCCCTCAACCTGTAGTGGCATCCTTTGTTTAGTGGTTTTTAATGTCTTCTTAATTTGGTTGACGGGCTGAAAATCTGTCGTAATGTTATATTTATTTATACATGTCCGAATTTGTCCGTAGTTTCCTTGACGTAGGGGAGAGGTTGATGAAAATCGTATGAGCGTTTTTTAGAAAATTCAATTCTTATTATAGTTGTCCAGGAATAAACAAGTCTTATATACATTTATTGAGAGACATAAACTATGTAGTATTATTGTGGACGTAAACTCAAGTAACTGTACAAAATTTGATCAATATCGTTTTTTAAGAAAATCATGTTGTTAAAACTGCCTATAATAAACTAGCCTTATTACTTTCTCCATACGTAGTAATGGGAAAGTATTGTATTCATGAAAAAAATCGACTTCGAGATTTCAACGGAAATACATGTTTTGAGGTCCCTAGAACACGTTTAGACTATTTTCGGAATGATGTCTGTGTTAGTATGGGCGCTCTAACTCAAAAAGTACGTGCCATATCGTTACCAAATTTCATATATAACACTTTAATATTAGCATAAAGAACTGATTAGTTTTTCGACAATAACGGGTAACCGGAAGTCGAGGTTTATTCGAAAACCGATTCAGTTTTTGCGATATTTCTTGGTTAAAATATCATTATTGTATTTACAATTCTAAACAAAAGTAATAGAGAATGTAATTTCCTACAACTTTCATTTGAAACAATTTTCTATTGTAGTTATCGTTTAAGAGTTATTTATAAATAACCGGTTTTTCGGTTTTCTTCTTAAAAACATCGTTATTGGTAATCTTCTTCAGGACCAAAGTTGTAGAGAATAATATTTCTTCCAAGTTTTGTGTGAAACAAATTTCCGTAGAACCATCCTTTTCGGAGATATTTTGCTTTTTACTTTCTCCATACGTAGTAATGAGAAGTATTGTATTCATGAAAAAAATCGGCTTCGAGATTTCAACGGAAATACATGTTTTGAGGTCCCCAGAACACGTTTAGACTATTTACGGAATGATGTCTGTGTGTGTGTGTGTTAGTGTGGGCGCTCTTAACTCAAAAAGTACGTGCCATATCGTTGCCAAACTTAATTTATAACACTTTAACATTAGCATAAAGAACTGATTAGTTTTTTGACAATAACGGGTAACCGGAAGTCGAGGTTTATTCGAAACCCGATTTGGTTTTTGGGATATTTCTTGGTTAAAATATCATTATTGTATTTACAATTCTATACTAAAGTTATAGAGAATGTCATTTCCTACAATTTTCATATGAAACAATTTTCTATTGTAGTTATTGTTTAGGAGTTATTTATAAATAACCGGTTTTTCGGTTTTCTCCTTAAAAACATCGTTATTAGTAATCTTCGTAAGGACCAAAGTTCTAGAGAATAATATTTCTTCCAAGTTTTGTTTGAAACAAATTTTCGTAGAACCATCCATTTCGGAGATATTTTGCTTTTTACTTTCTCCATACGTAGTAATGGGAAAGTATTGTATTCATGAAAAATCGTCGACTTCGAGATTTCAATGGAAATACATGTTTTGAGGTCCCCAGAACACGTTTAGACTATTGTTCGGAATGATGTCTGTGTGTGTGTGTTAGTGTGGGCGCTCTAACTCAAAAAGTACATGCCATATCGTTACCAAACTTAATTTATAACACTTTAACATTAGCATAAAGAACTGATTAGTTTTTCGACAATAACGGGTAACCGTAGGTCGGGGTTTATTCGAAACCCGATTCTGTTTTTGCGATATTTCTTCGTTAAAACATCATTATTGTATATACAATTGTATACAAAGTTTATAGAGAATGTAATTTCCTACAGTTTTCATTTGAAACAATTTTCTATAGGAGTTATTGTTTAGGAGTTATTTATAAATAACCGGTTTTTCGGTTTCCTTTAAATATCTCCTTAAAAACATCGTTATTGGTAATCTTCGTAAGGACCAAAGATGTAGAGAATAATATTTATTCCAAGTTTTGTTTGAAACTAATTTTCGTAGAACCAACCATTTCGGATATATTTCGCTTTATCTTAATACCAGTATACAGCGCCAACACCATGTAGCGATGAATTCCGTAAACACATTCAAAATATACGTAATTTACGGCAACAAGGACGTGTCTTCTTTTACGATACGAAATAATAATTTTGCCTCGTAATATTATTCATAATAATTTAAATATCTATACCCCAAATATGGAGAAAGTCATGTGTTGGCCACATCAGATTTTATTCATTTTTTTGAGAAATATGAACCATTTGGTATTATTGAAGACGTAAACTCAAATAACTGTACGAAATTTGATCAAAATCGTTAGAGCCGTTTTTGAGAAAATCAAATTGTTAAAATTGCATAGAATAAACATCCTTTAATTATTGAGGAATGTCAACCATTTCTTCATAGCCTTTACTCTGTATAACAAAATGCGTAAGTACAAGATTTCATTCATTACTTTCTCCATATACATAGTATAGAGAAAGTATTGTGATCACGAAAAAATCGACTTCGAGATTTCAACAGAGATACACGTTTTGAGGTCCATAGAACTCGTTTAGACTATTTTCAGTATGATGTCTGTGTGTGTGTATTTGTGTATGTGATTGTGGGCGCTCTAATTCGAAAAGTACTTGCCATATCATTACCAAATTTCATCAATAACACTTTGGTTTCAGCACAAAGGGATGATTAGTTTTTGGACAATACCGGTTAATCGGAAGTCGATTTGAAACCCAATTCGGTTTTGGCAAAATATCTCCGTTAAAACATCATTATTGTATATACATTTCTATGCAAATGTTATAGAGAATGTAATTTCCTACAACTTTTATTTGAAACAATTTTTCATAGCAGTTATTGTTTAGGAATTATTTATAAATAATGTTTTTTCGGTTTCCGTCAATTATCTCCTTATAAACGTTGTTATTAGTAATATTCGTGAGGACCAAATTCATAGAGAATAATATTTCTTCCAAGTTTTGTTTGAAACAAATTTTCGTAGAACCATCCATTTCGGAGATATTCAACTTTTTTCATAATTTCCAGTATACAGCGCCACCACCATGCAGTGGTGAATTCTGTAAACATATTCAAAATATAATTAAAGGCAATAAGGTTGGTTGCATTCTTTTACGATACAAAATAATAAGTTTGCCTTATAATGCTATTCATAATAATTTAAATATCTTTACCCCAAATATGGAGAAAGTCATGTGTTGGCCATATCAGATTTATTTCTCTACCGTTTAGGCTCTAGAGCCAGTAACAGATAGACAGACGACATTGCGAAAACCACTTTTTCGGACTCAGCTACACCTGAAATGTATATTTCCATCAAAATCCCAAGGTCGAATTTTTTCACGATAACAATACTTTCTCAATATACTTCGTATTTGAGAAAGTAAAAAGGTTAAGTTGAGAAGTAGAATCTGTGATTGCAGGCAGGTTAGGGTAGGAGTTAGGGGTGGTGCCTACTGAATTTGGCCCCAGATCAGGTCTGGCATGTATCTGCATTGGAGGAATGCATGTTTGAGAGTGGAGCAGTACTTGGAGAATGACTCTCTGGCAGTTGGCTTTTGGTGTCAAATTTATATTATACACTTGTAATGCGGGATTGGGAGAAAGAACAGAAACTCGTTACAGCAACTTGAAACAATTTTTATTAGCATGAAACACACAACAAAAAAAAACCATATCGAACACACCAAGCGGTCTCTCTCTCCACATTCTCAACTAACTCTCACTCTCCATCACACCGTCTGCTTGGTGCTGCGTCTGCAAAAACAAAACAACAACTAAATGGGACTGCATGTTACATCCTCTCCCTTACGACCACATATACGTCCTCGAATGTGGTTGTATTACAAATGAAGTCGCTTGGGTCGGCCCCTCTTCCTTAAAGGCTGAACCGGCAATGGTGGTTCCTTGGGATCCCCTACAAAATGGGTCCGGGCAGAAGAACGTTATACCCCGAGTGGAACTTCAGGGTTATCTATAAATGCTACCTGGAAAGAAGTAGGAGATTACTGTACAATTATTATGTATGGACCATCCCTTCTTGGAGCAAACTTGGAAGTAAATCCTTGTTTGGATTTACTGAGGGCATGAACATCCACCAGAACCTGGTCGCCAACTTTATATTGGGGACTGGCTCGCCTTTTCTTATCAGCTTGATATTTCTGCCGATCTTGTTGAAGCTCACTCCTTTCCTTGGCTTCTCTCAGGGCAACAGCAAACCGCTTCAGGTATGGCGTGATTTGCAGAACAAAAGGAGATTGGTCAATAATTGACCGCAAATCATGCCCCACATCATCTGGTGTGTGGAGTTCGCAGCCAAAAGAAAGATAAGCTGGAGTGTATCCAGTTGATTGGACGACGGCTGTATTCATCGAAAACCTTATGCTCGGCAGATGATCTTTCCAGCTTCGGTGACAATCTGCAGTGAAAATTGCCAATTGCACCGTCAGATCCCGGTTCTTCCTTTCTACGGGATTTGCTTCTGGATGGTAGGCAGGTATTAGGCTCTGTTTAAAGCATAAACAGTGTGCCACCTTCTGCATCACATCACTTACAAATTGGGTGCCATTGTCACTAATGACTCGTCGTGGGGTCCCATACTGGAGCACTACTTCATCAATCAGACATCAGGCACAGGCTTCTGCAGTGGCATCCTGCAAAGGAAAAAGTTTGACCGACGTTATGGTCGTGTCTTGCACCACAAATATCCATCTGTGCCCATCTTCTATCTCAGGCAATGGGCAAAAGAGGTCCATCGCAAGCACTTCAAAGCGCTGGTTCTGCACCGGAGTCTGCAGAAGTCCAGCTGGCTTCATATTGTCTGACTTGTATCACTGGCACTCGATACAGACCTTCACATACTCCCTTATTTTCCAGTGCATCCCTACCCAATAATATCGGGACGCAATCTTTTGGATGGTCTTCTCTGCTCCATAGTGGCGAGCCATAGGAGAGTCATGGTAGTCATGAAGGATTCATGGAATCTGCATCCGAGGTGCCACCTGCTGAGCCTCGTCCTCATCGCCTTCAGGGGAGTAGAAATAGAGAATGCCATTCGACATTATGTATCCCCTCTCTGTCCATTGTGAGAAGCTTACTGCATCTTCCTTTGCCTCAAATGCACTAATAATCTTCCTCAACTCTGGGTCCTCCATCTGCTCTCGTCGAATGTCTTCTATTGACTCTGTCGGCAATACAAGACTTACCAAACAAAAGTCTGCAGAATCAAGGCAGGGTGGTCGTGGCAATGTATCAGCAACTGCATATTCAACATGGAGATCATAAGAATGCAGTTGTAAAGCCCATCTTGCTAAACGGCCGCTGGGTGATTTCAGGGACATCAGCCAACAAAGGGGTTGATAGTCACTAATAACAGTTACCGGTGCTCCCTCAAGATACCCTCTAAATTTCCCTACAGCCCAGACAACCGCCAAAGCCTCTCTCTCAGTGGTGCTGTAGTTTCTTTCTGCTGGGGTGAGCAGCCGGCTCGCGTAGTCCACAGGGCATTGATCCGGATGCTCCCCCTGGAGTAGAACTGCTCCCAAGGCATATGCGCTTGCGTCAGTCCTCAGCACATATGGAAGTTGGTCATCTGCTTGTCTGAGAATTGGTGCACTAGTGAAAAACTCCTTCAGCTTCTTGAAGGCCTCCCCCTGCTCATTGCCCCACTTCCATTCGGCATTCTTTTTTGTCAGGTTCGTAAGGGTTCGAGCAACCATGGAGTAATTGGGTACAAACCGACGGAACCATGATCCAGTTTGTAGAAAAGTCAAGAGTTGCTTGACGTTCTGAGGAGTCGCTATCTCTGCAATTGCAGCTATCTTATCTGGATCCGGTTTGATGCCATCAGATCTTATAAGATGGCCCAGATACTTCACCTCCAGGCGGCAGAAGGTGCACTTCTCACGGTTGGCGCTCAACTCGAATTACCGCAACCTCTCGGACTCAGGTCCTGTATGTGCTTGTCAAAAGAAGAGGACAAAACAATGAGGTCATCTAAATATGCCAACACTAAAACATCACCAAGGCCGGAACGAAACCTATCGATCAGACGCTGAAATGTTGCTGGAGCATTCCGGATACCAAACGGCATGCGCTTAAATCGGTAGTTACCGAGTGGAGAAACGAAAGCTGTCTTATCTTGATCGTACTCCTTCATTGGGACCTGCCAATACCCGGACCGCAAATCTAGCGTGGTCATGTACGTGGCCTTCTTTGCTGCATGTAGTAGGTCATCCATGCGTGGCAACGGGTACCTGTCTGGTACCATAATACTATTCGGCCGTCGGTAGTCCAGGCAGACCCGTTGAGTTCCATCCCTCTTTGGAACCAATACCACAGGGGCTGCATACGGAGAATCACACTCCTCAATAACATCGCTGGCGAGCATCTTCTTAATCTCTTGTTCCAGAAGCCACTTCTGAGCAGGTGACAAGCAGTATGGAGGCACAGCAATAGACGTATCATCCATCAGCCGGATGGCGTGTTCGGCAAAAGGTGTAGGATCCTTAAGGGGTCTGAAAATATCACCGTATTCCGTGATTAGGGCACCGAGATGTTTCTTCTTCTGCTGGTCAAGGTTGCATTCTTCATCGCTCCTGAGCGAAGGACCAACTTCTGCCGCCAGGATCGGTACACAGCTGGGACTGTCTCCTTCGGGAAGGAAGGCATGGCGGACTTCAGGTTTATTGGAGAAATACCATTCCCGTTTTGCACAATCCAGCACCATCTCTGCATCATGGATGAAATCCATTCCAAGAAGAGTCTTGCTCTCCGTACTCTCCAGAATGGCAACCAATGCGGTCCTAAAGCACCGACCCGCCACCGTAATTTCCACAGAAAAGGTCCTCGCCGTGGTTCATTTAACTTCTCCATCTGCAAGTCTCATCTCCATCTCCGTTTCATCGAAACAGCATCCACGATCGATGAGTATCTGATGCAGTTGGGCTCCAGCGATGCTTCTGCTGGACCCAGTGTCAACACACGTCTTCCCGTATAATCCACAGGTGTTTACTAACAGCATGGGGCGGGATGTGTCTTCGTCAGCACGAGTTTGCAAGTGGGAGAAGAAGATGGACTGAGATGCTGCCTGACCAACGTTCGCGGGAGCACAATTAGCGTAATTGCTCCTCACCGCACCCAAAACAGGAAAGTTGCGGCTTCATGTTTGACTTCTGGCGTAGCGAAGTACCACTTTCCTTCTTAGCCTTCCGACAGCTCTCCACCTCGTGCCCGAAGTTTTTACGAAAGGCACATCGTGGACGACTCTTCTCGGATGGGCCCCTTGCAGGAGTTGGATCGGCAACCACTTTCGGCGCAGGATTCGCCTCACACTACGATTATTTGACTTCTTCGGCACGGCTTAGCAAAGTGGCGAAGTAGTCGGCGTCGCCTGGGCAGACTCTCTTGCATATCTTCCGGTGCATCAACCATACACCATGTCGATCTGTGTGTGTTCGGATAGCGCACACGGGAGCTGGGAAAACAAAGCACGAGTACGACATAGGAACAGTTCACTCGCCTCGGTCTCCTCTTGCTCGCGTGCGAATATTTCGCGAAACACCAAATGTGGGGGCAACTTCCGTGAAAACGCGATGTGGAGTGCGTGCACGGCACCGTCCCAGTTCTCTATCGTCCCCTTTTCGCCTTGCCACCATGTAGCGGCGATGCCTTCCAACAACATTGATAGCCCGCGTAAGGCATTTTCATCCGTAACATTTGCAGTCCTATTATGTAGTCACTGACTCTAAAACAGCATCCACATCCCTTGAAGCATCACCATCAAAGCGAAAGGTACACTTAGTGAAATTGCCCGAGAATGTGTTGGTACTGCCGCTGTTACTTCCTCGATCACTCATCTCTTCGCGAGGTGTTATTATCGCCATTTACATTATTTACGTCTACAATTGTTGGAACTGTTCTCCCATTAATGTTACTGATGGTGCTACTGCCTCAGATCTAGGCATTTTGAGAGTTGAACAAGAGACCGCGGGTGAAAAGTTCACCTCACCACGTGATAAACGGAATCTAATTTGGGACTTATCGCAGTAAAATTTTGGCGTAATTAGCGCGCTGGATATTGATGAACACGAATATCACTATCACAGCCGTTGCATAAGAACACGAAAAAAGTCTCACTTCCGGTAGCCGAAAAAAACGTGGTTTCTTTGAGTTGCGAAGTTTCCATTCTTCATTATCTCAAGCCCCGCGTTGGGCAACCATTTGTAATGCAGGATCACGAGAAAGAACGGAAACTCGTTACAGCAACTTGAAACAATTTTTATTTGCATGAAACACAACAAAAAATAAAATCTGATGTGGCCAACACATGACTTTCTCCATATTTGGGGTATAGATATTTATATTATTATGAATAGTATTATGAGGCAAAATTATCATTTCATATCGTAAAAGAATACAGTCGTCCTTATTGTCGTAAATTACGTATATTTTGAATGTTTATAGAATTCACCGCTACATGGTGGTGGCGCTGTATACTGGAAATTAAGTAAAAGCAAAATATCTCCATAATGGATGGGTCTACGAAAATTTGTTTCAAACAAAACTTGGAATAAATATTATTCTCTACAACTCTGGTCCTCACATAGATTACCAATGATGACGTTTTTAAGGAGATATTTGACGGAAACCGAAAAAACCGATTATTTATAAATAATTCCTAAACAATAACTGCTATGGAAAATTGTTTCAAATGAAAGTTGTAGGAAATTACATTCTCTATAACCTTTGTATAAAATTGTATATACAATAATGATGTTCTAATGGAGAAATATCGCAAAAACCGAATTGGGTTTCGAATAAACCTCGACTTCCAGTTAACTGGTATTGTCCAAAAACTAATCAGTTCTTTGTGCTGTAACCAAAGTGTTATATATGAAATTTGTTAACGATATGGCAAGTACTTTTTGAGTTAGAGCGCCCACAATCACACACACACACAGACATTACGAAAATAGTCTAAACGTGTTCTAGGGACCTCAAGACGTGTATTTCTGTTGAAATCTGGAAGTCAATATTTTGTGAACCCAATACTTTCCCATTACTACGTATGGAGAAAGTAAAAAACCGTATCGAACACACCAAGCACTCTCTCTCTCTCCACACGCTCAACTAACTCTCACTCTCTGTCACACCGCCTGCTTGGCGCTGCGTCTGCAAAAACAAAACCACAACTAAATGGGACTGCACATTACACCCTTTTATATTGGTATATATGAGTCAAATGATGTGAAATTGCTCTTAATATCTGAAATCGCTATGAAGGTATTAAAAATGACCTTATCTCTAAGATTATAACTATCAATATTGATTAATGTGTATTTTTACAGCTAATGTTCCTACACATAACAAAGAAACTGATTTACATAGAACGAGCTGCTATGCGACTTCAAGACTCAGATGATAGAATGGACACCAATGAAGACAGCAACATGTTTGTCTCAAGTAATTAGTTTTTAAAATTAAAATGGTCAAACATTATTTGGATTATATATTTTCATCACTAACTTAAGTACTACTTTTAATTTATATTCAACCCTTTCTCAGCAAAAATTTACCATGTACATTTTATAATATTGTCATATTATCTAATTTGGTTTGAAAAGTTATCTAAGATAATTTTGCAGTTTTCTGTAAAATGGCTGAGAGATGTAACCTCTAAAATAGTAATGATGTGCTTGATCAAAACTCTAAGTTTTTGTCATGAAATTTTCTTTTTACCAAATATTTTCAAAATTAAAATGCTCTTTCAAAAACATTGCATATTCTAAATTTAAGTGCACAGCTTGCTTTAAGTCTAGAATCTAATAGTTAAATTGAGCAGATCTTACAGTTTATCAGCTACAGTGGCTACTTAGGTCATGGAATAAATTGCATTGGTACTCCCTAATGTACATTAGAAAAATGTAAATGGCACTATTCTGTTTTATTTTATTCATTATGGGCATAAGAACCACAGAATTATATCATTTTCTGAAATGATTGGCATTAAAAATCAATAGGAAAATTTAAAAAATGTTATACATTGTGCTTGTTAATAAAGCAATCACTCTTGATCAAGTCATCATTGTATCATTGCAAGGGGTTTGAACTTGAGGATTTCTTGCATATGCATTTCTTTAATTTTACCTGTATGTCGTAATCATACAAAAAACAAAGTAACTTTTTCAAATTAATATTTGCAAAAAAAATTTTTTATATCAATGAACTATTTCAATAAGGTAAAGCCAAGAGAATCACATTTTTATGAAAATTTAAAGAAACTGAGAAAATACAGTAGAAATCCATGAGGTGTATGCCATGGGCACCTGAGGCCATAATGAGTGTTCACTCTAAAAGACATCCTCTGTGCATCAAGGTACATCTGTGTTATTTTTTTAAAGATATGAATTGACCTATTGTATATCTACATATGATGTTGAGGTATGTTAATAGAAATTCTATCCATTGTGTTTTTCTGTTTTATTGTTGAATAAAAAAGTATGTTATGTAATTACAGTCTAATCAGTATAATGTTGCTAATTAATTTTTTAAGTCAGTATTTATAATTTGGTTTACCCAAAACATTAAATATAAAGCACTTTGCTATTGTCTGAAGTAATATTTCATGTAAGTAACTGATATGGTAAATCCCTAAACATGCATATTCTCACTGAAGTGTCAAGTTCAACTTATATGCTATGGTAAACAATTTCAAAAAATACCATTTCCACCTTTAACATACCATATATACTCGTGTATAACGTGCCCTCGTGCATAACGTGCACCAGTACTTTTTGCCAAAAATTCCCGACTTTTTCTTATATCCCGTGTATAATGCGCACCCTTGATTTTTGTGGGGTATAAGAAGAAAATTTTAGAATTATATCGTCATGTTAAGTATTAACTAGAGTACCATAAATAAATACATTAAAGCATTAAATAATCACCAGTTAACAATTTTGAAACGCTTGGACTTTCCCATAAATATTACGTTCAATAAGTTCCACAATATGTCTTAGAGAGACATCATCAATAATGAAAGCGAATGAGTTGAGATGGCAGCAACTTCATACAGTAAAGAAAACAATGAGGAGAAAAACTGATAGAAATCTGCATTAATAATGACCTAATAGTGACTAATACATGGTTAAAAAACCATCAACGAAGGCTGTACACATGAAAAAGCCCAGGAGATAGAATGAGTGCCAAATAGATTCCATCCTAGTAAAACAAAGATTCAGGAACGGCATAAAGAATAATAACAAGGAGAGGCTACAGAGTGTAACTCTCAGATTTGATTCATCTTCTACCAGTGGAAAGTTTAGGTCAAAAAAAAATACCATTTCGGAATTAGGGGCCAACGCCTTTTAGTTTAAGAGAAATAATTAATTAAAAAGTATAAAAATTGGCCAATCTTAATAAATCATAGTAACTTTGCTCTTTCGTTCATTAGCAACCGTAGCCTAGGGGATAATGAGTAGGTCTTCTTGATGCATGGTCTTGGGGTTCGAGACCAGTGTTGTTCAACTTTTTTTCTCGTGTAAAATTTCATTTTTCTTGCTAGTTTTTCTTCAATTTTTCAGAAAATACTTATTCACCGCAATTTTTTTTTTTTTCACGCAGGATAATTGTTTTTAATCACTAGACCACTATTTTCCCCCATTTTTCAGATGATATTTATACACGGCTATTTGGGTATTTTATTCCCAACTTACACCCTCAAAAATCCCGTGAATTTATTATCGTAAGTTTTAATCATTTTTCCTGCATGAAGAAGATTATTGCGAGAGCTAAAGATAAAGAATATATTTGAGGATAATAATAAAGTAACCCACCTTATTAGTTATTATTGGTACAGGCATATAGCATTGGAAGGTATGATCGCGAAGAATAATTTCTGTGAGCTCCTCGCTCTGCATCTACCCGTTGCTGGATTGATACCCTCAACTTTTCAAAATTAGTATGAATTTCCACCATATTCCTTTGGATGATAATCTTTGAAGAAACACGGGAAACAAATATTCATGGCACCAGGAGCAACATATAAATGGACGCTTGCCACAGTTGCAGCGATTTATTTTAATTTCGTCTGTGAATGAAACTTCATGTACATTAAGAAATAATTTGCGCCGCTCGCAGCTATTTATATGCTACCCCTATGTCCATGAATATTTATATTATCGTTTTTTTTGACGATTACCATCCAAAGGAATGCACGGGAAACGCAAACTAGATGTAAAGGGTGGAAGTGCAATTACGGCGGAATGTCACAGCTTAAAGAATACACCAATGTCTACAGAGTGTGTCAATGTAGTGATGGACAGATGCGGCTAATATTCTTGAGGGAGTAGGTTGGGAATAAAATACGCAAATAGCGGTGTATAAATATTTTCTGAAAAATGGGAGAAAAAAGTGGTCTAGTGATTAAAAACAATTATCCTGCGTGAAAAAAAAATAAAAATTGCGGTGAATAAGTATTTTCCAGAAAATTGGAGAAAAACTAGCACGAAAAATGAAATTTTACACGAGAAAAAAAGTTGAACAACACTGGTCTCGAACCCCAAGACCATGCATCAAGAAGACCTACTCATGATCCCCTAGGCTACGGTTGCTAATGAACGAAAGAGCAAAGTTACTATGATTTATTAAGATTGGCCAATTTTTGTACTTTTTAATTAATTATTTCTCTTAAACTAAAAGGCATTGGCCCCTAATTCCGAAATGGTATTTTTTTTGACCTAAACTTTCCACTGGCAGAAGATGAATCAAATCTGAGAGTTACACTCCATAGCCTCTCCTTGTAAGACATTACCAGGAGCAGACTGATTCAGATCACATCCTTCTAATAGTCGATGTAACTACAAAGCTTGAACAAATAAGGAAACGAGAAGAGATAGACAGACTTGGGACCTAGAAAAACTGAAAGAAAAGAAAGATCCATTCAGCCTTAGGAATTTGGAAAAACAAACCGAAGACTGAGGATACAGAATGGAAGGAAATTAAAACCAGCATCAAAGATACCTTGAATAAAGAGACTGGGAAACAAGAGAAGAAAATCAAAAAACCATGGATCACTAAGGAAATGCTGGAGAAAATGGATGAGAAAAGAAAATGGAAAAATATTAACAGTGAAGAAGGTAAAGCCAATTATAGACGCATAAACAATGAGTTGAGAGGGGTAACAGATAAAGCTAGGGAAATTTGGATAAAAGAAAAATGTAAGGAAATACAACAGATGGAGAAGTTAGGACGGTACGATATGATGTATGCTAGGGCACTGGAGTTAGAAGATAAGAAGCCTAATGGGGTTTGTGGTAAAGGAATTATTAATACAGATGGAAAAATAGTCGCAGAACCAAAGAACGTAGCACAGGTATGGGAAGAATACATTAAGGAACTATACAACAAACAGGCAGGATCAGTACAAATAGAACTGGAAGAAAATAACATTGAAGAAGACAACTTTGGACCAAGTGTTATTTTTTGGCTTTTTTTTCGTATGAATCTAGCGGGATTTAGCTTTTTTTCCAGTAGTTTTAGCGATATCTTGTAGCTGGGAGTCGGCAGTGCTGAAACCCACCATAAAAGGTTCGGTGGCTATGAATGAATGTTTGAAATAGTCCGAAAAACGAGTAAAGAAACCTCCTCGCATAGTGTGAGATCAAATAGTCCAAAACAGGAAAGGTTCTGCAGTAGGAGGCATTCATGAAGCAGAATTCGCCGAAGTAAGCAGAGCGGAAAGTCTGGCAGATGCCGCAGTAGGTCACGGAGATGCCAAGGGAGAATAGTAAGATAAACAGATGTGACACACCCAGGGGTGTAGTCAAGGGTATACACAGGTATATGGCATATAACAACTTCTTAATGTACCTGGTCAGCTCATAACCACTTTCTCAAGTTCAAAAAACATAATGTATTGTAAAATTTCTGTATAAATGACATTGTCCGTTATATGTCCATTATTTGTTTCTGAAGCTCATTGATGTCTTTGTTCCAAAATTTCTGTGCAATTTTGTTAATGATATTCACGTCCTTGTTCCAAAACTTCATCACGGTTTTCTACGTATCTTTGTCTTGAGGCTTCTCTTGAGGATTCCTTAGAACATTCACGATGGGCTCTTCGTTGAACAACAAGTCTTTCCCGATTTCTTTTGCGATATAATTTCATGTATTCCCTTTGGTTTTCTTTTTTATCAGCCATTTCACTAATAAAGACAAAAAGAAAAAGGATTTCAAGACAATTAAATATCCAAATAATAAGTGGAATTGATCTCTCATTGCTATTACACAAAATTACCAAGAAGTCTTGTAGACTTAAACACCAAAAATATCTTTTTCATAGAATTTCCGTTGAGTTTTGCATTGATATATTCTTGTTCAAAAATTTCTCAAAGTTTATGGTAGCTACGGACTTAGGGACATACATCATTTAACCCTCTACTGGTGACGTGTGATTTTTGTAACATAACTGGTGACGATGGGTCATGGAGACCCTTTTATTGAAATTGCTTTAATTAATATGGATATTATAAAATACAAAAATATTACGCAAATCATTTCTCTATTGTGTTTTTAGCTATTACGTATCATTTAATTATAATTTTTTTCATATTGTATCTTATATAGGAGGAAAAATATAAATCAACACAAAATTTGCCTCTTTTAACATTATTCAATATTTATTCAAGAAACTAGTAAAAAATATTTATTTGAAAGAATATTACATATGGATAGTAATTTTTAATGAACATAAATTAATATTCCAAAACCAAAATTTGAAGAAATAAACTTTTGTAGAAAACTGCAAGTCGAAACTTTACATCAAATTTGATTTTCACTTATTAGCATAGTCTTTACATATCGTTTCAATACAGCTCAAACAGACGGGTTTTTTGCATGATACACATTGTAGATTGGTTTTTTGTCTTTTTTATATGGACAAAAGACATATTTTTCTCTTTTTTGGGTCGCTAGACATATTTTCTGGCTGGGGCACAGGTTTTTCTAAATTCTATTTACGATCAGGCACAATTCTCATGGTAATTTAGTATTTTGCAATCTTTTGTTCAACTGAGGTTCAATAAGTAGTCTTGCCAGTTGTTTAGTCGTGTTATTTTGCTATTTTCTGGTTATGAATTAAATATAATGTAAGCACTTACTGAAGCAATGTTGAGGATTGCGTAAAATATGGCCACAGGCCATCTTCTAGTGCAGCGGTTAGTTGAATAAGTAGCACACTTTTGATCCAAAGAATCGACTTCGCCTTTGGTCTGATTGTAAAAATTAATTATCTCGGGTTTACCAGTATTTTTTAGCGTTTTCGTTGCCTCAAGTGAGAATAGTATTACATCCTTTGCTGAATCACTTTATCAAAGAGTTATATAAAATTTTAGGGTGAAATGACGACAGTAGATAGGTACATAAACACCTAATATCAAAAGTGTATCATAAAAATACCACTAGTGAGACCAAAATTTGCTAAAGTAATAATGCATTGCAAGCGATAACATGGATTATCGCAGCATGGAATTGTGAACCTCTTCAATAAAAATTACCTTTACAAATCAGGATTCAGTTGTAATTTTGGACAATGTGGTGGTGATGCATATTATATTTCTTATATTCTAACTTGATATGTTGACCTATCCATAGAGATCACCTGTATACAGTGAGCACTTTGTTCTGATGGTTCTGATGCATTGGTGTCAGACAAAATAGTGGTTTCGCAGTATAACGTTACTGGTGACCATGGGTCACACAGACCCAGTAAAAATTTTGAAATTAAAAATTCTGAGAAACATAAGGAATTGCAGCTTTCTAGTGCTGACTGTAAATACACTAATTTGAGGGTATTTTCAAATCAATACACAATAAAGTTTAAGCAGGCGAAGGCAATAAAAAACTCTCAGGGTGTGCCAGACCCATGGTCACCAGTTAAGGGTTAAGATAGAATTTACAGTAATCATATTATCACGAAGACATTGTTGATTTGCAGGATTAATCATTCGAATTGCAACGGAAATATCTGAATCGTAAACATATAATTCAGCATATATAAATAAGCCCTACGGTTAAATAAAACAATTAAAATCTTACCTACTTTCTTCATACTCACTTTGAATCGACGAAACCTTATAACGTTATAAGGAACGTGAGAAGGAAACAATTACGCTTATTATTAATAACTTAGACGTAAATTATCTACATTATATCACTTAACACTATTAAAATTGATGTATTGAATATTATTATTATCATTTATTATAATCGTATATGATCAAATAGTGGGTTACATCACTATGACTAAATAAGTTTACACAAAATATGATATAGATTTGTGTCTACTTGATAGTAGTCTTCATATCTGGGAAATCGTTCATTGTGTCATATTTAAGCAATGTTTTAATTACAAATAAGAAATCATGTTTCTATTAAATAAATTAACCGAGGGAAATTTTTACTACACAGTAAATTACAACATTAATAATAAATTTTATTCTCTTAAAGTGATTATTTCTAGAGGCATATAATTTGGTAAATTACACAATTTTTGCATCTCCGTTATCTTTTGTACATTACTTTGAATATTTAGTTATTCTGAGTTAAATCCTTGACGTTATTCATCGTCCTTGCCAAATCTTGAGTGCTTGCTCGCTCTAATGCTAGCTTCTGTGTTCTGCTGTGGCTCCTGTGGAATCTCCTGCTCCCCCAACTTTTTCGCATGCTTCGGTGTCTTCAGCTTCATGAACTTCTCCTTCCTCTTCGCTTCATGCTTCGTGAACCCTTCCTGCCACTACGCCTCCTGCTGCAGGATCTTCTACGACTACCACGCCTTGTACCCATTCCAAGACAGTCATTACACTTGGTAAATTTTTGTACTACTTTGAACATTCTTGACTTGGTATCTTTTGGTGATCCTTTAGCGAGGGCATTCTTGAGAGCTCATTTCACATCCACTTTAGCGATTGGCTTTTCTTGGCTTAGGAAGCACTGCAAGTCTTTTGTTATGGTCTCTGGGTCACTTTCACCCAAGGCTTTGATTGCTTTAACAATTTTGGTCTCCATATTTGATTAATTTAGTTTTCGGCGGCCTTTTAAAGCCCCTTTTTCACAACAGAACGTTGAAACAATAAATTCTAAAAATCAACAAACATTACATAATAAATAAATAGTCATAACAGCAGTTCATTGTTACTTCTAGGTTAGATTAAATAACCTACTCATATAAACAAAAAGTTAAATGCTTTTTATATAATTAATTTTAAAACATACACTGGTAAACCTCGACTAATAGATTTATAGTTTTTAAGGAGTTTAATATGCACAAAACAAGTGCCAAAGGGGCTAACTGCTTTATAAAATTCATGTATGCCTTGTAATTATAGATTTTATTTTTCTATCAAAATAATAATTCGAAAGTGAGATTTTGGTCGGTTCTACTCTATTAAAAAATCGGTACAACATACATTGTACAAACTTTCTCATATATAGGTACTAATGCGTCATTTAGTTATCTTTAGAAAATGAAAATAGTATGAGCCTGTTTTTAGAAAATCCAATTTTTGTTAAAGTTGCCCAAAAATAAACTAGCCTTATATTCATTCATTGAGAAAAATGAAATATGTAGTATTATTTTAGATGTATAGTAATGTAACTGTACGAAATTTGATCAAAATCGTTAGAGCCATTTTTGAGAAAATCGAATTATTGTTAAAGTTTCCTAGAATAAACTAGCCTTATATTAATTTTTTGAGAAATATGAACTATACAGTATTATTGAAGACGTAAACTCAAGTAACTGTACGAAATTTGATCAAAATCGTTAGAGCCGTTTTCGAGAAAATCGGATTGTTGTTAAAAATGCATAGAATAAACTACTCTTAATTATTGATCAATGTCAACCATTTCTATGTATACTCTGCTCAGTATGATAAAATTCCTAAGTACGGGATTTCATTCATTTTCGTTCTTCTGTCTAGGCTCCAGAGCCAGTAACAGACAGACGGCATTGAGAAAACCACTTTTTCGGATTCAGCGACACCTAAAACGCGTATTTCCGTAAAAATCTCGAGGTCCAATTTTTTCGTGAAAACAATACTTTCTCGATACTTCGTATAAGAAAGTAAAAAATCTGAAGGTTCGGAAAATAATTCATTCTATTGATCAAATGCAATAAATAATAAGGAATAAATTATGATATAAAAGCCATTTCAGCAAAATGTTAATATAGTTGTCACTAATACATCAAATACCCTAGTAAGCGTTACAAAATAGTCTAAGGATGGTTAGTATAAGAAAGTGAAGCATTTGGCGGATGAGTTACAAAATTCTATTTTGAGGAAATATTACATTAAAAACAATATTAAATATTTTCTCACTGTAAATATAACATTTTAAATTTATAGAGGAAAGTCTTTCATGACAATAGCAAAACAGAAATCACAAAGGATGTTTTGGAAGCTTGTTTTAGTAATTAATTTAATATAAGGATATATCGTACATGTTCATAGTCAATCTCAACAAACATAACTCTGTGTTTCATAAACTTTTGCAAAAAGAATTAGACCCTGTAACTCAACAGTTCTGCATAATGTGGAGACAAGATATTTCCGTTAACATTAATATGCGCTAATGAACTCCAGCTGAATATTATTTTTATTCCTGTTTTCTTTTTGATTGAACATTGACAAAAATTATAAAGGAATTTTCCCAGAAATTTGGGAACATGCATTGTAATGTTTAACCCTTTGTTTTTATAAAAACCTCTTTCTGTTCAATATTGATAAATCTATTCCTAACTCTTCAACTCAAGTAGCAGCAAAACTTAAATATGATAATAGCAATACATAAATTCCAAATTTTCATTCCACTTGATAATGTTATCTCTTTTTGCCATTTCATGTCGGTGGATGATAAAATTTTTAAAGGAATCTTGAGCTACGATATTCCAGTAAATGCAGTTGAGTTAATAATTGCATTATCCAGCAGTATGGCTTTATTAAAAGTTTTTTAAATGCCTTTTCTGTGGCCGTAGCATTGTGATAGTCTTATTTTCCCTATTATTCTAATTGTAATGCACATCATGTACTTCGTCGCAGCACTTTGATTGTAGATTGATTAAGACTATAGCTGGCTCGATGGGTAGACGTCTATCACAAATCTTTGGTACAAAGTTTTAAAAATTACTTAAATAGTCTTGGATAAAACCGGAGTCATTATGCCCAAGTTAGGACTGTTACAGCCATTTTGAGCCATAATTTTTATATTTTAGGATCAACTCTTGTCTACATTCAAATAGATAGATTAAATGGCACCTTAGCTGGTTTTTTGCATTATGACACAAAACGGAGAGCCATGTAAAATTACAAATTGACCAAACTGGATGAAGGAGTTAGTGAGTTTCGGAGTGCATCCATTAAAAAAATATCTCAAAAATGGGTGGTAGATAGTGTGGTGTGAATGAAAATGGCTTCAGCGTTGAGTTGAGGGAACAGAATGTTAGCTTCTGGAGGGGTGTGGTGGTCAGATACGAAATGGGTCGGAGTGAGAAGGGCTGAGGGCGAGGAAAGGTGATATCTGATCGTTATTCTTCCGATCTCCCTCTCTCGAGTGCCCCACAAGCTTCCGCTTCCACTTACTCATGATCATTTGTTCCCTCTTCATATCATATCTCTCCTTTTTACTCCTCTGAAGCACCCAAGAACAGAGTTGAGTGGAACTACATGAGCTGCATTCGGTAGTAGCAACCTTACATTTTTAGTCTTTTTCATACTAGTGTTATTTTAGAGTTGATAACTTTCATGGAATTAAAAAGAACATTATGTACACTTGATTACTGATACGATAGAAAGTATAAGATATTACTCTTTTACAATCGATGATATTCTTTTCTATAATATTTTTGAAATAAGGATGTCAGGTTGTATAAAAGCTACCTGATAAATTTACTGCCAAATTTTACTATGATTAATATTTAGACTGGAAAATTGTTTAACGAATAGCTCCCATTTTCGTTTTCTGTCACACAACTCACCCAATTTTAATCATTTTAATATTCTAATATGATATAATATTTGAATTTATTATAATCATATATCTCTTATATAGTATGGACCATTTAATTAATTATACTAATAGATATAGAAAACTGGATGGAAAAAGAGAAAGAGGTAGGAAAAGATTTCAGCATATAGACGATTTGAAAGGGAAAGAGAGCTACCAAGGCATGAAGAAGATTGCGGAAAATAGGAGCATATGGAGAACCATGTTTAACCATGAATGATCACGGACCTTTCTACAGACAGACTACCTATGCTGATGATGATAGATATAGAAGTGAGAAAATGAATAAATCTTGGATTTCTTTGATAACAAAATTGTCACAATAATATCTTCTTGTGTGTGGTTCAATAATATGCACTAGGTTAAACATTAGACATGTTTAATAATAATATTATTGAAACACAGGATATATATTTTGTTGTTCATATGCCTGTGTGTAATATGGTGGTCAGTACTTTTTTCAATTTAAATCTTATAGCGCCTCCTCGCCCCGCATTATGGCCCTTTCAAATCTATATACAGTAGAACCTCATAAATCCGGCACCCTTGGGACCTAGCGCGAGCCAGATTATAGAAATTCCGGTTTTTTGAAAATGTTGCACATTGCCTAAGTATCCAGGGGCAAATCGGCCTATTGCGGGATAAAACAAAAGAAAGCTTTTTCTAATCTATATAATGTATTTCAAAATTTAATCAGAAATCACGCCAGAATATTTTAAAATATGAAATACATACACATGTATGTAAATAAACATGCAAAATATTAAATAAATCATAATAGACGCCTTGCCCTCTTGCCACCCTTGGCTGCGCCACTGCACGCTCATACCATATCACGTCCTATACGTAAAAAAAATAAAATACACAACATTAAAATACAAAATTTATGCCAAAACTTATAAAAGAAAGAATCATTAACAAGTGGACGAATTTGGAATAAGGTCATAGAAAATTTAACGCACACTTACCAATTTACACGTCTCGTTTCTACTCTCGATGGCTCGACGATAAGGTCGAGACAGCGTCTTTACTTGCGGGAATGCAAGTTTCATTTCATTTCAGTGTTGGAAGCTTTTTGTAGGTTTTTCTGCGAAATTGTCTTGAACATATCACACAGATTGCTTCATACATAATGATCTTTCCTTAATAAGTTTATCTTTAATTAGGTACAAATCCATCATATCCTGTGATTCGATGCATGACCGCTGCTCTAAAGCCGATATTGTATCAGTGACTAATTCTATGCAACGGTCTATTGAAGGCTTGTTTGCAGCTGCATTGTCATCATCGTCACTTTCACTTTTTCGTAATTCTCACGTTCGGGTTCCAAAACCATTTTAACTATTTCTACGTTAGTTAGCTGATTCACTACAGGCACTTCATAGTCGATTTCCATCCAGTTTTCAACGTCTTCTTCTTCCAGACCCTTCGTGAAAGCGTTATTCGTCGATCCCTTAACAAATTCCATAATTTCAGACACCAGTCTCTTTTTGTCACTAACATTGAAACCTAGAAAATCTGGTGGTGATTCACCACATCCTTCAAACATGTTTGCAGGCCACAAATTATGCCAGGCATTTTTCAGTGTTGCGGCTGTTATATCAGTCCACGCTTTAGCTAGAGTCCAAATCGAGTCCTTAATGTTAAATTCCTTTTTAAATCAGTCAACACCTTGGCCTCTATTGCAAGCAACAAGCAGTTTCTGCATAAATTGCTGTCTGTAATAGCACTTTAGTGAGCGTAATATTCCCTGATCCATAGGTTGAATAATAGATGTACAATTTGGAGATAAATAAACCACACGCACGTTACTCAATACCAAAAGTGATGCATCAGGATGGGCAGGACAGTTATCTAATGTCAGAATTATTTTACAGTCATCACCTAGTCCCTTAGATTTACAATGAGCACGTGCCTCCGGTGCAAAATAATTCACAAACCAATCCAACAATAATTGAGAAGTTATCCATGCACGTTTATTAGCACGGTAGTTGATAGGAAAATTCTTTACACCCTTTAAAGCACGAGGGTGTGCACTTTTACCAATTACAGTTAGCTTTAGTTTGTGCGTACCTGCTGCATTTGCGCACGCAAGTTCCGCCAGCCACTCCTTTGACTCCTGCACCCCAAATGCCACATCCTCATCGGCGGCTGCAAGTGTGCTCCGAGAAAGACATCGCCAAAATAATCCTGTCTCGTCCGCGTTATATATTTGCTCTGCAGTAAGATTTTCATCCGAAATTAACTTCGTAAACTCTTCTACAAATGTTTCGGTAGCATCCGAATCAGCTCTAAGTTTTTCGCCAGACACTGCTAATTTTCGTATTCCACGGCGAAGCTTGAAGCGATGAAGCCAACCTTGCGAATAATCTCAAGTTTTATTGATTTTCAAATCGTCGTGGAATTTCTTTGCTTGCTGTATTAGCAATAGGCCTGATACCGGTATACCTTCACTTTTTCTTTGTCGAAACCATTCAAACAATACTCTATCGATATCGTTGACCCTGGAAGTGTGTAATGTTTTTCGGCCTTAGGAGTGTCACTGTCTGCATAAAATGTCAGCAACTCATTGTTTTGTTTCTTCAAGTCATACACGGTAGAACTGCCTACGCTATATTCTTCACAAAGTCTCTTAACTGAAGCACCTTTTTCAAGTTTTCTTTATAAATCTACTTTTTGTTCAATAGAAAGAGATTTATGTTTACGCTTCATAATACTACTGGAGGGGTTTTCAGCTTTTTTTTGAAGACATTCCCATATGAACTTGAGCAATGTCACACTAATGAAAAACACATGCGATCGCTACGAATATGAATACGCGACTGTATACAAGATATACATTGTGACTGTGGAAACTATTCCCTAACATGTACCAACATGTATTGGTCAGCTGACAATTAGACTCACTCACATACAATGTAACTGCTGCCGTCAAATTGGTTCTAGAATTCGCAAATTTTGATGTGAAGCGGTGCGTTTATCGTTCCATAGCGGATTACGCTACCCGCGGAAAAATTTTTAAAAAGTGCACTTTTCAAAAAGTGCCGCATTTTTGATAATTCCGAATTTTCGAGTGCCGGATTTATGAGGTTCTACTGTATTTGCAGTGGTGCGGAGTGAATTTAGAAGGAGAAATCATTTTAATGGATATTCATCTTCATTTTGAAGATGTTATTACTACTACTTCTCTACCTATGCAACTTAATATACAACTATATTTTATTATTGTATATTTTTTCAGGTCATATCTTCAGATGGTATTTGGATTGATTTTTTTCATTCTGGTTTACAAAAATGAATGGTTCAACTATTTAAAACTCAGAAATTATATCAAAATTATTTTATAAAAAAATGAAATGCAATGCAATTCATTCTGACTTGTTATAATGTGATGATATTTGTAAAAATATCATAGTTCCTCTCCGTGGCAGAGACTGGCACTTTAATAAAAAGGAATAATGTTCTAATTTCTAAAATTACAGTTTATTATTAATATTACAAGAATGATTTACCAATGGTGAAAAATATTTTAAACCTTGTAACGTGCGGATGTATTTAGTTATTGTTATGTTTTGCGGAGTGAGACTTTTTTCGTGTGCTGGTGCAACGGCTGTGATAGAGATAGCGATATCCGTGTCCATCAATGTCCGGCGCGCTAATTTTGCCAAAATTTTACCGCGAAAAGTCCCGAATTAGATTCCGTTATCACGTGGTCCGTGAACTTTTCACCCGCGGTCGCTGATTCAACTCGCAAAATGCCTAGATCTGAGGCGGTAGCACCACCAGTAACGTTAATGGGGGAACAGTTCCAACAATTGTTGACGCAAATAACGCAAACGGCGATAATAACCGCTCGCGAAGAGATGAGTGACCGAGGAAATAACAGCGGCAGTGCCAACACATTCTCGGGCAATTTCGCTAATGTAAGTGTACCTTTCGCTTTGATGGTGATGCTTCAAGGGATGTGGATGCTGTTTTAGAGTCAGTGACTACATAATAGGACTGTGCAAATGTTACGGATGAAAATGCCTTACGCGGGCTTTCGATGTTGTTGGAGGGCATCGCCGCTACCTGGTGGCAAGGCGAAAAGGGGACGATAGAGAACTGGGACGGTGCCGTGCGCGCACTCTGCGACGCGTTTTCACGGAAGTTGCCCCCACATTTGGTGTTTTTCGAAATATTCGCACGCGAGCAAGAGGAGACCGAGGCGAGTGAACTGTTCCTATGTCCTGCTCGTGCTTTGTTTTCCCAGCTCCCGTATGCGCTACCCGAACGCGCACAGATCGACATGGTGTATGGGTTGATGAACCGGAAGATATGCAAGAGAATCCGCCCAGACGACGCAGACTCCTTCACCACCTTGCTGAGCCGCGCCAAAGAAGTCGAATTATCGCAGCGTGAGGCGAATCCTGCGCCGAAAGTGGTTCCCGATCCAACTCCTGCAAGGGCCCATCCGAGAAGAGTCGTCCACGATGTGCCTTTTGTAAAAACTTCGGGCACGAGGTGGAGAGCTGTCGGAAGGCTAAGGCGGCAAAGAGATCATCTGAGGAAAGTAGTATTCCACTACGTCAGAAGTCAAACACAAAGCCGCAACTTTCCTGTTTTGGGTGCGGTGAGGAGCAATTGCCCTAATTGTGCTCCCGCGAACGTTGGTCATCCAGCATCTCGGCCCATCTCCTTCTCCCACATGCAAATTTGTGGTGACGAAGATACACCCCGCCCCATGCTGTTAGTAAACATCTGTGGATTATACGGGAAGGTGTGTGTTGATACTGGGTCCAGCAGAAGCATCGCTGGAGCCCAACTGCATCAGATACTCATCGATCGTGGATGCCGTTTCGATAAAACGGAGATGGAGATGAGACTTGCGGACGGAGAAGTTAAACGAACCACGGCGAGGACCTTTTCGGTGGAGATTACGGTGGCGGGTCGGTGCTTTAGGACCGCATTGGTTGCCATTCCGGAGAGTACGGAGAGCAAGACCCTTCTTGGAATGGATTTCATCCATGATGCAGAGATGGTGCTGGATTGCGTGAAACGGGAATGGTATTTCTCCAATAAACCTGAAGTCCGCCATGCTTTCCTTCCCGAAGGAGACGGTCCCAGCTGTGTACCGATCCAAGCGGCAGAAGTTTGCCCTTCGCTCACGAGTGATGAAGGACGCAACCTTGACCAGCAGCAGAGGAAACGACTCGGTACCCTCATCACAGAATACGGTGATATTTTCGGCCCCCACAAGGATCTTACACCTTTCGCCGAACACGCGATCCGGCTGACGGATGATATGCCTATCACTGTGCCTCCATACCGCTTGTCACCTGCAAAGAAGCAGCTTCTGGAACAAGAGATCGAGAAGATGCTCGCCAGTGATGTTATCAAGGAGTGTGATTCTCCGTATGCAGCCCCTGTGGTATTGGTTCCGAAGAGGGATGGAACTCAACGGGTCTGCGTGGACTACCACCGGCTGAATAGTGTTACGGTACCAGACATGTATCCATTGCCGCGCGTGGATAACCTAGTACACGCAGCAAAGAAGGCCACATACATGACCACGCTAGATTTGAGGTCCGTGTATTGGCAGGTCCCAATGAAGGAGGACGATCGAGATAAGACGGCTTTTCTTTCTCCCCTCGGTAACTACCGATTTAAGCACATGCCGTTTGGTCTCCGGAACGCTCCAGCAACATTTCAGCATCTGATCGATAGGTTTCGTTCCGGCCTTGGTGATGTTTTAGTGTTGGCATATTTAGATGACATCATTGTTTTGTCCTCTTCTTTTGATGAGCACATACAGGACCTGCAGCTGGTGTTCGAGAGGTTGCAACAATTCAAGTTGAGCGCCAACCGTGAGAAGTGCACCTGCCGCCCGGAGGTGAAATACCTGGGTCATCTTATAAGATCTGATGGCATCAAACCGGATCCAGAAAAGATAGCCGCAATTGCAGAGATAGCGACTCCTCAGAACGTCAAGCAACTCTTGACTTTTCTACAAACTGGATCGTGGTTCCGTCGCTTTGTACCCAATTACTACATGGTTGCTCAAACCTGACAAAAAGGAATGCCGAATGGAAGTGGGGCGCTGAGCAAGGGGTGGCCTACAAGAAGCTGAAGGAGCTTCTAACTAGTGCACCAATTCTCAGACAAGCAGATGACCAACTTCCATATGTGCTGAGGACCGATGCAAGTGCATATGCCTTGGGTGCAGTTCTACTCCAGGGGGAGCATCCGGATCAACGCCCCGTGGAATACGCGAGCCGGCTGCTCAACCCAGCAGAAAGAAACTACAGCACCACTGAGAGAGAGGCTTAGGCGGTTGTCTGGGCTGTAGGGAAATTTAGAGGGTATCTTGAGGGAGCACCGGTAACTGTTATTGGTGACCATCAACCCCTTCGTTGGCTGATTTCCCTGAAATCACCCAGTGGCCGTTTAGCAAGATGGGCTTTGCAACTGCAGTCTTACGATCTCCACGTTGAATATGCACCAGGCCGGTGCAGTGCAGTTGCCGATACATTGTCACGACCACCCTGCCTTGATTCTGCAGACTTTTGTTTGGTGAGTTTCGATTTGCCGACAGAGTCAATAGAAGACATTCGACAAGAGCAGATGGAGGACCCAGAGTTGAGGAAGATTTTTAGTGCATTTGAGGCAAAGGAAGATGCAGTAAGCTTCTCACAATGGACAGAGAGGGGCTACATATTGTCTAATGGCATTCTCTACCACTACTCCTCTGAAGGCAAGGAGGATGAGGCTCAGCAGGTGGCACCTCGGATGCAGATTCCAAGAATCCTTCATGACTACCATGACTCTCCTACGGCTGGCCACTATGGAGCAGAGAAGACCATCCAAAAGATTGCATCCCGATATTATTGGGTAGGGATGCACCGGCAAATAATGGAGTACGTGAAGGGCTCTATCGAGTGCCAGCGATAAAAGCCAGACAATATGAAGCCAGCTGGACTTCTGCAGACTCCGGTGCAGAACCAGCGCTTTGAAGTGCTTGCGATGGACCTCTTTGGCCCATTGCCTGAGACAGAAGATGGGCACAGATGGATATTTGTGGTGCAAGACACGACCACAAGGTGGGTCGAACTTTTTCCTTTGCGGGATGCCACTGCAGAAGCCTGTGCCTGATGTCTGATTAATGAAGTAGTGCTCCGGTATGGGACCCCATAACGAGTCATTAGTGACAATGGAACCCAATTTGTAAGTGACGTGATGCAGAAGATGGCACACTGTTTAGGCTTTAAACAGGGCCTAATACCTGCCTACCATCCAGAAGCAAATCCCGTAGAAAGGAAGAACCGGGATCTGACAGTGCAATTGGCAATTTTCACTGCAGATTGTCACCGAAGCTGGAAAGATCATCTGCTGAGCATAAGGTTTGCGATGAATACTGCCGTCGTCCAATCAACTGGATACACTCCAGCTGACCTTTCGTTTGGCCGTGAACTCCGCACATCGGATGATGTGGGGCATGATTTGCGGTCAATCATTGACCAATCTCCTTTTGTTCTGCAAATCACGCCATACCTGAAGCGGTTTGCTGTTGCCCTGAGAGAAGCCAAGGAAAGGAGTAAGCTTCAACAAGATCGGCAGAAATACCAAGCTGATAAGAAAAGGCGAGCCAGTCCCCAATATAAAGTTGGCGACCAGGTTCTGGTGGATGTTCATGCCCTCAGTAAATCCAAACAAGGATTTACTTCCCAGTTTGCTCCAAGAAGGGATGGTCCATATATGATAATTGCACAAAAATCTCCTACTTCTTTCCAGGTAGCATCTGTCGATAACCCTGAAGTTCCACTTAGGGTATACCATTCTTCTGCCCTGACCCGTTTTGTAGGGAATCCCGAAGAACCACCACTGCCGGTTCAGCCTTTGAGGGAGAGGTGCCGACCTAAGAGCCAGATGCCATGGGCAGCAAATCAGCCCTTGGGAAGAAGATGCAGAGCCCCTGACCGACTTAATTTGTAATACGACCACATTCGACGACGTATATGTGGTCGTAAGGGGGAGGATGTAACGTGCAGATGCATTTAGTTATTGTTTTGTTTTACGGACGCAGCGCCAAGCAGGCAGTGTGACGGAGGTGAGAGTTAGTTGAAAGTGTGCAGAGAGAGAGACCGCGTGGTGTTTTTTGATACGTTTTTTTTTGTGTGCCTCTTGAAAATAAAATTGTTTCAAGCTATTGTAACGAGTTTTCGTTCTTTCTCGCGATCCCGCATTACAACCTAATTAATGATTTTATGGTTTGTTATGTCTATATTTGGCAAAAGCCATTAACTGACTTAACAATTCTGCAGTGTATGAATGCAGACAGAAAAATATGGAATGCATAACAAAAGAGAAAAATAATGATCTTAAAACTTCACTGAAATTAATTCATGGAAAAATTCCACAGAGTTACGCCAAAACTGTGGATTCGATAGCGCACACATACTTTTATCAGAAGACTAGGCTAAAACAAACAATATAAAAATAAAACCAACAAACAAATGATAAAATTATAATATTTGAATAAGATTGGAAAGGGCTACAAATGAAAACAAAGGGATAGTTTTAAAAAATTAAGAGGAGAACAGTCTTATACCTCAATAATATTATTTTAGCTATTCAGTAGCTCTCTTATAATGACGTTCTTTGTGAATACTCTTTCGTTTAACAGCATTTGCCCTTGATCATCTTTATCCTTAACACAAAATTTTAAATTAAGCTTGTCACGTGTTCTAGTTATGGCTGCATACAGCTGTCCATGTGAAAAGCAATATTTAGTAAGTAATCACAATCAGTCATTAAGTCAACTAAACAGCAGTTAAGAACAATCTCAATAGATATCTCAATACACACGCAATCAGCGCATATACCGTATTTATTTAGATAACAATGTAATCGTTGTTTGGTTGATTACCCTACAATTGGATTGACTCAAATTAAAAACAAACAGCACGAAAAAAATTACTTTCATAATATCTGTTATATTCAGATAATGCGAAGGCACAGTGCAAGCAACTGCCTTTAATATGCAGAAAGACTTCGAGAAGACAACGAAGTCACGTTAAAACATCGTCGAATTATTTCAAACATTAGCATGTTTTAAAATACGTAATTTACTGCATTTATCTATCTGGTACTTCAGTATTAATGGGGAGCCCAACTTAATACGTAAGTATCGATTGATTTCTACCAAGATATCTGCACTCTACAAAGGAATTATATCTCCCTTGACTGTTGCGCTGCAAATGGAAAGAATATTGGTGAGCCTTCGGCTCGCTTTCTTTATATTTTAGTTGCCACCAGAAATTAAAATGATTGTTTTTTCAATTGTTATGTATAACAAATCATTTAAATGTTAATTGGTTTCTTTTAATGTTCTTAAAAATTAAAACATGATTTAAGTGATATTTTTTCCGTATTTATATTTTTAAGTTGGGCTTCCCGTTAATACGTAAGTACCATCCATCCAGTTTACGTAAATGAGTATAGGTGCGGCCACAATTAGTTATAGAAAGTGGCAGGAGGGGCAGCACTAATTGTACTGGCAAGTGCTGCCCTCTCCTGCCGGTTTGTATAACTAACTAATGAGACCATCCGGGGACACACCGACAAAGACATTAAGCGTTTTATTATAGGAGATTAGGAAATTTTGTTATGACCAATAAGTAGAGTTACCAACTCTCTCAGCTTTGCCGGGAGTCTCCCGGAATAGGGCAATATTCCAGAAATTCTCCCAGATTGAGGCCTTTTTCTCCTGTTTTCACTTAAAAAGGTAATCACCATGCAGGTTACCTATTTGACCTAGCGATGATATTGAAGAGTTAGCAACAATGGGCTGGGTAGGTCTCATACATCTTTATATTTAAATTGCTAAATGGGTATACAGGTGACTCCCGAGATTTGACCGTTTGATATTCAACCAACTCGAGAATTTGACCGGTTGAATCGACCCAGCCGATCGATCGGTTGAATTAGAAACTAGTTTACGCAAAGTAATTTTCGGCCTGCCTGACCATGAGAGGTTTATTTTAAGTCTAGACATTGTTATTTCTGCTCTAATTGTTTGAATTTGTGCTGATTCAACATTTGACGGTTCGAGACTTGACCACTTTTTCAGGAATGCATCCCTGTCGAATCTCATGAGTCACCTGTACAATGCGTAATGTGAGAGTTGGGACAGAGCTCAACTAACAATAAGTTTCATACAGCAGCGAAAAAAGTATTGAGATCCATGCCTAGAGCAGTGTGAATGTATAAGCCAGTCAGTAAGATTGACTACAGAAGAGGTATCTGTATTTGAATGATATTAGAAATGTTTTTACTTCTTGCTCCAACTCGGCAGACCTTCTGGTGAGGACATTGGCATTGTTTTATACATAGGATTAGATTTTCACTACATGACTAGCAGTGAACATAAATAATTCACTTTCAGTTTCCTGCTGTCTCACATTCAGGATTTTGGTTGTCATGCCAACGAAATACGAAAACCAATCAAAGCATGTATCGTACTGAGTTAGTGCTGCAAAAACTTTTGTGTTATTTAGTCAACAGTTACAAATTTCAATCTCTTATGTCTTGCTCGTAAATTAAATTTAGGTGGTATGCAAAAAAATCAAGGACTTTTTGTGGCACGTGAGGTGGCAATTTCAGTAATATTGGCACACGGGCAATAGAAGGTTCACTGTCATAGGGAATCATCCAAGATCGGATTATGTAAAAATAAAATAAGATTAACTACTCATAAAATAAAATGAAGAACTCACGAGACACGGTGAAGACAATGAATAAAATTGGAAAAATACCTCCAAATCACCGTAAAGGCGATACTTATGTGTCAAGGCACAGAAGACTCGCAGGATCACTCAGGACAGATTTCATCAACAAAGTGGAAAACATAATTCTTTCAGACAACAAAAAATTGGTATCGTTTGACGTAAAATCTCTATTTCCTAGTGTGCCCATAAAAAACACCATAGAATTTCTAAGAAGCTCACTACTAGAAAAAAACTTTCCCGGCCCGGTCGTGGACGAATACATCCGTCTAACTTCCCTCTGTATGCAACAAACATATTTTCAGGTCAACAACTCTTTTTATCAACAGAAAGAAGGCACAACCATGGGCAACCCTTTGTCTCCCTTATTAGCAGAAGTCTTCATGACTAATTTCGAACGCACTTGTAAGAACACCTTTCCGTATTTTCCTAAAATTTGGCTCAGATATGTAGATGACATCTTCGCTATTTTCGACACATCGAAAGGAAACATTGTAGAATTCTTAAACTTGTTAAACAAACAGTTTGACACCATTAAATTCACACATGAAACAGAAAATAAAAAATCTCTGCCTTTCCTAGACATTCTTCTAACGAGGAAAAACAACAAATTACATTTCAACATTTACAGAAAACCTACACATACCAACACATACATCCACATGAGTTCTCACCATCACAATTCACAAAAACTAGCACCTTTTCATTCAATGATCCATCGATTAGTCAATACACCACTATCAAATACAAATTTCTCCAAAGAATTATCCTATATAAAACGCACGGCCATTCAGAATGGTTTTAAACCAGAACTCATTCATAAAATGTTAAAAAAACATCAACACAGAATGATCCTTAGAAACTGAACAACACTCAACAACAAAGACACCAATACCAAAAAATTTATGAAGCTACCTTACTACCCCTATGCTACCAAAAAACTTCAAAAAATTTTCTCCGAAATAGGATTACACACAGTTTTTGTTAATGAAAATAAATTGTCAAATCTCATTAAGAACCCTAAAGATAGCATACCCTCCCATAAGAAATCAGGCATATACCAAATTAAATGTGAAAAGTGTGACAACATTTATATTGGGCAAACAAAAAGGAATTTAGAAACACGTTTCAAAGAACACTTAGCCCATTACAGAAACAACAGAATAGACAAGTCCAGTGTAGCAGCTCATATCAACACCTGCCATCATCCTATCACAACCGAAAATTTAAAACTTCTAAAAACAGTCACCAACGAAAACAAACTAGATGCCTATGAAAACCTCTACATACACCATAACCAAAACAAGATAATGAATTTCAGTTAACGATCGATACACCTTTCCCTTTCCCCTCCCCTACTTCTCTAATGGTCAACAATAGTATAAATACTTTGCCTAACCTTACACACTTTGACATTGCTGAAGATGACAGCGTTGCTGTCGAAACACACGTCCTGAGTGATCATGCGAGTCTTCTGTGCCTTGGCACTTAAGTATCGGCTTTACGGTGATTTGGAGGTATTTTTCCAATTTTACTCATGAAATGTTTTCTCATGGTTCTTTTAAGAGATTTTTCAGCTTTGTGAAACTTCTCCCGGAATTTCCGACTAATAAAGTGCAAATCTCCTGTAATCAACTCCGCACAAGTTGGCAACCCTGCCAGTAAGGCAACAGAATGAGTAAAATTCCCTTTAGCAAAGATATAACCTTGCATAAATTTCCAATTGTTCTGTAAATACAAATTTGTGTTTCTGCAAAAGTAATTCTTGAAATCGAATTAACTACATATATTTAAATTTTAAATGTGGGTAATGTGTATCATAATTTAACGCCTCAATTTATTCATTTAAGTGATCATTAAAAGTACATAGGTAAACCGAATTTCGTATTTTATTACAACTTTTCTCGGGCCGTGTATCTAGGTAAGGTGAGCTCAAATACCCACAGAAATAATATTATTATAAAAGTAATACTATAGTGTGCTTGATGATGTAGTGAGCTCGCTTAAAATTAAAGGTTTTTTTTACCGCAGTGTATGGGTGTCAGCTGGAAGCGACAGCAAAATTAATTTTATTTTTTTACTGGAAAAGCATTGAATTAAAAATACAGTAATGAACAAGATAATATCGAGGATTTTTAATTTAATTTTTGAAATCAGCCATATGTATTTTTCACGAAAAAAAGTTTTACAGCTCTAACTATTACTGAAGAAATAAACTAGTAAAATCAGTAATATTTTACTCTAAAATAAGGGTCTCAAACACGCAGCCTACCATTCAAAAAGTGCAACCCTTTCATTGCTTACACTTAGTAAGCGGAGGAGTCAGCATGTACGAGACAAATATGGAGTAAAAATAGGTACGTAGTAATATAAATGTGTTTAATTTACAAGAATTATATGATAGTTTTTCATTAAGTTTCAGCAAAATTCTTCAGCTCGATATTATATGCTGCACGACATAAAATTCAAAATTATCTGATAGGCCCCCATGCAATGCGAGTTTCAGACCATGCTGTAAAATAGGGGTGCACAACATATGGCCTGCTGACACCTTATGTTTGGTCCGATCAAAGCAGGGAGTAACTCAGCTGGTTAATTCCTTTTATATCAAAATACAGTTAAATTTTGTAAGTAAATTATATTTATTTGCCACTTCATTTTTTGTCACAAAAATTGCATGTAAAAGTTGTTATGGTAATTAATAAATCGACAATAGCATACTTAAATTTTTATTATGGACAAAATTTTCAGTGTGGCCCACTTAGGTCCAATCAAGGTCGATTTTAGCCCATGTCAACTTCTGAGTTGTGCACCCCTGAGGTAGTGAAATGCGGAATATTCGGAGAGGATGGAATTATAACTGTATAGAAGTAATTGGGTGTTCTATACGTATAATTAATATATGTATAACCTGGATTATCGATAATTATTGTGGATTTCCCCTTAATTCACCTCAAAAACGAGAATCTGGTGCGAGGTATATTCACTTTAATATCCTATTTTAAGTGCCCAAAAGTGTTACCTGTATATAATGCGCATCCCTACTTTATGACCTGAAAATTTAATCTTCAAACTGTGTATTATACACGAGTATATATGGTAAGTAAGGAATGAGTATATAGGGTTAAAAAAATTATACAATGGCAGCAAGCACAAAATCAAATCTAATCATTAAAATGGATGGAGCTTTAATTCAGTGATTTAAGCTCTGTTGGAATGGTGTTAGTACTACTGGCGATCCTGTTTCCATCTCCTTTTCTCTTCCATCTTTTCAATCATGCCTTCTATAATGCATAGTTCTTTTATTTTCTTCAATGTTTCCTTTCCTATGTATATTTTATAATTGTTAAAAAATTGAGCAAGTGGAATGTATAAATTAAATAACACGTATCTCTCAATATCAGTTCTCACAGCGAGGCATGAGTATATCGATGTTTATCGATCCTGAGTATGTTAAGTGGAGCTCGATACATGGTGTTCCAATCATGAATTATTGCAAAAGGTTGCAAAAGTTTGAGGCTAACTGCGACTTTATATGTAATTTGATTAACTAATTCAAGTTATGTTTTGGTTTATTTCTTCCATCTGCATAATTAATTAATAGCCTTTTTCTTCAACATCTAACTGCTTACGACTTATTGTTAGTAATACATTGAGTTATCCTGGTGGATAAAATTTTAATCAATTTTATTTTAACTAAAATTTTCTCTTGTACAGAACGAAAATTTGAATAAAATGTTATTTGAGCTTGTTTAACTCGAATAAAAAGTTTTTTGCAATTAAATTGGATTGACATGTTAAGCAGGACATTTCATTTTATGACTCTGGTTTCGATGTTTCTGAAAGTTTGGGAGAAATTTGCGGGGATCCCTCCTCCCCTCCTGCTCAACAGTATTTCTCGTATCAAGGCTCACTCGGCTGGGTCGATCCTCAGTAAATTTACAAATGAAAAGTAGATCTTGGGTGCTGAAAGGTTAAAGACCTCTGGTGTAGCATATAATATTTCCATTGTAAGTGCCCATTATCTCATAAGGTAAAAAGCATCCTCTATAAGAAATACAGGGTGCATATAAATTATCTTTACAACTTGACTCATGAATAAAAACTTTATGAAAAGACATTGACATACTGTTTGTGCATCATCTGCAGGGGAAACTCTCAAAGTTTCACTGAGTTCCCGGTAGAAGGTAGCACCCCTTGTTTTCCGCTGCACTGCATTCGTCTGTGTGAATCATCAGCTCAGTCACCATGGACCCACAGGAGAAGGCACAGTGCATGGAGTGGTTTATCGAAACAAAATTGGATACAGAGGTCCAAAGACATTTCAGAACAACATAGCATAAGTGAAAATGTCGAAAGCATATGCGAGGTCTTTGACCACAGTCCACGTAAGTCGACACGAGCTGCAGCATGTGAGTTGCAAATGCCGCATTTGACAGTGCATTGGGTGTTAGGAAAATGTTTGCATCTGTATGCTTACAAGTTGCAAATGGTGCAGGCAATTATGTCAGATGATAGGGTAGCCCATAAGGAATTTGCAGGGACCATACTTGAGAAACTGGACGAAGACAACAAATTCCTGAGGAAAATCATGTTCTCTGATGAGGCTGCATTCCACATTTCAGGGAAGATAAACAGACAATGTATGTATCTGGGGATCAGAACATCCTCATGCTCCAGTGGAGCACATTAAAACCAGCCCAAAAGTTAATGTGTGGTGTGGCCTGTTGCACAATTGTTTGATCGGAACCTTTTCCTCTGCCGAAGCGACTTTGACATCCAGCAATTACCTGGATATGCTGGAAAATTTTGTCTATCCACAGTTACAAGAACTGCAGCCTGTCGTGTTCTTCCAGCAAGACAGCGCACCACCACACTGGAGCTTGATTGTGCGTGCATCTCTTAATCAGCATTTCCCAAACCGATGGATTGGCCGTGTTGGTCCCATCTCTTGGCTGGCCAGATCACCGGATATCACATCCTGTGATTTTTCTATGGGGATACGTAAAAGACTGTGTGTACCAAACTCCGGTAGCCAACATCAACGAGTTGAAGAACAGAATTGAAGCTGCTATTGCAACAGTTGATGTTGACATGTTGCAGCATACATGGATGGAGCTTGAATATCGCTTGGACATTGCATGTGTGACAAATGGTGCTCATGTTCAATGTATGTAATGTTCAGAACAAACTTTGAGAGTTTCTCTCACAGATGATGCACAAACGGTGTGTCTATATCTTTTCAAAAAGTTTTTATTCATGAGTCAAGTTGTAAAGATAATTTATATACACCTGTATGAGATTACTTTGGCCCTTTAATTTTCCTGAAGATTTTCTCAATGATGCCCCTCAGTTGATGGCCATGGTTTGGCTGAGTGAGAGCTCATGTGGCAAAGAATTTCAGCCACTTGCTGTCATGCTCAATAGCTGCAAAGAAAACGGTAAGAGTGAGAAATCCATTGCTGGAAAAGGTGTTGTCTATCTGGGTGGAAATATACAGAACACATAATCAAGATTGTTAACCTTTATCATTTCAAAATGAATAATTAATTACCAATTTTGAACAATGACACCTACATAGTTTTTATAAAAATAACATCACTAATGCCACATGGCAGAATGAAATTTCAAGCGCCATGCAGAGAATAATTAGTTCTCGTCGACATATTTATGAAAATTTTAATATGTTGCATAGGTTAAAAATTCACCAAACAGAAAGCATCCTACATAGCATTGAACCACTGTCGCCTCCGTGCTCCTAGCATTGAACCGGCTCCAAAATTATGACGATTGAAATGATTTGAGGAAGGTGGAGAATTATAGCATACTGTTAATTATGGAAGAAGATAATATTCCATGCTTAATAATTTGCGTAAAACAGAAAAATATATAACACCTTACACCCTTCTATGAAAACTATCCTTTTCCTAATAATGACATTTTTGAATACATTTTTACTTTCTCATACGAAGTATTGAGAAGGTACAGTTTTCGCAAAAAAATTTGACCTCGAGATTTTTACGGAAATACACGTTTTAGATGTCGCTGAATCCAAAAAAGTGTTTTTCGCAATGCTGTCTGTCTGGCTGTCCGTCTGTCTGTTACTGGCGCTGGAGCCTAGACGGTAGAGTGAAAATGAATGAAATCTCGTACTTGGGCATTTTATCATACTGAGCAGAGTATACATAGAAATGGTTGACATTGCTCAATAATTAAGAGTAGTTTATTCTACGCATTTTTAACAACAATCCGATTTTCTCGAAAACGGCTCTAACGATTTTGATCAAATTTCGTACAGTTACTTGAGTTTACGTCTTCAGTAATGCTGTATAGTTCACATTTATCAAAAAATGAATATAAGGCTAGTTTATTCTAGGCAACTTTAACAACAATTCGATTTTCTCAAAAACGGCTGTAACGATTTTGATCAAATTTCGTACAGTTACTTGAGTTTACGTCTTGAATAATGCTGTATAGTTCATATTTATCAAAAAATGAATATAAGGCTAGTTTATTCTAGGCCACTTTAACAACAATTCGATTTTCTCAAAAACGGCTTTAACGTTTTTGATCAAATTTCGTAAAGTTACTTAAGTACATATCTACAATAATACTAGGTCTTTCATTTTTCTCAGTGAATGAATGCAAGCCTAGTTTATTCGTGGGCAACTTTAACAAAAATTGATTTCCTAAAAACAGGCACATACGATTTTCATTTTCTAAAGATAACTAAACGATGCATTAGTACCCATATATGAGAAAGTTTGTACAATATATGTTGTACCGATGTTTTCTTTCCTAGCTGTACCCTCGCAATGTTTGCATGTTTTTACTTTCTCATACGAAATATCGAGAAAATATTGTTTTCGCGAAAAAATTCGACCTCGAGATTTTACAGAAATAGGTTTTAGGTGTCGCTGAATCCGAAAAAGTGGTTTTCGCAATCCCGTCTGTCTGTCTGCCCATCTGTCTCTGTCTGTTACTGGCTCTGGAGCCTATACGGTAGAGCGAAGATGCATGAAATTTCGTACTTAGGCATTTTATCATACTGAGCAGAGTATACATAGAAATGGTTGACATTGGTCAATAATTAAGAGTAGTTTATTCTACGCATTTTTAACAACAATCCGATTTTCTCGAAAACGGTTCTAACGATTTTGATCAAATTTCGCACAGCCACTTGAGTTTACATCTTCAATAATACTGTATAGTTCGTATTTCTCAAAAAAATAATATAAGGCTAGTTTATTCTAGGCAACTTTAACAATAATTCGATTTTCTCAGAAACGGCTCTAACGATTTTGATCAAATTTCGTACAGTTACTTAAGTTTACATCCTCAATAATACTTTATAGTTCATATTTCTCAAAAAATGAATATAAGGCTAGCTTATTCTTGGGCAACTTTAACAAAAATTGGATTTTCTAAATACCGACTGATACGATTTTCATTTTCTAAAGATAACTAAACGACGCATTAGTACCTATATATGAGAAAGTTTGTACAATGTATGTTGTACCGATTTTTTATTGGAAAATTCACGTAGCTAAAGGGTTAAACGTTGCTTCGGAGTAGCATTAGCAGGATCTTCTATAAATAAAAAAAATTGCCGTCAGCAAAAGCCTAAATTAAATGCGGAATTATCACAGATTAAAGTCTCAAACTTTTCTCACGGAGTTCTAGTCACAGGAAATATCTAACCAAACCCTAAAATTCATACATATTTATTAATAATTGTAAAATATATACCGTGACACATTGAATCAGATATCACGTCAAGAGTTAAAAATGAAGTACAGGGAAGTAGCCATACATTCACTACCTGAAGCGTGTAATGGAAGGTGATCCTAGTGATTGTAATCCCGGGATCCCGAATACCGGGATCCCGGTCAATTTTCTCCGGTATTTAAATACCGGTATTTGTCAAAAAATACCGGTATTTCGGTATTTCTTAAAAATTAATTTAAATACATTTTGAACATGTTGACTTCCATGAGTATCACCGGTGATCCTCACCTTTGTTTTACTAAGGGGCCGCGAGGAACACGTGTTACTCAGACTCATTGGTCTTCAATCTTATTTTTTTTCGGTGGCTTCACATTTACGCTTTGGTACATACAATGTCAGTGGCTTGCCGATGATGCATTCTAAATGTTTTCTTAGTTCGTCCTCACTTTTATCTCTTCTTATTTTTTCTACTAATCTTAACTTTGTAAGGAAACCTTTGTTTCATTGTTGATGCTTTCTTGGCTATTTTTCTGCTCCCTCAGTAATGGTTGAAACTGATACACCTCTCATTTATTACGAAGAGTTCCTGTACCAATCTTTGATTTCATAAGATAAGCTAAAATTAAGGCTGAAGGAAAAAGGTTCAGCTTGACTTTTGATGAGTGGACTTCTACCAGAAATAGGCGCTACTTCAATATAAACGTCCATTCCAGCAATGGTACCTTTTACAACATTGGATTAGTTCGTGTGCATGGAAGTTTGCCAGCAGAAAAGTGTATAACACTAGTTGATAAGAAATTAGAAGACCATGGTCTCCGGATTTCTACAGATATGGTATGTGTTACTACAGATGGGGCATCAGTTATGACTAAAATTGGAAGACTCATCAGTGCAGAACAATAGCTTTGCTTTGCTCACGGAATTCATTTGACTGTTATGGATGTCCTGTATAAGTCCAAACAAAACAAAGAAATATTTGATAAACAAGAAATATCAAATGCTGAACATATGCACCATGAAGGCGAAGAGGATGACGATGATGTTGGAGATGGTTTAACCATAGAGACAGATTATACAGGCGTTCCCAATAATCTCACTCACAATGAACTTTCCTCACTCATTACAAAAATACGAAAAATAGTTAAAATTTTTAAACAATCAGCTACTAAAAATGAGAAATATTTGCAAAGGTACGTTCAAGCAGAATTTGGAAAAGAAATTGCTTTACTGCTTGATTAAAAAACTCGATGGAACAGTTTACTTACCATGATTGAAAGATTTTATCAGTTAAGATACTGCGTCCAAAAGGCATTAATAGACTTAAATTCCGGAATAAATTTTTGTGATGATGAATTTAATTATCTGCAACTAATTATGCTCTTATGCCAATCAAATTAGCTGTGGAAGCACTATGTCGCAAAGATTCTAATCTTTTAACTGCAGATGCAACTCTAAAATTCGTGATGACAACTCTTCACGAACAAAATTCGGAAATAAGTAATAGGTTACAAACTGCCTTGAAATTCCGTATTTGCCAGAGAAGTACAGATCTGTCACAAATTCTTTAGTATTTGCATAGTGGATCACATGATGAAAGTGAATTAGGATTAGCTTTATTTCATCGACTAAGTAAAACGGCCATCATAAAAATAGTAACTCGTTTAATAAAAAGACTTCATTTGTCTTGTGTAAAAGATTCTGAAGAAAATGTCGGAACATAATCAATATATTCAGCAACATCTTCCACATCAAACGATAACAGTAAGAAAAAGGGAACTGTATTAATGACATCCGTCGATGGCATGTCTTTGAAAGAGAGACTACAATTAGCTATACAAGAAACACTTAAAGTTCAAATCAATACTGATGCCGATAATTGTGATTCTTAAAATTATTGATGACATTATTATATTGATATTTTTGTTTATATTTTTATTTTCACTACAGCTAGTTGCTTTGTTTTTTAATTACTTTATGGAATGATTGTTTATTTCGTTTATTTTATATCTTATAATAGTATAAACTATTAATAAACAACTTCATTAAAAGTTGTTTTTTAATTTATGAACTCATCTATTAATACCGGTATTAATACCGGGATCACGGTTTTGAAATTTCAGGATACCGTAATACCGGTATTCATTTTTACTTTCTCATACGAAGTATCGAGAAAGTATTGTTTTCGCGAAAAAATTTGACCTCGAGGTTTTTACGGAAATACGCGTTTTAGGTGTCGCTTAATCCGAAAAAGTGGTTTTCGCAATGCCGTCTGTCTGTCTGATACTGGCTCTGGAGCCTAGACGGTAAAGCGAAAATTAATGAAATCTCGTACTTAGGCATTTTATCATACTGAGCAGAGTATACATAGAAATGGTTGACATTGATCAATAATTAAGAGTAGTTTATTCTACGCATTTTTAACAACAATCCGATTTTCTCAAAAATAGCTCTAACGATTTTGATCAGATTTCGTACAGTTACTTGAGTATACATTTACAATAATACTACGTATTTCATTTTCCCCAACGAATGAATATAAGGCTAGTTTATTCTTGGGCAACTTTAACAACAATTAAATTTTCTCAAAAACGGCTCTAACGATTTTGATCAAATTTCGTACAGTTACTTACGTTTACATCCTCAATAATACTGTATATTTCATATTTCTCAAAAAATTAATATAAGGCTAGTTTATTCTGGGAAACTTTAACAATAATTCTATTTTCTCAGAAACGGCTCCAACGATTTTGATCAAATTTCGTGCAGTTACTTGAGTATACGTCTTCAATAATACTACTTATTTCATTTTTCCCAACGAATGAATATAAGGCTAGTTTATTCTAGGCAACTTTAACAAAAATTGGATTTTCTAAAAACAGGCTCATACGATTTTCATTATCTAAAGATAACTAAACGACGCATTAGTACCTGTATATGAGAAAGTTTGTACAATGTATGTTGTACCGATTTTTTTAGTTGAGCCGACCCATCAAAACTAAAATCTCAGTTTAATGGCTAAGTCTTGGGAATGTCTTCATCTAAATGAAAAAAATGACCAAAAAATTTGTTTTGAAAAACTTCTCTCTGCTGTTGCAATTGTTATGGAAATTGCAGGTATATATTGGGCTGAGTGAATAAAAATTATGCAAATGCTTAAAGAACATAGTAAAAGCAAAAGCATTTGCTAAAAGCATAAGCAAATGCTAAAAGCATTTGCTTCATTTTGAGTGAGTAAAAGTTTGCTTTTGCTTATAAGCAATTGCTAGTTGATTTTAAGCATTTGCATAAAACTGAGTAGTAAATGCGCAGTTTTTTTATCAATCATACTTTGAGTATTATATCTCATGAAATAATGAAGAAAGATAGATTACATAAATTTTCCTGCCTCTGTCTGTTTAGGTATAGTAAACTTGTAAAGTATATTGAACAGATAAATAAATGATGTTTCATAAAAATGTTTCTTATTTTTTAAAGAAAAAAGCTCCTTACCTAAATTACTTGGCAAGTCTTAAATTGTTTCTAATGTTTACATAAAAAACAAGTGATAAATGATTGCGACAGTTCAATTTTCACAGCTGATTGTGATAGCTGGCTATTGATAGCTGTGATAACTGAATGTTCAAGTTTCATCATTAATTTTCGGTAACATTTGTAATTAATATAATTCACCCAAACAAAACTAATTTTAAAGAAATTACAAGAAAATGGAGGAACAATTTATAGCTAGTGATGAATCATCTGATGTTGAAGAAGCATCTCAACAAATACAGTTTGTAAAGCTGATAGAGGAGAACAAAATTATTTTAAATATGAGCCAGATACCAGAGATGAAGAAAAAGGAGAGAGCAATTGGGAATAAACATCAGCAAATCTTTGGAAAACCTATTTCAGGCACCCAGTTAAAGAAAAAGATTCATAATATGAAGACTGAAGTAAAAAGGAAAACTGATTTGAAGGCAAATGGTAACAAAAAGATCAAATCGAAGAATTGGGAGCAAACCTTTTTTGCAGTTATGAATGAGGATGATAATCCAGTTTTTAAAAAAATAGACGGTGCTACATCTGCTGGAATAGATTCGCCTTCAAACCCTGTTGAATCTCCCCCACTTACTTCAGTAACTTCCAAAGTAGCAGACGTTAGAATAGGTGATAAAAAACAGTCTGTGGCATGCAAACCAAATATAAGTACACTCCATTACAAAACAGATGAAACCAGGAAGTTATCCCTCCAAGAACTGCAAAGGTTAGTTTTAATTTAATAAATACACAGACTGAATGGGAAAAAATGAAGCTGGAAATATTAAAAGCTAGTGCAATTTCGGGACCAGAGGTATACTTAGCAGAAAAGGAAAACTCTGAAGGTGCCGCAATCACGTCCGTGGGACGTAATGAAGCAGTTTATTTATGTTAATTATTCGATTTCAACAAAAAGTTTATTTTTCACTTAACAATTATAAATATTTAACCATCACCATTATCACACAATAAAGTTGAAATTTCATTTCTTATTATTTTCCTCTTGCTCTTGTTTCTGCTTCAGTTTCCATCTCTTCTTCCGTTTAACTTACATGTTCTATTTCTAGTAATTCCTGTGTAAAATCATCACCATCATTTAAAAAAATTTTGGCCACATTATGCAATATGAAACAACATAATATGAGGTTTGGTATTTTTTCGAAATAAACTCCATATTCTACTTAGAGGAAAGTGCTCCTCCACGTCTCTCTTGATTTTGTCCCAGAAACAGATTCGAAATATACTCGACATTTTCCTCTGTGATCCAATATAAATTTTTATAATCGTTAGTTGTTGACATTCGTCTTTTCTTGTATTTTTCACTTTCCGTGTACTCATAAACTCGGCCATATTAACAATATCGATAAAATATCACCAATTTATACAAAGAAAAGAACTTGAAAATTTTTAAGTGAGCCCCTCACCTCACAAGAAATTTAAGCATATGCTTAAAAGATTTAGCAAAAGGTCGATTTTATTCACACATTTTTATGCAAATGGTACATAAGAATCCTGAAAATAAGCAGATGCTTATTCTTTTAAGCAAAAGCAAATGCTATTTTTTTATCCACCTCAAGCCAAGCTTTTGCTTAAAAAATCTGATGTGGCCAACACATGACTTTCTCCATATTTGGGGTATAGATATTTAAATTATTATGAGTAGCATTATAAGGCAAAATTATTATTTCGTATCGTAAAAGAGGACACGTCGTTGCCGTAAATTACGTATATTTTGAATGTTTACAGAATTCACCGCTACATGGTGTTGGCGCTGTAGGCTGGTATTAAGAAAAAGCGAAATATATCCGAAATGGATGGTTCTAGGAAAATTAGTTTCAAACAAAACTTGGAAGAAATATTATTCTCTTCAACTTTGTCCTTACGAAGATTACCAATAACGATGTTGTTAAGGAGATATTTAACGGAAACCGAAAAACCGGTTATTTATAAATAACTCCTAAACAATAACTCCTATAGAAAATTGTTTCAAATGAAAGTTGTAGGAAATTACATTCTCTATAACTTTTGTATAGAATTGTAGATACAAAAATGATATTTTAACCAAGAAATATCGCAAAAACCGAATCGGGTTTCGAATAAACCTCGACTTCCGGTTATCCGTTATTGTCCAAAAACTAATCAGTTCTTTGCTCTCATGTAAGAGTGTTAGATATGAAGTTTGGTAACGATATGGCACGTACTTTTTGAGTTAGAGCGCCCACACTAACATACACACACACACAGACATCATTCCGAAAATAGTCTAAACATGTTCTAGGGACCTCAAAACATGTATATCCGTTGAAATCTGGAAGTCGATTTTTTTCATGAATACAATACTTTCCCATTACTACGTATGAGAAAGTAAAAATGCTAGAAATCTCAAGCAAAAGCTTTTATTCGGTCAGCCCAACAATTTGACGAACATTCCCGAAGTTCCCGATGTTCCCGAACGTGATTGCGTCATCGAACTGCGCACGAGGTACTTCGTTCGTTTGATCGTGCCGATCTCAACGAGTCGTTGTGTGGTGATTCTTATGGTTTTGTCGCAGCGGTTGATAATAAGTAGAACGTTTATAGTCACTCATTTTAATAACAAAATGCATCTAGCGACAAGGTTCTTCTCCCGTAGTGCTTTCGAGTCAACATCTACGTTAGACGTACTTGCAAGAAGAAATTTTAATTCCCTTGTAAATAAGGTAACCATGCTTTTGTAAAGCTATTTAGGATGAACTACAGTAATATTTTAATTACGTATGGTTTTATGGATTATGAATGTGTTTATTCCTAATTTTTCTTACAATTTCATGAGATATTACGATTCCATTCTTTTTCAGAAAGTATTTCCTTCGGTGAACGGTGCCGCAAATGGCATTCTTTCGAGAAATAAGTAAGTTTTATTAAATACTATTAAAAATGAATGATGTTCGATTATTTTATTACCAAAGTTTATATTATTAGGTTTTAAACCATATTTTAACACTAAATAGGCCATCGAGCCTTTAAATGTGGATAGCAACACTTAGCAATTTGTTGCATCAGAGGGGATGAATAATATTTTTTTATTTTACCGTAAATGTCAACCAATTTTAGCATCTGATAATTGTTTTTAACATTTTTGTTTCTTGTTAAGAAGTTATTTCTTGGTTGTTATTCGTGTAATGAGGAAAGAATGGAACTTACCATGTACTCATATGTGAAGTTGAAGACTTTCTTTCAACAGTGTCACAAAGGCTTGCATTTTATATTACTTCAAGTAGGTTTAAGTAAAACTTAGAGGAATTTTTTAAAAAATTCGACAGTAGTTGCACATTTTGTACAGTAACAGCTAGTTATATAACTATTTTAAAAGGTTTTGAAACTTAAGTTAAAATTGGTCTTTTGTATCGAAATTTTTGTTTTTATATTTCTAGTACGTACAGCAGTGAAATGCATGGTATTTATTGCGTTACGCATTCTCTAAATTACAGTTTGGAACCATACTCATCATTGGCAAATGGCTATTTGAATGTTTTAAAATTTCATAGAGGGTAGGAGAATGTGATGTAATTTATACAAGTTCTGGACATAATTGATCTTATATCAACTTTACGTAGGTTAAAGAAAAATACTGATTGTGAGATAATAAATGGCTTGTGTCTAATTGTAAGTAATAACGTAATGGAGTAGTTATCACCCCAGTTTTCAGCAGTGACTTGCAGGTTCCATTTCTGTGTTAAAAATTCATCGCCCTCTGGAATTGCTCGTAATAAACCTTTTTTCAATAAGACAAAAGAGCTGATTGAAATTAGCATTTAAGATTTTTTTAAGTTTTAAGTTATAGATTAAAATGGTATTTTTAATGTTGAGTTATACATTATATAGTGTAAATTGTAGTGGTGACCTTAATCTGATTGCTAGGAAAGCCGTTACTGTGAAGAATTTATCTGATTATATCCGAATTTGAAAAGAATCTTGAAAATGAAATTAGTAATGAAGTACAAATTCTGGCGTTTCCTAGTAATAGATTATTAGTATTGGTCCCTGATAATTAAGTAAAAAACATTTTTAATGTATACACACTTTTGCTTAAAACTGCACTCAAAGGTAGAAATTAATTTTTTCCTGGTCAAAAAATATTTAAAAATTTGTTTCGTAAAAGTGGATGGCATTAATATGAGTATATATATTTATTTATTTATATGTTAAGTGGCCAGCAATAAGAACTAATTTATGAGGTAGATGAAATATAAGAATTAGAAAAAAAGCCACCCACTTTTTTCTTAAAAGTGGATGGCATAAATGAGTATATTTATTTATTTATATGTTAGGTAAGTGACCAGCAATAAGAACTAATTTAGGAGGTAGATGAAATATAAGAATTAGAAGAGAAAAACACAAATTTTGGAATAATATTTTTTGACCAGGAAAAAATTTTCTACCTTTAAGTGAAGTTTTAAGTAAAAGTGTTTATACAATAAAAATGTTTTTTTACTTAATTTTCTTTTTATCTTTTTCATCTTATAGCTTTATTAATAATGAATTTTTTTACATGCATGAGAAATAATTATGGAATATAGAATTAAATAAATTTGGAATAATTTTTGCAATGCATGACAAATGTGTAACGAAAAACTTACCTGTTTTATATGACTGATGAAATTTTCACTGAATAATATTTTTGATTTAACAAAACTTCAGACGATTTTGTAGTTTGGAACTCAAAATCCAAAATTATGTCATCATACCGAAATTTTCTAAGTGAGAACAATAATAACTTAAACTTAAAATAGTTGCGTATATTCTTCCATGACAGAGAATATTTATTCAATATAATATACGAATGTTGTTTACTTTGGTTTCTATGAAAATAAGTTTCCTCACCTTCCCCCTCTCATATTAAAAGCATTTAAAGCATGTTTACACACATAAGAATTGAAATAACAATATGATACTGATGTCTAACAATGGAATTGATAGGCAAGCCAACATCCTGTTAAAATGACAAGATTTCCTCAAACCGTGTGAATTAAACATTTAAATTGAGCAATTTCGAACTGTAGACAGAAAAAGATGAACAGAATAAGAAACTTTGTTTTCTTCAAAATGGTTTATATCCAAAGATTGTAGGTCAATTCTTTCTAATTTTAATCTAAAAAAGAATGAAAGCCTGCACGTTGATTTTTACGTCCAATTTCATGAGAAATGGAAATGTCTTCCTTGGAGCTGAACCCTGGACTTTTTTCGAGATTTTTTCGTCATCACCTTAAAATATGTGAATTGAGCATTCCTGCCAAATTTAGAGTTTCTGTCTCCGTTCTTTCTCGAGTTATTTGCATTTTTATAGCGAGGGAGTGTTGATGTGTGACAAATAAATAAATAAATATGAAGGGAAGTCAAGTAAAAGTGTGTAAATTAGGTTAATGTGAATACCATTATTCAAACAGTCCTCGTGTATCAAATGTCTTTGTTACATAATCAGTTTCTAAGGAGAAAAATATATATTGATTGTGAATTATTTTCAATGTTTTTTAAAAACTTTTATACATGAATTAATACCCAAATTATTTTAGGTCTGATGGTGTTAAAGGTGCTGTCATTGGTATTGACCTTGGTACTACCAATTCATGTGTTGCGGTAATGGAAGGAAAACAGGCGAAAGTGATTGAGAATGCTGAGGGATCACGGACAACACCATCAGTGGTTGCCTTCACTAAAGGTAGCATTTTTATTGGAGTCATAGGAGGAATCATAATTATTTGATTGTGTGTGGTAAATAGAAAAATAAACCTCAGAAGGGCTATGGTTGAGCTTTTATTTTACGTTGGGGAAGTTTGATCCAGAGCGGTACCAATGGTATGACTGCACTGGGCTCCATACTTAAACGGGGTGTATTGGTATTACATACCTTATTTTACAGGATGGTTTCTGGACGTCAAAATAAGTGAAAAAGTTCATATGAACATACACCCTGAGGACCTTCCTTAAAAAGTTATAGCCATTAGATAATTTCAGCTCCTGTCACAAACCTACGTTCCGAGAGCATTTTCTTCATGTCAAATGGTGATCATAGAGGCCCGTTTGATGTCCAACTTTGTGTTGATGTTTATCTTTGACATTCGAAGCCTGAACTGACAGTCTTACTCTGTATACACAAAGTAATACTCATATGTATTACATAAAGTACTGTACATTTTGAGTCAGTCTGAAGCAATCTAAGCTTGGTGAAGCACTTAACATTACAGTACTAATCCAGCATGTACAGGGGCTATTCATTTCACGAATTAGCGGACATGCATATTGTATTAGGAGAGTGCAATGGAAATACTGCAGATTCTGTTAGAAGATACAGAGAAAAATAACCTAATCGGAGAATGCCAAATCATTGTACGTTTCTTTCTGTTGACCGCCGACTTTGAGAGATGGGAGCATTTCATGGAATGCGATAGGATATTAGCCATCCACGTTTTGTACGTAATGTATAGGTGGAAGAACAGATTCTTGAAATCGTTGAAAGAGAAGTACGAGACGTCTTGCAACTCATACAGGTACCTCCCATTCTTCTGTACACCGCACATTACAAGAACAGCAGTTAAATCCCTATCACATTCTGACTGTGCAGGAGTTATTACCACACGATGCACCTGCAAGATGTGCATTCTGTCAATGGGTTTTGCAGCAGTCTGCTTAAGACTCTGTTTACAATGAAGGTTTTTTCACAGATGAATCATGCTTCACTAGGACTGGTATAACCAACATTCACAATGAACGTGTGGTCAGATGAAAATTCTCATGCAATTCGATTTCGTCATCAGCGACAGTTTTCCATCAAGGTATGGGCTTGAATTTTAGGTGACTACGTCATAGGCCTTCACATTTTACTCGCATGAGTTGGTGGCTGAGATTACATTAGTTTTCTTCGAACAAACTTAAGTGAATTATTGGAAGATGTGCCCTACAATATGCGTCTTCGCATGTGGTTTCAACATGATGGTGTTCCACCACATTACAGCCGTGAAGTACATCAATGGCTTTCCGAAAATTATCCTGGATGCAGTATTGGTTGTGTACGTTACCTCCAGTTTCCTGGCCTGCATGCTCACCTGACCTCAATTTTTTTCTGTGGGAATATGTGGAAACCAAGGTCTATGCCACAACAATCGATACTAGAGAGGAACTGTGATGTCGAATTCAACATTTTACAACTGAAATAAAGAATACACCTGGAATATTTGAACGCTTACGATCTCCTTTTTCACGCAGAGCTGAGTCGTGTCTATGAACATTGACACAATTTTGAGCATCTCTTATAAGAAAATAAAGAGGCTTCTAATAGCCTGTGTTTGTTTTCTTCTTATTAAAACCTGTTAAACTCAAGAAATATTTAAGGTGTTACCATGGAAGTTGAAATTAAAATGACTTTAACTTTTTAAGGAAGGCCCTCAGGGTATATGTTCATATGAACTTTTTCACTTATTTTGATGTCCAGAAACAGTCCTGTAAAATAAGGTATGGAATACCGATACACCCCATGTGCTCTAAAAATGTTTTACTTATGAAGTACACACATAAAAAAGTCGGAAAAATATCAAAGACTGTCATAGTGAGAGAGATTGCTTTATTAAAATTCATTAACACAATTTTTTGCATTGCCTTCACTTTGCACTAGGCCCCATGATTTTTCGTAGTTGGCTCTGGTTTTGTCTTTAATATCTTAAAACATGTGCAACATTTCTTTTTATCAGACCTATGTATTGACTTGTATTTGTTGTAATGTGATATCTGCCTCCAGTTGCATCTTGGTACTTTACTATTAATACAGTAAAACCTGGTTAATTCGAACCTCTATATTTCGAAATTCGACGTAATTCGAAATTTTTTAACACTTGAAAGACCGAAAAAGCCAATTTCATACAAATGTGTTTCAATAATTCGAAAATCTCTATAATTCGTAATTCGAAAAAAAATTTTGCCCGATTTTCGGAATATCAACGCATTTTTGTCGACATAATTCGAAATAAAACTTACCAAAAAGAAACTAAATGAAATTTACTAAAATATTTCTGGCACCATGTCGGCTGGTTTACAAACATTGTGCGATCGTGATCATACCGACTGGGCGTTGGGTATTGTCACAAGATTCGGTCCATCCCCTCAATTTATCTACTGTTTTGCGAGTTTGAGTTCCAATATTCCTTTGGTTCGTTGTTTGTTTCGTATTAGATTGTATTTTTCATCATTGTTAGTTACTTGTTTAAATAATATTCTTAGTTTAATAACTGCAAGAGAGACTATTTAAATTTATTGCTATAAAATATTTTTTTAAATATACCCTCCAATGGCTCCGGTTCGTGGTGCATATAAGACTCTTACTCTTGCTGAAAAAATGTCTTTGCTGCAGGACATTGACAAGAAGTTAGAATTGAAAGGAAAACTAGCCTCAAACTATGGGATTCCGAACTCGTCTTTATCTACAATTTTAAAGAATCGGGCGAAGATTGAAGAAAGTTTTTATAAATTTAAACGGAACGCTACACGTCGGCGTTGACGACCTGCGAAAAACTAAGACCTCGAAGAAGAACTGTCCGATTTTTTTTCACAAGTACGAGCGGCGAATTTACCTGTGATGCTCATTGAAAAATCAAGAAGTCTTGCGAACGCTTTGAACATTGAAGATTTTAAAGCGTCCAATGGGTGGTTGGATGGTTTTAAAGACGCCACAATATTGTTTGTCTCGCAGTATGTTGCGATGCCCAAAACATTAACGAAGAGGAAGTGACGACCTGGCTGCAAAGAAATAAACATGTTTTGGAGAAGTACGCGCTCAAGGACATATGGGTGAAACGCATTTTTTTTCAAAATGTTGCCCGATCGTACTTGGCTCTCCGAGGCGAAAAATGTCACGGCAGCAAACGTAGTAAGGAGCGTCTCACCGCCGCGCCGTGCTCTGCACAAATATGGATGGGTCGAATAAAGAAAAACTGGTAATCATCGGAAAATATGGGAACCCGCGCTGTTTCAAAGGTATTAATCGTGATTATTTGCCGATAATTTACGAGCATAACACAAAGGTGTGGATGACAACAGACATATTCAAAAGTTTTTTTAATAAGAATGCAAAAACGTGTGGCGGTGCAAAATCGTAAAATTTTGTTGACACTAGACAACTGTTCTGCTCACCATGTGGCTCAGATAAATACGCCCAATGTTAAGTTGCTGTATTTTCCGCCGAACACAGCCAGTGTTCTGCGGCCACTTGACCAGGGCATCATTCAAAATTTAAAGAGTCGCTACAGAAAAAAACTACTGTCGTCATACTTGGTGCAAATTACAAATGGATGTTCGCAGGATAATTTACGAAAATGGACGATTTTAGATGCGTGCCGGGCCTTGTCATCGGCGTGGCAATTGGTGACTCCTCAAACCATCGCCAACTGTTTTAAGAAAAGCGGGCTATCTTCGCAGCCGGCAGAAGTGTTCCATTGTACAGAAGTGGAGGAAGTAATCGACAGTAATGTATTGGGACCTGTCAGTTTCGGAGACTTTGTTTCCTTTGATAATGACTTGGCTACGTCGGTTGTATATGACCCCACGATCGACGAATCGAAAACCGTTGCGCGTGATAGCAAGGAAGAAGACGATGTGGATAACGTCGATCCTAGGTTGGATGTGCCATTGCCATCTAAGGAGGATGTTATAAAAGCTTAAGATACCCGGGATGCCAGACGTGCCGATGAATATCTGTGAAAAAGTTGATGCCATTATGCAACACATTGCGCTAGGGAGTGCCCTGAAATTGAAACGGGAAAATAACCAACTTTTTAAAATAAATTTAAATTAATATTTTATTACACACTTTTGTTTATTTACTTTTAAGTTGACATAAGTGAAAGACATTATTAACATTTTAGTGGTTTAATTATATGTCCATATATGTTTCAATGTTTAAATGAGTAATCCTAAATTTGACTTTTATTCATCGACATCATATTTTGAGGTATGCATGTGTAGTACATCCTTTTTTCCTGTATTTTAATATGGTGTCATATTCTTTTGTTTTTCTGTAATTTATATTTGCATTTTTTAAATTTGGTAAATCACACTTTTTTGTAAATTTCGAATTATAGAGGTTCTTCGTAATTCGAAATGATTTTTCTTTGGTCCAGTGAATTTCGAATTAACCAGGTTTTACTGTACTAGGCGAATGAGCCTGTTTAAAATGGCCTTTGAAAACAAACAATATAAAAATAAAACCAACAAACAAATGATAAAATTATAAAGATGAATAACATTGGAATGGGCTACAAATGAAAACAAAGGAATAGTTTTAAAATATTAAGAGGAAAACAGTCTTATACCTCAATAATATTATTTTAGCTTTTCAGCAGCCCTCTTATAATGACGTTCCTTGTGAATACTCTTTCGTTTAACAGCAATTGCCCTTGATCATCTTTATCCTTAACCCAAAATTTCAAATTAAGCTTGTCACGTGTTCTAGTTATGGCTCCATACAGCTGTCCAGCTGTGAAAAGCAACATTTAGTAAGTAATCACAATCAATAGTTCAGTTCCACTAAACAGCAGTTAAGAACAATCTCAATAGATATCTCAATACACTCAATCAGCGCATATACCGTATTTATTTAGATAACAATGTAATCGTTGTTTGGTTGGTTATCCTATAATTGGATTGACGCGAATTAAAAATAAAGAGCACGAAATTATTTTCATAATATCTGTTATATTCAGATAATGCGAAGGCACAGCGCAAGCAACTCTGTTTAATTTGGAGAAAGACTTCGAGAAGACAACGAAGGCACGTTAAAACATCGTCGAATTATTTTAAATATTAGCATGTTTTAAAATACGTAATTTACCACATTTATCAATCTGGTACTTAAGTATTAACGGGGAGCCCAACTTAATACGTAAGTATCGATCGATTTCTACCAAGATATCTGCAATCTACAAAGGAATTATATCTCGCTTGACTGTTGCGCTGCAAATGGAAGGAATATTGGTGAGCCTTCGGCTCGCTTTCTTTATATTTTAGTTGCCACCAGAAATTAAAATGATTGTTTTTTCAATTGTTATGTATAACAAATCATTTAAATGTTAATTGGTTTCTTTTAATGTTCTTAAAAATTAAAACATGATTTAAGTGATATTTTTTCCGTATTTATATTTTTAAGTTGGGCTTCCCGTTAATGCGTAAGTACCATCCATCCAGTTTACGTAAATGAGTATAGGTGCGGCCACAATTAGTTATAGAAAGTGGCAGGAGGGGCAGCACTAATTGTACTGGCAAGTGCTGCCCTCTCTTGCCAGTTTGTATAACTAACTAATGAGACCATCCGGGGACACACCTACAAAGACATTAAGGGTTTTATTATAGGAGATTGTTTGCAAATAATTTTGAAAGTCTGCAACACAACAGGTAATCCTCCGTTAACTTGATAGATACATTAAGTGAAAGCATGTAAACCCGAAAGCTCCTTAATAATTAATGCATATATAAAAGTGCCCTCAAGGGACCAAATTAAAATTCTGACTTACAAGGGAAGGCACCTAAGTGTAAGTGGTGGATCACGACCAAACTTCACAGGATGAAAGAAAACGAAAAATAATTAGACACATTTTCGGAAAGGCGTCTAACAAGCCTCCGTTTTCGAGATATTTGCAGTTTCAAATTGAAAAACAAGTGGCTTTCCTCTAATACCATGACGAGCGAGACCCGGTCAACAGATGACTGTGGCCTAGTGGTAAAGTGTCGGGCTGCAAAAATTTTTCCGCGCGTTCGATCCTCGACATCGCCGAATTTTTTTCTCCTCCAATCAATGTTTTGTGACTTTAGTTTTATGTAAGTTGTCCAAATTACATCATTAATAACTTTCTTATTTCAGGCCAATATTTTAATTTTAAATCTATTCCAATGCACTTTTTACGACTTACTCGGATTATATAGGTACTTGATACATATATACAACATTTTCTATGCACACTATCCTTGATATTACCACTGTAGAGTTGCATAGTTTACGTGCCGAATAAGGAGCACTTTATGCCACATTCCGACGGTTTATCGAGTCCTTTCGGCACGTCCTGGCAGTGGGCCCCACCGGGTGGGGTCGCTTCTTGCTCGCTTTCCTATGGATGGGTTAGGGAACCGTAATTTATTCATATGTAATGGAACCGTAATTTATTCATATGTAATGGTGACGTCATTGACGTTGTGGACGTCAATTTTGTGGCGTACCAAGCATACCGAATCTTTTTTTTAAAAACTGGTGCCTGCTGCTGGTGATACACAATTGATTGAATTTTAATGGCATCATTTCTCGTCGTCAAGTCTCTTTTTACCTTCTAACATAGCGGGACAGTTTTGAATGCGCCGGATATAGTTCTTAACTTGGTGATAGAAATAAACATCACAGGGCTGACAAATTGCTGTCTTTTTTTGGTGGAATCGCCTGCAACGAGCACGTGGGAACGTTGTTGTCATCGTAAAACATTTGGTCATAAGTCTCACACGGCATCTGCATTGTTGGTCAGAGAGCCCGCAAAGCATTTGAAAAAGGCAATGTTCCCGCGTGCAGGCGACCACTGGCGACTACAGCTGGAGTGCCGCCGGCTGCGCATGAGAGGGGAAGAGAAGGAATTGGAAAGGGGAACTTTGAGGAAGAAGGGCTGACGTCAGAGCTGCTCAGACGAGTCCTTTAGCCGCAAAGAGCCCCTCCATAGTATAAGTTCGCGCATATATCGAGGAGGGTGTGCATAGAAAATGTTGTATATATGTATCAAGTACCTATATAATCCGAGTATGTCGTAAAAAGTGCATTGGAATGGATGTAAAATTAAAATATTGGCCTGAAAAAAGAAAGAAAATTATTAATGATGTAATTTGGACATCTTACATAAAACTAAAGTCACAAAACATTGATTAGAGGAGAAAAAAATTCGGCAATGTCGAGGATCGAATGTGCGGAAAAATTTTTGCAGCCCGACACTTTACCAGTAGGCCACCGCCATCTGTTGACTGGGTCTCGCCTGTCATGGTATTAGAGGGAAGCCACATGTTTTTCAATTTTCAATTGCAAATATCTCAAAAATGCAGGCTAGTTAGACACCTTTCCGAAAATACGTGTCTAATTATTTTTCTTTTTCTTTCATCCTATGAAGTTTGGTCGTGATCCGCCACTTACACTTAGGTGCCTTCCCTTGTTAGACGTGTTAAAAGAATCATTTAATAAAACTGAATTTAAATCAGTGCTGGAAAACGTTACATGTAACGTAACAAAATAACGAAAAAACGGAATAATTTTGAGTTAACGTAACAAAAAACGTTAACAAAATTTTTCAAAAAGCTGTAGCGAAAAACATAACAAAAACCAAAAATATAATTTCGTTATTTCATTAACAGATTCCTTACTACTTGCTCTAGCTGGCTATAAAGCTTGTAGGGACACCCGCTGAGCCATTTCTACCGCCTTGTCATGAAAGGAGCCCTACCCCGCCCATCACCCATTGTCCTTTTGGGTTTTTCCCATTTATGAAAGAAAGGATTCCTGCAGGAAGCATAAGAGAAGAAACGAGGAAGATAAAGCATTGATCTTAAATGTATGTGCCGCTTTTACATTCGCTGTTCCCCCTCCCAGTATATCTTCCTTTGAAACTATTGTTTTCAATATTCGTTAGGATTGGGGTTTTCCACTTACTCGTTATACTCAAGTTCCTCTTTTAGAGTTACTGTCTCATCCTCTCCACCCCTGGATCCTGAAATGTGTCATTTGTTCGTCAGTCTAACTATTTAAGCTGTTGGAGAAAGATCTCACAATCAGTGCTTTTACGATTCAAACACTACCAGCCGAATTCATAGATTTCCAGTTAAACCCGGGACTAGGTGATTTATGCTAGTACCGGTCTAATTATTAAAAAAATAGTTATTAATAGTTATTAATTTTACAGCAATTAAGTAGTTTACAGAAAAAACCTCGACGAACGTAATTGTATCCCATTGAAAGCATTCCATAAAAATTTCATAATAAACTTTTTATCGATTTAAATTTAGAATAGGTATTTACTCATGGAAGCGATTGATTCAGGGTCGGTTTCGGTTAAAAAATGTGTGTATGTGAGGTAAAAATTTTCCCTCCCTCTGGATATCAAAGGCCAGAAATAATATTAATTATATATTGAAATAGGAAAATAAACTTATTTTACTCAGTTTTGTTTTTTCAAAAATATATTCAGCTGAATATTTTCAAAAAATAGAAATAAAACATTCACTGACCTTATAACAAAATGACTGTGCAATGATTATATTACCGAATATTTTTATATTGCAACTTTACGATCACGCTTTTGCACAAAGAGACAAATCCTTGACTAATCAAAATCTCTAGTATTGAAGGTTCGCTGTATTTGGGGCGGGAAGGTTTTTTGAAATTGCAATGCTTAAACCCTAAAAGCACCTGAAACCCCCTCCCCTTGAAACCCCCCCTTTGAAACCCCCCTTTTGAAACCCTCTTTTGAAACCGCCGTTTAATCCCCCCCCCCCTTTGAAACCCCCTCTTTGAAACCCCACCTTTGAAACCCCACCTTTGAAACCCCCCCTTTCAGACCTCCCCTTTTAAACCGCTATTTGAAACCTCCCCTTTTGAAACCCCCCTTTGAAACCCCCCCTTTGAAACCCCCATTTTGAAACCCCCACTTTGAAACCCCCCTTTGAAACCCCCCTTTGAAACCCCCCTTTGAAACCCCCCTTTGAAACCTCCCTTTGAAACCTCCCTTTGAAACCTCCCCTATGAAATCCCCCCTATGAAACCCCCCCTTTTGAAACCCCACCTCTTCGGAATCTCCCCTTTTGAAACCTTCCCTTTTGAAATCCTCCTTTTAAACCCCACCTTTTAAACACCACCTTTCAAACCCCTCTTTGAAACTTCATCTTTTGAAACCCCCCTTTTAAACCCCACCTTTTAAACACCACCTTTTCAACCCCCCTTTGAAACTCCACTTTTGAAACCCCGCCTTTTAAAACCCCGCCTTTTAAAACCTCCTCTTTTAAAACCCCCCCCCTTTTAAACCCCCCTTTTGAGACCCCCTTTCGAAACCCCCCCTTTGATACCCCCCTTTTGAAACCCCCCTTTGCAAATCCCCCTTTTGAAACCCTCCCCCTTTGAAAACCCTCCCCCTTTGAAACCCCCCTTTTAAGATCCCCCTTTTGAAACCCCCCTTTTAAGATACCCCTTTTGAAACCCTCCCTTCCCTTTTGAAACACTCCCTTTTAAATCCACCTTTTGAAAACCCCTTTTTAAACCTCCCTTTTTAACACCTTTTGAAAACCCCTTTTTAAACCTCCCTTTTTAAACCCCCCCTTTGAAATCCCCCCTTTAAAACCCCCCCTTTTATTCCTCTGAAGAGTTCAAGTAAAGTTCACAGTGCATCAGTGTGTTTTTTAACAATGTAAAGCTTTAAAACGTTCGTCTTGCCGTCCTTCTTAAGTGACACCTGTAATTGGTAGGTTTACATCTCTTACACCTTGAACCAACCCTGAATGTAAATGACTTATCATGGCGTAAAATATAGTTTTTCGCGATGTTTTGAAGTTCTGTGCAATACACCTTTGGAAAAAATGAAAATGTCAAAATCCGAAATATTGATTTTGCCGCCCCCCTGAAGTGGCGACTGTAAGCGACCACCTACGTCGCTTACGCCTGAAACCGGCCCTGCTCACATTGGGTAACGGTTCCATTTTTTCTGTTTTACCTGAAAAATTACCTATGTCTATGGTTATTAACAGTGGATTAAAACTTTATCAAACTATGCACATTTTCTCTTCTTTCATATATGTACTTAATAAAACAATCCTTTTGTTAATATCTAAAATGTTATTAAATGCAATATTGTAAATCCATGGATGATTTACATGTATTTCTTATAGGGTATAAGAGAAGGAAGAAAGCTATCAAAAATAAACCCCAGAGAGGAAAACTTGAAATTTCGACAATTTTCTTTGTTTTCGTCGAATTTTAGGTCTGTTGCAAGAATTAGAATTGGTACAGCCAGTGTACTTTCCGAGTTACTTTTAAAAAATTCTACGATGCGAGATGAGCATTGCAGTATTTTATTATAATTATTATATTATTTTTGTACTTAATCTGGGTTAATGCAATTAACCTTGGTTATTAAATGTTGGATATAAAAATTCTAATTTGTATGCATGATCAAAAAAAGAACGAAATCTGTTGCGTCTCCTTAGAAAACTTAAAAATGTTCTTTATCTGCAACATATGTTTAGGAAATTTTTTTAACTATAATTCTAAATGAAAAACTTATGAGGTATAAATATCAAATAAAAAGTACTCATAAGCAATTATATCGTTATATCGTTAAGTGTAACGAAAAACGAAATGTTGATTTTATCTTAACGAAAAACGAAATTGCTTTTTTGGCCATAACGAAAAACGCAACGAATCGATATTTTTTCGTTTGCCAGCACTGATTTAAATACATAAACTACCAGTATAATTTTATTAACATATTATTCCATCCATTGAAATATAAGAACTTTTGTAAGCAGTGGAAATTTTTGTTATAACATTTTGAATAACTCCAAAGAGAGAGATACTTAAGTAATCCAAAATCAGAAAAAAATACAATTAAGGAAGTGGTTTGAAGAAATATTTATTTTTAGTTGGCAGAAGGCCTTTGATAGTGTTGTATTTGGGTCTTATTCATTGTTAATGAGGGTGTTGAATAGGAGCACCCCTTTTTACTTTCTCATATGAAGTATCAAGAAAGTATTGTTATTGCGAAAAAATTCGACCTCGAGATTTTTACGGAAATATACGTTTTAGGTGTCGCTGAATCCGAAAAAAGAGTTTTCGCAATGCCGTCTGTCTGTCTGTTACTGGCTCTGGAACCTAGACGGTAAAGCAAAAATGAATGAAATCTTGTACTTAGGCATTGTATCATACTGAGCGGAGTATACATAGAAATGTTTGACATTGCTCAATAATTAAGAGTAGTTTATTCTACGTATTTTTAACAATCCGATTTTCTCAAAAACGGCTCTAACAATTTTGATCAATATTCGTACAGTTACTTGAGTTTACGTCTTCAATAATACTGTATAGTTCATATTTCTCAAAAAATGAATATAAGGCTAGTTTATTCTAGGCAACTTTAACAATAATTCGATTTTCTCAAAAATGGCTCTAACGAATTTCATCAAATTTCGTAGAGTTACTTGAGTATACATCTACAATAATACCACGTATTTCATTTTTCTCAATGAATGAATATAAGGGTAGTTTATTCTTGCGCAACTTTAACAAAAATTGGAAGGCTCATGCGATTTTCATTTTCTAAAGATAACTATACGATGCATTAGTACCCATATATGAGAAAGTTTGTACAATGTATGTTGTACCGAATTTTACTTTCTCATACGAAGTGTCGAGAAAGTATTGTTTTCGCGAAAAAATTCTACCTCGCAATTTTTACGGAAGTACACGTTTTAGGTGTCGCTGAATCCGAAAAAGTGGTTTTCGCAATCCCGTCTGTCTCTGTCTGTTACTGGTGCTGGAGCCTAGACGGTCGAACGAAAATGAATGAAATCTCGTAATTGAGCATATTATCATACTGAGCAGAGTATACATAGAAATGGTTGACATTGATTAAGAGTAATTTATTCTACACATTTTTAACAACAATCCCATTTTCTCGAAAACGGCTCTAACAATTTTGATCAAATTTCGTACAGTTACTTGAGTTTACGTCTTCAATAATACTGTATAGTTCATCCTATTTATAATTTCTAAAGTGTCCCCCCCCCCCTCTATCTCGAAAACCGTTTGCCGTAGAGTTTTGTAGTAAACTGCGTTTTGTTTCTGCAGGCCAGGAGGTCTCTAGAAAACTATTCTCAATTTCCTAAAGTCCCGGGTTCGATTCCAGGAGATAATTATATGTTCCCATAAGTTTACACGGAATTTTCGAGTTTTCAGAGTGCAAGGTTTTTTCCTCATGCGCTAAAATACGTAAATATGGACCGATTTTCTCCGTTTTTGATTTATTCAATGGCTAAAACTCTAAATTATCTTATTCTTTCATTGTTTATACCCTACGCGGTCGAAATTTTTGGAAATACGCAATTGGGTTCGAAATTTTGCCGATTTTTTGTCCTCCTTCGGGACGTTGCCAAGTCGACCTTAATTGTTGCCTCTGATTCAGTTACCATCGCTTAAACATTCAAATTGACGTAAAAACGGAGTCCTTAAGTTAGTAAGATCATTATACGCTACAGTTTTGCTTTAATTAAAGTTTTATTGTCAGTAAGATTATTTTCTGTGACTAGGACGCGTTTATCGTAGATTGTGGTAGAAAAGCATATTTATTTTTAAAAATACTGTATCTGAGTATTCATCCTTTTGGAAATACCAAATGTTTTTGTTTTCGTGACTGAATCGACCAAGAATCACCATTTCAGTGGAAATACGCGTAAGACTCTGCCATTCCTGAACCCCTGTAAGTTTATACTCCTCATTATTCTACAATCAATTGTTTCAGCGCTTACTTTTTTAATACTTTCGCCTGGCTTAAGTGGATAAATAATTATTTTTTGTGGCATCGCTTTTCCAAGTGTTATGTTTTGTGATTGATTAAGTGGATGACATTTCCTGTAAATTACAGAAAGTTCACATCTTTCTTTTCCCAATATTTGCTTTCGTTGAGGTGTTAAGACCCAGTCTGACTCCCGGTCATAGCAGTTCTATTCTTCTGTTTCCTCATTTCACATCACTACAGTTTATGCCTGTCATGTAAGGATCTTTCGATCACTAATCATTTCAATTTAATTACTGTGCCGCATCAATTTACTCTCTACCATAACTTAGAAAATACTGATTGCTGATTACCTTCGGATAACATTTTTTTAAATATGCCTTTCCCTCAGTGAGGTTCTAACACGCAAACCTTACACTGGGAGTCAAATATCTAAGTATCTTATACTGTATAAATTCATTGCTAGAGTAAAATATGAATTATTAACATCAACTTATTTTACAAATTTATTATTTTTTTATGAATCAATTTAAAATGAAACGTGCAAATTTTGTGCGAGCTCAGCTAGTATTTCTCAAAAAATGAATATAAGGCTGGTTTATTCTAGGCAACTTTAACAATAATTCGATTTTCTCAGAAATGGCTATAACGATTTTGATCTAATTTTGTACAGTTAAGTTTACATCCTCAATAATACTGTTTAATTCATATTTCTTAAAAGATCAACATAAGGCTAGTTTATTCTTGGGCAACTTTAACAAAAATTGGATTTTCTAAAAATGGGCTCATACAATTTTCATTTTCTAAAGATAAATAAACGACGCATTAGTACGTATATGAGAAAGTTTGTACAATGTATGTTGTACCGATTTTCTCTGAAGTAATTCAGCATCAATGTTGTCTCTGCACAATTGTGCAGTATTTTGATGACTTAAGCTTTCTGCTGGGGTGATTTTAAGCTAGCTGTTAATTTGGAAAATCTTTCAGTGACAAAATTAAACTTCATTATTATTGGTTTACTTCTGAACAATATTTTTATCTAGCTTCCATCTAATTAAACATTTTTTTAAAAATTTCCATTGCTTGCTGTATTTTTTTATGGTAAGATGTTTCTATCATAAATGTTCATCTTATTTTTTATGCTGTTAAATTTTAACTTTAGATGGGGAGAGATTGGTTGGAATGCCGGCGAGGAGGCAAGCCGTAACAAATTCTGCGAATACTTTCTATGCAACAAAACGACTTATTGGAAGAAGATTTGAGGACTCTGAAGTAAAGAAAGATATGTGAGTACTGAAATCTGCAAAGTACATAAGGAAGATACAGATGTAATCTTTAATTAAACATAGTGACTGCTTCTTGATAATTACATGTGTTATTACATATAATATAGAACCTTTTATCCTAATTCCACTTATCCAGAAATCAAGTTAACTGGCTATATTTTTTTTAAATAATGCATTTTTCCAATGTTTATTAGGAGAAAGAAATTTAAATTTAATGTCATGCTAGTATATACCTGGCTCACCACTATGCTTTGGGTGCGTTCCGGTGTACAAGTGAACACATAATTTGGAGGAGAACAAGAGAGTTATAATGGAAAGTACCCGATTACTTTAGTATTTCTATTACTGCACAGTACAGACAAATATTATAATAGTGCTCGAAATGGAAAATATTACGAAACGGAATGTACTTTCTGGTAGTGAAACTGAAAGCAGTGGATGCAAAATAACTGATAGAACATTCACAATTGAGTTAAAATTTGAATTATTCCTTATGTACTACGATGAAGAAAAGTAAAGAAAAACTTTTTATATTATTAAATGAAATTAACAAAACAGTATTACTAAATGTTTTATAAGATGAAATGATATTATCGACATATGCGACAGACCAGAACACCATTCGGGTAGGTTTTAGATCTTTCTGAGCATTGTGTATGAGTATATTCCAGATAACTGGAAATTCCAGATAACTGGCTATCCCCATATCCCAAGCTTGCCAGAGAAAAGGTTCTATACTGTATTTGTTTTCCACAGTACATTCACTACGTGGCAGGCTTGTTTCTTGCTAGGTTCTTTGCTTTCCCACATTGAATCCAGCCCTGACACAAGTTAGTATCCTTGGCACATGGAATTCTCTTGTCTAAATTCAAAAATAAACCTAAATGTTTTAGCTGAAATCAGTTTTGGGCAACCAGTATTGTATATTACTGTCATGCAATTCAAACATTCAAATAAAGAATGAAAAAGATGAGAATTACGAAACTCTGGAAACAGTGATGCTCTGAGGATTACAGTGAAACTTTGATTTTATGTTTTTGAAGGGAATAATTAAAAAAAATGTAAAATTGAGGAAAACGTAAAATTGAGAAAATTAAAATTCTTTACTCTGAAAAAAATTTGCACTTTTACTATATATATGTGAACTATTTGAATGTAATACTATAATCTTATATCATGATAGCCTTCTTCTGTGTACTGACACTCTCCTCAGCACCTCTGGTGGCAACGCAATGTAAAATATGAACATTTACATATGATAATTTTACAATATATGGAATAAATCGATGGGATGAATGATCTGAAGATCCTTATGCGATGGCATAAGCTGTAATAATGGGAAATGTGGAAACAGGTGAAAAAATATGCTATGACTGGGAATCGAACCTAGGTCTTCCACTTGCCAGGTGGATATTCTACCACTGAACTACCGTGGCAGACTAATTCTCCTGCTTCAGAGCGGGAATATTTTTTTAGGTTGGGACCAAGCTAGCTATGCCCGTATCAATTTGGTGAGAGAATGCCTATGTTTCAATTTATAACATAGGCATTCTCACCATTGAGAGGGTAGGGGTTGTCTCCGATATATCTCCTTGAGGACATGTGTTCGGGCTGATTGATATTAGCATAGCTAGCTTGGTCTCAACCATGATTCCCTCTAATTTTTTTTTCTGTGGGCGGAATGAATGTCGCTATGCATGCCTACATGATGTTAATGCGCAGAAGTACGTCTGGGTTGACACGGCCCTGCTCCGATATATCCTAAGATAAACACAGCCTTGCATGCTTGAAAAATTTAGTGCGTGGCACTTCAAAAACTGCTGTGCGGCCACTCAGTTGCACAGCTTACAAGGGGAGTGTCAGGTTAACGGGAAAGGGATTTGTCTGAAAATTTGCGAGCTGGTAGAGCTAGACTTGGGAATCGTGATTTACCCCCGTTTTGTGCATAGACGGTCAATAGTTTAAACAATAAATGCATTTGTTTATTTAGACACCATTTAAGTACCTTGTTAAGGTACGTTCACACTACATACATGTATATGACAAATACAAATACTTGTATAAGACTTGTCCTATACTTGTATACTGTTCAGTATATACAAGTATAATACAAGTATAAATTTATTAAGTGTTCACATTTGGTTATACAAGTCAGTATACAATATGTCTTTAGACGAGGAATATCTCTTCATTTGTGCTGCTGCAAATTATGTTATTAAAAAAGTAGCAAAAAAGAAAAAATATCGATGGTGGATAAGAAATTTTTTGTGCAAAAGAAATAGCCACGGTGCATATAAATCAATCATGAATGATTTAAAAATTGAAGACCGACAAGGTATTTCATCTCATACAGTTATGCTAGTAGTACAGATATAATACATAAGTGAATTTTGCAGGATTTAAAAATTTTGTACGGATGACACCTCGTGATTTTGAATGCTTACTACAAATGGTGGGCCCTAGAATTGCTGCACAGAATACCTCATTTCGAGAAGCCATTTCTCCAGCTGAACAACTCGCTGTGACGTTAAGATTTCTTGCCACAGGAGATTCATATTCCTCCTTGATGTATTTACACCGGATATCAAAATCTAAAATTAGTTCCATTGTGTCGGCAGTATGTGCTGCTATTTTTGATGTTCTGAGATATAACATTCAGGTAAAACAATTCATTTTTAAAATTATTTACTTTATCAACAAAGAAATTTAATATTTACAAAGTATGTAGGTAGCTAAGTGTTACAAGTAAATAAGCATTTTTTAAAAACTGATCGTAATTGTGTCTTTGGTTGGCACTCTTTTAAGTATCTGGGGGTTGTGATAGATACAAGGTTAAATTTTGATGAACAAATAAATTTTGTCTGTAAAAAAATTGCTAAGAAATTAAATTTTATGTCAAGAATAAATAAATACTTAAGTTTACATTGCATTAAACATACATATAGTTGCATAATATTATCTCATTTTTATTATTGTGGTACAATATTATACCTAGGAAATAAAGCAAATAAGGTCAGACCACAGGTATTACAGAATAGAGGTATGAGACTCATTTTGAAATGTGATAGATATACTAAAATAAGGGTGGATGACTGTAGAAAAGTTAATTGAATATCAGGTGCTAGTCTTTATACACAAAATAAAGAGTGACATGATGGCCAAATATTCTGAAAACATCTTAATACCTAATAGGGAAATACATGAATACAACACTAGGGCAAAGGACAATTTTCATGTATCCTCAGTGAAAAAACAAGCAACCCAGTCATCTGTGTTTTATAAAGGGATTATACTATGTTATAATGCATTGAATATGAATTTAAAGTGTGCAAGTATCAAGTGTTTTAAGAGGAAAGTGAAGGAATTATATGTACAGGGGTTTTGATATAAGGCATTTTTTTTGGTTACTCAAATGTATTTAAGGAAGTGATATGTACAGGATTTATGATATAATGTATATCACATTATAGATATATGTATATTTCATTTTACTGTTGTTTGATTTTTATGTTTTTGTACTGGTGTTTGAATTATATGCTTTCTGTTATTACTGATTTGCCATTCTCTCATGTATTAAGAATAGCAATGCTAAATAAACACTATTATTATATGATGATAAATTTGTGAGGATGGCTGAAGTGCAGTTAGGATAGTTGGCATACATTGCCCATTACAGAATTGGCTGGCAGTTAATTTGAAAGAGACTGTGAATGTTAGCAATTTTGTATAGATACTGGGAGGACAGATTCGTCTGCTTGGGGACTGTAAGTTGTATAACTGGATGATGATGAGGTTGAAGGAAAATCTGTACAAAATTGTACATTCGAATTTTCATATTCTGAATTCCTGGGTTCATCAAGAGACATCATTTTTATCTCAAAAATGGCGTCTAGAATTTTCTTCTTTAGTATTGCTTTATTCCTTTCCCCTTTGATGTTCCTTACTTCAGATGCAACATACTCTCCAAATATAGAGAATTCATCTCGCACATTTCTTTTAGCAAGGAATGCATCCCGTGATTCCCGAAGAATTGACATTGCCTCTTTTTGATCACTCAGATCTGTACACGAACGAGATGATGCTAGTTTTCATCGTTTACTGGGTGTTGGCTTTAAGAATGATTGTTCCTTTTCATTTTCTGAATATGTTTGTACTGGGACGCCTTCTTCTACTGGCACAGTATTGACCGATCCTAATAACTCTAAAAATGGGTTGTCTGTGCCATCCTCCAAAATCAGAATTTCATCCCCCGATTCAACCTGAAAATGTATGTTTTAATATTCACAACAATGAGAAGTTTTAAAAGCAGTAATTACTATTTCAGATTATCTAGTTTTGCATAACAAGACCCAGAAATTATTACTTATGATTAATATGAAAAATATTTTTTTTTAGGTGGCCAAAAGTGAAAATGAGTGGCTTAATATCTCCAAACGTTTTGAAACCCTTTGGAATATTCCGCATTGTTTGGGCGCCCTCGATGGAAAGCACATTGAGATAATTCTATCAAAACACAGTGGAAGTGAATACTTTAACTACAAAAAAATGTTTAGTATTGTCCTTATGGCTTTGGTTGATGCGCAGTATAATTTCCTATATGTAAATTGTGGGGTTCAAGGTAGAATTTCTGATGGTGGTGTTTTTAACCATTGTTCATTGGCAAAATTATTAAATGAAGGGAAATTAAATATTCCACAACCATCTGCTCTACCTACAAGAACTATTCCCTCACCATACATTATTGTAGCAGATGATGCTTTTGCCTTAAAACCGAATATACTGAAACCTTATCCAGGATCTTATGACAAAGGATCTATGCAGAGAATTTATAATTATCGCATAAGCTGTGCACGGAGAGTCGTGGAGAACTCATTCGGTATACTTTCTGCAGTTTTTCGTGTATTGCGGACAAAATTGAACCTAGAACCAACAAAAGCTCAAAAAATTGTAATGGCATGTTGTGCTCTTCATAATTATTTACGTCGGAATGCAACGGCAAAAGCATGTTATTCACCACCAGGGACTTTTGATTTGGAGGATACAGATACAGGTTCAATAGTACCGGGAACAGGGCGGAATAATAATACATTCCTATTACCACTACAGTGGACTGCAAGGAAACCCTGTCAAGCTGCACAAGAAGTCAGAGAAGAATTCATATTTTATATGTACAGCAATGAACAATAAATTAAGATTTTCCGTAATATTATATTCATTTATGTATTAATTTACCGAACTAGAACTTTGCACAGGCTTATTCACATCTTGCAGAAAATGGAGGAGAGCGAATCTGTACCACTTGGGTACGTATACTTGATCACTTCCAGCTCCCGATTTCCCTGAATTCTGCACTTTGGCTTTTTCTCGAAAATACTGGCTCTTTAAATTATTTATTTATTTTTCAACCTCTGCTTCACTGCGTCCCTCCATTTGTGATGCAATCTTTAAACGTGCTTCATGTTTCATATTTCTATTTGAGTACTCCAGACATCGTGGATTCCATAAACACTCTTACTTTCTGAGTAGTTCAATCAATGTCGTTGTTTCCTTTCTCGGCCAATCCACCATATTTAATTAAATGCGTAAATAACAGAAATTAAGTCACAAATTAACTCAACGATACAGCACGTAACAGTCTAGACTGATAAATGACCGCCAACGACGAAACAGCTGATTCTTAGATCCTACGGCGCATGCGCGAGTTGGTGGATGTATACAAGTTTCCTGTTCGGAGCGGAAGCTTCAGATTTGTATACTACTTCTCTCATACAGTCTAGAACATGAAAAAATCTTAGACTTGTCTTAAACAAATCCTATACTTATCTAGATTTCTACTTATACATGTATTAGATTTGTATTTATCATACATGTATGTAGTGTGAACTCACCTTTAGTTTCGCTTGTTTGCAAAGTATGTTTGGCCGTGAGGTTATAATTGGCATTATGAAGTCAGAGGTGCCTGGTTCGAGTCCAGGTGACTCCTTTTTTTGCGTTTATGTTATATTTATTTTTAAATATTGTTTTCAATTTGTATTTTTTCATATATTCTTTGTGTTTTTTACTTTTAACGTTTGTGTTATTTTTTCAATTTTTTTCGTATATTTGTTATTAGAGTTACTATAATGTTTTAAAAGTTTTTCTCATATTTTAAAATGCCTTTCTCGTCTTCTATTACTTTCTTAAATCGGCTCATTGTCATTGAAATCGTGATAGAGATAAAATACAAAAATATGTAATGGCAACGCTATTACTAGAGCTCGTTCACTTTATGCATTGTCGCGAGTTGAAAGACATTCTCTCGGGCGGGTGCGTAAAGCGGTCGAGCTAGACAGTGTCGCGGGCAGAAGTGTGGGCGAGCAGTAGCCGCCGAGGTAGGGAGAGAGTTGGATGTTGTGAGTGACGTGCGAGGTGAATTGGTTTACATCACCCATACACCACACATTCCAGTGAATGATAATTTGTTGTAGGAGATCTGCAGTGAGATTTTCTTCTGCACTCGCTGGTCTTTCTACTTGGTTTCTGACCTTTCGAACGTTATTCTAAAGTAAAAGAAAGCACGTTTTATTTAATTTGTTGCAGTGGTAAGTAGTGATAAATTATTTAAGGATTTGAAGAAAGTTTTCTCTGGTTTCCAGCCGGGTGGTGTGGAATAATGCTTCCGACGTTTCGGCAACTCTCTCTGCTGCCATCTTCAAGGAGAAGATGGCAGCAGAGAGAGTTGCTGAAACGTCGGAAGCATTATTCCACACCACTCGGCTGGAAACCCGAGAAAACTTTCTCCATATCATTCGCTGGGAAAGACTCAAATCCTTTCTATTTAAGGATTGTTTTCTGATTTTATGATATGATGCCAGTTTCGTTAATGCATTGATAAATTACATTTACGAGCGCTTCATCGATGACAAAAATCAGCCGACATGCACCGTGAAGGTAATTCCGCCAAAATGCACCCCCATATGCCAACCTTGCGACGTGTATTTTTACCATCACGTAAAGATCTTTATTTCGCGACTACAAAATGCAGCAGTTCTACTGCAAGAAAAGTGCGATATTACTAGACGAGCGGACATGATAAAAATACATGCTCTTGTGCACAATCAACTGTCTGCTTCCATATTTAAAGATATGGTTCTTAACGCCTGGTTCGCATCACGATTGACAAAACAAAGGAAGTTCTTCCTCAGTGTAAATCAGATAGTGTTTCCTAATGAAGTCAAAATGAATAAATGTCACTGTGGCGAACAATGTTTCTCCAAATGTGGGCGGTGTCGAAAATATTATTGCTTCTGCTGCTTCTACGATATATATCATCCAGGAAACTGAGGGGGTTCATTGTGAAATCCCTTTTAAGAAAGTAATAGAAGACGAGAAAGGCATTTTTAAAAATGAGAAAAACTTTTAAAACATTATAATAACTCTAATAAAGAATATACGAAAAAAATAGAAAAAAATAACACAAACGTTAAAAGTAAAAAAAAACAGAATATATGAAAAAATACAAATTGAAAATAATATTTAAAAATAAATATAACATAAACAAAAAAAAAGGAGTCACCCGGATTCGAACCAGGCACCTCTGACTTCGTAATGCCAATTATAACCTCACGGCCAAACATACTTAGCGAACAAGTGAAACTAACAAGCTACTTAAACGGTGTCTAAATAAACATCCATTTATTCTTTAAACTATTGACCGTCTACGCCCAAAAGGGGGGTAAATCATGATTCCCAAGTCTAGCTCTACCAGCTCGCAAATTTTCAGACAAATCCCTTTCCCGTTAACCTGACACTCCCCTTGTTAGAGGGAACCATGGTCCCAACCTAAGAAAATATTCCCGTTCTGAAATGGGAATTTGTCTGCTATGGTAGTTCAGTGGTAGAATATCCACCCGGCAAGTGAAAGGTCCAGGTTCAATTCCCGGTTATAGCAGATTGTTTCACCTGTTTCCACATTTCCCAATACATGGAATAATTTTGCACTTTGAGAATTAATTTATGCAAACCAAATGAATTCTAAACTATATTATTAATTACTTATTCGAATACTTAACGAAAATTGGACGAAGAATAAACCAGGCTGTATAATTCAGAATTTTTTTACTATCAATGAAGTAAATAATGATTGAATTGTCTGTTATACGAATTGAAAGAATCCTTTATTGCACTTCTTAAATTCGACACTCAATTATTGATTGCATTGTTGACTACTGGATTAGAAAGTAGCAGACATTAGAACTGAAAAGGCTTGTAAGAAAAATAGTAAATTACAAACATTAACAAGTATATATAAAAAACTTTTAAAATTGATTTTTAGGAAGTGTAGAGACTAAATATGAAGCACCAACCCAATCCAGCGGCTTGATTATACACGATTTTACTGTCTATTAAAAATTTTACGGTCTTCCTCTCCAGCCATTCATATAAATTCTTCAAGAGTCGGATGTACGTACGTAGGACGTAGTTCTGTATGTGTCCATTGCCATTTGCAGTGCCACAGACAAAAGATGCCATTTCCGTCAAGCCAACAATAAGAAATCTATATTTTTCTCTCCATTGCCCTTATGTGACCTTTAAGGTATCAATTAGTAAATTTAGTCAGGTAGAGGACATTTGCAACATTAAAGTCCATATAACTATTACTTATAGTTTAGGAGATAAAAATTCAAGATTCCATTCCATGGGGAATTGGGGGAATTAAACGTCCCTGGAATTGAACTTGGGTCCTTATTTTGCACGGTGAGTACACAAAAGTCTTCATGTGTTGCACTCTAAAATTGAAAGAATGGCTAAAATACACGCAGCCATTCTTGAGTTATTAGACATTATTTGTCGTGTCTTAAAATTTACCTACATAGCTACTTACCTACATATGTATCGCAGTAAGTTACTATAAAAGTTGTTAATAAAGAGCTTTAATAGTAAATATAGTACATTTTTTTAGTTTTTTTTACAAATCGCTTATGTATTCACTTTGTCTATATGTCTGGCCGTCCGACTGTGCAGACGATATCTTTGAAATGGTTCAACCTTGGGAAACCAAAATTTCAGGATAAGTTACTACATATGAGAGCTACACGTGGTAAGAATTTGGTGGAGCGGGATCAGCTGCTTGGGGGCTAATTTTGCCCCATTATTGCCCCATAAGAAAAGCACGTAAATCAGTGATGAGGTTAATATATTTGATTTTTAAATTATTTCCTATCAAGATTCGAACTCAGGACTTGAACTGTTGGAAAGTTTAGAAATTGTAGTATCTTATTTTTTGAAGATGCAATTCCAATCCCTGTAGTTTTAGCATACATTTTTAGTTTTTATCGGAAAAGTGAGAGTTTTTCTGGGTCTCAATAATGGCAACGAGCTCAATGCTTTTATGTGGGTAAGCTTTCAATGGTAATCAGAGGGCTATATTATAATGTCATTAATATTAAACAACGAACAATGGAAGAAATTATTTTTTGTAACAAAAATCGCCTTTTAACGTCTGCTTTCGCAGCACTTTCCTAACTTGTTATTATTGTTTTAAAAAATTGTACATACTCGTTTGTTTCTTTTTCTGTTCCTTTTAACTTATATAATTCATTTTCAATCTCGTTGCATATCATTATTACACAGTCATTTGTAGTTTAAAATTTTTACAAATACTTCCTTGTTGCTTCTATTCCCCAAAGTGCAGCCAGAAATGTAGACAAAATCTTCGACAACTTCTTTCTAACTTCTGCAAGAACAAGGGATCTAGCAGCGAGGCTGTGAGGGAAATTTTCTAAGGAAGTTAACTCTTAAGAACGTAAATTCGGGTGCAAATTATATTATCTGGACTTCAAATTTGGATCGTAAATTCGAGGAAAACAGAAATTCGCAGAATTATAAAATCCATTAAATTTTAATGTTGTTCTTATGTATCATTTGCTGGGACCAAGAGAAAAAAGCTTAAAATTGAGGATAACGTATAATTGGAGATGGTAAAATCGAAGTTTCACTGTATATGCCAACCAAGAGCACTAGTCCTTTTCCCAATTTCCAAGCACTCTGAACCATGCTGTAAAAAACATAAAAAGAATTTGATAAATTGTTAATTATTTGCAGGAAAACTGTTTCATACAAGATAGTCCGTGCGTCAAATGGGGATGCATGGGTTGAAGGGAGTGATGGAAAAATGTATTCTCCCAGCCAAATTGGTGCATTTGTGCTCATGAAAATGAGAGAAACTGCTGAAAGTTACATGGGAACCACAGTAAAGAATGCAGTTGTTACTGTCCCGGCATACTTCAATGATTCTCAACGCCAGGTAAAGTGTTTGCTCATGTTATTATGCATGAGATGCTTTGAATTCTATGACTATGATATGTTTATTTTTATTTATCATTATTGAGTTTTATCACAATCATGTAACATTATCATATGATTTTTCAGGCCACTAAAGATGCTGGTCAGATAGCAGGTTTAAATGTCTTAAGAGTGATCAATGAGCCAACAGCAGCAGCTTTAGCATATGGGATGGATAAATCTGAAGATAAAATGTAATTTTAAACACCCATACTATAAAATGCTAAAGCCCTATATACAGAGCCTCCTGTGAACCTGTAGATGTACCACTATTTCTCGATCTGGAAATGCCAAGAACTACTTGTCATTAAGCACATTTTGCTTTTAGCATGAGCGCCTATTAGCTCTAGTCTGTCCATCTGTACACATGTTCATTCTCGACTTCTACTGAATGGATTTACATGAAGTTTGGTATTGAGGACTTCTGAGCAAAGGCAATAAGAAAATGATATAAATGGTTCACATAACCATAACATTCCTTAGTACAAAAACCAACTTTCCATTGTATCTTGCAAAGTATTAGTCACTGATAAAAGTCTTCAAATAAAATTTGTAGAATTAGGCAGATAGAATATTTCCAGTGGCGAGTTATGGCTCTCGGGGGCCCTAGGCAAAATAAATCTGGGGACCTACTCCCTACCTAAATAATGTTTAAAAATCTGATATGGCCAACACATGACTTTCTCCATATTTGGGGTATAGATATTTAAAATATTATGAATAGCATTATAAGGCAAAATTATTATTTCATATCGTAAAAGAATACAGTCGTCCTTATTGCTGTAAATTAGGTATATTTTGATATGTTTACAGAATTCGCCGCTACATAATAATTTAAATATCTATACCCCAAATATTGAGAAAGTCATGTTGGCCACATCAGATTTTGTGAATGAGTGAGTGTATGAGCGATTGACAACAGGTCACTGGCATGGAGTTATACTCCGTAAACCTTTAAGTGTACCCTCTTTTTACTTTCTCCATATACGTAGTATAGTGAAAGTATTGTTTTCTTGAAAAAAATCGACTTCGAGATTTCAACGGAAATACATGTTTTGAGTTCGCTAGAACACGTTTATACTATTTTCGGAATGATGACTGTGTGTGTATGTGATTTTTGGCGCTCTGACTTGAAAAGTACTTGCCATTCGTTATCAAATTTCATATATAACACTTTGGTATAAGCACGAAGAGCTGCTTAGTTTTTGAGAAATATTGGTTAACTGGAAGTCGAGGTTTATTCAAAACCCGCTTCGGTTTTTGCAATATTTTCCCGTTAAAACATCATTATTGTATATACAGTTTGGTACAAAGGTTATAGAAAACGTAATTTCCTACAACTTTCATTTGAAACAATTTTCTATTGTAGTTATCGTTTAGGAGTTATTTATAAATAACCGGTTTTTCGGTTTTCTTCTTAAAAACATCGTTATTGGTAATCTTCTTGAGGACCAAAGTTGTAGAGAATAATATTTCTTCCAAGTTTTGTTTGAAACAAATTTTCGTAGAACCATCTGTGTCGGAGATATTTAACTTTTTGTAATTTCCAGTATACAGCATCACCACCATGTAGCGGTGAATTCTGTAAACATATTCAACACATAATTTATGGCAATAAGCAGGACTGTATTCTTTATTTCTCTTTAACTAAAAGGTGTTGGCCCTTAATTCGGAAATGGTATTTTTTTTTGACCTAAACTTTCCACTGGTAGAAGATGAATCAAATCTGAGAGTTACACTCCGTAGCCTCTCCTTGTGAGCTGAAAAGCTATCTGTTATACTATTATAATTAATTTGTTCTGTTATTACATTTTAAATACACAGTATTGCTAAATTATTTAATTTTTCTTTCCAAGGTGAATTTCTCATATAATTCTTTACTCTTTTTAACGCGGAAAGTGATCTTTCCGCAGATGCATTCGCGATCGGCATTGACAAAAATATTTTTAAAATTATGTAAACATTTGGGAAGGTTGAAATTAGCTCTCCCTGAATTGCTATATACATTTCCATCGGTGTATTTAATTTCTCAATCACTGTAAAATGAAGAAATTGGACTACTTCATCTCTAAACAAAATTCCATCAATATCATCTTTATAATTATCAATTAAATTTGCAATACAATTGTCATAATCTTTCGGTGATGTATCGCATAAATTTAAATTTATAAATATTGTGAATTGCTGTAAGACATCTTCGTACACCTGAATGCATCTTTTAATTTCTGATAGTAGACTATCGCAATAAATAATTTTTTGCCAGTTACTATTGCTTGGTTATCCCTGTTTTTGCCGAAATTTAGTTCATTTTTTTGGGTTCTTCCTTTATCAGATTTGTGTTCTTCATTACCTGTCAATGATTGTTCTTCTGTTTCCATACTTTCAGACGCGTTACTGTTTCAGAATTCTAAAATAAATGAAGACAATGATTTAAGAAGATTTACACCTTCTTGTAGATTGCAATCTTTACTTTGCAGATTTTTATTAGTGGCATTTATTCGTTGTAGAAGTCTGTTCCATAAAATCAACAAAAGTGCTGTTTCATAGTCTTCAAAACAGTTGTATAGTTTTTTTGCTTCTAATTTTGTTATAGATTTTTCATTTGGTTCATTAGAAAGTTCAAATAATACTTCTTTTATGGCTACAAAATTTACCTTAGCAGCTAATATTGCATCCGCCCTTGCGGACCATCTGGTATCACTGATTCGTTTTAATGTAAAATTTGATTTTGTGTTTGTCTTAATTAGTAGATCCCATCTCTTTGTTGATGACAAAAAGAAAACGAATAAATTTTGAATGAAATCAAAAAATGAATAGCCTTGGAACAAGATTCTGCAGCTGCATTAACTTACTTAATAAACAAATGTAGGATTTTTTTCACAAACAAAAATGAAACTTTAGTAGTACTAGTAGTATAGTACTAACACGATTTATTCATTTTATATTAACTTTGAATACTTTTCTAAGAGTCCGCTAACAGATGCTTCGCTTTATATATCGTAACTATCTGTGAGGTTCAAGCAACATAACATCCCTGGTTATCCCAAACTTACCAGTTGGGAGGAAAGGTCTTTCAAACAAAAGAAGTATCGGACCGCATGTGATGTGTGATTGGTGAACAACTCGAGACCTGAATCAAACTACCTGAAAACATTTGTGAGAAATTTTCATTTTGCCTTTCACAGATTAAAATTGTACTTCATGATAGAAGAAGTTCAAGACATAAGCTTTCCGTCCATGTCTCACATATTTCGCCTTACGGAGGGACTTTCTTGAGAAAAACGTTATCATTATGCAGTACAACTTCGATATTTCCTGCTTTGACAGGTTTCTGCCTTATAAAGATTCTGCCTCTCACAGATTTTACTGTTTTAATAATTATATTTTAGTCCCTTTAAAAACTGAAAAACATCGGTACAACATACATTGTACAAACTTTCTCATATACTAATGCGTCGTTTAATTATCTTTAGAAAATGAAAATCGTATGAGCCTGTTTTTAGAAAATCCAATTTTTGTTCAAGTTGCCCAAAAATAAACTAGCCTTATATTCATTCATTGAGAAAAATGAAATACGTAGTATTATTGTAGATGTATACTCAAGTAACTGTACGAAATTTGATGAAAATCGTTAGAGCCATTTTTGAGAAAATCGAATTATTGTTAAAGTTTCCTAGAATAAACTAGCCTTATATTCATTTTTTGAGAAATATGAACTATACAGTATTATTGAAGACGTAAACTTAAGTAACTGTACGAAATTTGATCAAAATCGTTAGAGCCATTTTTGAGAAAATCGGATTGTTGTTAAAAATGTGTAGAATAAACTACTCTAAATTATTGAGCAATGTCAACCATTTCTATGTATACTCTGCTCAGTATGATAAAATGCCTAAGTACGAGATTTCACTCATTTTCGTTCTACCATCTAGGCTCCAGAGCCAGTAACAGACAAGACGGATGGCATTGTGAAAACCACTTTTTCGGATTCAGCGACACCTAAAACATATTTCCGTAAAAATCTCGAGGTCGAATTTTTTCGCAAAAACAATACTTTCTCGATACTTCGTATGGGAAAGTAAAAGATAATTTGGAATTAATTTGGGGCCCCTTGGAATCAGGGGCCCTAGGCAAATGTCTTTTTTGCCTACGGTATAACATGCCACTGAATATTTCTTGCTAAATATATTTTTATCGTAAAAGTGGCCATTATCATTAAAATATAACAAGAATTCACTTTGAACTGGAAAAATTGCTTGTATGTTTATTTGATTGTTTTTAAAAAAATAATCTATAGTAATTGGAGTAAACAAGAACTGCTATAATTATGTAATTACATTTAATTTACTTATGCGTGCATTCACTATTTAGTAAGCAGAAATAAATGGATTATCTACGACGACTATATATGTACAATTACTTTCTTTGCTTATACACCATGTTTGTAGGAGAAAGGAAGTGGTAATTTATGATGAATGAATGAACATAATTGTGAAGATTACTTTACTGTAGTGAGGTGTGTTTTAAATAATTTTTGATTGATTAATTACAACTGATTAGAAAATAAATCGGTAAATCAAAAATTTAATATTTTCTTTGCTTAATTTCTGACATTTTAGTTTCTAGACATTATACTAAAATTCCCTAAATATGTTTATTAATGTTTGAATTACCATTAGGATCCATTTTATATCCCATAATTACTATTTAACAATTTAGGTAGAATTTGCAAGTGAAAACATTAGATTAAAACAAATGTTATTTATATAACAAGTAGTTGGTAGATTTTCTTCTTTCATAAAGATTCATTTATTGGGTAGATACATAGAATATTTTTTTTCCCACATTGTAAGAATCGCTTAAAAATGAAAATATATTCAAATGTGAAAATGTTGCTAATGAGTTCTTATTTATATATAATGTCTTTTTCTTCAGTGTTGCTGTTTATGATCTTGGTGGAGGTACATTTGATATCTCTATTCTAGAGATTCAGAAAGGTGTATTTGAAGTCAAGTCGACCAATGGTGACACATTCTTAGGTGGAGAAGATTTCGACAATTCACTTGTTAATTTCTTGGTCTCTGAATTCAAGAAAGATGTAAGTTTCAAAACTTTTTATTAATTCCTGTTTAAATGACTCATTTTTTATTTGGTACTTAGAAGCAGCTAATATTAACAAAAAGGCATTCTTTCTGGTTAATGTCTATTTACTACTAGCTCTAGCTAGTTTTTGTGTCCATCCTTAACATTTATGTGCTGAATTTTAATCTCCATCTGTTGGTTCACATTGCCAGGTTAAGTTTGCAGTATTTAAAGTATTTTGTTTGGGTTCTGAAAAAATCATGTTGAACTATTTTCAATAAGATGTTCAAATAAAAAGCATTTTAATGTAAAAGGAATGAAGAATTGCGTGCTTCTGTTTTGTAAAGAAAAAAAAACACATTGATAGTATATTACCAAAAATATTATTACGTAAATTCTACTTGTCTTACAAGGGGACGTTGTCAAGTCGATATCAAGGATCCAGTTGAAACTACTTTGGTGAAACTAGAGACAAAATAAGCGGACGTGTCCCGGCTTTCTTGGAGAAAAAATGGGCAAAATAGATTTACACGCACAACATATACCGGTAATTAACTCGGCAATTTCATCGAGTGCCGTGGTTGCAGTCGCTAAGGCATTGTAAGCCTAAGGTCGGTGGTTCGATTCCCACTGGCTGCGAACATTTTTTCGTTTTTATTTCCGTCTATTTTTTCAAATACCAAGCTGGGTACGTTTCTCAACTTCGTTATTTGTGATTAAATGTTTTTTATAGTATTTACGTGTTAAATAAAATAATTTTTGGGAAACTGAACTATTCTTCGGGTTTACCAAAATTAGAAGCAATGCATCGTCGAAGCTTGAAAAACGAAGCCGACCTTGCTTCTCTATGATGAAAAAACATCGTGTAACACAAAGATAGCCACACCACGCCGTTAAATGAGCGTTTCTCACGGTGCCCGTGACGCCAAGCGGGGTGACGCGCATGCTAAAAAACTACATTATTCCCCGCGACAATGTTGCAATACGCATGCTATTGTGGATCGCTCTTACAATTAAAGGCCGCAGATCATCACAAATTCAATTATTGCCGTTCGCTGCTTTTGCTACGTGCTTCTCTCTTTTGATTTGCTTTTTTGATATCGACCTCTGCTCTCCCATCAATGACCTCTGTGCTGTTTGATTGTTCAGTATTGCGATTTTTTATTTTTTTTTACAATTATCGTAATATTTTACGATTCTTGATTACGTCCCTGATTTTGACTTTTGCCTTCATGGACCTTTTCGCTTTATCGATGGAGATCGATCCAGTTGCTGGACCCTCCTGAAGTAGCTTTGCACCGGACAATGAAGACATCGTCAATGCTTCTTTTTATCAGATAATCACGATAAACATGATATAACAGGGGCTGTTCATTTTTTTATAGGTAAGCAATTTACATTAATATGGCATCTTGTGGCTGTCTTCACCCACATTCCAAGAAATGCTCCAGTATGCATGGTATGCATCGAAATTAGCGGACACCAGAAGTGTTTTCATGAACGTTCAGGAGGTCTGTTTTCCCCAAGCCCCACGCAAACGGAAGTGCAAATGTTTCCCAATAAGTTTCGTAAGATGCGTGTGGTGCAAGGAATATCTGTGCTTGTTTTTACAATAAATACCATCCAAGCTTTTGCCTTAAAAATATTCAGTTGAATGGTGAATAGTGAGTGGACCACCTCTTTTTACCGCTGGCAAATAAAAAATGAAAGATTAAAATATGAAAAATTATTTTATTACTATAAAAAACTTTAATCACAAATAACGAAGTTGAGAAACGTACCCAGCTTGGTATTTGAAAAAATAGACGGAAATAAAATCGAAAAAGAAGTTTGCAAACGGTGGGATTTGAACCACCGACCTTATGTTTAACAATGCTAACGCCTTAGCGACCGCAACCACGGCGCTCGATAAAATTGCCGAGTTAAATACTGGTATATGTTGTGCGTGTAAATCTATTTTGCCCACTTTTTCTCGAACCCGGGGAAGAAAGCCGGGACGTGTCCGCTTATTCTGTCGCTAGTTTCACCACAAGAAGTTTCAACCGGATTCTTTACATCGACTTGACAACTTCCCCTTGTTAGCCTAATACTGCTGAAGTTGAACAACTGAATAAGACTGCTCACAAAATGCAAATGCACAATTAGAAGAAGAGAATTATGGAATAGCATTAGGGGGTTAGAACTCCCTTACAGGGTAATGTTTAGGGTCCAAGAGAATGCCTAGGTCTAGGTAAATGTCTGTTTATTATTTGTCTGAGGTCTCTACCTCCCCAAACCTTTGAACTTTGGCATTCTTGCCTCTGCCTGCCATGACGTCATTCTTCTGAGGTGTTCTCTTCCCAAGCTCCCGACTGCATGTCAGATATGACATTTGTAAGTGGCAGTAGCGTAGCTAGAGGTTTCGGGCCCCTAGGCAAGAATCGCTGATGGGCTCCCTAAGCGGAAATATTTTAGTAAAAAGATTTTTTTATATATATTTTATTGGTGTTTATTTTTCTCTGTGGTGGGAGCCCTCTTGAGAAAGAGGTTAAAATGATAATCTGATGACAATTCATCAAAGTGACCCTTAATTAATCATTGTCTTTTGCTCGTGGGGCCCGTTTTTTTTTGAGGGCCCTTAGGCATTGCCTACTCTTGCTATATGGCAGCTACACTATTGGTAAGCGGTCTTGGAACTGTGTTAGATATGACCTGCTCAGCAGATAGCAAACACATTTTATGGCACTCTCTAGGCACATTCGGTGCATAAAGGTTAATCATTGGACCTTTCTCTGCCCTGATCCTAAATTCAAGACTTCTGTATTACTGCTTGATTCACAAAAAATTAAGGAGATAGTATAGAATGTCAGCATGATGAAATTTAGTTAATTAACTGGTGCCACAAAATTTTGCAGAAATGCTATTTTATAATTTAGTTATTTTGTTTGGAAGTGATTGTGTAATATGAAAGGGAAATCATTTCCCCTTGTAGACTTTTTTGTTTAGTAATAATCTATTGTTTTTTATCCATGTGGAAAATAACTTCAGGGCTGAATTATTTATGAGGTATCCATTTCACTGAGCATTTTTTACTGACATAAATGGGTGCCTGCTGTAAAGGGCAAGAGGGGGCACTTGCCCCCCCCCCCCCCCCCCCCCCTTACGTTTACCAAAAAAATTTACATATGGCATTTTAAAGTTTATGCTGGCACAAGCAGAGCTGACAGATCATGGGGCCAATGGTATTACTGCGTTATCTAAAATTATTTGTTTTATTTGCGGCTGGGCAAAAATCTGCTGAAATGTGGCTGCAAGTAAATGTTTTGAGTGCAATAAAACTCCCATACTCCTGTTGAAACTGTATTTCTGAATGTTGATTGTAAGAAATATAAGGAATGCAGATGACTGGATGTAATTTTCCCGACATTTTTGTTGCAATTTGGGTTCTGTATAATCAATAGTAAAGGAACAAGTAATCAGAGCACTTGCTGAGAGGCTTCCCGGAAACCCATTCGCAAAATGGAAGAAGAAAAGGCGGAACACGTTAAAGTAATTATTTGCTCTCCGGCATTATTCCAAGTGCCCTATGCTGGAATATAAAGTAGCAGAGATGTCAATCTTTGAAACTTTAGCAGGGCAGTACTGGAAGCAGGTGCAGCGCCAGAGGGGTTTTTTACTTCTAATGTGCGACTGCAAATAACAAATTAACGAATATTTCAAATATAAATAAAAAAAATAGTTCTGATCTAGTGTAGGCAATCTATTTTTATCTATAACGAAAAAACCTACATTGCTGAGTAATATGGAATCTTTCAATATCTATTGCGGTAACTAACTCACATTGCTAATAACATTAGATGTAATACTTTATGGAGAATTTGAGAAACCAACATTTTATCTGCGTTGTGCAATATTACTCGCATAAAACGAAAATCATGCCCTGCTTAAAAAAATCATTTTAAAAACATTTTTTTGCTATATTTGTGTAGGTATCCCCTGTGAGGTGAGCAACCAATGCTTATTGGTGAGCATTTCCCCCTCCCCCCCTCTGAAAAAATTTTTGTGGGCACCCATGCTGACATATGTTCATAAATGGTCTGTAACCTGCTTAAAATTATTGACTGTGTTAATTTTAAGATTCATATACCGTATTTAATCGATTGTAAGCCGACCCCCACTTTTCACAAGACCACGCAAGGAAAAATTTTAATTTTAAAGTGCTTAGACAGCTGGGGTCATTTATTTCAAAATACCAACAAGTATGAATGCCTCAGATTTTCAGTTCATAATTAAATAAAGAGTATTAACTAAAATTACGGCGACATAAAATACATTTTATTCACTTAATCATAACAACTTCTACTAAAAGAGTAATTTGATCTCGTTATCCCCCAGGATCTTATTCTCGTAAAAAAATAGCCGTTTCTCGTCAGTCAAATACGGACACCGTATTACGTCTCAGATTTTCAGTTCATAATTAAATAAAGAGTATTAACTAAAATTATGGCGACATAAAATACATTTTATTCACTTAATCATAACAACTTCTACTAAAAGAGTAATTTGATCTCGTTATCCCCCAGGATCTTATTCTCGTAAAAAAAATAGCCGTTTCTTGTCAATCAAATATGGACACCATATTACATAACATATGTTAGTACTACACTAGTATCACCTGGGCTTTCCTATTCAATTTTATTCTTAAATTATTCTCCCAAGTTGGCTGCTATGCTGCTAAGGCACGAGGAAGTAACGATTCGCTCGGGAAATCCCAGTACGCGCATGCTAGACACCACTAGACACATTGAAACAAGATAGGGAGGGGAGGGGGGTAGGGAAAGCAAATGTTTCGATTCACGAGTAAAATGAAACACTGTGTACATATGTAGCTTCTTACGCATACGAACGCTATTGCTGTGTTTTTTTACGACTTTGATGTGCCACGTATTATTTACATAATTTAGTTCTTCGTAGGTGTTCAGTCATTTTGATTCTTTTTTGCATACATTTAAAGTAGATAGTTTACTTCCACTTTAATACACTTATATCGTGTTATAATGTAACTACGGACATAAATTCATTGACTACTTTTTTACACCGATTCTAAGCTGAGTGGCGATTTCTGAGCTGGTAAAAACGTAAAAAAGGTCGGCTTACAATTGATTAAATATGGTATTAGAAAGATTTATAGGTCAGACTTAGTAAAATAAGAAGTATAGTATTCCCTTATTAACTTCAAGGATTATATTCCTCACTCAACCAGCAGTTGGCAAAACCAAGGTTAGTGACGGGCAGTGCTTATGGGAAATTGGAGGTTAGGGGGAGTAATCCTTGAGAGATAAGGTGAAAATCATATAATGTACTTCTCAATGTTAAAAATACAGTACAGTGGGTTCCACTTATTAGAATCAAGTCAGGAATCCATTATTTGATTCAATTAAATGGCTGATTCAACAATCCAGATTCTGCGTATTTTAGTTATGGCAAATAAGAAAATGTTAGAATAAAGTTCATAACTCTTTTGTATATAAAAATTTCATGGTTATGCTAATTTTTTAGAGATATAATATAAGAAAGTTTATAACAAATAAAATTTTAAACATGAATTTTACTTTTCGTGTTAAAAAAGGGTCGGCTTACAATCGATTAAATACAGTAAATGTCTGATTCATGTTTCATGATATCTTAATGCATTAGCAAGGAATTGACATCACCAAAGATCCAATGGCTATGCAACGCCTAAAAGAAGCAGCAGAGAAGGCTAAAATTGAACTGTCATCATCACTTCAGACTGATATCAATTTACCCTATCTTACTATGGATTCTTCAGGACCAAAGCATATGAATCTCAAGGTAATAACATTTTAATGATCTGGAAAATATTAATGGAATGCAATACATCAATAAAAAGTTTTAAGATGGTAGTAAATTTTTGTTAGGAATGACTATATTTGCATATATTTTCTCTTTTAAGTATATTATACAAACTTTGCAGGCTTATTACTTACTATTGATAAGAGTCTAAATAGTTATACAGTGTTATAAATATTCTCTTATTGTGTGTTAATGAAACTTGGAATCAACACTGTTATTGTTTGGCTACTTTATGATAACTTTGGATTCATTTCCCATTTTTTCTATTCTCTGTAGTAATGAATGGACCTTTTTGAGGCCTTACGTTAAAAACTTCTTATAACATTGGGTACAAGGAATTTAAATATTTATTGCTCTTATGTTACTGCATAATTCAAATTTTTACCATTTAAAAGGTATTCATAAGATAGATGTTAATATGTTTTATTATTTTTTTAAAATGGAGATATATTGTGGTCCATATATAATGCATAAGTCAGAAAAACAAATCTGGCTAACTTGTACACCATGTGTTAAGAGGATAATGTAATGTTCTTTATGGGGTTAGTAAGAATATACTAAATATTTATGACTTAACAAACAAATGTTAATTTAATGCAACAAGTAGAATTTTCCATTTTGTTTTAATAATTCAGAATTTTAATAGGAATTCTATATAGAATGTGGCATATTAATTTACATTTATTATTTGAGAGCTCTATACAGATTATCTACCGTATCTGCCCGAATAGAAGCTGACTCTAGATTTAAGCCGACCCCCCAAAAATTCCGCAATTTTTTTGGCAAAAACGTAAATTTCGTAGATTTTATGCTGAAGTGTGTGGGGCATTAATGCACGTCTTAGAATACATTATTCGAGATCGAAGAAATGAGTGGGAAATGGTTTAATTGTTGACATTTTGAAATATTATTCCAATTAATAATTTTGCATTGCTGAATAATGATCCACATTCAGTGGCAATAATTTTATTCATCTTCATTTTCACAAAAGGTCAAATATAGTAATAGCGATCTCGCCAAGATATTTTTTCATCCAAGTCTATTTCCAATGAAATAAGCATTTACATCGCTTTAAGAAATTGCATTTTTATAATTATACATGTTCCATGTAAAGTTTTACCGAAATTCAAACAGTTGAGCATTCAAAACCATCAACGCATTTGGCTTAATCGTCGGCATCAATTTATGCAAATAAGGTGAAAAGCCCAGCCTTAAACGGTAAAAGAGCACAGGTAGTGCTAAATTCAATATTCTAGCCTTTATTATTTATTCGTTAATATTCATCGTAGGTCAAATATTTACTTTACGAAAAATATAGTACTATCATTTGAACGCGAAGGCAATGAGAGACTTCGAGATTTAACCATCACCCAAATTTTCCTCGGACTTGCATTTAAGCTGAGCGATGATTTTTTCATGATAGATTTTGACAAAAAACATCGGCATGTATTCGGGCAGATACGGTATTTAAAAAATAACTCCATGGTTCGAGATGGTAGACATTCACTTGATATATTACTATCTCAGTTGTAATACGACATTTTGAACTCCCAGGTTTTAATATTAACTAGCTGAGCCTACGCAAAATTTGCGCATTTAATTTTAAATTGACTCATAAAAAAATTAATAAGTTTATAAAATAAGTTGATGTTAATAATTCATATTTTACTCTAGCAATGAATTTACACAGTATAGGATACTTACAAGGGGAGTGTAAGGTTAACGGGAAATGGATTTGTCGGAAAATTTGTGAGCTGGTAGAGCTAGACTTGGGAATCATGATTTACCCCCCTTTTGGACATAGATAGTCAATAGTTTAAACAATAAATGGATTTGTTTATTTAGTTTTGATCGATCGCTAAGCATGTTTGGCTGTGAGGTTATAATTGGGACTGGGAAGTCAGGGGTCCCTGGTTCGAATCCTGGTGACTTCTCTTTTTACTTTCTCTTACGAAGTATCGAGAAAGTATTGTTTTCGCGAAAAAATTAAACGTCGATATTTTTACGGAAATACACGTTTTAGGTGTCACTGAATCTGAAAAAGTGGTTTTCGCAATGCCGTCTGTCTGTCTGTTACTGGCTCTGGAGCCTAGATGGTAGAACGAAAATGAGTGAAATCTCGTACTTAGGCATTTTATCATACTGAGCAGAGTATACATAGAAATGGTTGACATTGCTCAATAATTAAGAGTAGTTTATTCTACGCATTTTTAACAAGAATCCAATTTTCTCAAAAACTGCTTCAACGATTTTGATCAAATTTCGTACAGTTACTTAAGTTTACGTCTTCAATAATACTGTATAGTTCATATTTTTCAAAAAATGAATATAAGGCTAGTTTATTCTAGGCAACTTTAACAATAATTCGATTTTCTCAAAAACGGCTATAACAATTTTGATCAAATTATGTAGAGTTACTTGAGTATACATTTACAATAATACTACATATTTTATTTTTCTCAATGAATGAATATAAGGCTAGTTTATTCTTGGGCAACTTTAACAAAAAATGGATTTTCTAAAATCAGGCTCATACGATTTTCATTTTCTAAAGATAATTAAACGACGCATTAGTATATGAGAAAGTTTGTACAATGTATGTTGTACCGATTTTTTCTTAATTTTTTGCATTTATGTTATATTTATTTTTACTTTATCATACGAAGTATCGAGAAAGTATTGTTTTTGCGAAAAAATTCGACCTCGAGATTTTTACGGAAATATGTTTTAGGTGTCGCTGAATCCGAAAAAGTGGTTTTCACAATGCCATCCGTCTTGTCTGTTACTGGCTCTGGAGCCTAGATGGTAGAGCAAAAATGAATGAAATTTCATACTTAGGCATTTTATCATACTGAGCAGAGTATACATGGAATTGGTTGACATTGCTCAATAATTAAGAGTAGTTTCTTCTACGCATTTTTAGCAACAATCCGATTTTCTCAAAAACGGCTCTAACGATTTTTATGAAATTTCGTACAGTAACTTGAGTGTATGTATTCAATAATAATGTGTATAGTTCATATTTCTCAAAAAATGAATATAAGGCTAGTTTATTCTAGGAAACTTTAACAACAATTCATTTTTCTCAAAAACGGCTCTAACGTTTTTGATCGAAATTCGTACAGTTAGTTGAGTATACATGTACAATAATACCACGTATTTCATTTTTCTCAGTGAATGAATATAAGGCTAGTTTATTTTTGGGCAACTTTAACACAAATTGGATTTTCTAAAAACAGGCTCATACGATTTTCATTTTCTAAAGATAGCTAAACGATGCATTAGTACCCATATATGAGTAAGTTTGTACAATGTATGTTCTACCGCTTTTTAAATATTGTTTTCAATTTGTATTTTTTCATATATTCTTTGTTTTTTTACTTTTAACGTTTGTGTTATTTTTTTCTATTTTTTTCGTATATTCTTTTTTAGATTTACTATAATGTTTTAAAAGTTTTTCTCATTTTTAAAAATGCCTTTCTCATCTTCTATTACTTTCTTAAAAGGGATTTCACAATGAACCCTCACAGTTTCCTGGATGATACATATCGTAGAAGCAGCGGAAGCAATAATATTTTCGACACCACGCACATTTGGAGAAACATTGTTTGCCCCAGTGACATTTATTCGTTTTGACTTCATTAGGAAACACTATCTGATTTACACTGAGGAAGAATTTCCTTTGTTTTGTCAATCGTGATGTGAACCAGGCGTTAAGAACCATATCTTTAAATATGGAAGCAGACAGTTGATTGTGCACAAGAGCATGTATTTTTATCATGTCCGCTCATCTAATAATATCGCGTTTTTCTTGCAATAGAACTGCTGCATTTTGTAGTCGCTAAATAAAGATCTTTACCTGACGGCAAAAATACACGTCGCAAGGTGGCATATGGGGGTGCATTTTGGCGGAATTACCTTCACGGTGCATGTCGGCTGATTTTCGTCATCGATGAAGCGCTCGTCAATGTAATTTATCAATGCATTAACGAAACCGGCATCATATCATAAAATCAGAAAACAATCCTTAAATAATTTATCACTACTTACCACTGCAACAAATAAAACAAAACGTGCTTTCTTTTACTTTAGAATAATGTTCGAAAGGTCAGAAACCAAGTAGAAAGACCAGCGAGTGCAGAAGAAAATCTCACTGCAGATCTCCTACAACAAATTATCATTCACTGGAATGTGTGGTGTATGGGTGATGTAAACCAATTCACCTCGCACGTCACTCACAACATCCAACTCTCTCCCTACCTCGGCGGCTACTGCTCGCCCACACTTCTGCCCGTGACATTGTTTAGCTCGACCGCTTTACGCACCCGCCCGAGAGGATATCTTCCGACTCGCGACAATGCATAAAGCGAACGAGCTCTAGTAAAAACGTTGCCATTACATATTTTTGTATTTTATCTCTATCACGATTTCATTGACAATGAGCTGAGAAGCCGAATCCAAGAATGTCATTTTGGCGAACAATGTTTCTCCAAATGTGCGCGGTATCGAAAATATTATTGCTTCCGCTGCTTCTACGATATGTATCATCCAGGAAACTGTGAGGGTTCATTGTGAAATCCCTTTTAAGAAAGTAATAGAAGACGAGAAAGGCATTTTTCAAAATGAGAAAAACTTTTAAAACATATAGTAACTCTAATAAAGAATATATGAAAAAAATTGAAAAAAATAACACAAACGTTAAAAGTAAAAAAAAACAAAGAATGTATGAAATAAATTCAAGTTGAAAACAATATTTAAAAATAAATATAACAAACGCAAAAAAAAGGAGTCACCCGGATTCGAACCAGGGACCTCTGACTTCATAATGTCAATTATAACCTCACGGCCAAACGTACTTAGCAAACAAGCGAAACTAACAAGGTACTTAAATGGTGTCTAAATAAACAAATCCATATATTGTTTAAACTATTGACCGTCTATGCCCAAAAGGGGGGTAAATCATGATTCCCAAGTCTAGCTCTACCAGCTCGCAAATTTTCATACAAATCCCTTTCCCGTTAACCTGACACTCCCCTTGTTAGATATTTGACTCCCAACGTAAGGTAACTGAGGAAAAGGCAGTGTGTGCATATTAAAAAATATGTTATCCGTAGGTAATCAGAAATCTGTATTTTATAAGTTATGGTAGAGAGTAAATTGATGTGGCACAGTAATTAAATTGAAATGATTAGTGATTGGAAGATTCTTACGTGACAGGCATAAACTGTAGTGATGTGAAAAGAGGAAACAGAAGAATAGAACTGATAAGACCGGTAGTCAAACTGGGTCTTTCCGAACCGAAACCACTGAATGCATACAATGTATGTGTGGTTATTGCTCAATTAATATATTAAAAACATTAAGAAGTCTGAGAAGTAAGTAATTATGGTAGTAATAATTGTTCTAAATCACCATTTTTTATATTTAATTGTATTAATGACAAAAAATTTTGTCAACATTTTTTTATAACAGTTCTTAATCTTAATTATTTACCTTGAAGTATATTAGACATCTTAATTGTAACACAACATTTTACAATAATAGTAGTTATTCTTAATGAAATACATTTATAACAATAAAACTTTAATTAAAGCAAAGATGTAGCGTATAATGATCTTACTAACTTAAGGATTCCATTTTTACGTCAATATGAATGTTTAATCAATGGTAATTGAATCAGAGGCAACAATTGAGGTCGACTCGGCAACGTCCTGAAGGAGAACAAAAAATCGGCAAAATTTCGAAAACAATTGTGTATTTCCGAAAATTTCGGATATGTAGGGTATAAACATTGCAAGAATAAGATAATTTAGAGTTTCAGCTGTTGCATAAATCAAAAACGGAGAAAATTTGTTATATTTAGGAATTTTAGTGAAAAAAGGTAAAAAACCTTGCACTCTGAATAATCAAAAATCTCCTGGAAGCTTATGGGAACATATAATTATCTCCTGGAATCGAACCCAGGACTTTAGGAAATTGAGAATAGTTCTCTAGGGACCTCCTGGCATGTAGAAACAAAACGCAGTTTACTGCAAATCTCTACGGCAAATGGTTTTCGAGATAGGGGGAGGGGGCAGACGGACACTTCAGAAATTATATATAGGATGTTCTTTCTCTGTTTCAGCTCACCCGCTCCAAAATGGAGAACTTGGTAGGAGACCTTATCAAGAAGACAATATCTCCTTGCCAAAAGGCACTGCAAGATGGAGAAGTTTCAAAATCTGACATAGGTGAGGTTCTGCTGGTTGGTGGGATGACCCGTATGCCTAAGGTAAATACAGTTGACGTACTTCGAGGATATTTTTGCATGAAAGTCATTATTTTTACTTTTAATTTAAATGCTTGTTTTCAAATCATTTGATCCAATTCTTGAACATAGTCAGTCCAGCTGTAAAGGTGTCACAAAGACACGATTACTTTTTGCATGAGAGATGAATTGTGTTTAGAAAAGCAGGGAATATTTGATTGATGCAGGTTAAAATGCAAACTAGGTGCCTGTTGCCACAATTGTGGCAAGTTCTAAGTTCTCATTGTAAAACAAAAATGTTCTTATGTTGCTCTGGAATAAACGTAGTCCGTCACCTAACATTCTTTGTAATTTAACTGGAATCCACAGCTTCGGTTACTGAAAGTATTTTTTTCTCGTTCCACACAGATTGCTAGTAAAAGTGTTTATTATTAACTATTATATACATCGGAAAAGAAATATTGTTATTATTAATAAAAAAGTTGAGTAATAAATTTATCTATACATCTATATAAAGCACAGTTTCTGTATGAATGTATGTTCGCTTATAACTCAAAAACTACTGAACCGATTTGGATGTGGTTTTTTTTATTAAGATTCAGCATCTTTCTGTGAAGGTTTTAAGCGATGTATCATCACGCTATCTCTTCAGGGGGCTGAGCAGTAATCGTGCAAACGATCGAAGTGCGAATTTTTTCAGTGTCGGAATTCGCCACTTATTGCGCCATCTACTTTGCCTCCTTTGGAACTAGGTTGTTCCTCCTATCCCTGCCCTCCCCTCTCGAACTCTCCTCTCCAACGGGGAGGAGAGGGTCGATTCGCGCACGCACGGTGTGGTGCGGGGCAGGCCTATTTAAGCAGACGCAGGGTCGTGCGCACCCATAAAGCGACAGTTACTTTGTTGCGACGCACGCCTGCCTAGCAACTTTAGCAAATAATATTCAGTTTTGTTTGCTTTTTTCATTTCGGTTATATGACAATTGCCTATCTGTGTTTACTTTTTTCCTAATACACAGAAGCGCTTCTATAAATATGCCGAAACGAAATTCAAGTTTGCTTGGAGGATCATCCGCTGTGGCCAAACGGATGCATTTACACCGGCAGAACGAAGCCTCGGAAGAGAGAGAGGAATGCCTTTCTCTTACCAGAGAGCGTAATGCTTTACAAAGAAATAACGAAACACCCCAACAACGAGAGGCCCGTGTCATCCAACTGAGAGAACATAGCTCATCTCGCAGAGATTCTGAAACGCATCAGGAAACAGAGGCGTGTCTCTCTCAACTGAGAGAACATGCTGCCACTCGCAGGGCATCTGAAACGCCTCAGGAAACAGAAGTTCGTCGTAATCTTGACAGACAGATATTCACAGCGTGCGGCACTGCATTGGATGAACAAGGAATGGTCTGCTTTAGCTTATGATTGTAATACTGATTACATGCATGACCCGACAGTACTTTTAGGACCAATGATGAAAGTCTGCCAGCACTGTTCTGCCTTAAATTGGAAAGATGAGTCTGCAGGAATTTGCTGCATGAATGGAAAAACTAAGTTGAGCGAAATTACTGTTCCCCCAGAACCGCTGAATTCACTTCTTTTAGGGCAACACCCCATGTCAAGTCAGTTTCTTGGCAACACCAGAGCTTACCAACGTTTAAAGTGCAAGGACAAGTTTATCACTTAGCCGGAAGTTTGATGCTCACTGTCCCCGATAACCACAAGTTTTTACAAATATATTTTATTGCAGATTTGCAAGCACAAGCTTCCGTACGTTGTGATAGAATACCAAATCTCAATTTGAAAATAGTGTCAGAGTTACAAAACATGTTACACGAGCATAACAGTTACATTAGGTCATTCAAATCTGCAATTGAAAGTGGACCGCAAAACCTAGAAGATCTCCGAGTGGTTATTCATGAGGACAGAAAAGCAGCACAACAACACAGAGGCCGTTATAATGCACCCACAGTGCATGAAGTCGCTGTTTTGATAGTTGGTCAGGAGTTTGAATGAAGAGACATTCTGCATGGTCGTGATGACACTTTGCATCGTATTGCAGAAACACATAGGTCGTACGATGCCTTACAATACCCACTTATGTTTTGTAGAGGCAAAGATGGTTACTCTATCGACATTTCACAGGTAGATCCGCGTAATAGTCACCCGGTGACTAGAAAAACAGTCTCAGCTGTGAACTTCTACGCCTACCGCATTGTGACGAGAAGAGGTCAGTTTAATCTGTTGCACCGATTTCATCAATTATTGAATCATTTCTGGGTCGATATGTATGCCAAGATAGAAACTGAGCATCTAATGTTTATACGTTCCCTCTAATTTTTTTTACAGCTGTGCATTCCTGCTACTGCTCTGAGCAGAAAATTTTTACACGACCTGACGACTGAGCAGCACTTTAAAAGTTTTTTTGTAATATACATAATAAGAATATTTACAATGAAAATTGAAAAACTGCATACATTTGATTTTATTTATTAATTGAATGGTACAATAAAATTTAGTACAACAAAGAAAAATTATTTCACGTTTCGAGAACTTTTTCTCATCTGTCCTTATTAGAAATCCATTGACTATAAACACTGTCTAGATTAATTTCGCACCCAGATGCAAGATAAGTCTTAATCCTCATCAGATCATCCAAATGTTCAACTTCCAGTCTGTTTCTAGATTTACATTTGATGGAATTTATGACACTGAATCCACGTTCACATTCAGCACTAGAAGCTTTAAATGTTCCACAGATGTCAACAAGAATTGACAGTTGTTCAAATTCTTCGTTTCTAAGCATGTAGTTCAACATATCAGTGAACGACTTAATTGAACCACTCTTAACGACGAATTTCAAATCACAGTACTGCTGCGATATTATTGTGGCAATGCTTTCGTTTATTGTAATGGTAGCTGAGTATTTTTTATTAGTCGTTTAACATTCTCTTCTCCAAATTCAAAATTGGTTGCATTTGCCATAGCAATGGGGTCAAAAGCTTGCCATTCTCTTAACTCATCGTCAGGAAATCTATTGTCCAAGTGATTACACACACGTTGAATGAATAGAATAATAGGCGTAGTATCGACGTCAGAACTTATAGATTAAAGCAGATATTTTACTTGGTCACTCCAATAAACAGTATTTCCAAGATACTGTGACTTGTTTATTTTTGCTTTTGCATACTGCAGTGCTTCAATTGTATTCAAACAACTTTTCTGAAGGAATTTACAGAGAGATACCAGATCTTCTAAAACATCGTTAAGAACAGTTAATCGATATCGTGGATTGGTCAAAAATTTCAGGCAGTAGTTACTGGTTTGATCGTTACATTCATTAACTTGCTCTTTACAATACTGGATTAAAACTTCATAATTTCTCATTAAAACAGTTACGGCAGAATGTCTTGACAGCCACCTCACTTCGTTTAGTGGTCTAAATGACAAAACATCACATTCTGTGACATTGACTAATTCTTCTAGCTTTCCTTTTTTAATAGATGACCGACTGAACATTGTATATACTGTTCGTAACAGTGTTTCTATGATTGATTGACACTTTTTTCCTTGCGTCGTCTAATCCCAGGTCTTCTCTGTGGACAACGCAATGTTGCTCAGACAGATGCTTTATTTCTCGTCGAAGAATTGCTGCCACACCAGTATTCTTTCCAAGCATAACATGTGCTCCCTCTGATGTAAACATCACCATCTTTTGAACATCAAGATTGTTGTTGATATAAAATGTTTTCATTGCTTCAAGAATAGTGATACTGTTACATGCAGTTAGTTTCAAAATACCTGCACATCGCCAAATTTAAAAATATCGCCAATTGTTATTTTTTGTTTTTGATTGTTGCACTGGGTAATATTGGAGGCACCTACGTTCGAAAGAACGTACTTTTCGGCATGTGCACGTTGCTCCGTCAGAGATTGTTTTTCTCGGAGAACTGTAAACAGTTGACGCCGCGTTGGAATGGGCATTTTCGATTACCTATCTCAGGCTGAAATGATGGTACTTCTATAAGATTTCATTTAACATACACTTATAACAAAACGTAATGATGAATTAAATAACCATACAATAAGAAATTAGTTACTGCCATACCTGAGTGCAGTCTTCTGAAAAGTAACTTAGTTTTTGTACAAAAGAAAAGAAAACTTCGCTCTCATTCACGAAAAGTAATCGGCTTCCGTCGGTTATCCGAATGGTAGCTCCGCGCAGCGGGCGGGGAGGCTGCCACAGTGCGGCCGTTCACGCAACCTCTGTTTACATTTGTCAACACAATTGGCAGATTCGCAGCTAGTCGCAGCTAAATGTTGTTCACCCTGTTTGTAGATGAGTAGAGCTTCATATCAAGACCAAATATGCAGCGGAAATTTGCGGAAATCAGTTTGTACATCAAGAAGAATGCAGGTGAAGTTTCTGCTTGCCTCCTTATGCAGTGGTGCTTTGAATCGGCTGCGGCAGTCCTATTTTTTTCTCCACGCTCCAAATATATAAACGAGTCGAAAGCGGAGGAATTGAAGTACCAAACCCCACGCTGAAATACTATCCCAACGCTGATTACGTGTCACCAGGTTCCCAGTAAACTTTCATGCCATGCGGGCGAGGAACACGAGAAAAGTAGATGGTCAATAAACGTGATGTTTGAGTGGTAATACACGTAAGGAAATCTACCGCAGGAAAAATGTGGGGGCTTTACATGATACTCCAATGTATTTACTGCCTAAATAACACATTACCAGACGTCAATCATACTTTCGAAAAAATGGGTTTTGGCCAGCTTTTTCGGATTCTGTCCCACTGTGCGGTTGTCCCGCCATTCATTCAGGCAGAATATGCTTCGGTCTGCGCAATGTGATCAGAGAAGCACGGTAGAACCGTCTACGTTATTATCATCCAGTTTTGCATGCATTCCTTGCGACTGCTGACGGTGCTTCCAGCAGCGTTTTTAAAAGAAAATTTCAGCTGCGCGGCAACAATTCAGTGTGCGCGGGAGCATTTCAGTTACTGCGTGGCTGCGCACCCGCGCAGCTTAGAGGGAACATTGGTTCCAACCAAAGGCAACTGAGAGCCTAGAACTATATTCACCTTCAAGACGCCATAAGAGCCGACGAGAATGCTGCTGATGTGGGTCAGTTGGTCATCCTGCCATCATCATTCGTAGGGAGTATATGCATGAAAGGACCCACTCAAAATAGCTGGAGTGGATTTACGAGGAGAATGTTTCTCCCACGGCCAGCTGTACGTGTTAGCGAACCCACCAATTTATTTATTCTGGCTCCAGGTGCAAAAACATCCAATATCGTGTACAAAGAGGCACTGAATTAAATTGCACCATTACATACACAGAAAATAGTAGCAGCCTGAATTGTTTAAGTTCATAATTTTGCCACGCCTTCACGAAACTCGCCTATGACCTCGCAACTTTTGTCAACGGAAAGAATATTGTTTTACTTAAAGTTTTTCATGGGTATATTTTTGTTTCATCTAAGCTGCAATGGTTGAGTAATGACCCGGCAACAACGGGTAACACAGCTAGTCTTAAATAAAGCGAAAATTATACCTTAATTTAATTCTTTGTGAATATTCTTTTTAGTATCTAATATAATTGGACTTAGAGCTCTGTATGGGCCTAATTTTCTAGGCCCAGCTCATACAAATTTGGACACTTTCCATATGATGAGGAAATTGTAGGCTTGACCCGTGAGATCAGTGTAACTCACGTGATTTTGAAAGCCTGGGCCGGGCCTGTGCAGGACTCTAATTGGACTACTAAGCATGCTGCAATCTTTCAAGCCATATGATCATCACCGTATTTACTCGAGTAATACCCGCACACGTGTAATACCCACACCCCCATTTTTGAAGTAAATATCTGAGAAAAAAAGGTATTCATGTAATGCCCGCACTTTAAAAATTCCAATTTTGTTATTTAATGGCAATATTGGTAAATTAATCTTTGAGTCTGATGATGTGTAAGTGGCAGAAATCACGTATTTATGATGTAGATATTAAAACAACTTTTAATGCCTATTCTAATGCAGTCAATCGCGAAAAATTGACATTCAACAATATTATATTATAAGGAAAGAAGTCGGAAGCGTATTTTGAAGGCCAGTGCATTAATATTGCCAAAAGGTTACGTTTTGAGTCACTGCACAGTGTACATACTTTATTTTCACTAAATGTTTGGAATCACGACGGATATGCTACCATCACTGAAAAGAGTTCGCCTCTCATAAAAGAAAACTTAAAAATTATGAGCACAAACCTTATCCCAGCATCCAATAGAATGATTTTTGTTTCTTTCTTAACATAATTGTAAATTGATTTAGGTCTTAAGGCTTCATGCCATCTCATTATCTTTCGATTATTAAATTGTATGTAAATACCTGTAAAAATTACAATGAAAACAAGAAATATCGTAAAATCCCAAATTTTTAAACAAAGAATTTATTCAACTCTCATTTCAAGGGCTTCTTTAGGAATTCCACATTCGTTTTTTTTCTAATACCTAATCACTCATCTGGTCTTCATCTGCAACTTAATCACCCCATAAGTAATGGTCCTCAGTTCCATCCAATGAATTCGAAATTCCAGTCACTTTAAATCCTTTGATCACAGTTTCTTCATTTATGCCGCACCATGCTTCAAGCACCCTTCGGCACACCTCAGAGAACAGTGTGCATTTCAGCCTGCCAGTTGCCGTGATGTTCTTCGAATTTAAGCTTGAATCACGTAAAATTAAAGACAAAATCCATGGTGTACGGCACCTTTCAGGAAACACATTGAATTCATTCTTTGCCATGAAACACAACGCGTTTCGTGGGTGACCTACCATTGAAATATAAAGGGGCATATCTTGTGTAATGTCTACACCCCTTTTTTCTGGGTCCAGTTTTAGGGAAAAAAAGTGCAGTTATTACACGAGTAAATACGTTAATAGAATTTCTTCTGGTAAAGGCTTATGTATATACTGCTAGAAAATGTTTGTTTTTAACTATTATATGAATTATAAAGGAAATATTGCTATTATTAACAAAAGCTAAGAGAAATAAATGTACCTTAAATGCGGTGGAAATGAAATCTTACTTAATTTCTTCAGGAATATTCTTTTTAGTAACTAATAATAATAATAATAATAATTTTTATTGGTCCAGGAGGCACCATGTACAAGTAAATGGGGTATAGGTCAAGTCAATTAGAAATGTTTAAACTGCTATAAAACTACGGACAATAAGGGTAGTATAAGACTAAAACATAGTACACTGTATTAAGACAATATCTCTTAAGAAAAACAAAAAACTTACTAACAGACAGTTACATCAGATATTCATTCACTGAGTAATAGGGATTCATAACTAGAAATTCTTGAACAGATTTTTTGAATTTGTTTACATTATTTATCTCTCTAATAATCTATGCTGGCAACTTATTATAAAGTTTTACACTCATTGATTTTGGACCTTTACTACAGATTTTGAGTTTGTACTGAGACACATGCAGATTATTTTCACTCCTAGTGTGATGACTATGAAGTCCACAGTTTTTACTTTCTCCATACGAAGTAATGGGAAAGTATTGTGATCATGAAAAAAATCGACTTCCAGATTTCAACGGAAATACATGTTTTGAGGTCCCTAGAACACGGTTAGACTATTTTTGGAATGATGTCTGTTTGTGTGTGTGTGTGTGTGTGCGTGCGTGTGTATGTATGCGATTGTGGGTGCTCTAACTCAAGAAGTACTTGCCATGTCATTACCAAACTTCATATATAACACTTTAGCATGAGCACAAAGAACTGATTAGTTTTTGGACAGTAACGGTTAACTGGAAGTCGAGGTTTATTCGAAACCCGATTCGTTTTTTGCAATATTTTTCCGTTAAAACATCATTATTCTATATACAATTTTATACAAAGGTTATAGAGAATGTAATTTCCTACTACTTTTATGTGAAACAATTTTCTATAGCAGTTATTGTTTAGGAATTATTTATAAATAACTTTTTTCGGTTGCCGTGTAATATCTCCTTAAAAACATCATTATAGGTCATCTTCGTAAGGATCAAAGTTGTAGAGAATAATATTTCTTCCAAGTTTTGTTTGAAACAAATTTTCGTAGACCCATCCATTTCTGAGATATTTTGCTTTTTCTTAATACCAGTATACAGCGCCAGCACCATGTAGTGGTGAATTCTGTAAACATTCAAAATATACGTAATTTATGGCAATAAGGACGATTGTATTCTTTTATGATACGAAATGATAATTTTGCCTCATAATGCTATTCATAATAATTTAAATATCTGTACCCCAAATATGGAGAAAGTCGTGTTGGCCACATCAGATTTTTTTGTATTTTAAGAACCTCCACTATATGGGAGGATGATTCCCATGATGAAATGCTATAGCATACTCGTGAGAAAAACAGACCGTAATATAACATTTTTAAGATCTCAATGCTGTGTCTCTTAAAACAGAGAAAAGTTTCTCATGGAGTGGCAATCTGATATGCTCCTTTTTTAAGCTGGAGGAAAAACCATATATTGTATTTTATTTATATTCAGTACCTGTTTATTGTTTGAACACCAAGAAGACATTTCCTCTATGGTGTCAATACCAGAGTTAATAAGTGCTAGATTGTCTAGTTTACTTAGCAGGACATTAACATCATCAGCGAAAACAGTTATTTTAATGAGATGTTCTTTGAGTATGCCATCTATAATTTTATTAATATTTTTAACTAAGGTTTGTGGCAGATCATTTATAAATACTATGAACAGTATTGGGTCTAATATTGACCCCTGTAAGATACCATTGATTATGTTGCCAGGATCAGAAAGAAATTTCTTGCCCTTCATTGTTATCAAAACTGTGTTCTGTGGCTTCACTATATTGACGAACTTTTGGCTGTGGATCCCCAGATGCTTCTAAATCTTCCTCTTCTTTCCTTCGCGACATTTTGGGGCTCACTACAACCTTTCTCTCTTCACTTACAATATAATCGGACGATCCCCTCAAGTTGTTTGATCATATAGTTCAATTCAATTCCTTCCGCTAGAGGTTTCTTTAACTATAGGGGCTCCGCTCCTGGGCGCTGTCCGGTTTAACTCTGAGATTGGCTGCAAAAATTCAGCGTCTCTTTCTAGCTTTGTTTAATAGCTTGTGTGTTAAGTCTTTCTTCTGTTTTCTACATCAATTAATCAATCCTTAAACTTACCAAAAATTTATCAGGCTTCGAATGATCAATCTGGGACCAATACATGAACCAAATACACTTCCATCATACAATGGAAAGTTTCAAACAAAACAGTAAAACTCAGCAGAAAACTCAATTCACTAAACAATAGACCACAAAGGGATAGACAACATGCAACCAAACCACACAACAATAATATAATCAACCTTTTGGGTAAAACTTTCACCAATGCAGAAATCACAGTACTAGAAAATAGCCTGAAATATACCCTTCCTTTTTAAAAAAACCCCAACAGAAGACCTATTCGCAGGCATTGAATCATTTATTCAATCACTACACAAAAGCACAAAAAATATAATTAGAAACACCACCCTTGCACAAATAAAAGAGAATCTTTCCAAAACTTCCCAAGAAAAACACCACAGTTATCAGGACTATAACACCATAAAAACACTAAACAACAAAGACTGTTTTTATTTAAAATCAGACAAGGGTAACTCAGTAGTCATCTTGGAAAAACAACAATACTACGAAAAAGTCGAAAAAATGCTAGAAGAGGGACCTTACACCAAAACCTCCAAAAATCCCCTAAACAAGATGACCACAGATACAAAAAACACCCGCAAAACTTGCACCTCGTTAATAACTCCGGCTCCAACTAAACATCTCCAACCCTACAATCCCAAGGATGTCTCCCAAAAATACATAAAAAAAGATCTCACTCACAAGGAGAGGCACCCAAGTGTAAGTGGCGGATCACGACCAAACTTCACAGGATGAAAGAAAACGAAAAATAATTAGACACGTATTTTCGGAAATTCGTCTAACGAGCCTCCGTTTTCGAGATATTTGCAATTTAAAATTGAAAAACAAGTGGCTTTTCCTCTAATACCATGACGAGCGACCCCCTAACGACAGGTGCCGGTAGCCTAGTGAGAAAGTGTCGGGATACGGAAATTGTGTCGCGGGTTCGATCCTCGACATCGCCGAATTTTTTTTCTTCTCCAATCAATGTTTTATGACTTTAGTTTTATGTAAGTTGTCCAAATTACATCATTAATAATTTTCTTTCTTTTTTCAGGCCAGTATTTTAATTTTAAATCCATTCCAATGCACTTTTTACGACATACTCGGATTATATAGATACTTGATAAATATATACAACATTTTCTACGCACACTCTCCTCCATATTTCCACTGTAGAGTTGCATAGTTTACGTGCCGAATAAGGAGCACTTTATGCCACGTTCCCATGGTTTCTCGAGTCCTTTCAGTGCGTCCTGGCGGTGGGCCCTACCGGGTGGGGTCGCTTTTCACTCGCTCTCCTAGGGATGGATTAGGGAACCGTAATTTATTCATATATAATGGTTATACCGCCATTAATCGGTCGCCATTGCCTCATTAGTTACAATTGGCCGGGAACGGGAAGGTGAACGGCAGCAAACGGTAACGGTAGCGACCCTATCGGTGCACAATAGAACGCGACACGTTCACGTTTATGCCTCAAATTGTCATTTCGCCTACAGAAACAATGTGTGGGGATTCGATCGCTACTGCCGTTAATTATCCGCAGTTAATTAATTAATTAATGAACAGCAACGATAACAGTATAACAAGATAACAAAGTAACGATAGCAGATAATACATTTTAACGAAAACAATGGCGGCGCGCATGTATACGTTTAAAATTTATTTAATTTAATTTCTTCGCGTTGCCGTTCTCGTTCCCGGGCAATTGTGCATCTGCCTTTAGTCACATTTGGTCGCCTGTTGTCGGCTGCACGCCGTGAAGTGGGGAACATTGGTTTTTTCGAGCGCTTTGCGGGTTCTATGACCGACGATGCAGACGCCGTGTGAGACGGAGGCCGCTACCTCACCTCCACTATCTGGCGAGCACTCCAGGTTTTTACCGGGCATTCTTCTCGACGAGGATGGCAGTATATTGAACATCCCAATTTTGAAGAAAACTATGCAACTCTACAGTGGAAATATGGCGTAGAAAACGTTGTATATATTTATCAAGTATCTATATAATCCGAGTATGTCGTAAAAAGTGCATTGGAATGGATTTAAAATTAAAATACTGGCCTGAAAAAAGAAAGAAAATTATTGATGATGTAATTTGGACAACTTACATAAAACTAAAGTCATAAAACATTGAATGGAGAAGAAAAAAAATTCGGCGATGTCAAGGATCGAACCCGCGACACAATTTCCGTATCCCGACACTTTATCACTAGGCTACCGGCACCTGTCGTTAGGGGGTCGCTTGTTATGGTATTAGAGGAAAAGCCACTTGTTTTTCAATTTTCAATTGCAAATATCTCGAAAACGGAGGCTCGTTAGACGCATTTCCGAAAATACGTGTCTAATTATTTTTCGTTTTCTTTCATCCTGTGAAGTTTGGTCGTGATCCGCCACTTACACTTGGGTGCCTCTCCTTGTCAGTCAACAGAATAATTATCCGTAAATATTTATGTTGCTATACAGCATTAATTTCGATGCTTAAACAAAAGTTCGAAGTGAATAACACTTCTTTCATCTATTTGAAGGTTTAATTGGCACTACTTGAATCGGAGGTAACAATGATGGTTGCCTCGGCAACGCCCGGAAAGAGTATGAAAAATCCACAAGATTTTGAAAACAATTGCGTATTCTGCAGGTTTCGACTGCATAACATGTAAACATCACAAGAATAAGATAGTATAGAGTTTTAACCATCAGATAAAGCAAAAACAAAGAAAATTGGTCCACATTTACGTATTTTGATGAATGAAGAAAAAAAACCTTGCACTCTGAAAAATCGAAAATCCCATGTAAACTTATGGGAAAATATAATTGTCTCCTAGATTTGAACCTGGGACATTTCAGCAAATGAAAATATTTTTCCAGGGACCTCATAGCAGGTAGAAACAAAATGCCATTTATCCCATATCTTTATGACTAGAGCCCGGAAGTTCAGACAAAATGCCATAAATGCCTTTTTTTGCCTATTATCATGTTTTTTTCATATATGCCTTTTTTATCCAAAGATGCCTATTCTTTCCTATTTAACTCAATTTTTGCCAAATGTCATTCCTTTCTGCCAAATCTCTTAAATTTGGCCGCTGTACTGTTTTGTTTGACTCTTAAAGGACGGTTTTTTTTATCAACCCTGGGTTCGGTATCATATAAAATTCTGACCATTGGTCCAACTATGCCTTTATCTTAATTCAACCCTTCAGATTGAGAGAAAGAGTGGGAGATAGAAGCGGAACAAGAGTAAAGAAGATTTAAAAAGATGGCTTTAACTCTGTCTTTTCCTGAGAGAGAATGAGTTTTCGACTGGGGAGGTTCCACCTTCTTCATCCTTATTGGTTCCTTCATAGTCATACTGTGGGAAGCTTTCTCTTATCTCTCTGTATAGTTCACTTTTGGGAAACCCATGGCTGGGAAAGGAAGGGTCTTTTGGCTTTCAAACAGTTCATAGGTCATTTTTAATAAATTATTTGCATGGTGAACGTGAAACTTCCATTCTAGAGGCCACATTGCCTAAAGTGAGTGTTTCTACAAAGCAGAGACTGAACAATTTCATTAAAGAGTTTGGTGTTGATATTTTCTCAACAGACGGTTTAGTGCTTTTTTGTAAACTTTGTGAAAAGTCGCTGAATTAGGAGAAAAAGCAATTTGTCTCGCAGCATAGAAGTACCTTAAAACATAAAGCTGCAGCCAATAAGAAGACTGACACCAGTAAGAAGACGACCCTTTTACCATTGTTTTGTTCATCTTCTTCTAGGCAGTCTGAGTTTTCCTTTGACTTGCATAAATTTTTCATCAAAGCCGTCATTCCTTTGTGGAGATTATAAAACAGTTATTTGAAAGCGTTTTTGGAAAAATACATTAACAAAGAGGTTCCAAGTGAGTCAACATTGAGGAAAACCTATTTAGATAAAGCATACAACTGTGTTATCCAAAAAATCAGAGATGATGTTGGGGACAAGAAAATTTGGATCTCCATCGACGAGACTAGACTAGACTAAGAGCCAGTAACAGACAGATGGCATTGCAAAAACCACTTTTTTGGACTCAGCTGCACCTAAAACGTGTATTTCCGTCAAAATCTCGAGGTCGATTTTTTTTGCGATTACAGTACATTCTCAATATACTTTGTATATGTGAAAATAAAAAGGGAGTCAATTCACTGAAAGTGTTTAGAGAAATCGTGGAAGAAATGTGCTGTGCTCCAGGTGAAAATGGATTAGTTGTGAAAAACAAGTGTGAAAAAGTGTTGTGTGCCAACAAAGATTTGGGTAAAATAAAAATAATTGCGAAGATCCTAGAAGAGGACAGTAACGCAGAAATTGAGACGAGTCCTGCAGATATAGCTTGCTTTAAATACGCCCCTGTCACTTCCGTGGACGTAGAGAGATACTTTTCACTTTTAAAACATCCTAACTGGCGGAAGACAGACTTTTCATTTGATAATTTTAAAAAACATCTTGTCTTATGTAATAGTTCATAATTTGAAGACAATGTTAATAGCGATTGCAATCATATTTTATTGAAATGTTATACCTACTCCATATAAACTCTATATATTAGTAATATTTGGGTTAGAATAAATGCCTTTTTTAATGCCTATTTTCCTGTTTTATTGTGCCATTTTGCCTGCTTATTTTGACATTTTATAATGCCTGAACTTCCAAACTCTATTTATGACGAACGGTTCTTGAGAAATATGCCTCTGTAATGCTTCACATACCTATGTACGTCCAATTAGAATTTTAATATTATAAGATCATTTTTTTTCAATTTAAATTTTACTACGAATATTGCTTTGAATGTGGTTCTAAAGTGCATGAAATAAATATGATGTATCATTAAGTACCAAATTAACTCTCGTATAAGCTGCACTTTTTCCAAATTTTGCATCTCCAGAATAAGGATATAGCTAATATGTAAGGGAAAAAATCTGAATGTCCAAAAATGCGGGGTAACCAATAAATTTATTTAGGAATTCACTTAATGGCTCTCATGATTCACTGTGAAGAATGTGACATAATTCTAATAACTTACAAGGTAAAGGAATATTATTTTTATTGTTAGTGTTATAAACAGGTCAGTTTTTGCTGAAGATCATAGGGGAAATCACCAGGGGCAAGCAAGAACAAGTGCAGTAGTCTGTCCGATGTCAAGGCAACATCACTGTTTGGTTTCATATTCCAATAATTCTATCAGGAGGGACATCTAGGTGGTGTTTCCTTCAGTTTGGAAGTCATTTTTATTCTCACAGTAGTGTAAGTGCCCCATTTAATTTCAACTAATTTAGCGAATCTAATTTCACTGCCAATTCTAGGGTGTATGTGGGATACACAACAACTTTTTAGTCAATGAAAAACTGAAAATGGTGTATAAAGAATACTTTTTCACTTAGCTTTTCTTAACAATTAACCAAATTTGTTTGTAAACAATCCGTTTCCAAGCATATCACATTCAAATATAATGAGTTTTACTAGCTGAACCCGTGCAATATTTGCGAGGTATATTTTCAATTGATTTATAAAAATTAAGAAGCATGTAAAATAAGTTGATCTCAATAATTCACATTTATCTCCAATAATGCATTTTTCCGGTATAGGATTTTAATGTATTTGGCTCCCAGTGTAAAGTTCGCGGGTTCGAATCTCGCTGAGGGCATAGCTGTGTGTGTGTATTGGCAATTTATTATGCGAAGTCAGTCAGAAATCTGCATTTTAAAAGTCCCAACCTAAGAAAATATTGCCACTCAGAAACAGGAGGATTAGTCTGCTGCGATAGTTCAGTTCCAAAATTCCAAAATTATATATAGGATTTAGTATCATATCATTTACACAAAATTCAGCTTGGCAACAACGGTCAGCCCCAAATGAAGGGCAGCCATTTAATAATAGGTATTGTTAAAAATACGAATGGCACATTGTCAACATTTAACAAATCTTACAAAGTAAATGTTAATTACCATAATTTTCCGATTATAATACACATTTTTATCATGAAAAATTGACAAAAAGTTAGGGTGCATATTATATATGGTAACAAGTGCATACAACTTTTTTTAGTAAGGAAATAATCTATATTTTCGGAGATATTTTTACCAATAAATCATACATTTCATTACATTTTGATAACATTCCTTTAAATATCATTTTTCAAGACAAAAATAAGAATAATTATTTATTTATGTTTAGCTGTATGATTCTTAGCCTTTGAATTCATTGCTGTCCTCAAATAGTTCGTCAGCAATTTTGTGTGCTCTCTCATTGTCTACGTAAATGGCATCGCCGAGAACGTCGTCTTCATCCTCACTATCCACTTCGGCAAAATCATCATCCCATATGATAGCGTCTTCAGAGCCATCCATGGCGTTTGTGAGGCAACACTTTTATAGCCATGCTTTTTAAGAAAAAATCAATACGTTGTGAGCAACAAATATTATTTTACATACCTCGATCGGCTTGTATGAAGACAATCAGAATTAGACGTGATATTCACGTAAACTATCTTGCTCGGCAGCAAGGCAAGAACTATTATTCCAACTGACCAGATTATTACACAATGTGACATGGAGACATGTTTTTATACATTGTATCGATCTTTAAAGTGAGAGTCAAAACTATATAGACATTAAGTTTTCATAAACACTTTCGCACATATCTCGCTTGGCTGTAATGCTAGAAGTTATTCCAACTGATCAGGTTATTACGCAATGCAACATTGGGACATGTTTTTATACATTGTATCGATCTTTAAAGTGAGAGTCAAAACTATATAGACGTAAAGTTTTCATAAACACACTCGCGCAAATCTCACTTGCCGGCAAGGCTAGGACTGTTTCGATACTGCTAATAACCAAGTTAAAAATTACAGTGATCTTTTAACAAAAAATGAGTTGTGTATTATACATGGTGATAAGACAATTTCACATTTCACTTTTAAAAACATGGGTGCGTATTATAATCTGAAAATTACGGTATGTCATTATCATTATACTGTATTCACCCGAATCCAAGACGACCCTGAATCTAAGACGACCTCCCATTTTGATGATTCCAAAAGAGAAAAAAGCTCAAATTGACCTTCATGACTACAAAAATTATAAATCTTGTGAAATATTTATTTTCTCTTATACTTTTCTTGAATGTCATTGTCTTTTAACATTTTAAAATCATAAGATCACATCACAAATAGAACCATTCAGGTTTTCAAACAAATTAAATGGTAGCATTCATTTTAAGATAACATTAAAAATAAAGTAAATACATTGAAAGAATACACTCATTTCAGGACAACAAAAAAACATTTCAATCCAAGTGCTGCATAAAATCATTTTATTGTGTTAGTCATCATCACTGTCTATGCAACCTTCACTATTTTCCTCATGCTCACTATCTTTATCACTCTCAACTTCATCATCAGTCTCCCACAAAACATCATCCTCACTCCCATCCATGGCATTAGATAAGCAGCATTTCTTAAATCCTTTCACTATTACTTTTGCATTTATTTGTTGCCACGATGCCTTGATCCATTGGCAGAGCATTGCAACTTCAGGTTTCTTAAGATTTCCTTTTGGTGTTAAAGTGTGAGTTCCACTCTGTAACCACTCAGAATACAAAACCTTTAAATTATTTTTAAAACACTTATTGACAGCAACATCTAAAACTTGAAGTTGCGATGTCATTCCTCCAGGTATTACAATAAGATCAATATTCATCGCACTCATTATGTTTTTAATTTCAGGAGATAAGTGTCCTTGAATGCATTGCTCTTTGTTTCAGTAAAGCTCCTGGCCGTCTATTCCACACCACATGTAACCAATCTCTCATTAGTTCTTTAGTCATCCACCCCTTTTCTTGACACCTATTATTCCACTTGGCAAATGTTTCTTAGGCATTGTTTTCCGCTTTAGAATCACATATGGTGGTAATTTAGTCCCATCTGCTAAAACCGCCAACATTACCGTGACTCGCATTTTTTCGTTGCCTGTAGTTTTAATTAGGACGGACTTCGCACCTTTTTCGTTCACAGTATAATTAGATGGCATGTAGAAGAAAACCGGAGTTTCATCGGCATTTCCTATTTGGCTCAAAAGGTAATTATTGGTTTTTCTAAGTCCAATTACGTATTTCTGGTAAGCGAGAAGTTTTTCTACATAGTCTTCTGACAATTTCTGACACAGCGAAGTTCGTCGCCGTAAAGAAAAATTATTTCGTCGCATCATTCTCACGCACCAACTTCTGCTGGCCTTGAATTCTTGCAATGATATATTAAGTCCTCTAGTAATTTCAGTAGCTTTAAGTATAATACTTTCAGTCGAAACAGGCATACCGTTCTTCCTCATGGTGCGCGCAAACTTGACTACTTCTTCATTGCCATGAAATCGGCCTAATTTTGGACCACTGAGCGACTTCCTTGTGGCTTTGGCTTTTTCTAGTTCCTGTTTTGAGAGTTTCCATCGACGCACATTTGCCTCAGATACACCGAACTTTCTACTCGCATCACAGTTATTAGTTTTTTCGGCGTAATTTATCACGATCAGCTTAAAATTTGTATCTTAGCTCCGTCTAATTCCTTTGTTAACTTTCCCTCTGCACTCGTGCCACGTACTTCAACATGATCTGTCATTTTAACTTAAGGGTTGTGCATTTAAATCAAGAATGCACAACTCAAAATTACTGTCAAACTTAGTGAATCGCGGTGCGTCGTTTGAAAGGGGAATCCCAATAATTTCCACTCTCATTTGTTTTGACATTGCGGTTGCAATTACGTGCAAGATGAAAGTACGTCGTCTGTGTTATGATCGTCGACGATGATTATTAGTCTAAATAATTATTATTCCCATCATGTTCTTCTTACTGTTATTACTATTTGTTTATTTCACTTCTTTATGTACGTACTTGAATTTGCTGTTGTGAATTGTTTACTCTAATATACCATTTGTTGTAAAAACCATTGATTAAATGCTTAAATATACTTCGTATTCGAATGTAAGACGACTTGATATTTACAGCTAAAAATTTGGAAAAAAAGGTCGTCTTAGATTCAGGTGAATACGGTATTTGTATTATATTAAAATGTTCATTTAGTCACACGTCTAGTTTGCCAGAGAGTAAGTAGGCTTTGGTGAAATCAATGCAATGAATATTATCATCTATAAAACTTCCAATAAATAAACACTTGTTGATATGTAAACAAAAAAAATGAAATTAAGCATAGCAAGGATATGTGTCCTATTTATAGGAATTGGAATCCTATTGGTGACAACCATGTGATTACATTTTCATATCATTTGTAATTTCTCATTGTTAGAGCCATGAAAAAGGAGCAGTTTATAAGTTTAAAACTGTATTTTCACGATGGATTTGAATTCTCTTTTCAATCAAAATAAACTTTGTTCTTTCAGGCATAAGATTGTTAATGTTCCAAGTTTGGAGCTTGATTGAAACTAATTTTAAAATGCAAATTAAAAATATGCTGAACTCATTCCCATGTTATTCAAATGGAAGAAAATAAAAGAGAAACTTTTTAAAAAATGGTTTAAAATCCTTGTCAAACTACTTTACTCTTTATTGTGATTAAAGTGACACCTCCCACTTGTTTATACCTTCTGTAGCTATTGAATAATAGAATGACATACATGCATGCAAGCAACCAAGAAACTGGCTTTTGTATAAAGTAGAACTTGGTTATAACAGCATTAGAGATGCACCGAATACTCATTTTGGCTGAATGCCGAATGGCCGAATATTAAAATCAGTATTCGGCTGAGGCCGAAGTCGAATAACTCCATTAACATAAATTAGTGATGCACCGAATATCGGCTTTGGCCTTAGTAATCGGCCAAAAATGGTTAAAATAATTTTTTTCTTTTACATTCTATGAGATGGATCTCTTTTGGATCTCGGAAATTAAATTTTCGTTCATTTCCATAACAGTGTAAGAACACAACTTAAAATGGCGATAAAACTACAAAGAAAATGCTGAAATACAAAGTATTTGCCACAATGGAGGTTCTGGTCGCTCACTTTGAAAACAAAGTGTGTTCATCGCTTCAAAGACACTCGCTCACTGCTCGCACGAGTGCACGCATTGACGCCAGAACTTGGGACACTGCCATAACATTACATTGTATTGTTTTTCTGCTTAGTCGCTCGCACCGCCTGTGTCGCTTGTACGTGGGATGGAGCCTTAGCCTCGCCTATTAAATTTAAAAATGATACTACTAATAAGTTCTGGGTTTACGAAAAATCTACACACCTCCCCAATGTTGACTGTGAAAGTTGGTTACAGTCGCAAGAATATTCCTCCCGGGGAATTTCCGAAATAGCTTTTAACCTTTATCCGCCGGATTTAAATACCCTCTGGCGGGGTCCCGCTGCTGGATTTAATTTTGGACATTTAAATATTTTGTGTATGTTTTTTGCAAAAATCGCATATCTCGTGAACTATTGGTGATAAAATGTTCAAATAAAAAGCATTTTGTGGTCAAACTATCAGAGAATTACATCGTTCTGCCTATTTATAGAAATAAAAAGGGTTATATAACCCTAATAGACTAAATTACGATGCCGAAATAACTTATTGTTGATATAAATCAAAATAAAGTGCAAAAATACTGCATTTAGTCACTTTTTGGCAATGTGGTTCCTGCGCTGACACAACCCCAGTATTTACACTTCCCTATAGAGTCGAGCTAGTGCGGTATTCCTCGAAGCAAGGCTCAACACATAGTCCCACGTCACATGTCTTTCACCTATATTTCGTCCTTGAGTTTTTGCTCTTTGAGGAACACACATGGCAACAGATAAGGGTCCCCGAAATGGGCCAATGCTTATTGTCCTTGGCCTCTAAGCACTTTATTTGCATTCCACTAGCACTAGGTTGCCCCCTTGAGAGAGTCTGGGAAGGAAGAGCTCTAGCGCCCTCTTCAACCATTTGCCGCACAAGGGATAGTTAGGATAGTTAGATCGACTAAATGAAAAAATAATTTCTTTGTCCATTTCCAAGTGCGGCGACCGATGGTGTAGCTGTTAGCCATCCTATCTCAACTAGTTATATAAAAATAAAGGAATCACTAAAAAATAAACACGAACAGCTACAGATATTTTGAACGCACAAGTCTACATCCGCTCTACTTCGTAGTCTGCAAATGAATGAACGTAAACGTAGTAAAACATAGGTATATGCATATATGTGGAAAAGGAAGAAGAAAATAAGAAAGGGAAGGAAGCTTTGGGGTAGGGCTTAGTCCTGGGGTTCAGTTTATTGCATCTCTTTGGGTTGCAACGTAGTAAAACAGAAATGCGGAAAAGGAAGAATAACAAAGGGAAGGGACCTTTGGGGTTCAGCTAATTGCATCTCTTTGTGTTGCGAGAGAGTCTCACCTCGGCGGAGACGTACACTTTGAGTGAGGCACTCTCGATTGTTTGTTTACTCTCCCCTTCCCCAATACGCAAGACCCTCGGCCTTGGGAGAGCAGATGGAAAAGAAGGATGCCTCGTCTTTCTTCTCCTCCAAAAATTTTGATTCTATGACAAAAACGACATTTGTGAGCGGCCTCGGAGCTAAGCGGGACACCGGTGTCCCTTTCGGCAGGCTTACCCAGAAATTTGCCGGGACACCGGTGTCCCTTTTGGCATTTAAAGGTTAAAACACTACCAAGCTGAAGTACCAACTAATGAACACTAATGTTTTCTATAGAAATCTATTTAAATTCTTTGTTAATATGAAGATATATAGAAAGAATCGCAGCCTTGTTAAGTTTATTATATATTCTGTTATATAAAAATGTCTGCACTTATGAAATTCAAAAATGAAACGAAAACTCAGTCGACACTGTGTCATTTTGGTTTTGGCACGATGGCGCTACTGTTTATATGTCATATTACATCATGCAAAAACGTGAACCAGATGTCAGAGGTTGTCTGCTACTTACACAATTCTGTAAAACATAAAAAATTCCAACTAATCAGGAGTCTTCTAAATAAAGGAATTGTCCACATATTGGAACACACTAATATATTATACACTGTAGGCCATAAAAACGAGTAGCACATAATTGTCAGGCTGAATCCGAGATGTGTGAATTGTATTGGCAACAACTAAATGTATTATGCATTTATTTAGCGTTTTCAACTTTCTTCTATTATGTCATTATCATTTTTGGTTTAACCAAAAAAAAATATGTAGTATTCGGCTATTCAGCCATCCAAAGGCCGAAGCCAAATAGCAGATTTTGGCCGAATACCGAGGCCGAAGCCGAGCTTCGGTGCATCACTAAACAGCATTCAAGGGACTGGAAATTTATTGTCGTTCTAACCAAGGTGCATGGGAACATAGAATAAGTTTCCAAATTCTAAATTTTATATTATGATCTAATAAGTACATTAAACATTATACCGATAACTTCTTTTAATTACAGAAATTATTCATTGGTCCAAAGTTTGCACAGTTGTTATATTTCTAAGTGTTATATCTGCATAGTTATGTGCTGTACACCTATCTAAAAACAAAATAATTTTCCTTTTCCTTATGCCCATCTTTGAGTCAAGCATGGCCAGCCATTCCCTAAAAATGGATGTTGTCATCCATGAATTTTTTTAATGTCTGTACATGCAACGGAGTTTCTTAATATTTTTAAAACACCTTGGCTTTTTGTATTTACCAATAACATTACCCAACACGTTTTTTACCTCCAGAAGTATGTTGGCTGTTTTCAGTCAATTTTTAAGTGTAGATTTCGGAAATGATCCTAAAATTTTCACATTACGTCAAAATTTTTATGTACATAGGATTTTATGTTCACCCATAATACGTGTATGCCTTTCTACGAAAGTGTGGCACTGATCTGTTGCCTGACCTACTATTACTTACTATGTTTGCATGTGTGCCTGACAATGTTACAATGTTCTTTTATATCACCAAATAATATTCGTATTTGAAGGTAGATGGCAGTTGTATGTCGTTATTGCACCGCACACATGCTCACACAATAACCCTATCAGTTACGGAGAAACAGTTATAGTGTGAGCACGTCTACGGTTGATCCGTATATCTGTTTGTTGGTGTTTTTATTTGTTGTGTTTTATCGTTGTATTGTTAAAATGCCTAAAAAAAGGAAGTGTCAGAATCACCCTGACAATTTCAGTAACGTGTGTGGGAGGTTTACAACGAAAACGCAGAGGAGGAAAATCTTCAGCATTACTAAACGTGCATATTCTTTGTACTTCGGTTGCAAGATTGGCGATCAGAACAAAGCATAGGCTCCGCATATGTGCTGCATCACCTGCATAACAAATCTGAGGATGTGGCTACATGGGAAACTCAAAAGTATGCCTTTTGCCATACCTATGGTGTGGCGAGGACCACGTAACCACGTTGACGACTGCTATTTCTGCATGACAAATATATCAGGGATATCTAAAAAAAAAAAAAGTAAGCACAGCATCAAATATCCGAACATTTTATCTGCAATAAGGCCTGTTCCACGCAGTGAGGACCTGCCAGTACCAGTTCCTCCAAAATCATGGGATGAAGAAAGTAGTGACGATGATAGTGCAGATTCGTGTGTTACAAACTCTGCTGGGCCATCCACTTCAACAGATTTCGACTACCAACCAGAAACTGATAACATGCCACGATTAATTAACCAAATAGAATTGAATGACTTAGTTCATGATTTAAACTTAACCAAAGAGCAGGCGGAACTTCTTGGTTCTAGGTTACAGCAGCGGAACTTACTTGAACCCGGGCCTAAAATTACAGTATATCGAAAACGCAGTGAAACGTTTTCCAAATATTTCGTTAAGGAGGACAGTATATGTTTCTGTAAAGATATTAATGGTTTCATGAAAGAACTGGGCATTGAACACAATCCTAATGAATGGCATATATTTATTGATTCATCGAAATTAAGTTTAAAAGCAGTTCTGCTGCACAATGGAAATAAATATCCATCGATTCCTGTACTTCATGCCGCTGGCTTGAAGGAAACGTATGATAGTACGTTAAAGATTCTGAATGCAATAAGATACCATGACTATGGTTGGCATATATGTAGTGATCTCAGGGTCTACAGGGAGGTTTCACAAAATACTATTGCTTTCTATGTTTGTGAGACAGTCGGGCAACAGAAAAGCACTATATTGTGCAACAATGGGAAAACAGAGACGAATATTTACCTGGAAAAAGTAATGTGAAGAATGTTCCACTGGTAGAAACAGACAAGATTCTCCTGCCACCTTTGCATATCAAGCTTGGGTTAATGAAGAATTTTGTTAAGGCTTTGGATAAAAAAGGAAGTGGATTCACCTACCTCGCAAACGTTTTTCCCTATATAACAGATGCAAAGCTGAAAGAAGGAATTTTCATTGGTCCCCAAATAAGGAAACTTCTGAAAGGTGATTTATTTGAGACAAAACTAAAGGATATTGAGCTGGCAGCTTGGCAATCCTTTAAAGCAGTTGTGCATGGATTTCTTGGAAATAGGAAAGAAAAAAATTACGATTCTCTTGTGTCAACTTTACTCCAATGTTATAAAGATATGAGCTGCCGAATGTCTTTGAAAATTCATTTCCTACACTCACATCTTAATTTCTTTCCTGAAAATTTAGGAGCTGTCAGTGATGCTTTCATGAAGACATATCCATGATGGAAAAACGTTACCAAGGTCGCTGGGATATCGCTATGATGGGAGATTACCATTGTTTTCTTAAGAGGGAGTGTACAACAGAATATAAGAAAAAATCTCTTCGTGGCAAGCATTGAATATGTCCTTGTGTCATATCCACTTAAATATACAGGCGACTCCCGAGATTTGACAGGGATGCATTCCTGAAAACGTGGTCGAATTGTCAAATGTCAAACGCCATTTTTCCATAGACTTGCATGTTATAATCGGGGGATATGTAGGGCTGCCGAGTGCCAGAACAGGCCCAGGGGAAAACAACCTTCTGCTCCCCCCCCTCCGAGAAATATTTTTAAAATTATAAAACAAAAGGGAATTATGAATTCCTGCAACACCTATGAAACGTATGGTCAATATTCTTCAGCAAATTTTAAAAAAATATAAATTTTGATTTCCTACTTCGATTTTTAACTAAATGAATATGTCACTTTAAGCGATAATAAATTTACTTAATTACTGGCCCAGATACACTTAAATGTTGGTAATTGTTATTTAAAGAAAACTATTGAAATCAGTGAGACGGTTAATTCAATTTAATAAACTTCACCTTTGCCTTGATGTCAAGGATGTTAGCACGCTCTCATATAACTATAAATAAGAATTTATTCAAAGATATTACATAATTGGGCATAATTATGTGCATTCACTGAAATCAATATTTGTTTCGTGAGAGAAATAGCTGTATATTTACATTTGCACTTCATAGAAAAATAATAGAAAGTCCGAGTAAATTATCAATTTTATTATTTTACAGACTAATAATATACAAGTAGTTGAACATAATCACATTTATAGTTTTATGTTATCTTAATACAGCAGTGGTTTTATCATCTTTTGGACAGATATTTTAATTGACAGGATAACTGTTATCTTTAAAATTGTATTTTCCTTGCTTTCAGTCGGGCAAAGCGATCAGTAATTTTGCTGAAATCTAAAGTACGGGCCAATTGGCTTTCAATCGCAGGAGTTCCCAAATCAGTAAGTCGATCTTGGGTAATTGTGGATCTTAGGTAGTTTTTAATCTGTTTGAGCTTGCTAAAAGACCTCTTCCCTTCTGCAATTGTTACTGGAATTGTGCAGAAAATGTGAAGAGCTACAGAAACATTTGGAAAAATTGAATGGAGCTTTAATTTGTGCAGTTTGTTTAAAAGATCAAAAGGATTTAACGCATTAACTCCAAAGTTAGCTTTATGGATAACCTTTAAATGATTCATTTCCTCTACTAAGTCCTCTGAAACATCTGATTTATATTTGACAACAACTCCTTAGTTTGTGAATGTAATTCACTTTCTGATACATCCAGATGTTTCCACAAAAAACAAAATGTCTGATTTATATATTTTGCTACTCCGTATCTGGTACTGAGCCCAGCTATAACTGAGTCTATGATTGTATAAAATACACTTCTTCTGAAGTTCGCCTCTTCTATGGATTCATCATTCTCACTGTTATTATTAGGAAACAGGTCCTCATGTTTTTTTCTGGAAACTCTGTTAAATTTTGTGGGAAGTTTAGGGGGAATATTTATGTTCTTTGCAATCAGTTTGCCTTCACCAAGAATTGAGCTCCAACATTCACGTAGTTCTTTTAATTCATTTAGCAAACTTTCGATGTTCCTCACTTCAACATCAATGGTGGATTTGCGTGCCTGTAGTACTTTATTGCGCTTATCAATGAGTACAAGTACCTTTAGCCAGATTCCAGCCATCAATATGCAAGGAAATGACTGCAAATATTCACTGAGGTATTTGACTTCATTTCTTGTTTGAGGCATCAGACTTAGTTGAAGAATTTCAGACAGTGCATCGATAATTCCAGAAAGATGGGCTGCAAATGGCCTAACACTGTCTACTCTATCTGTCCATTGTGTTCCTGAAAGCCCATGAAGAGAACAACTTATATTCTCGAGAAGAATTCTCCATCTTTGTGGGCTACATCTAAATAGAGTGTAAAAATTTTGGACTAGGTACCTATCCCAAAGAAAGTCTGAGCTTCTCTACAACTTTCTGCTGCTTCTGATCCACAGAGATTGAGACTTTGACAAGCACATGGTGAGAATATAGCCATACGATTAACTTTTGCTATTTCAGCTTGAGCACCATTATATTTACCGGCCATATTAGCTCCATTGTCATATCTTTGGGCTCTGCAATCCTTAATTGGTATTTCATGATTGCCCAAGAGTTCTAGTATCAAATTTGAAATATCTAATCCGGTCTTCCTATCGCAATCAATAAACTTTAGAAATCTTTCTTGAATTACAAAGGAAGGACATTCTGATACCATGGACACACATCTCAAGATAAAGGTTGTCTGTTCTTGATGAGATGAATCAGGTGTTGCATCTACTATGATAGCAAAATATTTGGCTGCAAGTCTTTCCCCAAAAATAATGTAACGTACATGCTGCAGACATGATGCTATGAATTCCTTCTGGGATTCACCTGACAAGTAGTGTGCTTGTAGAAGTTGACCAGCTTGCTGAGATTGTGCAACTCTTTCTACATGCTCTAGGATCATAATTACTAAGTGGCTCAATTAAACCTAAAAACATAGCTTTTCGTGGATCATCACAAAGAATTGGCGCCCCTGAGAATCCACGAAAAGCTAAGCCCCTCTCTCCCAAAAAAAGAGTAACATCTAGAATTCTCTTTAGGATATCCCACCACTTTGCTACATTAGACAGAATATTTTTCTCGATCAGCGAATCAATACCGGAGTTTTTTTTAAAGACATCTCTCGAGGTCACGCCACTCAGTATAGTATTTTTTGTGGTTAATACCTCTTTCATGTTCTGGGAGCCTGATAGTATTTTTTGTGCTGAATACTACTTTCATGTTCTGGGAGCCTGTCATAGAGTTTTTTCCAACCTGCTACCATTAACCATCCTTTTGAAGTTATAAGCATAGATCATAATGAAAATGGAGTCTTGGCTAGAAGTTGACATGGAAAACAGTACAAAGCCTTCCTAACATTACTCCAAACTAGCCAGTCACGTGTAGTGTATTCACCATTTTTCTGCACAGACTTTAGAAGACTACTTGGAAGAGAAGAATCTTTAGGATATTGTGGAGGTCCAGCTCTCACAGCTAGTTCAATGTTTTCTATAGATGAATTTTCCTCAGTAATGATTCCAGCATTGAACCCTCCGAGCTGTTCTGCATTATCAGCAGTAAATGTTGAAACTGCACCCTCACTATCTTGTGGAGGATTAGCTTGCACTTCTGAATATTCCTCGAGATGACACTTTTCACATACATTATTACAATCTGACATTTCATCATGCTCAGTGCAAGCACTAACTTCAAGAAAATTACTGACTTTAGATCCTGAGGGGATCGCTGTTGCCTGATTGTCACTTTTCTTTACAATACCAACACTAAAAAGACTTCGCATTCGTTTTGCATTATTATTATCTTTCTGCTGTTTGATTTTCCTTTTCTGTGCACCAGATTTATGTTTATATTGTGAATCCATTTATAATCTGAAAGTGATTGTTAATAAAATATTTATTAAATGTAATTATAAATTATGTGTTGCATTTGCTTAAGAATTATAACCCTCTACCATATGCCAAAGTCAACTAGCGGCCAAACACTCAATTACGTAACCTTAATTTTATATGCGGCAAATGATGAGTTTTGGTCACGAATTTCTGAAAAATGTGCCTGAATTACTTTCACTTTCATTAAATCAAGAATAAATTATGATATGCATGCAATAATGTAAAAATGTTTGCAGAAAAATTTAATGCAGCGTAAAGATTTCTTATATTTGATGACTGTGAAGAATGAATAGGAATTATGATGATGGTGATGTTTGGGAGATTTTAATTGTAAGGAGTTCCAGGGTCGTCTTCCTCACACTCCAACTCTTCTATGCTCTCCATCTCGATAGATGACGGCGAATGGAGAGTCCATGTTAATGAGATTCTTGGAGATGCTGTCGTTTCTCTTGAAGATGCTGCTTTTGTAGATGTTGCGGGAGCCTCGGGTCTAAAGAAGGATGTTATGCACCTTTGTTTTACCTTGTTCCTCAAGCTTTTGTAAAGTTCATGATAGGGTGCCATAACTTCCTGAAATCCTCGTTTGCACTTCAGGCTTCTTTCCATGCAGGTATCAAGTTGCACTAATTTGTCCTGAACTTCTTCAACAGTCCTAGAAATCTCTTCAAGATCTTTAATTGTAAGTTTCTGCCACTCACTATCATCATCACTCATATTTTCTCTTTCATCGGACTGCAGAAGTTCCACTAATTCCTCTTGAGTCAGCTCCTCCTGGTGTGATTCCAACAAATGTTCCACTTCATCCTCCTGCAAATCCTCAAAGCCTTCTCCCCCAAAATCTTTTGCCAGCTTGATGATTTCGCAGACCTCTTCTTGGACTGTGGGGAATCCACGAAAATCATTTACCACATCGGGACATAAGCTTTTCCAGCAGGCATTCAAAGTTGACTCCTTGATTTCATTCCATGACTCGTTTATGATTTTTATTGCATCCATGATGTTAAACGAACGCCAGAAGTCCCGGATGCTACTTTCAGGTTTTTCTTCCAATGCTTGCAGGAGTCTTTTGAAGGTGCGTCTGGTATAGTAGCATTTAAACGCTTTAATTACTCCCTGGTCCAAAGGTTGTAAGATAGACGTCGTATTTGGTGAAAGAAACAACACCTCTACATTTTCGTCAGCATGCTGCAGCGTAGCTGGGTGCCCAGGGGCATTATCAAGTAGCAATAGAACCCTATAAGACAAGTTTTGCTTTTCGAGGTATTCTCTCACCTGCGGTATAAAACAAAATTTGAACCAGTCAGTAAACATTATTGCAGTAACCCAAGCCCATCGGTTTGCTTTCCAGTAGACTGGTAGGTATGCCTTATTTTTGCCCTTCAAAGCGCGTGGGTTTTCTGCGTGGTAAACAAGCATCGGTTTACACTTGAAATCACTGGACGCTTTCTGGCATTCGCTTCCAAAATAGGGCGGTTTCATCCGCGTTAAAAATTTGTTGTGGCTTATAACCTTTTTCTTCGATTAACCTAGTAAATTCTGGTAAGAAATTTTCGGCCACCTGGTGATCAGCAGAGGCGGATTCGCCCACTAATTTTACGTTGTGGTAGTTGAAGCGTTTTGTGAACTTCTCAAACCAACCTGCACTTACACTAAAGGGAACGTTAGTGGATGATTCAGCATTTTGTTCGCTTACTGTTTGATAAAGACGCAATGCTTTATCACATATGATCGAGCCACTCAGTGGTGCCCTCTTCTGGTTTTGGTCTTCAATCCACACGCATAGTAATTTTTCCACTGTGTTTAAGTGCACATTTCGCTTTGACATTCTTTTAATTTTTTCACCTGCAGAAGTTGCTGCACTTACACTGGCTCGTATTTTTTCTTCATTTTTTCGTATGGTACGAATAGTCGACTCATTCACCCCATAATCCCGCCCTAGCACTGTGCTTCCGTGTCCTGATTTAAGTTTATCTAAAATTTCAATTTTTTGTCCTAAGGTAATTGCTGTGCGCTTAACTTTTTTCTTCTCGCTTGAAAAATCACTATTTTTTTGTTTACGCTCCATTTTCAATAAGAAAGTTAAATGTTAAGGATAAGAATAAGATTTTAAATCACAGGAGGCAAGGTTAAGACAACCACTTACGATAAGAGACACAGAGAGATTGAACGAGCAACGCGAACATGAGGTTACTACCGGGTTATTCCCCGAAATTCTTTCAGCTTGGAAATTATCGAGTGCCATGCGATAGATCGAGATTAGGTATAACACGACATTGGTAGACAAAAGGGCAGGGAACATTATTGCAACTTCAAGTGACACAATGTAACAAATTCGGCCATAAGGTATCGAGAAGCATGCATACGAATCTCTCGACGTAACATTTGTGTAAAATGATTACATGAATCACTTTGTCAGTGTTTTTTCTTTAAAATGTTTTAATTTGAAGTTTTTATCATTTATATGTTATGGGAAACTTGATGAATGACTTTAGCTTTGACTTTTCAAACCGCGTCTTAGCGAGGAGGACCAACGCGTCTTGTGAGGTTTGGTAGCGAAATGTAAACCGCGTCTTAGCGAAAGCGCGTCTTGTGAATTCGCGCTATGTGAGGTTTTACCGTACACACACACACATATACATATACATACATATATATATATATATAATGTATGCAATGTTCATGAATTTTGTGTATTTTGTAATATATATGTAGTGTGTGTGTGTGTGTGTGTATATGTGTGTGTGTGTGTGTGTGTTTATATATATTTATATATATATATATTTTAAAGCAAAATTAGAAAGTAAATATTTACAAAAATAAATCTGCATCGTGAACAGCTTCTGCATCTTCGTTTTGCTTCATAGCCTACGGTCTTTAAAAAATTACAAAATAACCCATCATTACGTGAAATCACAATAAAAAGTATTAAAAATTATAAAATAGAATTTGCATTTTAAAATATGTACCTAAATCAGCAGTAACAGTTAAAGAACCTGAGAGAATCTATGAAAATAGAGAAGACGACCTAGAAAAAGTATAGGTATTGTTTACAAATAATCACTTAATAAATTAGTAAATGATGCACTGTTGGTGTAGTGGTTAGTGTGTCGGCTTTCTGTTACAAAGTTCCGGGGTTTGATCCCCACGAATGGAGGTTTTTACAAAAAAAGCTATCATTGGTGCCTGGTATTAGGCAGCAGTACTGTCAGTATGGTATAGAGCCGAAAACAAATGATGTTGGCTGGGTCTATATCCAATGGAGCTGTAGGCGTGATCGGACAATTGAATGGCTACAGTACTGCGATGTGGAAAGCAAGAGGGAAATTACCACATTAAAATTCCCTAGTAATGATTATATGGTTGGACAATATGAGTCCTCTCGAGGTAAAATATTCCGGAGGTAAAATAGTCCCCCAATCGGATCTCAGGGCGGGGACTACCTCGAGGAAAGCATTTGTCGAAGGTAACATACGCATAGGTATTTGGAATGTAAAAACCATGAGAAAGCTAGAGAACCTGAAAGAAGAAATAGGATTGATATCATATGGCTGAGCGAAGCCAGATGGGAAGGAGAAGGACAGTTCGACTCGGAAGAATTCACGGTAGTTTACTCAGGAGGAAATAGTGGGGCAAGGGGAGTAACTCTGGTACTTAGGAAAGATATAGATTATTATAGTTGCATAAACAATGGGTTGAGAAGGGTAACAGATAAAGCTAGGGAAATTAGGATAAAAGAAAAATGTGAGGAAATACAACAGATGGAGAAGTTAGGATGGTATGATATGATGTACACTAGGGCACTGGAGTTAGAAGAGAAGAAGCCTAATGGGATTCGTGGTAAAGGAATTATTAATACAGATGGAAAAATAGTCGCAGGACCAAAGGATGTAGCACAGGTATGGGAAGAATACATTAAGGAACTATACAAAAAGCAGTCAGGGTCGGAACAAATAGAACTGGAAGAAGAGAATTGCATTGAAAAAGACAACTTGGGACCAAGTATTATGGAAAGCGAAGTAGAAAAGGCGATACTGGAACTAATGAAAGGAAAAGCTACAGGCAGCGATGGAATACTGGCAGAGGTACTTAAAGTCATGAGATCGGAAGGACTGAAAATGATTATGAAATTAATTAACAAGATTTACGACTCGGGAGAGTGGCCTCAGGATTTCTTAGATGTAACAATGATCCCTCTAAAGAAGAAGCCAAAGCAGTGTAAAGACTACAGAACGATAAGCCTACTGTCACACACTTCGAAGATCATCACGAGGATTCTTAATAAAAGGCTAGAGAAAAAGGTCGAAGAAATGCTAGGGGAAGATCAATTCAGCTTCAGAAAAGGATGAGGAACCAGAGATGCTATCAGTGTAGTTAGAATCATATCAGAAAGGGTAATAGAATACAGCCAAGATTGCTGCATATGTATCGTCAACTGGCAGATGGCCTTTGATAGAGTATATTGGGTACTGCTGATGAGGATATTAAAGGATATAGGTGTAGACTGGAAAGACAGGAGACTGGTCAGGAATCTTTATGTGAATCAAGTTGTAAAGGTCAGGTTGGAGAATGCGGACACGAGCTGTGTAAATATCGGTAGAATAGTAAGACAGGGTTGTTGTCTATCACTGATTGTATTCAGTATGCAGTGGAGCCCCACTATAATATGCTTCGCTATAATACGAATTCGGATATAAGGCGATCATGACATGGCTCCCAAAATGATTTCAAAATAATTTCAGAAGGATCTCATAGAAAAAGAAAATGAAATGGCGCCAAAATTGACTGATCATCCGGTTTAACACAATATCTCCACGATCGTGGAAAAGACTAGTTGCAGACAAAAAATTTTAAGAAATAATTTATTATTATGATCTCAAAAACAATATTTGTTTCCAATTGAGTATTAAATTCCCAGTGAAAAAATAGCTATTCTACCGTATTTACTCGTGTAAGCCGTGCCCCTGTGTATCCTGCACACCCCGATTCTTTGCTCAAGTTAAGCATCTTCTCCCTCCTACGTGACGCAATTTTTCGATGATTCCTTTATACCAATACTATACTTATAGCAGAAATCTCCTCCTAGATGGTCCTCTTATGTTTATCACTTAAATGTTTTTGTTGTCATATTACGCAATTCGTCCACACTCCACTTTTTTGAGTCCTTATTACGCCCCAAGGCAGGGGTGGGCAAACCGTGGAAAAAAACATTGCACTATATTCGGGTCAATATGGTACACTGGGATAATGAAATATAGGCAGTCCTCGACATTCGTACATAATGCGTTCCTGAAAATGTGTCCGAAAAGGCATATGTACGAAAGTCAAACATAGATTTACATGTTATAGGGGGTTCCGTTCCCAGAGAGCCAAAAAATATTATGAAATCTCTAATTATGGTATAAATGTTTAGTTTTTTTGTGCAGGGACCTTTTAGACACAATCGTCGATTTTATAATATAGAGAGATAGGGCGAACTGCAATAAAATATTTAAATAATTGCACAAATAAACACTGCTGTACGAACAAAGATGGCGACGCCGTGGAAACTGGTGGCTGGCAACCAGCACCACTCGAAATATTCGTTTGTCATTTAGCTGACGCGCGAAAGTCTGATCGGCGCACAAAAGGGATGTCAATCTATGCTATCTTGGGTTTTTGTTCCCTTGTATTATCCTAAGCTTATCTCACACATACTGTAATTGATTATTATCTTTTGATAATTTATCGTTATTTGTTTTTCATTATTCTTTTTTCTCAAGAAATTTTTATTACTGTAAAAGTTACATTTATTCGTACTGTTTGTAACACAGTGCTCCCATCCTTACCATAATCTAGTCGTTGACTATAGTTATTATATCTTGGTATTAAGTTCCTTTTTCCTTGTTTATGTCTATTTATTATATGTATATGTGCGAGTTCTACGAATATCGAACGCAAGAAAGTCGAGGACCGCCTGAAGTGCACATACGAAATCCCTCTTTTTTCATTAAAGCATTTGCTATTTTCATAGTTTTTTTGTAATATTGCCTAAACTTGGTCCCAAAGAGAGTGATGATTGAAATGAAAGAAAAGTCAGTAAAAAGGGCAAAAAAAGTGACGAGTTTGGAGAAGAAAATTGAAGTTTTGGATAGGCTTGCGCAGAATGAATTTGCTTCATCAGTTGGTAAATTACTTGGTGTGAACAAATCCACAACAAGATCGATTAAGAAAAGTGTATGTACATGTATATGTACATGTATATGTACATGTATATGTATATATATATATGTGTGTGTGTATATATAATAAGGTAGCAACAAGGTGTTGGAGGAAGCCCAGTGGACACTTACCTAGATTGAAGAGCCGCTGGGGGTGCTGAGGACACAGGAAAAACACAGAAGAACAAAAACAACACAAAAATGGAGCTTTCGGGCTGACGCCCTTCTTCAGCGACGGAGAAACATATACTGTTTAAAGTGACACACTGGGGAGGATATGGGGAGGGGGAGAGGGGTAATGAGAGAAGTTCGGGGATAGAAGGAGATGGGTAGGAGGGACGGCCAATAGGGTTATTGGAGGTTAAGACCAGGGGGGGAGAAAGAGTCAAGGAGAAAGATGTAGGCTAACTCCCACTGTCGAAGTAGGGGGGCGGGGGTATCATCCGGTAGGGCGCAGATAATCCTTACAGTGAAGCAATTATTAAAGGTGGCCTGGTAAGTGTCCACTGGGCTTCCTCCAACACCTTGTTGCTACCTTATTATTACCTTTCCTTTTCCTTAAGCATTTGTATATATATATATATATATGTATATATGTATATGTATATATACACATATATGTGTGTGTATATATACATATACATACATATATATACACACACACACACACACACACACACACACACACACACACACACACACACACACACACACACACACACACACACACACACACACACACACACACACACACACACACACACACACACACACACACACACACACACACACACACACACACACACACACACACACACACACACACACACACACACACACACACACACACACACACACACACACACACACACACACACACACACACACACACACACACACACACACACACACACACACACACACACACACACACACACACACACACACACACACACACACACACACACACACACACACACACACACACACACACACACACACACACACACACACACACACACACACACACACACACACACACACACACACACACACACACACACACACACACACACACACACACACACACACACACACACACACACACACACACACACACACACACACACACACACACACACACACACACACACACACACACACACACACACACACACACACACACACACACACACACACACACACACACACACACACACACACACACACACACACACACACACACACACACACACACACACACACACACACACACACACACACACACACACACACACACACACACACACACACACACACACACACACACACACACACACACACACACACACACACACACACACACACACACACACACACACACACACACACACACACACACACACACACACACACACACACACACACACACACACACACACACACACACACACACACACACACACACACACACACACACACACACACACACACACACACACACACACACACACACACACACACACACACACACACACACACACACACACACACACACACACACACACACACACACACACACACACACACACACACACACACACACACACACACACACACACACACACACACACACACACACACACACACACACACACACACACACACACACACACACACACACACACACACACACACACACACACACACACACACACACACACACACACACACACACACACACACACACACACACACACACACACACACACACACACACACACACACACACACACACACACACACACACACACACACACACACACACACACACACACACACACACACACACACACACACACACACACACACACACACACACACACACACACACACACACACACACACACACACACACACACACACACACACACACACACACACACACACACACACACACACACACACACACACACACACACACACACACACACACACACACACACACACACACACACACACACACACACACACACACACACACACACACACACACACACACACACACACACACACACACACACACACACACACACACACACACACACACACACACACACACACACACACACACACACACACACACACACACACACACACACACACACACACACACACACACACACACACACACACACACACACACACACACACACACACACACACACACACACACACACACACACACACACACACACACACACACACACACACACACACACACACACACACACACACACACACACACACACACACACACACACACACACACACACACACACACACACACACACACACACACACACACACACACACACACACACACACACACACACACACACACACACACACACACACACACACACACACACACACACACACACACACACACACACACACACACACACACACACACACACACACACACACACACACACACACACACACACACACACACACACACACACACACACACACACACACACACACACACACACACACACACACACACACACACACACACACACACACACACACACACACACACACACACACACACACACACACACACACACACACACACACACACACACACACACACACACACACACACACACACACACACACACACACACACACACACACACACACACACACACACACACACACACACACACACACACACACACACACACACACACACACACACACACACACACACACACACACACACACACACACACACACACACACACACACACACACACACACACACACACACACACACACACACACACACACACACACACACACACACACACACACACACACACACACACACACACACACACACACACACACACACACACACACACACACACACACACACACACACACACACACACACACACACACACACACACACACACACACACACACACACACACACACACACACACACACACACACACACACACACACACACACACACACACACACACACACACACACACACACACACACACACACACACACACACACACACACACACACACACACACACACACACACACACACACACACACACACACACACACACACACACACACACACACACACACACACACACACACACACACACACACACACACACACACACACACACACACACACACACACACACACACACACACACACACACACACACACACACACACACACACACACACACACACACACACACACACACACACACACACACACACACACACACACACACACACACACACACACACACACACACACACACACACACACACACACACACACACACACACACACACACACACACACACACACACACACACACACACACACACACACACACACACACACACACACACACACACACACACACACACACACACACACACACACACACACACACACACACACACACACACACACACACACACACACACACACACACACACACACACACACACACACACACACACACACACACACACACACACACACACACACACACACACACACACACACACACACACACACACACACACACACACACACACACACACACACACACACACACACACACACACACACACACACACACACACACACACACACACACACACACACACACACACACACACACACACACACACACACACACACACACACACACACACACACACACACACACACACACACACACACACACACACACACACACACACACACACACACACACACACACACACACACACACACACACACACACACACACACACACACACACACACACACACACACACACACACACACACACACACACACACACACACACACACACACACACACACACACACACACACACACACACACACACACACACACACACACACACACACACACACACACACACACACACACACACACACACACACACACACACACACACACACACACACACACACACACACACACACACACACACACACACACACACACACACACACACACACACACACACACACACACACACACACACACACACACACACACACACACACACACACACACACACACACACACACACACACACACACACACACACACACACACACACACACACACACACACACACACACACACACACACACACACACACACACACACACACACACACACACACACACACACACACACACACACACACACACACACACACACACACACACACACACACACACACACACACACACACACACACACACACACACACACACACACACACACACACACACACACACACACACACACACACACACACACACACACACACACACACACACACACACACACACACACACACACACACACACACACACACACACACACACACACACACACACACACACACACACACACACACACACACACACACACACACACACACACACACACACACACACACACACACACACACACACACACACACACACACACACACACACACACACACACACACACACACACACACACACACACACACACACACACACACACACACACACACACACACACACACACACACACACACACACACACACACACACACACACACACACACACACACACACACACACACACACACACACACACACACACACACACACACACACACACACACACACACACACACACACACACACACACACACACACACACACACACACACACACACACACACACACACACACACACACACACACACACACACACACACACACACACACACACACACACACACACACACACACACACACACACACACACACACACACACACACACACACACACACACACACACACACACACACACACACACACACACACACACACACACACACACACACACACACACACACACACACACACACACACACACACACACACACACACACACACACATATATATTCATATATATACACACACACACAAATACATATATATATATATATATATACACATACATGTGTGTGTGTGTGTATACACACATACATATATACAGTAATCCCTCGCCAACCGTGGGGGTTACATTCCTGAAAAGTGCCGCGGTTGGCAAAACCGCGGTTTGGCAAGGCCAAAGTTCCATAGAAAATACGGGGTTAGGGGAATGACAATAAAAATGGCATTAAATACCTGTATAAAAACAAAGTAAACTTTATTTTATATTTAATCCGCGATATAATTACTAAAAGTGATTGTAAGGTTGACCAAACAATATGAAAAAATGTAAGAACAAGGTGATAGAACAAGATTTACTTATCTCCAAAAAAGTAGACTATCATTCTAGTTCACGTCTTCATTTAGTATGACGATATCTTGGTTAGCTTGAGCATCAGTGGTAGTTTTGTTCTCAAAAAAACTCAGAATGGATGATTGGGTCATTTTACTTCTCAAATCCCTATGCACCTCCTTATAGGGCCTCAAAAATTCTTCCAGCCCTCGCTTAAAGTTTAAGCTATGCTCTGTAACTGGATCAATTTCCATAAAATGGTCAGCAAGGTTAAATGCCATCAGCATTCCCTTGCTAAGGTTATTGAGAGTCAAAATTCCTTTCTCTATAACAACATCGTCCTTCTCATCGCTACTGGAAGATTGAATAGCAATTTCTTCAAGGTCCCCTTCTGTTAACTCCTCGGCGTGAGACTGAAGGAGCTCCTCAACATCAGTAGGCTGCATGTCGGTGAGCCCCTCACCTTCCAAATGTCTCGCTACCTCTAAAATGCGCTGCACCTCAACAGCAACTGGAGGAATGTCCCTGAAGCCCTTCACTGCGTCCTTCCAAATTTTTCTCCGACAGGCGTTCAGCGTAGATGACTTTATCTTTTCAATCGAATCTTTTATAATGCTTATGCAATCTGCGATGTTGTAGTTTTTCCAACACTGTGGCACTGTTAGTGTTGAGTCCCTGTCCATGGCATCCAAGATGTGTTTAAAAGTGCGGCGAATATAATAACTCTTCATTGCTGCTATCACGCCTTGGTCCATGGGCTGAAGAAGTGATGTTGTGTTGGGAGGAAGAAACATAACCTCAATGTTTGGATAAGCGAATTGGAGTGTCTCAGGATGACCGGGTGCATTGTCGATGAAGAGTAAAGCCTTAAATTGTAGTTGTTTTCTCGAAAAATATCGCTCAACCTCGGGGACAAAACAGTTGTTGAACCAGTCTGTGAATAAGGCTGCAGTAACCCATGCCTTGCGTTTAGACCTCCAAAAGACAGGGAGATGGTCCTTATTCTTGCCCTTTAGCGCACGGGGGTTAAGCGACCTGTAAACAAGTATAGGCATGATGAAGCAATCTCCAGAAGCGTTGCTGCAAAGGAGAAGAGTCAATCTGTCCTTGGCTACTTCGAATCTGGGAGCAGCTTTCTCATCCTTCGAAATAAAAGTTCTAGAAGGCATCCGCTTCCAAAACAAACCAGATTCGTCGGCATTAAAAACCTGCTTCGGTAGGTAACCATTCTCCTGGATCACATTTTTCAATTGTTCAGGAAACATTGCTGCGGCGTCATGATCTGCTGAGGCAGATTCTCCCACGAGTTTTATGTTATGCAGGTTATACCTCTTTTTAAAGTTTTCAAACCAGCCCTTACTGGCCTTAAATTGAATGTATTTTGCACTTGCATTCCCTCCTGTTTCTTTTTCCCAAGTCTCAGTAAAATGCTTGTGTAAACGCCTGGCCTTTTCACAAATCATTGTGGTGCTTAAGGGCACATTTTTCTGGGCCTGATCTTCTATCCATATATTAAGGGCCTTTTCCGTCTTCTCTACATTATGGTCACGAGGCATGTAAGACACTTTAGAACTTTTTGATGTTCCACATGCAACACTTGCCCTTATAGTAGCATCATTCTTCTTGATTGTTCAAATGGTTGAGTCATTCACCCCTAAAACCCACGCCACCATTGCTGCACTTCTGAAAAAATGAATATAAGGCTAGTTTATTCTAGGCAACTTGAACAACAATTCAATTTTCTCAAAAAATACTCTTAACGTTTTTGATCAAATTTCGTAAAGTTACTTAAGTATATATCTACAATAATACTACGTCTTACATTTTTCTCAATGAATGAATAGTTTATTCTTGGGCAACTTTAACAAAAATTGGATTTCCTAAAAACAGGCTCATACGATTTTCATTTTCTAAGGATAACTAAACAATGCATTAGTTCTCATATATGAGAAAGTTTGTACAATGTATGTTGTACCGATTTTTTAAATAAAACTTTGTAGGTGTTCTGAGAAATATTTTGAAATTATGTACGTTTACCGCTAAAAAGCGTTTTTGTCCTACTGTTTACTAGGTAATTTTATATTTTGTTTAAGAAATTATGTTCTAAAAGTCCGGTAGAAATATGTTTTACAATTAATGTGGGTCCAAAAATACCATTTGGAAAGTTATTTCCTTCTGCGCGCCTAAAGGTTATGGTGCTTCGGCGAATGCGGTTTTTTGCTTAACGCGGAGACCTCAGGAATGCATCCCCCGTGTTAAGCGGGACTGACCTTTACATTAAACTTAATAAAAATATTTTTAATGATTAGTAAAATAATCTGATCTCTCTCACTTCCGTAGACCAACAATTTTTTTATCAGTGTAACTCTCACTACAAGTTTATTTATTTACTTAGAACTAACCTGCAGTGAAAATTCGATATATTTTATACTGAATGTGTCTAAGAGTGCATTTTGCTCACCATTTAGGATGAGGTTTAGGGATTAATTTTTACTTTCTCATACGAAGTATCGAGAAAGTATTGTTTTTGCAAAAAAATTCGGCCTCGAGATTTTTATGGAAATATACGTTTTAGGTGTCGCTGAATCCGAAAAAGTGGTTTTCGCAATGCCGTCTGTCTGTCTGTTACTGGCTCTGTAGCCTAGACGGTAGAGCGAAAATGAAATCTCGTACGTAGGCATTTTATCATACTGAGCAGAGTATACATGGAAATGCTTGACATTGCTCGATAATTAAGAGTAGTTTATTCTATGCATTTTTAACAACAATCCAATTTTCTCAAAATAGGCTCTAACGATTTTGATCAAATTTCGTACAGTTACTTGAGTTTACGTCTTCAATAATACTGTATAGGTCATATTTCTCAATAAATGAATATAAGGCTAGTTTATTCTAGGCCACTTTAACAACAATTCAATTTTCTCAAAAACGGCTCTAACATTTTTGATCAAATTTCGTACTCTTATTTGAGTATACATCTACAATAATACTTTGCATTTCATTTTTCTAAATGAATGAATATAAGACTAGTTTATTCTTGGGCAACTTTAACAAAAATTGGATTTTCTAAAAACAGGCTCATACGATTTTCATTTTCTAAAGATAACTAAACAACGCATTAGTACCCATATATGAGAAAGTTTGTACAGTATATGTTGTACCGATTTTTTCTTGGGGGGAGGGGGAGGGTGGGGGTAATTATCCTCCTGTATCCGCCATTGCCCTCCGGTCACTATTCCTTGGGCTCTTTTCGGGATCATCTGATTTAGTGACGCTTAACAACCGGGCCACAGAGCTTCAAAAATAAAACAACAGCTTGTGCAAACCATACTAAGTAAAGAGTTTCCCTGTTGGATCCCTCCCCACCCGAGTGGTGGCCTTTGGCAATCAACAAAAATTAATAATAAAACCTGAATCATGTACTGACATTTATATGATATTAGTTTTCTTCTCACCCAAACATACAAAAATGTTTTGCGCCGACTCTGTGCTTACACATAAAAATATTTGTTACTTACTAACTTCCATTGTTGCTATAACTGAGTGCATTAATACGTTATAATCGAGGTGAATATATTGCAATACTGTAGAAATAGGTATGGGACCTGAGGAATATGTCGTTATATCTGAGTTGTGGTATTAACCAAGGTCGTTATAACCGAGTTCTACTGTATCTGTTATATATATATATTAGAAGTTTCAACATGCAGAATTTTGTGTAAAATACTACATGTCCTGCAGTGTCATGCGGTCCATATAAGCAAGTAATGTGCCGCATGCCCACTAGGGTGTGCCAAAAATGAAAAATGAAAAATTCACTGCGACAACCCGTAAAAAGTTTCCTTTTGATGCAGAAACACTCTTTGCAAAATTTGGTGGAATCCGATTACTTTTAGAGGTTGCTATTTTGTTTCAAAGTTTGTTTTTATGCAAGAATACCATTGTCACATATTCCTTCATATCTCGTCACCAATAAGACCTACAGAAAATTTTTGAGAAGGTAAATTGTTAGTATTGAGGTGGTCTGTCGATTTTGGACCAACTGGTTTTGAGGGACGTGTTTTAGATTTTTCGATTGCCTACCTCAAAGGGGCAAACACGTTTTTTCCCAGCTGGAAAGCTTAAACAGTCCCATTATTCAATACATGAGTTTTGGATTGGTAAAAAATGATACTTAATACTTTATGCTATTTAATGTCAAGAAGTTCAAAAATATAACACAAAATGTAAGGAACACTTGTGAAACGTCACATAATACACAAAATATTTTGCTAATTTTCACGACTGTTTAGCTTTAGTACACTTTGGAAAGGCCTTCCTGTGCTCCACTACAGTCTGAAGGAGAGCCTGTTTATCCTCTTCTCCCTTTGTAAGAATGGCATTGTACATTTTCATCAAACCCACACCTCTTTCTGCGCTGTTGTTCATGACGCGCAAATGCTGCCTTTTGCGAAGAGCTTCCTTAAAGCTATCATGTGATTCCCATTCTGTCAGCTCAGTGTCCATAAATGCAGGAGAAATACCAAGGCGTTCAAAGAAAACAAGTGATGGCTTGCTGGCAAAATCGTGGAACTCCAGACAATCCACATCCACATCGCCTTCCCTTATGAAAGCTCTCTTTGGTGGATTTTCCAGGCCATCCCTCTCCCGAAAAGCCTCCCCTATCTTTTTTTTTACTTCGTTTTCACCATGAGGTCAAACAATGCAAGGGGAACCATTTCAGCACTCAGGTACCATACATGGTTCGAAAATGGGCATTGCCCATGCGATAAACAAAGATAAAATATTTATAATTATTCAGAGTTCAAAATTATTTATAATTAATACTTTTATCAATAAGTATAGATTGAGAACTCAATCAAAAATAAATAATTGGGATATGCTTCATTGCCAATGGTGAAATGTGAGAAGAGAGAGAGAATAGGAAGATGACGAGAGAGGAGGCAAGTTTCTTATTGTAACGCATTCATTGCGAGCATGCGCTTGAGAGAAGAGTGGGGAAGGGAAGAAAATCAAGTTAGCGAAATACAGCCACTATATGCGGCGATACGGTATTACGCTTCCTCTAGGAAGCAGACAGCACATTTGTTCCTGTTTCTCGGTGGGAAGAGAGAGGAGGGGAAGGAGATTAGTTGGAAAGAGGAAAGGTGGGGAGTGACATAAGAGCGGGAGTGTGATGCTGCCCCCTCTCTCCCACCAGTTTCTCTAGGCGAGGCGTAGCTATATGGCAGAGGCAAAATGAAGTTGAAATAAAATTTGGTATCGTGTTGGGAACTAATTTTCGGATGTTTTTCTTTACATATTAGTAATGTAGGCTTTCGTCCGGTGACAACGGTACCTCAGACTTTGAAAACATCCCAGGAATGATGAAAATAGCTGAAGTTCAGAAATTTAACAAAATCGGGTATTAATGTTGCATTTATAAAATTCTTATTCCCAATAGTTCTAGGTAAATGCCATTAAAATTGCAACTTGATACATTGTAGGATTTCTGAGTTATAAACATTCAAAATAGTCATATCGGGTCAAAAGGGTTAAAAGCTGCTTTTTTAAAAGTATAGCTCGATATAAAATAGTTAAATTTAAACTAAAAATTTTAAATGTACATCAATTAATGTGGAAATGAATGCTCTACCCACTACTTTTCATCCCATTAAAATCGGTGAGGCTGTTTTCGAGATATAGCACCTCAAACTCTGGTATCTAGACTTTTTGCAAGTAGCCTTATCGCCTATGTCATTTTCCAGTAATTCGTAATGGTGTTTCAATAGGTGGTTGTCCTGCCTTCTTTGCTTTTGGTTACCATTCAATGTATTCTGATATCCAGACTCTCTAGGCTAAAATTTAGCTGACTCATTTACTTCAAATGTTTTGTAAATTAAATTTGCAATAAAATTTGTTATATCCAAAAAATGGTAAGACATTTTCACGTAATAGTTTGTGGCTTCCTGGAAGTAGAATAGGTGATGATTCACTGGTCTGTAAGTTCGACTTCTTCCATCCCTTTGCTGTAATCAACACTCATTGGAGGTTTAATTTTTTACCAACCAAAATTTCAACAATGTCAATACAAACAAAAGATTTCCACTTTTTAGAGGAAAGCTTTTTAAATGTAAACACCATATTTCAGTTGAAAATCAATCTGTTCACTGGGAATATCTAATAGTTTTGCAGAAAAAAGCTCAGGTTAGCAAACATCAAATAATACAACTCGGCCACCAATAGATGTCAATATGTAATGGGGAAGTTTAACCCTTCAAGTGTGCAGGATGTTTACTTAAATCCCGTGTTTGAGGTCAGATGAGGTTTTCAAAAATTTGTGAAGATTCGCAATTTCGATTCCAGAAAATTGAAAATTTTGTAACTTTTTCATTTTTATTGGATTTGTATAAATTTTTTGTAGATTTTAGTAGATCATAACATTTATAAACAATTTCTTTTACATTATCTTACACCAGCAGAATTTCCCGTTGAATTGCAATGGATTTAGTGAAGCTACTACAGCACAACATAAAAACTCTTTAAAATATATAGTAGATACTTTTTAACTTACAATTGGCTTTTCTTAACAGTTAATCATATTTGCTTGTAACAATCCATTTCCGAACGTATTGCATTCAGATATAACGATAATTGTATTTCCTATCACTTTCGCCAAATCCAGCTTCATTTCTTGTGTAGTTATGCCTATGAAATGTTTACATTTATGTCTTGAAAGCAAGAAATCCGTGAAAAAGCAACGTACGGTTGTGCATGATTGAACACTGACTGGTAAATGTACACCAGATACGTGAGCTTATTTATGTTAATAAACATTATAATGTAGAATATAATGATTTTACTTAAAAAAATTAAGATTCCAGTATTCAGTAGACGAAAGAAGTTTCAATTACTTTCATCAATCGTTATAAATGCTTCCTGAATAATAATCAATATCTATTTACGTTGCTATCCATAAAAATCGATTGTTTCGTTGCTTAAACAAAAGTGCAAATAGAATAACACTCAACTTTCGTCTGTTGATAAGCTTCATTGAAGCTAATTGAATTGGAGGTAACAATGACGGCCGCCTTGGCAACGCCCGGAAAGAGTACGAAAAATCCACAAAACTTCGAAACTAATATCGTATTTCTGAAAACTTCGACCATGTAACATGTAAACTTCCCAGGAATAAGATAGTATAGAGTTTTATTCGTCGAATAAAGCAAAAACGAAAAAAATCGGTCCATATTTACGTATTTTAAGACAGCACTGATTAATCCCAGTTGACCAAACCTTGACCATTCACTAAGTTAGGATGTAAGGAAGAATCGTACCAAATTTTGTTATTCTAGCTTTTATCGTTTAGGAGGAGTTCCATGAACACACACACAAACACACGCTTCAAAATATATCATAGAAGATTTAAAAAATGTTAAGACATTCTTCCTCTGTATTTTTCACGAATGAAAAAGTGCAGATTATTTTTCAATTCAGGGTATACATATGTGGCAAGGAAATCATATCTCCATAAAAAGTTTGTATTCTGTAGAAGCAAATAACTTTAAAGTGTGGAATTTAAACGGGTTGGCCAAGGTAGCTGGTCAGTGTCATAATATGGTTATGGCAAAGGTGACCAAACCTTGACCATTCACTAAGTTAGGATGTAAGGAAGAATCATACCAAATTTTATTCTAGCTTTTATTGTTTAGGAGGAGTTCCATGAACAAACGCTTCAAAATATATTGTAGTAGATTAAGCACAATCTTTACAGGAGAGAAGAGATACAAAATACTTCAGTTAGCACGCACCCGTGCTTTCATATATCTTTCAGTATTACAAAAACTATAAACGGGATTGATACACAGTCTTTTTTAAAATAATATTTGAGCTGTTATTAACATTTCATTCGCTGGATGTACCTACCTAAACCAAATAGGAAAAAAGTTTCTCGCAGGTCAACTTTTTCATGTCTTGACTAAAAATTTGAAATAAATTTTACGTTTCATATATTTTTAAAAGACATTTCATAATGCTTATGAAGTTTTGAGTTGTACAGTAGTCATTCGTAGTCATTATAGAATTTACATATGAAATTTGTCATATTTTGTTCAGTAGCAACGGAGCTATGATGTTGTATGTATCAGAATGTACTTGTAATAAGAAAATTAGAAAAGTTAAAAGTTTTTTAAAAGGCATTTGTTTTATCCCATTTACCATGAAATTTACAAGAAAATATAACTTCAATGAATCATCTCTATTGAATTTTTTACTAGCATTCACTTCAGACTAACTTCTTGAGAGCGACACGAGAATATTTCTCCTGTGAAGAGCAGAGCGTAAGGGCATGATGCATCGCTCGCTCCGAAACTTTCGCTTACTATGGATCATCAGTGATTTATTTTTGTAAACAGACCTTGGACCCAAGAAGAGACTTCTCCTTCTCTCTCTCATACTATAATGGTCTCCAGCTCCTGAAGAAATGCTGAAGCTAGCACATGGCTCGAAGAGAGCCGAACAATGGTTTTCGTTGTTCGACTGTCCTTGTCTTATACCTCTCAACCTCTTGACTCATAAGAAAAACCAAAGAAAAGCAAAGTTTTTGGGCAGATAAGTAGTCTAGATCTTGTTTCACTTTGTAGTAGCATTCGTGTAAAGATACAGTTTCTCTCAGCATTGGATAGGAGATTTTTAGAAAACGCGATTCTCCAATTCAGGAAAAATCAAACACAAAATTTAATGTGCATTAAGTGTAATAAAAAAGACAAAAATATCTCAGAATAATGATAAATAGGTAGGCCAAAGGTTCCTCTTTTAAAATATGTAAAGGTTACCCATATTTAAGAAAATTTACTGTGTCAAAAAAATAAAGAAAGCTAGCGACCTCCGTGACGTACCCAGTACACAGGACGACTGCATGTGGAGTTTTCGTTCGATGTTCCCAGTACACATGACGACGCTGACGGGTTAACGTAAGTGATTAACCAGTTGAGAGCAAAAGAAATACACTGCAAAGTTTAAAAGCGGTTCAAGCAACCAATGAGGACAGGTCGATGTATATAAGCGGTTGTCCCATTTAAGGGGTAAAATGTCTGTCAAACAGCTTATCCTAAATAAAATATCACCACACGCAACTAATGTCCTGTGATTTCCACATATTGGTCTCTTTCTGCTCTATTGTCCAGATAATTCAATGAAATATATTATATATTTAAAATATTATCTACTATAATGGTTTAAAATGTCTGCGTGTCTGTCAGCAAGATGGCCACCAGCGAAACACTATGAGAAATTACGACGAACAACGTACTGTGTTTATTATGAATTATTATTATTTGGTTCATTCCGAAAGAAACACTTTGACACAATACTTTTAATATACGAGAGGCGGAAGGATAGGTATTATTTTCATTGCAGTTAACGTAAATGATTTTTATTCTGAAAGTTAGCAAATATAATAATTATGATTATTATTTGGTTCATTCCGAAAGAAACACTCCGACACAATACTTTTAATATATGAGAGGCAGAAGGATAGGTATTATATTCATTGCAATTAACATAAATGATTTTTATTCTGAAAGTTAGCATATATAATCTATTTTTGTATCTGACCTTACACCCATAAGCGTGATTTGAATATTTTCATTACGTGAGAGAGGAGAGGGAGTTGAATTACATAGCAACCGAAGTAAACAACATTCGTACATTATTTTGAAAGAATGGTAATCAAAATGTATTTGATGCTCATAGTGAAAAACAGTAGTTTATTAAACTGTTTATTTCAATATTTACTTAGGATAATTAGTGACAGTGAAGAAACACTTGAAGAGAAATATTATGTATTGAAAAACTTCGATTATTCATGATATACATCATATTGAAGTGAGTTAAACTACCATACTATATGAACCATTTCTTGAGAATAGATTGACTTGAATGTTTATAAACTTTGTAGAAATAGTTTTATTTGTTTAACGAATTTAGAATTTTAACTTAAGTATTCCGTTGCTAAAGAAGACATTGTTTGCAATATTAGAGTTTAAAACTTTTAAGTTTAAGTTGAAAAAGTTAAATAGTACAAAAAAGCCAGCGGAGAACAATTATTCATGTGTTTATTTCTTACAGATATCAATTAAGAACAAGTATATGTGTTTATATTGTATATTCTTCTAATATCCTATTTTTAAAACGTAATAAATTTATTTTTCATTCTTTTTTGAGATATTATAAAATGGATAACCAGAGTGTGCAAGAAGAAATACCACTGCGAAGACGTCGACGACAAAACAGAGAAGCACAAGCAAGACGTAGAGCTCGAAAATCGAATGAGCAAATAGAAGCAAGGAGAACACAGGATCGTGAAAGAGCTTCCAACAGGAGACACAATGAACGTTATACTCAAATAATGGCAATTCAGAGAGCTAATGAAAATGAGCAACAAACTATTGTTAGACGTCTTAATCATATTGTTAATTCAATCCTTATAAGTATAAACGTGCTTTGAATGCTTTTAATACGAGAGAGGGGGGGGAGAGAGAGGTAGAGGGGGTGCAAGAGGGAGGGAGAGAGAGGGGAGGAGGGGGAGAAATGATGAGGGGGAGGGAGAGAAATGAGGAGGGGGAGAGGGAGGGAAAGAGAGGCAACTATTTTAAGTTTAAAGAAAGATAGCCCATCAACAACAGAATATTCACTAGAAATGTTGTATATGGCAAAATATTTCATGTAAAAGTGTGATATTAATTATTTTAAATGAAAATATTAATAATCTATCTATCTATAATTCTTCCGTTTATATTTCAACGGGCATTACACTAGTATTATAATATTCATAAATATTTACTAAGGTACTGGTATCTGCCAGTGATTTTAAGTTTGCCAAAATGTTTAAGATCTAATTACGATTTTTGAGGTGTCATATTTGGAAGCGGTTTTCCCTTAGATTTTCTCAAAAACAAAGGCTCAGCTTATATGCAAGTAAATATGGTAATTTTAAAAAATATATATTATTTCTAGAAGAATTTTATTCAAAGACCCCAGTTATCAAGTATACCTGATAGAAAAATTTCAAATGCTTATGTTTAAATATTAAAGGTTCAGTCAACAGTGCAGGAGATATTTGGCCGTCAGCCCAGTCGAGCTGTGAATCCAGATGAAGCTGTTGCTGTTGGAGCTGCAATACAGGGTGGAGTGCTTGCTGGGGATGTCACTGATGTATTACTGTTAGATGTCACCCCACTTTCCTTGGGAATTGAGACATTGGGTGGAGTGTTCACTAGGTTGATCTCCCGAAACACCACTATTCCAACAAAGAAAAGTCAGGTAATTCAATATAATAATAATAAAAAACAGATGACTCCCAGTTATCAGATTTGCAGATTATCCACAACAATCATCCAGTATCTATCAAATTCTTTAATATGAAATTGTAAGAATTTTAGCTGTTATGGATTTTCAAGAAGGAAAAAATAGTGAATTTATTGTTCTAATAAAATTCATAAGCAAAATACAGTGGAATCTCCATTTAATTTTTGTGTCGAGGACAAGTTTTTTGTACCTTAAATCGAGTAATACATTAAATGGAGGTTATCCAAAATTGAAAGACTAAACAGCAGTTCATCATTGTCAAATATGTTTTAGTAGTCAAAACACAAATATTAAGTGTATAGATTAATTATGATCAACTTTTTCATTCGTAAAATTTCACGGAACGAAGTTGGTTGAGAATAATACCAACTGTAATGTCCTCCGGCGAAGGTGATTCTTCTAGCTTATGGTTTTTTATGAAATTATTGGTCATTTCATGGCTGTGACCCTCATTGCACCTCCTAGCAGTGAATTTGCTACAATTTCTTCATCATTCTTATATAGAGTGATGGGAGTTTAGCATCACGGTAAAATTTTAACCAAGTTGTTTACGAAGAAAATAAATCGCGGTAAAATTTGAACTAAGTTGTTTACGTAGAAAATAAATCGCATTAAAATTTGAACCAAGTTGTTTACGAAAAAAATAAATTGCGGTAAAATTTGAACCAAGTTGTTTACGAGGAAAATAAATCTCGGTAAAATTTGAACCAAGTTGTTTACGAAGAAAATAAATCACGGTAAAATTTGAACCAAGTTGTTTACGTAGAAAATAAATCGCGTTAAAATTTGAACCAAGTTGTTTACGAAAAAAATAAATTGCGGTAAAATTTGAACCAAGTTGTTTACGAAGAAAATAAATCACGGTAAAATTTGAACCAAGTTGTTTACGTAGAAAATAAATCGCGTTAAAATTTGAACCAAGTTGTTTACGAAAAAAATAAATTGCGGTAAAATTTGAACCAAGTTGTTTACGAGGAAAATAAATCGTGTTAAAATGTGAACCAAGTTGTTTACGAAGAAAATAAATTGCGGTAAAATTTGAACCAAGGTTGTTTACGAAGAAAATAATTGGAATCATTTTGGGGGGCATGACTAGACCTGCGGTACATCTGAATCTGCAGTATAGTGAGGTGCGTTATAACAGAGTTTTACTGTATTTACGAGTTTCGAATAATTATCCCTCAGTGAAGCAGTGTGGTGAGCGTTGGCAGACGTTTTGACGCCTGTTATCGGCTGACTGTCCAACGTCCTTTTAATCTCATTTGTTACATTTTGGCCCTTTATGCGAAGTGGTCTCACAAATTTGATTGCGTGTCTTGTGCGGTGTAGGAAAATGCTACAGTGACTGATGAGTAAGAACATAATCCAAAGTTTTAATAACATCGCTGCCTCGATGTAATAATATCATTGTTGTGAATAAGACTTCCATTTTTCTGTGGGATTGTCTTCCTTTCAGGTTAACAAGGTAAATGTGGCTGTGGTAAATCCGGGTGGCCCAACTAGCTAACGCATCACATTAGTGAGCGAGCGCCTGCGAATTGAAACGTAAAAAAATCCGTGTTCACGTGATGACATCATCTCAACTTTCGTTAAGTACGTAACAGATTAGGACATTTAAGGTGAATTGACAAAACCGCACGACTAAATATTAATTCTTTTGAGTTTATTTAATGTAGTAACAAAGCCAGTATGTGTTGTGCCATTGATGGTTAGATTGAATTAATATATTACATCTCCACCGAATGAAATATTCTCGAGTCACGGTGTAAACGCACCTGAAATCGAGGCGATGCCCCTCAGGGGACCAGAATTTTGTCCCTTAATTGCGGGCAGTTCACAAAATCGAGAAACACTAAATCGGGTGATACAATACATTATTTATATGGAGCTTTGGTTGGGGCCGCAAAAAACCTGCCTTAAATGCAGGTAAACCTTAAATAGGAGAACCTTAAATCAGGATTCCACTGTATATTGATATCCATAGCATATCAGAATTTAAAAAAAAGTCACTATATCATCAGGTAAAGTATTTGTTGAAAGGTTGATCACTCTTGGATAATGTGAAAAGGCTATTAACATGCAGGTGAGCCACCCAAACTACAGCTGGTAAGTCTCCCATATAACATTTCTCTGTGGAGCGATTGAAATGTATAGTCAGAATTAAGACTGGTTTTGCTATCTTTCTTCATGATTACCTCACTACAGATGTTTAAAATGGGTTATATGCCATAATTGCAAGAATTGCAGAGAAGTTAGTGCCAATTAAAGATTAACTTTAAATAATACTTAAACTTAAAGATGGTAGTTTCACAAAATAACTTTGTGATTTGTGTGTCCATTCCATCCATTGTTACTGTATATACAGGCATCCCCTGTTTAGTTAGCTTTTGTTTAGCGTGCTTTCGCTTTTACATGGTTATCATATCGAGGAACTTTTTTGTTTAACGCAGTAATAATTTTTGCATTTGCACGGTTTTAATGCCAAGAATTTTATTTCAGATATCTCCATTTTATATGTTTCTCAATTTTTTGTCCTATTTATTGTATTTATTCATACAATTTATCAGCTTTTGAAAGCCAAAATGAATTATAACAGTTGCATGCACCTAATAAAATATTTTAATGAAATTTTTTGTCTCGTGAAACTTTTAAACTCTTTAAATTTAGGCTAAATCTTAACAAGAAAAAGGGGCTTAATGATGATTTTCACTCCACCAAGCTCGGAACTTAACAAAAATTTGTAAATATATTTGCGAGATAAAGGAATTCCATGTAGTTATGCCTGACACCAATCACTTCATATTCTTAAGAGTTTACTTGAATGAATTTTTAATTTTTCTGTTTTAACTGCTGTTTTTTCGTAAAACAATAAATACCATAATTTTGAGATCCCTCCATCAGATTGGAACTGCGAAAATTATTTTTATTTTGATTCCGTAAAAGTTTAAATAGGAATGCCAAATGTTCCCACATATTTCCCCAGCAATTTTTGTGAAATTCACATTTTAGTAACACAAAAAAACAATTTTAAAAACTCCAAATTTTGTATTCATTTCACCAGCTGCTTGTAGCCTAATATTCACACATCCATCGTTTGCTACCCTCTCTCAGAGATAGTGCCCTTGTAGGGTATATCCACTTCACCCTCTTCAGCCAGGACATGAGAAGAGAGAAAAACCCGGTGCCAGCTTTAGCCTACTCTTGCAAATAACACCAGGGGGGCCAGTTGCTTAAAGTCCCTTCCAAAGGACTCGGGGCTGCGAGTAAGAATGGGTCAATCAAAAGAGTTTAGCCAAACTGCTTATGCTGTCTCTCACACGCGGCGCAAGGGATATCCAGGAGACTCGAGAGTCTTGCCCCTTCTCCCATATCAGTGTTTGCCGTATGTTACGCAATGGAAAACGATTTACGTGTGTGCTCTGTGAATTTTTAAAGTTATTTGTACTTTATATTTAAAAGTAATTTACGCAATAGGAATCATGCATTACGTGTGTGATCTGTGAATTAGTAAAATTATTAGTGATTCATATTTAAACGTAATTTAACTCTCATTAATGAGACCATCATCTTCAACTCCTTTGGCTGATAAGAGGAAAAGTATCAATTTAGAAGTGAAACTTGCGGTACTTAAGCGCCTTGAGCAAGGTGATCGTGTGATTGATATTGCTAATTCAATGGGGTTGGTTGAATGTACCGTGCTTACTATAAGGAAAAATAAAGACAAAATTAAGTTGTGCGGTCACAATGTAATACCATTATCAGCAACTAAATTGCAGCATTTGCGTAATTTGGTGATGGAGAAAATGGAAGCCATGTTAATTGTTTGGATTGAAGACCAAACACAATGACGTGTTCCGTTAAGCACATTGATAATTCAAGAAAAAGCCAGGAGCCTCTTTGAAGACTTAAAAAATATACAGGGTGAATCTACATCCATTGAAAGTTTTCAGGCAAGTTCTGGATGGTTGGAGCACTTTAAAAAAAGAGCTAATTTACAAAACCTGAAATTAACTGCTGAGGGAGGTAGTGCTGATTTAGAGGCAGCAGAAGCATATTGTGAAACTTTGCAGGCTATTATAAAAGGAGGAGAATATTTACCAAGTCAAGTCTTCAACGTCAATGAGACTGCTCTCTTTTAGAAAAGAATGCCCAAAAGAACTTTCATTTCCCATGAGGAAAAGTCTGCAACTGGGTATAAGGCAGCTAAAGATAGTTTTACCCTTCTTTTAGGAGCAAATGCAGAAGGGGGTTTTAAGTTGAAGCCCACGCTAGTCTATCAGAGAGAAAATCCAAGGGTTCTTAAAGGATATGAAAAATCCTCTTCCAGTTGTGTGGCGATCAAACCAGAAGGGGTGGGTAACTAGGAAGATTTTCAAAGAATGGTTTACATATTACTTCTGTCCTGCTGTAGAAAAATATTTAAAAAATAATAATATTGTGTACATGGCATTGTTGCTTCTTGACAATTCTCCTAGACACCCAATCAACTTAACCCCTCTACGACGGAGGAGTTTTTAAGAATTCCCTCCTCAGCAGACGAAGGAATTTTTTAAAAAACCACGAAAAAGTTGCGAAAAACTTTAAAAAATCATAACTTTTGATGTTTTCAATGTTTTTTGATGAAATTTTGTAGGTAGTTACATAAAAGATGAAATTTTTAAACAGTATCATTTAAAATATCATACGTCACACACAAACATTGCTACAAAGAAGCGAATGAACAGTAATCGCTTATTGTTACGGTGCGCATTCGCGGTTTATATAACTTTCAGCATAGCGTGAATTATGACATGAAATCTTATTCAAAGAAACATTTAAACATTACTAAACATCATTCGCTGATTGTACCTATCTAAACCAATTAGCTAAAAACTTTGTCGCATGTCAACTTTTCCATGTCTTGGCTGAATATTTTTAACTAAGTATTGTATTTTTGATTTTTTTAAAGGTGTTTCATTAATAATATAAATGTTTTAGTTATGCAGTCATCATTCTTAATCATTCATAATCATTACATAAGTCAAATAGAAAAATTGGTTACATTTCGTTCATTAGAAGCAGAGATATGGAGTTGTATTTATCATGAGATTTCAGACACAGAATACGGAAAACTTTTAAAAGTTACATATTAGCTCACAAGTCCTTTCCCGATTGTTTTAGAAAATGTACACAGGCGTAATTGGATTAAGCATGAAATTTACATTATAGCATTGTAAACATCTCTTGTAAGCGAAGTCTTTGAAAAGATACCGTGAATCATATCCGAGAGTGACCGTTTCCTCGTCTACACGCACTACACATATAGGTGTATATGGGTCAACTTGAGAAATCGAAACTGCGTAGGTCCATGGAATACGAAAGACAAAAACTGTGTATTATTATTATTACAGATTGTCCATAAATTGCATTTATTATTATTGTAATCAATAAAAAAAAATATTTGTCAAAAATTGATTTTAATGCGCTGTTTTATTTAGATTTCCTTAATGTTAAATATCGATAAAACATACTTATTGATTCACTAAAATATCAGTCATGTTACGGTTTTGAGTTAGCCTTTCATTTTAGCGCGCCGTTTCGTGTTTCTGGGGGATGGAAGGACTTATTAGGTAAACTCTGCAAACAATACAAATAGTGGAACAAGTTGGTCGTTGAAGGATCCCCGAAGAGGAAGCATCTGAAGTGGGCTGTGTGTATTTAGTATATAGGAGACATTTTTCTTTCTCAAGTGGACGACCAGTTTTCTCACAAGGCTCCACGAAGATACAAGGGAAAAGATTATATTTCTTCTTCGAGAAAGTGAAAAGAGGTATCGTAATTTCGTGGGAAAATGAGAATTTCATCGCAAACTTTTACGTTAATTATAAAACGATAAAACAATAGTAAAATTACAGGTCATGCATTACTGAACAGGACAAAGCTTCCTCTATCAAAATAAATATACCTTATTCAGATTGACGAATCTCTCTTGCGTAATTAGCGAATTTTCGGGGCAAAAACGAAAATTTCACCGCAAACTTTCACGTAGATTATAAAAAGTATATTAAAATTACAAGATATGCATTACTAGAAAGGTCAAAGCATCCTCTTTCAAAATATATAAAGGTTATTAAGATTTACGAATATCCCTTGCGTCAATTGACAATAAAAGTGGTGGCGCACCGATTTTTCAGGGCAAAAATGAAAATTTCATCGCAAACTTTGACGTAGATTATAAAATATAGAAACAATAGTAAAATTATTTTACATGCATTACAGGAATGCCCAAAGTTTCCTCTTTCAAAATATATTATGGTTTTATAGATGTATGATATATTGAGTTAATCAGTAAAGAAAGCAAGCACTACCTCGGACGTGCAGGACACGTCGGTCGGCGTTGAGGGGTTAAAGGATAAGTCTGGTAACAATAAAGATGAATTTCTCCCAAAAAATGCAATGGCTTTGATTCAACATATGGATCAAGGCGTAATATACACATTTAAGGTGAACCACTTAAAGAAAATATTAGCCCAGGTGATTCGTGGAACAGAAGAAGGAAAGTCGACGGTTCGAGAAATTATAACATCATGCATGTCATTAACAAGGGGAGGCCATAACATTAATATTCAAATTTGTGAAACCCTTTTAGGACGTGAAACTAGAACTAAAATATCAAATACCGTATATACCCGAATATAAGACGACCCCCCATTTTGAACTCCTAATAAAAGGAAAAAATTTATTATGCACACCATGACAGAGGTTTATTATACCATTGACTAATAAACATTGAACCAATTGAAATAAGCAATTTTGTAGTGTTAGTTGGCATATACAGTTGCTTTCCTTTAAGTGTCTATCAGCAACTGATTTTAACTTCTTACAGGACCTACTATAAAGGCGACGTCATTGCATGGATTTAGTTAGATTATCAATGAAGAGAAGATAATAATAATGCTTTTCTTTCTTCTATTTGAAGGTTTAATTGGTCTTAAATGAATCGGAAGCAACAATGAGTCTCCTTAGCAATGCCCGGAATGAGTACGAAAATTCCGCAAAATTTCGAAAAAGAATGGGTATTTCTGAAAATTCAACCGTATAACGTGTAAACATCGCAAGAATAAGATAGTATAGAGCTTTAGCCGTCGAATAAAGCGAAAAAGAAGAAAATCAGTCCATATTTACGTATTTTAATGCAGGAAGGAAAAAAACCTTGCACTCTGAAAAATCGAAAATTCCGTGTAAACTTATGGGAAAATATAATTGTCTCCTAGATTCAAACCCGGGACACTTTAGCAAATGAAAATATTTTTCCAGGGACCTCATAGCCAGTAGAAACAAAACGCCGTTTACCGCATATCTCTTACAATGAACGGTTCTCGAGAAATACGCCGATATAATTACGCGAGACTTCATACTCACGGACGCACGCAGCTTCACTACGTGCATAATATATAGGATAAAATTCAAAAAAGTATTTTTATTCAAATACATTGAATCGATTCATTTTCTACTACGACTTTTAATAATCGATTGTTTCGATTGATTTAAAGAATCAAATATTTCGATTGTACTTTGCATTCGGTTCTTCTGTCCATCAAACTATTACGCACCGTGCGATTATGAGACGACTAGCGATTTTTCGGTCATAAAAATTGGAACAAAATCTCGTCTTATATTCAGGTATATACGGTATATCTCTCGGCGTTTTTGCCAATGGGTCTTTGTTTAAAAGATATTAACAATTTAAAATCAGGTTTAAGCATGGATGCGTCATATACCATTAACCTTAAGTCTACAATCAGAAGTGGAAATAGCTGAATGATAAAGAATGGCTAGTAATCGGAGGGGCCGGGGTTCGATCCCAGCTGCCAGCATTTTTTTTCATGAATTTTCAGAAATGGTCTGTATATGTATTTTAACTAGTAAAACTGTATTATTATTATTATCTTTTTATCGTATTTTTATTTTATTTTTTCGTGTATTTTTTTTGTGATTATTTTTTTGTATTTTTCTCCATACTTTTTTGTACTTGATTTGTTTGCATTTTCCACATATAATTATAACATTGTAATTATAAATAAATAATATAATTTAGAATTTTACAATCATTATTTGATTGTTTATTAAAATAACAATTCTTGAATATGACATTTATGAAATGTTTATTATGAACAATTACCTTGTTTTTTTAATTGTATCATCCGAAGTATTGTAATGCTGTAGACGTGAGATAGAAGAGGTACACTGCGATCGGAATTAACCATACTAATTACAAGTTATAATTATATGCGGAAAATGCAAATAAATCAAGTACAAAAAAGTACGTGAAAAATAAAAATACGAAAAAAACATAATAAAAATAGTTTTACTAGTTAAAATACATATACAGACAATTTCTGAAAATTTATGAAAAAAAATGCTGTCAGCTGGGATCGAACCCTTGCCCCTTTGATTACTAGACATTATGACGAGCATAGATAATGTGGGTTGAGGCAAAGGAAGAAGAAAAGAGTCCCCAAGTGCCATTGCAGAACTGATTTATTCACTCACGATACAAAACCTTGTGCAAAGAGCAACTTCGCTCTTACCGTTCACGTGACTACGCGGCAACCACAGTCGCGACTCATTCACTCTCTCACTTACACTAACTCACTATATGCGCCCCTAAGGCACCTTCACTAATTACATCCACACACCATCACCGCACTGCACAGTGCTGCCTCAGTGGTCACACAATGTACTAGGTCCCGTATTACAACATTCATTATACTCATTCAGCTATCTTCACTTAAGGTTAATGGTATATGACGCATCCATGCTTAAACCTGATTTTAAATTGTTAATATCTTTTAAACAAAGGCCCATTGGCAAAAACGCAGAGAGAGAGATACTGGCAGTCCCCACTTATACGTCAGGTTACGTACCTGAAAACTGCGACGCAAAGTGGATCACTCTTTTCCATAGACACAACATTAAATTGAGGGATAAAGTTCAATGTTCCTGGGGTAACAATATGAAATATTTTCATTTAAAAATGAACCATGAAATTATAATTGTAACTTTCCACTTAAAACTTTTAATAATTTGAAAATACGCTTATCGATGCAATGCATAATAATCAAACATAAAAAGCAAATTACACATTTTTTATGACATCGTCATCACATCTTTTCCCTCCACTTGTGGGACCATTCAGTTTGATCTACGTACGTTGCATCACCGCTATCACACTGCTCGATGCATTCCCCATTTTTTTAAGTGAGCATTTTAGTACCTGACCAAGAACGCTAGAGTCAAAGATTCCCGGAAATACCCATTTAAAATACTATTGCAGTTTAAGTTAGGATTTTAAAAACTGACAGGATAAACTTCCCGAGATAGGTGAAACACGAAATTTTCACTAAAAATTTGGCCGCTAGACGCTAGATGATGTCACCACAACTTTGTCCGATAGATAAATCAGAATGACGAAATCTCAAACAATTGAGCAATTTGGGCATACATAGTAAACAGATCCCAGGGATGGAATAATGAAACAATGTTTTCATTTATGCACTTTCATTTGAATCGTAACAAAAAAAATCGGAATGACAAAAAACATTAATGCGATGAATAAGCGGATCACAAGGACGGAAGAATGAATCAGTGGTGTCATATTGCACCTGACGTATGAGTGAAACGACGAAAAACGGGGACTGCCTGTATTTGATATTTTAGTTCTAGTTTCACCTCCTAAAAGGGTTTTACGAATTTCAATATTAATGTTATGGCCTCCCCTTGTAAGAATATTGGAGAATCTTGGGATGAAATGAAATGTTCAACATTGAATTTAGTGTGGTGGAAAATATAACCAGAAGCTCTTTTTGATTTCCGTGGCTTTGATGAACCAGAAGCTGTAATAACGGGCATTGTTAAACTTTTGCAAAAGGTGAGCTTCAATGAGGTTGAGGCAGGTGATGTGAAGATCTATCAAATGAAGATCTACTTAATTTGGATATGACAAAGCATCTTCGGAGGACGAGGAAGATAAAGATTCGGAAGGACAGATCACTCGCCAAATGACAACAAATAAACTAGGATGGGTATTCTCTTTAATTGATGAAGAGCGGTCAATTGTCGAAGACATGGATCCCATGGAGAACTGGAGTTCGCATCATTGCAGGGACTTGGATCAATCGATTGAATGCTATAGGGAAATTTATAGGGAGGAGCAGAAGTCTACAGTTCAAAGTACATTGGACATATTTTTAAGAAAAAGACCATTATCAATGCCAAGCACAAGCATGCCTTCAACGACTCCTTTAGAACATGCTGACGTTATTCGTGCAACCAGCGAAACAACACCGACTCCCAATAAATTCATGCAGGAACCTCTTTTTTGGTGAGCGTTTAATGAAATTTTTCATTTTTTATGGTTAATAATTTAATGCAATCATTTCCAATTCTTTAAATGTTTTATATAAGCGATAACAATGTAATATTTTTAGCGAATTGACTATTGATGGCATTAAATCTAGAAAAACCTTAGCGTGACAAATTTTTGTGGAGTTACATGTGAAAATTTTTGAGTTAGGAATGCATCTCATCATTATTACATGTATTCTTATGGAAAAGTAATTTTTGTTTAGCGCATTTTCGTTTTGCGTGGCATTTTCCCAGAATGTATCTACTGCGTTAAACGGGATGCTTGTACTGACGTTTTGTTTTTTAGGTTCAGTGTTTTGTTTGTTCATTTGAAGTATTGTAAACTCCGAGAACATCAAACTTAATAATATTCAAATGTAATTACAGAAATGTGTGCTGTAGTTATGGTTAAATGATTTTAGGATTATCTGAAATTCTCAGTTTCCCATGCCACTGCTCCCTGTTATTGCTGCAGATAATCAGGAGTCTCCAGTAATTGCTTTTCCCAAAATTGTAACCAAAAGAATTAGGATTATATTGGTTGCAATTTTTCTTTAAGGTTTTCTCAACAGCTGCTGATGGCCAAACTCAAGTGGAGATCAAAGTTCACCAAGGAGAGCGTGAAATGGCTGGTGATAATAAACTACTTGGGCAATTCTCTTTGATTGGCATTCCTCCAGCACCTCGAGGTGTTCCTCAGATAGAAGTGACCTTTGACATTGATGCCAATGGAATTGTTCACGTTTCTGCCAGAGACAAGGGGACTGGAAAGGAGCAACAAAGTGAGCTTTAGCATTTATTTGTTACTAGCAGAATTTCCCGTTGAATTTCAACGGATTTAGTGAAGCTACTACAGCACAACATACAAACTCTTTAAAATATATAGTAGATACTTCTTAAATTACAATTAGCTTTTCTTAACAATTAATCATATTTGCTTGTAACAATCTGTTTCCGAGCCTATTGCATTCAAATATAACGATAATTTTATTTCCCATCATATTACTCTCACCAAATCCAACTTCATTTCTTGTGTAATTATGCCTCGGTGCCTTTCGGGATACTTTTCATTGGTCCTACGTTACTAGTCAACAACTGCGTAAACAGTCCCTCCCCTCCCATCTCTTCTCCCTCCCATCTCTTCTCCTCCCGCTTTTTGTAGGTACCGGGAATATTCCGTAAACCAAATGTAGTTTAATTTTTCCATAAATTTGACGCCGTTATCCTCCATTTTTTTTGTTCTGAGAATAATTTACCCCATCAAATGTTTGAGCAGGAATTATTCAAAGAAGAAAAAGAAAATTAAGGAATTATAACGTCAAGTTTATGAAAAAATGAAACCATTTGGGTTACCTGAAAACTTCCTGCACCTTTATAAGGATGTGGGGAATTGGTAAACACTTCTGAAGGAAAAGAACATATATTCCTTTACAGATTTATTGAGAATAAATTAAGGCAAATTTACAAAAAATAATTATTAGAATAGCAATCACAATAATAATAATTGTATTTATTAGTCTTTCGATCTGTATTAACAGATATAAGACAAGTCAAGGTTGATATAGTATAAACAAGAATGGATATATCATAAGAGCTTCTCTATTAGCACATCATAAGCAGAAACAATAAATGCTAAACATTACTGGTATAATAAAAGTGCATAGATTCAAAGGCAGGGTCGGCCTTTTAGCGTATACAGCCGCTGCCTCCATATAGAACAGTGAATGATTGGTCCATGGAGAGTAGGTTAGGATCCCCAACCAGCTTTACCCAAATATCAAATCGCCGATTTGAGTCGGAAGTGAGATGAGGGAACCTGGATCATTTATAAAATATAAAGACTTATATTTTGTGTCATTGTCTTCATAAAATTTGAATGTATTAGCAATACCCATTTTTATAGCACTCTCTTTCAAATTCTTTTTAAAAATGTCTACATACTTGAATCTGTCTCTTCAACATATTCTAGATATTAAACTCCATATGCTGACATACAACTCCAAGCCATTACAGACCACCCCCATACTTCACTGTGGAACGCAAATTTCAAAAATTTCACTCAGTATTTCGTTTACTCCACACTAACCCTCACATCGGATCCAAAAATGTTGAACTTACTTTCGTTTGTAATGATTATGTCGGACAACAATCGAATCCAACAATGTAAACGAATACTTTTGTGGCAATTAAGTTGTTAAAATTCATTAAATTTAGACGTAATTTATCAGAAACAGACAATTATTGATGTTCTTTTGCATATTTAATGCATACTTTGGATTTTACTTTCATACATTTTTGTAAATTGTATAGAACATGAATATGCATTGTATACTCTAACGATTATGTCGGACAACAATCAAAACAACGTACACGAATACTTTTGAGACAATGAAATTGTTTAATTCATTATATTTAAACATAATTTATCAGAAACACATGATTATTTGAGTTCTTTCCAATATTAGGCATGCTAGATGAAAATTTCGAAAAAATACATTTTTCGTAAAAAAATATTAATTTTGCTAAAAGAATGTTTGATTTTTGTCAAAAGACTTACCTAACTCGAGTAACCAGCTTTTCGCGTCAATTGGGGACACAGCACTTAGTGCTAACCATACTTTCACTTCTAATTTATAAATAAAACTACTTCAACAAAACACGTTTTATCACGTTATATCTACTCGAACTGTTAAAACAGCTTCAACTGATTTGAATCAACAAAGCCGCGACGTCAACGAACCACATGACGTGACGTCAAATTACCCCTCCAACCCCACCATTGGCTCAGTATCTTTTGTGGGATTTTCTATTGGCTCCTCAGACGGTCCCCACTCTGCTATGTAAGAGTCAGGACCCTGGTGATAGCTCAATAACTAACCCAACAATCGTGACTAAACTTTGCATGTGTAATAATTAGACATGTGCACATGCGCAACAATACGAGATTTTTCCCAAACAAAACCTTATATGTGGGGCTCATTATTTATCAGCCCACCCTTGTATATTAATTTTACATTGACATCTTTAGACTTTTGTTTACAATTTATATCGGCGTATTTCTCGAGAACCGTTCGTCGCAAAGATATGCGGTAAACGACGTTTTGTTTCTATTGGCTATGAGGTCCCTGGAAAAATATTTTCGTTTGCTAAAGTGTCCCGGGTTCGAATCCAGGAGATAATTATATTTTCCCATAAGTTTACACGGAATTTTCGATTTTTAAGAGTGCAAGGTTTTCTTCCTTCGTTCGTTAAAATATGTAAATATGGGCCGATTTTCTTTTTTTTTCCTTTATTTGATGGCTAAAGCTCTATACTATCTTATTCTTGCCATGTTTATACGTTACACGGTCGAAGTTTTCAGAAATACGCATTCTTTTTCGAAATTTTGCGGATTTTTCATACTCTTTCTGGGCGTTGCCAAGGCAACCGTCATTGTTGCCTCCGATTCAATTACTATCAATTATACCTTCAAATAGGTGAAAGAATAGCATTATTCGCTTCGCACTTTTGTTTAACACAGAGCTGCAAACCGAACCGAACCGCTAAACCGAACCGCAATCATTTTGCTGAACCGCGAATCGAACCGAAACCACTGATTAATTTTTCAATGAACCGAAAACCGAACCGTAATTTTTTGCAAAAGTGGTTTGGTGTCGGTTCGATCTCAATCCACAAAGTACGGACCAACGAAAAGACCAGGAATTTCCATTGGAAAAACCAGCGGGTTTGCTTCAAAGGAAAGAGTGCCTATCTCTTTCCTCTCTGCTACTATTGTTATCCACAGACGACATTTATGGTGAGGGTTATGGGGACACCAACTGCGACAATATCCGGGTCAACCACTGTAGGCAGAAACCGACCAACAGAATATATGTAGAAATATCTTTATCTGAACACAGGCAAAATGGTTGTTTTACAATGACCTAGAAAGGAGCCATAATCCGCTTTCGTGCCGAGAGAAAAATCCATGCCCTTACCATCACCACCATCCCCTTCAGCATTGTAATTAGCAGATCTGAGAAAATATGCCCTGCTGTGTCTTTCTTAGAACACTATTAACTCTCCTCATATCTTTTTCTTCAGAAAAATTCAAATTGTTGCTCTCTAGGGCTTGAGCTTTCAACGACATCATTCCTTTTCCAACTCTCGTGTGGTTTTCTTTTATGATAGGTATTTCCATTACTTGGTGGTTTATATTCCAGCAAAAACAGGCGAGGACTTCGGTGGATCTCTTGGATCGGAGGCATTCATTTCCCGCAGAATTCTTTGAATTATCTAAAGAGTGTATTTTTAATAATATTTTAGTAAACTTTATTTGAGACAAATAAAATTAATTAACATGTTAGTGTTATTTAAAGAGGGTCACTCTACATTTTATAATCGTTTGTTTTGAACCATGAATGTCCACACTTCGTATATTGATTAATCTGCCCTGGACTGCCGATTAATTTTAAATTATTCTTGTAACGTAATTTTACTATCATATTGATTTTTTGATTACTTTTCTAATGTGGCAAAAGAAAAAAATTAGCAATATGTAATATGTTTGGAATCGAGCTAAAAGTGTCTTTTTGAATATATTATATAATATTAAGAATTAATAATTGAATTTATTAGAGTTTTACATATCATAAATTCATTTGGAGTAATATTTTATTCCATATTGTTTGACTAATTAACTAATTAAAATACTTTATTTACATAAATTTATTATAGAAAGTTGGAAAAATTGAGACACCATGCATCATCGCCATTGGAAAGCAAGAAACTGTCTACTTCAATAATTAAATCTATCATTCAATCAAGGAAATCTTAATAAGGGCTTACGGAAATGAATTTTCCTAAACCCTTGATAAATATAGGGAACATTTTTTTTATTTGTTATAAATGAACCAAAGGAATAACGCTTTGTAACTTCCATTGTTTTTATTTCGCTTACGACCTGGGTTTCGACGTTACAGTGCTATTGTCAGGTGCAGATATGGTGAGAATAGAAAGTATATACAGAGAAATGGGTAGAGACGGGGGAGGGAGGGTAGTTTGTAAGATGGAAAGGAATGGAGGGGAGGGAAAGGAGGAACCTATCTCATTGTCAGAGGGTTACTGCGGGGGGTAGGTTTTAAAGGGATAAATGAGGAGGGGAAAGGAAAAGCTGGAGGGGGGAGACCATCTTGGGAGGGTTTGGGGAAAGACTGGGACTAAAAAGAAAGGTCTTGTGGAAGACGGAGAGAGGGTGAACCCCAGAGAGAGGAGGGAGGAAATTATCAATGTGGCAATGGGTATGTGTGTGGGAATAAGAAAAATTAAAGGCAAATACGGGTGGTAGAATTAAAAAGATTAAATATTGGGAGACGGGCGGTAAGGCCCTTGTTATAAATCTTTTTTCCTCTAAATCAGTGATGGGCAAACGACTGGTTGCGCTCCCAGAGCACTCTTTGCTCTGACCTTGAGAGCGAAGAGCTGTGGAGGGGGAACTTTTAGACAATTTTGACGTAAGAATTCTAGGTAGTTCATACGTGGAAAAGGTGGTGCATTTGACAGGTAGTTGTAAGGTGCGTTATCAGTCGCTAGCGCTTCCTTTACATTCCTGCAGTAGTCGCAGCCTGCTTCAAGAGGAAATAGTATTGTTTCGTGCGCTTCGGAACCAGAGAATAAGAGCATTCCAAAGCTGACCTCTCGTGTACACTTGCTGCAGCAGCATGATCTTGAGAAGTACGCTGCAATACTCAGCACACTTCGTAATGAATTTAACAAACGATTCCACGACTGGAATGCATTAGAAACAGAAATGAAAATCTTTGCGACACCATTATCAAATTCCCTCGATGCAAATGATGTCCCAATCGCACTGCAGTGCGAATTTCTTGATCTTCATTGTGATCGTGAAATGAAGGACAAATATGAAAGAAGAACGAGTTTATTGCAGTTATACGAGAACTTTCCAAGGACACGTTTCCCGAACTGCACACACGTTAGCGAGCACACACGTTAGCAAGCAAAATAATATCTATGTTTGGCTCAACTTAACATTTGCGAACAGCTTTTTTCTCTCATGAAACTAACGAAGTCCAATGTCAGGAACCGAGTCTCAGATGGAAATCTCACAGCCATGCTATGCATCAAAAGTGTGCGATCTATAGTCCCGCGAATAAATGATTTGGTGTTACGTAGACGTAAACAAAGTAATGCGAGCACAATGTAATTTTCATCAAAATAAAATTCCATTATAAAATTTACATAAGGACTACATGTAAGTTTCTTTCCACTCTCATGCAATTTAAACACCTGCCAACCTTAAGCCTGCCTTCTGCGTCACGTCCTCGTCCCTTTCCATATCGTCCCTCTCGTTCTTCCGCCATTAGCTCCCCCTCTCGCTCAACGTTGCTCCCCCTTATGGTCGTGCTCTGAGCGTGCTCTTAGAGCGCTCTCTTGCCCATCACTGCTCTAAATGATGTGTATTACAGGTAAGAAAAAGAAATAAAATGCCTGAGGAACTAATTTTCTTTCATTTTTAATGGTTTCTTTAAAACACTTATGTTTTCGGTTTGTGCGTCCATCCAGAAATAATCTCAAAAGCGGTTTAAGCTAGAGGCGCATTTTCTTTCTGATTATGTATGATTGTGTGTGTTGGTAAATGAATTTGCAGTGAATCCATTCAGAGAATTTTTAATTGATATGTAAATAACAATGACCATAAAAATCACGTTAGGATCAAAAATACCATTTTTTTAATATAAATAAATGAAGATGATGATGGTATTGTAATATATTTAAAATATAAATTTTTCCTTTCTTTAAATAAATTCTTCTTTCATTTAAAATAATAATGACTGCTGACTGATTTACTTACAGATTGATACTGAATGTGTAATGTTTATATTGGATAAATTATTTCTGAATAGTATTTCAAATGATTAATTTAGTTGAACTGAACCACCTGTCAAAATTCTTGTCTGAACCGAACCACGAACCGAACCACTTCCAAAAATTTAGAACCGAACCACTCCAAATTTTGAAGTGGTTTGCAGCTCTGGTTTAACATAAGCATAGAAATTAATGAAGCATAGCAACGTAAATATTTACGGATAATTATTTTGTTGACTTCCCATGAAGCGTTTCTAGCTGTGTCAATAACGTGTATAACAAACAAGCTCCCAGCGTATTGAGTTTTATTTTAAATTGTGCAATTAATTTGTTTTTTGTTTTGTTTCATCATTTGAATGCTGGAATCTTACCTTTTTGTAAGTAGAACCATCATAATACACATCTGTAATCCTTTTTAACGCAAATAGGCTCACGCATCAATTAAAAATTAGATAAGAATAGGGACGCACGTTACTTTGTAAACACATTATATGGTTATCTTCTCTCCATTGATGTGAAGGCGGGTTCAAGGAGATGGCCAGTACATACGTTTTATAATATTCTAAACCTAGCGGGAATAAACGCGTGGGTCACCTACAAGGCTGTTACAGGGAAATCTACATCTAGAAAGAAGTTCATCCAGGGTCTCGCTGAAGAACTTAGAGAAGATTAATTCTCATTGTTGCCTCCGATTCATTTAAAGCCAATTAAACTTTCAAATAGATGAAAGAAAAGCGTTATTGTTATCTTCTCTTCATTGATAATCTAAATAAACGCTTGCATTGAGGTTGCCTTTATAGTAGGTCCTGTAAGAAGTTAAAAGCAGTTATTGATAGACACTTGAAGTAAAGCAATTGTTTGTGAGTTTGTCTATAAGGGTGCAACGATAATCATTGGAACTAAGGTAAGGTAGAGCTGTTAGCCCAGCTACAGCTGCCAGAGAAAAAAAGAGAAGCCAGAGATCAAAGGAAGAGTATTGTAGGAAAGAGAGAGAAAGAGATGCGGAAGCTCATAGGATTGCCTGTGTAGATGAAGAGCGGAGAGTACAAGAAAGACAAAGAAATAGGGAAACACGTCAAATGAATAGGGAACAAAGAAGATGTAACCTAGGGCCGAACTATTTAGATTATTTGCATTTCATTTATTTCATTAATTATTCAATCAAAATTATTTCACTAAACTTTCAGTTTATTTAAATCGTGTTGAGGACCGGAGATCCAGGGCTGCCCTACTAGTTTTAATTAATGTTAATAATCAAATAAAAATGTTTCATCTTTTTAATACAGAGTTTGATTTTGTTCCTTAAGAAGAAAATTTAGACCCCCCCCCCCTTTAGGAAAATTCTGTGTATGCCCCTGACATACACTGAACTATACCTAATCTTAATATATGTACATGAAAATTACCATATATACTCGAGTATTTTGCGACCCCTGAATAATTTACGACCCCTTATTTTTTGCCTTGTTTTTATCCTGTGTCTTGTAATGTGCTAGTTGGAATATTTGCACATTTCCCTGCAACAGAACAGCGAACCGTGCAGCAAACCAAACCTTCCAACAAATGGATGCTCGGCACAGTGTTGCAAGTCATTGTTCGCCTGTTTTCCGCCAGTATCCATTCGGTTTCTGAGTAAACATGACTTCTCTTCAAGTCATCTTTTTGCAACATTTATCAGCTGAGAAGCTGACCACAGTTTATTAAATCTACAAACATAATAATAAGTTACTTAAAAATTAGAAGTTCGTGAGGCAAGACCAGTGTAGCATCTCACATACAAGAATATAACCATCCCATTACCACTGAAAATTTATCACTGTTAAAATCGGTACATAATGATTACAAACTAGATGCATGCTCATTGAAAAACACAAAGAAACCTTTATGAATAACGATTGCGGCCCTCTCCCCCATTCCCCCCTCTCTACAGTTTAACGGTCAACCCACCCCCTCCTTTCACTTTCACACAAACACTCCACCATTTAAATTTCCCAAACCACACGCCATACCTTCATTCCACATCACCTACTGATGATGGGTACGTCGTGCCCAAAATACGTATCTAGTGTCCCACTGAATATTTAGAGATTCCCGTTTGTTGCGTGAGTGTGTGTGTGTGAATGAGTGTTCTGACAACCGTAGTTTTTTTAGGAGTGAATGAGTGCTAGTGTTCCCTGTGCTAGTTTATAGTTTCCCATTTGTTGTTTGAGTGCGTGTGTGAGTGAGTGTTCTCCTGACAGGATTTGTTCTTTTGGGAGGGAATGACTGCATGAACATTTGACACTTGTAAGTGTAAAATTTTTTTTTTTTGTTCCTTGTTTTTCTTTCATTACCCTGTGTAATTTTACCGTTTGTATCATCTCTAAATATTCTTACCTTTTACGGTTAAGGAGTTCTTAAATTTTTTAAATATCCATCTCGCCGTAGTCTCCAACAGTTTTTTAATATCAAAAGTAAAATAGACCATAAAACAGGGATGTGAACCTAAAAGAAATGGAACAATAAGAAGCGATTCTTGGAGGGTTCTGTTACAGGAACACTTACGATGTAACCGAACCGAAATCGAACCGAAACATTTGTATCCAACCTGGAGCAGAACCAAAATGTACAGAAACTTTTTGGACCGTAATTCCATTTGGAGCGAAATAAAGTGTTTCAGTTCGGGTCCACAAATATAACGTTTCGGTCCGGATCTTTTCAGATGGCAATAAATTTTGCTCCATACACAGCTGCTGCGGTAGGTGAGATTGGTGGAGGGTGGCATTGTCGGCCTGCAGTCGATCATAGGATAAGAAGTTCGGACAGGCATGCGAGGCGGTGCAAGTGCGCCGAGTCTAGGCGGTGCGAGATGACGGAGACGACCCTTGTCTTTTCCACTCCAATGCTAAACCGTGCTTACTCCCACTTTATTGGTAGGAATGAATGTTTCCATGCCACCCGACTGATGTGAATTCCCAGAATCACCCATCGCATCATTGCACTGGATCCACAACAGTAATATACGGAGAATGCCTATGACTCATAGGACGAAATCTTATCTTTGCATGGTGGACCGCTATTGGTTATTTCACCATTTAAATTGTAAAATATTTATTTAACATCTCAAATGAAAAGTTTACAACTTGAAATATTCAAAATAAATATTTATCTCAAGTATAAGTTGTATATAACTCTCCTTTCTAGACTACTTTTATTATTAAAAAATGAATAATAGGAGTCTTATGGGATTGTCGGTGTGTGTGTGTCCCTTATAACGTTTGAGTTTACCAACCGATTTCTACCAAACTTTATACCAACATTATACCCAATGAGGATATCTCAGGTTTGTGTATGTTGAACCTCACCGATGCCATTTTTCAAAATGGCGGCCGTGCGCTAAAAGGAATGTTAAGGTTAAAAGTTGTTTTCACAACATATTTTGAATGCTTTAAGTGCCTTTTATTTACCTTTATTTTTCATTTATAAATTGGCTCTTTCCTTTGTCTGAAACATCCTATTGCACCTTACTAGGAGTATGTCGTTCACCAAGCGTGAATCTAACCTACTTCGTAGAGTACTCAACATAAATTTTAAGTGAGAGAATGTTCTCTCTACACTGACTTGGGTAACAGGAATGGCCGGCACGGTTGTGGCAAGAAGGTAACGTTCTGGGTCGCTGTTTTTCTTGGTCTCCCAGTACTCCAGGCATTTTAGTTCTGTGCACGAACTATTTTTTAATTTGATTGTTTTGGTCGCTAGTTGTCACCATTGTCTAGTAATTGCAATACAGCAAGTATACCTCCGTTTAAAACTTGAGACTGTTCTTGTGGCTGTCTGAATCTTAGGATTTAAATCTGGTACGAGGTAACACACATGGAGAAAGTTATGTGGTGGCCACATCAGATTATTTATCTAAGGTTCTACATTAAAACCGATGCCTAACTGGAAATTAATTTTAGGGTTAAAAGTTACTGGATTTTTACCGCGTTACTGTCAAAAGTTAATTTTTCAAAAAATTAACTCATTAATTTTTTAATCGTTATTCTCAAAGCCTGGTGACATACATGCATAGAAAGTGATTTCTGCTTAACTGAGGTTCTTCTTCAAGATGCTGGCCTCCCATTTCACTGATGAGCCGCACCGTCCTGACCATATTGGAGGCATTATCAGTGGTTATGCTGTATACCATGCTGGGAACAATCCCGTATTCCTCCAATATCTGCAAAATCTCCCTCTGTAGGTTCTCTGCAGTGTGGCGGCTGAATATTTCCTTCACCCCCAAGTTACGCAGGACAACCTTGCCCTTTCGGCATAACTGTACATTCACACCGATGATGGATCTGTCCAACCGATTTGCAGTGTCCACTTTTACTGAGATGATATGATCTTTTACCTCAGATTTAATTTCTTCTCATATGTGGTTGGCCTCACTCTGGATGTGCTGCTGGATGTTGAATCTATTTATTGAAAAGTTTGAATCCTTTTCCCTTAGTGCCTGCACAATAGGAGCAACAAGGTGCCGAAAGCCACTGTCCTCAAGGATGGTGAATGGACGCCCATTGATAGTCACCAGCTTTACGCAAGATTCTATCAATTCTTTCTTGTCCATGTGTATTTGAATGGTGTCGCAGTGCTTCCGCTTCCAGTTAATTGCCTGCCCCTGTAGTCTCGAGCATCCTGGCATTGACTCCTCTGAGCAGGCTGACAGAGGGCGCTCCTACAGTTGGCCACCTGCACAATATCCACCACAGTTATTAGAAAATATCATAGTTTATGGAAAATATGCTAATCGTCAAATAGTGGATGACAATGAAAGTAAAATAAAATTCAATGAGGTCAGAAAACCACTGCGTATTTTGTACAGTTCAACTTATTTGATCATTATTTACACTTCATGCACGTATTATTTTGTGATTGTTTGCGTACCTTCATCAGACTCACAAGCATGAAAATTGGTTATATTTCGCTCACGTGTCTGCCAAAGTCTCTCCAACATGATGGCATGGGCCTCCACAGGATGGTGTCGCGTAATGTGTTTTTCCAAATTTGAGGAGTGCCGCCCCTACCATGCGAGAAAGAGATAATTTACTTAGCAGGTCAGTGGTCATGTCATAATGAATCGTAATGGATGTTGAATAACCTGCAGACAAAATGCACTTACCGCAAGCGAAGTTCCACATGCTCCAATCTTGCACTTGGATCTTCCAGTGGCTTCGTTGTAGTCAAAATAAATTCTTATGAAAGAAAGGGCAGGCCTGCCTATTCTTCGTCTTCCACTTTCCGCTCGATCATCCATGCCACTTCCTTAATAATAAAATCCAATAAAAGGCACGGCTTGACCGATACAATGTCCAGCAAAAGATGTGTATGCGTTTCCACTGCTGAAGTTCTGATACCGTCTCACTTCTTGAACTAGGAGGTAGGATTCTTGGCCCAATACTCGGTGTGTGCGTTCACTCGCGTTCTTGATGTTCGCAAGCGAATAGAGGGGGCCCATGGATCCATCCCAATACAGCATGTATGTCTAATGAGCACCAAAGACTCAAGTTAAAGGGGGATTTCTGTATGGCTCGGGCATCACGGGGTCTAAATATCCGAATGAGTCAAGAAGCCTGAACGTGTTTTACTCGAAGCGAAATTCTAGAACTGAAACAGAATGGGATTAAAATCACTCCAGAGTGGTTTTACTTCTGTTTCTTATCCCCTCCACCAACAGTTTTGAAACCGAAACAAAACTCATCTTGTAACACTTCCTTTGATTTAATTCCACTCCACCGAAAGTGTTCCGCTTCTGGAGTGAAACAAAACAGTTCGTTCCCCAATCGTTATGCTATTAAGCAAAACACTCTTAGTGCATAAAATACTTTCAATTCAAGGTGAATTGAAGCGTAATATTTAGTTTCATTTCGGTTCACATCCCTGCCATAAAATAATATGTTTAAATATTCAGTCACTGTTGAACAATTTCATCTGTGTGGTCACCTAATACTGGTATTACCTGCAGTTTTTTCCCGTCTGACTAGGACTAGTTTGTTGAGTATCTAGTGCTAACATTGAGGGGTTACTGCAATTGGTTCTGATATAACTCATGCATGCATCCTCAATGTAAATTGGAGTATATCTGTATTGTTTTTTCGGTTTTATCTTCCCTCCCCAAAGCACTGAATTTTGCTCAGAACAACATAGTCCTTACTTATCATCACAAAAATGCTTATACTATAACCCAAAAGATAGTCACTAATTTAAATTTCAGTGCATACAATGAAATTTGAATTTTACTTGGAAAAACTACCTGGTGGTATTTTCAAAGTAAACAAATTTTTAAAGCCACCAGACCTTATTCTGACTTCGTATTTCATTGCAGGTGTATAATTGAATTATCCAAAGCATTGAAAAGCATATGATGTTGCCTAGGTAATGATTGTGACTTCCAACCAAATTTCGAACTAACCAATATCAAACCAATGAGAGTTTTATGTATTTTTGACATTAAATTCTTGAGTAGAAACAAATTTTTGACACCACGTACTGCAGGTTGAGTGCCATGCAATATGCTGGTAGAGTATGATATTGAGTAAAACTTGTAGCTTTTTTGTTTACAATAATTTTCTTTTACATAGTTTCAAAAGAATACATTATCTTCGATTTTGTTATTACTTCAAACATAATCCTTTCAAATGTGTTTGTTGTAATAATTTGGTAAATTTTAAAATTTATGTTTATCAATATCACTAGTGCTACATGTTCAACATTCATAGTGGATATTGTGTACCACTGGTGGTGCACAACATGAAATAATGTTTTGAACAAACTAAGTCTAAAGTAAGTTTTCAGAGACTTGCTGATTTTTTTAGTGTATATTATGTTAAACAATTGAGCAACCCATGTGAATATTTTATATTTGCTAATGATTGAATTTATCAAATTTTTTCTTGAAATAATAGTTGTCATTCAGTCATCGGGAGGTCTTAACAAGGATGAAATTGAAAATATGGTGAAGAATGCAGAACAGTATGCTGCTGAGGATCGTGTAAAGAAGGAACGAGTTGAAGCTGTTAATCAAGCAGAGGGCATTATTCATGACACAGAAGCAAAAATGGATGAATTTAAGGACCAATTACCACAAGACGAGGTACTTGAATTTTTTTTATGTATAAGCCTATGTTAGTCATTTTGTTGCTGATTACGCATGGAGTTAAATGGTGTTATTGTTGATGTGGGAATCTTCACCGAAGTAACATAAAAATATGTAAGAAGCTCAAAAGCTGCCAATTTTTTTATGGTTATAACAGTAGAGTACTTTAACCTTTAGATGCTCAAGTGGCTAATGTGTCTGCCATGCTTTTTGTCTTTAAAATCTCAAGAGGCTGATATATCACTTAAACTTAAATAACTAACAAATGGAAATAATTTTTGCATTGTAAATGTTACAAAATGGAAGCTTGTATTATTATATATTTAATGTATGTTTTAATTTTTTTTGTTTGTAGCATTTTTTTTCTATACAATGATATTTCAACCTTCCTCTAAGAATTTTTAAACCACCAAATCATCAGTAAAATTCAAAATTGAAATAAGTCAAGTAATTGAAACTATTATTCTAAGAATGATAGATATAATGCTCACGCCTTTTTCGTATGTCTTGCAAAACTGTAGGCAGCGTCTGCTGTGCAGGATACATTCTAGGAAATGCATTTGTTATGTAGATGTAGATTGAGCGGATGGGGATTTACCATTTAAATACATGTTATAAATGTTGATGCATTCAACATACAAATCCATGAATTTTTTTGCCCAAAGTTTTGTCCAGGTCATGGATGTGTAAGATTGTCATCGTTACTGTTTAAAAAGCTCTTTGTACAAGGGCATGCAAGTGCTGTTTACAAGCTAATGAAAAATAAAGTAAAAAGTAAACTGAATTGAAACTTCAGTATTTTTTGTTGTTTATAGAAAATACTAATATGCATTTTTATAAGTCTAGAATTTTAATTGATTTTTATTCTACTTTCAGTGTACCAAGTTACGACAACAGATCTCCGAAGTGCGTGAGATACTTGCCAAGAAGGATGAGAAGGATCCTGAGGAAATCAGGAAATCTTTTAGTGCTCTACAGCAAGCTTCTCTTAAGCTCTTTGAAATGGCTTACAAAAAGGTGAGCACACAGGGAATAGTTCAAATAAGATATTAAGGCCTGAAACTCATGTTCAGAATTTATTTTTCATTGCTTGGTAAAGAGTTGTCTACTAAATATTTTTCTAGCAGTGGTAAGTTGATACATTTTTGTCTTAATATATGCTATCTTAGATGCTTCTTACATAAGATATAGGATGTATATAGCAGTATATAAATGTTTATATACTTATAGAAGCGTCAGAAATGTCAGATTGTTAGATATAACCAATGAAAAAAATCAGAAATCCCAAAAAAATTTATTTTTAGAGGGATCTCCATTGTTTCATTTCTAACTTCCTTAATAAGAAAAGCATAGATCAGTGCAGGGCCTTATAAAATTGCATTTTTAAATTAGTTAAAATAGAGAGAGAAACTTAGGACAAGAACAGTTCCATTGCTGAAGAATGTTTTTACACGAGTAAATACGGTATATATAAAAGGCTTAGGTATGTGCGCCCAATCCTTTATCTAATTTTAAAAGTGTCCATCCACCTGTCTGTCTGTCCCCATTTGTATCTCGAGGACCGTTTGTCATAGAGGGTTCCGTAACGTTTGACCTACAGCTATTGCCCTAATGTATTTTCACCTATTTTTAATAACTTTTATATATATATATATATATATATATATATATATATATATATATATATATATATATAAATACTACGGAAGAGGAAAGGTAAGTAAGGATATTTAGGGCAACTAGGTGTTGAAGGAAACCCAGTGAACACTTACTGGAAGTAGAGCTGCTGGGATGTTGGAGAGACACATTTGTAGAGGTTAGAGCTTTCGGGATGATCCCTTCATCAGCACAAGAGAGACACAACTGATTTGGCAGTGACACTGGGGTGAGGTGTGGGGGTGGAAGGGAAGGGAGCGTGGAAAGGTCGAGGATTGGAGAATGCAGAAGGGGGATGGGGAGAGTGGAAAAAGAGGGTGGAAAGAAGGAAATATTAATGGATATTGAGGCCGGGAGGAGAGAAAGAGTTTAAGATTTGGATATGGGCCAGATCTCATTGACGGAGTTGGGGGGTGGAAGCGTCATCCGGGAGGGCGTGGATGACCCTCACCGTGAAACAGACATTGAAACTAAGATTGTGGTTATTCGCATGCATGGCCACGGGTAGCTGTCGTTTAAGACTAACGCTGTTGCGATGGCCGTTCATGCGAATGTTGAGGGAATTGCTGGTAAGTCCGACGTAAAAGGCGGGGCATTGGGTACAGGTTAGTAGGTAGATGACGTTGCGGGTGGTACAGTTGGTAGGGGATGTTATGGGGTAGGTGATGTTGGTGGTGGGGTTTGAGAATGAGTTGGAGGATGGGTTTATAGGGCATGTTAGGCATCGCGGTCTGCGGCAAGGGTGGGACCCTGCAGGGTGCAGAGGAGTGGGTGATGGGGGTTCTTTTCTTCACAAGATGTTGGCTGGGTTGGGAGGTCTGCGGAAGGAGAGGATTGGGGGTGTGGGGAAGGAGACCTGGTTGGGGGAGGAAGTGAGGATTGGGTGGGCCTTTAGAATGCTTTTTAGGGTATCGTGGATGCCGGGATAGAAGGTGGTGATTAGGGTGAGTTGGGAGGTAGAGTCGGGGGTTGCGGGGCGGTTGCAGTGTAGGTTAGGGGTGCTGGGTGCGACAGCCCATCGGATTTGATCCCCAATCAGGTCCGGCAGGTATCCGCGTTGGAGGAAAGCATTTTCGAGGATGGAGCAGTACTCGGAAAGTGTGTCTCTGTCCGAGCAGATTCTCCGTCCTCTGCGAGCTAGGGCATAGGGGATTGAAGTTTTAGTGTGGAGGGGGTGGCAGCTGTGGAAGTGGAGATATTGAAGGTGGTTGGAAGGTTTTAAATGTACTTTGGTGTGTATTTGGTTTTCTCGGATGGAGAGGTCGACATCCAAGAAGGTGATGCTGGTGGGGGAGGAGTGGTAGGTGAAGGAGAGCGTGGGGTGGGAAGAGAGGCGCTGTAAAAAGGATTGGAGTGAGTCAGGTCCATGTGTCCAAAGAAGGAAAATGTTACGCAATCAAGTTCTGCGTTAAACTGGGAGAGAGCGTCACCAATACCTACGAAAAGATTTAAAAAAGTGTTTGGCGATAATTCGTTATCCCGTGCTCAGGTGTTTCGTTGGCATGAACTGTTCTAAGAGGGGCGAGAAACAGTGGAAAATGAAGAACGTTCCGGACACCCAGTCACCACGAGAACAGACACTAACGTCGTATGAGTGATACTTCTCATTCATCAAGATCGACGTTTGACGGTTCGGATGATAGCCAAAGAACTGAATTTGAATCGTTTTGCGGTGCACAAAGTTCTTACAGAAGATTTGAAAATGAGAAAACTGTGTGCCAAAATTGTTCCAAAAAACCTGAATGATGAATAAAAAGAACATCGAAGAAATGGGTCCACAGAAATGTTAGAATGGTTAGAAACAGAGTCAAATTTCCTCGATCAGATCATAAGAGGCGATGAAAGTTGGTTTTTTAGTACAATCCTGAAACAAAAAGGCAGAGTGAAGAATGGCACACACCAGTGTCACCAAAGCAGAAGAAGGCTCGCATGTCCAAATCAAAAATCAAGACAATGATCGTCATTTTTTTTGATTCCCGCAGGATCGTTCACAAGGAATTCGTACCAAGTGGATAAACAGTGAACCAAGATTACTACCAAGGCATTCTTGAGCGACTGCGGAAGCGTGTGCAACAAGTTCGTCCTGAAATTGCAGCAAATTGGATCTTGCATCACGACAACGCGCCTGCTCATTCGGCGTTTTCAGTTCGTTAATTTTTGGCTAACAAAGAAATTCCGGTTCTTCCGCAGCCCCCTTGCTCCCCAGATTTATCACCAAGTGACTTTTTTTTTGTTTCCTAAATTAAAATTGAAGGTCAAGGGTCACCATTTCGAAACAGTTTCGAACATTCAAAAGGCCGTAATTGACGCTATAAAGGAACTAATAGAAAATGATTTCTGATCCTGTTATGAGGCATGACAGATGCGCTGGCACAAGTGTGTTGCTTCTGAGAGATGTTATTTTGAAGGCGACTGTAATGTTTTAAAGGATTAAAGCAATAAATAATTTTTTACAAAATTCATCTCATTACTTTTATGCCATTTATAGAGGTATATATATATATATATATATATATATATATATATATATATATATATATATATATATATATATATATATATATTGGTTTGTAATCGGTATACAGTAAAACCTCACATAGCGCGAATTCACAAGACGCGATTTCGCTAAGACGTGGTTTACATTTCACTACCAAACCTCACAAGATGCAGTGGTTCTCCTCGTTAAGATGCGGTTTGAAAAGTCAAAGCTAAAGTCATTCTTCAAATTTCCCGTAACCTACAAATGATAAAACTTCAAATTAAAACATTTTAAAGAAAAAACACTGAAAAGTGATTCATGTAATCATTTTACAGAAATGTTACGTCGAGAGATTCGTATGCATGCTTCTCAATACCTTATGGTTATAAAGTACGCAAATAGCGGTGTATAAATATTTTCTGAAAAATGGGGGAAAATAGTGGTATAGTGATTAAAAACAATTATCCTGCGTGAAAAAAATAAAAATTGCGGTGAAGAAGTATTTTCCGAAAAAACTGGAGAAAAACCAGCACGAAAAATGAAATTTTACACGAGAAAAAAAGTTGAACATCGCTGGTCTCCAACCCCGAGACCATGCATCGAAAGTCCTACTTGTTATCTCCCAGGCTACGGTCACTAGCGAGCGTAAGAGTGAAGTTACTAGGATTTATTAAGATTTGCCCATTTTTGTACTTTTTAATTAATTATTTCTCTTAAACTAAAAGGTGTTGGCCCCTATATCCGAAATGGTATTTTTTTTTATCTAAACTTTCCACTGGTAGAAGATGAATCAAATCTGAGAGTTACACACCGTAGCCTCTCCTTGTGAGCACAGCCATGCTCCTTGCCCAGTTGCTGTAACAGCTAAACGAATTAAGGCCAGTATGAAGAGAGCTGTAGTTGATCATCCAGAAGTTCATCCAGCTCGTATAATAAGGCAGGCATTAAGCTATGCTCAGGAAAGAGTATTGTTACATTTGCTGGAAAGAACAGCTTTGAAATGTAATGAATAGGATAAGACAAGCAGACCTCCTCAAAAATCCTAAACGTCTTGAAGACTTGCACAAGAGTTGAAGGTGACCATGCGTGACAAGAGATTCCTTTTATATGATAACTTGAATATGCCAGATGAGAACAAAATTATAGTGTTTACAACAAGTGATTGCTCAAGAAGATTGGCTTCATGTGAGATTTGGTTCATGGATGGCACATTCAAAGTATCACCAAGTATTTTTACTCAGTTATTCAACATTCACAGCTTATATAATGGAAATGCTTTTCCATTGGTATATTGCCTTCTCTCAGGCAAGACATTGTCGATCGTTTCGTTGCTTAAACAAAAGTGCGAATCAAATAACGCTAAACTTTCGTCTATTTGTAAGCTTCATTGAAGCTAACTGAATCGGGGGTAACAATGACGGCCGCCTTGGTAATGCCCGGAAAGAGTACGAAAAATCCACAAAATTTCGAAACAAATAGCGTAGTTCTGAAAATTTCGATCGGGTAACATGTAAACTTCGCAGGAATAAGATAATATAGAGTTTTATTCATCGAATAAAGCAAAAACGAAAATAATCGGTCCATATTTAAGTATTTTTATGCATGAAGGAAGAATACCTTGCAAGTCAAGAAATGGATTCATATGTGTTATCTTATGGAAAAATGTTAATCCTCTATATTGGCAGCACTGATTAATCCCGGTTGACCAAACTTTGACCATTCACTAAGTTAGGATGTAAGGAAGAATCGTACCAAATTTTGTTATTCTAGCTTTTATCGTTTAGGAGGAGTTCCATGAACAAACACACAAACATGCATTTATGAAAAAATATCGAAGCGTCATAGTAAGAGATGTTGCTTTAGTTATTGTAATTTACTATTAAAGATTTTTGACACGTAAGATGCCCTGCACGCACGCTTTGCACCGGCCCCGCGATTTTCCTAGCCGTCTCTGACGTCAGTTTTAATTCATTGTTTTATCATATTACAATGATACTGATAATTTAACACATAATAATAATAATAATAATGAGTTAAATCTGTGGTTCTCAACCGCTGTGCTACGGCACATTAGTGTGCCGTGAGGAAGGGACTAGTGTGCCGCACATTCTGAAGAAATTTAATTTTTAAATTATGTATGAATTGAATGTACAATAAAATTATACAGTTATTGCTTTACCAATCGTAACAATCTAATATAACTGTGACTTTCACTTGTTACGCTAGTTTTTATCTTTAAAAATGAGTATTTACGCAGTGAAATTAATTAGGGGTGATTTGGTGTGCAGCGATGTTCTTAAGCATGCATGAAGGTGTGCCATCGAACAAAAAAGGTTGAGAAACACTGAGTTAAATGATAAATTTGTGACAGAAAATTTTAGGAAAATGTGTGCGCTATACGCGGATATATATAAAATCATAGAATACGAGACAGAAAACCTACCTGAGTGTTATACGCGGGTGCACATTAAGTGCTGGTATTTATGGTAATAGTTATACACAGTAATCAGGAAATCTTTTTTTTTTTTAGATGGCAGCAGAACGAGAGGGAACAAGTGGGAGCAGTTCATCTTCTTCTGAGTCTTCTGCGGATC